>BSBN01000377.1:10777500-12202500 GCA_027924645.1 Cunninghamia lanceolata
GAAGTTATGTTTCCATGATCAGGGTTTTATAAAGTGGAGAGCCTCCTACATGTATTAACAACAGTAAATGATTTACAATAAGAGTATTAATAATACTGATTAGGAATAATAACAACAGTAATTATAGATAAGAGAAAATAAAATTATAATTTAATGAGAGCATAAAGGAATATACTGTGTTACCCGGGAAGAGTTTCTCGGAAGTTTCACTATCAACGTAATTTCAATCACCCGGAAAATGAAGAGGAAAATTACACATCACCTTGCTTAAAAGAACACTGGAAATAAACTTAAGAAGCCATCACAGACATTCCATGTGACCATTTTAATCCCAACTGTAGTAAACGACCTCATAAGTAAACCTGTAAGAGAGTCTGAAGAAGAAAAACTAACATTGGAAAACACAGAGGAGAAAATGCGCGACATTTCCCACATGGGATAAGAGAACTAAGTTGATGGACCCTTCTGCTAAATCTGCTTAGGAACAAGATTAATTAATACAAACGAAGAGGAGATACCGTGATCGGAGAAGACTAGGAGACCGAGTCCAGCGAAGTAGCAAACCAGTCTATGTGACCTAGACCATCCTGAAGTTAGGTTTAATATCAACAATAGAAACAGTGATAACCCTGATTGATGTAAATCATGAAGAAAGGCCCGGATATACATAAAGAAAGCATCGAAAATGAAAGAGAGAGAGACCGAAATATAAACAAACTAAATTATCACAGAAATAGTTAAGGTGAGCGTGATAAAAATACAATCAAAATTAAGACCCAGAGAAAAGGGAAGAGAGAGCAAACAAACCGCCTTGTTGAGAATGCTAAGTCGTAGGAGGAGTATGTTTCAGGAAACAAGAGAGGAGACAGACAACCGTGCCTTGCTGAAAATTGACTAAATAGGGAGATCACTAGTCGGTTTAGTCAGAACAAGGCGTCGTGGGAAGTTGTTAATCTATCAGCGAACCACGTGCGTAAATGAGTGCTGCGTAATTCCCACTAACGCCGTAAGGCGTTATGCTGCCAGAAATTGCCGAGGTTTAGATTTAGGAACTTTGGTAATCTCACTCTTGCAATGATGTTAGCGGCGTCGTAGAGATCCTCTTGTTTGTCTGCTTGCGTCTGGTTGCACGCAATTGTACTTATATCCCGCCGAAAGCTGTAGTATTTTTGCCATGAGAGAACACCACCGAGCATGCTTACGCATGCAAGGGGGTTTGTAGGACAGTGTGAGAAAAGTTTTTCATATCTCGTGTCATAACCACATAACAGATGTGGCTATGACACGTGTGATGTGTGTTGTGACCACAAGGAAAATGTGGGCATGACAGTAATGCCAGTAAACTCATTAATGAAGAAACTAGGATCAGTTTTGTCACCATATTGTTCTTTGAAAATTCTTCTAAAATCATCCCATGATGAAATGCTTCTGTTAGGTAGACCTTTATACCATTCCTTGGCCTCATCAACTAAAGATTGCATAAATGATTTCATGAAAATATCTTCATGCTCAACCTCAAAGTTGTCCATGATATTCTGAAAAGCTTTTAAGTGGTCTTCACCTGATATGGTGTTATTTCCTAAAAATTTAGGCACTTGCAACCTCACATGTTTGTCAATAAGATTTGGATAACCTGGAATGCCATCAAACACCAGCTGTCTAAATCTGTCCAACTGCATTGGCTGTCTACCAAATTGGTTAGCATTGGCATTTCTATTTGCATTCTGATTTCTTACATTATTCAATGGTACTCCAGCATTATGTGCATTCTGTCTTTGATCATTGTGCTGATCCTGTACTTCATTCCTGTGTTGATCTCTTTGCATATCTATGTTGCCAAGGGTAGGAAATGAATCATTCTGAGCAACTCTCAGAGCTTGCACTTTCTGTCTCATGTCATCTTTGATCTTTACTACTTGCAGATATTCTAATTCTGCCCTTAAACTCTTAATTTTATCGGCTAGTTCCTCCTCTTTGGGCATAGAAGAAGATGGTTTTATCACATTCTGATCATCATTTTCTTCATCCCTTGGAGACTCAACCTCTTCAAATCTATCACTAGGATCCAAGAAAGGGCGTTCTTGAAAAACTTCTGACCTTATTCTCAGAGCACCACCCTGCTATCTTTCATATACATTCTAGATTTCAGCCTCAGTGTTTGAAAAATAAGGTATTGTTTTCTCTGAGGATCCTGGATTGTCCTGAATAAATTTTTTTTTTTGGGGCTAGGAGAACCATCTTGATTGGCTCTAACAGTCCCTTTTTTCCTATACATCATTTTTATGGGTAACTCTTCAAACAGAGTATTACGCTAGGATATTCTCCCTTGCATACAAATTTTTACTTTACCGGTTGGGAGATTAGTTCGGAGTCGCCACCTATTACTAGGAATTGTTTTCATTTTGGAATCAAGGTTCTTTTACAAGTAGTCCCCAGTGGAGTTGCCAATTTCTGTTACTTCTCAATCCGACTGGATGCTTATTCCTAGTTATCCCTACAAGGTTGCCATCAATGATCAATAGGATTCCTAGGCCAACGGCTAACAGTATAGGAGATAGACTCTATAGATATCTCCTCTTCTTCTTTAGGCTCTGCAGAACCAAGGGGATATTCCCTATTCAACATCCATGAGATATGCTATGAAAGGGCTGGGATGCTGACATAAAGTAGATAAATCCTCTATTAAGCAGACCAAAACTATGAGATAAGTACAAAGGGGCTAGCTTTAGGCCTATATTTAGTTGTAGACAGAGGATTTTGGATCCTAAAACTACTTCTAAAATCCTAAAAGGTTTGTTTATGAAGTTTGAGTTTGATTTATATTTGGATGCAAAACTAGGACCTAGAGTGTAACCTCAATGCAAGGCTAGATTGGTGCCTATCTAGGAATCGGATTCAGTAGACATACACATGTGAATGGTCAGCATAAACATATACCAAAGACTGGGTATCAAGGGGATTTTATTATATCTGCCTTATAGATATCTCCCAAAACAGAGTGTTTAGTCATTCATACTTAAAGGAATCCCTACTGCAACATATTTTCTTAATGATTAATCTGAAACTTCTAATTTGTCCCTTGAACAAAGGTAGGAGATTAAACATTCAATACAGAAAACCCATATTCCTAAATCATAAATAACCCTTAGTTATTTAGACTCAAAAGAAAATACAGCCACAACTTGGAGACAAATGATTAAACACATGCAATCAGTGCATTTCTCATATAAAACAACATGAAACCAGTTAATTTATGCATGAAACATACAACATGAGACTCATAAACTCACAGAACTTCTAGGACAGGGCCACCAATTAAGTTGTATTGTGTCACAGCACCAAAATATTGTCCAGTTTTCAACCACCACAAAAGAGTAACACAGTTTGCTTAAAAACAGTAAGAAAGTGTACTTCGCAAAAATTAATTACAAGGTGAGGTCAAAATTCCTGCCAGACAATGCACCAGAGATGGCGCTCAAAATAATAAATGCAACAAGGGACAAAACAGGAAGAAGCAAGACGAGGGCGAGGAGTGGTTGAGCTCGAGCCCTGTGCCGCCATTGGAAGACTCTCCTTCATAAAACCTGGTATTTGACTGTTCAACCATCGACCCATGCCTATCTGCAATCCTGTCATTAATGGCTCAACCACCAGCAGCTCTTCCCAGAAGGAGTAATAGCGCACCCATGGAAATTTTGGCTCAAAAAATGACTGCAAATGCAAGGAAAAAAGCCATCACGGAAGGTTCAAAACCTGACTGTCGATCTGAAAACCCATTGCCAAAATCAATGGTCCCAAAATAAGTATGAAGAGCCACCAGCCAACAAAATTGTACCACGTGGGCACCCCATGATTTTATCGCTGGCCCTTCACACCTTTATTTTTGCCTTTCACCCCTGCATATGCATGCTGAAATGCATATACAAACACCATGTTCACCTTTCGAAAACCCTTGTATATGCAAAATACATATACAACTGTCCGATATACAAGGCGGACCCCAAAGTTTATAGAACAATTTGAAATTGGGCTCAATTCTAGCTTGTATCCCCTTCACTGCACATCGACTTGTATATTGGCATATACAAGTGCTTTATACAACCCATGGATGCCAAATTTCATTCACTATGCCTTATTCCTCCATCGTGTCCAGATGGCATGTCTCTCCTTTTGCATATCGACATGTATGTGCAAACATACAAATCCCCTAACATACAAGCAAGGAATCTTCTAGGATATGCAATATAGATTCCCTCTTGTATGTCACTAATGTATGTCAAACATACATTCAACCTTGTATCTACTCCTCCTGCATGCCGAAAATACAAACCTGTTTGTATATGCCCACGGGCCCTACCACATGCATCACCTCCGCCACACTGTAGCAAATGTATATTTGTTTGTATGTCAAATATACAAACACAAATATACAAAGCCCCCTTATACAACTGCGGAATCTGCGACAGAATATTCGATGAATGCATACTTTCTTTGTATCTTTCAATGCCCGCATGTTGACTTGTATATTAGAGATACATTCACCCTCGTATATTTTTCATTGCATAAGACCCGATGTATATTGACATACATTCATTCCTGTACATACAAACATAGGATCTTCTACAAAATATTCCCTCAATGTATCTTCCACCTTGAACCTGATATGTAATTGAAAATGCATACAAGTGCAGAATGTTCCCAGAAGTCTTGCGAAAGATTCCACTAATGTATATGCAACTCGATATACATTAAAACATGCATATAACTCAAATTTTCAACATTTTATGGAAGCTGATGGAGATTTTTCACCTACCAACACACATTTCAACCTGCATGAATATACAAACACCTTTGTATATATACAAAGACACTTGTACCTTAACTGATTGTTTTTTTATTTTTCAATTGAAACCAGACTGTTCATACAGGCGGTAGCACCTGCAATAACTAGTATCAGTATGACATCTAAATATATCAATATGAATAATGAAAACTGAAATGATGAACTTACCATGGATCATTTGAGTTTGACTAGTTGCTTGCTTTTGTCAGTTCAGACCTGTGGGCATGAGAGCACACAAAACAATGCATGAAACAAAAAGCATAAAAGCAAAGAACTAAGCTAAATGCATGAAATGAAACTAAGCTTAGGGAAAAAAAGAGATCCAAATTGTGAGATCAAAGTGAAACGGTGACAAAATTGTTCGCGTGAGTAGTCGTTAGAAAGGTATCATTGAGGGGATCGTAGAGATGGCCGCTTCTTCCTCAGCCACAAAGAGTCAGGTGAGTAATCAGTAAAAGACTCTCCTCTATACCCTAGGTTGTATTTTATGATAAATCTCTTGAAATCATCCGTTTTTGGTGATTTTTCTTGTTACATTATGTTCATTTCATCGTTTAGAGCCAGATTGATCTTTTGTTTTTTGAAATCGATCGAGAAATGGGGTTTTCGGACTAATTTTTGGTTGAGGGGGTCACTCTTAGGGTCACCCCTTTTAGCAGGTAGGGTCGCTCATGGGGATCCTGCCTGACAACAGGGTCGCCCTAGGGGATCCTGCTTTGCAATAGGGTCACCCAGGGGGATCCTGACTAGCATCTGTGACATGATTTGGTTACTTAATCTGCCTCTTTATTACAATTTTTTATCGTTTATACATTATTTTTGTGTTTTTATGAGTTTACGAGATCTAACCTAAACTTCTCTTTTGATTTTGTATTAGATGGAATGCTTGGTGAGAGCAAGGGTGGATCTCAAGGATGTTCTCTTCTCTTAGTGCAGAGGATCGTGCCATACTCAAGAGGATAGGCCTTGATAGAGTTTCTCATGTTCCCGTGGACCATCTTGTATCTTGCATATGCTGTGATATTATGACTTACTAGGATGCAGATAAGAACACATTTAGGTTCCCACAGATTTCTGGAGAGTGGACTATCACTCTTTATGATGTATATTGTATCTTCAGGATTCCTGTGAGGGGTCAGACTCTATTTCTTCTTTCTAGTGAGTCTCATGAGATTAAGGCTGCTTGGGTTGTTTTTATGGGGGTCAATCACCCTAGTGACCAGACATGAGTCCTTTCTTCTGTATCGTGGCTTCACATCCCTCTTCTGAGGAGGTTCTTGATAGGTTTGATTGCTTTGAGGCTGTCAGGAGACAAGGCCTCAGGTTGACTGAGATGGTGTTGGGCACCCATCATTAGTGGATTGGAGGAGGGCACAGTTTATGCGTGGGGACCTAATATCCTGGCTATGGTCTACAAAGATTTTTATCGGATCTCTCGACGAGGGGCTCTAGCTTTCGGCCACTCTTCTTTGGTTATGACATGGATCTTTAAGCATGTGAGACCCTATTAGAAGCTTATTCCTCTTCCAAACAAATGACTTCTGAGAGTAGTGAGGTGGGCACATGTTGGACATTATGATGCTACTCTTCCAACCATTGACACCCTTATGGATGATGGCATGAATTCCAATCCTTATCATGACATGGAGGGGGTTTGGACTCAAGATGCTGAGGTGAGAGCATACTGTCGTGAGGTCTTAGAGATCACAGATCGTAATGGCTAGGTTGAGGCTCATCGGGTGGACCGAGTCTTGCAGCAGTTTGGTGAGGAGGTCCCAGAGGACCTACCCCCAGTGTCCACTTGTTATAGGACTGTTCAGGAGATGGAGGAGATTGGATAGAAGAGTGTTGTCTGGATACCTTTGACTCCAGGTGTCTTTATCACTAGAGCTTCTAGAGGAGG
This sequence comes from Cunninghamia lanceolata, assembly GCA_027924645.1. Lineage (NCBI taxonomy): Eukaryota > Viridiplantae > Streptophyta > Pinopsida > Cupressales > Cupressaceae > Cunninghamia > Cunninghamia lanceolata. The sequence continues at coordinate 10,784,247 of BSBN01000377.1, forward strand.
TTGGGGGGGAGGGAGAAGGAGTCCTTCCTGATCTGTGACTGTGACAATTGACTCAGAGTCTACTGACAAGGACTATGTTCCTGATAGCGATGGTTTGTCAGATGAGTCCCCCTTGAGGATGAGGATTTTGATGACATTGATGTCTCGCATGAGGTTCCTGACATCCCTGAGGGTCCTCCTATTGTTCCTCGACCTCCCCATTTAGATGAGGTGATACGTCAGCTTGACCCTGACTGGAAACTTGGAGGTCCACATGAGTCCTACTTACTTTCTCTTACTTTAGCTTTGGTTTTGACTTCTCTCTTCTCTCTTTTTGTGCGTTATTGACTTGGTCTTGACTTTGATTTGGCACTTTAGCTAATGTCAAAGAATGGAGGGACTTGGTTCGCGAGGTTAATGTTGGATTAACCTTTCCTTTTACTAGGATGCCTCGTGATCATCTTTTGGATGATCCTGGTGTGCCCCCTGCTGCAGGACGACACACAAACATTTTTGCTCCTATTTACCATGAGTGTGAGATGATCACAGAGTTGAGGGCCCAGGTAAACATGCTTCAAGGTGAGAATAAAGTACTTCATGAGATGGTTCACCTTAATGTTGGGCGTTCTAGCACTAGCATGGTGGGGCCTTCACAATCACATGCCCACAACAAAACACATCATTCTCATAGGTCCCATGGAGCGACGAGCGGTGTTCACAGACAGAGGAGCTGGAGCCTCGAGAGTTTCGTTGGAGGGAACCAACTTTGACTTACTTTTTCTGAAATTTCGTGCCCCCTTGCATGGGGAGCCTATACTTCTTTTGAGAGAATTTTGTCTTTAGCTCCTTGATTGCTAATGCATATGTAAACTTTGGATGTATCTATGAAAGTTTATCCTTTTCTATGGTTTTTCTCTTTGTTGAATTCTGTTCTCATCTCTTGTGCATGTTTGGAAGTTTTGGAACTTTTTTATTATGTTTGACCTTTTAAACTCTTTTAACCAATGCAAGTATGACAACAATGGCATGTTTTTGTAATTTTGTAGAACACATATATGATATGCAGTTTATGATATGATAATGCAGGAACACAAGAAATGCTGTAAATGAAACTATAACACTTTACTGAATGTCATGAGATATGACACTTGACTTTATTACTTTGAGACTCTTTTTTTGATTTTTGATATGTATGCAATGTGGAACAAACAAAATGATTGCTCTTAAATACACTTTTCTATTCAGGGGATTGTAGGTTGTCCTGATATAAGAAATCTATTCAAGGCTGTGAGATGGGATTCTTAGGAAAACTCAAGTGGGGAGTGAGATGAATCATGGAGTGGCTTCAGATTTCTAGGGTTTCCTAAAGGATAAACATTGATCCTTATCTAGCTAAGAAAATTTGACAAGCTTTCAATTTAGACGAGTATCAAGTTTTGTAGGTGTTCACTAGATTTAGATCATAGATGGAAAACAAAGTAGACCCAGGGTAAAGGATAAAATAGGAAAGAACAAGGGTCCCTAGATAGAAAATGATTCTAGAGACTATTGGACTCTTTGGTTTTTCTCAGCGAGTGTGTGTGTGTGTGCTTTGTACCTTTCTTTCTCTATTAGAATGTCACTCTTGAGGCTTCAAGCTTAGACTGATCTCCACCCAAGAGTACGGACATTTATTAATCTTCCCTCTGTCACTCTTTTTTTTTGTATCTCTCTCTTTTTTACTTTTTTTGTATTTTCCTCACTTGTCTTTTCTCATTTTTTTTGATTTTGACTTTTCTAGAAATGAATGCTTTTGGAACCTTTGCTATGTACTGATTTGATCTCTCAGTTCTCACTTTTCTACACTCTTATTTTGTTCACTTATTTTCTTTTATTCACTCATATCTTAGATTTCTTCCTTCAGAGTTTTGATCCTCTTGATATTCTTGGCCAAGAAAGATAAGGGGCTGAGTGCCACCTAAAGTTTTCATAATCTAGTTGGACTTCTCTTCTACTAGGGAAGAAATGGGAAGGTCTACTTGCAAGATTCCTTTGAACATTGTAGGTTTGAATATTGACTTTTCTTAGACCTAACATCTCGACTCATTAAGACTGGGATCAGTGTAAAGCTAAGAGCTAGGCTTTGATTTAGAATCACTGGGAGTGAAGGGGGATAATGGCAAATTGTGAAAAATGAGTAATCTCTAGGTCCTAAAAGGATGGCATATATCTAGGCAACATTAGAGTCCTTACTAAAAGGAAAATAGTATAAGAGAAAATCATGAACTGCAATGCAAAATGAATAGAATGAAACTGAAATGCAAGAAACAAATTGTTTTTGACATTTTTGAGTTTTATAATTTTTTTTGTACTTTTTATGTTTTCTATTTTTTTTGTTTTTTAGACGTAATATTTCTTGAGGTGAAAGGCATTGACTATTTCACCAAATTCCTCTTCCTCCATTGTGCATAAGAGATATGCACCATTTCTGATATCTTCTTTAACCATGTAGGGTCCTATCTAGTTAGGTCTGAATTTTCGTCCTCCGCCTGTTCTTTTATCGATTAGATTGTCTACCCTGAGCACTAAATCTCCTACTGTACAAGGCCTTGGGATGAATTTCTTGTTGTATTACTTTTTGATTCTTGCATGGTAGGATTCGTGTCTTTGAACGGCTCTCAAGCGTGTTTCGTCTATCATTTCTAACTCAGCCAACCTAACTACCCTGTATTCTTCATTGTCTAATAGTCCTTGTAATGACACTCTCAGGCTAGGCAATTCTACTTCTAATGGTAGTACTGCTTCTGACCCAAAGGTAAGGGCATAAGGGGTGGTTCCGATTGGAGTTTTGACACTTGTTTAGTAAGCCCATAGAGCTAGGTATAGTTGTAGATGCTAATCTCTCTTAGCATCTTTCACGATTTTGACCAATATTGATTTCAAAGTTTTGTCAACTCTGCTTGTCTGTTTCCTTGAGGGTAATAGACCGAAGCAGAACTATGATTGATATGGAATCTTTCACACAACTCTCTCACTTGTGGGTTCTTAAAGGATGAGGCATTATCTGTTAGTATTACTTGAGGGAATCCAAATTGGCAGATGATTTGGTTTAGTATGAATTTAGCGATTACGACTCCTAACACTGTGGTAAGAGGCATGGCCTCTACCCACTTCGTGAAGTATTCTATTTCCATAATGATGAAAAAATATTTGTTCATTGATGGGGGGATATCTTTCCTGGACCAGGTCTAAACCCCATGTGGAGAAGGGCCAATGTGTGACAATTGGCTGCAAGTCTCTTATTGGTGTATGATGGACATGAGCGTAAGATTGGCACTTTAGGCACCTTTTCACAAATTTAATTGCATCTCCTTGTAAACAAGGCCAGAAATATCCCATTCTATGTATTTTTCTTGCTGTGGCGTGACCACCGAAGTGTCCACCACAGATTCCACTGTGGCATTCTTCTAATATCGTATGTGCTTCTTCCTTGTCAACGCATCGAAGTAATATTCCATCTAGGGCTCTTTGATAGAGCACATTGTCTAGCAAGACATATCTCGTAGTGAGGACATGTAATCGTCTCTTTCCCACAGGTGTCATGTTTTCTGGGTAGGTCTTGTTTGCGAGATAGTTTATGATATCTTGATACCAATACGAGGCGACATATTTCTCAAGATCTACCGCGCAAATCTCTTCATTGGGGAAATCTTCATTCACAAGTTCTTCTTGGGGGACTGGGTTATCTTCTAACCAATCCACTATTATTTTCCTTTTGACTACCTTCTGGTTGATGTAAGTTAGCTCAAATTCACTTAACAGGGTTATGAACCGACCAGCTCTTCTTGAGAGGATAGGCTGATTCAGAAAGGTCCTTAATTGATCAGAGCATATCATGACTTTAGTTTCCTGATTCAACATGTAGTGTCGTAGCCTTCAGGTTGCAAAGACTATGGCTAGACATTCTTTTTTAGCCTGAGTGTAATTCTTTTCATATTCCAATAAGGTCCAACTTATGAAATAGATGGTTCTTTCTCTTCCACCCTCATCCTCTTGAGCTAGCATGCATACTACGGAAACATCGGTGGCTCAAAAGTATAAGATGAAGGATTTGTCATGTTTTGGTGGCATCAACGTGGGCAAGGTTAACAAGAATGTTTTCACTTGTTCAAATGAGTTTTGGTAGTCTATAGTCCAAGTAATGGCCACTTGTTTCTTTAGCAATTGGTTGATCAGATGGATTTTGAAAGTCATGTCGGGTATGAATCATCTGATTGCACCAAACTATCCTAAGAAGGCTCTTACTATTCTCTCACTTGTTGGAGGGGTTGTGTTTAGGACTGCTTTGACTTTGGCCAGGTCAATGTCAATACCTCTTCTTGAGATGATGAATCCCAACAATTTTCCTGTTGTGACCCCAAAGACACATTTTTCAGGATTTAACCTTACTTTGTATTCTCAGAGCCTATTGAAGATTTTCCACATATCCTCCACGTGTTTCCCCCTCTGTTCTAATTTGGCCAGGAGGTCGTTGACATAGGTTTCCACTATCTTGTGTATATAATCGTGCAAGATGTGTGTCATTGCCCGTTGGTATGTGGCTCCAGCATTTTTCAAACCGAAGGGCATAACTATATAACAGAAGGTCCCCCAGGGGGTAGTAAATGTTGTTTTATTTTGGTCAACTTCCGTGCTCTTGATCTGGTTATATCTTGAAAATCCATCCATAGAGAGAGAACTTCATACCCTGCCATTGAGTCAACAATTTGATCAATAGATGGTAGTGGGAAGTCATCTTTTGGACAAGATTGATTGATGTCTCTAAAGTCGAGACATATTCAAAATTTTCCATTCTTTTTTAGGACTAGGACAATGTTTGACACCCAATTGGAGTAGTCAATTGGCTTGATAAATCTGACGTTCAACAAATTTTTGAGCTCTTTCACCATTTCGGCTACTTGCAGTTTTATGGGCCTTGGTTTCTATTTTATGGGTTTGGCATCCGGTTTCGTTACTAGATTGTGTACCACAACCTTTGGATCTAAACTTGGTATATCTAAGTAAGCCCATGCGAATATGTCAGAGTACTCAATGAGGAACTCTGTGTACTCTTCTAGTTCTTCGTCGCTTAGCTCTCCTCCTAGTTTTAACATCTTAGGTTTCTCAGGTGTACCTATGTTGATATTGATTGTATCTCCTGTTAGAGAGGGATGTCCTTCAAATTTTTGAGGAGCAGGTAGTAAATCTGGGTTTGTTTCGATTTGAAGGATTTCTTTCTCATCCCCAAAATAGTCCTCAGGGTGAGGGAGGAGTAGGTACCCCTTTTTATGGTGGACTCTTGGAAGCCCATTGTATGCGTACAAATATTCTAGGATGGCTTCATCGTTCTCAGCGTAATCTCGGGTTGGTCATTCTTCTTGACCTATGGCATAATTTAGGATATTTGGCAATTCTTCACTATTTAGCAATGGCTCCCCGTGTATCGAAATAATGTATTCTAAGTTTTGTAATTGAGTGTGTGGTGAGAATAATGTGGCCAATGTAGACATTGAGTCTGCTACCTGATTTTCCTCTATGGGTATGGTTTTAATGGAGAAAAAGTTGAAGAATTGAACTAACTTCCTGATGGTTTCTTTATAAGGTCGCAATCATCCAGACTTTGTTTCATAATTATCTGCGACTTGGTTGATCACCAATTGAGAATCTCCAAAGGCAAAGATTTTTTTGATCCCCATTCTCATGGCTAGCATGACTCCTAAGATAAGGCTTCATACTCAGCTATGTTGTTGGTGCAAAAGAAATCTAGTCTAAAGGCAAATGGGAGGATTTTTCCCTCAGGGGATGTTAAGATTATTTCGGTCCCTGTCCCCATCTTACAACTAGCTCTGTCAAATTGTAGGGTTCTAATTTCTCATGATTCTGCAAATGAGATCCTTCTCTGAACTCATAGGTGGAAGTTCATTTCTCTTCTTTATTGTCTCCTTCTTCAATGATGTCAATTGTTTTGACTGAAAGATTTTTGATGTCCCATTTGTTGATGCACGGAATGGCTGCTAAGCCAAATGGTGCATGGGATTTAGTGGTATGCATATCGAAGGGGAATTCTTTAAGATTATCCATCCTTTGGTAGAATATATTATGAGTGGTCATGCTTGTCTTAACATCTTGAGTTTCCTCATTCTATTTCTCTTTCATCTTCAACTTCTTGTCTTTTTCTTCCTATTCTTTTCTATAAACATTGAAAGGATCAGGATCTACTTTGGCCATGATTACCTTTCCTAGGTGATGGAAATGTATTTCTTGGAACAATGCCAAGGTAATGGCTCTCATGGCATGAACCCAAGGTCTCCCCAGGATCATGTTGTAATTAGTTTCCTGGTTAATGATGTAGAAGTTGGTAGAGATAGTTTTTCCCATCAGATTGAGTGGTAAGCTAATTCTTCCCACCGTTTGTGTAACATCCCAATAAACAATGTCAGACCTCTAAGTGAGAAAAGAACACCACACGGAACCCTAATAATTTTTTTTGTTTTGATTAAGAGGATTACACTCTTTTTTTTCAAAGTTAAGCATGCTTGATTAGGTACAATTAATATTAAAAGGGATTAGTATAGTATCAATCTCCCTTGAACTCGGTCATTTTGACTATAGTGAAACCTAGGTAGAAGAAAATAAAACAATAATTGAAACAAGTGCCAAAGACTATCTTGCATTTTACTTAAGCAAAGGACTCGTAATAAATATTCTAACCTTAGGATAAATAGAGAGATAAGTTTACGATAATACATGCTCAACTACATAACCATGCCATAATTAACTAAGCAATAATTCAAATTTTAAACATACTAATCATAGGAAAAGGAAGAAATACATCCCAAAAAATACATACACCAAAATCGAATAATGTGTAAAGATTTTAAAGTGAGGCAATAATCCTCCATATTGAATAAATATTATATTCAAGTAGACAACATGTTTTCTCCATTCTCTGCTAGTTTTAAAGTCCTAAATTCTACATTATGATCAACATACTAATTCTTCATTAAACACCTTAAAAATTTAATAGCATATAAAGATTTAAAAACAATAATTTTTCCATATTGAGCAAACATTATATTCAAATAGAAACAAATTTTAATTGTACTAACATCAGGAAAAGCAAGAGCTACATCGAGAATAAATACGTGCTCGGAATAAATACTATATATATATATATATATATATATATATATATATATTAGCACATCAAGAATAAAAGAAATAACACTACCTATGCCACCAAATCGTGTAGAAGAAAAGCATTTACAAACTATACTTAAGTGAAATTTTGACTCACTTACCCTAGTGCCATGGAAGGCTGAGAAGGGTGATTGGTATAAAGATATAGTTTAACTCATATAATTAGGTAATGGGTTAGGAGTCGTTGCCCTAATTAGGGCACGCTCCCAGCCCTAACATTAAGTCTTTTCATCCTTTTTGCAAAACCGGACCAAAGTATTGCCCCTCCTGGAATGCTGGCCGCATGTAGTTTTTTAGTGTCTTTGGTGCTCTGTGATTCATGATGGCAAACCATAAGAGGGATGGGATCCTATATCCTGTGCTGGTGGTAAGACTTATGTAAATATATGTATATATATATATTTTTTCTATGTTTGACCTTGCATACCAGGCTACCTAAGGCAGCAGCGCCCTGGCTGAAGGGAATTTGCTGAAGCAACAGGGTTTGTGGTTCGAGGTAGAAATGTTCTAGTAAGCCAAGAATCATAGATCATTGAAAAATGTATGTATAAATACCAGTGAGTGAGTATTTTTCTTTTTTTTTAATGTCCCCAGATCTAGAATACGTGTGCCATAACTTGTGTTGGGCTAGTGACCAAATCCTCTGTAGGTTTAGCAAATCTCTGAGACCAAATGGAGGTTAAAAGGAAGGTTTTCTCAACTTAAAAATGCCAAATCAGCCAAGGGTGCACTGGGGTCGTGAGGACAACGCTATTGAGAAGAGTTGTGTTGTTTAATGTTTTTAGGTACCTGGTTTAAATGCTAGGGCATAGAACTGTATTACTAAGAGCTCTTGAGGGAGGTATAGGTCATCATAAAAATAAGGGTATGTTTTAGCTGAGATAACATTAAAAAAAAAGGTATTTAAAGGCACACTTTCTGTAGTGTGAGCTTTGGTTAATAGTGATCAAGGAGATATTAGAAGCATATAGTTCTCTACCTTATTCTTTTCTTTCAGAGTTCTACCTCATTTTCATTATGGACAACAAGAAGGTGAATTCGATTGCTCAGGAGTTGATGTATATGTTATCTAATGCCAGAAAGAGTGCTTGACTATTCAACACTAGTCAAAAGCTTACAGTACTTTGTTTTTAAGTGAGGGAGAGGGATTGGGTAAGACTAAATAGTCTTAGGTTGGCTGTGATATGGTAGAAGATGTAAGCTGCACCATTATTTAAACTACTGTTCTTCCCTTATTATTAGTAAATGAAACTAAACATAATTTAAGAAATCTAATGCCCACCCTTTGATTCATTAATCTAGTTTCCTATTCTCTTTTTTTTTATATGCACATGTTGTACAGATCAAGATAACCAAGAAATAACAATTTTTTTTTTTTCTACAAGAAGAAATGCTAGAACTCCTTTCAAAATATGAGCATTCTAACTACAATTTACTAAAATCTGCATTGTTAATCTTATTTGTTATATAATTAGAACAACATATATAATAGTCTATTTCCTCATGAATATTGCATTTCTGAATACTTTTTGACAACTACCTTAGATACAAAACACAGAAATAGGTTTATTACATAGCTCCATAGAGTTTCTTTCTAGATCTAGTTTTTTGGCTCAGAATGACTACACAGATATATATATATATATATATATATATATATATATATATATATATATATATATATATATATATATATATATATATATATATATATATATATAGCTCTCTCTTTCTATCATGAGAATAGGATATACATGATGTAAACATGACAACAATTCTCCCTCAGCCATCCCATCTAGCCACAACCTTCTATTAACTCTTCTCAGTCCAGAACCTGCAAAGGAAAAGAAATAATCTCTCTAGCCAGTGATGCTCACCTCCCAGCCTAGGGTAGTAACTGCCCACCCCTGAGCTAGGGGAAAACACAAGGAGACCTAGGAATGTTTCACACTCACAACAATAGAACCCACAACACTTACATGCACCCAGACACTCACAACACCGAATATTAACTTCACAGGTGGTTTCCACAGCTCACAAGAAGGTTATCTGTAGAACCTTCATGAAAGGGGGGTAAAGGTAAGATATGCCCTCAACCTGTAGGATTAAATTTAGAACATTTAAATAGTTTCATTACACATGGGTACTCGTACCCTTAGAAAATTTCTCTGGTAGGGCACTCTTACCCTTTCAATTTCAAGTAATTTTTCTCTGGGTACTCTTACCCAATTTCACAGAATAATAAGAAGGGTACTCTTGCCCAATTTTCATAGAATAACAAGGGTACTCTTACCTAATTTTTATTGAATACTAAGGGTACTCTTACCTAGATTTCACTGAATAATAACAAGGGTACTCTTACCCATCAATACACCTACAGGCAAAATCCTCTTTACCCCCACACATAGTTAATAACAGAGAAAACATCATAACCTCATTCATCAACAAGTCTATTCACATACCATAGTCATAATAGTAACAGAAAAGTGTTATCTTCAGACTTACACAGGAAACATTTCACAACACTCAACACAGAGATCTTTGCACAACACACAACACAGAAAACCATACCACAGTCATAATAGTAACATAAAAGTGTTATCTTTAGACTTACATAGGAAACATTTCACAACACTCAACACAGAGATCTTTACACAACACACAACAAAGAAAATCATTGCACAAAACCAAAGTATTACTAAATTCTTATTGAAAAGGATTTTTTTTTTTAACTTAATTAACAGTGACATTTATAATCAGAAGATTTCTTTACCTAGTCTTTTTTTTTCTTTTTCATAGTGTTGAATGAGGGCCTACCTAGAATTTCCAGAAGAAATTGGGGGTTGATTAAGCTCTACTACATCTCCCTCTTGTCTGCTTCTGCATTCTCCATCCCCTAAAAATTATTTTTCCAAAAAGAAAAATAAAAGCCCCTTCTCCCCTTTTCCCAGTATCTTTTATTTCTTTCTTCCTCCTCCTTTCCCCTTTGCACATGTCCCCATGTGCAACATGAATCCCCCTCCATGTGTCAACTATGGACAACATGTGTCTTTCCTTGGCTACTCCACTTGGCCTTCCCTTATCTGAGCACTTAATCAAATTATTCTTCCCTTTTAATTAACTAAATTTTGTCAAATACAAATAGCCCAAAAAGAAATGTTTCAAAGATATTTTGTTTTATTGTGCTTTACTTAACAGTCCCACCTAGACTAACAACTTAGGCTTTATTTATATATATTATTTTTATTTTATTTTATTTTATTTTTAGGAAGGGTAATGATGTTTTTTTTTTCAATTAACATTGTGATTGGAACAATTATTTGATCCCCTTTACCCCAAGAATGACTTCACGAGGTTATCACTCAATACAACATGACACACAATTACAATAGATGCTTCACATTACACATCACAATTTTACTAGGACAGGAGACTTTCACGTAGACATATACATCACATATACATAACCATACAATTGACCTAATCCTCTCCAAATAGGCTAGGCCGGCTTACTGGGGAACCACAATAGGTCTCCAAGTGTTTTCCCCATTTCCCACTGGCACAACCTGCACACTTCTTTCCACATCGTCAGTCGCAATAACAATAGCCGAAGCAAGCTACAATAAACCATCCATTACTACACATACTTACATTTTAATCATTCTACAACATATAAAAAGAATCTTTCTTCCACTAGGTGAATACAATTGATTTCAATACATGAGAGAATATCTATATATAACCAATGGAACTAGATATGAAGCGACAGTTATCACAATTTAATTGCAACTATATACATCAATGAGTCCCAATCATCCACAACAAGGTACATGAATACACACAATATAATCCGAGCAGTTATATGATGCTACATCTCAATAACACATTGTCTACTAAAATAAGGTACAAGACCTAATCTAAACCACATCATATAAGATCAAACGAGGATATGCAAATATAAAAGTATGTATCGATCATGGTCTAAATCAACATCATACGTCTCGAACTAGTAGATAACCCATAGCCAAAATTAGATAACTTGGGATAGCCAAACATAAAGTGTCTCAACATAGAACCATAGTAGCAAAATGTATAATCACTTCTTAGAAAAGAATGTGCTTCCAGTAGAAATACACTAAAGGGATTTATAATTTCTTAACTTAGAAGAAATACACTAAAGGGATTTATAATTTCTTAACTTATCTAAGAGAGCAACGGTGACACCACCAGTCTTAGCCAAATTTATCAATGTGCCAAGAGCCAGAAGGAAAGGCATATGAATTAGAGGCTAAATTATGATTAGTTTAAATAACCTTATAGAGAAGACATTCATATCCTTAGGATAAACACAAGATAGATATTCCATAACCAAAATATAGATCAATATTCAAAGATTCACTAAAAATTATTGAGGGCTTCTACACAATCTAGCTAATAAGGTCCTATCATGACAATGTCCTTAGAGATGGTTCAAGTGGGCCTTACAATTTGGATGTCATGACTATCATAAATCCTTAGCATGGTAGCTTGTTGTTTAATCCCTGTTTTGCTATATCCCATTCATCGTAAAAAGGACATTGGCAAAAGATTAATTGTGGACCCTTCGTCTACCACCACCCTCTTTATAGTGACCTCTTCAACTTGAATTTGTATGTATAGATGTGAATCCTTTTTCTTACTTCCTTCATTTTGGGGTAGTTTAGAAACTTTGAACGTAAGAGGGGATGATTCCTCTTGTGACAAACATTTGACTTCCAATACTTCTAGAAATGTCTTGCAATGTGAAGGGGATGCTCTCAACAAGTTTATCACTTGTGAGAAGACGTTCCCTTTTTGGTCTGTTTGTTCCTCTTCGTGGATCATGAACACCTCTTGGTCGAATTCTATGTTATTGGTATGACTCTGGTTAGCCTTTCTTTTCTCAGTTTGAGGTTCTTTCTCCCTACTTTGTGATTGGAACATTTTGAGGAAATTTTTCTGTTGATCGGGTGCAAGTTTGGAAATAGCTTTGTTCTACCCATAATAGGTTTTTGTTTCATGACCTTTCCTTCCATGGAACCAGCAATAAGTATTGGGGTCATATGAAGATCGGCTTGATCCATTATTTCCCTTTAGTGGCCACTTGTCATTACTTGGATTATTTTTCATGATGTTGACATCTCTTTCTTGAGGTACATTAGTTGTTGTCTTTTTAGCTCCTTTGGATGTTCTGAGTTTTCCATAGGTGTCATAAGTTTTTCTACCACTATCGATGGCAGCTTGATCAATTCTTAGAGTACTTTCCAATGCTTCTTCATAGGACTTGTATGGTAGTTTCTGAACATCTTCTCTCATGTCTTTGTTAAGAGCATGCAAGAAGAGGTCACATAGTTCTCGGTGGTCAATGTTTGGAGTGTTGGTTGAATTATAGAGCACTTGTCTCCATTGAGTGATGAAATGTGCTACTGACTCATTTGGCTCTTGTTTCATCATGAGGAACTCTCTGATCCTTATTTTCACGAGTTTTTTCATGTCAAATGTCATGACAAATTCTCTGATTAGCTGTCTAAATGGATCGAAGCTTCTGGGAGGCGATAATACCAATCTAAGGCAATGCCTTCAAGTGTTTTCAGGAAAATTTTCATGACAGCTCCATCCCAAGGAAGGAGTTTAGTTATGGCTGTGGTATATGCTTTGATGTGGGAGTTCAGATCTCCCTCTCCTTTGAACTTCGGGAGATCTAGCAATGGCCGAGGTAGTTGTACACTCCTTATATTTAGGTCTAGAGGCCCTTTCAAATATTCAAGATAGGTTCCTAAGAAAGCACTCTAAGACTGGGGGTTGTTAGTAATAATCTGGTAGGTGGGTTTTGATAACCCATTTTTAGATTCGTTGGACTATTCTGAATAGGAGGATTCCCATTTAGACAGGTTTCATTACTAGAATGTCGCGAATAGTAATTGAGGTAGGGGGTTCTGAGATGCCCCTTGGTCCTATTTGTGAGATTTCATTCTTTTCTTCGGAGCATCTTGTTCTGCTTCTAGGATCTTGATTCTTTGCACTAGAGTTGCGATTACATCTGCAAGAGTTACAGCTCTAGGGTTTTCTTCATTTCTAGGATGTTCTCTTCAACTACTTTCATAGTGACGGGCTTCCTCTCATGCAGCTTTCTCTTTTTGTTCGTCTTCTAAGGAAATCCTCAATGCTTCTTGAGCATCTTTGGTCTCCTGTAGACATCTTTCTAACCTTCTAACCTCTTCATCAAGGTGAGTATTCGATGTACTGGTGGCGGGTTGTTCAGGTTGATGTACTTCCAATCTTATCCTCCTAGCTTTATGTGGTCCATTTGGTATGGCAGAGTCATTTTCCCAAGCCAAGTTATTGAAGGATAGGGAATGCCTAGACACTTTTGGATCAGGTTCATAATTAGAGTCTTCATAATCATAGCAATTTGTAATAGGTACATCAAGATGAGGCGGCACATACCTATCGAAAGAAGGTGTTTCAGGTTTGTTTGAGGGAATGTTTCCTTAGTTCAAGTCTGGTTCCATCACATTCAGGGGTGCCATAAACACCATAGAATAAATGGAATGGATGGTTACGCAAATGATGGAGATCTAAGCGGCTATGAAAAGCAACGAAAGAATGCTTGAATATTTTTGTTGAAATGTTTATCGCAATGGGAAAGTGAACTATAAGATCTGAACATTCTGCAATTCACGTCGGGTTCACCAAAATATGTGGTGAAGCTGATGGCATATGTGATAATGATGATGGAAAATGGATCCATGCAATTGGAATGCAAAAAGCATAACCAAGAGGCTTTACTCTTCACATTGGGTTCACAAAAATATGTAAGTTTAGAATCGTGATTTCAGTTGCCTGGGGGCTATCAGGTTGGATTTCAGCACACAGACAGACCCTATCCCTCCTTGCCACGGGGTGATCTGCCACGTCACTCTCACTCACCTAGGAGTAGCCAGTCAAGAGGAGGTGAGACACAGTGGGGGTCTAGCTCATTTGAGAGCTAGACTTCGTGAAGGGGGGTCGTCAAGATCTGTGGCCTTTGTTGTTGTGTGTTTGTGGTTCTTGAGATAACCCTATGACTCAAAGGGTCACTAGTTTCTCTTCCTCTATTTGGATTCCTTGAATTCCACCTTTGTGTGGGAAAATGGTTGTTTACGTTGATGGCTTCTACTATTTCTATGTCTCTGAGAAATGCTCTGTGTAGTCGTAATTGTCTAATTTCTTCAATCAACAATAGAACAAATGGATCTTCTTGTAGTGGAATGTGTGTCTGTTGTTGAGGTTACAGATGTAACTCCTCGATCTCATCTCGGATAGCCCTTATCCACTCTCCTCTTACTCCTAAACACATTCGTGAATCAGGATAGAGGAAGTTGTGTAATTGCTAACTCTAACTAGATCTAGGGTTTTGACCTAGGGTTTGTCTTTGTTTTGGCTGTGAATACCTCGTGATGGAATTGAGGGTTTTGCAATGTTATCTATTTTAATAGATCTATATGAATGCAAGCTAAATAATGATATACAAAGTGTCTTTTTGGTATTTTTAGAGTATTTTTGGAAAGGAAAATACTTCTAATCTACGAAATAAATATGTGTGCAATCCTATATGAAAAATTTAAATCTATGTTTTTGTGATTTTTTTGGTGTTTTCAATGCAATCTAATGTAATGAAAAGGGAAGATGCTTTTTCTAACAAAGTAGATCTAGAAATGAAAAGATGACTAATCTAACATGCAAGATCTAACCTATCAAGGAAAAAGCAAAATGTTACTATTCCCAAGAGCAAAGTGTGATTATCTAATTACCATGAAAGCAATGAAAGAACCTGAAAATAGATGAAGATTTGAAGACTCCACTACCCTCAGTAATCCTTGTGTAGGCAACCTGGAATCCTTTTGTGACAGCAGGTGATCCTGTTGACGACAAAAACGACCCAAAGAAGCGTAAAGAAGCTTTTGTAAAGCTTGTATGAGCTTGATGCGAGCTTGGATTAAGCACAATGGCGTAGAAAAAAGAAGCATCATGGCGTTGCTTGGTTGACAATGAAAATAAAAGGCACTTTAGTCCTGTATGAGCATATGAATGCTAGGTTGGAGAGCAAAATTGGCATGACCTATGTGTACAATGAATTTGCTTCCCTTTGTGCTTAGGGAAGAGAGGTACTTATAGGTTTGAGGAAGGGATTCATTGGAGAGTTAACTCATTTGATTGATGAGTTTAACAAGAATAGATTGGGGAGTTAACAAGGTTGATTACCTAGTGAACTCAGCTAAAAAGGGAGTGATGAAGCAGTGATAGCTTATCACTGAAGAGGAAAAGGGAGTTAGAAGAATGCATGAGATTGATTAGAGAGTTAATTTAAGATCAAATAAAGCTAATTATGCATGTGTGGGTGCATGAAATAGTTAACTCCATATCAAAAATATAAAATCATGCAAACAGAAAGAAAAACAGAGCAAAAACGTAAGAGAAATTTTAGTTTTTCCACGGGTCAAAAGATGGCAAGGATGCCACGTTCATCAGTCAAGGTCGCCTTGGGGGCGACTTTGGATCAGAGTGCAGAATGCATAAACTAGAGTTGGCAAAAGGCTTAGGGGAGGAAAAGGATTGTTTCTGCATCAAGAAACAGGTCAATCATTTGGAAGAATCCAAATCTCCACTTGCGTCCTCAGGATCCCCAGTGGGGATCTGGAAATAATAGGAGGAGATTTGGATTGGTTGGTCGAAATCAAAAACGGAAAGTGGGAGATGGATCGGGGGACCTCTAGAAGGCTTCTATGAGGTGCACTAGACGAAATACAAAGGGGAGAGTTGACAACTCACCTACAAGACACTCACAAGGCTTAGGATCAAGGTCGAAAGCCAAAAAATGCAAGTTGACAAGTGTCGCAATAGGTATCGAAAAGTGTCGCAAATGAGGAAGGAAAGGAATCGACAAAGCATAAACGACACAAGACAAGAAGAAAGGACATGTCATCAAGAGGCCTACTTCCCAAAGGATTTATTTTCACGCTTACATGTATGTGACAAGAATTTGAATCATCATAGGGGTCCTTGTGGAGGCAATGCGTGAATTTGGTGCTTACAGGATCAGGCATAGATGTATGGAATTATGGGCTAATAAAAAATGGGAATATATGGGAGTAAGTACATATAAGGTACAAATATTGTCAAAGCCATGAGAATGTGTTAAATTAGGAGTAAATGAGGGTGGACAAAGATTAGAGATGGAAACAAACTTAGTAGAAAACTGAACTGTATGTCACTATATAATCATGTTAAGACATTCTCTCAAAATAAACCCAAAACTAAATAAAAATTAACATAAATATACATATTTTACCATTATAACAATATAAAATTATATAATTAAAATATTTTGCAATGTTTGTGTGTGGGGTGTGCTCCAGTGGCTCGGCTACTTGGTTATCATGATGGAGACTAAGGCTCGAATCCCCCAAGGACACATTACAGCGGAATGGTGGGTGGCATCATGGCTTCGGTCAAAAACATTTGCTCAAAAAAAAACTTTGCAATGATTACTCAACTTTAAAATTAAAAAATAGCTTTGGTCAAAAACATTTAGTCCAAAAAATATAAATAATAATTTGCAATGATTACTCAACTTTAAAATTATATATATATCGTGATTGAAATTTTTGCAAATGAGTGGTTGCCTCCAAAGAACTGTTTACAAAATTGTCTAAAGAGGGTCAAATTTCCTCTCCCGTTATTTTATACGGGACGGTGTACATGCAATCCAAGCTCTCTGCACTGCACTCTCCCTGGAATGAATCTGTACATCACACTTTCGGTAATTTGAGCTCCTTCAGTGAACCTTTTTTTAAGGTGTACTGACTAGTGCTATAAAACAATATTTGTTAGTAATTATAAATCTGTTTAAGACTCGATTATTTGTCGTACAAGATGTACAGCTGGAATGCGTCCAATTCGGAATAAAGAGGGCGGGGCTTCGAATTTTAGTCTACTTGCCAATGTGCCAGTGTGCCTATAACTTCTGTGTTCCAACATATTTTAGCTTACAGGAAATTTGAGCCTCGTTAGGGAGTTTGGATCGGTGTGAGCGTATAAAATTATGGCATTGAATATTGCAGATGAGGCCATGGATTTTTATGAGCTCGATCCCTCCCCTTACCCGTTCCCTTACTCCCCCCCACCCCCTTACTCCCCCCCTGACACGAACCCATCCCATCTGAAGACAGCCTTATTGGCGGGAGCAGTGGCTTCATTTATTTTTCTCATTTCAAAGGATGCACACAAGGCTTTCATGAGGAAAGCACATTGGATTCCCTGTGATTTCCTTGTGCTCAGCGCTTTTTCAATCCAATTGCTAAGCTTGCTTAGTGCTCAGAATGAGGCAATGAGTATGCCCTCTGGAGAGACGAAGCTCAGTATTAAAGACACAACCCAGAACGGTGTCAGTGATGAGGCATCGGGTAACGAAAAGGGCCTTTGGAAGGAGCTTTTGATGATCCATAATAGTCGAAGTATATTGTGTGTACTTGTAGCCTATGTCATGCCAGGAATGGCCAATCGCGGCCCCGAACATTCTTGGGGCAGGTTGGTCGCTTTGTCAATAAGTATCTTACATCATGTTACCTCTGAGTTGTATATTGAAGATGATAAGGGTAACGTGTTCCCTAATTACCTTCGTCTATGGCCTCGACAAAATGGTCTTAGCGACCCTGTCTATTTTTCATTGGCGACAATAATATCCCTCTGCTTCGTTATGCTCGTTCTTCTTCTTGGCAGCGCTAATATTGCCGGCAGAAGTATTGAGCGAATCGTGGCTAAAAAGATTTCTTTGGTTCTAAGGGGCGAAGAAGAATTCTGTTCTGACTTGGCTGAGAAGACCAAGGAGGCTCACCCTCACCCTCACCCTCACCATCACCATCACGTTCACCATCACCCTCATCATCACTTTTGCTGGCGGACAGTTAAAGAGGCCATGCTGAGAGCCAAGAAAAGGGAGGAGGATCCCCATCCCCATCATCATCACCATCACCATCACTCCTGTTGGCAGACAGTTAAAGAGGAGATGCTGAAAGCGGAGAAGGAAAATGAAGATGAGCATCACTCCTGTTGGCGGACAGTTGAAGATGCCGTGCTGAGAGTGGAAAAGCGGGAGGAAGGTGAGCATTCGGGCTGGCGGACAGTTGAAGATGCATTCGTGAGAGGGGAAGAACACCATAGGCGTCACTGTCACTACTGTTGGAGGACAGTTGAAGATGCAGTGCTGAAAGCGTGGATAATTGTTCGAGCATACTCCCTTCAACATGTCCTTGCCAGGTCTGCCTTGACCTCCTCGGCTGCAATCATAGTTACATTAAAATTGTCACTACGATCATGGGAGGGCTTGCCAAGGGCGCCAACACGAACAACCTAACTAAAGATAGACTATTTAAGTTTATTGCCACTGTTCTGCAATGTATATTCATCTTGATAGGCTGGGCAGTCATCATTTGGAGGTGGGCTTCTGCGGTGGCTTACTACAGAAGACGGCAAACGGACAGCTGGCGTACCAGTTTAAGGATAGAGGATTTCTGGACAAGGCACCTCAGAGAGTTGAAGCAGGCCAAGGAGACCCCGCTGGCACAGGCAGAATCGCTCGACACCAAAGTCGAAAAACTGGTTGCCAAGGAAAAGATAAGGCTCACTGTACCAAGCACATTACTGTCTGCAATGATTGTGCTACAGTGGCTTCTCGTTTCATTCAGCAAAGCTTGTTGGTTCGCCTCTTTGATGCTTTTCAAGAACAAATTGTTGGGTAAGTTACTGTCCTTCATATTACCAGATCAGGAAATGTATACATTTGAAGACTATTCAAAATACAAAAAAATATTGGAGGATGTGCAGTTGTTAGGGGAGAGTCCTGAGGGCCTGTGGGTAGCTAATCGCAAGTCTATTGAGAGGGCTAGGAACCTCATTATTCAAGGCGGAGAAGATGGTGAGTATAACTGTGAACATCTGGTTGAGTTTCTGACTACCAAGAGAACGGCCGACCGTCGAGGCTTGAGCTGTTTAGAACCTTACAAGCCTCAAACAGGATTGAACTTCTTGTGCAAGAAAAGACCGACTGAGGGGTTTCAGCCATCAGAAAGAGAGAGAATTCCCATGTCAGACGTGGAAAATCAGCAATCGTTAGATGTGGAAGACGTAAGTACAAAGTCATGGAAAATGACAGCAGTGTCCCTGCTCACTATCATCGTTCAGCTCTCTCCAATTTGTGCTAAAATTGAGAAGGAACAGCCTTCCACTTCCACTTGTTGCTCTTCCCCTCCACAGGTCGTCAAAGATTGTTTGGATGCATATTCTCAAGCATGGGAAATCATAGATTTCGTTGAGGAGGCGAATATAGAAGATGACAGAATCACCAGCGAAGCAGCCGACAGGTGCTTTCAAGCTCTGCAAAAGAAAATGGATAACACAAATGAAGCAGCCGACAGCTGCTTCCAAGCTCTGCGAAAGAAAATACAAAAAGGGTGCTTTTCTGCTAGCGAATCCACCCATGAAACACCTGTTTCTGTGCCTGCAGCATTGGAGAAGCTTAAAACGAAAAGCATAAGCAAACCAGAGCCGCCAAGAAAAGTAAATATTATATCAGGAGTAGTCCGTGCACTTGCGGTTAAACGTAAGAAGGAAAAAGTAGAAGGCCATTCAAGTGCATGTAAGGGCAACGACTCCATGGATTGGCACGCAGCAGCATCAGGCAGCGCCGTGTACAGGTTATGTAACAGCATTCAGTGCAGTGAAGAAACCGATGTGAATGAACTACTAAAGGAATTAGAGAGCTGCTTGGCAGATATAATAAACGAATGTCTAGAGAAAGTCCAACATCTCCTCTTGGTGAACTCCAGGAAATGGGCCCTACGCAGTGACGAGAAGAGGATGGCGAAAGCACTGTATACAGCAGGGAAAGCCAGGGTAATCATGGAAAAGCTGGAGGGGAACGAGTTAGTAATAGTTTCTGATCATTGATTGTTGTCTTCTTCTATCTTTTTAAGTTGTGTCTTCTTTGCTGGTGTCTTCGTTGCTGTTCACATTAAGTATTGATGTAATGTGCTGGTTTCTATTTCTTGTCTTTGACTTTCAAGGAACGAAAGTATGTAATTCACTATGGGTGTTGATTGTTGTGTGTGTAATTCACTTGGTAAATGCAAGAATATGGTGTATTTCAATCTGTAAGGACCAATTTCTTAAATATATTATATTATTTTGTTTTTATTTTTAAAAAAACATTATTACAATGTTATTGATGATTCTCTCTTGTAGATGTTTGCAAGTCAGATTGTAAAAATCCTCCTTTTAACATTACTATTGGCTACATAATTATATTTGGGTTTGGACCTTTGTTATTTTCGTCTTTGTTTTGGACGCTATCTTGTTTACATTATGTGGGTGTGCCTCTCTACTACCCTTTTTTTGATGAATATTGTACTATTTTCTTTTTAATTTTTGAAAAAGAATATAAGACTTATTCATAAAAAAGAAAAAACTTTTAGATAAAATTTGAACATTTTCTTAAACATTTATTCTTCTCTTAAAAATTTAAATTTGATTTTTTTCTTGATAAGTTGTGCTATTTAATAATTTTTATTAAAATTATAAATTTATGTTCATTAAACAAAATTAATCAAGTTTTATTTAACTATGTATAATGTACTTTTTTCCAATACATAAAAGGAAGTGTAACCCTTGGCCACATTTATAGATCATAAAATAAAATGAGTCGTATATAATATTTATAAAATCCTAATAGTTTCTTGCATATCTAGCCTTCTTCTATTATCAAATTTAGATAAAAAAAACATTTGTTAGCATTGAGGGCAAGGTTAAGGCAAGTCAATCAAAATTACTCAACCCATGATTTGCATGGAAAAGGTAGGTTTGAAACTCCCAAGCATGATTCTAATTCAATTGAGGGGCATTTTTTTCTTTTTGTGGAAGGTGTGCAAAGGTAAGAGAAATTTGAATAGAAAACTATTTTAAAATAGATATTCATTTTGGTTTGACTTCCCAAAACAAATTTTAGTTGAAAATATAAGACTATAAAAGGTCTTATAATTTTGGCTATCTCCAAAATGTGTTATTTGTCACTGCTATTATTTGGCTCATCATGATCTCACACTCACTTGGTTTTTAGTTCTGTCTAGTTTTGGGGGTTTTTCATTACTATGGTTAATGATGAATATGTTGTGACACATAAGATCATGCAATCGTTGAGATCCTTACCTACGAAGAAGCGTTCTAAATAATGGTTGTGATGATTTTCAACTACAGAGATAAGAATGTTTTTGGATTTATGATATGGATCCTTAGAGATTCTAGTTGGGGTGACATTAGACCTCCAAGATCAAAGAATTGTATCTGGGAAGATTTTATTCAAAATTTGGCATTTTTCATGTCAATGGTTAGGTATTGTTGTTTTTGCTAAAATCTTTCTATCATCACATTTCCTGGATTCTAAACATATGGTGAATGGATTGGATGAAGATGATGGAAAGGATGCTAATGAGTCTAGATTTGTTGTGTGGTGACTATGGTGGATGTTAGCTTGGATAGGAAGGCAAAATTGACTATGTAAAGGGAATTGTGGGAGTTGAGAACCTTTAACACTAATTTGGATCTATTTATTATGAAATTTATGGTTACCCACTCTCATGGGAATCTATAAGTTTCTAGTGCTTTTATGTTTTCTTTTTTGGACTTGAGAAAACTTGTTAGAGCCAAGGAGCAAATGGTGGTTTTTCATTGGGTCAAATTCCCTGCTTCAAATTCAACTTATTTAAGACAAGATTCCTATGCATGGGGGAATCATTATGCAAACTTATTATGTTTAATGTCAATTTATAGAATACTAAATAATACCTCTATTTTCATTTCTATCTAATACTATTTTATTAATAATATCCCTCCCAATAGACTTTTCTATTTCAAAATACACCTTATTTTACCATGTATATAGACTACATATTTTTATATGATATTTTAAAAATACACTCTTTTATTTCTACCTCTTTTCTATTCAACACTCAATCATTGTTTCAAGTATGTGCTAACTGGTGTTGTCATTGATGTCAACATCTTTGTGTTGTCATTGGTGCCAACTGTATCTTCTGATATTGCTCTATGTTGATTGATTGAGTTGACAAGTTAAGAACACTATCTGAGTATTTTGCTTCGTATTTTTTATGTATTGAAGACCGGAGTATGAGATTTGGATATGATTTAGAGAAGTGTTTGAAGATGCTAAATCTATAATTTGGTGGTCTAGATCATTGTGTAGAAAAAGTTCTATTCACCAATTTGAAGATTGTGTCTGGCAATGTTTGCAGAGTGACACGGATATAGTATTTTGCTCCGCATTTCTCCACAAATTGGTTTTTAGTCTTGTGGTTCTAGACATAATCTTATAAGGTCCTTAGCTATCTTCATTTCAAAGGATTTGTGATTTGGTTCTATGGAAAGCAAGTTACTGATTAGTAGAGTTTGACAGTGTTGAGAAGCAGTCTAAGATGTGTCTTCAAGTGATATTTGTTGTCTTCAAGTGAGATCTGTTGTGCTTGGATTTGTTAGCTCCCAAGTGATTCTATGTTGTTTGTGGATGACTCCAGAATGTATTGAAGGCATGTGCCCTATCCGTAGGCTACAATGAAGTTCTTGGTAGCATGTATCTAAGTGTTCTTGATGAGTGCATTTGTTTTGGCCGACCTGCTTAGTTACACTTGTTGTGGAGGTGATTTGTGACTTGTAGAAGCGTGTCCAAGCATGTGAAGATGTATTTGGATCCAAACTATGTCGTGAAGTATTTGTCCTTCATACATTTGCTCTGCAAGTTTGTTTAGGTCTAGTCCTAATTTGATAATCTATGTATGTATGCCGACCTTGGAGATAGTTCCAATGGTCAAAGAATGTAATGCCAACCTTGATGTACATTCCAAGGTTGATGATAGGTATAAATTTATGTAATGAATTCGTGAGTGATGTGTGAGTGTGCAAAGATGTGAAGATAAAGTGTGATTTGTAAAAGTAGAGTAGAGCAGAGGAGATATATTGCGCTTCAATGGAACTGAACTCATGCATGATGTAGATGCTACTATATCAGTTCATCCTACAGTGAGCTAGCCTTGGCAGTGAGCCAACCCCTATAGTGAGCCACCCCTTTGGAAGTAAGCCTTTCATTTAGGCAATGAGCCCTGGGTAGTGAGCTCTTTAGAAGTGAGCCACTTTTGTTATTCAGTATTGTTACTACATTATATTGTGAGCTAACACTCATAGTGGTTTTCCCTATTTATGGTTTTCCATGTCAAAATCTGGTGTTCATGCATGTGTATGGTGTTGATGTGTTTATGTTTTGATCCTGCTATTCATGTTTAATATTCATAATAGAATAATAAGTTATTGTAAGTGAATGTGAAAAGTGAGCTAGATTAAGGAAGTTAAAGTTTCTAATACAACTTATTCACCCCCCCTCTTAGTTGTCTTGTGTCTTTCAATAATTGGTATCAGAGCAAGGTTCCTTGGATGAAATCGTAACAACTTAAGGTAGATCCAAGATGGCACACAAGAAAGACATTCCTCAGTTTGATGGATTTGACTATGCCTACTAGAAGGTACAAATGCAACATTATCTTATTTCTATTGGTTATAATGTAAATGGACAATGGTTAAAGAGAAGTACATAAAACCTAAACATGGTTCAAAGACTAATGCAGAGATTAAGGATTATGAGACTAATCACAAAGCTAAAAATGCTCTATTAAATGCTTTGTCTAACATTGAAATGGTGAAAGTTGTGGATTTGAAGATTGCTCATGAGATCCAGGACAAATTGAAAAACATTTATGAAGGTGATGAATTTGTCAAGAAAGCTAAGTTACATAATTTGAAGACCACATATGAAACCATGCAAATGTTTGAGAATGAGAACATAACAAATTACATAAAGAAGATTGATGAAGTTGTTAGCAGCATCAAGGGTCTTGGTGGGAAGTTAGAAGATGGGGATTTTGTAGATAAGATACTCATAACTCTTCCCAAATCTTATAGTCACAAGGTATCTACCATTGAAGAATTGTTTGATATGGGAAATCTTACAAAAGGTCAATTGCTTGGTAAACTAACTACTTTTGAGATGAGAGAATTTGGTACTACTAGTGGCCCTATGAAAATAGAGACTGCTAGATCAACTAAATATGTTATAGAGTCAGATGAAGAAAAGTTTCATGAAGTTAAGGCAAAATTTGCAAGTAGAATGAAAAGAGCCAATAGAGGAAAGTTCAAAGGTAAGTTACCTTTCAAATGTTTCAATTGTGGTAAAATTGGTCACTATGCTTCAAGATGTCTTGACAGAGCTTTGAAGTTGAAAAACAATGAAGATAAAGGAAAGATGCTAAGAAAGAGTTACAATGTTAGAGATGATGATGGTGTAAATGATGATGAACCTGATTCTAATGATGGTAATAGTAGTGAATGTTTGTTTATCACACTTAGAGAAGAACCTGTTTCTGCTAATCTTGCAAGCTGTGTGAAGGAAGGAAGTCTAGGATCTAGTTATCTACATTTCATGTTGAAAAGGAAGATGAATGGATCATTGATAGCAAATGTTCAAATCACAAGATAGGAGACAAGAGTAAGTTTGTGAAGTTTGAAAAGTATGATGGAGAACTTGTTAGGTTTAGTGATGATGCAACTGGTAAGATTTGTGGAAAAGGATCAATTGCTTTTGATGGAAAGCATAATACAGATGATGTTCTTTATGACAAGGTCTTAAAGCACAATCTTCTAAGTGTCAAGGACAAATGTGTGACAAAGGATATAATCTGGTATTCAAGGAAAATGGATGTGAGATAAGGAAAAGATCTGAAACTTTAATTGCTACTGGGAAGAAGACTCATGGTAATGTCTATCATTTGGAAGGTACTAAAAATTGTTGTTTGTTGACTAAGACAGATGAAAGTTGGCTATGGCATACGAGATTGTGTCACATTAACTTTAATAATTTGGTGAGAATAAGCACTATTCAAGCTTTAAGAGACCTGCCTAAGATTATGAATCCTGCCAATGTTATATGCAAAGAATGTCAGTATGGGAGGATGACAAAGACTAATTTCAAGAGAAAAGAACAATCCTCTATCAGTTTGCTAGAGTTGGTGCATACAGACCTGTGTGGTCCTATAAGAACAATAAGTCTGCAAGGTGAAAGATATTTCATGCTTCTTATTGATGATTTTTTAAGAATGACTTGGGTTACTTTTCTTAGAGAAAAAGTAGAAGCACTAGATAAGTTCAAGGCATTCAAATCTATGGCTGAAAATGAGTTGGATTTGAGAATCAAATGCTTAAGGTCTGACAGAGGTGGTGAGTTTACTTCAAGTGAGTTTAATGCTTTTTGTAAAGAACATGGAATAAAGAGACATTTGTCTTCTCCCTGGACTCCTCAACAAAATGGAATGGTTGAAACGAATAATAGAACTATTTAAGAAGATGCCAGAATAATGATCAAGGAAGTAGATCTACTGGAAGTATACTAGAAAGAAGAAATACACACTATTGTCTACATTCAGAACAGAGTGGAAATTAGAGTAGAAGAAATAAAGACACCTTATGAGTTGTGGTATGGTAGAATTCCTATTGTCAAATACTTCAAAGTTTTTGGAAGCAAATGCTACATTAGAAGAGATGAAGAATTAGAAAAGTTTGATGCTAGATGTGATGAAGGCATATTCCTTGGGTATTCTACTAAGAGAAAGGCTTACTAGTGCTATAGCAAAAGACTGAGAAAGATCATTGAAAGTACAAATGTGAAGGTAGATGAAGATATTCAACTAGATGTATATGAGTCAGAAGGATCTACTGATACAGAAAAGGTTGAAAAAGGCAAAGAAAATGAAGTTTAGACTAAAGTACAAGTTTCTTTGGAAGAAGAAGAAATTCAACTTGAAGCTCCGGGAAGAATTGCTAAAACTCCCAGGTATGTGCAAAGAGATCATTCTAACGATTAGATAATTGGTGAAAAAAGGAAAGGTGTGATGAAAAGTAGAAGGACTGCAGAAGAACAAGTAAATCTCTGTGTACTTTCAAAGGTGATATCTAAGATAGTAAATGAAGCATTCAATGATGAATATTGGGTTAAGGCAATGGAAGAAGAATTAATGTACAGATTGAGAAGAACAAGACTTGGGAACTTGTCGCTAGACCTGCAAACAAAAATGTGATTGGAACAAAGTAGGATTTCCAGAACAAACTAAATGAAGTTGGGGAAGTTGTGAGAAACAAGGTAAGACTTGTGTGTAAAGGCCACTCATAAGTGGAAGCAATTGACTATGAAGAGACCAATTCTCTGGGGGCAAGAATGGAAGTTGTCAAAATGTTTTTGGCATTTGTGGCACATAAAAATTTCAAGGTATATTAGATGGATGTGAAATATGCCTTCCTGAATGGTGAGCTAGAAGAAGAGGTCTACCTAGAGAAACCAGATAGGTTCCAGTTTGTAGAATTTTTGCCATCACACCAAAAACATGTACTAGTGGTGGAGAGGGATCTCATCGTCGATATAGTCACTATGCCAACACCTCCCCACACGATAGAGCTGGATACAACCACGTACCATGTGGGATTCATACCCACTACATACCACATTGATAAGCTGAGCTTACGTGGATGAAGGGTCAAGTGCTCGAGGGCTCGAGGGACTCGAACCGACGACCTATGCTCTGATACCATGTTAAAATCTGAAAAGATTATTAACCCAAAATAATAGTACAAATAATAGATATCTAAACTATGAATGCAAATGATAGAAAATCAAAATAGCAACATAGAGTTAGTCTCCAAGAGAGTAATGCAAATGCTAGAAGAAAAACAACATTAAGAGGATGCAAAGCAAAAGATGCAAAATACAAGCCAGGTAGCATGCTTATATAGACTACTCTGAGACTTTTGTACTAGGAGGAGTATAGTTCCTTGATGAGGAACCACACTTGGGATCTTGTCCCTCTTCCTAAGGGAAGAAAACTTGTTCAATGTAAGTGGATCTATCGGACAAAATTTGCAGCATGTAGAATTTTTGCCATCACACCAAAAGCACGTACTAGTGGTGGAGAGGGATCTCATCATCGATATAGTCGCTATGCCAACACCCACCCACACGATAGAGCTGGATACAACCATGTACCATGTGGGATTCATACCCACTACATACCATGTCGATAAGTTGAGATTATGCAGACAAAGGGTTGAGGGCTCGAGGGACTAGAACCAATGACCTGCACTCTGACACCATGTTAGAATCTAAAAAGATTATTAACCAAGAAAACTAGTGCAAAGAATAGATATATAAACTTTGAATGCAAATGATACGAAATCAAAATAGAAACACAGAGTTAGTCTCCAAGAGAGTAATGCAAGTGCTAGAAGTAAAATAGCATTAAGAGGATGTAAAAGAAAAAGATACAAAATACAAGCCAGGTAGCATGCTTATATAGACTAGGAAGAGGGAGGAGGTGGAAACACCGACCAATTAGGAGCAACCATCTATCGGACTAAAGATAGCAAATTATCCTCCCAAGATAGCTAATGGATGCTCACATGTAGGAAGGTGACACCTCGCAAACACTCACCTAATAAGACATGCTTT
This sequence comes from Cunninghamia lanceolata, assembly GCA_027924645.1. Taxonomy (NCBI): domain Eukaryota; kingdom Viridiplantae; phylum Streptophyta; class Pinopsida; order Cupressales; family Cupressaceae; genus Cunninghamia; species Cunninghamia lanceolata. The sequence continues at coordinate 10,812,109 of BSBN01000377.1, forward strand.
ATTAACCTAAGCGAGATTAATAGAAGTGTAGGAAAAAGCTAGGAATATAGGGAAAAAAATAAATAACCCACTAGGAAATAAAAACCTACACTAACAAAGTTATCAGACAAACCAGACATGGTATGCAAGTTGAAGAAGACTTTGTATGGATTGAAGCAAGCTCCCAGATCTTGGTATGCAAGACTAGATAAGTATCTATTATAACATGGTTTCAGTAAAGGGTTTGTAAATAGTAATTTGTATATCAAGGCAAGGAAAAATTAGATCCTAATTATTGAAGTCTATGTGGATGATATCATATTTGGTGGAAATTAAGAGATGTGCAAGATTTTTGCAAATGAAATGCAAAAGGAATTTGAGATGTCTATATGTGGTGAGATGAACTTCTTTCTTGGACTACAAATCAATTAGAATGATAAAGGCATTTTCATTTCTCAATCAAAGTATGTCAGGGAGTTGTTGAAGAAGTTTGGAATGGAGGACTCTAAACCAATATGCACTCCTATGATTATTGGCTGTAAACTGAGCAAGAATGATGAATCTCCTAAGGCTGATCAAAGCAAGTACAGATCAATCATTGGAGAACTATTTTACTTAACTGATAATAGACCAGATATCATGCATGGAGTCTGTCTTATGGCTAGATTTCAATCAAATCCCAAAAAACCACATGTCATGGTAGTAAAAAGGATATTTAGGTATTTGAAGGGCACTCCTGATCATGGCTTGTGGTATCCCAAGAAAAATGGTTTTTTTGTAAGTGCCTATTGTTATATTAGAAAAATGTACCCTTGGGGGCTTTTCCTTTAAGGTTTAGTTCCCAGGTCCTTAGATTGCATTTAGAGCATTTTGTGTGATAATTTAGACTCTTGATGAGAAAACCCTTGGGCCTTGTGACAAATAGGACCTGGGGGGTGCTAATTTAATAATGCTGGAACAAAGATAAGGGGGTTTGTGACTATTATTTGGGTCTGCCCTAAATTCAAATGTTGGGTTTGTGACCATTATTTGGTTTCCAGGCCGACATCATAAGTTTCAAATATGAAATTCAAGGTGAGAATCTTTGTAGTTGCATATATAAGCATGCTTAGGTTATCATTTGCAAACTAGAAGATATCTAGAAGATCATTAGCAAGTTTTATGATTGTGACCTATTGGCATACTTGTGATTATTCATTGTGTTGCAAAGCATAGTATTGTTATTGTGTGTTTTTGTAGGTTGGATCTCATCTTCTCCTCATGGCATTGAAGAGGTTCTTCCTTCCATGAGAGCTTCATCATCATGGTGACATTTATTATGTTTTCAATCATTATCATTTGGATTTTGCCTCTGTCCCACAAGGACACACACTGTCTCTAACAATGGTGTTCAGAAGACTTGAATGTCTCTCTGGTGCTTGACTAAGGCAAGCCTCTAAACACCATAACCCCCTCCCACATTCCATGTGATTGCAAGTTATAGCTTGTGAAAGAGAGAGAAGAAGAGTTGTAGGGAGCAGGAGGACAATGTGGAGATCCCAGATCCTGAAGGAGGAGCCTGATCAGACTAGGGCACCATCAACCTTGTCCTATGCATCCAAAGCTACATAAATAGATTAGAGAGTGAGCATCAAGGTTTGCAGAGCATTTGACATAGGAAAGAATCTCCTGCAGTGGACTAGGGTGCCATCAACCTTGTCCTCTATTGTTGGATCATGAAAAATAGAAGACATAGTAGAGATCAGTGCTGGAAGGAGATCAAGAATCCATAGAAAAATCAGTACCTTGGACTAGGGTGCCATCACTATTGTCCCTGACTTTTCCATTTTTCAGACTGTGAAAAATAATGAGTTAAGGTTCTCTTCTCTTTGCTTAATTCCTATAGCATTTGTCGTAATTCATAGATTTGGTTACTATTTTGCTTAAATTAGGGTTTCAAGAGTAGTAAAGCATCAATTAGAAACATTGTGTGATAAGTTTTGAATTTTCTAGTAAAAAACCAAGTGGCAACTCAAATATGATAGTTGACTCTCCTCTCGATGGGAGAAGCACTCGGTTGAAAAGCCCTTGCAATGTTTATGTGGAAAGGAGGATTCAAATCAAAACAACAATCCCGTCATCCCACCTTTTCATATTAAACATTTTGGTGAACCCATGTTTTGAAAATTTTGGTACCTTTCTGAGTGTTGTTTCATAGATTTACATTCATTCATTTCATTGCATTTGAAAATTTACAAAAAAAATGGTATATTTGAAAAAATTGAAAAAAATTGCATTCTAGGGTTTGATTTTGACATAGTTTGCATTCATTCAATTGTATTTAATTAATTCTCTAATTTTTACATCATATCTTAAATTCATTATCATTCAATTCATTATTTTCAAACTTGCATTTGAAAAATTACAAAAAAATTGAAAATATTGAAAAATTTGCAAAAATTGGCATATTAGACTTGCATTTTTGTAAAATTTGAATTATTTGGAATCTAATTTCAACTAATTTCTATTACTTGCATTAGATCTGATCCAAAACATAGAAATTCATCATTTACAATACATTTGCATTGCATTTGCATGCTTGTTTTGTTAGAATTGCTTGAAATTTTACATTTTTCATGAAAACCTAGTTTTGCATGAGCTAGGGTTGTAGTCGAAATATTGTTTCATATTTTGCTACCTTGTTAAAACACTCATTAGGTCTGATTTCTAATTTTATTGTTTCTTTATAGTGGCCTCCTTGTGAAATTTCAGGTCTAGGGCTTGAAAAACTTGCATTTTTCATTAGATTTGGCCTTATCGTCTTGCTAGACTTGTACTCCAAGCTTGTTGTAAGGGATTTTTCTGGACTAATTGGCTATTATTAGAATTATTATCTAGTTCCCCTTCTTAATTTCCTTACAACACCTTTTCTTTTGGGCCTTTGCATTGAAATTTTGTGAAAATTTACACATTTTTGCTATTTTTGCACTAGAGTTTGATCTAGAGTGGCACTATAGGCGTGTTGTAACAATTTTTTTGGAATTAGGTGGCTGTTATTACTTTTTTAATTTTCTATCCATCATAATTTTACTTACAACACCCTTTTCCTTACTCTTTTGCATGGAGATTTGGTGAAAAACCGCATATTTTAGCCTATTTTCACTAGGTTTTGGCTTATCGGCTCTTTAGAGTTGCTTCAAAAGAGTGTTGTGAAAGGTATTATTGCATTAATGGACTGTTATTAATCATATAATTTTATTTTTCTCTTTAAAATATTCACAACACCTTTTCTTTCATTTGTTTGCATGAAGATTTGGTGAAAAATCGCATATTTTGGCCTATTTTCTCTAGGTTTTGGCTCATCAACTTTCTAGAATTGCTTCAAAAGCATGTTGTGAAAGGTATTTTTTCATTAGTGGACTATTATTAGGCATATAATTTTCTTTCCCTCTTGAAAATATTCACAACACCTCTTGTTTCATTTGTTTTCATTGAGAAAATTCGAAAAATCAAGTATTTTTGAGCATATTCGACATCACTTTTGCATTTGCTTTTTGCATAAGTTTTGGAAGATCTTGAAGATTTGATTTGACACTCCTTTTAAAAATTACAAATGGATTCTCAATATAATAATAATTCTAGGTTTGTTCCTAGGCCTCATTTGAAAAGAAGAGCCCTAAGCTTGAAATAACATTCACACCCCATGACAAAGAAATGGTAGAAACTGAAGGGCCTCTTTATATTATGGTAAAGATAATGGAACAAACCATACATGGAACACTCATAGATCCTAATTGTATCACAAATGTGGTCATAGAAGATGTCCTCCTCAAACATGAAATGGTACAAGAATCTTATGAACTGTCAAACTTGAAAATTAAAACACATAATGGAGCTTTAATGAAACCAATTGGCAAGATAACTTTAATGGTCTCAGTCTATGATAAAGATGTGGATCAATCATTTGATATAATCCCCTTATCTGACCTTTTCTATGTAAAATTTGGACATCCTTGGCTTAAAGCTATGAATCTTGTTCCTTCTACCATTCACAAATGTATAAAATTTCCTTTGCATGGAGAGATCTATACTATTCATTGTAATGATTATCAACGTCCGGCTAAGGACAAGAAGTTTATTCCTGATTACTTTTGGATGCAACTTGAGATAGATCTTGAGCCACGAAGAGATAGAACTTTCATAGAATATAGAAAATATAAAGAAAAACAATTAGCTCGAGTGGTCAGGTCTCCTTTGCAACCAATAAGAGAAGAACAAGAAGCAAGCATAAAACAAGATTATTATGGCTTTGATGAAAATTTTAACATGAGAAATGTTGATAAGGAAAGGTCTCATAACCCACCTCATCCATGGAGAGATGGAATGTATGCTGAGGCCCCTCCCCCGTCATCCTTACATGGATCAGGAGGCTTTCATAGACAATAAAATACTTCACCAAGACCTATGAGATTTGAATGTGGTGCTTCTTCCTCTACTATGCAAACTATGGAAAAACATGATGAAATAAGCAATATAAGAAGAAATAGACTAGAAAAAGAAAGGAGGAGAAGACAATCTTATGCCCAATGACTCGCAAATGAACAAGAGAACATTCAACCTAACATTGAAAGAAATCAAGAAGAGCTTAAGGACGAACAAGTTGAAAACAAGAACAACAGTTGGGCTTTGGTACCTTACACACCACTTTCATCTAGCATTCAGGATTGGGAGGATGATGACCTCCTCAATGATGCCTTCTAGCATGGACCTCTCTACAGGTAAGTATCTATAACCCTTTATCTCTCGTGATGTGTTTCCCTTGTGATGTGCTATGTGTTGTTTAGGCCTCCTAGGATGACACTTGATTCTCTTGTAAGGTCAAGGATACTATGAGACCGCCTATGTTGTGACCTTCTTCTATTTGTATCATCATTCTCCTATATCTCCTCTCCTTTGATTTCATTGTTGTGTGTCGTGTCTTATGGACATAGCGTTGCAATTCTTGAAATGGGGACATTCTCCTACGTGATTGTCCCTAAGGAACTTGTTCTCCTCTCTAATTTATTGTTTACCTTCCTCTAGTGTTTCCATCTAGCTGGTGGATGACGAAAAACATATTATACTTATGCGGACCTAGTGTCCCTTTCATGAGTAATAAAAAAATAGACCTAGTCCATACATGACGATGGGGTTGTAACAAATTATCTAATGCTTGGCTAGTGGAATCACTCCGTGATTTCTCTATCTTGATGTTGATGTCATTGTTATCTTATCCAAGGCTAACAACACTAACAATACTATTGCTCCACACACTTTGTTTATCATGAATATCATCTTGCTTGGCTCTTTCATGTAGTTGATCATATGCATTGTTGTTTTATCATTATTATTTGGACATTAACATTTTTCTTGCAGGGATGTGTTTGTGGGAATATTTGGTGATTGTGAAGTACATGTCACTTCTGGGGGGCATGGGCTTTACAAGAGCTCTTATTCTCTTTTGTGTTTTCTTCCTACCTTAACATGCTTGATATCAATATGTGATATCAACCACCTTAAGGTGGAAGCATATATAAGGTAAGTTGTCTGCTTTAGATCATAGTAAAGTGTTTTTGAAAAATCTAAAAATCAATCAAAATCATTTAAGGCCTCTACAGAGGTGGGATATCAAGCATATACTTTTATCTTAAGCCCTCATTGCAAGGCAAGGATGGTGTATTTCTTAGAGAGATTGCTTTATCCTATCATTTTAAAAAGTCCTCATTACGAGGCAGGGAGTGGTCCTGTGACTAACTCAACCCTTAAGCGTGTTTTTGATGATTGTTGCGGTGAAGCCCAATTGTCAGTGTGTGTTTGTAATATGCTTAAGATTGTGATGAACCTAGAAATAGTTTCACTCCATCGCTTGTATGCCATGTTTTCTACACGTCTTCAGCATGTGTGTGTATGGCGTGCTTGTTCTCAAAGTGAAAGACCATTGGCAATGAGCTCCTCTACAGTTTGGGATTTTATTTGACATGTTTATTCTCAAGGTATAAGATCGGTGGTGAATAACTCCTCTACACCTTGGGATTTTGTTTAGTGTGTCTGTTCTCAAAAAGTGCAAGACCGGTGGTGAATAGATGCTCTACACTTTTTGGGATTTGTTTGTTCACTTGTACTTGCATCTTGCATTTCATATGGAAAAATCAAAAAGAAAATAATCATTGCATTCATTGTATTCTCTATGCTCTATGCTCTATGTGTCTTCAATGTTGTACTCTCCGTGTTTTGCGTGTCTGTAACTATCTTCTCCATGTTTTGCATGCTTGTTATTGTCTTCAATGTGCTTGGCATGTCTTCTCCATGCTTGACGTGTTTGCTGTGTTTGTTGATCCTACTTTAATGCATGTATTTGCCTTGTGTTTAATACATACATTAAAGTGGGGGCTAAATGTTATGTCAGAAAAATACACCCTTGGGGGCTTTTTTCCTTTAAGGTTTAGCTCCCAGGTCCTTAGATTGCATTTAGAGCATTTTGCATGATAATTCAAACTCTCGATGGGAAAACCCTTGGGTCTTATGACAAATAGGATCTAGGGGGTGCTAATTTAACAATGTTGAACAAATGCAGGGGGTGGACATGGGTGCTAGCACCCTAGTCTAGCCCTATTTTGGGTCTGCCCTAAATTCAAATGTCAGGTTTGTGACCATTATTTAGTTTCCAGGTTGGCATCATAAGTTTCAAATATGAAATTCATGGCAGGAATATTTGTAGTTGCATATATAAGCATGTTTAGGTTATCATTTGCAAACTAGAAGATATCTAGAAGATCATTAGCAAGTTTTATGATTGTGAGCTATTGGCATACTTGTGTTTATTCATTGTGTTGCAGAGCATAGCATTGTTATTGTATGCTTTTGTAGGTTGGATCTCATCTTCTCCTCATGGAATTGAAGAGCTTCTTCCTTCCATGAGAGCTTCATCATCAAGGTGATGTTTATTGTATTTTCAATCATTATCATTTGGATTTTTCCTCTGTCCCACAAGGACATGCACTCTCTCTCTAACAACAGTGTTCGGAAGACTTGAATGTCTCTTCGAGGCTTGACTGAGGCAAGCATCTAAACACCACAAGCCCCTCCCACATTCCATGTGATTGTAGGTCACAGGTTGCGAAAGTGCGAGAAGTGGAGTTGCAAGGAGCAAGAGGACACTGCAGAGATCCCAGATCCTGAAGGATGAGCCTGATCAGACAAGGGTGCCATCAACCTTGTCCTCTCCATCCAAAGCTACATAAATAGACTAGATATTTAGCATCAGTTTGTAGAGCTTTTGACATCTGGAAGAATCTCCCACAATGGACTAGGGTGCCATCAACCTTGTCCTCCATTGTTGAATCATGGAAAACATAAGACATAGTAGAGATTAGTGCCAGAAGGAGATCAAGAATCCACAGAAAAATCAGTACCTTGGACTAGGGCACCATCACTGTTGTCCCTAACTTTTCCATTTTTTGGACTATGAAAAATAGTGAGTTAAGTTTCTCTGCCCTTTGCTTAATTCCTATAGCATTTGTTGTAATTCATAGATTTGGTTATTGTTTTTTCTTAAATTAAGGTTTCAAGAGAATTAAAGCATTAATTAACAACATTGTGTGATAACTTCTGAATTTCCTAGCAGAAAACTAAGTGGCAACTCAAATATGATAGTTGACTCTCCTCTGGATGGGAGAAGTACTTGGTTGAAAAGCCCTTGGAATGTTTATGTGGAAAGGAGGATTCAAACTAAAACAACAATCCTATCACCTACCCTTTTCATATTAAACACCTATATAGATGCAGATTGGGATAGGTGTGCTAATGTTAGGAAAAGCACAAGTAGAGGTGCATTCTTGCTTGGATATAGGGCAATGTCCTGGCATAGCAAGAAACAAGAATCAGTCTCCTTGTCAGCTGTAGAAGTAGAATATATTGTTGTAGTATCATGTTGTACTTAGGTTTTATGGATGAAGTGGACCTTGAAGAATATCAAAGTTGAGTATGATGAGCCAATTCCTATTCTTTGTGATAACACAAGTGCCATAAATATTTCAAAGAATCTAGTGTTGCATTCAAAGTGTGAGGCCTATTTATTTCACTCCCTTATTTTGCTTATTTCAAATTTACAGTTGACGACATTTCAACATTTGGGGACTATTGATCCCGATATGCAGATTCTCTAGACTATATTCCCTTATTTTGGTTAGCTATGTTAGTATGTTGTGATGTGAATATATCCTAATTTTGATTCACTGATGATGATTAGACATGTGATATGCATTTTAATGATATTAGAGATGTTAGTTGTGAAATCATTATATGGATTTGCTATGCAATTTTGATCTTAAGATAGTATATAGAAATGCAATTGTGAATCTTATTTATGATGTGATTTTTATAATGTTTTAAATGAATATGCAATGGCGTGAGTATATGCATTTCCTTCCTTCTGCTATGATATATATATATATGTTGGATTAATCTGTTTGTTCAAGTGCGTAGGTGATTTTCCAGGCCACCAAAAATTGGAGATCGATCTCACACCTAATGTATTTCCCATGCTAGGCCAATCTAGTCCTAGGAGGACCAAGATCATGTGTGAAATTGTATGATGCTTTCGTAAATGTTTGCACTTATTATTTGATTGAAGTGTTGTGAAATTATGTGATTTAATTTACACCACTTGGTATCTTTTATTTTAGTGGCCATTTTATGTGATTTTCTACCTCCTCAAGTATTTATTAATGGCTAAAATTAATCCTAGGTGGTACCCCTAGGGTTACCTCTATCTAGTCACCTTAACATTAGCTTGAAGTAAAGTGACAAAAATTCAAATTTGAATTGGAGTGGGAGATGAGTCATGCCTTGAAACATGACCCATTTCCCTTTCCAAGGCATGGAATCCCATCACCTTGAAGACTTGGGGAGTCTTCAAGACCCCCAAGTGTGTGGAACCTTCCTCCAATGCTCCCACACGTGTGAGAGCATCTTGGAGTGAAGAGGCATCTTTTAGAGAATGATTTGATGACATGTGTCATCCCTTATCCTCTTGGAGCCCATTTTGAGAGATGACACCTCTCCACCTTTGCTCTCACACATGTGTTAGAACACATGTGGAGAGGGTGAGGTTTGAATGAATGGGAGGGTGACACATGTCACCTCTAAATTACATTTCCCTTGCAAGTGGGTTGGGAAGAGGAAGGAGAAGGTGACATGTGTCACCTTTTTAATCCTCAAGGCTTTGGAATGAAGCTTATATTATTTCCTCTTTGTGAGAGGAAAGGGGTTCTTTCTTTTTCTTATTTTTGGCTATCTTTGAAGGATTTTGGTGAGAGAGTTGGAGTTCTTGGGAGGTGGCTTGGAGGAGAAAGTGGATAGCTCTTCTACAACCCTCTTCCATTATTAGGATTTTTAAGGTAAGCCTCAAAGCATTGAGCCTTCATCATGTATTTTCAATTTCTTGTGTGAATGGTTTTGTGTATTTTACATTTTTGTTGTGCTGGGTTTATGGGTGTATTAAATGAGACTACCATTCTTGGTGTGTCCATTCATGTGAGTGGTGGGAGAGGAGTGAACCTCCTTGAGGACACCCTCTTTGCGTCAGTATATTTGTGGCCTTGAGGGCATTTGGGAAGAGATTTTTTGGTGATCATATTATTGGCATGAGTGCCTTGGTGTATTATTACTATCATGGAGTATTTTGGGCTTGAAGCCTTGTGTTGGATTCATGAGTTTTTGTTGGAGTGAACCTCTTGAGTAGAGAGAGTCCACTCTCCTACCCCCTCAAATCTATTTTTATGGATTTTGTGTTGTGTAAACCTTATGGGTGTTCTTGATTTGTGTGGTTTTCTCATTGTTGTGTTGTGGTTTGAGACTCGTGTGAAGATTGACCTCCAAGCTCAAGGGTGACCCACTTGCGGGTCTATGGTAGGGAGGAGAGTATTTTGGTGGCTTGGAAGTATTCCCATTGTTTTAGTGTTTTGCAAGTTGTTGGTTATGGCATTTGGAGTTTGGTGGTAGTTCAAATAAATTTATGTTTCATTGTTTTGATGGTTGTTTGAGAGCCATGGCCATTTGGCTTGATGTGCTCTCACTTGTTTTTTGTAAACTAAAAAATATCCCTATGTAACATAGTGATTTTCTATTTCATAGTGCAACTATGCTTGCTGTTGTAAATCTTTATTCTTTTCAAAAGTAGATAAAAATATCTTTTCATGGTATTAGTATTGCTGTGCGATTAAACAAAAATGAAAGAGAAGGATTTATGTAAATATCTAGGTTGCTGTTTTAATTTTGCTTTAGTCCAAACAAGATAAAATATCTATATTCTTGGCTTTCAAGGAAAGAAATGGGTTGTTGTTTAGTCTATGTTGTTTGTGAGAAAAATATTTGTATGTCATTGTTTTATGTGGCAAGGAAATATTTAATTAGTTGTTGTTTTAATGGACTATGAAAAGGAGAGTATAATTACTGTTATTTTACATCTCAATAGTATGCAACAATATATATATAAGTTGTACTTATTTTAAAAAAAAAAGTATGGTTGAATATACTCTTTATTTTGAAAATAAAAAGCTGATTTAAATTCTATCATTTTATTTCTTTCAGGACAGGAAGTGGAATAGGTTTGAGATTAGACTTCTTATACTGGTTAATAGAGAAAAATATATAAATGTATATATTTATATATATACAATTATATATATAAATACATACATATTCATTTGCATTTTACACACACACACAAACATATTTGACCTAGCTGTACATTTAGAAAAAAAAAATTATAGTGAAGTTGTGAGAACAATATATATATGTCGAATGTTAATTTTTTTTTTAAAATCGCAGTCTGTTTTGGGCAAACCCTAATGGCGCCCTGCTGCCAAGTTTAAGCCATTTGAAAGAAGTATGGTGGGGGGGGGGGGTGATGGCCTTGTTGCCACCCCTTAATGCTCTATGTTTTTTGCTTAGAAGGGATGGGGGACGGATCCCCCACCCACTCCCCACCAATATGGTGGGGCTTTGAACGTTCACTGTTGTAAAACCCAAAAAAAAACTCTGTGGTGTCTTTAAACCATCAGATGCCATTAAATGGATTTGGCCTTTGGCCATTTGCCTACCTTGAACTTATAACCTGCAGTATATATATATATATATATATATATATATATATATATATATATATATATATATATATATATATATATATATATATCAGATGCCATTAAATGGTTTTGGCCTTTGGCCATTCGCTTGCCTTGAACTTATAACCTGCAGTATATATACATACATACATACATTCCTCAAAAATATATAAGGGGTTTAGATTAGAGCAAAAGGAAACACATAATGGTATATACACATTGAATATACCTCTATGTTAGGGCAGCCATGGCTTCCCACATGAAGAACCTGCAAAACCAAAATGAAAGCGAATAGAGAAGCAAGAGTTAGGGTTAGAGTGAAGAGAAAAGAAGAAGAATGAGAGAAGTGTTGCAAGTATGAGGATAACCGGTGTTGTCATTGATGTCAACATACTCATGTTGCATTAGTGAAAAGGATTTGATAAGCTGTGTACTGAGGGTATTGAGAGAATTAGTCTCAATCAGGAATAGTGAAGAACAAGTGATGACAAGAAGGCAAAAGACCTCAATAGGTTGAGGATCGGAGGATGCGGTTTAAAGGGTTTGTAGATATAAGTCTTGAGATGCTCTAGTCAAGATTTTAGAGGTTTGCATGAAGATCTGAAGAAGTTATGATCACTCAAGGAGAACCGGTTCCAATAGATGTTCAGTGGTGACAGAGTGTCACAGATTGGTCCAGTGAGCTCCAGAATTACATTATCTCATTCTACAGATTGGAGGGAGTGTTGAAGAAGTCCATGTGAAGTAAAAACTAGATTTGTTCATGGTTTGGAGGTCCGGAAGCACCTTTTTCATTATGACAGTGATGACAGACTGTGTTCTTGAACTTTCAGATGAAGAAGAGAAGAATTCCAATACGCTGATAAAGTGTAGATGTTCTTGATGACTCAAGAAAGGTTTTGGTGATCTTTGGATCGTGTACAATTCTTATTGGCGATCCACATTGAAGTTAGAGTTTGCATTTGAAGAATAACCATGAATATTGGTGTTCTTCTTGAGACTGGCCAACTGGATATATTACACGTCTTGTGAATGTTCTTATAGGTGTTTGCTGACTTAGATGAGTGTTCCTAAGTCAATGCCTTGTATAAATAAGGGATTGTGAATTCATTTTGAAGGGTGTGTCATGTCAATGAGTGTGGTATAGCGAGGGAGAAGAGTGAAAGGCAGAGTAGGAGTTTTTGGGCTTAAATGGAACTGATCCAGGCATGGTAAAGATGTCAATCTCCAGTTCAAGTTTGTGATACTTGTTACTTTGTAGATAGTGTGTCTCTTGTAGGCAGTGTGCCTCTTGTGAGTAGTGTGCCTCTTGTGAGCAGTGTGCTCGGGCAGTGAGCCCTAATTGGCATGTGCCATCTATTTTTCTTATTCTTCTAATAGAGAATAATCCTTGGGTTAATCACCCCATGGTTTTTCCCTTAACCAGGTTTTCCATGTCAAAATCTTGATGTCTCATGTGTTGATGTGTATTTTCTCTAGTGTTTATGCTTTATGCTTTCATGAGTGATTAATTGATATGCTATTAAATAACAAAGAGGATTTATGTGTTTGAATTAAAGCAAGTTTTGGACAACTGATTCACCCCCCCTCTCAGTTGTCTGTCCTGAATCCAATAATTTGTATCAGAGCCAAGTTCCTCTAAATGGAGCTTAACCGCTTGAGGAGATCTAGGATGTCGTCATACAAGAAGGATAGTTCAAAGTTTGATGGAACCAACTTCTCTCTTTGGAAAGGTTGCATGAAATGTCACTTGCAGTGTATGGGAAAGGTGTACTGGTCCATGGTCACAAAAGCTTATACACCTCCACAGGGTGGTCCAACAACTCTAAATGAAATCACAGATGCTGAAAACAATTTGTGGACCAAAGAGGCTCTTCTAAGCACATTAACTGACTCAGAGCTCTCAAATGTTATTGACCTACGAACTGCCTATGAGATCTGCATTAAACTGGAACTTCTGCATGAAGGAGATGAGTATGTTAAGAGTACAAGGTTGCAAAGTCTCAAAGGGAAATTTGAAAGACTGAAGATGAGAGATGATGAAAATATTATGACCTTTATGCCAAGAGTAAATGAGCTGGTGTGTGGAATTAGGAATGCTAGTGGAGTTTTGGATGAAAATGAGATTGTTGGCAAAATTCTTAGATTCCTTCCTGCTGCCTACAAAATCAAGGTTGCTGCCATTGATGAATTCAGAGCCCATACAACTATCACAAGAGACCAATTGGTTGGCAAACTAGCTGCATTTGAAATGAGCAAGTTTGGAGATGATCCCCCCAAGACTGAATCTGCATTCAAAGCCAGTGCCTCTATGAAAGGTAAACAAAGATTTGATCCGAGAGAAAACTCTTCAAGGAAGCTGTCATGGTATGATCAAACAAGAAGAGACATGGAAGTGGAAGAAGCAGAAACAACTCAACTTGAAGCCCTCATTACAAAAAGACTACCAAGAGGATCTGATAAGTATGAAGGAAAATTACCCTTTAAGTGCTTCAACTATAATAAGATTGGTCATTTTGCCTCAAGATGTCCGTAAAGATCTACAAGGTCAAATTCTAACAGACAAAGGTTCCAAAAGAATTGTTATTATGTTCACGAAGAAGATGATAATGAAGGAGTAACAGATGATGAATCAGAGATAGGAAACAAATCCATAAATGAATGGGTGTTTATTGCCATCAAGGAAGAAGATCGAATATCCTCTGAATCTGTCAATCATAAGGTTGTAGAAAGAGCTTTGGCTACCCAAGTTGAAGAAAAGGATGATTGGATTATTGATAGTGGATGCTCTCACCATATGAGAGGTGACAAGAACAGGGTCTTAGATTTGGAAAGGTATGGAGGAGTGGTAGAGTTTGGTGATAATTCTGCTGGTAGAATCAGAGGAAGAGGCACTATTTCTTTTAATGGAAGAAATAAAACTAGTAATGTGCTGTATGTTGAAGGTTTGAAGCACAATCTTCTCAGTGTTGGATAGTTGGTGGACAAAGGCTATGATCTCTAATTCAAGGATGGAAAATGCAAAATCCTTGAAAGATTCAGAATAGAGATTGCATCCGGTACTCAAACTAAAGGTAATATCTTCCACTTGGTTGGTGCTAGTAAAAGTTGTCTATTTGTTCAAGTTGATCAGAGTTGGTTATGGCATAGAAGGATGTGTCATGTAAATTTTGATAAAATCATCAAGATAAGCAATACTCAGGCTGTAAGAGATCTTCCAAAATTGGTAAAACCTACAAATAGTTTGTACAAAGAATGTCAGCTATATAAACAGAGCAGAGTCTCGTTCAAAAGCAAGGATCAGTCCTCTACCAGATTATTAGAATTAGTTCATACTGATCTATGTGGTCCGACAAGAATCAAGAGTATGCAAGGTGATAGATATTTCATGTTACTGATTGATGACCAGTCCCGGATGATGTGGGTTACCTTTTTGAAAGAGAAATTATAAACTTTTGAGAAGTTCAAAATCTTCAAGGCTATGGTAGAGAATCAAACCAGATTAAAACTGAAATGTCTGAGGTTTGCTAGAGGTGGTGAATTCATAAATTTTTGTGAGAAGCATGGTATAAAAAGATAGTTATTTGCTCCTAGGACTCCACAGCAGAATGGAGTAGTAGAGAGAAAGAACTGGACCATCTAGGAAGCATCCAGGACAATGATGATGGAAGCAAATGTTCCCCAGATGTTTTGGAGAGAAGCTGTCAGCACTGCTGTCTATACTCTCAATCAAGTTCAAATCAGAAGCAATACCAGTAAGACTCCTTATGAACTTTGGTTTGGCATCACTCCTACTGTGAGATATTTTAGAGTATTTGGTAGCAAATGTTACATTAAAAGAGATGAAGATCTAGGAAAGTTTGATGCTAGAAGTGATGAAGGAATTTTCTTGGGTTACTCCACTCAAAGCAAAGCATACCGGTGTTATAACAAGAGACTAAGAAAGATGATAGAAAGTACAAATGTGAAGGTTGATGAGGGAATAGAGAAACCCTCAAGGTTTTATGAGTATGACGAAGATGATCAAGTTGGTGTTCTGGTTCAAGGAGCTCAATCCTCTCCTGAAAGTCAGATTCAGACGGATCCGGTAAATCAAGAAGAAGAGATAGGTCTGAATGAGCCTGATCAAGAAGCAGAAGTGCATGAAACTCCCAAAGTTCCAAGGTATGTAAGACTGAACCACTCTGAAGATTAGATCATAGGTGACAAAAGCAAAGGTGTGCAAACTAGAAGAAAAATTGCTCAAAATTCAGATGAATGTTGTCTGATTTCGAAGATTGAACTTAAGACAATAAATGAAGCCTGCAATGATGAAAATTAGACCAAAGCAATGGAGGAAGAGTTGATGCAAATTGAGAAAAATCACACTTGGGATCTTGTTTCTAGACCTAGAAACAAGAATGTGATTGGAACCAAATGGGTCTTCCGGAACAAACTAAATGAAGTTGGTGAAGTAATCAGAAATAAAGCCAGATTAGTCTGCAAAGGCTAGTTTCAAATAGAAGGGATTGATTTTGAGGAAACCTTTACTTCGGTGGCAAGAATTGAAGCAGTCAAACTATTTCTTGCATTTGTTGCCTTCAAAGATTTTTAAGTGTATCAGATGGATGTCAAATCTACTTTCCTAAATGGTGACTTAGAAGAAGAGGTGTACATTGAACAACCGGATGGATTTCAGTTATCTGAGCATGGTGATATGGTCTGCAAATTAAAGAAGGCACTATATGGTCTAAAGTAAGCTCCAAGAGCATGGTATGAAAGGCTGGACAAACATCTTTTGAAGATTGGTTTCAACAAAGGTACTGCTGATAGTAACCTATATTTTAAAATTGATAATGAAAACATCTTGATTGTTGAAGTATTTGTTGATGATATCATCTTTGGAGGAAGAGACAGTATGTGTAAAACCTTTGCAAATCAAATGAAAAGTGAGTTTGAAACGTCAATGCTTGGTGAAATGAATTTCTTCTTGGGTTTGCAAATTACTCAGACAAAGAAAGGAATCTTTATCTCTTAGACCAAATATGTGAAAGAATTATTGAGGAAATTTGGAATGGAAGATTCAAAGCCAATGAACACTCCCATGGCAACTGGATGTAAGTTGAGCAAAGATGATGACTCTCCTAAGACAGATCAGACAAAGTACAGATCAATGATTGGAGGATTATTGTACCTCACTCAAACTAGACCAGATATAATGCAGGCTGTTGGTCTTATGACGAGATTCTAGGTTGTTCCCAGAGAATCTCATGTCATGGCAATCAAAAGAATTTTTAGGTACTTAAAAGGAACAGTTGAGTATGGTCTATGGTATCCTAGAGATCATAATTTTTCTCTTCATGCATATACAAATGTAGATTGGGCAGGAGATGTGGATGATAGGAGTACAAGTGGAGGAGCATTCTTTTTTGGGAAAAAGGTTGGTTTCTTGGCTAAGAAAGAAACAAGAGGCAATATCCCTATCTACAACTAAAGCAAAATACATTGTAGTAGCAGGAAGTTGCACTCAACTTTTGTGGATGAAGCAGATGCTAAGAGATATTCAAGTAGAATATGAGGAGCCTATCACAATTTTTTGTGATAATTCAAGTGCAATAAATATTTCTAAGAATCCGGTGTTGCATTCTCAGACTAAGCATATATCTATCAAGTTTCACTTTTTGAGAGAGCAAGTGAACAAGGGTGAAGTCAGATTGGAGTATGTGCCCTCTAAGGATCAGCTCGCAGATATTTTTACTAAACCTCTTCCCAAGGACTCTTTTGAGTATCTCAAGGAGAAGTTAGGGGTTATTGCCCCTCTGGTGATGAACTAGGATGCACTGATGTGCATCAATCCAGTGGATATCACAGTCAGATCTTGTGATCTAGATTGATGATGGGGAGCTGCTACTCAGGGGGAGCAGCTGGTATGATTCTGATGTGTTAGAATTGTAAGTATGGGTCCTTTGCCATTGATGTCAAAGGGGGAGAGATGACATGTGAAAAACAAGTGGTTGACTATCAAAGGGGGAGTAGTAAAGGAAGAGAAGACATGTGAAGGGTTGTTGCTGATAGGGGGACCTGTGACAGAAAGGAGAAGTTCTTGTCTTGATGGTTTTTCACATCAGATGTTGCCATCAATGATGAAGGGGGAGATTGTTGCAAGTATGAGGATAACTGGTGTTGTCATTGATGTCAACATACTCATGTTGCATTAGTGAGAAGGATTTCATAAGCTGTGTGCTGAGGGTATTGAGAGAATTAGTCTTAATCAGGAACAGTGAAGAACAAGTGATGACAAGAAGGCAAAAGACCTCAATAGGTTGAGGATCAGAGGATATGGTTTAAAGGGTTTGTAGATATAAGACTTGAGATGCTCCAGTCAAGATTTTAGAGGTCCGCATGAAGATCTGAAGAAGTTATGATCACTCAAGTAGAACTGGTTCCAATAGATGTTCAGTGGTGACAGAGTGTCACAGATTGGTCCGGTGAGCTCTAGAATTGCATTATCTCATTTTGCAGATTGGAGGGAGTGTTGAAGAAGTCCATGTGAAGTAACAACTAGATTATGACAGTGATGACAGACTATGTTCTTGAAGTTCCGGATGAAGAAGAGAAGAATTCCAGTAAGCTAATAAAGTGCAGATGTTCTTGATGACTCAGGAAAGGTTTTGGTGATCTTTCGATCATGTACAATTCTTATTGGCGGTCCGCATTGAAGTTAGAGTTTGTATTTGAAGAATAACCACAGATATTGGTGTTCTTCTTGAGACTGGCCGATCGGATATATTACACGTCTTGCGAATGTTCTTATAGGTGTTTGCCAAATTAGATGAGTGTTCCTAAGTCGATGCCTTGTATAAATAAGGGATTGTGAATTCATTTTGAAAGGTGTGTCATGTCGATGAGTGTGGTATAGCGAGGGAGAAGAACGAAAGGCAGAGCATGATTTTTTGGGCTTAAATGGAACTAATCTAGGCATGGTAAAGATGTCAATCTCCAGTTCAAGTTTGTGATACTTGTTACTTTGTAGACAGTGTGTCTCTTGTAGGTAGTGTGCCTCTTGTGAGTAGTGTGCTCGGGTAGTGTGCCCTAATTGGCATGTACCATCTATTTTTCTTATTCTTCTAACAGAGAATAATCCTAGGGTTAATCACCCCATGGTTTTTCCCTTGATCGGGTTTTCCACGTCAAAATCTTGATGTCTTGTGTGTTGATGTGTATCTGCTCTAGTGTTTATGCTTTATGCTTTCATGAGTGATTAGTTGATATGCTATTAAATAACAAAAAGGATTTAAGTGTTTGAATTAAAGCAAGTTTTGGACAACTGATTCATCCCCCCTCTCAGTTGTCTATCCTGAATCCAACAAGAAGAAGTTAATTTAGGGTTAAGGCATATTTTTAGATTATTATATTCCTACTTTTTCTCTCTTAGGACCTTGTGTGTGGGAAGTTTTATTAATAAGGGAATTTGAAAATTCCATGTTATTTTGATGCATGTGAGTACACATTCCTTCTTCCCTTTGTCCTTATTTTTAACCTTTTTATATTAAACCTATTACCTCATGGGACCTTTTTATGGGAATTATAGTTTAGGAATTTAATTTATCCCTAGGGTTAAATTGGAAACCTTGTAGTGGGAATTTATTTCAAATTGCCTAGGGAAATAAATTCTATTGTGGGATGTAGAGGTTATTTAAATAATTATAGGGAACTTTAAGGAAATTTAATAATGGTTTTGGGGATTTATTTTGGCAATGTATTTTTTAATCTATTAATTTAATAATGAATTATTAGTGTCGATTCTACTAATTTATTAAAATGTTTTGCGAAGGATGTAGTAGGTGAGTTTTATTAAACATCAATTATATTAAATTTTTGTAAGGGTTGAAGTAGGTAACTATTTTATTTATTTAAAAAAATTTCCCATGTACACCCAAGAGGCATTATGCTGCCAGATTTTCTAGGAATCAGGATTAATTATTTATAGGATTTTATCTATCCATGATTTATTAATTTAATGATTTTTCATAAAATAATTAGGTGTCGATGAGCTTGTTAATTGATCTGTTTATACCTTAGCATTAGGGTTTTGATTTCGACACATGTCAAAATTGCACCACTCATTTAGGAAACTTAGGGTTTGGGTCGAATCAACCCTAACCCTAATGGCGATGCTCAACATGTCGTATAACCCCCTAGTTAGCTATAATCACGCAGGGGATTGTGTAGGCATTCACACTACACTAAGATTTGATTGACATGTTTACGCCTTATGCGTATTGCCACCGAGCATGCTGACATGTGTGAGGGGGTTTCTAGGGATACATGGAAAAGTCTTTTTGATATTTCATGTCATGACCACATGATAAATGTGGACATGACACGTGTGTTGTGTGTCATGACCGCATGGGAAATCTGGGCATGATATTTGGTATCAGAGCCCAAGTTTAAAATCTAGGCTTGTTTCAGCACATTATATATTCCACACTTTTGATTTAATCATAAATACCTAATTCTTGTAGGATGCCTCCCAGAGTGAGTTGAGTATGCTCACATGCCACTACATCCATGGAGATACATAGAGAGTTATAAGCTGAGGGTCAGGGACCACCAACACCACAGGGACAATAGGCACCTAATTTAGGGCCACAGATTCTTTAGGCATTACAGGCAGTCTTAGAGATGTTACCACCAACTGTAGTAGAGCCGTGTGTTGAGCCCCACGTTGAGCTATGTGAGGAGCCACATGCTGAGCCACATGTAGAGCCACATGTCGAGCCACGTGTAGAGACGCGAGTCGAGCTACATGTTGAGCTGCACATGGAGCCACATATAGAACCACATATAGAGATACTTGACACCACAATAGAGGAGGTTGGCTCAGTGTACAAATCTTGTAGCAAGAGTCCTCTGTGTCATGTGAGGCAAGAGGAGGTTGTGAGGATAGAGCAGATCTACCATGAACCTTATGATTATGGATGGTGAGAGGAGGTGGATGAGCCTTTCAGAGGACATAGTAACTGTGCGGACCCTATTAGGGATTTACTTAAGCTGAATCCACCCACCTTCGCGGGGACCACAGAGGGAGGTGAAGCTGAGGCTTGGCTCATCAATTTAGATAGGTGCTTTACGTTTCATCCCTATGGGAGCAACACAAAGGCACATGTGGAAGTTCACCTTTTGAGAGACACAGTGGCGACATGGTGGCGAACTGAGGAGTGTAAGCATCACCTATCACTAGATACTCTTACATGGGACACCTTCATTAAGTGCTTTAATGCGCGTTATCTTTCAGATCATTACATGTAGTGTTAGATTGACGAGTTTCATGACTTGTTGGAGTGAGGTTCCACTGTAGTGCAGTATGAGAGTAGATTCATTGAGCTATCATGGTATGTAGAGTACCTCCATGATGAAAAATTTTTGGTTCACAAATTTTCAAGGGTTTGAATCATGGGATCTCAGGACCAGTGCACATGGCATAACCCTAGACCATGAGTGAGGCTACTGAGAAGGCATACATCACAGAGGAGATTTAGGGGTAGGGTCAGATTTCATGTCCCCAGTATCAGGACCGTAGTCAGCAGCAATATCAGGGCTTTCGCCAACCACCACCACCACGTGAGAGGGGAGGATTTAGTTCTACATCGTTACCTCCTAGACCTCCACAACAGTAGTAGCATCAATAGAGGTCTAGGCCATAGAAGAAGGTACATGGGGGTCATAATCGTGGTTGGTAGCAATAGGGCCCATGTAGGGATCATTGAGAACAATGCCCATCTGCAGGGCCTGCTAGATCATAGCAGTCATTTAGAGGTTCATAGGATTCCATGAGTCAACCTTGGTAGCAACAGTTGAGTAGGACACAGTTAGTACAGGTGCAGGCTCAGGGACCATGTTATGTTTGTGTTGGAGTAGGTCATTTACCCAAAGAGTGCCCACAGGGCTATACAGCAAGGGGGCAGCCTTGTGCAGGTGGATCCAAGCAGACAGTTGGGGATGTGGGTAGGTCTCACCACATGTTTGCAGTGGTTGATAACTGCCAGGCTAACTTTTAGGTCTCTATGATCGAGACCGCAGGTATGATTGGGGATGTCCCCATTGTTATTTTATTTGACTCTGGTGCTACTGATTCCTTTATCTCTCGATCGTTAGTGGAGTGTTACAGGCTGGTGGCCTCTAGGTAGGGCGATAGGTGGGAGGTTGAGTTCTCCACAGGGGCCAAGATGGTAGTAGATGCCTTGGTTCATGATTGTGAGATATCATTGGGAGCCTTCACTACATTATGCCACCTTAGGATTATGCCCTTAGGATCTTATGGTGTGGTGTTAGGCATGGATTGGCTTATGACTCATAGATCCAAGCCAGATTGTCACTAAAAGGTGATTAGTTGCTTAGATGATCATGGCACAATAGTCGAGATAGTGAGGATTCAAAAGCCCATGGTAGTTCACATGATCTCCACTTAGCAGGTTAAGTGTTGCATGCAGAAGGGATGTCAGATGTTTTCCATTACTGTTAGTGACAG
This sequence comes from Cunninghamia lanceolata, assembly GCA_027924645.1. NCBI lineage: Eukaryota > Viridiplantae > Streptophyta > Pinopsida > Cupressales > Cupressaceae > Cunninghamia > Cunninghamia lanceolata. The sequence goes on from BSBN01000377.1 coordinate 10,833,742, forward strand.
GTTAGAGGATGAGCTAGAGGCTTCATTAGATGATCATCCCATTTTGAGAGAGTTTGCTGATGTTTTCCCACCAGAGTTACCTAGGATGCCACCTCGCAGAGAGGTAGACTTTCACATTGACCTTGTGCCAGGTGCCGAGCCAGTGTCTCGTGCACCCTATAGGGTGAGTACCTATGAGCTCACGGACCTCAAGTTACAATTAGAGGTGTTTCTTGAGAAGGGGTACATCTGACCTAGCGTCTCACCTTGGGGAGCACCAGTCATATTCATGAAGAAGGATGGGTCTCTTCATCTGTGGATGGATTATATGCATCTTAATAAGGTGATAGTGAAGAACCATTATCCTCTACCTAGGATTGATGATCTTTTTGACCAGATGTAGAGAGCCAGGATGTTCTCTAAGATAGACCTAAAGTCTGGTTATCACCAGTTGTGCATCATAGAGCAAGACATCTATAAGACTGCTTCTAGACTCAATATGGCCACTATGAGTTCACTGTGGTACCCTTCGTCTTGACTAACACCCCTGCAGTGTTCATGAGTCTCATGAACAGTGTGTTCCATACTTTCTTGGATCAGTTCATGATTATATTCTTAGATGATATTTTGATCTATTCACAGATTGAGGAGGAGCATGAGGAGCACTTACGTCAGGTTTTGCAGTGCTTGAGAGAGCAACATCTATATGGCAACTTGGTGAAGTGTGCCTTTTTTAGATCAAAGGTGCAGTATTTGGGACACATCCTATTTGGTGATGGTGTCTCCATAGATCTATTGAAGATTAGGGCTATCTGGGATTGGCCAACACCCACCAGCATGATAGAGGTCAGGAGTTTCATGGGTTTAGCTGGTTATTACTGCAGATTTGTAGAGGGATTCTCTAGGATAGCACACCCCATCACTTCCCTTCAGCAGAAAGGGAAAAGTTTTACATGGACTGAGTAGTGCGAGAGGGCCTTTGGGGTCCTCAAGGAGTGTTTCACTAGCACTCCTACTTAGCAGTTCTCAATCCAGTAGCTGATTTCATAGTTTACACAGATGCTTTATTAGAGGGATTAGGAGCTGTACTTATGCAAGGGGGTCAAGTGATCATGTATGAGTCATGAAAGCTCAAGAACCATGAGTTGAACTACCCCATGCATCACTTAGAGCTCGCAGTGTTGGTTCATGCTCTTGTTCATTGGAGGCACTTTCTATTGGGTCATCGTTTCAAGCTACATTCAGATCATCACAGTCTACAATACATATTCACGTAGCCAAATCTATACACCTGCCAATGATGTTGGATGGAGTTCCTTTGCGAGTATGACTTTGATGTCCATTACATCAAAGGGAAGGAGAGCGTGGTTGCCGATGCATTGAGTCAGAGGCTCCATGAGATCCTAACCTTGACACTAATTGTAGACTTGAGGGGATACATTTTACAGTATCTTCCAAAGGATGAGTGGTTTCTTGAGGTGCAACAGGAGATCCACTTATAGAGGGCCCTTGTGGGCAAGTTTGTAGGTTATTCTCTAGAGGCAAATGGGCTCCTTAGACATCAACAACGCATCTATGTACCTCATGTAGGTGACCTACGTGCAGTAGTTCTTTCAAAGGCTTATAGAGCACCTTATGTAGCACACCTAGGGGTGAAGAAGATGCATGCTGACTTGCGACAGCTGTACCATTAGGCGGGTATGAGATGGGATATTACAGAGTTCATTGCTTGATTACTTGAGTGCCAGAGGGTCAAGGCCAAGCATCGGCATCCAACATGTCTTTTATACCCTCGCGAGATACCTGAGTGGAAATGGGACACCATTTCCATGGATTTTATAGTTGGTCTTCCTATGTCATCTCATCGCCATCATGGTGACAGTTGACTAGTTGACTAAGGTGGTGCATTTCTCACCTGTACGCATGACGTATAATTCACCGATAGTGGCGAGAGTATTCTTAGATGATATTGTGAGATTACATGGGGTACCTCATGGCATTATTTCTGACAGGGACTCAATTTTCACATTAGCCTTTTGGAGGGCATTGTAGTAGGCATTGGGCACACAACACAACTTTAGTTTCTCTTGTCACCCCAAGACAAATGATCAGACGAAGAGGGTGAATCAGGTGTTAGAGGATATGCTCCACATGTACGTTATGGACCACTAGTCTAGATGGGAGGAGTATCTATATCTGGTTGAGTTTTCCTACAATAATAGGCATCACATCTCGTTGGGTATGCCTCCTTCTCAGGCCTTGTAGGACACCGTTGAGTTGGGACCATTTAGAGGATAGGGTTGCCATTGGGCCAAAGTTAGTTTAGGATATGGAGCAGTAGGTGAGCTTGATTAGATAGAGACTTGATGAGGCACAAAATCGATAGAAGAAGTATGCCAATGCTAAGAGACTAGATTAGAGCTTCTTAGTTGGTGACAGAGTTTTTTTTGAGAGTGTGGCTCCATAAGAGTCCAATCCATTATGGAAAGGGGTCTAAGCTCGCACCACAGTTCATTGGGCCTTTTGAGATTTTGGAGTAGATAGGACTTGTAGCCTACCATCTAGCCTTGCCACATAGCCTGTCGCGCATCCACAATGTGTTCCATGTGTCTATTTTATGATGATATATATTTGGTTTATCTCATATATTGGACTAGAGTTCTCTACAAGTAGAGGCAGATGGGCAGTTGGCTTTGTAGCCAATGTGTATATTGGCTCGTCGAACGCTGGGCCTTCGAGGTCGAGAGCTGGACCAGGTTAGGGTTCTATGGGACATATATGATGAGGTCACAACAACATGGGAGGATGTAGCTCGATTGAGGACACATTATCCTCACCTCTTTGATGACTTCTAGGAGGAAGTTTAGTCTTAAGGGGGGAAGATGCGAGGCATATTTATTTCAATCCATTATTTTTCTTATTTCATATTTGTAGTTGATGACATTTTGACATTTGGGGACTATTGATCCTGATATGTAGATTCTCTAGACTATATTCCCTTATTTTGTTTAGCTATGTTAGTATGTTGTGATGTGACTATATCCTGATTTTGATTCACTAATGATGATTAGACATGTGATATGCATTTGATGATATTAGAGATGTTAGTTGTGAAATCATTATATCAATTTACTATGCAATTTTGATCTTCAGATAGTATATAGAAATGAAATTATGAATCTTATTTATGATGTGATTTTTATAATGTTTTAAATGAATATGCGATGGTGTGACTATATGCATTTCCTTGCTTTGGCTATGATATATATATGTTGGATTAATCTTTTTGTTCAAGTGCTTAGGTGATTTTCCAAGCCACAAAAAATCAGAGATCGATCTCACACCTAATGTTTTTCCCGTGTTAGCCCAATCTAGTCCAACGGGGACCAAGATCATGTGTGAAATTGTATGATGCTTTCGTAAATATCTACATTTATTATTTGTCTTAGATTTCACCCTTTTATATTATTTGATTGAAGTGTTGTGAACTTATGTGATTTAATTTACACCACTTGGTATCTTTTATTTTAGTGGCTATTTTATGTGATTTTCTACCTCCTAAAGTGTTTATTATGGGCTAAAATTAATCCTAGGTGGTACCCCTAGGGTTACCTCTGTCTAGTCACTTTAACTTCACCTTGAAGTAAAGTGACGAAAATTTAAATTTGAATTGGAGTGCGAGATGAGTCATGCCTTGAAACATGACCCATTTCCCTTTCCAAGGCATGGAATCCTATCACCTTGAAGACTTGGGGAGTCTTCAAGACCCCCAAATGTGTGGATCCTTCCTCCAATGCTCTCACACATGAGTGAGAGCATCTTGGAGTGAAGGGGCTTCCTTTAGAGAATAAGGTGATGACATGTGTCATCCCTTATCCTCTTGGAGCCCATTTTCAGAGATGTCACCTCTCCACCTTTGCTCCCACACGTGTGGGAGCACATGTGGAGAGGGTGAGGTTTGAATGGATGGGAGGGTGACATATGTCACCTCCACATTCCATTTCCCTTGCAAGTGGCTTGGGAAGAGGAAGGAGAAGGTGACATGTGTCACCTTCTCATTCCTTAAGGCTTTGGAATGAAGCCTATATTATTTCCTCTTTGTGAGAGGAAAGGGGTTCTTTCTTTTTCTTGTTTTTGGCTATCTTTGGAGGGTTTTTGGTGAGAGAGTTGGAGTTCTTGGGAGGTGACTTGGAGGAGAAAGTGGATAGCTCTTCTACAACCCTCTTCCATTATTGAGATTTTTAAGGTAAGCCTCAAGGCATTGAGCCTTCATCATGTATTTTCAATTTCTTGTGTGAATGGTTTTGTGTGTTTTGCATTTTTGTTGTGTTGGGTTTATGGCTGTATTTAATGAGACTACCATTCTTGGTGTGTCCATTAATGTGAGGGGTGGGAGAGGAGTGAACTTCCTCGAGGTCACCCTCTTTGCATTGGTATATTTGTGGCCTTGAGGTCATTTGGGAAGAGATTTTTTGGTGATCATATTATTGGCATGAGTGCCTTTGTGTATTATTACTATCATGGAGTATTTTGGACTTGAGGCCTTGTGTTGGATTCATGAGTTTTTGTTGGAGTGAACCTCTTGAGTAGAGAGAGTCCACTCTCCTACCCCACCAAATCTATTTTTATAGATTTTGTGTTGTGTAAACCTTATGGGTGTTCTTCTTGATTTGTGTAGTTTGCTCATTGTTATTTTGTGGTTTTAGACCCATGTGAAGATTGACCTCCAAGCTCGGGGGTGACCCACTTGTGGGTCTATGGTAGGGAGGAGAGTGTTTTGGTGGCTTGGAAGTATCCCCATTGTTTTAGTTTTTGCAAGTTGTTGGCTATGGCATTTGGAGCTTGGTGGGAGTTCAAATAAATTTTTGTTTCATTGTTTTGATGTTTGTTTGAGAGCCATGGCCATTTGGTTTGATGTATTGTTTTGGGAAGAGTAAATGAGCTCTCACTTGTTGTTTGTAAATAGAAAAATATCCCTATGTAATCTAGGGATTTTCTATTTCATAGTGCAACTATGCTTGCCGTTGTAAATCTTTATTATGTTCAAAAGTAGCTAAAAATATATTTTCATAGTATTGGTATTGCTGTGTGATTAAATAGAAATGAAAGAGAAGGATTTATTTAAATATCGAGGTTGCTATTTCAAATTTTCTTTGGTCCAAAAACGAGAAAAATATCTATATTCTTGGCATTCAAGGAAAGAAAAGGTTTCTATTTAGTCTATGTTGTTTGTGAGAAAAATATTTGTATGTCATTGTTTTATGTGGGAAGGAAATATTTAATTAGTTGCTATTTTAATGGAATGTGAAAAGGAGAATATAATTACTGTTATTTTACATCTGAATAGTATGCAAAAAAAAATAGAAGTTTTTATACTTATTTCAAAAAGAAAAGCATGGTTAAATATACTCTTTATTTTGAAAAAAAAAGCTGATTTATATTCTGTCATTTTATTTCTTTCATGATAGCAATTGGAATAGGTTTGAGATTAGACTTCTTATACTGGTTAATAGAGAAAAATATAAAACTACATATATTTGTATATATACAATTATATATATATATATTGATGGCAACAAAGTTCATCCCACACATCCGCAGGACATGGTGTGTCTCTACCGGAAGTCAGAGTGAAGAAATTGTGGTCCGATAAACAAGAACAGAGCATGTGGCAAGGTCCGACAGACAGGTCTGGATCTCTCAGAGGAAGTATCTTGGTGAAGTGCGGATTTGGGGAATATTCCAAGGATTTAGCCTTTGGTGATAGATGAGGAAAAAGATATGAATAGTTGAGTACTAGATTCTTGAGTGACAATGTGAACAGAGGAAGAACTGATTGACATAACATCAAATTACTTTCTGGATGTGTTATTGATGGTGGTAAAGGTTATGAAGGCATGAATCATGTTTTGCTGACATGATTAATGATTTCTACAAGCTTAGTCTTGATCCGCATTACTTGGTGTGCAAGGATTCAGCCGACAGATCAGAGTTTGTGAAAAGAACTGACTATTTTGGGTGCTGACTTGAAAGGTGATGAAATCACTTGTGCGGATATATATACATGATGGATTTAGTTGTGAGGTGTGTAGAAGTTACAAGCAATGTATGAATAAAAGAAGAAGTGCAGAGCAGAAGCAGTAAGGAAGGTCCGGTATGTGAAAGGAAAGAAGCAAAAGAAAAGAGGAAAGATGAAGTGCAGTAGATCAGTGTACTGAGCTTAACCAGAACTAAACTCCAGCATTTGTAGATGCTCCCAATCAGTTCAAGTATTGTATTACATTCTTTTTGTAGACAGTGAGTCTCTTGTAGGCAGTGTGCCTCTTGTGAGCAGTGTGCTGGGGTAGTGAGCCCTAATTGGCAAGTGCCATTTTGTTTTTCTACTCTTCTAATAGAGAATACAATCTTGGGTTAATCACCCTATGGTTTTCTCCCTTAACAGGGTTTCCACATCAAAAATATTGTGTCATTTGTATTTCCATTTCATGGTTGTGTTTGCTCATTTAAATTAATGCTGCATTGATTAATAAGAAAGTTCAGAAAGAAGAAATAATTAGGATAATTGATTCACCCCCCCTCTCAGTTATCAACAATTGGTATCAGAGCCATGTTCCTCCTAACAGAGTCTAACAGCTCGAGGAAGATCTGGGAATCCAAATGGATGCATATGGTTTAAAGGAGCAACTCAAGACTACCCTTGAGGATCTTGAACAGTCAAACTCTGAAGTCAATGAATTAAAGGAAAGACTCAAACAGGCTGATGATTTCATTAGAGAACTAAAAGACAAATTAAGTCTCTCTATGAAAAAGAGAAAGGAGCTGCTTCAGCAATTGGCAAGACAAGGTGAAGCTAATGATGCAAATGAAGAGCCGACTGAGAAAACCAAGTTATGTGAAAAGTTATCAAAAGAAGTCATTATGGTATGACATGAAATGGAATTAGGAGTTATAAAGTTTACCCAAGAGATTGAAGAGAAAAGAAAAACTGAAGATAATCTAAGACAATCTCTCAAGGAGAAATCAGAAGATTGCCACCAAATGGATAGAATTATTAGACATCTTGAATCTGATCTTGAAGATGCTAAAGAAAATGAAGAAAAACTTGACGATCAAATTGTCTCTCTCAAAAGGGATCTTCAAACAACAAATGAATATAAAGAGAAATTCAAGATAAGTTCTGCTCAACTTGAAGTTCTTCTTGGAAGTCAAAAGAGGGCAGATGACAAGTGTGGTTTGGGATATGAGAAAGGAGAAAGCTCTGGATCCGGTTAGAAGAATTTTGGATCAGAAAATCCAAGGAACAGGCCTAGAAGACCTCCGGTAAGACAACCCAATGCTCAAAGATATCCATCTTTCAATGGATACTACCACAGCTATAATCACTTTGGTCACAAAGCTAATTAGTGCAGAAAGAGAATGAATTAGACTAATTCATCCTTCTCCAGACAGTGTTTTAACTGCAAAAGGTATGGTCACAAATCTCATGAATGTTGAAATATGCAAATGAACAAATCATTCAATGGTAGATGCTTTGCATTCAATAGAGTAGGTCATATGGCTAATCAATGCAGATCAAGAGGATATCAGTCAAATATGCAAAGAAATGTTGTTTGCCAAATCTACAATAGGTCCGGTCATAATGCAAAATTCTGTAGAAGCAAGAATCAGGACAAAAGAGGTCTGGTATATCATAATCAGAATCAAGATAAGGGTAAACAAAAGGTGACTGCAGATGAAGTTAGAAGTGAGATGAGCAAGATTTAGGTGAAGAAAAGTACTGAGAATGTAGAGGTTGGATCCACACTAGACTCTAGTGCTGATATTCCTTCTGGGAATTAAAAGGTGAACTCTGGCTCAGGGGGAGACACAAAGAAAACCTTGTTCCCCTAGCCAGTCAAGTGGTGCTGGAATTGGCACAAGAAGAGTTGCGGATTGAAGGGTTCATAAGGGAAACATCCAAACAAACTGTGGTTAAGTTTTGGAGGATCTGCAAAATGTTTAAAGGTTAGGATTGATCCGGTTCTTCAAGTAATCTGGAAAGGTTTTTGTCTCTGAATAAGACAAACAGGGCAAACCAGAAAGAATTAGGTTGCGCATTTATTGTAGAATGAAAATTAGGGCTCCTCAAAAATAAAAGAGTTCATATGCTCATCATTTGTACATTCACATTCGAAGAAAAGAGAAAAGGAGCTCTGCAACTACTTCTACCAAAGTTCAAGATGATTCTTCATATAGCTCAATCCAGATTTCATCGTGTGTGCCCTAAACAAAATAAAAGGTATTCCTTGTTCTTGATATCTCTTAGTTAGATTCCTTGACGATGGATACTCCAAATATAGTAAAGATTTCTGATAGACCTCGCCCCATATTTAAGAAGCATCCATACAAATCATTGGAGGTAGATCCCCTAGGAGCATTCTTTAGTGTTCCGCATAGCATTTTACACACAGAAGACATTAGGGTTTACATACATGCAAATATTGAAGAGTTTGGGGAATTCAGACTAAGAGACATCTATCACAAACAATTGATAGATGATACTTTTGAGCTTAAACTAGAATATAAGAGCATCCAAGAGAAACATTTTGATCAATTTATTCATTTCCCCTACTTTGAAGAAGATGAATGGGTCCAGTATGTGTTGAGTAGGGTGCATGATAACTTCCTATGGCTGAACAGACCTTGCAAGATCACAAAGGAGGCAATTAGGGTAGTAACTAGTTTATACTCCTCCGGAGGGATACTTGATCTCAAATCTATCAAAAACAACATTGTAACTGAGGCCACTGGATCAAAATTTGATAAGAGGGCAATGACTATTGAAGATATTACTGACCCGGACATCAAATTTGCATCTATGATAATAGGTTACAAGATATATCACTCTAGTAGGGAGAATTCAGTATCCAGAACTACAATATATATAGCCTATGAGATGTTGAAGAAAAATGCAGAATATGATCTCTGTGAACTTCTTTTGAGCCAATTAATGGAAAACATACAAAAGATCAAAAAGGACAAGAAAAACTCTTTCAAATATGGTGCACTAATAGTATGTTTATTTTTCTACTTCATGAATGAGTTGCCCGGATCAAATGGATGGGTATGGCAGAATGACAAACCGGTAGCAGTTTAGATCAGAGACTATTTACATGGGCTTAGGAATGCTAAAGCAAGAAATACAACCCTGTGGGGATATTTCAAGAACTTTCAGAGCATGATGCAAGCAAGAAAAAGAATTCCCTAGTCTCTTGTTGAGAAATACAAAGACACAGTCTGCTTTATGGTAGAGACTGATCAGTGCCTAATGGAGGCAGTAGAACCAAGGACAGTCTGGATCATGCCCATGGGGTATGAAGTTGATGAAAAGATTGTGGAGCTGCATGTTCAACACATGCTCAGTCACCCAAAAGATCCAAAGGAAGAAAGGTTTGGAACCTTTGAGGAGCTGAGTGTAAAGATTCATGTGGAACTCAGAGAACCAGAGATGAAAAGGAAGATGAGAAGAGAAGTAGAACATATTGCCCAAGGCCTTGGCATCTCAAAAGAGGCACTTGATGCCCACAGGGAAAAGAGGAAAAAGGCTGAGGAAGAGAAGAAAGAGGCAGAAAAGAAAAGTGAGGAAAGTGCTCCGGTAGAAATCTCAAGCCGGACTAGATCATCAAAAAGATCTGCACCTGTCACAACCAAAGGCTCAAAAACATCAAAACTGGAAGTCCAGGCATCTGGCAAAGGAGAGAAAAGGTCTAAGACAAAAGCCACAAGAGCTTATGCAAGTCAAAGAGATGAAGAGGAAACAGAATCAGATGAGGGGGTAAAGGAAATAAAGAAGCAGAAGATGAAAGGATCTGGTAAACCTTCCACAAGTCAAGACAAGGAAGAGATGGCAAAGGAATTTGTTGAAAAGCCAACCTTGTCATTAGAAAGTGTAATCAAATCAATCACTATGGATGGAAACCTTCAATCAATGGCCAAATTCTATGATGATTATAATGAGGCTGGCCAAAGGATCTTGTAGGAAGCCGTAGTTAGATATCTGAACATATATAATAAAGCTTTCATTGAAATCATATCTCTTATTCCGAAGAGCCTAGAAAAGGAGAGAGAAATGAGAAAGACTAATGCCATGGCAAAAGACCTTGAGATCCAGGAACAGATAGCAATTCAGCTATATCCTTCAATTGATCCCAAGACAATGAATATGATTTTCAAAGATTGTAAGGATGAGTTCAGAAGCAAAGCAAGAATGAATCAACTTATGCTTAGTGAGACTGACAAAGTAGCCAAGGACACAGAAGAGATCCTCCGGAAGGATTTCAAAAGATTTAATCTTCCCACTATAGAGGACTTGCGTACTGACCCCTCAACCACAAGTGTTGCAGGAGAGCCTTCTGAGAAAATGACAGAAGAATCTATGGATACCGGTGCAGAAACAGCTGAGGACTTGGAATCCTCTGCTCTAGAAGAAGTGGCACATGAACAAACAAACATCTCTCATCTAGTTTCCCTTGCTGACTCTAGATCCAAAGGAGAAGAAAGAGCAAAGGAGAAAGAAGCAGAGGTGAAGGGAAAAGAAGACATCAGTGCAAAGGTTGTGCAAGGAGAGGAAGCTCCAAAAGGCACTTCAGTGACTGCAGAAGAAAAGAAAAATTTATCTCCAGCAAGAGACACTGCAGAATCAATCAAGGACTTTTTGACAAAAGTAGCTATGGAGATTGATGAACCGTAACTGCTAAAAGGGCCATTTGATTTTGATTCTCTTTCTCCAATAGAAACAATGAAGATAGCTTCATTTACCAATGTGAAGGCCAAAGAGAAGCTATTGAAATCTCACATGGAAGACTGTGAGCTTATAGAGGTAGCATCTAGAGTTTTGGAAAAGATCATGCCAACTTTTCAGAAGGATCCCACAGCATCCTCTTCCGGTAATCTCAAAACTCTAGTTAGCAGTGTTAATACACATTTTGATTCTCTAGAGAAATTAGCTAAAGAAAAGGTCTGGAAAGAGTTTTTGGATAAGAAATTCTCAGAGGTACAATGATTAATCACTAATGATAGGAGAAATATGAGTATTGGGATAAAGAGCTTAGAAAATGCTCTTAAGGATGGCAGTGAAGTATATAAATTTTGTATCTCTTGGTCCAAAGCAATAGTAGAAATTGAGAAGAAAATAAAAGAGCAAGAGGATAAACTACTAAGTTTGTCTCAAAGTTTTGATCCTCTCTCTTCCTCCATAGTAAATCAAGAGTGTCAAACTATTGCAATCACAAATGCAATAAAGAATTTTGAGAAGGAAAGGAAGAACATAATTAGCTGGATGGGTGAACTTAGAAGGATTATTATCCCTATGTTAGAGGCCATGCATGAGGCCATAAGTGATGCTCAGACTACCTCCTGAACCAATGATCCGACAGATCTTAAGAGGGCAGAAGCTTTTGCATTTTTGTTGAGTGGCCACATCTCAATTTTGGATAGAACGAAGCAAAGTTGGGCTGCAGAACTAATCCAACTAAAAACAACTTTTTTAGACATACTATAGTATATGTAAGTATTCCATATGTATATACTTATGCGGCTAAGTATAGTACATTTTTTGAAAATTTTTGTATGTGGACCCTACCCTTTTCCATTGATGTCAAAGGGGGAGTGAGGAGAATTGAAAAATGAGGAATCCAACTAAGGGGGAGTTCCAGAAAATGTATATAAAAATAGAGTATCAGCCAAGGGGGAGCATAGTGTAAACACTTAGTCATTTTTCACTAAGTGTTGCCATCAATGCCAAAGGGGGAGATTGTTGGCAAGAGACACTATATGGATTCATGAATGTTGTCATTGATGGCAACAAAGTTCATCCCACACATCTGCAGGACATGGTGTGTCTCTACCGGAAGTCAGAGTAAAGAATATTGTGGTCCAGTAAACAAGAACAGAGCATGTAGCAAGGTCTGACAGATAGGTCCGGATCTCTCAGAGGAAGTATCTTGGTGAAGTGTGGATTTGGGGAAGTCAAGAGGACTGCCTTGAGTGTTATATTCCAAGGATTTAGCCTCCGGTGATAGATGAGGAAAAAGATATGAATAGTTGAGTACTGGATTCCTGAGTGACAGTGTGAACAGAGGAAGAACTGACTGACAAAACATCAAATTACTTTCTGGATGTGTTACTGATGGTGGTAAAGGTTATGAAGGCATGAATCATGTTTCGTTGACATGATTAATGATTTCTACAAGCTTAGTCTTGATCCACATTACTTGGTGTGCAAGGATTCAGCCAACAGATCAGAGTTTGTGAAAAGAACTGACTATTTTGGGTGCCGACTTGAAAGGTGATGAAATCACTTGTGCGGATATATATACATGATGGATTTAGTTGTGAGGTGTGTAGAAGTTACAAGCAATGTGCGAATAAAAGAAGAAGTGCAGAGCAGAAGCAGTAAGGAAGGTCCGGTATGTGAAAGGAAAGAAGCAAAAGAAAAGAGGAAAGATGAAGTGTAGTAGATCAGTGTACTGAGCTTAACTGGAACTGAACTCCAGCATTTGTAGATGCTCCCAATCAGTTCAAGTATTGTATTACATTCTTTTTGTAGACAGTGAGTCTCTTGTAGGCAGTGTGCCTCTTGTGAGCAGTGTGCTCGGGCAGTGAGCCCTAATTGGCAAGTGCCATTTTGTTTTTCTATTCTTCTATTCTTCTAGCAGAGAATACAATCTTGGGTTAATCACCCCATGGTTTTCTCCCTTAACAGGGTTTCCACATCAAAAATATTGTGTCATGTGTATTTCCATTTCATGGTTGTGTTTGCTTATTGGAATTAATGCTGCATTGATTAATAAGAAAGTTCAGAAAGAAGAATTAATTATGATAACTGATTCACCCCCCCTCTCAGTTATCAACAATATATATATATATATATATATATGTTCATTTAAATTTTACACACACACATATATATTTCACCTAGCTATGCTTTTACAAAAGAAAAATATTTATAGTGAAGCTGTGAGAACAAAAAATATATGTGTGTATATATATATGGTGGAAAGAAAGTTTTGTTTTAAAATTTCATACAGGAAAGATAGAGAAAAAAATTAATAACTGTGTATATACATCACCATATATATATATGTGTGTCCAATGTAAAAAGAAAATAAATAAAAAAAATGCAAACTGTTTTGGGCAAACCCTAACAGCACCTTGCCGCCAAGTTTAAGCTTTTTGAAGGAAGTATTGGGGGGGGGGGGGGGGCACTACGGCCTAGCCACTGCTGCCGAATGCTCTTTGTTTTGTGCTTAGAAGGGGTGGGGGATGGATCTCCCACCCACTCCCCACCAATATGGTGGGGGTGGGTAGGAGATCCGCCCCCACCAACCCACCACTCTTTGAATGTTCACTGCTGTAAACCCAAAAAAAATACTCTGTGACATATTTAAATTGTCGGGTACCATTAAATGGGTTCGTCCTTCGGCCATTCACCTACCCTGAACTTATAAACTGTGGTATTTTAAATTTTATATATATATATATATATATATATATATATATATATATATATATATATATATATATATATATATATATATATGTAGACACACACACACGTATTCCTAAAAACAAAGGGGGTTTAGATAAAAGAAAAAGAAAACACATAATGGTATATACACATTGAATATACCTCTGTGTTAAGGGCAGCCATGGTTGCCCACGTGAAGAACCTGTAAAACCAAAATAAAAAGAAAAGAGAAGCAAGAGTGAGGGTTAGAGAGAAGATAAAAGAAGAAGAATGAGAGAAGAAGTGAACTTAGGGTTAGGGCATATTTTTAGATTATTTATTCCTACTTTTTCTCTATTAGGACCTTGTGTGTGGGAAGTTTTATTAATAAGGGAATTTGAAAATTCCATGTTATTTTGATGTACGTGAGTACACATTCCTTCTTCCCTTTGTCCTTATTTTTAACCTTTTTAGATTAAACCTATTACCTCATGGGACCTTTTTATGGGAATTATAGTTTAGGAATTTAATTTATCCCTAGGGTTAACTTGGAAACCTTGGAGTGGGAATTTATTGCAAATTTTATTTTAAATTGCCTAAGGAAATAAATTCTATTGTGGGATGTAGAGGTTATTTAAGTAATTATAGGGAACTTTAAGGAAATTTAATATTGGTTTTGAGGATTTATTTTGGCAATGTAATTTTTAATCTACTAATTCAATAATGAATTATTGGCATCGATTCTACTAATTTATTAAAATGTTTTGGTGAAGGATGTAGTAGATGAGTTTTATTAAACATTAATTATATTAAATTTTTGGAAGGGCTGAAGTAGGTAACTATTTTATTTATTTAAGAATTTTTCCCATGTACGCCCAAGAGGTGTTATGCTGCCAGATTTTCTAGGAATCAAGATTAATTATTTATAGGATTTTATCTATGCATGATTTATTAATTTAATGATTTTTCGTAAAATAATTAGGTGTGGATGAGCTTGTTAATTGATCCATTTATACCTTAGCATTAGGGTTTTGATTTTGACACATGTTGAAATCATGCCACACATTTAGGAAACTTAGGGTTTGGGTCAAATCAACCCTAACCCTAATGGTGATGCTCAATGCATCTCATAACCCCCTTGTCGACTATCACCATGTAGGGGATTGCGTAGGCATTTGCACTACCCTGAGATTTGATTGACATGTTTATGCCTTATGCGTATTGCCACCGAACATGCTGACACGTGCGAGGGAGTTTCTAGGGATACGTGGAAACATCTTTTTGATATTTTGTGTCATGACCACATGACAAATATGGACATGACACGTGTGTTGCATGTTGTTACCGCATGGGAAATGTGGGCATGACACAAAGATAAAGCACATTTCAATTCAGTATCACTTTTTGAGAGAGAAAGTTGTAGAGAATGAGGTGAAGCTTGAGTATGTGCCTACAAAAGATCAAGTTATTGATGTATTCACTAAGGCTCTTCCAAAAGACACATTTGAGTATCTCCAGGAGAAATTACGGGTTATTGCCCCTCCTTCCTTGAATTAGATGTGTAAAAAGATGCATCCATCTAGTATGCTTCAAAGTACATTTCTTCTTTCTGGACTAATGTTGGAAGCTACCTCTCAAGGGGAGAAGGTAGTGGTTTGAGATGATTGTTGCATTCAGGGGGAAGTAAAGAATGATTTCAGATTGATTAGTACGGTAGTGTGCAAGTATGTGTAGAAGAAGAGATGTGATGCCCTTTTCCATTGATGTTAAAGCGGAAGAGAGATCATGTGAAAAACTCAGGGGGAGAAAAAGTTTAGATGTGTAAAAAGAAAGGGGGAGTCCTGATGCAGAATTCTGTCTTGATGGAGGAACATGTTATTCAGTTTTTCACATCATATGTTGCCATCAATAAAAAAAGGGGGAAATTGTTGCAAGTATGTACTAACCAGTGTTTTCATTGATGTCAACATGCTTGTGTTGTCATCGGTGTCAACTATATCTTCTGATATTGCTATCTGTTGATTGATTGAGTTGACAAGTTAAGAATATTGTTGGAGTATTTTTCTCTGCATTTTATCTGTATTGGAGATTGGATTATGAGATTTGGATATGATTTAGAGAAGTATTTGAAGATGCTAAATATAGAATTTGGTGGTCTAGATCATTGTGCAGAAAAAAATCTATTCACCAGTTTGAAGGTTGTGCCTGACAATGTTTGCACAGTGACAGGGAGATAGTATTTTGCTCCACATTTCTCCACATATTGGTTTTTGGTTTTGCAGTTCTACAATTAAGCTTATAAGGTCCTTAACTATTTTAATTCCAAAGTATTTGTGATTTGGTGCTATGGAAAGCAAGTTACTAATCAACAAAGTTTGACAGTGTCTGTTGAGAAGCGATCTAAGGTGTGTCTTCAAGTGATATTTGTTGTCATCAAGTGAGATCTATTGAGGTTAGATTTGTCAGCTCCCAAGTGATTCTATGTTGTTTGTGGATGACTCTATACCATATTGAAGGTGTGTTCTTGATCCGCATGCTACAATGAAATTCTTGGTAGCATGTATCCAAGTGTTCTTGATGAGTGCACTTGTTCTGGCCAACCTGGTTAGTTACACTTGTTGCAGAGGTGATTTGTGATTTGTAGAAGTGTGTACAAATGTGTGAAGATGTATTTAGATCTAAGCTAAACCATGAAGTGTTCATCCTTCATTAGTTTTCTCCACAAGTTTGTTTAGGTCTAGTCCTAATTTGATTTATGTATGTATACCGACCTTGGAGATAGTTCCAATGGTTGAATAAAGTAATGCTGACCTTGATGTACATTCCAAGGTTGATGGTAGGTATAAATGTATGTAATGAATTTGTGAGTGATGTGTGAGTGTGCAAAGATGAGAAGATAAAGTGTGAGTTGTAAAAGAAGAGCAGAGCAAAGGAGATATATTACGCTTCAATGTAACTAAACTCAAACATGGTGTATATGCTACTATATCAGTTCATCTTGGTAGTGAGCCAAGCCTCGGTAGTGAGCCAACCCCATCAGTGATCCACCCCTTTGGCAGTGAGCCTTTCATTTGGGCAGTGAGCCTTGGGTAGTGAGCCACTTTGGTTATTAGGTATTGTTACTACATTATACTGTGAGCCAACACTCACTGTGGTTTTTCCTTGTTTAGGATTTTCCACATAAAAATCTAGTATTCATGTGTTTATGGTGTTGATGTGTTTATGTTTTGATTATGCTATTCATGTTTAATATTCATAATAGAATAATGAGTTATAGTAAGTGAATGTGAAAAGTGAGTTAGATTAAGGAAGTTAAAGTTTTTGATACAACTGATTCACCCCCCTCTCAGTTGTCTTGTGCCTTTCAACAAATCATATCCATTTCTCTACCAGTATTTGAAATACCTATTTTGAATTTAAGCTCAAAACATTATTAAAATTTATATAAACATTATAAAATACTAAACCCATTGTTAGGTAACCATTCCTATATGCCCATTCTTATAAGATAATTTTTTAATGACTAACTATTACATCCATGAAATATACCATTCACCATCCACATGGAACACCCCAATACAAAACATTGTACCATAATTAGTTTAGCCCCTTGATCCCTTAATAGAAAGTGGTATAATGTGCTTTAGATTTTAGTGATAATTAAATCCCCTTTATGGATAGATGTGCTTGCTACTAATTAGGTTTTAATCATTTGAGGTTTGGTGTTAGTCTATATGGTATGAAGGAGGCTGCGATGTAGCATATGGTTAACTAGGGAATGGCTCTAGGTGGAAGGGTTGGCAATTGGGCTCTATATGGTTAATTATTTCTAGTTGGTAAACCTTTATTTTTTATTGGTGATTGGTAGTAATAGCCCTTTTTGGGTTGTTCCTAGTTTTTCTACTTTATGACCCTTTGGTCATTTCTTATTTAATTAGTTTTTGTTTTTTCCTTGGTAAAAATCTCTATAAATCCTTCACTAAATAATAAAAAAATGAATAAATATTTGATTGTATAATTATTATTAATTATTTAATCTATTAATAATATATTTGCATAATAACTAATTTTTATTAAATTATATTTAAACTTAATTTTAATTAGAAGGGTAATAATGCCAAATTACGAACCATTGAGACTAAATATTCAAGAATGCATGATATCAAAAGAGAGACAAGATCAAATAACTTCCTCAAAATTAGTATTGAAGTTAAATTTAGTAGGGTGTTCATTATTTATAGGGCATTGATCGCATGGAAAAGCCAATAGTGAACTTGACAAAGACTACCTCTAACTTCCTAGATAGGGACACAAAGACTTTCATGAATGTCTTCAATGTCACCCACATTAGTGTTTATAATATTTAATGCATTTTCCTGATCTTCCAATATCTATAATCCATGTGCATCTAGATTTAAAAGAACTAGTTATTGTTGTTTTCAAGAAGTTGATGGATTGAAGAATATAGATCTTAAAGCTTTATCCTTTCCTATGTAGAGTCCTAGATGAAATTAAAACCTAATTTACATAATTATCAGAGTAAAGAGATTACATTAAGAGTAAGATCTAGTTAGAGAAGACTAATTATAGTTAACAAAGAACTAGTAGAATGAGCCCTTCTTCGAATTTGGAGTAGTTCATAAATAGAGTGACTTTTTTGTATGGTTACTAATTAGGGAAGAAAAATTTATGTTCTCTTTTTAATTTGGAGCATGAAAGGGGAACCAAGCCGCCATCATCCTCTTGAGAAATTGAAGTAGAGTACTTAGTTCTGCTTGCACTATTTTTGGTATAATTATGCATTAGAACAATGTCTCATCATGGAGCCTGAAAGGTAGCTCCATACTTGGGAGTAATAGTAGGTAGGTGGAGAGGAAGAGGAGCCTCCATGAAAGTTGATTGTAACTCTAAGTTTCCACCATCTTGTAATCCTTTAGCTAGTGTTGAAAAAGCCCTAAAAAGAAGCAAATATCCTTATGTAAAAGGTTTATGAGAACCTAGGGAGCTAAGACAAGAAAATTAAGAAAAATATATTAAAAACCATGAAATGATGTGGTCTAAAGGAAAAGAAGACAACATATGACACACCATAAAAAAGGCACTATAGAAAACTTTAGAATATGATGCTAAAGAAGGAAGAAAATAAGAAAAAATAGTAGGACAATGAGGAGAACAAAGACCATCATATAAAAATGAATGAAAGGAAGAAGGGAGAATAGATTAAATGACACTACAACAACCAATAAGGGAAATCACCGAAAAAAGGAGAGGAGAGGAAGAGAAGGAATTGTCAAATCCAATGGAAAGATATCAAAAAGGGATGGGAAGTAGGAAACCCCCCAAAAGTAAGGGAGGAAAGAAGTTTTGATAAAAATAGGGTGCCTTATGTACTAGGATAAAGGAGAAAGTGAAAATAAGGGGGTGAAATAGAAATAAAATAAACATTACCTTTTTACACTTTTCTTTTTATCCTCATTAGTAATTTCTAAAACTAATAGAAAATATCCTGATTCTAGATGTTTCTTCCATCTTGGGGAAAAGAATGATTGTCCTTAATGAGGCTAAGATATTATCTAGATAATTTCTTCAATAGTCTTCAAACTTATCAATAAGGTCCTTAGATTCAAAAAGAAGACCCTAGAGCCTCCAATGGATGTTCTTAACTTTGAAACCTTTGATGATGGTAGATGAATCTCCAACAATTAGCTTGCTAACATGAAGTTGAACTCCTAATTTAAGAATAGACACAAAAATATTAGCTTTTGCATTGTTATTGGAATTAAGTCTACTGAAGCGGGTCTTATAGAGTGATTTCTAATAAGAGTACTAGTACCTAACATTCCCAAATTACTTTTAGTAGCTTATTCACAATTTTCTTAATCTAGCCCTTTGGGGGATGCACCAAGAAAGTAGTTCTTTCTTACATCTATCCTTTGGGGGAGTTGCATCAATGTTATTTTCCAGGAAAAGTGTCTGAATCCTGTGATTACAAAAAGTGCATTGTTTTGGGTTATAAAAATGAATAACTTAATTTTTGAGCTATAACATTAGTTTTTGGCTAGAATAACCATTCCAAGTTGCTTGGAATAACTTTTAGGGGTGCTCAATGTGTTGATCACTTCAATCTCTAAAATTTAAAAAGAAAAACAAGCACAATTGGCCTCCTATATCAAAAGTTATGGCCTTTGGAAGTTGAGCCTCTTGCATTGGAAAATATAATAACATGTTCGACACGGAAAAGAGTTGTAAGGGGGAGTTACACATGTTGACCAACTTATGATGCATATTATTACACATTATAAGGAGATAATGGAAACCTAAGGATTTTGGTGCCACTTTTTGGGTGGCTTTGGTTCATGGTTTTCTAATTATTGTTTGATGGTTTCATGTATTGTATCTCCTATATATTAGGTGCTTGAGATGGAGGTTGTGTGTTATAGTCTTATAGACATTGTTAAGATACCTCCAAATCTTTGGTTGGTAATACCCATGTGAATGCTTTCTTTGCAAGTATATCATAACCTTGTTAAGATTTCTGAATACTGTATTAGGCTTCTTTTGAAGTGTAGGGTTTTCTCTTGAAATGTTTTCCCCATGTAAATCAATGCATTGTTGTATGACTATTATTTATGTTATTTCTATTAATCTATATAACTATTGTAAAAGTTTGAATTTTTTTAGATAATCCTTCTCTCAAGATTAGTGTAGGAAGTTATTATGCTACCTTAGCTTCCTTACAATTTTTTAGTTATAGATAATTTTTAAAATAACTACCTTAGTAGGATTGGATTCTATGTGTAAACAAGAAAATTTGGATAAAACAAAGACAAAGAAAATGACATGAAATACCTTTTACCCAAAACTTCTGAATACCTTGATACCTTGGAAGATTGATGCATGCATGATTGATTGCTTGAATTGATTGGATGTTGATTGCTCCGATCTGCAGCATAATGATGATAGGATGATGATTTGATGGATGAAAGATAGGTAGATGATGGATGAAAGATTGATGGATGAGAGGGATAGAGGAATTTTAGTAGAGTAATGGTGCTTAGAAGCTCATCTATCATCTACCTATCTTTCATCCATCAAATCATCATCTTATCATTATTATGCTACAGATCAAAGCAATCAACATACAATAAATTCAAGAAATCAATCATGCATGCATCAATCTTTCAAGGTATCAAGGTATTTGGAAGGTTTTGGTAAAAGGTATTGCATGTCATTTGTTTTATCTTTGTGTTATCCAAATTTTCTCTTTTACATTTCTGGCATGCCCAGTGGGACTCACTTCACTTCATTATTTTTGCAGATTTTTGGTATAAAAATTTATGTTTCATCTAACCCTCATTTGTGAGTTTCATAGTGATCTATCACAAGTGACCTCCTCGGCTCAATCCGATTGCACCAGCTGTCTGGGAGGTTGTTTCCATGAAAATCAACTACAAATTTGCTAGGGTTTGATCAAGGGAAAATTTATTGAAAATTTTTTGATTTTTTTTAATTTTCAGCCTGTACAGTATGGATCCGTACAATCCATACCATACGGACGGATTTACTTGTTTCCTATCATGCTTCTATGATCGTAGGTTGGATGAAATTATAGAGTTAAAGGGTTGTAGGTTTGATGTGATTGTAGACTTGAATCATGGTTAACCTGACATTCTGAAACTCTTTTTTCATTGGCTATTACTGTGAAGATCCCATTGATCCAAACCCTACGGTCACTGTTCATTATCACCTTTGTCTAATAGTCATTTTTGAAACCCTAAACTCTGTCATTCGTTAGTTGAAAACCCGTCGACTTTTATCTCCTAGCTACTCTTTGCTAATTGTAATTATGACATCTCCACCATGTCGATTAATCGCGGCCCTTTCTCCACCATTGTTGTGTGAAAAAAACCCTAGAACCACCAATGAAAACTTTGAAATTGCTAGTCAAAGTCTCAAATACTCCAGTTGAAATCTGCCTACTACAAATAATCCACCTAGTCAAAACTTATTATATTTGTCAGCGTTGAAAAGTGTAAAGTCGGCACTGAATGGTCTAGAGTCAACATCATTCAAAAACTTTAAGTTGACATCATTCAAAAACTTTAAGTTGGCATCATTTTAAAATTCTTAGGTTGGCTTCATTAAAATCCCTTCGTCGGCATTCAAAGAAAACAAAAAAAACTAAGGTCGTCAAAAACTTTAAATCTCGTCGAAAATCCTAACAAAAAAATGAAGTGGTCACTATTATAACAGGTGTGGTTGCATTTTTTGGTTGGCAGTAAAGACTTTATGGTCAGTCTTAAAAACATTTAGTCAGCTAGTTCAAAGTTTGTTGTTTTGATATTAGCATTAGGTTTGACTTTAGCCATTAGGGTTTGACATTTTAAAAATTGCAAACATTGCTTAGCATATAGATTTAAACAAGATCTAAAATGAGGGCTGTAAGTCTCATAACACGTGACCACACCATTGGTAGTCAAAAGGTCAACATTCATTCAATCTACAATCAACTAGTCAACCATGTTCCTTCTACTTGCCAAGGAGGGGTATCTTTTTTCTTTTTGTCATAATAGGAGCATACGCCATTGGATTTTCAAAAACAAACACTTGTTGGAAAGGTAACAGGACAAACTTCATAGTTGTATAGCTTTCATTAGGTAATTTCATCATCTCAATAGGTAATTTCTTAGTCAAACATCAGCTTCCTTTCAAACTTCAAATGCACATAACTAGAGCAAAATGATCCTTTTTTGATGAAATTTTTTTAAAAGTGCATAGAATTTTGTGTACTTTTGGTTTGTACAACTTACTTTTCTATATAGGATCATCAATTGCAGGTTTCTAATATTTCATATCATTTTGACCTAATCCTCGTTGGCAACTAACAATCTATCTATGCAGCTTGTCAAAACACGCTTGTCAAAGAATGGAGAAAACAAACTATTGACATATCTTCTACAAGTTTGAGTGGTCAAAGAATCTTTTTTATCACTAGTAGGCACATTTGGATTTGGTGTTTAAAATTAACTCTGCTTTCTCTGTGCCTATTTTCGTTTCTTTGTTTGCTTGTCTTGAGTCTGTTTGTAACCTGACTTAGCAACTAGAGTATCCTCTCCACCCACCTAACCAATGGATTTGGGGTGTAAGAGAAATCATTTCTAACTATAGAGGGCATGTCTTCCCATTGTGAGAAGGGTATGACCCAAGTGGAAATAGGCTAAACCTAAGCCCTTCCAAGACACTATATAAATAACATATTTGTGATGAAAGTCACAAACAACAGGTGCAGTTATGTCCTATCGACAAATGTTCCCCATAGTACCTTATGGTGCATGAAACCCTACAAAGCATAACCTGTGAAGGCTGGGGGGCCTCCTAATTGGAGCGAATCACTGCATGTATGGCCACCTAAATGGAAGTCCTTACTAGAAATCATGTGTATTAGCCAAAAACTCTCTATCGACTGGCACAAGAGGTCAGACCTCTGAAGCTATCCCACACTTTCCTAGCTTATAGTAGATATAGTAAATTTATAGAGGTCTTCAGATCTTTAGAAATTTGAAGTCTGGTATGCCCGAGAAGTGAGTGCACTGTAAGGTGGAGCCAATGCTACTAGACTTCTAGGCCATCCACTATAAGTAGGCGCAGCTAGAGAAATCCACGTGAGAACCTAGTAGATATTCTCCTTGCCTAGCCTAGATTGTACAAATCTATCATTGTGTTTGGTGTGCATGCATGCACATGTGAGATGTTGTGTTTGATATCACCACATCATCATCAACCTACTTGTCATAACACATTTACCAATCATTCTAAGCCAAATCATCCTAGTCATCTAATCAACCACATCCTAATCAACCCAAGTCATCTAACCTCATCATTCTACATCATCCTCTTTCTAATCCAATCCACATCATTCTACACCATGTTAGCATTAGAAGACCTCCAAGACCTCCTCCAATCACTTTATCAAGCACCCCAACCTCTAAGCCAACAAACCATCCAAATACTCCAATGCCTCATCCAACAACTTCAACCCCAAGCAATCCAATCACCTCAAATGCACCATCTCATAGCACAAGCCCAAAAACTTATAGCCACTTGTTAATCACAAACCCAACAAGTAAATCATCCTCCCTTATCCATTCAACACCAACCAATTCCAACTCATTCCCATGTGTCATCCCCTTCTGTTTCACACCAATCTAATCCATTCACATATCATAACAATTCCACATCAACTTATGTTATTCCTTATCAATCTAATCCATCCACATTTCAAATCACTTCCACATCACCTCATCCCACATCTTTTCATAACAATGCCACATCAATTTATCCTACATCTTTCCATAACAACTCCACATCACCAAATTCTATACCTTCCCATAAAAATACCACATCACCATACCATACTTCTTCCAATATCAACCATTATCCACACCAACCCATACCCCAAGATATTTTATCTACACATCCTACCATTCATCTCTTCATTGAACCCATTCACAAGACTATCAATGGCCCCCACAACATGAACATGCAAGTCCAAGTGGCCCTTTGTACATAAATCAAGTGATGCCAAGTCCACTTTTGCAAAAATACCTAATAGACTTAAGTCCACCTATGCTACAAGACCTAATAACCTTTGACTCAAGTCTAAGTGACCCTTTGTACATAAATCAAGTATCCTTAAGTTCGCCTATGCTACAAGACTTGATATCCTTTGATGAGGGAGATACCAAACTAGCCAATGCATCCTATGAGTCACCTCCATCATACAATCACATGCCAACACATGAGCCTACTAGTCCCATCTTGACACCATCATGTGATCCCATTCCTAGTCTATTGACCCACCAACCATCTAATCCATCGAGTCCTACCATCCCTCTATCCAATCCTAATTCCAATCCATCCAAGCACATTATCCCTTCATCCAATCCAAATCCCAATCTGTCTAATCACATTATCCCTTCCTCCAATCCTATTCCTACTTCTAAGCCTCCAACACTATCCACCATTATCATCCATCCACTATATTACCCATCAACCCATACACTTGCAGAGGATGTGATCCATTGGCTACTAGATAGGAACAACTTATCCCCATGTCAAACACCTATATTAGCACCTAGCAACAAGCCTTCAAATTCCATGCTTATTCTTCCAACTCCACCATGTGATTCACAACCCGTCGAGCCAATTGAAGAACTTCCTATCATGAGCCTAAGTCAAAGTCCATCATACTCTCTTATGGATGAATACCAAGAACCTATCAAACTCATCCAAGAGCCTCCCACTTTTCCTTCTAGAAAACCACAAGAGTTATATCAAGAGTATGATCCTAAGCATGTGGAAACATCAAGTCCTAGTCCTAATCAAGATCAAATCCTTTTCATTCACCCCATCAATAATATTTACCTCTTCCATGATCAAGATGATAGAACCTATAAAGAAGCTACCCATGAGCACCTTGATCTTATCCATAATCCCATACCCATCCATGAGCAAGATATCCAAATTTCTCCTATCCATCCTCCATCTAGCCCTAATGCACAAGCTTCCACTTCTCGGGATGAGATACATGCCTCCCAAGTAAGCATAAAAGATCAAAAAAATACCTTGGATCTTAATGAACATAAGTAAGATCCTAATGATCCTTCCACATCCACCACTGACCATATTTCAAAGCCATCACATCCTATTGGTCTTTCCACCCTCATTCATGAATGTTCCTCCCTAGGAACACAACAAACTTTGTCCTCCACCTCACTTTCTCCATTCAATAAGGAACTTGTGTCTAGTGTTCCACCTACACCTAGTCCCATAGTCAATCACATGCTTCAAAACATGAACTATCAAGGTAAAGGCATAGGCCTTCTTGACCAAAGTATTTTGGAGCCTATCCATGTCAAGGTTCCTCCATGCTCATTTGGCCTTGGATATACACCCCAAGGTCAACAATCAAATGATGTTGGTACTTCCTCCATCCATTGTAAGTCCACCACCTTCTATCGCAAATCCCATCACATTCCTAAAACATATGTTTCCATTCCACCTCCATCATCTTATAAATGTCAAAATCATGTGACCGTTCATCTTCCTCCATCCACTTTGCCTCCGCTTCTTTCAACTCCTAACATCCCTCCATTGAATTTACCTTCACTACTTCCAACACCTAAGATCCCTTTCATCCATAAATACCCTCATATTCCTAATCATGACCAACAAATGCATACATCATGTAAACATAAAGTTTCCACTCATTCCA
The DNA here is from genome assembly GCA_027924645.1 of Cunninghamia lanceolata. Lineage (NCBI taxonomy): Eukaryota > Viridiplantae > Streptophyta > Pinopsida > Cupressales > Cupressaceae > Cunninghamia > Cunninghamia lanceolata. The sequence goes on from BSBN01000377.1 coordinate 10,859,481, forward strand.
CTCACCCTATGGGATTCAAAAATAAAAACTTGGATGCCCACACTCATAAAGTGAAAAATTCTAAAGGTGCTCAAGCCTTAGAGCACAAAAGTAAAGAATCAAATCTCAATCCATCCAAAAAGAAATCCAAGCCTATACCCCCAAAAGAAAAAGCCAAAACTAAAATGGTTTGGGTCCCTAAGAAAAAAGCAATCAAATCAAATGAGGCATCCACATCTCAAAAATCCCAACCATCCACTTCCATCCAAAAGAATCCACTCCATCAAAAAGTCTCAAAATCCTACATCCCACAAGCAAAGTAAAAATTGTAAAAATACTAAGTCTATGTCAGTCTCTAAATGCTTAAATCACCCATCTTCTAAGAAAACATCGCCATTGCTTCCTACACCACCATTCAACCAAAAGCTTCAATGTTTATCACGATGTGTGCAACCATTGGTCATGATTCTCTTCCATCCCACAACATTCTCACATACTTCCATCTCCTCATCATTCAACTATTATCCTACATATCTTCCCCAACACCTTCCTATGGTCGATGCTTTTGCATAATCCCTCCATCCATAAGTCCTACATAATCCACATCATAATTCACTATTCTTCCATCCATAACCCATATTGTAATCCACCATCTACCTAATCAATATTTCACACAATCCCTACCAACATCTATGAGTGCACTTGACATGGTCCATGCAATGATATTCATCTCTAATGGGATTATCACCTTTCATGGAACTAGACACTTGAGTCTCTCCCATCCATTTCCATTTGTCCTATACTATCAAAAAAATCCAAAAAAAAGTAAAAAAAATTTAAAAAAATATAAAAAAGGTAAAGAGAAATCCCTTCATCCAATGGTGAAAACCTGGTAAATAGGCACCTTGGATAAGTACCGTGATGAAAACCTAGTAAACATGCATCATGTGTAAGTTGATCTTCTATGTCACCTACACTTGGGGGCACCTTGTCTCATCCTCCTATCATGTTCCAACTCATCATTTTCCATCCTATCATACCCTCTCTTACCATGTCCTTATCCATCCACATACACATATCTATTATATTGCATCCATTCATCCCTTCCTCTTTTGATCTTGACAAAGATTGGGGGGAAAATGTTGAAACATGCTTTGGGTATCTCTTGATATACCTCATCCTTTTCATCCAATCCTATCACTATCCCATGGTCATAAGCATTGTCATGAAAATCCTAAGCGTACTATCTAGAATGGGGCATGTTATTCCTATGTGACATAACCTTTTGAGATAACATACTTTCTCTGATGTGTACATCCTTTCCATCCCTTATAGCCCATCCTTTCATCTATCCATCCTCCATTCATCGTTGCACCTAGACTTGGTCTTCCCTTGTCATTAGTATCTAGCACAAAGGCTACCCAAATTGTAAATCCATTGACATTCCAAAACATATCAAAATCCAAAAAAAATTGAAATATCCCAAAAATTAAAAAAAATCATAAAAAGTTCTGAAAAAATCCAAAAATCCTGAAAAAATACAAAAAAATCATAAAATGTCCTGAAAAAAATACAAAAAAAAATCAAAACATTTCAAAAACTACAAAAAAAATTAAATATTCAATCAAAAATCCAAGAAATAAAATCAATCCATCAAATCACTTCTTCCAATCAATCACATTCATTCCACATCAAATGACATTCTTCTAATCAATCAAATCAATCAACTAATGCAATCATCACTTCAATCGAAATCACATCAATCCAATCTATATCATCACATCAACATCAAATCATCAATCAAATCATTAATCCAATCATTAATCCAGTCATCAAAATTCAATCATCAAAATCAATCCATCAAATCAACGTCAAATCATTTTAATCAATCAAATCATCAAAATCAAATCAAATCACTTATATTCCATCTAATCAATCAAATTAATCCATCCAAACACTTCATCCAACTCCATCCGATCCTTAATCCCCTTCTTCCACCTTCATCATCATCAATAAAACACAATCATAACTACATCTCATCTCTATCAGTAAGTGCCTTGATCCCGTGGATGCAGGTATGTAGGCAGTCTGGAGTATGAAGGAAGTGCCCAGATTTAGGCACAAGGTGATATTCCTCTTTCTTCTCTCATCATCTTCTTCTATCATCTATCTCCATCAATTCATCAATCTTTCAATATCAATTCTTCCAATCAATCTTTCCAATCACTTCCTTGAATTGCTTCATCAAATCAATCCAAGTTATCCATACCAATCAAGTCAATCAAGCTTGTCAAATTATCTAATCACATCGATGGTCTTGATCCTATCCTTGTTTTAAACCACATCAATCATCAATCAATCATCATCATCAGTGGTATATATCGTTCTTGCATCCTTGTGTTGATCTAGGGATACATCGTTCCTTGCCATGACAACACTATCATCATGAATCCATCAATCAATAGTTATTCTTTAGTTTGCAACTTGACAGGGGTAATACCTTGTTTGTTTTTGAATCATTTGTGCATGCTTGCTTTCTTTCTTGTGTATGTTATCTTTTTATCTTGCATTTGTATCACATCAGTATATCTACAACTAATATTCATATCTTGTATCTCGACAAGATCGTATTAGTCTGTAGCACATTGGATACTTGACACCTTGGTCTTTATACCCTAGTGGATAATATCTAGTGCTATTTCAAACATAAGGATTGCAAATCTCTAATTTTATATGCAACCACATAAAGATGCCTTTCACCATCAATTCTTCACCTACTTGATCAATGATTTCATCATCATTCTTTTGATCATCATTCTCTTCGTCTTCATCATCATCCTCTTCATCCTTTCAAACAAGTGTGTTAGACATACATACATCACCTTATTTTTCCTTCTGCACCAAACCCTACCTTTTTCTGTTTCATCCCCTCTTTCACCCACCCAATCCCTGTTTTCTTCCTGTCAACCTTAGCTTTTCATCCTTCTGTCATCTTATTGCGAGTCAACCTAGCCTTTTGCTGGCAGCCTAGTTTTCCTCTCAAGGGGGCATCATCCGCCAATTTCACTAGGGCATAGTTTGTTTATCCAATGTATCATATCTTCTTTGAAACAACGCCCTAACAGACATTGTCTCAAAGAGAGGCAAAATGTAGACACCCAAAATTGGCCACATCTATGTCATCTAACACATTTGTAATAAACAATCTCATTTTCTCCTATGTCTTCATAATTAATTAAATAAATTTTATTTATTTAATTAATTGTCTTCATTTTCCTATCTTCCATTTAATAATTAAATAATCTTAGATTATTTAATTATGTCATCCCCTTTCTTCTAAAAAATAAATAAAATCTAAATTTTATTTATTCCCTCCCACCATATAAATAAATTAAATAAATTTTAATTTATTTAAATTATCTTCTTTTTCCTCATGTCATTTAAATAAATTAAACAAATATAGTTATTTAATTTATTTGTCCACTTTCTAAATAATAAATTAAATAAAAATGTTTATTTAATTTATTTGCCCACCTTGTATTTTCCTCTAAACGTGCAACTCACCTTTGAAATGGCAATAAATCAAAAAGCAATTAGAAAGCCAAGTCATCCCCAACAAAGAAATAGAAATATCCCCAACAAAGAAATAGAAATATCCTATTTTTGGAAAAAAAACAAATTTATCCTCTCAAAAACACTTGTCGCATGCATGTTGTTTCTCCTCTCTCACTCATTCTCATCCGTTGATATATTCTTTTATCCTCCATTGTTGATCGTTTATCTTGTAAATCTATATAAACCCTCTACTTCTCCCATTTGGGGGTTCTAATCCATTAACATCTGCATTATCTTTATTCAAATCCACTAGCATTTTGTTTATTTTTGCATGCATGTCATCTTTTGGATCACAATCATGGCAGCTTCATGGAATCGAATGGTTGCATGGCGAAGCAATCCACATATGCACCAAGAAATTAAAAACATTTGGATGACTTTGTTTTTATTGCATGGCATTTTTAGTCACTTAAATTGAATTTCTTGAAGGTGTTAGAGTTTAATCTTGATCTGCATGGTTTTATCTGCTAACAATGGATTTTTCCCCCATCACAAAATGCTAGTGGATTTGAATAAAGATAATGCAGATGTTAATGGATTCGAACCCCAAAATGGGAGAAGGATTTACAAGATAAATGATTAACGGTGGAGGATAAAAGGATAGATTGATGAATGAGAATGAGTGAGAGAGGAGAACCAACGTGCATGTGCCAAATGTCCTTGAGAGGATAAAGTTTTTTTAAAAAAAAAAAAATAGGATATTTCTATTTCTTTGTTGGGGATGACTTGGCTTTCTAATTGCTTTTTGATTTATTGTCATTTCAAAGGTGAGTTGCACATTTAGAGGAAAATAGAAGGTGGGCAAATAAATTAAATAAACATTTTTATTAATTTATTATTTAGAAAGTGGACAAATAAATTAAATAACTATGTTTATTTAATTTATTTAAATGACATGAGGAAAAAGAAGATAATTTAAATAAATTAAAATTTATTTAATTTATTTATATGGTGGGAGGGAATAAACAAAATTTAGATTTTATTTATTTCTTAGAAGAAAGGGGATGACATAATTAAATAATCTAAGATTATTTAATTATTAAATGAAAGATAGGAAAATGAAGAGAATTAATGAAATATATAAAATTTATTTAATTAATTATGAAGACATAGGAGAAAATGAGATTGTTTATTACAAATGTGTTAGACGACATAGATGTGGCCAATTTTGGGTGTCTACACTATGTTTTTAACTATTTTCTAGAAAATGAAGTTATAAGAACATGCTACAACTATTTTTTTCCAAATTTGATCCTAACTATGCTACTTACATTAACGGGCTTTGTTATTTCTTTCCAATCTTATCTTCCACACAATCATACTTCATTTCATGTACCAATGATTTTGAAGAATATTGAGAGTAATTGGGTATTTCCATGGCTCAAAATGGTCTCTAAAAGATTACCAATCACTTAATTGACATTGAAAACATCTAAAAATCATCCCCATGTACCTCTATCATAAGATTAGAATGAGGTATTAACTAGCTACTTTCCCCTTCTTGGCTCAAACAAAGGGACATTGAATTTGGTTGGAAGAACCTTTCTTTATGAGCTTCTCCCAAGTAAGGTGCTTGGCATGAAAGATAAACCAAAGGAAGAATTTAGCTTTAGGCTAGGGCTTATAGATCCATATCTTTTCCTAGTAAAATATTGTCTAGGAAGATCTTCCCTTAGTGTTACGAATTTCATGTCCTTCATAGTATAGCTTCCACTCTCTCTGAAGCCATTGAAAAGAGTCCTTCCTTATTACTCCCACCTAGCCAAAAGCCAATTATTAGAGAAGAAATGTGGTAAAATGATTTAGTAGAGATAGTAGGAATATTCAAGAATGTTTTCTATTTCCTAGATAATCCAAACTTTTCCCCTCTTCTTCAATCCAATAAACTTTAAACTTGGATCTCCATCTATCATTTGTAACCTAACAATATTACTATAAGGTAGCCTTTCATGTCAATTCAATATGTCATAAAAGCCATGGCTATTTATAAGATATGTAGACCTTATTTTTTTATTATATCGATTCTAATCATATTTCAAGGAATTGTATAACCCTTAGCCACTATTGTTCATGAATTCTTCCATGTTTATGATTAGATAATCTTATCTTATTATTTAAGAATAAGAACATGTTTCCTAGTGCTTGCCATGATTATATCCTATGACCTTATGTTTATGCATGTTGAGGCTAGCCATGTTTCCATATTGTTATAACTTAATTTTAATGATTATATTTATTGATACTTATCATGATGATATCTAATATATATTATTTGTGCTTAGAAGATCTCATATCCAACTTTTTTGGCTTTTTTCACTACTCCATGAATGTCACTAGGGGTAGTACTGGGGGCAATGTGGCATCTCAATTCTTTTTGATCTTCAATGACATACAATAAATTATCTTATATTATGGTCACCTATGTGATATCTTATTTCAAATCTCCTCCAAATTAATTATATTTTATGTGTTATTGATTGGAGGGGCATACAAGGTTGTTAATTATGGTCTTTTAGATTTGGTCACATGGACTATTAGAAGAACATTTAGTTTTATAATTGTAGGAGTATATAATATCATTTTAGCTATCGAGTGTAGTATCACTTCTTATGCAATATCATTTTAGCTACTATTAGGTAGTATCTTATCACTGTGACATGGCAATATCTTCTGATGCAGAGGCATCCACACTATAACCTTCGCATACAGCATGGATGTCTGCAGCCCATCATCATCATCATATTCATCCTCATCATCATCACATCATATTTCACCTGCCGACCGATATCCTCCTGCAGACAAGCCTTCGCACTTTCGCCTGTCAACAGCATCACCTTACTCGTTTATCGACAGCATCATCATGTTCGACCAGCGCGAACATCCTCCTGACGTCCACTGTTCACTTCAGCGACAACTTCTGCCTTTGCTACCTTCAGCATCATGATATTCAACATCATGATAATCAACAGGATAAAGAACATCCGGTTCCTTCCATTTATCCTGATGAAGACAAACCTTCACTCCTCGCACCGTAGCCTCGATGCTTACGTCACCCAATATCCTGATGACGTAGATCCTGATGACGATGACGTCACCCGCAGCTTCTCAATATCCTGCCGCTCCGAAATGTCCTGATGACGTATATCATGATGATGATGACGTCATATCCTGCTGTTGGCCAAACTTAGTTTTTTTCGGCCCGCGATCAACCCGATCTTCTTCCTTATGCCGATGCACTCCTCGGCAACTCCTGATGATGATCACCCCAACACACTTGCACTTCATGCAACTAACCGCATCATGCCGATCTCCTCCACTTATCCGGATGATGATGCCCAACGCGACTGCAGGATATTTGCAGAAATATCCTGATGATGCCGTTTTCACGAACCTTTAGCCTTAGCGAAATTTCACTTCGCCGATCCTCCTGGGATGACCCGATCCACTCTCAGGGTGATCTTCCACACTTTATCAGCTTGACCTAGCACATGCCCATGCGAGGGTCTTCAACATCTCTTGACCGCGATCCTGCACACCTGCATGCAAACAAACAAACTAACACCTACCCTACTGTACATAACCATTCCACCGATCAGACGAATCAACCGGTGGAATGGATCAGTGAATCCATACAGCCACCAAAATAGCAAATCGATCAAGCAATGGAATTCAACAGAGTATGAACACAAACAGGAACACTTTATTTGATTTCAAAAGATGCAAATACAATGATCAGTTTCTCTCGCTGTCTCACTCTCTACAACCTAGCTCGATCGATTCATCTATCTGTCTATGCAATATCAACCGATCCTCATGCTTAAATAGATTTGCCTTCGAGTACTACTAACCCGACTCCAAGCGGCTGGGAACTCTCCAGGCGGCTGGGAGATCCAACCGGACCCTACAGCATGACAGCTGTTCTAACAAACTTAACTAAAAATAGTAAAAGCCTGGTCAGCATGATCTTATCATGATCAGCGTGACCTTATTACATGCATTTGGTCTTACCAGACCTTCTTGGAAACATAAACAAGACCTAAAACAACTAACTGCCTCATGAAGGCCAGCTGTCAGGTAGGTGCTCCTGCACCATACTCCCCAACAGAAAAGAACTCATGTCCCATGAGTTTAGTATGTGGAAGTCCTCCACCTTTACACCTTGCCTTTGCAATATGCTGATCTGTTCCAGCTTTATCCTCTGCTGGCTCTTGGCTGCTCCAAGACTTCTGAACTGTAACTTGCTTTCTAGCAAGTAAATCCTCATGCCTGTCAATGTAGGCCTTTCTCTCACATACCCTGTGTTTGCCAGGTTGTCTGACCAGAACCTTTGTCTGAACTGCCTCTTGAACTTCTACAATGTTCAATCCTATCTTCCTTTCAACCTTTATAGGACAAGCAATAGTCCCAACTATGACAACATCCTTGTCATGCCTTTCAACTGATTGCTGTTTGCAAACCTGTTTCTGCACCTGCTGCTGACCTCTGTCAGTCAAAACTAAAACTTTCTTCAATCTGTTGTCCTGAACAACTCCTTTTCCTGCAGTATCCTTATCTGCCTTCATGCCTGCTCCTCTAGGCATCTGCACATACTCCTTCTTTCCCATTAAAATGATTTTAGCTGCCCCCTGTGCTGCAGCATCTGCCTGCAATGGCATCAACTTAATAGTCTTCCCATCTTTCTTGATGGTATAGGTATTAGAATACCCATCATACAGTACCCTTCTGTCAAATTGCCATGGTCTACCCAACAGTAGGTGACAACATTCCATAGGCAAAATATCACACAAAATTCTATCATGATATGCTCCAATCTGAAAATCCACATATGCCTGTTCAGAGACAAAAAGTGAATGACTATCACTCACCCAAGATGCCTTGTAAGGGTGTGGATGTGGAATCCTTTCCAAATGCAGTTTATCCACCATTTCCTAAGATACCATGTTGTCTGTTGAACCAGCATCAATGACAACCTTACATTTTTTTCCTTTGCTCTTGCAGATGGTCTTGAAAAGAGCTCTTCTTTGCATCAGATCCTTTGATGCCTGCAAACTAATTCTCCTTAACATCAATGATTCTCCACTCTCTGGATATCCATAATTATCAGGCTCTCTGTCTTTATAAGTGTTTGAACTTTGCACACTTTCTTCTACTTTCTCTTCTTGCACAAGTTGTACTCTCTTGTCACTAGTTCTATCATTTCTGGATGATGAACCTTTGTTTTCTGGACATTTGAAAGATGGATGACCAAACTCACCACAGGTGTAACATTTTCCTAAAAATGTAGTAGAACCTCTACCACCTCCAAATCTTCCTCTATTACCTTTCCATCCACCCCTGAAATCAGACTGTCCCTGTCCTTTACCAGTGTCTTCTTCTTGACCCTCATTGGTTTGCTTTTGTGTAGGGGCTACTCCTCTTCCCCTATGGTTTCCTCTTCCTCTCATGGACTTATCATGTCCTCTATTCATCTTTTCTTTAATCCTGATTGCCATTTGATAACAATCCTCCACATTCTTAGGGTTAGCTAAAACTAACTCATCCTGTATGTTAAACCTCAAACCAGCCAAGTACCTAGCCACCTTTTCTACCTCATTCTCATGATGACCAGATCTCATACTCAATTTATAAAACCCCTCTGTATATGTCTTCACATCCCTTTCCTTCTGCTTTAAAAATTGCATCTTCTTAAACATCTGGATTTCATAATCCCTTGGCAAGAATTTCCCTTTGATCCTTGCTACCATCTTATCCCATGAAGTGATCTTTGACTTCCCTTGTTTCCTTCTCTCAGACTGTACATAATCCCACCATACCAAAGCATGACCTCCTAACTTGGTCTTTGCAATCTTTACCTTCTGATCCTCAGCAACATCTTCACATTCAAAGTGATTATCCAGTGCAGCAATCCAATCCAACAACTCATCTTCATTCAAGCTTCCAGTATACTTGGAAACATCAACCTTTACCTTAGGTTTATCATTCTGCACTGCCTTTAACAGTTTTGCCAATCTCTGGTCTTCAGCATCCAGATCTTCAGCTACCTCTTCATACTCTTCAACAGTATCTTCATCTTCTTCAGACTCACTGTCTTCCACTTCCCTCTTTTTGTTCTTTTCCAGGGCTGTAAGCCTGGCTTGAAGTGCTTCAGCAAGCTCCTTCATCTTCCTCATCTCTCTAGCATGTTTCTCCTTCATCTCCTGCAATTCCCTTGCAGTACCACTACCTTTCGGAGGCATTTTGTCAACCTCTCAATCAACACACAACACACAATTCAACTCTACCTCTGCCCTTTCGGTGACAGAATCAACACACAACAGCCCAGATGTTTTGCTGAGCTCTGATACCACTATGATGCAGAGGCATCCACACTATAACCTTCGCATACAGCATGGATGTCTGCAGCCCATCATCATCATCATATTCATCCTCATCATCATCACATCATATTTCACCTGCCGACCGATATCCTCCTGCAGACAAGCCTTCGCACTTTCGGCTGTCAACAGCATCACCTTACTCGTTTATCGACAGCATCATCATGTTCGACCAGCGCGAACATCCTCCTGACGTCCACTGTTCACTTCAGCGACAACTTCCGCCTTTGCTACCTTTAGCATCATGATAATCAACAGGATAAAGAACATCCGGTTCCTTCCATTTATCCTGATGAAGACAAACCTTCACTCCTCGCACCGTAGCCTCGATGCTTACGTCACCCAATATCCTGATGACGTAGATCCTGATGACGATGACGTCACCCGCAACTTCTCAATATCCTGCCGCTCCGAAATGTCCTGATGACGTATATCATGATGATGATGACGTCATATCCTGCTGTTGGCCAAGCTTAGTTTTTTTCGGCCCGCGATCAACCCGATCTTCTTCCTTATGCTGATGCACTCCTCGGCAACTCCTGATGATGATCACCCCGACACACTTGCACTTCATGCAACTAACCGCATCATGCCGATCTCCTCCACTTATCCGGATGATGATGCCCAACGCGACTGCAGGATATTTGTAGAAATATCCTGATGATGCCGTTTTCACGAACCTTTAGCCTTAGCAAAATTTCACTTCGCCGATCCTCCTGGGATGACCCGATCCACTCTCAGGGTGATCTTCCACACTTTATCAGCTCGACCTAGCACATGCCCATGCTAGGGTCTTCAACATCTCTTGACCGCGATCCTGCACACCTGCATGCAAACAAACAAACTAACACCTACCCTACTGTACATAACCATTCCACCGATCAGACGAATCAACCGGTGGAATGGATCAGTGAATCCATACAGCCACCAAAACAGCAAATCGATCAAGCAATGGAATTCAACAGAGTATGAACACAAACAGGAACACTTTATTTGATTTCAAAAGATGCAAATACAATGATCAGTTTCTCTCGATGTCTCACTCTCTACAACCTAGCTCGATCGATTCATCTATCTGTCTATGCAATATCAACCGATCCTCATGCTTAAATAGATTTGCCTTCGAGTACTACTGACCCGACTCCAAGCGGCTGGGAACTCTCCAGGCGGCTGGGAGATCCAACCGGACCCTACAGCATGACAGCTGTTCTAACAAACTTAACTAAAAATAGTAAAAGCCTGGTCATCATGATCTTATCATGATCAGCGTGACCTTATTACATGCATTTGGTCTTACCAGACCTTCTTGGAAACATAAACAAGACCTAAAACAACTAACTGCCTCATGAAGGCCAGCTGTCAGGTAGGTGCTCCTGCACCATCTTCCTTCTATTAAGGGAGAGTATATTATTATGTTAGTTGCCCCTTGGTGGTATACTATAGTTGTCTTTGAGTAGTATTCTTCTAGCCATGTTTAGGCAATATCTTATTTTACTTTCATGTTTGTAGATAGTTTGTAATTATGTTTACGCTTATTTTAGACTTTTGAGGGATGGTACTAAATATATCTTTTCCTATGTGCTTGCAAAGTTTTTAGGTGGCACACTCATTACAAGGAAGTATATACTGGAGTAGTGAATACACCATATTTCTATCCTTTTTATGAGTTCTTAGATAATTACTTTAATGTTCATTGCTTGTTTCATTTTGACATGCATTTTTCATAATAGTTAACATATAAGTCAAAGTAGGAGCAAAATATAATGATAAAAATTGCATACCTTGCACTTTCTCCTTTGTTTGGATTCACTTTAACGCATTTGTTCAGGTAATGCAATGACTAGTATGCATAACTATGTTTTTTGTGTTGAAATTAGAAAGTAACCTGATCCTAGCTTGATACCTTTATATTCATCCCTACGGTTTGGACCCAACCCTTAGTTTTATCCATTCCTAACCTAGGATTAGATGCACAATTTTTGAAATTACGCTAGAGTTTTTTAAATTCAAATTTAAATCTTGTGCCCAAAGAGAAAATTTGTTATGATTGAGTTGAAATGCAAAATATGTGAATTGCTTGCTCAAGTGTTGTATTTAAATTAGAGGATCTAGCAAACACTCAATTCACACCTAACACCTAGTAAGAAAATCCTCATTACTCACTATATTATCTTTGGAGTATTGATATTTGCATAGCATCCTAGGAATGATGCATGCATACTTGTTGTCTTCGATCTTTGTAAAAATTCATTGATTCAATATGCTTATTGGATTTGACAGAGGGGATGTACTATTACTATCATGTGGAAACCCTAGACAAGTCAGATTTTTTTATACAAGTCCAGACATAGAGACAAACAATTCACAAGACTAAATGTTGTCACATATTAGATCTATATAAGTGACCCACTTTCACAATCACATAAGGCAAATCCACAATTGCAAAACTAACAACAACTAAACAACTAATTTTTAAATTTATCTATCATCACCTAATTTTTATTATTTTCTAATTAAATATAATCTACATCAAACTCAAAACTAAGGATATATATATTTATGATTCCTAAACTATTTGTTAATTAATACTTATTTATTAATTTATATTCAAATTTATGTAAAATATTTTTTTTTTCTTTGAAATAATGAAATCTTTCAACAAAACAATTAAAACATCTAAAGAATCTAGAAATCTTGAGGGCCTAAATTTAATGGTTGACCTTACTTATCAAGCAATTTTTTCGTGATAGTTATCTATTTGAAATTGTCCTTCAAATACATATACATATACATATACAATCTTTCCTTTCTCTTGATACGGTCTTTCTAAAAATTTAATTGTATTTTGATACAATCTTTCTATCACTAGGGAACTTTAACGGTAATTCCATAAACATGATTGAGAATTAAATAATTTTTTTTTGACTTGAGTATGAAAAGAATCATAATTTATGAGAAGATATCAAGTTTCTGATGACTTTTGCTTTCATTTTGATCTGTTTCAGCTTTATTCTGTATAATCCAATAAAGCAAAGCTCGATGACTATCTATTCCTTACATTTTGGATCTGTTGTAATACTTTTTATAAGACGGGAAACATCAGCCCCACATATGATAGACATTCCAGGGGACTTTGAAAGAACAAAGCAGGTAATGTGTTACTTCAGAAGATGCGACCATGTGAAAACAACTGGATTTGATGGAAGAGATCAAAAGCAAAAGTAAAAGCCACAGTTCCTTCCAACGAGAGTACAAGAATGCGATAGCACGTTTTAAACACCATACAGAGAACGGTCTGTTAATAATACAATTTTCTAAAAAGAGATCATAGACCAGTTTAGGCCGACAGCAGGAGAATTTATCCAAGTACTGAAACATATGGGGGCTAACAATAGAACTGTAATATTGAAAATAAAGAACTTCGAATCCTTAAACTGTAAAGTATGCGGGAGTGTGTTTTACTTCAATTATTGTGTTCTTTCCTTGAAGCTAGATTACAAATATAATGAAAGGTTTCTAAAACTTAGTTTAGATTTTAAGATTAAAGAAATAAGATTAGATATTGTATATAAAAAAATAAGATGTGAGAGTATAAGGGATTGAGATTAAGTGGCTTTAAGTGTTGGATTTTTATGGATTATATTCAATTTCAAATTCTTAAATTGACATTTAAGGTAGAATTTTAAATGGCAATTTCTGGTTTTCTATTGATTGGCTGTTTGTAAAATTTTCTAAGTTGTTATTGTTAAGGAGCTAAGAATTGTATTACTTATGTAGGTTGGACCTAGAACAAAATGCTTTGTAATCCTAGAGAATGCACACTAGATGATGTATGTCAACCCTAAGTATAAGGGGCAAGATTCACGATCAAGCCAAAAAAAGTAATGGACCAATCATAGAAGTGGGTAACTCCCCTCAACTTTTGGCTCTACTAGACCAAGGAGAGTGGTCCTTCTAGAGAATGTACACTAGATGATGTATGTTGACCTAAGTACAAGGGGTGAGATTCATGTTCAGGTAGGAGTTAGTAATGGACCAATTCATAGAAGTGGGTAACTCCCCTTAACTTTTGGCTCTACTAGACTAATGAGAATGATCTTGGAGGTCATTTACAAAACAATTAAAGAAAAACATCAATAACACAATAAGCTTTGGTAAGCCAATCATGTGCATGCTAACAACTTGGAAATTCATCACTAAGTATTGGGTGTGTCGGCTTATTATGAATATATATAAGTTCTCTATCAAGTAGATAAAGACAAGATTGCACACATGCAACAAATAATCATAAAACATATTTGTATTACTTTAAGTGAATACCTTTAAAATTTGCATACACATATACAACTTGGAGTCAGCATAAGATGTTCCTCTAGTTGTATTTTTATTTCGTGTTCTTGTAAGACTAGGACAAAGAATATAATGCTAAATCATTCAAGTGGACAAAACCTAATCTAATCCAAAAGTAAAAAATGGAGCAAAGGAGATTGTATAAAATAAAAATTGTTCATTTAGCTAAATAAGATTGGTGCATATTCATTTAGGAATAGAGTCATAATCAGAAAAGGAAAGCGACATTCACATGAATCAATTAATTAGAATTAGAATTACATATATTTAATTAATAGGATTGTAAATCAACAAAAAAAGAGATATTTACATAACTAGATATTTAAACATCCATTTGTTTTTACAAAAAATCTCATATGTATTAAGGAAAAGATTGTTGTACAAATCCTTTGTAAGAATTTTTTATGGTTGCTACACCAACTAATCTTTAATGCAACAAACAACAAATGTGATTTGAGAAATCTTGTGGCACACTCACATATTTTCTAGAAGGATTTTAGGTTACATATGGAGACATCAAATTATGGAGAAGTCTCTTCATTACAATACCTCCTTGAGATCCTATAGAGCAAATTCCCTAACCTTTGTACATAATGGAATTCAACATTTGATTCCCTATATCATCCTTAGGACTACCCCTATGAAAAATTAGTTCTATTAACACTTAAACTTGCATCTCCACACATCCTAAAGAAAAACAAAGTAATTAAGGATGGGGAAGATCATCATAGGTTGATTCATTAGACTTGTAATTAAACTATGACATGAATGGGGCAATGCTTGAGAGTGTATAAACTATCATTCATCTTTAGAAATTTGTGTTGAAATGCATAAGACAACTGAGAGCGGGGGTGAATCAGTTGTAATAAAAACTTTAAAATGATCAACACATCAAGCACTTAATTACTGTTATTTTAATTTAACCATGAAAGCATGAAATTAGAACTTAAACATATTCACACATTCAACACATGAGACACCAAATTTTTATGTGAAAAACCCAATAAGGGAAAAACCACGGTGAGTGTTAGCTCACAATATAAAAGATACATCAAAATTTACAACAAGGCTCACTGCCAATAGGGTTCACTACCCAGAATGCTCACTGCAAAAGAAGCGGGTCGCTGTAAATGGGGTGGCTCAGTGCCAAAATTGGTGAACTGAGATAGTAGCATCTACACTATGCCAAGGTTCAGTTACATTGAAGCTTGCAATAAATATCTTCTTCTCTACTCTACTTTTTCACCTCACAATTATCTTTTCATTTTTGCATACATCTATCTAATTCATGACTCCATTTCATGTTTTTATACAATTCATCGACCTTGGAATTAACATTAAGGTCAGTTTTACAATCATCAACCATTAGAACAATCTCTAAGGTCGGCAAACATACATACATTAAGATAGGTCTGGACCTAAATAGATTTGAGAGAGAAAAGAATGAATACAGACCATGCCATGCCTTAGCTGGGACTTAATTGTAATCTTCCATGAAACAACATGCTTCCATAATCTTCAAAACATAACCGTGAGTAGTGAGAACAACTAGGTCAGTCAACATTGGAATTAACACTAAGACTTTTAAGAACATGCTTCATGCACGATCTGGATTATACTTTCTGGACCAATCAAAAGGTATGAACATGATCTAGAGACATCCACAAGCATGTTACAATCATCAAGAACATCCACACAACCTCTAAATAATTTATCCATAAGATTCTTCAAATCGGAGCACTTGAACATTATTGTCGGCCACTATCATAAAGGAAAGATTGCTCTGGTGAACAGAAATCACTCAAATCTTTACACTAGAGGCTCAAACTTGAAACATAGCATCTACAAACATCCCTTAATATTATTTCCAATCCACAGACAAATATATTCAATCTACATGATATGCAGAGAAAAACACTACACTGTTCTAGTAGATAAAGCAATTATGCACTTGTACTAATTCCTCAAATACTTGTTCAGACTTATTCAAATAACTTCCTTAGGTGTTGACATCAATGACAACACTTACTACTTATACTTGCAACAATCTCCCCCTTTGTCATTGATGGAAACACATGATGTGAAAAACCATCAAGACATACAATCTTGTTTAGCTTCTTTGCTACCCTTACTTGATGCTTTCTCTGATTGCAAATTTCTTTATAGTTTTTTTACATGAACTTATCTCCCCCTTTGACATCAATGGAAAAGGGTTCCAGACCATTTCTTTGTCTTTACTACACAATTCCCTCTATCATTGAAATACTGCATCATGTATTGCTCTTAATTAGATACTTATATCAACAACATCTACCAGCTCTCCCTAAGAGGTAGACTTCAAAACATCAATCCAGATCAAAAGATGAAACTTTGGACACCAGTGGATTGATGCATTCCTTATGCATCTTAGTTTTGAGCAAGAGAGTTAATAACCCCTAACTTATCCCTAAGATACACAAAAGTATCCTTAGGTAGAGGCTTAGTGAAAATATCTGCAATCTGATCCTTTGTAGACACATACTCTATCTTTACTTCATTCTCTATTATCTTTTCTCTCAGAAAATGATACCTTATTGATATATGCTTTGTCCTTGAGTGCATCACTAGATTCTTTGAAATATTTATAGCACTTTTATTGTCACAAAAGATTGAGATTGGTTCTTCATACACAACTCTTATGTTCTTCAGTGTTTGCTTCATCCAAAGCACTTGAGTGCAACAACATGTTGCAACAATATATATTCTCCTTCTGCAGTAGACAAAGAAACTGATTCTTGCTTCTTGCTCAACCATGACACCAATCTATTACCCAAGAGGAAAGCACCTCCAATTGTACTCTTTTTGTCATCAACATCTCTAGCCCAATGTGCATCTATATAAGAACTAAGAGTGAAGTCGGTATCTTTGGGATACCACAATCCATAGTTTGAAGTGCCTTTTAAATACATCATGATCCTCTTAACTGCCATTACATGTGACTCTTTGGGATCTTCTTGAAATATTTCCACAAGAAAAATTGCATGCATTATGTCTGGTCTGGTATGGGTTAGATAAAGTAGTCCTCTAATCATAGACCTATATGTTTTCTGATCAGTCTTAGGTGATTCATCATTCTTTCTCAACTTGCAACTAGTTACCATAGGAGTACATACTAGCTTAAAATCCTCCATTCTAAACTTTTTCAACAATTCTTTAACATACTTGGACTAAGAAATGAAATTTCCTTTTTCTGTTTGAGTAATTTGGAATCCTAGAAAGAAATTCATTTCACCAAACATAGACATCTCAAAATATTTTTGCATTTCATCTACAAATTTCTTACACATACCTTCATTGCCTCCAAAGATAATATCATCAACAAAGACAATAACATTCAAAATTTGATCATCATTAATTTTAAAGTAGATATTACTATTTGCAATACCTTTACTGAACCCTAATTGCATCAAATACTTGTCCAACATTGCATACCAAGCTCTCAAAGCTTGCTTGAGTCCATATAGGGCCTTCTTCAATTTGCACACCATGTCACCTTGATCTGATGACTGAAATCCTTTCAGTTGTTCAATGTAAACCTCTTCTTCCAGCTCTCCATTCAAGAATATAGACTTCACATTCATCTGATAAACCTTAGAATCTTTGTATGCTACAAATGCCAAAAACATTCTTATTACTTCAATCCTTACCACAGGAGCATAAGTCTCCTCAAAGTCTATACCTTCAACCTGAGAATATCCCTTGCATACTAGTCTTGCTTTGTTTCTTACAACTGCTCCATTTTCATTCATCTTGTTCCTAAAAACCCATTTGATTCCAATCACATTTTTATTAGCAGGTCTAGGGACCAATTCACAAGTTTGATTCTTCTCTATCTACATCAGCTCTTCTTCCATGGCTTTTACCTAACTTTCATCTTTACATGCTTCACTTACAGTTTTGGGTTCAATCCGTGAAAGAAAACAATAGTTCACCTATTCCTCTATAGCTTTTTTCCTTATTAATAGCCCATTTCTTTTGTCACCAATAATTTGATCTTCAAAATGATTAATCCTTACATACATGGGAGTGTTAACAACACTTTCTAGAGCCTTTTCTTCTTCAACTTGACTATCCTTTAGTTCTACCTTTTCTTTATTGACTGTAACACTAGGTTCATCTCATTCATAGCCACTTAGATCTGATGTTGTTTCCTTGTCTTCATCAACCTCCATATTAGCACTTTCAATGACCTTCCTTAATCTCTTATTGTAGCATCGGTAGGCCTTGCTCTTAGTAGAGTATCCAAGTAAAATTCCTTGATCACATCTAGCATCAAAATTGCCTAGAGCTCTTCATCTCTTCTAATTTAACATTTGTTTCCAAAAACTTTGAAATATTTCACTGTGGGAACTCTTCTATACCACAATTCATAAGGAGTTTTAGTACCATTATGTTTGACTTGGACTCTATTTTTAATGTAGATAGTAGTGTATATAGCTTCTCTCCAATACACTTCTGATAGGTTAGCCTCCATCATTATTGACCTAGTAGCCTCTTGAACTATTCTATTCTTTCTTTCAATAACTCCATTCTTCTCATGAGTCCTAGGAGTAGACAATTGTCTCTTTATCCCATGCTCTTCATAGAAAATGTTGAATTAATTTGATGTAAACACACCTCCTCTATAAGACCTTAAGCATTTGATCCTCAATTCTAACTCATTCTCAACCATTGCCTTGAATTAATTTGATGTAAACACACCTCCTCTATAAGACCTTAAGCATTTGATCCTCAATTCTAACTCATTCTCAACCATTGTCTAGGGCTTCAAATTTCTCTTTTAGAAAAGTAACCCGTGTCATTCTAGAGTAATCGTCAATAAGAAACATAAAGTACCTATCTCCTTGCATACTTCTTATTCTTGTAGGACCACACAAATCTGTATGCACCAACTCAAGCAATCTAATAGAGAATTGTTCTTTACTCTTGAAACTTGTCCTTGTCTATTTCCCCAATTGACATTCCTTGCAAATAGTATTAGCAGGCTTCACAAGCTTAGGCAAATCTCTTATAGCTTGTACTGAGCTTATCTTCACCAAGTTGTCAAAATTGATATGAGACATCCTTCTATGCCACAACCAACTCTCATCTGTCTGAGCCTACAAGAAACAATCATTAGCTCCTCTCAAATGATAGACATTACCTTTAGTCTTCTTACTAGTTACAATCACTGTTCAAGAGCTTTCCATGACCTTGCATCCATTATCCTTGAAACTTAGATCATACCCTTTTTCACACATCTAGCCAACACTTAAAACATTATGCTTTAAATCCTTCACATATAAAACATCATCTATGTTATGCTTACCATCAAAAGAAATAGATCCTCTTCCAAAAATCTTACCTGCTACATTATCACCAGACCTAACTAGTCCCCCATCATACTTTTCAAAGCTTACAAACTTACTTTTATCACCGATCATGTGATGTGAACATCCATTGTCAATAATCCATTCATCCTTATCTTTCTCAACCTAGATAGACAAAGCACTTTCTTCCACTGGTTTTTATTCCTCCACACAACTAATAGGATTAGTAGACATAGATTCTTCTTTAATAGCAACAAATAAGCATTCATTTGCACTAGCACTATTATCATCAGAATCATCATCTATTACACCATCATCATCAAGATCTCTAACATAATAGTATTTCTTTATAATCCTAGGTCTTCTTTCAAATTTCTTCTTACCTCTCTCAATTCTCTTCAGACACCTGGAGGCATAGTGACCAATCTTAGCACAAGAAAATCATTTGAATGGTAATTTGCCTTTGAACTTACCAGTACCTCTTTGCATTCTATCCACAAAGTTGGCTTCAACCTTAGGGCAAGAAAAAAAAGTTGGGGGGCCAAAAAGTGGCCAACCTTTTTTTTAAAACTTCTAAGCCATAACATGAGCACATTATAATGTGTTTGAATTATGGTTTGGTGACACCGAGCCTAAGGCTCAACAACACCAAGCCATAATGCGCCCACATTATAAAACGAGCATGTTATGCTTTCCTATTTAAAAAAAAACCCTGCATTTTTCCTCATGTTCAAATAAAAATATTACAATTCTTCATTAAATAAAACTAACCTTAAGTAAATAAAAATAAATTTTTAAATAAAATAAAATATTTCTTAAGTAAATAAAATAATTCTAAATCATATTTATCTATTAAATGTATTTAAGATACTATATTAATATTAAAAAATGTGATGAAAATTTCACAACTATATTTAAAATTATAAATATTTCAATAAAAAATCTCAATCAATAATTTAATAAACTAACCTTCTTTTAATTATTTTACCCTTTAAAAAATTCATAATTAATAACTAAATTGAAGAACTAATAACTCTTAAAAAAATATTATTTCCCATCAACTAGGTAAAATAAACAACTATAGCTATACAGTTTATTACCTTTCTATTTGTTTTAGACAAAATATTACAATCCTCATGAAGACCTTTTCTTGTATAATTTTATCCTTCATGTTTACCATGCCTTTCCATTCTCTTTGAGGAGGATCCTTCTTTTATGGAATCTATATGAACTCTAAACATAAATCTATGTTTCTTACTGTCCATCCGCTCAAAGATGCAAATGTCTCCTTCCTTGATATTATTATGACATACAAAATATGCCCACCCCACACTTAGGGTAGGTCTATTGTTATGAAAAAGGTAAATAATCTCCCATGGCTCTATCCACAAGAACTACTAAACCTTTTTCTCTTTGTAATTGAAAAGGACGTTCACCCATTTTTGGGAACTCCTACATTCCCAAACCATTACAAAAACTAAGTTATTTCAACACAGTAAATAGTTGATTGCATTGATTTAATACACTGTTGTTAAAGCTTATCATTCAAACAAATGACGATGTTAATATTATAGAAGACTAAATTATATTAGAATATTAGAGATCCCTTAGAAAAATGTAATAACAATACAACTTTGCCTTATGTTAGGTTGTTAAACCCATCATTTTTGACACTTTTCTCTTAACAAAATAAGAGGAATAAGCATAGAGGGTAGAGAATTTGATCTTACTAGTTTGCATATTGGTCAGTTTACATTTTGTGACTTCATTTTCATTGAATAAAAAGGTTTATCTGATTTGAAATAAGAGCCAAAGTTCACTGTCATGTTCTTTTCTAGATGAGAGGGTCCATAATGTCTAGGGTTCTTCCAAGAATGGCCTAGAATAGATATAAGTTTTTGTTATACCAATCCTCCTAGTAAAGCTACAATTCAAATGCCTTCTTTGAAAGTTGAAATAAATTAAATTAGACTTAAAATTTTGATTTTCTTCCATTGCTTTAACATCATTGTTATTTTCCCCATCAGAAACCAATTCATTCAGCAACTTGCTACCCATTGGTTGACTTGAACTGAATACTCTATTAGAAGAAGGGCATCTTTTATCTGTATCAATGTTGGTATTCATTAGCTGAAGAACATTGATATTTTTCACACACCGTATTCTTTGAAATATCTTAACCTTAAAATATAACTTGGATATGTACTTGAACACAAGAAAATCTCCAATCATTAGCCCATGATGATTCACAAAATTTTCCCAACCTTGCCTAAACTCTAGTTTATTTATGGTACCCCCTAATTGTACATCCCACTCCTACCCACTTGGGTCTTGCAACACCATATGTTCGTCTGTGTCATTTATAAATTGTGAAACAAATGTAGGAGGAATGTGCTACAGTAAACACATTATACAATGAGATTTTACAAATTCTTAACAGTGTACAGGAAATAAAAGAATGAAAAATATTGTATAGAGTTACCAGTTTTTGTGTAAAGTCTCCAAGAATAACTTTGATGAAGGATGCACACCCACTAAAGTGCTCTTTATCATGGTATTTTCCATGTTTTTTAAAACATTTGTGACTACATGCTCTACATGGTATAAAAAGCTCCCCTATTTCTTCATCCTCCATGGCAAACACAAATGCAAAAGCTTGTATAAAAATAACCCAAACAAAAAAAATTGTATAATCTTGAATTATCTACAAGCACAAATATACCTACAAATACAATAAACAAAATTGGTAGAGAGTGAATTTTACATAATATTAGTACAGGGGAAAAAATGAGCCATGGTGTGTGTGATTGACGGTACTTGGTATTTTCTTAGTTGGTAACACTTAAATTGAGGAGATGCAAAATTAAGTATGATTACATGAATCTAAAGAAAAGATGGTAGCTTGCAATCATTTTTTTTAAATAATCATGGTGATTTTCCTCTATGGTATATTCCTTTATATATTTTCCTCTATGGTATATCCCTTTATATATTTGATCATATGCCCTTTAAATGATGTTATCTCCATGTTCACATGCCCTAGACATTTCCTTCAGTTTGTTTATTTTATTAGGATAGAGCTTAATATTTTCTTTTGTTTTGAATTTTGTTCACTTTTGTTACTAAATTTTAAAATAAATTAAAGTACGCAAAATTTTGTTTTTATTTTTGGTCACCATTAGTTCCCAAATTTTAAAACAAATGTTTCTTAGTTTTTTTGGGGGACTATGTTTGTAGTTGTGAATAATTCACTAACATTTTTTGGTATAGTTTAGTCAATCATTGTAATCAAGGTATTATTGCCTATTGTATTTCTAATGTCTTTCCTTAGCTTTTTCTTGAAGAACTTAAACCACCGACATGTTGTGGTCAATGTGTCTGTTGCCCTTATTGTAAAGTGCCAACACATTGACCACAACATGTCGACTATTAATGGTAGGGGTTATTTTGAAACTTCTTCTATGGTAATGCCAATACACTTTTAGAATTTTTTCTTCAAACAAGTTTATGTAACATGTTATATACTTATCTACAAACTATTTGATTTGAATAGGATTGTATTTTCCATAAATAGGAGCATTTGTAACCCATATTAAGGCAATCATGTTCTTTCATTTTTGCTTCTTTTGTTTCAATTTTCATACATTTAATTAATATAGATATGAATTGATGTTTTGTACTTGTCAAAGTCAAGGTATAGTGGGGGCCTAATTGTCATATCATTGAAAATACATTTTTCTTCATTTGATGTAAGTAATATGGGTACAACTACATATATTTGAAACCCATATATTCTATATCTTATTTTAATATTTTATCTAACTTTGGCTTATTTTTGACATTGTTTGCTAGTATATTTCATCCTTTCAATTGCTCTTTGATTCTTATCAACATACTTAACATGATTTTTTCTGGGATGACATGCATTGCTTTAAAGAATAAATTAATAGTATAATTTACATATATTTGATGCCACAATTTAGAGTGTCATGTACATATCTCAATACTTTTTGTAATCTCAATATCTCAATACTATCTATATCACCTACTATGTTTTTTGGCAACCCATGTAATCTAAAAAACTCTTTGAAAAACAATTTAGCCACTTTCAACACCTTAAACTCCATAGATATGAAAAATAAATTACCATATTTAGTAAGTCTATCAACCACAACATATATACAATCTTTACCTTATCCCTAAACCCTCCACCCTCAACATTATACCTCAAACCCTAATCACATAACCCTAAACCCTAATCCCTTATCCCTAAAGCCTCAACCCTCAACCCTTAAACCTTAAAACCTAAATCCTATCCCTAAACGCTCAACCTTGAACACTATACATTAAACCCTAATCCCTTATTCCTAAACCCTAAACCCTATCCCTAAAGCCTCAACCCTCAACCCTTAAACCTTAAATCCTAAACCCTATCCCTAAACTCTCAACCCTTAACACTATACCTCAAACCCTAATCCCTCAAACCTAAACCCTAATCCCTCAACCCTAAACCCTAATGCCTCAACACTAAACCCTAATCCCTTATCCCTAAACCCTAAACCATATCCCTAAAGCCTATACCCTCAACCCTCAACCCTCAAACCTTAAATCTTAAACCACCAACCCTCCACACTATACCTCAAACCCTAATCCATCAACCCTAAACCCTGGTCCCTCAATCCTAAACCTTAATCCCTCAACCCTAGACCCTAATCCTTTATCCCTAAACCCTAAACCCTATCCCTAAATACTCAACCCTCAACCCTTAAACCTTAAATCCTAAACCCTATCCCTAAGCCATCAACCCTCAATAATATACCTCAACCATAAACCTTGATCCCTCAACTGTAAACCCTAAACCCTATCCATAAAGCCTCAACCCTCAACCCTTAAACCTTAAATCCTAAACCCTATCCCTAAACCCTCAACCCTCAACACTATATCTCAAACCCTAATCCCTCAACACTAAACCTTGATTCCTCAACCCAAAACCCTAATCCCTCAACACTAAACCCTAATCCCTTATCCATAAACCCTAAATTTTATCCCTAAAGACTCAACCCTCAATCCTCAACCCTTAAATCCTAAACACTATCTGTAAACCCTCAACCCTCAACCCTCAACACTATACCTCAAACCCTAATCCCTCAACTATAAACCATGATCCCTCAATTGTAAACTCTAATCCCTTATCACTAAACCCTAAACCCTATCCATAATGCCTCAACCCTCAACCCTTAAACCTTAAATCCTAAACCCTATCCCTAAACCCTCAACCCTTAACACTATACCTCAAACCCTAATCCCTTAACACTAAACCTCAATTCCTCAACCTGAAACCCTAATCCCTCAACACTAAACCCTAATCCCTTATCCATAAACCCTAAACCCTATCCCTAAAGCCTCAACCCTCAACCCTTAAACCTTAAATCCTAGACCCTATCCCTAAACACTCAACCCTCAACACTATACCTCAAAACCTAATCCCTCAGTCCCAAACCATGATCCCTCAACCCTAAACCGTAATCCCTCAACCCTAAATCCTAATCCCTTATCCCTAAACCCTAAATCTTATCCCTAAATCCTCAAACCTCAACCCTTAAACCTAAAATCTTAAACCATATCCCTAAGCCCTCAACACTATATTGTAAACCCTAATCCCTTAAGCTTAAACCCTGATCACTCAACCCTAAACCATAATCCCTCAACCTTGAACCCTAATCCCTTATCCCTAAATCCCAAAACCTATCCCTAAAGCCTCAACCCTCAACTCTTAAACCATAAATCCTAAACCTTATTCCTAAACCCTAAACCCTCAACACTATACGTCAAATCCTAATCCCTCAACCCTAAACCCTAAACCCTAATCCCTCAACCCTAATCCCTTATCCCTAAACCCTAAACTGTATCCCTAAAGCCTTAACCCTCAACACTTAAACCTTAAATTCTAAACCCTATCTCTAAACACCCAACCCTCAACACTATACCTTAAACCCTAATCCCTCATCCCTAAAGCTTTAAACCCTCAACCCTTATCCACCCCTCTGCTCCCCTATCTACCTCAACCAATCTCTCCCCTATCTCTCAACCCTTAGCAATCTCAGTCTCTTGCTTATCCCTAAAGGTTCAACCCTCAACGCTTAAACCTTAAGTCCTAAACCCTAATCCCTTATCCCTAAACCCTAAGCCCTATGCCTAAAGCCTCAACCCTCAACCCTTAACCTCAAATCATAAACCCTATCCCTAAACCATCAACCCTTAACACTATACCACAAACCCTAATTCCTCAACCCTAAATCCTAATCCCTCAACCCTAATCCCTTATCCTTAAACCCTAAATCCTATTCCTAGATATTTAACCCTCACCCCTCAACCCTTAAACCTTAAATTCTAAACCCTATCCCTAAACTATCAACCCTCAATACTATACCTCAAACCCTAATCCCTCAACCCTAAACCTTGATCCCTCAATCCTCAACCTTAATCCCTCAACCCTAATCCCTTATCCCTAAACCCTAAACCCTATCCCTAAAGCCTCAACCCTCAACCCTTAAACCTTAAATCCTAAACCCTATCCCTCAACCCTAAACCTTTATTTGTCAAACTTAAACCCTAATCCCTTATACCTAAACCCTAAACCCTATCCTGAAAGCCATAACCATCAATGCTTAAACCTTAAATTCTAAACCCTATCCTTAAACCATCGACCCTCAACACTATACCTTAAACCCTAATCCCTCAATGCTACATCCTAATCCCTTATCCCTAAACCCTAAACCCTATCCGTAAAGCCTCAACCCTCAACCCTTAAACATCAAATCCTAAACCCTATCCCTAAGCCCTCAACCCTTAACACTATACCTCAAACCCAAATCCCTCAACCCTAAATCCTGATCCCTCAACTCTAAACCCTAATCCCTTATCCCTAAACCCTAAATCCTATCCCTAAAGCATCAACCCTGAACCCTTAAAGCTTAAATCCTAAACCCTCAACCCTTAATACAATACTGTAAACTCTAATCCATCAACCTTAAACGATGATCCCTCAACCCTAAACAATAATCCCTCAACCCTAAACCCTAATCCCTTATCCCTAAATCCTAAAACCTATCCCTAAAGACTCAACCCTCAACCCTAAACCTAAATCCTAAACCCTATCCCTAAACCCTCAAACCCTAATCCCTCAACCCTAAACCCTAATCCCTAGACCCTAAAGCCTAATCCCTCAACCATAAACCCTAATCCCTTATCTAGAAACCCTAAACACTATCCCTAAAGCCTCAACCCTTAACACTTAAACCTTAAATTCTAAATCCTATCTCTAAACACTCAACATTCAACACTATACCTTAAACCCCAATCCCTCATCCCTAAAACTTTAAACCCTCAACCCTTATCCACCCCTCTCCTCCCCTATCTACCTCACCCTATCTCTCCCCTATCTCTCAACCCTTAGAAATCTAGGTCTCTCACATATCCAAAAAGCCTCAAATCTCAACCCTTAAACCTTAAGTCCTAAGCCTTATCCCTAAACCCTTAACCCTCGACACTATACCTTAAACCCTAATCCCTTATCCCTAAACCCTAAATGCTATCCCTAAAGAATCAACCCTCAACCCTTAAACCTTAAATACTAAAACCTATCCCTAAACACTTAACCCTCAACAATACACCTTAAACCCTAATCCCTCAACCCTAAACCCTATCCCTAAAGCCTCAACTCTTAACCCTTAACCCTTAAATTTTAAACCCTGTCCCTAAACCCTCAAAGCTAAACACTATACCTTAAGCCCTAATCCCTTATCATTATACCCTAAACCCTTAGCCCTAAAGTCTCAACCCTCAACCCCTAAAACTTAAATCCTAATCCCTATCCCTAAACCATCAACCCTTGACACTATACCTTAAACCCTAATCCCTTATCCCTAAACCCTAAACCCTATCCCTAAAGCCTCAACCCTCAACCATTAAACCTTAAATACTAAACCCTATCACTAAACCCTCAATCCTCAACACTATACCATAAATCCTAATCCCTTAACCCTGAATATTTAAACCCTCAACCCTTATCCACCCCTCTCCTCCCCTACCTACCTCACCTCATTTCTCGCCTTTCTCTCAACCCTTAGCCATATAATTCTCTCACTTATCCCTAAAGACTCAACCCTCAACCCTTAGACTATAAATCCTAATCCATTATCTCTAAACCCTTAACCCTTGACACTATACCTTAAACTCTAATCCCTTATCCATAAACCCTAAACACTTATCCCTAAAGCCTCAACCCTCAACCCTTAATCCTTAAATCCTAAACCCTCAACCCTCAATACTATACCTTAAACCCTAATCTGTCATCCCTAAAACTTTATACACCCCTCTCCTCCCCTATCTGCCTCACCCCATCTCTTGGACCTTATCTCTTAGCACTTAGCCATCTACGTCTCTCGCTTATCCCTAAAGCCTCAAGCCTCAACCCTTAAACCTTAAATCCTAAACCCTATCCCTAAACCCTCAAAACTATACCTTAAACCCTAATCCCTTATCCCTAAACCCTAAACCCTATCCCTAAATCCTCAACCCTCAACCCTTAAATCTTAAATACTAAAACCTATCCCTAAACCCTCAACCCTAGACAATACACCTTAAACCCTAATCCCTCAACCCTAAACCCTATCCCTAAAGCCTCAACCCTTAACCCTTAAACCTTAAATCCTAAACCCTATTCGTAAACCCCCAAACCTCAACACTATACCTTAAACCCTAATCCCTTATCACTTTACCCTAAACCCTCAACCCTTAGCCCCTAAACCTTAAATCCTAAACCCTATCCCTAAACCCTCAACCCTTGGCACTATACCTTAAACTATAATCCCTTCTCCCTAAACCCTATCCCTAAAGCCTCAACCCTCAACCGTTAAACCTTAAATACTAAACCCTCAACCCTCAACACTATACCGTAAACCCTAATCCCTTAACCCTAAATATTTAAACCCTCAACCCTTATCCACCCCTCTCCTCCCCTATCTGCCTCACCCCATCTCTCCCCTATCTCTCAACCCTTAGCCATATAAGTCTCTCACTTAACCATAAAGCCTCAACCCTCAACCCTTAGACCATAAATCCTAATCCCTTATCCCTAAACCCTCAACCCTCGACACTGTACCTTAAACTCTAATCCCTTATCCACAAACACTAAATAATTATCCCTAAATCCTCAACCCTTAACCCTTAATCCTTAAATCCTAAATCCTCAACCCTTGAAACTATACCTTAACCCAAATCCCTCATCCCTAAAGCTTTAAATCCTCAATCTTTATCCACCACTCTCCTCCCCTATTTGCCTCACCCCATCTCTCCCTTATCTCTCAACCCTTAGCCATCTAGGTCTCTCTCTTATCCCTAAAGCCTCACCCTCAACCCTCAACCCTTAAACCTTAAATCCTAAATCCTATCCCTAAACCCTCAACCCTCGACACTATACGTTAAACCCTAATCCATTATCCCTAAACCCTAAACCCTATCACTAAACCCTCAACCCTCAACCCTTAAACCTTAAATACTATAACCTATCCCTAAACCCTCAACCCTTGATAATATACCTTAAACCCTAATCCCTTAACTATAAACCCTATCCCTAAAACGTCAACCCTCATCCCTAAAACCTTAAATCCTAAACCCTATCCCTAAACCCTCAACCCTCGACACTATACCTTAAACCCTAATTCCTTATCCCTATACCCTAAACCCTTATCCCTAAAGCCTCAACCCTGATCCCTTATACCTTAAATCCTAAACCATATCCCTAAACCTTCAACCCTTGACACAATAACTTAACTCCTAATCCCTTATCCCTAAACCCTAAACCATATCCCTAAAGCCTCAAACCTCAACCCTTAAACCTTAAATCCTAAACCATCAACCACCAACACTGTACCTCAAACCCTAATCCCTAAACCCTAAACTCTATCCCCAAAGCCTCAACCCTCAACCCTTAAACCTTAAATGCTAAACCCTATCCCTAAAATCTCAACCCTCAACACTATACCTTAAACCCTAATCCCTCAATCCTAAAGTTTTCAACCCTCAAACCTTATCCACACCTCTCCTCCCCTATCCGCCTCACCCCATCTCTCTACTATCACTCAACCCTTAGCCATCTAGGTCTGTCACTTATCCCTAAAGACTCAACCCTCAACCCTTAAACATTAAATCCTAATCCCTTATCCCTAAACCCTAAACACTTATCCCTAAATCCTTAACCCTCAACCCTTAAACCTTAAATCCTAAACCCTATCCCTAAACCCTCAACACTATACCTTAAACACTAATCCCTCAACCCTAAAACTTTAAACCCTTAACCCTTCTCCACCCCTCTTGTCCCCTATCTACCTTACCCTATCTCTCCCCTATTTCTCAACCCTTAGCCATCTAGGTCTCTCACTTATCCCTAAATCCTCAAAACTATACCTTAAACCCTACCCCTAAACACTTATCCGTAAAGCCTTAACCCTCAATCCTTAACCTTAAATCCTAAAGCCTATCCGTAAACCCTCAAGCCTCGACACTATACCTGAAACCGTAATCCCTTATCCCTAAACCCTATCCCTAAATCCTCAACCCTTAGCCCTTAAAAATTATATCCTAAAACCTATCCCTAAACCCTCAACCCTCGACACTATACCTTAAACACTAATCCCTCAACCCTAAAGCCTATCCCTAAAGCCTTAACCCTCAATGCATAAACCTTAAATCCTAAACCTTTTCCCTAAACCCTCAACCCTAAACCCTTATCTCTTATCCCTAAACCCTAAAACCTATCCCTAAAGCCTCAACCTTCAACCCTTAAACCTTGAATCCTAAACCCTATCCCTAAACCCTCAACCCTCAACACTATACCTTAAACCCTAATCCCTCAACCCTAAAGCTTTAAACCATCAACCCTTATCCACCCCTCTCTTCCCTTATCTGCCTTACCCCATCTCTCCCCTATCTCTCAACCCTTAGCCATCTAGGTCTCTCACTTATCCCTAAAGCCTCAACCCTCAACCCTTAAACCTTAAATCCTAAACCCTATCCCTAAACCCTCAAGCCTCGACACTATACCTTAAATCCTAATCCATTATCCCTAAACCCTATCCCTAAAGCCTCATTATTCAACCCTTAAACCTTAAACCCTAAACCCTATCCATAAACTGTCAACCCTCCACACTATACCTTAAACCCTAATCCCTCAACCCTTAAGCCCTTAATAAATTAACCCTTAAACCCTCAACCCTTATCCACCCCTCTCCTCCCCTATCTACCTCACCCCCATCTTTCCCTATCTCTCTCACCCCTCTCTCCCTAGGTTATAGATCTTTCAGTTGTATATATCTCACATCTCTCTAGATATTTCCCTTCCTCTCCACTTCTCTCCCTCTTCCCTACCCATCTTTCCCTCATGTTGTCAACTTCCTTCTCTCATTTTATTATATCTCTCCCCTCACCTTTCTATCTCTCACCTTTGTCTCCCCTCACCTCTCTATGTCTCTCAGTCACTCCTTGTCTACCTCTCCATCCTTCCTTAGCCATCTAGGTCTCTCACTTAAACTTGAACCCTAAAGCCTCAACACTCAACCCTTAAACCTTAAATCCTAAACCCTATCCCTAAACCCTCAACCCTCAAAATTATACTTTAAACCCTAATCGCTTAACGCTTAATTCTAAACCCAATCTCTAAAGCCTCAACCCTCAACCCTTAAACCTTAAACCCTAAATGCTATCCCTAAACCCTCTACCCTCGACACTATACCTTAAACCCTAATCCCTTAACCCTAAGCTCTAAAGTCTCAACCCTCAATCCTTATACCTTCAACCCTAAACCATATCCCTAATCCCTTTGTTGGCCCATGATTTTCATTAGACCAAAACCTGCAGGCGCTAATCTTCGTTACAATCACTGGAGTTAGGATCCATGAGAAGCAGTTAGTCCATGTCACAAAAAATCATGGGGAGCATTGGATGCACATGCCACCAATCTCCCCCCAGCATTACTTGGGGAGTTTCAAACTTGAGAACTTTTTCTCTGATACCATTTGTTGGGGATGATTGTTGTTACACCAAAACCTATAGGCATTAATCTCTGTTACAATCGCCAGAGTTAGGATCCACAAGAGGTGGTTAGTCCATGTCACGAAACATCATTGGGAGCACTAGATGCACATGCCAACACCCTCAACCCAGAAACCCTTAATCCCTAAAACTTTAAACCCTTAAACCCTAAACTCGCAAGCCCTAGATACCCTTAAATCTTAAATCTTTAAACCCTATACCCTATACACTTAACCTTGGACACTCAATCTTGAACATTATCCCTCACCCTTCAAACCTTTGCCCTATACCCTATACCCTCAACCCTATACTTATGTCCTAAAGCCTCAACCCTCATCCATATGCCTTATACCATTAACCTTAAACCCTAAACCCTATATCTTAGACACTCAACCTTGAACCAATATCCATCAACTATAAACTCTCAACCCTCTACCCTATACCCTCAACCATATAATTAAGCCCTAATCCCTCAATCTTCAACCCTATACCTTAAACTTTGAAGCCTACACCCACAAACCCTCATCCCTATACCCTATAACCTCACCCTTATAACCTAAACCTTGGATATTGTGCCTCAACCCTATTCTTAAAACCTAAACCATACACTCTCAACCCAAGTCGCCCTATGCCTTATATACTCTCAATCCATATCGTAAACCCTAAACCTAATATCCTAAACCCTAATCCCCATGCCTTACACATTTAATCTCATACACTTAACAAGCTAAATATTATTTCTCAACCGTAACCCTCAACCCTATACCTTCAACCCTAAACCGAAAAACCTCAACCCTCAACCCTAAAAACTATATGGTCTCAGGTCCTTATATACCCTAAACCTAAAACCCTTATATACATACATACATGGAGGCACACATACATACATACAAACATGCATACATATATACATACATACAAGCATGCATACATACATTCATACATACATATATACATACATATATAAATACATATATATACACAAATATACAAACATCAAACATACTTGAAAACTCTGAACATAAATCATTCTAAGAGAGACATAATGCGAGCATGTTATAACATGCTCGCGTTATGTCGAACTAGGCAAACATTAGGAAAACTTACAAAAAAGAAAAAAAACAAAACATAATGCTAGCGCATTATAACGTGCTCACATTATATTTTTCTTTTGGAATCCCAAGCCTTAGGCTTGGGATTTGCTTTGGATTTCTAACCCAAAGGCTTAGAGTGCCTTCCCAATGTCCAAAGATGTGTTTTTGCATATTCTACAGGATTTCACATAATTTCATTCATGCTAACCCTCAGATTTACACCTGTTTCAAGGTTAAAAAAATCAAACACATGGGTAATGTTAGGCTTTCTCTTATCTATTTAATGATGTAATTTTTTTCACATTTTGACAATGTTAAGCCTTTCATCTTTAATTTCTTTTGTTTGTGTGTCTATTTTTGTGCAAAAACTAGTGTTTGGTTTTTTTTTTCATTATAAATTAACCATTCATTAAAATTTCAAATAAATTACATTTTTATAAACTAGACGTCATTCTACACATATTAAAAAAAATTCAATTAGTCTTCAAAATTTATAGGAGTAGCATGACCAAAATTCTATTTGCTAGGATGTGTCCACTTTGAAAATTAGTAAAAATTTAAATATTCATTAGAAAATTATTAGAAAAATTAGGCATAAACTACATGTTGTTAGCTAGTTTCTCACAAGAGCGATTTTAAAATACCCAAAAAAAGTTAACCTTTTCAGGGAGCCACAAAATATGCTATGTTATGTTTTTTTGACAGAAACAACACCAATTTCTATGGCTCCCTTTTTTGAACCCCTTAATCTATACCATTTAAAAAAAATAGTAGTTTAGAAAGTAGACTCGGAGCACTTTGAACATTGTTTTTGTTGCATCTTAAAATTTTGAGTGTAACTATGCTCAATTTGTCATCCAAGGTCAGTATTTCCTGATTAAAAAAAAAAGTGGCCACTTAAGGCCCCTTTTTGGCCCCCCATCTTCTTGCACTTACCCATCATAAAGGTTATCATCAAATTCCATAGCATATTTCTGAGATCTTGAAGTTTCTTCTGAAGTTTTGGCTTTGAAAGCAATCTCAGTCTTTGGCAGAGCATTGCCAAACTCTCTCATCTCAAAAGTTGTAAGCTTCCCGAGAAACTGATCTTTTGTAACTTTGTTCACACTCATAACTTCTTCAATTGGTGACACATTGTGGCTATAGGATTTAGGCATTGACCTAAGAATCTTTAGTAGTACCTCATCCTCATTAATAGTTTCTCCAAGACCTTTGATTCCATTAACAATTTCATCAACTTTTTGCATGTATATTGTTATGTTCTCATCTTCACTCATCTTCAGGGCTTCATACCTACCTTCAGATTTTGTAAATTTACACTCTTTATAGAATCATCTCCTTCATTAAAAATTTTCAACTTATCCCAGATCTCATGAGCAGTTTCCAGATCCATAACTTTCATTAACTCAAAATTAGATAAGGCATTTAACAGAGCATCTCTAGCTTTTTCATTTATCTCATACTATTTGACTTCATCTTCAGATGATGTACCATTTTTAGGAACAGTATACTTTGTATATGCCATATTCTAAACACTATAACCAAGAGAAATGAGATGACTTTTCATTCATACCTTCAAGAGAGCATAATCCATTCCATCAAACTGTAGACTCCTTTTTGTGCACCATCTTGGATCTACCTCGAGCTATTAGACTCTTTTCTAAGGAACACTCGCTTTGATACCAATTATTGAAATGCACAAGACAACTAAGAGGGGGGGTGAATTAGTTGTAACAAAAACTTTAAAATCCATCAACACATCATCCACTTAATTATTGTTATTGTAATTTAACCATGAAAGCATGAAATCAGTATTGCAAGTATGTGCCTAATCGGTGTTGTCATTGATGTCAACATATCTTTGTTGTCATTGGTATCAACTATATCCTATTTTGTTATTTGTTTAAGGTAAAATTTGGATAGTTGAGTTTTTGGTAGTTTTGTATGTGTATCCTTCTTTCACCCTTTTATTCAAGGACTTAGGGTTGAGTGGTAATGCACTATCATACCCTAAGTCACTGTGAGATGTAGGGAAACTTGGATTTGTATGAATTTATTGTCAATTATGCTTAATTATACATCAAAACCCTAATTATGCAAATATGGAAGCAAATGGATGAATATCAGTAAATGTTGCTACAAAGATGTAAAATGACAAATAACTATGCACCTATTTTTAGGGTTCAGAAGTGGAATAGTCAGGAACTAATGAGCATGCACCCAAGTCCAATGCCTAGGTTGTTGTTGGGATCTAGAAGCTCATTCTGCAACCTATTCCTATTGTCACAAAGATTTTCCTATCACAGGATCTGGAGAACTAAAGAGTGGGTGCCCAAGTGCAGGGTGTTGTTTTCAACTCTAATATGCAAATTCAACACTCTATAGTGCCCTCCTGCAACTCCACTTTTCTTGTATCTTCAACCTGTAACCTGCAATCACAAAAACTTTGGGAGGGGGATGTGGTGTTTAGAGGCTTGCCTCAGTCAAGCCTTGGAGAAACATTCAAGTCTTCCGAGCACCATTGTTAGATAGAGAGTGTGTGCCTTTGTGAGGCAAAGGCAAAAACTAAATGATAAATGCTTAAAAACACAAATGATGTCACCTTGTAGTGAAGATCTCATGGGAGGAAGAAGCTCTTCATACCATGAGGAGATGATTGCTCAAATCTGCAAATACAAATACATAGACAACACAAATCTTCTCTTGCTACACAATGAAAGCCTTGAATCATCTTCACATAAACTTGAGAATCTGAATTGCTAGGTAGTAATCATCTAGTTTACAAATGAATACCTAAACATGCTTTTATATGCAACTACAAACATTCCTGCCAAGAATTTCGTAATTTAAACTTACCGTGTCAGCATAGGACCTAAATAATAGTCACAAGCCAACACCCAAAATTTAGGACTGCCCCAAAATAGGGCAGGACTAGGGTGTGAGCACCCAAGTCCTCCCCCCCTATTTTGGTCAGGGTTAGGTTCAAGGGATCCCCTAGGTCCCATTTGTCATGAAACTTAGGGATCATTTCATCAGGATGCCAAAATATGATGCAATATGTCCTAGATACATATAAAAGACTCAGGAGCTAAACCTTAGGAGGGAAAAGCCCCCAAGGGGACATTTTTTGACATTACATTTAGCCCCCACTTTAATGTATGTATAAACGCAAGGCTAATATATGCATTAAAGAATGGTCAACAAACACAGCAAACACACCAAGCACAGAGAAGACATACCAGACACATTGAAGATAATGATAGGCACACAAAACATGGAGAAGATAGTTACACTCACGCAAAACACGAAGAAGACAATAAATGCATAGAAGATAGTTAATGCATGGAAGACAAGAATGATTTATTTTCTTTTCTTTTTCTCATATATATGAAATGCGGATGCAAGTATAAGGAAAGTAAACACAGCTCCCATAATGTAGGACGCACTCATCGCGCTGATCTTTAAACTACATATATGGGGCAACACACACGCAAGACACACCAAACCTCCCAAAATGTAGGAAGCACTCATCATGCTGGTCTTTAGACTACATATGGGGAAACAAACATGCTAAACAAAGAAATCACACCAAACACACACACTTTGAAGACATAGAGAAAACATGGAAGACAAGTGATGGAGTGTTCATATTTCTAGGCTCATCACCATCATAAGCACATTATAGGCACACACTAATGACTGGGCTTCACCACAACAATCACCGAAGACACACTTAAGGGTTGAGTTAGTCATAGAACCCCTCCCTGCCTCCCGATGAGGACTTTTAAAATGATAGGATGGGCACTCTTTGCAAGAGATAGACCATCCCCGCCTTCGCAAAGGGCTTAAAATGATTGATTGCAAACAAATTTAGAGTGTAGGAGGGACTCATCTCCACTAGTCTTTAAACTACACCTGAGGACAAGCACATTGGTAACATCTACAATAAATAGCTTACCCTATATATGCCCCCACCTTAAGGTGGTTGATATCATGCATCGATATCAAGCATGTTAAGGTAGGAAGAAAACACACAAGGGAACATAGACTTTTGTAAAGCCCATGCCCCCCAGAGGTGACATGTACTTTATGATCACCAAATGTTCCCACAAACACATCTCTGCAAGAAACATGTTAGTGTCCATAATCTTGATAAACAATAACATCAATGCATATGATCAATCACACAAAGAGCCAAGTTTATACTACGAATTTGGAGATCGAGGATAATCATGGGGCTATATCACAAAAATCTTAGAACTGAGTGTCACCAAGGCGATATTCAAAGATAAATGAAGATCTCAGAACTGAGGTTTGTAAGTGAGATAAAAACATCATAAAAATCACTACGTCGAAAGCATAGAGTGCTTCTACTAGCCAAGCGTCAGATAAGATATACAACCCCATCATAATTTTAAGAACTAAGTCCAAATTTTGATTTCTTACTAAAGGGATGCTAGGTCCACATTAGTATAAATGTTTTTCATCATCCACCTACTAGATAGAAACACTAGATGAAGGGAACCAATATATAAGAGAGGAGAAACAAGTGTCTTAGGGATAGTCACATAGGAGGGTACCCCTAATTCACCAACTGTAACGCTATGTCCATAAGACAACACACAATAATGAAATTAGAGAGAGGCAATATAGAATAATGATGATACAAATAGAAGAAGGTCACAATAGAGGCAGTCTCCTGGTATCCCAGACCTTACAAGAGAATTAGGGGTCATCCCAGGAGGCCTAAACAACATATAACATATCATGGGGGAAGCACATCACAAGAGAGATAAAGGGTTAGAGATAGTTACCTGTAGGTTCTTCATGGTAGGTTTCGTCATTGAGTAAATCATCATCATCCTCCCACTCCCAAATTTTAGAGGAAAGTGGGACATAAGGTATCATAGCCCAATTCTTGTCTTTGTCTTTGTTAGGATCATCTTTGTTTGGTTCAATGTTTGGATCAATGTTTTCTTGTTCAGATGCAAGGTTTAGGGCATAAGATTGTCTTCTTCTCCTTCTTTCTCTTGCTTTTCTATTTCTTTTTCTCTTACCACTTATCTCTTGTAACATAGGGCTTTGCTCTTTCATGGGTTTTTGTGTTCTAGAAGAGCAAGCACTAGGATCAAATATCATTTGTCTAGGTGGAATGTTTTGTTGTTGACAATTACCTCTGAATCCTTGTAAGGATGGCAGGGGAGGAACTTTAGCATAGGGACCTTGTCCTTTTGATCTAGGATTCTCTTCAAATGTAGGTTGCTTGTCTTTTGTTATTTCTTGCATAGAAGGACTAGCCATTGGATGTAATAGTTTTACTTTGTAATTTCTATAGCTCAAAAATTTAAATTATGTTCATGGCTTCAGTTTCTTTTTAGATTTATCCCAAAAGTAATCTAGTGTACAATGTTTTCTTGCAACCAAAGGTTTATACTTATTGTGAGGGATAGTAATTATATGTCTATCAAAAGGGAATTTTAGACAATTATGAATTGTTGAAGGGACAATTTTCATATCCTTTAACCAAGAGTGTCCCATTTTAATGAGAAAGAGGTCAGAAATAGGGACAACATCAAACCATTGTTCTACATGTTTTTCAAATACAGAGACCAACAATGATATCTTCCCAGAAGTGTTTATAAAGGTTGCCTTATGTGTGTTTAATCATCATGTCCGAATGGTCATAAGATCCTTGCATTAATTGATGTGTAAAGAGGAACTCTTCCATGGTCACATTAGTCATGCAATTAGGATCAATAAGTGTTATATCCAAAGGGTTTCCCATTATTTTCATAGTGATGTAAAGAGGTACTTCTATGTCTCTGATTGTTCTATCATGAGGTGTAAACACATTTTAGGTTCAGTGACCTTTCTCTTCATGTAAGGTCTAGGAGGGAACCTATTGTTGTTGCTATGATTAGAGGCCATGTGTATATGTGCTCAAATAAATGCAAGATCAGATTTTAAAATTTTTCCAAAAGTATGCCAAAGACAAGTGCAAAACTATATGCAAAAATGACCTAAAATGCTTAATTTTTTGTACTTTTTTAATGCAAATATATGAAATAAAAGGTGTTGTAAGGATTTTGATCAGGGACAGAAAATCATTTGTTTGATATCAGTCCAATACAGCAGTAATATCCATCACAACACACTCTTGATGCAAATCTAAGATGGAGACAAGTCAAAACCTAGTGAAAATACACTAAAATATGCGATTGTTTTCACCAAATCTCACTACAAAAGAGCATGAAAAAGGGTGTTGTGAGGAAAATGATGATGGAAACAAAATTATATCAATAATAATAGCCATCTAATGCCAAAAAATTTGTCACAACATGCTTATAGTGCCACTCAAGATCAAACCCTAGTGAAAATATAGCAAAATATGCGATTTTTCATGATTTTTCCACTCCAAGACCTAGAGAAAGCAGTGTTGTAAAGAATTTTAGGAGGTACATAAAATAGTAGCAATGATATCAGTCACCTCAATCCATAAAATTTGTCAGAACACGCTTGGAGTGCAATCTAGGTCAAACCCAAGGCCAAATATAGCAAAAATATGCAATTTTTCACCAAATTTTTGATACAAGAGCCCAATAAAAAAGGTGTTGTGAAGATTTTTAGGAGGGGAAGAAGATAGTAACGCTGATAACAGAAAATTAGTGAAAAATACTCTTCAGAACATGCCTATGATGCAAATTTAAAGAGTCGATAAGGCCAAATCTAGTGAAAATCAAGGTTTTCCAAGCCCTAGGTTTGAGATCTTGATGCAAAATGATATATGAATGTATTGTATTCTAATTTATGATGAAAATTAGTTCTCCTTAGATCTCAAATTGATTTTCAAACCCTACCATGCAACATGTAAGTGCAAACCTAATGAAAAATCAATGAAAATGCTAGTTTTTGTTGAAGTTTTCTATGTAAAAATGCAAAATTTTGAGATCTAAATGCAAATTTATTCTAAAATGCAACACTAAATCCAAATGCAAATTTGAATGAGTATCTAATATCAGTAGAAAAATATGAATCAATATTTTACCTACAAACCCTAGTTTTTGGAATTACTAGGTTATATGTAAAATTCAAAATTTCCAACAAAACCCTAGCAATTTTATGATGAAAATGCCATGAAAGCTATTGAATTTTTGTAATTTTATGCAATTTAGCTCAGATCTAATGCAAAACCTAGAAAATTGATGAAATTCAAATTAATTGTTGCAAAATAGAAACCATATGAAGATGCAATCTAGCATTTCCAATTTCAAAATTTTAAATTTTTTAAATTTTTTTGTAAGTTTTCCAATACAATAAGATGAATGATGATATGAATGAATGAAATCAAAGAAAATATAAATCAAAACACTTAGCAAGGTACAAACAAGTCCAACAACATGAGTTCACCAAAATGTAAAGGGTAAAATTTGGATAGTTGAGTTTTTGGTAGTTTTGTATGTGTATCCTCCTTTCACCCTTTCATTCAAGGACTTAGGGTTGAGTAGAAAAGAACTATCATACCCTAAGTCACTGTGAGATGAAGGGAAACTTGGATTTGTATGATTTGATTGTTAATTATGCTTAATTATACATCAAAACCCTAATTATGTAAATACAGAAGCAAACAGATGAATATCATAAAATGCTGCTACAGAAAGATGTAAAATGACAAATAACTGTGCACCTATTTTTGGGGTTCAGACGTGGAATAGTTTGGGAGTAATGAGCAGGCACCCAAGTCTAATGCCTAGGTTTTTGTCAAGATTTGGAAGTTTAGTCTGTAACCTATTCATGCTATCATAGAGATTTTTCCATCACAAAATCTAGAGGACTATAGAGCGGGCACCCAAGTCCAGGGTGTTGTTTTCAATTCTAATCTACAAATCTGACACTTTGTAGTGCCCTCTTGTAACTCCACTTTTCCTATATCTTCAACCTATAACCTACAATCACAGAAACTTTAGGAGAGGTTTTTTGGTGTTTAGAGGCTTGCCTCAGTGAAGCCTTGGAGAGACATTCAATTCTTCTGAACACCATTGTCAGATAGAGAGTGCATGCCTTTATGAGGCAGAGGCAAAAACACAAATGATGTCACCTTGTAGTGAAGATCTCATGGGAGGAAGAAGCACTTCATGCCATGAGGATATGATTGCTCAAATATGCAAATACAAACACATAGACAACATAAATCTGCTCTTGCTACATAATGAAAGCCTTGAATCACCTTCACATAAACTTGAGAATCCAAATTGCTAGATAGTAATCATCTAGTTTACAAATGAATGCCTAAACATGATTTTATTTACAACTACAAACACTCCCACCAAAAATTTTGTAATTCAAACTTACCATGTCGGCATAGGACCTAAATAATGGTCACAAGACGACACCCAAAATTTGGGACTGACCCAAAATAGGGCAGGCTCGGGCACCGGGGCCCAAGTTCTCCCCCTTATTTTGGTTAGGGTTTGGTTCAAGGGATCCCCCTAGGTCCCATTTGTCATAAAACTTAGGGATCATTTCATCAGGATGCCAAAATATGAGGAAAGATGTCCTATATGCATATAAAAGACCTATGAGCTAAACCTTAGCAGGGAAAAGCCCCCAAGGGGATATTTTCTGACGTTATGTAGAGAAAAAACTTTACATTTTGTTTTAGCATGGTTTCTGTCTCAGTGTTTGTTACAGTTATTGTTTCTCTTTGTTTGGCTTTATGTTTCTTTGCATAGATTACACCATGTGTTAATATGGGGTAACAAGGGAAAAGTGTCTCAATGTTCTGCAGAAGCTACCATTGTTTCTTTTATATTCCAGTTGCTCTGGAATGTGCCATGTATCTATGGCATTGTTTCTTTTATTGAAGTTTCTTGCTTGCTCCGGAGTGTGCCACATGTTGTTGAAGGCTGTGACAAAAAGTTTCTTTTGATGCAGCGAGCCAACAGGGGTTGTTGAGTGTCCTTTTGTAATGTGTACAAAAGCTGCCGCGTGTTTCTCTTTTTGATAAGCTTGGTTAATGCTGACATTTGTGGTGGGCCCACAATATTATGACATAGTTTCATAGTTTCTGCGGAGTGTGCCACATGGCGTAAGCGGAGGGTTCAACTACTCTCATTTTGATGCTCTCGGGTGAAGACATGTATATTTTCTTGTAATTTCTAGTTGCTTTTAGAGTGCGATAGGTGTCATCTCCAAGGGATCTCTTCATAAAGCTTTTGTTATTTCTAAAGGGCACCACGTTTCTAATTTTGCTTTAAGCGGGCAGTGCCATGTGTCACAATATTATTTCTCTGAGTAGGAATTACAGAGGTATGTGGCAGGTCCCATATAAATAACATCACGGTTTCTAATGTGTCGGAAGGCACCAAGTGTCATTTCCATAGGTGCTCAGGGCATAAAGTTAGAAAGTTTAAGTAACAACGGAAGCCGCCACGTATTAAGTTTCAAAGTCTGGAAAATGGCGACAAGTGGCGCTATTTTGTGTGCCTTGTTTTGAAGGGAAAGAAGTTAAGTGTTATAGTGGGTTGCCGCATGTTATCTTTTGAAGCACTTTGAAGACTCTTGTGTGCTGCCATGTGTCTCAACAGAAATACAGTTAATGTGCCACATTTTTTTTTTCTCAGTCAATAAACGTGTAGGGAAAGATAGTTGCAAATTTAGAGAGATCTTGGTGTCAGATTAAGTCCCAGTTAATTTCAGTTCTATTGAGGCCGTTGAAGATTTAAAATAGTTACAGGCAATCTTGAGCCAAATTTTGTGGCTATATATGTAGGAGATATTGTGATTCAAAGGGAGAATTAATTAGAAAGTTTCAGAGATCTTGTTGTGACTAGATTGTATCATTTTGCCTTAGTCTAGCTATTTCTGATAAAGAAGCTAATATACCTGTGCATGTCACTGTGCCTTTTGTATTTGCTAAATTGTTAATGAAAGAAGCTCTATTCTATGCCACTGGTGATATTATCTGTCTTTGTATAAATCTTCCAAGTTTAGCCTTTGATCTTTTATTTCATTTACAATCTGTCTATATTGATCATGCACCATTTTCTAGTTAATATAGCTAAATCGTGAGAATTGGTTCACTGTGCTAGTTAAGGAAATACATTTCATTTAGGCACATCGCCATAGAGTTAGGATTTTACTTATTATATCTGTAATCCTATTTATTCCTTCTCTATTTTCCCAAAACCCCATTAAAGTAGGAAGAGCTAGCTTCTCTAAAAGATAGAGGTTATTTCAAGTAGCAAGTCCCATATTTTTTAAACTTCCCATGTTGGTGTTGGAACCTGCACAATTTTACACATCAATAGTTTTTGGCACTCCCGATGGGACCTTTCTTGAAATTCTAATCAAGATCTTATGAATTATAGAGTGACGAGGAGTCAGAGCTGTGGACCAATGACAAGAGCCTAATTTGCTACTAATCTAGGGATTTTATTTGCCACCGTTAGTTGCTACTCCAAGAAGAAGAGTAAATTGAGCTGCAATAGCATCAAAAGCAAACATGGGAGCACTAGTACCTTCAAGGAACTATGTAAATTGGAATAATAGCAATCCACTCATTCTGCTGACACCATTAGATACTTGGGATCTGATACCAGCTAATGCCTTGAAAGCTTTACCCAAATTTAGTGATAAAGACTCTAAGACACTAGGGAAACATCTTCAAGATGTATTAGATGTGTGTGCAGTACATGTCATTACTATACAAAATGTAGCAATCAGACTGTTGGTGGATTC
Organism: Cunninghamia lanceolata; assembly: GCA_027924645.1. Taxonomy (NCBI): domain Eukaryota; kingdom Viridiplantae; phylum Streptophyta; class Pinopsida; order Cupressales; family Cupressaceae; genus Cunninghamia; species Cunninghamia lanceolata. The sequence goes on from BSBN01000377.1 coordinate 10,903,068, forward strand.
TTTCAAAGAGAAAACTCTAGACTAGTATAGATCTTTGACCTCAAATACAATATCTACCCAGGATCAGCTTGGTGATGCTTTCTTTGCAAGATTTAGTGAAAAGGGTGATAAATCTTCCCTACTGCAGTAGTTAATCACTATAAAGAGACCACCATAAGAGGCTATAACTAACTTTAACACTAGATTTCAAAAGACCTGGGACATGATCCCTACTACAGCTAGGCTACCATTAGGTATGACTATTGTATTCTATCTCAAAGCTTTCAATTCTGACATATCTATAATGATTTAGTCCCTAGGGGGTCAGACCCTACCAAAAGCATATGAATTGGTTGTAAAGGCTAAGAATAACCTAATAGAGGCTAGAAAATTACCTCCAAGGCTTCACATGCCTATGTTCCTAGAAATTTCTATTCCCTTGCCACAGGAAACCCCTAATCCTACAACTACACCTGTGTCTACGTATACCTTCCCAACATCTCAACAACCTACTATGTCAACACCCTCTGCCCCTCCATCTGAAATGGATGATATGAAGAACATTCTTAGGACCTTTTCAAATGAGATTATTAATATCAAAAGGCAACAAACCTCTTACCCAAAGCCTCCTTACCAGGGTTTCCAAGGAAATGGACCCTCATATCAAGCAAACCAGTATCAAGGTTCTCAAAGGCCAAATAATCCTAAACCTTCAAATCAATTGGTCACTATTCCCACACCTTTGCAATCTATCCCTCATAAACCAAATAGAGAAATAGTCCCTGGGAAAAATAATTTAGTAGAAGATACCAATGCTTGGTGCTTTGTTTGCAACAATGCCCATATGCCCAAAGAATGTCCTAGAGGCAATTTACAACAAAAGATAGTAGAACAAAGAAGGGTAGAAGGTCAAGTTATGGTGTCTAATGTTCCTCCATACTAGTCACCTAGTGTCCAGGATGTAGTAATGGTGGCATAGATTCAAGGAATGTCTATTCAGCAAGAAGAAGAAATTGCCCCTGAACATGCTTTATTTTCATGGATTGAAGATGAAGATTTGGTGTTCTTAAATGAAGCATCTACTTCCAAGAAACCCTTAGTACAGTTTGATTATTATACCAGATCAAAGATAAGGATGATGGAGTAGCCTGAAGTCACCAACAATGAGACTGCCAGAGTTCCTCCTTTCCAAACTCCTTATAATTCAACTTCAAGGCAAGAAGTACCTTAGCCAGTCTAGAATCAAGTAGCCTCTGGCCAAGTATTAGAAAGAGCAAGGTATCTTTACTACCCAAAGGCACAAACACTAGGACCCATGAACATGGTAGAACAGCTAAAGAAGACTCCTACTTATGTATCAATATGGGATATGCTAGCCATTCCAGAGAAAAAGACACTGTTACAAGAAGCACTGCAGATTCAGGTTGATCCTAAACCTGTCAGTACAAAAGGAGTTGCAAACAAAGGAAAGGCTCAAAATAAGGACACTCCACCCTTGCAGACAGTAGCTCTATTGAATATTACACTAGAGGTAAGAAAATCTAAGCCAGGCTCATTTTATCTAACTTTAATAGTGGGGAAGGAATTATTGCATAACTCAATGATAGATTCTGGAGTGAGTACTATAGTCATGCCAAAATAGATTGTGGATGCTTTAAAGATAAAATATGAACCACTTGCTAGAGGCGTCATGCAATTAGATGGGAAATCTATCCAAACCATAGGAAGGATTAAACAACTCCCATTATAGTTGTATACCTGCCCAAATATAACTATTAAACAGGATGTAGTGGTCATAGATATTCGCCATGTCTTTGGTTTATGCTTATCTAGAGATTTCATGGCTAAGCTAGGAGGATACATGTCACTAGATTGGTTGCATATGATTTTGAGAACCAAATATGGAACAAAGATGAAGGTATTGTCTAAATCCTTGTCCAAATATCATATCACTGATGAACCAGCTCCAAGGATTAAAGCATCCCACACCATGATGAATAAGGAGGAGAGAGTCTTTGTTGAAGAACTAGGGGACTAGACTAAACATGATCAACACAAAGAAAATAGTCAACTAATGACAATGATACAAAGTGAACCTTATGGAAATTATGACTCTACTAGTTTGGGTACTTATGTCATTTTTGAAGAAGGCCAAGAAATACCAAATGTTATGAGAAAACAAGTATCTGAAAAAGAAGAACCTGACTGAAACTCAGAAATCTAGGCTTTAAATTTTGATGGGGCTAGGAGAAAAAATGGTGCTAGAGCAGGTATATGTCTCACTTCCCCAAAGGGTGAGAAGATTCTTTGAGCCATACATTTTTAGTTTTCTTACACGAATAATGATGTTGAATATGAATCTTTGGTTCATGGTCTTATGCTGACCAAGAAGAAAGGAATTAAGAGTTTGGTAGTCAAGGGAGATTCATAACTAGTTGTGAAACAAATCAGAGAGAAAGTTGTGGCAAAGAATGTAAGAATGAGGTCTTACCATCACATAATTTGGGATCTAATAGATGGTTTTGATGCTTTTAATATAGAAGTTGTCCTCAGAACCCAAAATATTGAAGCAGACAGAATGGCATAGATTGGTTCCCAATTTGATCCAGCAAGTGACCTGCTCATTAATAGTGAGGCAATAAAAGTGATAGTGAGACCTGCAATCCTAGACAATGACCAAAACTAGCAAGTCTTTGGTAATGATCTCCAGGTACTCTTGTTTTTGCAGTAGTCAGAAGAGTTTGTTGATCAATTATAGCCCAAGATTGAAGAAGCTTATGGTGATCAAATTATCCAACTAAAGTCTAATAAGCTCCCAAAAGGATTAATCACACTAGAAAATATATTTGACCCTGATGATGTAAGCCTGGATAAGAGGAATTTTAAGGCAAACAAAGATGATTACTCTGAGATCCAAGTCAATGAAGGAAGAAAGTTAAAGGTAGGTAATGCTACTACCTAGGAGGAAAAAGATAAGTTGATTTCTTTGTGTAATAAGTATGATAGAGTGATTGCTTGGACCTATGAAGACCTTCATGGCTATAAGAGGGACATCATTCAACACATTATAGAACTTGTTGAAGGGTCAAAACTAGTCCGCCAGAAACAAAGACCAATGAATCTTAGAATTGAGCCCTTAATGGTAGATGAACTGCAAAAGTTTTTTAGATTCTAATATCATTTTTTCAATTAAACATTCAACTTGGGTGTCTAATTTAGTACCTGTAAGGAAAAAGAATGGAGACATAAGACTCTCTGTAGATTTCAGAGACCTGAATAAATCATCATTGAAAGATCATTACCCCTTGCCATCCATGGAACAAATTTTGCAAATAGTAGCTGGATCAGAAAGGTTTTCCTTGCTTGATGGTTTTTCAGGATACAATTAGATTTGGTTGGCTGATGAAGATCAACATAAGACAACATTCACTACAAAATGGGGAACTTTCATATATGCCAAAATGTCATTTGGTCTTTCAAATGATGGAGCTACTTTTCAGCATGCCATGGACATAGCATTTGGAGACCTTATAAATCAGATGATCTTGATCTATTTAGATGACCTAACTATATTTACCAAAGATGCCAAAGATCACTTTGAGCACCTAGAAGTTGTTTTCCAGAAATATCAGGAGTTTGGGATTTCCCTGAATCCTAAGAAGTGTATCTTTGATGTGCCTCAAGGGAAACTTTTGGGATACATTGTTTCAAAAGATGGGATCTCCATAGACCCAGAATGAGTCACAACCATATTGAATCTATCTTTGCCAGTTAACAATAAGGCAGTCCAGTCCTTTTTGGGGAAGCTCAATTTTGTTAGTCTCTTCATATTTGATTTTGTAGGCTAGTTAGACCTATTACTTTGTTACTAAAGAAAGATTTATCTTTTAAATGGACTACTGAAGGGAGACATGCTTTTGAAGAAGTCAAAAAGGCTATTTCCATTGCACCTATACTAAGAAATCCATATTTCTCTAAGCCCTTTATAATGTATGTATATGGAGGAGAACATAGTGTGGTAGCTGTTCTGACCTAGAAAGACAACAAAGAAGAAGGAGAGCATCCAATCACATTCTTCTCTAGGACACTAAGGGAGTATGAATCAAGGTATAATTTTGTTGAAAAACAAGCTTATGCTATTGTAAAAGCTCTTAAGAAATTCAAGCATTTGGTAACAAGGAATAAGATCTTGATATTAGTAGCCCATCCCAGTGTAAGGGAATATATCATGAAGGGTGAAATTATTGAAAAGAGAGCTAATTGGATAACTAAGATTTTAGAATATGATGTAGATGTAAAGCCTACCAAATTGGTCAGAGGCAAGGGACTATTGCAATATATGACTCAAGACATAAAAGAATCAATGCCTGAAGAAGCATAAATTGAAACAGTGTTGAAACTCCAAGGGATTGACCAAGACTCTTGGGTAAGTGATAGAATACCATTCATGAGAACTGGTATTTTCCCAAATAAACTCTTCCTAGATAAGAAAAGATACTACAGGCAGCAGGGAATTCATTTTGTATTGATTGATCATGTTTTGTTTAGAAAGAATATTGATGGAATACTGTTAAGATGTGTAGAGAAGGATGAAGCCCAAAGGAAACTGCATGAGTTTCTTTATGGAACCTCAGGAGGACATTTTTCAGCAAGAACTACTACAATTAAAGTGACATAGGCTGGCTATTTCTGGCCTACACTATTTACAAATTGCTATCAAATGGTCAAAGAGTGTCAGGCTTGCTAGTTCTATACTTGGAAGAGAATAAATACAGCATTGCCTCTAAGTCCCATAATAGTGGATGAACCCTTTGCTTAGTGGGGTTTGGATTTTATTGGCATGATCAATCCAGTGTCAAATATGGGATACAAGTGGATTGTCACTGCAACAGATTACTTTACAAGGTGGAGTGAAGCAGTGCCACTCAAGGAAGATACTGAAATAGTAATCTTAGAGTTTCTAGAAGGGATAACTACTCAGTTTGGCCCTCCTCATAGTATCATATCAGATAATGCTAAGGCATTCTTAGGAACCAGATTGTCTAAATTTGCTCTAAGAAATGGAATATATCTAAAAACTTCTTCCAATTACTATCCACAAGGCAATGGCTTGGTAGAGTCGACCAATAAGAATCTAATTAGACTCATAAAAAGAATGGGAGTTGATCATCAGAGAGATTGGCACAAATTTCTTAAAATAACACTATGGGCTGATAGAGTCACACCAAAGCAAGTGACTAGTATTTCTCCATATGAGTTAGTCTATGGCAAACATGCAGTAATGTCACTAAGTATAGAGATTCCTGCCTTACAGTTGTTGAAACAATTTGAAATTGAGGAAAATGGTTCGATGCAAGTCAAACTCGCCGAGTTGCTAGAGGTTCAAGAAAAGAGAGAAAAGGCACATGAATTGGTAATAAAACATCAGAAAATTGTGAAGAATTGGTTTGATAGAAAGACTTCTAATCCAAATTTTGAAGTTGGGTCTTTAGTGTTGAAATGGAATGAGAGAGTTACCAAGCTAGGCTGACAAACCAAGTTTGAATCATTATGGATAGGTCCTTTTAAGATCCGTTCCTATAAGCAACACAATGCCTTTGAGTTAGAGACTATGGACAGAGAGCCTGAAGAGATTTTGATAAATGGGATCTTCTTGAAACTCGCTATGTATTATAGTTAGTTAGGTGCTTTTGTTTCTTTTCCTGCTCTATCTTGCTTTCCCACTTTTTATTTTTTCAAATAAGTGTTCTGAGAACACGTGTTCGCAGCACAGAGGTCCCTCTCATTGGTAGTTGCATTTATGAGGGTCATTCTAGCTGTTCCTTAAATTTTACGAAAAGAGTGCATTCTTTTCACAGGATCACAACTTTTGATATGGATTTGACACTCCGTCCAATATGGATTTCTGAGAGATACACTACTACCTTTTGGCATTAATGCCATTAATAAGACATGATGTGTCATTAAATGTTTCATGAAGCTCATTGAGCTAAGTGTTAAAACTCTTAGATTGTTGCTTTTTATTGCTATTGTCATTCTATTTTTTTCTGAGTTGCTATTTGTATCAAGCTTTGTTTCTCACCTGTATTCCAGTGAAATTTAGTTCCATTCCCAGTTTCTTCTTCTTGTGTTAAAAGTTTCCAAAATTTTTACAAGAGATACAGAAATGTAAGAGCCACAATCACCATAGGAAGGGCTAGGGATCTTTGAACAATATGAAAAATTATTGAACAACAAATCTTATGCTTCTGCACCCACACAGCCAAGTAAAAATTACCCAAGAACAAGGGTCCCATAAATAGGAGTGTGTGTGGACTCAACACATGTAATAGATTATGCAGATGGTGTCTTTGACACACATATGCAAAAGAACACCAAGAGTCTCCGAGAGGGAGCTCACCAAAGGTGCCTCCTCTGTGCATCAAAGGGACAGTGGGAAACTTTTGGGATGAGAGTATGGACATCCCAATTAGTACAGTTTGTAGTTCCTAATGTCCACCCATGCCCTGAATTGATTGACTTATGTGCAGAATTGTTTCACCAACCATCTTCTTCTATTCAACGTGGCCCCTTCATGGTTCAGATTACCCCCTAAGGCAATTATGGATATGTTGGCTTTACAACATGATAGGATAGCAACATTTCCTACTATTCCTAAGTTGCAGGGCACATGGGAAAATGTTCACAATAAGGTGAAATTTCTAAACACTGAGATGCATTTAGGTGATGAGAATACCCTGTTGCCTCTGTTGCCCACAGGTCGCGCTTAGTTTAATCCTAACGTCCAAGATGTCCTAGCTATGCTAGCCTTCATCTTTGGTCAATATGATGATTCTACAGTACATGATTGGCATATTGCAGTGATATTTAGATTGAAAATGGTGGACAAGTCCCAAGAGTACTGACTTGATTTCGCAGAACAAATCTCTGCTACCATAGTGGATCAACTTGCAAACTTTCATCAAAATCATGTTTTCAGGTATTAATCATACCTATTTCATTTGATGCTATATCAAAATTTTGGTCTCTTTCAGCAACACATGCTTTTAACTATGTATGACTCTGAGTTTGGTAGCAACAGAACAATTCCAGTGTCCTCATGGACCCATGTTCTATCAAATACCTTGCACCCTTATGAGTTCATAGAATGTTTTTTTGCTCCTACTTTTAATCATTTAAGTCCTGATCCTATAGAGAATAGGATGACATAGAGCCTCAAAGGTTTCTTAACCAACTTGCCAATCCCTTGTGATTATTTCTTTGGGGCCCATACAACTATCATTAGAGTCCATGGCTTTGCTAGAGAGCCTGTTCTGTTGCCAAAAGTCTTAACCCTTAGGGTTACATTTTTAGAAGTGGCTTGTCAGGTATCTATTATTGATAATAATTTCAAACATAAGAAGAGGAAAAAGAAAATGTATGATGTCCCCTGGACTAGAGAAAAAATAACAATTTAGACAAGAGAAACTAAAAATCTTCTGTTGTGGAAGCTGGCTACTTATGGTTTCTTGATTGTCAAAGATAAATGGAAAAATGATCCAGATAGCTTCTTAGCTTCATGGATTGTTAGTAATAAGGTTTCTACAAAATTTGTTCATGAAAAACATTCCTTTTGGGAGAAAAGAAGATCACCCAAGAAGAATAATCGTACAATTTATGTTGAATTAAAGGACTTGCCAGATGAGGGTCCCAGACCCTAGGAAACTTTTTATAAGAAGGTACAAAAATATGACCCTATAATGTCCATGACTATAGGCCTTAGAGATACTCTGAAGAAGAAGGACTGGAGTGTAGAGAAAATCACAGCTTACTAGAAATACAGACAAGAAATAGCTAAAATTACTCATACTTTTGGGAATGTTGAAACTGATGAAGAATGGGAAACTATATGGGATGATTTTCATATGACCACAGTTTCTAGTCTAGACACAAGTAATATTCTGAGAGATTCTCCAGAAGTAGTAGAAATGGAATAAAGAGCAAAGAAGGAGCAAGATGCTCAAGAAATAGGGCAAGCATTAGCTTCAGCTTCTAAAGCCCCATGGCCTCCATCTCTTAGCACCTTATAAAAATAAAAGGAAATTGTATCATCACCATCTCTTGAGATCCAAACATCTTTGGCATCTGGGGGTCTTAGAGCGACACCTTTGCAACAAATATCAATCAATGTTGAAGAAGAAGACCCATAGGAGGAATCGGATAGGCCTTGGAAGAAGATACGTAGGTTGATATTACCAAAAGAAGACATAGAGGAGTAAGTATCAATGCCCTAGCAACAACAAGTTCCTATCATCTCATCAGTGGCTCAGGCAAGTACTTCTTCTCTCTTTTCCCCTACCTCTATTTCTTCTTATTTAGGAGTGGCAACCCAATCTACCCAATTTTCCACGTCTCCTGCCACTTCTGCTGCACCTTTGCAAACTTTTTCCCTGGTTGCCAGTTCATCGGCCATGTCTTCACAAGCCATTTCCTTACCTCTATTTTCCCCATCCATGCCCAAGCGGGCCTTGCCACAATTTTATCCTCCCCAGCCAGCTACCATCCCTTATGGTCTGCCTCAAGGTCATCCATTTGCTGGAGGCTATATTACATCACCTCCTACTTTCAAAACCTAAGCTAACACAGAAAGAAAATCCAGAGAAGCTTGGATGAAGAAGAAAAGGAAGAAAGAGAACAAGAGCCATGTTGTGTCTCATATAAATCTTTGTTTGATCCTATTCAATAGTCTTTGACTGTTACACATTTGGCTCCCAATGTGATCAAACCTAATGAGCAAATGCAACCACTGGACTATTCAATGAATGTAGTAGCTATGGATATGTCTCTTTTCAAGCCACAAGACCGAGTTGAATTAATGAATGAAACTACATCAGTGGTTGCCACTGATTACTTAAAGGTGTTCAAAAGGTTACAAAAGATTGAAGCTAATTTGACACAAGAAAAGGATAATAGTAGTAACTTAACTTGGGAGATACAGGCCAAGGTAAAATAAATTGACACTTTAAATAAAGAGTTGCAGTCTACTATTTCTCTACAGATTTATTAAGTAGCACAAGCTTAGATTGCATCCTTGAAAGTTGAGTTGGCACAGGAGAAAGCTACTATTGCTACATTGAGGCAAGAGAAGGCCACTATAGAGAAAAGGTATCAAGACAAGTTGCAAGAGGCATCACAACTGCAGTAGGCACTTTTGAAGGAGTAGAATTTGAATAGTGCAGCTCAAGCACAGTTTATGGCTGAGCAAGAAAAGACAAAGCAATTGACAATTGAGTTGGCAAAAAGGCCACAGACTGCAGGGGTTTTGAATTTGGTGAAAGAGCTATATGCCTCCATATGGAAGAGAATCTCTGAGGAGATTGTACAACTTAAGCCATCCCTTAACTTTCTGCTAAATGCCCAGCAACTATGTGAGAAAGTAGAGTCTTCTATGCAAGCAACTTTGTCTATTGTTTCATTGAGCGTTTCAGATTCTCAGCTTTTGTTACAGAAACTATATGACACATCTGAGGAGACTCTGTCTACATCTAGTATAAGTGATAGGATGGTGGCTTCCAAAAGAGTGAATGAAGTGTTGAGCTATAACTCTACTGCTATGAATTGTAAGGAACTTTTGGATGTAGTCAAAGAAGGAGTTAGGAATAGAAGAAACATATTGAGGATTTAGTGCAGTTGGGTCTACCTTCACCTTTTTTTGATAGTAATACAGTGTTGATGAATGATGAAATAAAGGCTTTATTGTTAACAAAACAAAATAATCAAACTATTTCTTAGGGTCTTAGTGATTCCTCTAGTGTGGGAGAAGTAGAAGATGTATTAGTTCCAATGGCTCAGCTTGAGGTTCAATTACATGATGTAGTTCAGATTTTGCAATCTTTTTCCCACAAAGATATTATCAATTTAGATTTTTCTTTCTAATATTTGTAAAGTAGACAAGGATTATCAGATTTAGAGTGGTCTGTATACTAGGCTGCATTGCAAATTTTATGATTGAATTTTCATTGACAGTGGCAGTACATTTTTGTTTCTCCTTTTTGGAGTTCTTTCTGGGCAGGCCTCGAACGCCATGAACTGTAGAGAAAAAACTCTACATTTTGTTTCAGCATGGTTTCTGTCTCAATGTTTGTTATAGTTGTTGTTTCTCTTTATGTGGCTTTATTGTTCTTTGTGTGGATCACACCATGTGCCAATACGGGGTAACAAGGGAAAAATGTCTTAGTGTGACACAGAAGCTGCCGCATGTTTATTTTATATTCCAGTTGCTCCGGAATGTGCCACGTATCTATGGCATTATTTCTTTTATTGAAGTTTCTTTCTTTCTCTAGAGTGTGCCACATGTTGATGTCGGAGGCCATGACAAAAGGTTTCTTTTGATGCAGTGAGCCCGTGGGTGTTGCTGAGTGTTCTTTTTTAATGTGTGTGGAAGCTGCCACGTGTTTCCTTTTTTGATAAGCTTTGTTAATATTGACATTTGTTGTGGGCCAACAATATTATGATAGTTTCATAGTTGTTGTGGAGTGTACCGCATGGCGTAAACAGAGGGTTCAACTACTCTCATTTTGATGCTCTTGGGTGAAGACATGTATATTTTCTTGTAATTTCTAGTTACTTTCAGAGTACGACAAGTGTCATCTCTATAGAATCTCTTCATCAAGATTTTTTTACTGCTGGAGAGCACCACATTTCTAATTTTACTTTAAGTGAGATGCGTCATGTGTCACAATATTATTTCTCTGAGCAAGAATTACAGAGGTATGTGGCAGGTCCCATATAAATAATGTCATAGTTTCTAATGTGCCAGAAGGTGCCAAGTGTCATAGCCGTAGGTGCTCAGAGCATAAAGGTAGAAAGTTTAAGTAACAATGGAAGCCACCACATATTAAGTTTCAAAGTCTAGCAGACGACAACAAGTGGTGTTGTTTTGTGTGTCTTGTTTCGAAGGGAAAGAAGTTAAGTTTTATAGTAGGGTCCCGCGTGTTATCTTTTGAAGCCATTTGAATACTCTTAGGTGCTGCCAATTATCTCAATAGAAATACAACTAATGTGCCACATATTTTTGTCACTTAGCCAATTTTCATGCAGGGAAAGATGGTTGCAGATTCAGGGAGATCTTGGTGTCAGATTAAATCCCAGTTAATTTCAGTCCTGTTAAGGCCGTTGAAGATTCAAAATAGTTACAGGTGATCTTGAGAAAAATTTTCTGGCTATATATGCAGGAGATATTGTGATTCAAAGGGAGAATTAATTAGAAAGTTTTAGAGATCTTGTTTTGACCAGATTGTATCATTTTTCCTTAGTCTAGCTATTTCTGATAAAGAAACTGATATACCTATTCATGTAACTATGCCTTTTGTATTTGGTAAATTGTTAATGAAAAAATCTCTGTTTTGTTCCACTGGTGATATTATTTGTGTCTTTGCATAAATCTTCTAAGTTTATCCTTTGATCTTTTAATTCATTTACAATATGTATATATTGATCATGCAACATTTGCTCTTTAATATAACTAAATCTTGAGAATTGGTTCACTGTGCTAGTTAAGGAAATACATTTTATATAGGTGCATCACCATAGAGTTAGGATTTTACTTATTGTATCTATAATCCAATTTATTCCTTCTCTCTTTTCCCAAAACCCCATTGAAGTAGGAAGAGCTAGCTTCTCTAAAATATGGAGGTTGTTTCAAGTAGCAAGTCCCATATTCTTGAAACTTCCCATGTTGGTGTTGGAACTTGCATAATTTTACACATCAACATGTTACATTTAGAAGCTTTATTTGTTGAGGATATTGAGAAAATTTGCCCGTCCAGAAGAAACAGTGAGTTGCAGTAAATTGTAGAAAAGATTGTGTGTTCCTAACAAAAGAACAGTGTAGAAAATTGCTTTGCATTTCTTGTTAATTGAATATCTGGGTCTGTGGATTGGAAGATATCTAGAGGTATGTTTGAAGATGCTACATTCTGAGTTTGAGCCTCTGTTATGAAGAATTGAGGAAGTTGCATTCACTAGAGTAAAACCTACTTTTTCTGATTATTCACTCGTGATAGGCAGAAAGTATTTTGCTTCGCATTTCTCTGCATTGAAGTATTTTTCTCTATAGTTCTATAGGGAAGTCTAGGATGATGATAAGTGCCTACAACTACAATGGTTCATGATTTGGTAGTCCACAATCTATCTTTATTTCATGATAGTAGAAGAGAGTGAAGTTCATGTGCTCCAGTATGAAGAATCTCATGGATAAAGTGGTTAGAGTTTGTACGGTTGCTCTTGATGATTGCAACATGCTTGTGGATACCTCCTGATCATGTTCCTGCCTTTGTATTAGTCCACATTAAGGGAGTGAGATCATGTTTGAAGATTATTCCCAGATAGCATAGCATGTAACCAATCTTAGCTGACTTGGTTAATTCCAGTGATTGGAGAGATCTATTGAAGATAGTAGAAGCATATTGTGGCATGGAAGATCATGTTTGAGTCCAAGCTAAGGCATGGCATGATCTGCATACATATTTTCTATATTTCCTTAGCATAATTTTGTATTAGGTCAAGACCTATTTTGTAAATGTTTGTAATGCCAACCTTGGAGATTATTCCAACTATTGACATTGAATGTAATGCCAACCTTGATGTACATTCCAAGGTTGATGAATGATACATATATATTTGTAATTTGGTCATGGAAAATAATGTCCTTGTGTGAAAATGTGAAGTTAAGAAAAGAAGTGTAAAAGCAGAGCAGAGCAGAGGAAGATTATTACGCTTCAATGGAACTGAATTCAGGCATGGAGTAGATGCTATCATATTAGTTCAAAACATTTGGCAGTGAACCACCCCTTGGTAGTGAGCCACCCCTTGGTAGTGAGCCTTTTTCTAGGTAGTGAGCCCAATTGGTAGTGAACCTCTGATTTTTGATATTGTTATAACTTATATATCTTGTGGACTAACATCCATCATGGTTTTTCTCTTAACAGGGTTTTCCACATAAAAATCTGGTGTTTATTGTGTATGATCTTGATTCTGTGCTTTCATGTTCTAATCATAACAATAGTAAATAAGTGGATGATGTTTTAAGATGCAGAAATTGTTTAAGTTTTGTGACAACTAATTCACCCCCCTCTCAATTGTCTTGTGCATTTCAACAATTGGTATCAGAATCGGTTCCTTAGAAGAAAGCTTGAATGCTTGAGGCTGATCTAGGATGTCGTATAAGAAGGAAGTCTGCGGTTTGATGGAATGAACTATTCTATATGGAAGATCTGCATGAGAAACCATCTCTTCTACTTGGGTTATAGTGTTTGGAAAATTATCAAAGATGAGTATGAAATACTAAAGGATGGTCCACAAACTAAAGATGAGATCAAGCAATTTGAGTTGAACATAAAAGCCAAAATGCCTTGGTAAGTGTACTATCTGATATTGAAGTAACAAGGATCATGGAGCTAGAAATTGCTCATCAAATCTTGGATAAGATGAAGAATCTATATGAAGGAGATGAATCTGTGAAGAGCACCAAGTAACAGAGTTTAAAGATAAGTGAAGATGACAACATAACATCCTTCATACAAAAGATCAAAAAACTTGTGAGCATCATTAGATGTGTTGGAGGAAAAATTGAGGACATTGAAATTGTAAACAAAATTCTTAGATCACTACCTAAATCATATAGTCCTAAAGTGGCCACAATTGAGGAAATAATGACAGTAACAAAGATTACAAAAGATCAACTGCTTGGGAAGCTGACAACGTTTGAAATGAGAGAACTTGGTGATTCCCTTCCGAAGACAGAGACTGCTTTCAAGGCTAGCACTTCAGAAAGAACCCCAGATCTGACAAGTACAAGGTGGAACCAGATTATGAGCTTGAAGTACTTGAAGCCAACTTTATTAACAATCTGCCCAAAGGTACTAGTAAGTTCAAAGGGAAATTACCTTTTAAATATTTTAGTTGTGGTGAAGTTGGTCATTATGCTTCTAGATGTCCCACAAGAGTTCCTAAGCCAAGACTTGATAGGCCTAGGATTCCAAAGAAATGTTACTATGTTGAAGATCTTGATGATGATGGAGTATCAGATGGTGACCTAGATAATGCTAGTACTTCTAGTAATGAATGCTTGTTTATTTCTATTAAAGAAGAACCTGTGTCTACTAATCCTACTAGCTATGTGAAGGAAGAAAAAGCAGTGGAAAGTGCATTGGTTGTTCAGGTTGTTGAAGATAAAGGTGAATGGGTTATTGATAGTGGATGCTCTCATCACATGACTAGTGACAAAAGTAAGTTTGTAAGTTTGGAAAGATTATGATGCAGGATTGGTTAGGTTTGGAGATGACACAGATGGTAATATTTGTGGAAAAGGATCCATTTCTTTTGATGCTAAGCATAATAATGAAGATGTTTTGTATGTGAAAGGATTAAAGCACAATCTTTTGAGTTTTGGTTAGATGTGCAACAAGGGCTATGATTTGAGATTCAAGGACAATGGATGCAAAATCATGGAAAGCTCTGAAACAGTGATTGTAACTTGTAAAAAGACTAAAGGCAATATCTATCATCTAAAAGGAAATGATAACTATGGCTTGTTGGCTCAGGTTGATGAAAGATGGCTATGGCACAGAAGGATGTGTCACATCAACTTTGATAACATTCTGATGATACGTTCCACTCAGGCTATAAGATATTTGCCCAAGCTTGTGAAGCTTTCTGATACATTGTGCAAGGAGTGTCAATTTAAAAAATAGACAAGAACAAGCTTCAAAAGCAAGGACCGATATGTTGAAGGTCTACTAGAATTAGTGCATACAGATCTATGTGGGCCTACTAGTGTAAGAAGTCTACAAGGAGACATGTATTTCATGCTATTAATTGATGACTATTCTATAATGACTTGGGTTACCTTATTAAAGGAAAAAGTAGAATCCCTAGAAAAGTTCAAGGCATTCGAGGAAATGGTTGAGAATGAGCTAGATTTGAAGATAAAATTCTTGAGGTTTGATAGAGGTGGAGAGTTTAAATCAAATGAGTTTAATTTCTTCAATGAGGAACAAGGGATAAAGAGACAATTATCTACTCCTAGAACTCCACAACAAAATGTAGTAGTTGAAAAGAAAAATAGGATAGTTCAAGAGGCTGCTAGAATAATGATGAAGGAGGCTAACTTATCAGAAGTATATTGGAGAGAAGAAATTCACACTGGTGTATACATCCTAAATAGAGTTCAAGTCAAAGGTAACATTTCAAAGACTCCTTATGAATTGTGGCATGGTAAAGTTATGACTGTGAAATACTTCAATGTTTTTGGTAGTAAGTGTCATATCAAAAGAGATGAAGATTTAGGAAAGTTTGATGCAAGATGTGATGAAGGTATCTTCCTTAGATACTCCACCAAGAGAAAAGCCTATCGGTGCTATAATAACAGGTTGAAGATCATTGAAAGTAGAAATGTAAAAGTTAATGAAAGCAAGGAAAAAGTATCACGTGGAAATGAATTAGATGAACTAGATGCTTTAGCAAGAAAAAAAGTGGTACAACATGAAGATAGTTAAGATGAAGAGGAACAAGCTCTAGAAATTGTCACCAACACACCAAGGTATGTAAAAATAAATCATTCTGAAGATCAAATCATAGGAGATAAGAGCAAAGGAATTCTGACCAGAAGAAGGCTATAGAAGAACAAGTAAACTTTTATTTGATTTTCAAGATTGAACCTAAGACTGTAAATGAATCTTGCAATGATGAGAATTAGGTAAAGGTTATGAAAGAAGAACTGATGCAAATAGAGAAGAATCAGACTTGGGATCTTGTTCCTAGTCCAACAGATCAAAATGTAATTGGCATCAAATGGGTCTTCAGGAATAAGATGAAGGAGAATGGTGAAGTGGTAAGAAACAAAGCAAGGTTGGTATGCAAAGGATGCTCTCAAGTTGAAGGAATAGATTTTGAGGAAATATTTGCACCTGTGGCAAGGATTGAAGCAATAAGAATGTTCTTAGCATTTGCAACCTACAAAGATTTCAAGGTATATCAAATGGATGTGAAATCTGTATTCTTGAATGGAGAATTGGAAGAAGTCTATATTGAACAACTAGAAGGATTCCAATCATTAGATCAGAGTGACATGGTGTGTAGATTGAAGAAAGCATTATATGGACTAAAACAAGCTCCTAGGGCCTGGTATGCAAGATTGGATAAATATCTGATATAGTTAGGGTTTAGTAAGGGTACTACTGACAGTAATCTCTATTTCAAGATCAAAGATGAACAAATCCTAATTGTTAAATTCTTTGTTGATGACATTATCTTTGGGGGCAATGAAAGTATGTGCATGGTTTTTGCTAGGGAAATACAAAATAAATTTAAAATGTTAATGTTTGGTGAGATGAATTTCTTTTTAGGTCTACAAATTAATCAATCAGATAAAGGTATCTTCATTTCTCAGTATAAATATGTGAAAGAATTGTTAAAGAAGTTTGAGATGGAGGACTCTAAACTGATAATCACTCCCATGGTAAGTAGTTGTAAGTTGAGAAAAAATGATGACTCACCGATGGTAGATTAGAAAAGGTATAGATCTATGATTGGAGTATTGCTTTATCTAAACCAAGCTAGACCTAACATAATGCATGCAGTTTGCCTTATGGCAAGATTTCAAGCAAAACCTAAAGAATCACATGTGATGTTAGTTAAGAGAATACTAAGATATTTGAAAGGCACAATGGATTATGGGTTGTGGTACCCAAAAGACAATCATTTCACTCTCAGTGCATACACTGATGCAGATTAGGCTGGAGATGTGGATGATAGGAAAAGTACAAGTGGAGGTGCATTCTTCTTGGGAAAAAGGCTGGTATCCTAGTTAAGCAAGAAACATGACTCAATATCTCTATCTACTGGAGAAGCAGAATACATTGTAGCAGCACACAATTGCACTTAAGTATTATGGATGAAGCAAACATTAATGGACATCAAAGTTACATATGAAGATCCAATTGCAATCTTTTGTGATAATACAAGTGCCATAAATCTATTAAAGAATCTAGTAATGCTTTCAAGGACAAAGTATAGATCCATAAGATATCACTTTCTAAAAGAAAAAGTGACAAAGAATGAAGTCAAGTTGGAGTATGTATCTACAAAAGATCAGATTGCAGACATTTTCACCAAGACTTTGCCTAAGGATACTTTTGAGTATCTCAAAGAAAAATTAGGGGTTATCACCCCTCCTACTCTAAACTAAGATTCAAAAGAGTGCATCAATCTGGTGGTGCTTAGAGTTCTACATCTAGATCCAGATTGATGCTTGTAAGGGTTACTTCTTAGGGGGAGTAGTCAGATGAAGAGAGTTTAGTTTAGAGCAGCAGAGTGCAAGTATGTGCCCTTTTCCATTGATGTAAAATGGGGAGAAAAATCATGTGAAAAACTCAGAGAGAAAGAGTGTAGGTGTGTAAAGAGATAGGGGGAGAATCTTGTCTTGATGGCTGTTGCAGTTTTTCACATCATATGTTGCCATCAATGACAAAGGGGGAGATTGTTGGTGCCTAATTAGTGTTATCATTGATGTCAACATACCTTTGTTTTCATTGGTGTCAACTGTATCCTATTTTTTTATTTTTTTAGAATCTTTATTTGTTGAGGATATTGAGAAAATTTGCCCCTCCAAAAGAAACAATGAGTTACAGTAAATTGTAGAAAAGACTGTGTGTTGCTGACAAAAGAACAGTGTAGAAGATTGTTCCACATTTCTTGTTAATTTAATATCTTGGTCTATAGATTGGAAGATATCTAGTGGCATGTATGAAGATGCTACATTCTGAGTTTGATCCTTCAGTATGAAGAATTGAGGAAGTTGCATTCACTAGAGTAAAACCATTTTTTCTGATTATTAACTAGTGACAGGGAGAAAGTATTTTTCTCCGGATTTCTCCACATTGAAATATTTTGCTCTGTGGTTCTAGAGGGAAGTCTGGGATGATGATAAGTGCCTACAACTACAATGGTTCATGATTTGGCAGTCTGTAAGATATCTTTCTTTCATGATAGAAGAAGATAGTGAAGTTGATGTGCTCTAGTATGAAGAATCTCATGGATAAAGTGGTTAGAATTTGTATGGTTGCTCCTGATGATTACAACATGCTTGTGGATGCCTCTTGATCATGTTCTTGCCTTTTCATTGGTCCACATTAAGGGAGTGAGATCATGTTTGAAGATTATCCCCAGATAGCATAGCATGTAACCAGTCTTAGCTGACTTAGTTAATTCCAATAATTGCGAAGATCTGTTGAAGATTGTAGAAGTGTATTGTCACATGGAAGATCATGTTTGAGTCCCAACTAAGGTGTGGCATGATCCACATACATCTTTTCTATATTTCCTTAGCATAATTTTGTATTAGGTCAAGACCTCTTTTGTAAATTTTTGTAATGCCGACCTTGGAGATTGTTCCAATGGTTGATGAATGTAATGCTGACCTTGATGTACATTCCAAGGTTGATGAATGATATATATTTGTAATTTGGTCATGGAAAGTAATGTCCTTGTGTGAAGATGTGAAGTTAAGAAAAGAAGTGTAAAAGTAGAGGAGAGCAAAGGAAGAGTATTGCACTTCAATGGAATTGAATTCAGGCATGGAGTAGATGCTATCATATCAGTTCAAAACATTTGGTAGTGCACCACCGCTTGGCAGTGAGCCTTTTTCTGGGTAGTGAGCCTCTAACTTTTAGTATTGTTATAACTTATATATCTTGTGGACTAACATCCACTATGGTTTTTCTGTTAACAGAGTTTTCCATGTAAAAATCTAGTGTCTATTGTGTATGATCTTAATTTTGTGCTTTCATGTTCTAATCATAACAACAGTAAATAAGTGGATGATGTTTTAAGATGCAAAAATTGTCTAATTTTTTGACAACTAATTCACCCCCCCTCTTAGTTGTCTTGTGCATTTGAACAATCAGAACTTAAACATATTCACACATGATACACATGATACACTAGATTTTTATGTGGAAAACCTAGTAAGGGAAAAACCATGGTGAGTGTTAGCTCACAATATAGAAGATATATCAACATTAAGGCTTACTATTGGAGGCTCATTGCCAATGGGGCTCACTACCTAGAATACTCACTATAAAAGAAGCATCTCACTATTGTTGCGTGGCTCACTACCAAAGTTGGTGAACTGAGATAGTAGCATCTACACTATACCAAGGTTCAGTTCCATTGAAGTGCAATGAATATCTTCTGCTCTGCTCTACTTTTTTACTTCACAATTATCTTTCACATACATCTATCTAATTCATGACTTCATTTCATGTTTTTATACAATTCATCAACCTTGGAATTAACATCAAGGTTGACATTACAATCATCAACCATTGGAACAATCTCTAAGGTCAACAAACATACATACATTAAGATAGGTCTGGACCTAAACAAATTTAAGAGAGAAAAGAATGAATATGGACCATGCCATGCCTTAGATGGGACTTAATTGCAATCTTCCATGCAATAACATGCTTCCACAATCTTCAAAATATAACCGCAAGTAGTGAGAACAACCAGGTTAGCCAAGACTGGAATTAACACTATGACTTTTAGGAACACGCTTCATGCACAATCCAGATTATACTTTGTGGACCAATTAAAAGATATGAACATGATCTAGAGACATCCACAAGCATGTTACAATAACCAAGAACATTTGCACAACCTCTAAACACTTTATCCATAAGATTCTTCAAACTGGAGCACTTCAACATTACTGTCGGCCACTGTCATAAAGGAAAGATTACTTGCGGAGCATGAAATCATGAACCATTTGAACTAAATACACATCACATCATTAAAAAATTAATTCTAGAACCATAGACTATAAAAATTGAATGCAAAGAAATGCAAAGTAGAATATACATTCTCCCTATCACCATTAAATACACAGAAAAATAGTTTTTACTTTGGTGAATAGAACTAGCTCAAATCTTCACATCAAAGTCTCAAACTTGAAACATAGTATCTAAAGACATCCATTAATATTACTTCCAATCCATAGACAAATATATCCAATCTACAGGATATATGGAACAAAACACTGTAGTATTCTGGTAGATAAAGCAATTTTGCACTTGTACTAATTCCTCAAATACTTGTTCAGACTTATTCAAATAACTTCCTTAGGTGTTGACATCAATGACAACACTTAATTCTCATACTTGCAACATTTTTTTAGGCCAATGGATTGTTACTTAAGATATTTGTAACAAGATAAATATAGAGAAATTAATAATAGACATAAGGCCCTTAAGAAATGATATCAAAGATGCTATGGATCCCTAAAGTTTCTCACTAGATTCATGTTATCATTGGCGAGATATAAAACTACAAGACCTCCAACAAGTAGATAACAACTTACTCTTTCCATAAAACATAAGATAACAATAATGTATTTATTTGTAATAATGAATCTACTTAACTTTTCATACACACATGCAAGAGGGAAGCACACTAATATGATCCTCTAAAAGTTTACCAGTTTTAAGATTGGAAAAGATATGGCATAGGTCGCATTATTGGATCATACAAGTAGGGAATAATTTAACAATACTCTTAAGCCACTAAGAAAAAAAGATGATTATAAAAAAAGTGTTGGCCCCTAACCATTTGAACTACTTCATAATCCATTGGGCAATAAAGTCAAAGATTATAAAGAATGCAAAAGTATACCTACAAGTCAACAATGGAACTAGATTTGTAGATATTCATAAACCCAAAGATTAGAGGCATCATGTAAATCTAGACATTCCTCATCAATCCATTTTAGATCAACAATATTGTACATATAACAAGAAGAGATCATCACAAAATTCTTTGCAATGTATTATAATGTTTTCCTATTAATCTATCCATATTACATCAAGCCAACAAATGTGTTAAGGGATGGATAGTAGCTAGGCTCAAAGGATCCCCTAAAGTGTCATATCCTACTATGGAATGGAGACATGACTCTCTTGATACACCCATTACTTGACTAATCCTTCCTATGGCTTATAGAAAAATACGCTTGAGCAGGATTTATAGAACTTAGACTTGAATTAATTGATTCCCTAGATCAATCGAAGGCACTCACAACTAGAAAATTGGTTAACCGGTGCCATTACAACATATTACATGATTATATTTAAAGCATTACAACTTACAACTAGCCACATGCGATAGAAGAAATGTGACTTAGCATGTCATATCTGTTAGTTTCAAGACAAACAACTGAGAGGGGGGGGGGTGATTTAGTTGTCTCAAAACTTTCCTTTCATTAACCACTTATATCCTTTTGTAATTCAACAGCATAATAATAAACCAATCATAATGTAATAATTCAAGAATAGAAACACATTAACACATATAAAACCAAGATTTTAACGTGGAAAACCCAGTTAAGGGAAAAACCATGGGGTGACTAACCCAAGATTGTATTCTCTGTTAAAAGAATAAAAGGAACAAAATGGCACATGCCAATTAGGGCTCACTACCTTAGCACACTACTCACAAGAGGCCCACTGCCTACAGGAGACACACTATTTATAGAATAATAAATGTTACATACTTGAACTAAAGAATAGCATCTTCACCATGCTTGAGTTAGTTCCATTTAAGCTCAACACTTCTGCTCTGCCTTTCACTTTTCTCCTTTCTACCACATACACATCTTCACCACACCTTTGAAATGACTTCACAACTCTTATTTATACAAGACATCGACTTGGAATAATCATCAAAGTTGACACAATACATTCTTAACTTTATTACAGAGCAAATACACAAATATAACTTGTCTGATTACAAAAGACTTCATGCAAGTCACCACACAGTCTACCACACATATCTAGGACTTCAATCTTCTTTGAGGAACATGTCATGCTTCACAGAACATCTTCAAGATCATCCTGAAGATGTGTAACTCGTCTAGTTGGCCAAACATAGGAAGAACATCATCACACAGAAGTAATTCTTCAATTATGAGCTCAATCTTCAATGCGGACCACCAACATGAATTAGACACAATCTAGAGACCCCCACAAGCTTACCTGAATCACCAAGAGCATCCACACTACTTCTGCTTACTGAAATCATTCTCTCCTTCATCCAGAAGCTCAAGAACAAAGTCTGTCATCACTGTCATATTGGAATAGATGCTTGCAGACCTCCAGACCACGAACCAATCGAGTTGTCAATTCATAATTTCTTCCTAAACACTCCACCAAATCCGTAGAACAAGATATTGCATTTCTGGATCTCACCAGACCTATTTGTGTCACTTTGTCACCTCTAAACACTTGCCAAAATCGGTTTTATTGAAGTGGCCATAACTTCTTCAAATCTTCATGCAAACCTCTAAAATCTTGACTAGATCATCTTTAGACATATCTACAAACCCTTTGATGTGCACTCCCTGATTTCCATCTTAGCTAGGATCTTTACTTCATAGAGCTTCACTATCTTCACTATTGTTCTCTATTTCTAATAGGACTAATTTTCTCAATATCCTCAGCACACAGCTCATCTAGTCCTTGACATCAACGCAATAGGATTATGTTGACATCAATGACAACACCGATTAGGCCCATACTTGCAACAATCTCCCCCTTTGTCATTGATGGCAACATATGATGCGAAAAACTATTTTAACCATCAATCTACAAGAACTCCTTCTCACTAACTGACATAGCTCCCCCTATCAACAACAATCATTCATATGTCTTCTCTTTCTTTACTACTCCCCCTTTGATCAACAACCTCTTTGTTTTTCACATGTCTTCTCTCCCCCTTTGACATCAATGGCAAAGGGCACATACTTTCATTACTCAAAATCATACAGACTGCTCCCCCTAAGTAGTAGCTTACTATCATCAATCTAGATCACAAGATATGACTGTGAGATTAACCAAATTGATGCATATCAGTGAACCTTAATTGAGAACTAGAGGGGTGATAACCCCTAATTTCTCCCTGAGATACTCAAAAGAGTCCTTAGGTAGAGGTTTAGTAAAGATGTCTACAATTTGATCCTTAGAGGGAACAAACTCCAGTCTGACTTCATTCTTGTTCACTTGCTCTCTCAAAAAGTGAAACTTGATGGATATATGTTTTGTCTTTGAATGCAACACCGGATTTTTTGAAATGTTTATTGCACTTGAGTTATCACAGAAGATTGTGATAGGTTCCTTATACTCTACTCTGATGTCTCTTAGCATTTTCTTCATCCACAATACTTGAGTGCAACTACTTGATGCTGCAATATATTCTACTTTTGTACTGGATAGAGATATTGCCTCTTATTTCTTGCTCAGCCAAGAAACCAATCTTTTTCCCAAAAAGAATGCACTACCACTGGTACTCTTCCAGTCATCCACATCTCTTGCCCAATCCGCATCTGTATATGCATGAAGAGAGAAATTATGATCCCTAGGATACCATAAGCCATACTTAATTGTTCCTTTTAGATATCTGAGAATCCTCTTGACTGCCATGATATGAGATTCTCTAGGATTAGCTTGGAATCTAGTAACAAGACCAACAACATTCATAATGTCAGGTCTAGTTTGAGTAAGATACAATAGACCTCCAATCATTGACCTATACTTTTTCTGATTAGCCTTGGGAGAGTCATCATCTTTGCTTAGTTTGCATCTAGTTGCCATGGGTGTATTCATTGGCTTTGAGACTTCCATCCCAAATTTCTTCAACAATTCTTTCACATACTTGGTCTAAGAAATAAAGATTCCTTTCTTTGTTTGAGTGATTTGTAGACCCAAGAAGAAATTCATTTCCCCAAACATAGACATTTCAAATTCACTTTTCATTTGATTTGCAAAAGTCTTGTACAAACTATCTCTTCCTCCAAAATGATATCATCAACAAACACTTCAACAATTAACATATTTTCATGATCAATTTTGAAGTACAAGTTATTGTCAGTAGTACCTTTGTTGAAACCAATCTTCAAAAGATGTTTATCTAATCTTTCATACCAGGCTCTTGGGGCTTGTTTGAGTCCATACAGAGCTTTCTTCAACTTGCAAACCATATCTCCCTAATTAGATAATTGAAATCCATCCCGTTGTTTAATGTATACCTCTTCTTCTAAGTCACCATTTAGGAAGGCAGACTTGACATCCATCTGATATACATTGAAATCCTTGAAGGCAGCAAAGGCAAGAAACAATCTGACTGCTTCAATCCTTGCCACCAGAGCAAAAGTTTCTTCAAGATCAACTCCTTCAATTTGAGAATAACCCTTGCAGACTAATCTGGCTTTATTTCTGACTACTTCACCCTCTTCATTTAGTTTATTCCAGAAGACCCATTTGGTTCCTATCACATTTTTGTTTCTAGGTCTAGGAACAAGATTCCAAGTGTGATTTTTCTCAATCTGCATCAACTCCTCCTCCATTGCTTTAGTCTAGCTTTCATCATTGCATGCCTCACTTAATATTTTTGGTTCAATCTTTGAGATCAGACAATACTTCTCTGAGTCTTGAGCAATGTTTCTTCTTGTTTGAACACCTTTGCTTTTATCTCTTCTGATCTGGTCTTCAGAATGATTCAATCTTACATACCTAGGAGTTTTGGGAAATTCTTGCACTTCGATTCTTGGATAGTATCATTCAAACTTGTTTCTTCTTCCTAAATTTTAGGATTCTCTGGATCAGTTTGGTTCTAATTTTTAGAAGGGGCTTGAACTAGAACATCATTTTGATCATCTTCTTCATATTCATAAAACATTGATGGTTTTTCAATTCCTTCATCAACCTTTACATTTGTACTTTATACAATCTTTTTCAATCTCTTGTTATAACATCGGTATGCTTTGCTTTGAGTAGAATAACCCAAGAATATTCCTTCATCACTTCTAGCATCAAATTTCCCAAGGTCTTCATCTATTTTAATGTAACATTTACTACCAAAGACTCTGAAATACTTCATAGTAGGAGTGATGCCAAACCAGAGTTCATAGGGAGTCTTACCAGTATTGCTTATGATTTGTACTCTATTGAGAGTATAGACAACAGTGCTTACAACTTCTCTCCAGTAGATCTAAGGAACATTTGCTTCCATCATCATGGTTCTAGATGCTTCCTAGATGGTCCGGTTCTTTCTCTCCACAACTCCATTATTCTGTGGAACCCTTGGAGTAGAGAATTGTCTCTTTATCCCATGTTTCTCACAGAAATCTATGAAATCTCCAGATGTGAATTCTCCACCTCTATCAAACCTGAGACATTTTATGTTTAATCTGGTTTCATTCTCCACCATAGCCTTGAATATTTTGAATTTCTTAAGAGCCTCAGATTTTTCATTCAGAAAAGTCACCCACATCATCTGGGAGTAGTCATCAATTAATAACATGAAGTATATATCTTCTTGCAAACTCCTAATTCTTTCTGGTCCACATAGATCAGTATGTACTAAATCTAACAATCTAGTAGAGGATTGTTCCTTATGTTTGAATGTGACTCTGTTTTACTTACCCAACTAACATTTTTTGTACAAACTATTAGTAGGTTTCACCAATCTTCGAAGATCTCTTACAGCCTGAGTGTTGTTTATCTTGATGATGTTATCAAAATTCACATGACACATTCTCCTATGCCATAACCAACTCTAATCAAGTTGAACAAATAAACAATTTTTGTCAGTACCAACCAAATGGAAGATGTTACCTTTTGTTTGAGTACCGGATGCAATCTCTATTCCAAAACTTTCAAAGATCCTACATTTTCCATTTTTGAATCATAGATCATAGCCTTTGTCCACCAACTGTCCAACACTAAGAAGATTGTGCTTTAGACCTTCAACATATAGTACATCACTAGTTTGGTTCTTTCCATCAAAAGAAATAGTTCCTCTACCTCTGATTCTGCCAGCAGAATTATCACCAAATTTTACAACTCATCCTTCATATCTCTCTAAATCTATGAAGTTGTTTTTGTCACTAGTCATATGGTGAGAGCATCCATTGTCAATGACCTAATCATCATTTTCTTCAACTTGGGCATCTAGAGCTCTTTCTATCATTTTATAATTGATAATTTAGAGGGAATTGGATCTTCTTCCTTGATGGCGATGAACACCTAGTCACTTCCGAATTTGTTTCTAGTTTATGATTCATCATCTGTTACTCCTTCATCATCATCTTCTTGAACATAGTAACATTTCTTTTGGAATCTTGATCTGTTTGGATTTTGGCTTGAAACTCTTTTCAGACACTTTGAGGCAAAATGACCAATCTTGTTGCAGTTGAAACATTTGAAGGGTAATTTTCCTTCATACTTACTGGATCCTCTTGGCAGTCTTTTTGCAATAAGGGCTTCAAGTTGAGCAACTTCTGCTTCATCTTCTTCCAGATCTTTTCTTAATTTTTCATACCATGTTAGTTTCTTTGAGGAGTTTTCTCTTAGGTCAAACTTTTATTTTCCTTTTACAGAGGCACTAGATTTGAATGCAGTCTCAGTCTTGGGGGGGGCATCTCCAAACTCGGCCAATTCAAATGCAGCTAATTTTCCAATCAATTGATTTCTTGTGATATTTGAAAAAGATCTAAATTCTTCAATAGCAGTAACCTTATATTTGTAAGCAGGAGGTAGGGATCTAAGAACTTTGGTAATAATCTCATCTTCATCCAAGATTCCACCAGCACACCTAATGCCACAAACAAGCTCATTTACTTTTGGCATAAAAGTAGTAATGTTCTCATCTTCACCCATCTTCAAGTTTTCAATTTTTCCTTTCAGACTCTATAGCTTGGCACATTTAACATATTTGTCTCCTTCATGTAGAAGTTTCAATTTTTCCCAAATCTCATATGCAGTTTTTAGATCTATAACATTTGCTAGCTCTGAATCAGATAAGGCACTTAGTAGAGCTTCTTTAGCTCAAAGATTATTTTCAGCATCTCAGATTTCATCTACAGTTCTTGGACCATTTTGTGGAGGAACATACTTCTTTGAAGCCATGATCCAATATTGCATTCCTATAGATTACAAGTGATATTCCATGCAGCTTTTCCAAAGAGTGTAATTGGTTCTGTCAAACCTCAGACTATACTTCTTGTAGGAAGACATCCTGGATCTCCTCAAGCAATTAAGCTCTTTTGGAGGAACTTAGCTCTGATACCAATTGTTAGTTTCAAGACAGACAATTAAGAGGGGGGTGAATCAGTTGTCTCAAAACTTTCCTTTCATTAACCACTTATATCCTTTTGTAATTCAGAAGCATAATAATAAACCAATCATAATGTAATAATTCAAGAACATAAACACATTAACACATATAACACCAAGATTTTAAAGTGGAAATCCTGGTTAAGGGAAAAACCACGGGGTGACTAACCCAAGATTGTATTCTCTGTTAAAAGAATAAAAGGAACAAAATGACATATGCCAATTAGGGGTCACTGCCCAAGCACACTTCTCATAAGAGGCCCATTGCCTATAGGAGACACATTGTCTATAGAATAATAAATGTTACATACTTGAACTGAAGAATAGCATCTTCACCATGCTTGAGTCAGTTCCATTTAAGCTCAACACTTCTACTCTACCTTTCGTTTTTCTCCTTTCTACCACATACACATCTTCGCCACACCTTTGAAATGACTTCACAACTCTTATTTATACAAGACATCAACTTCAGAATAATCATCAAAGTCAACACAATACATTCTTAAATTTATTACAGAGAAAATACACAAATATAACTTGTCTTATTACAAAAGACCTCATGCGAATCACCAGACACCTAGCCACACATATCTGGGACTTCAATCTTCTTTGAGGAACATGCCATGCTTCACAGAACATTCGGAAGATGTGTAACTCATCTGGTCGGCCAAATTTAGGAAGAACATCATCACCCGAAAGTAATTCTTCAATTACAAGCTCAATCTTCAATGCGGACTACCAACATGAACTGGACACAATCCAGAGACCCCCACAAGCTTGCCTGAATCACCAAGAGCATCCACACTACTTCTGCTTACTGAAATCATTCTCTCCTTCATCTGGAACCTTAAGAACACAGTCTGTCATCACTGTCATAGTGGAATAGATGCTTGGGGACCTCCAGACCATGAACCAATCAAGTTTTCAATTCACATTTTCTTCCTAAACACTCCACCAAATCTGTAGAACAAGATATTGTATTTCTGGATCTCATTGGACCTATTTGTGTCAGTCTGTCACCTCTAAACACTTGCCAAAACCAATTTCACTAAAGTGGCCATAACTTCTTCAAATCTTCATGTGGACCTCTCAAATCTTGACTGGATTATCCTTAGACACATATCTACAAACCCTTTGATGCATACTCCTTGATTTCCATCTTAGCTAGGATCTTTACTTCATAGAGCTTCACTGTCTTCACTGTTGTTCTTTGTTTCTAATAGGACTAATTTTCTCAATATCCTCAGCACACAACTCATCCAGTCCTTGACATCAATGCAATAGGAGTATGTTGACATCAATGACAACACTAGTTAGGCCCATACTTGCAACAATATTAACATTAACCATAGTCACAATCAAGATACAACTTGCAAGAAAAAGGATTACATATGCATTAATGAAGAAATCCACCTTAGATTTGCCTAGGTGCCATGTATAAGGGATATGATTTCTCATCAGTTGATCAAGTCAATTACAATAAGGAATTAGGCTTGTAGGGTCATAAATTAGTGTGCTTATGAATTAAAATTAGTTTGTACAATACCTTGTAATCTTGTAGCAAGTTGTAATAGCAATAGGTAGTCCATAGCTGGAAGTAGCTAAACCCTAAGAAATAATTAAAATCCATGTGAGCCCACCTAGTAGTTAACTCATTAATAGTAAGGATAAATAGGGTGTAAATAGCATGGAGGGCCTACAATAGATTTTTTTGGCTTTGAGAGTATTGCATTTGGCAAATTGAAGGCACTTAAGAAAGAGAATAGGCCCAAAATAAATGCCTACATGCCTATAGACCATTCTTAGGAATATATGGATCTAATTATAACAAACACATGAATCTTAGGAATTGTAATGCATTTGCATACATACACATCCATCCTACCAAAAAACCATGCCTACATGTAGGCAACTAGCACCATGATGTTCCCATTAAATAGTGTTTAATCTATCATGGTCTATAGGGAAAAAAATAATCCTATGTAGAACCTACATCAAAAGGGACCACCCATGAGTAAAAATAAACATTCATAAGATAACAAGGTCCATTTGTGTCCTCCTTAAGTCCACTATAGAACATTTAGGTGGGCCAAAGTGTTAACTAGTTTGAGTTATGCATTAGATCCATGAATAGAGATTTTCAATGCACATCTATAAAAAAATATCATTCACCCATGTATATAATAGAAGAATGATTTTAAAACTTTGGAGGGGTTAGCCAATAAGAGCATGGTACGTAGCATGGAATGCCCAAGTTGGTAGATTATTATTAGGTGCATAGAGAGAAGTCAATGTATCCAAGTAAAAGAGAGGGTCCCACCTCACAAGCCATAAGGATTCCATGCAATAATATATGATTTTCTATTTTAGAATGGAATACTACTGCATCAAGAGAAGATTGGGCCTACTACCATGAAAGGCAACATGCGGTAGGAAAAAAAATAAATTATGAGAATGCTATGAAATATAAATTACAAGCATAACCATGGTAAGGGGATACTCATAGTATGGGAAATATATTACACTGTAAATTTTGTAAAAAATAGGATTAGGTGCTAACATAGGCTAGTTGGGGATATGCATCCCAAATGATTATAAGAAGAATTCAAAACAACTTTGGGATGCAGACCAAAACAATAAGGGTAATACCAAAGGATAGCACAAGAAAAACACACACAAGGAAAACTATGTACAAGAAAAGACAATGATGGGGAAAACAAAAACATATGACCTAAAAAAGAAACATTGAAACACAACACTTGCATCCAATGACAAAAAGGCACAAAATAAGAGTAACTAATTTTTTTTTGCAAGTGATCTTAAAACATGTTGTAAGTCAATCCTTAAAAAAGGAGTCTATGGAAGAAGGCCATATATAAACTGAAAGAATTATCTTACCTCTATCAAATTGAACTAATGAGTTTATTTCCCTTAAGTTGATAATACATTTCTTTCTTAGTTATAGTACTAAGAATTTGATAGGATCATGCATGGGTAGGCCACCATTTCTAGATAAATATGACTTTGAAACTACCCACGATTATTTTCATAATCTCTAAATAACCCATGGTAGCAAGAAGATGAACCGGATTCAACCAACTCTTATGCATGTTAAGCCTATCAAAGGTATCACATGGAGAATCGTGATCAACTAGGCCATCAACAATATTAATGTATATATGTGGATAAAGACTAGATCATCACACATAGCAACAAATTAATCACACCTACTAGGCTTCTTATATGATTAAATCCAAAATAAAAATACTTCAATCTCACATGAAAAAGAAGAGAGAACTTGACTTCACTCTTGATTGGCATTCATCATTATTTTATGGGTATCAAACTAAAAATATTTTGATTCAAGAACATACTCAAGTTGGACCACATCATGCTAATATTCAAACCTAGATTTAGGTATTGCAACCCAACACCACCTCTATATGCATGTTATCCCTAAAAGAATGCCTCAAATTTTTGTGTAGCACACTCACTCCCAAGAGAGGGGTCATAACCTTCATCAAAATATAATTTCATCAACTCACTTGTGCACATTTTCAATTCACCTATAGTTAGTGGCCAACATGCATACTTACTACCATTATTGATATATACTCTCACATCTGAATCATAATCATGGTTCCAGTCATTATATAAACCAGCAACACTAAGATCATTACTATAGAGCACTTCATGTAACTTCAACTATATTCTTCAAGTTGATTCTCTATTTTAAGTTTTCTTACTATAGTCTTATATAACAAAACTATTATAATTAGAACTACAACACTTTTCTTCTTCTTCCTCCTTGAATACATGGACAACTTGTACTTATAGCCTCCTTGTAGTGTAGTGAACATTGAGGAAATGATGTGGCTTACACCAAAGAAATAGGTTCTCATATGTGTTCATGTGATCACCATCCTCACAATCCTAAAGGGAAATATCCTCCAATTGAAAATTCATGTTTACACTTTTATCTTTTTCACTAAATTCATCTTGGATTCTAGACATGTCTACCTCATTTTCACATGGGAAAAAATGCATTAGGGAATTCATTGGTATCATCATCATTAATTTAAAAAAAGGAAGAACATCAAGGAGATAGCAATGTTCTTTCTCTTCAAGATTGTCATTTTTATACACTATATCAACATAATCAATTTTAAAAACAAATTTGTCAAGATAAAGTTTTTCCTTCATGCTCCCTCTTCATCATCATGACTATCATATGATGTAACTTCAAAGAAATCAATTTGCATAGAGCATACACTTGTATGGTGGTCTTCAAGAGCATTGACAATATATAAAATACCTTCAACATGATTATTTAGAGCTATAAACATATTATTATCATCATTTGATGGTGTCATACATGCAATAGAATTAACATCATCAACATCCTTTAAACAAATAAATAATGGAAGTTTATCAAGTGAAAAACTACATTCTTGTTCTAAATAAGGAATAATCAATCCTCATCAATAACACAACTCTTAGAATATGTAGATTTATATCTCTTTCTCCTTTGAGCATTCCATTAGTATCATTTTCTAGAGCATCTTCATTATAATATCCACCCCCAAGTTAGTCATTGAAAGTTACTAATTCACTTTCATTAGAAGATAAGGGTCCAACATTTAAAGTATTGGATTCATTCTTGATCTCTTCAACGGCATGTTTCCATCCATAAACCTATTTGAGAATTATGGGATTAAATGAGCATTGGGTATTAAACTTGCATAGGATCCAAGGTATTACAAAATATATCTACACATATTGATACTTCAAGCCTATCAATCTCTGCCTGAGATAAAAAAATATAGATGCAAACATTTTTTTAAAAGGTAAAATAGACTCTACCATTTGCCTTCTAATATTTTCATGAATTCTTCAACACAGAGAGCAAGTTCAACATTATTAACATATTTCTCACCAAAGGCTACAACCAAGCTATCCCAAGAGAAAAAATAATTGTTTGGAAAACTAACCAACCAAAGGTCCTAATAAATAATCTCATCCACATGTCTTCTAGCTCAAACTAAAAATATTTCATAGAGTTTGCAAATACTTGTCCATGCACATTCCCTTGAGAGCATCATGCCCATAAAAAATTAGTAGCTAGTTATAGATTATCTTGGCATGAGTTTCATACTATACATTACCCATGATAGGTTTAGTTAATTATAAACACTATCAAGGGGGCTACCAAAAGGTTTTACATTCTCAATACATGGTATAACCAACTAGGACTTAGACTATGACACATTAAGACCAATCATCTTATTTTTCCTTTGAAGTTCATCTTATTATCTTATAAGTTAATTTAGCCTTTCTCTAGACATATTTAGATGTTGGTAAGGACCTAGGGATCAAATATAACTACTAGCATAGATGTATTAGGAATTACAATAGCAGCTATCACCATCATAGTAACAATAGCAACTAGTTCTTAGGATATAAGATGAAGCATGCGGCAAAGAAAAAATAGGATGATTTCATTGATGAACCCATTCTTTTCAATGTCATAACATTTTACTTGACTAAAAGTCTACCCTCATAAAAATATATAGATTTTTATAAAAAAGAATGTCTCAAGAGAAGAGTAACATGTCATCTCATATTCCCCAGATTTGTATTCCCAATTTACTATCAAGTAAATTATCATGATCATCATAAACATTTGTTTAACAAATAATATTCATTTGCATAATGATTACATAAAAAGTATATATATATATATATATATATATATATATATATATATATATATATATATATATATATATATATATATATATATATATATATTTCAATATTTTCAAACTAAAAATTTATAACATATTCAAAGATAGCATGTTAGTGAATCCCTTCACTTTACAATCACAATGTTTTTGCTCATGGCAATAAAGATAAATTTACATAAAATTTGACTGTCAAGTCATATAAATTAAATATACTATATCTAGAGTTTTGATATTTATCTTCATAAGTCTTGGCTTGTCATCTTCTTGGGAAGGAGAGAATCACCCAAGTGCTTTTCCTCCAACCACAAACTGGAGGTCTCCCCCACACCTTCCTTCCTAGAAGTGGCCCTACCCTTCACGAAGGAAATAGCTATAAAGAACCAATAGGTTTTCCATCTAAGTTTCTAATATTGTGTCCACCATATCCCATCACGGTCATACATCGTTACAACTATAGATCCTCTCTAATGATTTATGACACTACTTTGTGATTATACCATTTGGATCACAGTGAACTAACTAATGCATGCAGAGACAGATGCATTACTTTGGCCAAATATTTAATATACATAGATGTTTTGCAATGAACATAGTTGATTGTTCACACACTTCTAACTTGACTTAGAAGCTATCTCATCCTATAGTGATTATAGTTTGACCTATTCGAGTCATGGGATAAATTAATTATACTACCCATTTAGTCCATCTAACTTGGACTTCTAACTCCAATCCCAGGAGTGCATTCCAGAAGTTTTCTTGTTGCATCTGTAACATGGAACCTGAGACTCCATGTCACTCTATTCCTTTTTTCAATAATTTAAATGTTCTTGGATTTTAATTTCAAGACCAATCTGACTCTTTGTCTCCATGAAATTAGTTACAATGGTTATCCTATTCCAATAATTTTCATCAAATCCATATTGATTATAACATATCTTGTTTAAGTCGATAGTATAAAATACATCGATAATATAAAGTAAAAGAAGAGTACCTTTTTCCATTATGGTAAGACTCTTAGTCTGTAATCACTTAAAATAGGTTTATCACCTTCTACTTCATTCTCAAATAATACCATTAATATAAAGAAAATAATCATAGAGGCTTTCATAGTAATTGAGCTATCAAGCTCACACTCTCATTTCTATTCATAGAAATCTAGAGTTTTTCACGTTTCTATTTCACTTGGGCTAGAAGCACTACATCCACTCATTGTAGTAATAATAATATTACCATCATTTTGATATTCCATGAGTAGAGAAATAAAGCTGAGGGCTCTAAAGATAAGTTATGAAGCCTAATGGCACATAAAGATAAGTGTTTCCAAGTCAAACCCTATTAGATTTCCACATTCAATTTCCAAGGTTTTGGTGCCACAGTCAGTCAATACTATTGTAATTGTTCACACTACTATTAATATGTAGTAAACATGGTTTTAAACACCATAGTTCTCATCTCTAAGATATTATCCTTAAAATTGAATATTATTTATGAATAATTACTATTTAGAAAATCTTGGTTCTCTAGATGACATGGCTTCCTGCCAATCTCAAACCCTAAGGCAATCTTCACATTGATGAAAGCAGTGTAGATAAAGACTATCCATAGTTTAATGTATACAGGTGCCTTTCAGCACCAAGACAATAACTAAGATGTTAGTGGCTTTGCCACAATCTCATACTAAATAGTACGCAAAGACAAAATTGTCTATAATACGTCAGCCTTAATACATAGGCCTAATACATATAACAAAGAAACATTCAAAGCACAATAGTTTTGAGCTAAATCTGAGTTTCATAGTAATGATTTATTAATAGTCTAAAACAAGCCTTGACCAAAAAGTTGTAAGCAATATATAGCTAGTATTATCAATGCAATGCAAACTTTACCTGCATTTGTTGAGTCACCGACTCTGAATGTAGTTTCCTATAAGTTAGTCCTCCTATTTCTTATATTCCTAGACTCTATATCATTCTATTCATTCCCTGCTAGCCCTTTCAAGAGTTATCTCTCCTTTCCAAAGACAATTTTCTACACAATAACTCCCTCCCCTTCCTCATTCACAGGGATAGCAACAAAAAACCCAACTTCAACCAAAACTAAAGCATGTAGGATCATGGGCCTGTGGATAACAAGGCTCATTCTCCATCTTAAACTGCACTCCCTCCACTTTCTCCATGATTTGTGGGGAGTGGAGTCATGCCAAATTGTATAAAAGGAGTGCTCTTGACACAAGGGGCTTAACAAATGAAAGGAATCAAGACTATCATAAGATTATTACTTATATATCACATAAGTAATAATAAGTAAAATAATTATAAACTAAACTACTTGTCACCAAAAGAAAATATCATCACCATTATGGTGCTAACAATAATCATGCAATAGAATATGAATAGGGGGTTGAGGTTTTCTTTCTCCCCCTTCGTAATAAAAAACTGGCATTAATAAAATTAATTTGATACTTATGAAATAGTAATATATATCTTAGGAATCTACTACAGAAAACAAAAATTTAAATTCCTAATCAATTATAATGTTCTCTAAACATTATTCAACCAAATCGACATGGATAATGTTGAAAACCCTTAATGACCAATCGACACTAGTCAAATAAAGATCAACTGAACAAGGGAAGTTAACTGATACATACGCCATCTTGAAGGTTCACATAGTGTACAACTTTTAAACTCAAATGGAAAACCTAACTTTTCCAAGAGATCTATTCCGTTCTCTCTAGTGATACTCTCATTCCATTCTAGGAGGTGGAAATCTTTTTCTTGTTTACACTCATATCTAATTAAGCTATGATCAGTGTATCATAAACAAATCATTATACATCATGCTTAAATAATCTCAATAACACATAAATCCATTTCTAATTCTGAGCATAACTCATAATTTATATAATAAATGATTTATCTTGACATTTCCCTAAACGATAAATCATTAACCTATGATTACTCATCCACATAATCACATGAAAGTAAAAGTTAAACATAGTCAATGTTTGTGGATGTAACATATTTCCCCCCATATGAATCATCGTCCCAAATGATTTAATGTGTCCAAAGTTTATAACATAAAAAGAGTTTCATTTATCATAACAGAAAGCTTAAAATAGATGAGGGAATCTTTGATAAATATCATCATAATTATCCCATGTGGCATTCTCTTCTGCATACTAGTACCATTAGACCTTAGATTGAGCAATTTCTTTATTACACAAGTGTAGCTTACATATTTCGAGCTCTCTAACAGGCTTGATCATTACAAACCCTAGGTCCTTCACCTATATGGCATTCCAATCAAGAATGGAAAGATGGTTATCTCCTACAATATACTTTTTCAAATAAGAAACATGGAAAACATTATGCATCATGGCAAGAGCTAGCAGTAGAGAAATCTTGTATACAACTAGGTTGACCTCCTCAAGAACTTCAAAGGGAGCCACATATATAGGAGATAGTTTGGATGTCTTTCGAAACTTAATAGAACTCTTTTGTGGTTTGACTCTTAAGAGGACTTTATCTCCTACTGAGAAATGTCTTCTAATGTGCTTAGCATCTGCATAACTTTTCTGCCTATCATTCACTTCTTCTAGTCTTTTCTTAATTAGATGGACTTGCTCTTCCATTTGTGATAGCATTTCTAGACCAAGGGTAATCTCATATTCTATCTTATCCGATCTTATAGGAGTTCAGCACTTTCTTCCATATAATTCTTCAAATGGAGCCATCTTAATAGAGGAATGATAGGAATTATTCTAAGCAAATTCCACAAGAGGAAGATAATATTACCACTTGTATTTCCAGTCCATGCAATACATCCTCAATAGATCTTCCAACACTTGATTTACTCTTTCTGTCTAGCCATCTATTTCTGGATGATAAGAAGAGCTTATGTTCAGTTGAGTTCCAAGTGAGGAAAACAAGGTTTGCCAAAACCTTGATGTCATATGGGCATCTCTATTTGAGATGATCTTCTTAGGAATACCATGCAATCTAAATACTTCTTGAACAAATTTGTGGGCTATGACTGGTGCTCCATCTATCAATTTCCTGGGTATAAAATTTGCTACCTTGGTGAGTCTATCCACCACTACCAGAATAACATAGTGCTTATTTCTAGACATTGGAAGTCCTTATACAAAATCCATGCTAATGATTTGCCATTTCCATTTTCAAATCTCATGAGGGTATAGAAGTCATGTTAGGTTATGGTGCTCTACTTTCACCCTTTGGTATTGTAGACATCCAGCTACAAACCTTGAAACATCCCTCTTCATTCCTTTCCAGAAATATAATGGTTTTACATCAGCTAGCAATTTCATCACTCCAAGATGTCTTGAATAAGGTGCATAATGAACCTCCTTCCACACTCCTCAAAGTTCAAAATGTACATCCTTCCTTTAAACCTTAAAAGTCCATCTGGTTCAAAGTAAAATCCATCATACTTGGAATCATGAGGATTATCCATAAGGGTTTATTTTACCTGCTCATAGAATTCATCTCCGTTGGACTTTTGTAACACCTGATTCCTAAAATCATAATGTATGGAGATTATCAAGGAGATATGTCTTCTCCTACTTAAGGCATCCACCACTTAGTTTTCCTTGTCCTATATGCATTTAATCTCAAAATCGTAATCATATATTAATTCTAACTATCTTCTCTGGAGAGCATTTAGATGTGGTTGTGTAAACAAATATTTGAGCCCTTGATGGTGTGTTTTTAATTCAAAAGGTTTCCCAAGTAAATAATGTCTCCACATTTGGAGTCTATGAACCACTACTACCAACTCATGATCATGAGGAGCATAATTCTACTCATATGTTTTCATTTTTTTGGATTCATAAGCAATAACTTACCCATCTTAGGCAAGTACACCACCTAATCCCTCTCCTGAGGCATCGGTGAT
Organism: Cunninghamia lanceolata; assembly: GCA_027924645.1. Taxonomy (NCBI): domain Eukaryota; kingdom Viridiplantae; phylum Streptophyta; class Pinopsida; order Cupressales; family Cupressaceae; genus Cunninghamia; species Cunninghamia lanceolata. The sequence continues at coordinate 10,940,914 of BSBN01000377.1, forward strand.
GACTACAAAATGACCTTCCAGGTCAAGTACCTTTAAAATAGGTGCTATAGTCAACTTTTCTTTTAGTTGGTCAAATGCATCATGGAATTTCTCTAACCAATCAAATGTTTTGCCTTTTCTTTGTAAAGAAGTAATAGGATAGACAATTTTAAAAAATTAGCCACAATTTGTTTGTAATATCCCACTAGGATTGTGAAACCATGGACCTAATGCATATTTCTTAGTGCTGACCATTCCAAAATGGCTCTAATCTTTACTAGGTTCACAACAATTTTTAGATGAAATTATATGACCCAAATATTATACTTTCTTTAGCAAGAAAGTACACTTTGAGAGATTTCCATATAGTTTATGCTCTCTTAATCTCTAGAGAACAATCCTTAGATGTTGAAGGTGTTCCTCCTCCTTTTTAGAGTAAATCAAAATATCATCAAGAAAAACAAGGACAAACTTGTCCAAACAAATCTTTGAACACACTGTTCATTAGGTTCATGAATGTTGTAGGTGAATTCATTAATCCAAAGGGTAGGATAGTGAAGTCATAGTGCCCATACCTTGTTTTAAAGGTTGTCTTATGAATATCCCCATCCTTTAGCCTATCCCAATCGAAGATCAATCTTTGAAAACACACTTTCCCCTCGCATTTGATCAAAGAGATCATCAATGTGGGGCAATGTTTACTTGTTCTTTATCATTGCCTTATTTAGTATACAATAATCTATGCATAATTATAAAGTGCCATCTTTCTTTTTAACAAAAATTACTGGTGCTCCCTAGGGTGAAACACTAGGTCTTATCAATCCTTTTTCAAGTAGTTCATGTAGTTGAGCCTTTAGCTCTATTAACTCTATTGTGGTCATTCTATAAGGAACTTTAGATATAGGTTTCGATCTTGAAATTATATCTATCAAAAAATCAAAACCTCTTTTAGGAGGTAATCCCAGTAATTCATCTAGGAATACATCCTCAAAATCTTGAAGAAAGGGGTACAGGTATCCATATCTAATCTCTCTTGATCTATGGATTCTCTTTCTTCAAATCCTTGGAGTTTTTGAGTTTCATAATACATCAAATCATCTTGGAAAATAAATTCTTTGTGACTATTTAGTTTCTCCATTTTAACAACAAAGAGTTGACATCCTTTTTTCTGGGTTCTTTTCATATGTAGGGCAGATATTTGGCTTAGTTTAACCTCTCTAGTAGTGCATTGCAAAAAAAACTTTATTCCCAAGGTCATCTAGGCATTCTATTGTTTTAGAAAAACAATCCACCTTAGCCCTTTGCCTCCATAACTAATTTATTCCATGGATGACATCATATGAGCCTAATGGGGCTACATAAAGGTTCACTTCAATGGAATAACTCAGGAGTTTGATCTTAGCCTCAAACAAACATTGCTCTACCTGAGCCCTTATCTAATTAGCATATTCGACTGACCAGGTATTTGCCATGTAACCAACTTTTCTAGTAATCTTATTTAAAACTTTTGGAGAAATAAAACATTCTGTAGCACTAGTATCTATCAAAATGGAATATGGAATACTAGATATGTTGAAACACACATGACAACTGAGAGGGGGAGGGTGAGTCAGTTGTCACAATAACTTAACTTCATATAATTATCAAACCATCAACTTATTTAATTACATATAATCTGATTCAACCATGAAATCTTGAAACCAAAAACTTAATCACAATCACACGTTCAACACAAGAGACATTAGATTTTTTACGTGGAAAAACCTATAAGGGAAAAACCATGGTGGGTGTTAGACCACAAAAATATATAAGTTATAACAATACCAAAAATCAGAGGCTCACTACCTATGGGGCTCACTACCCAAAATGCTCACTACAAAGATCAGTTCACTCCCAGTGAGTGGCTCACTCCCATGGATTTTTGAACTAATTTGATAGAATCTACTTTATGCCTAAGTTCAATTCCATTAAAGCATAATTTTCATCCTCTACTCTGCTTTTCTTAGTCTTCACACTTATCTGCTCATTTTTCCACATGACTCTTTTTTCGCAACTTCATTACAAGTCTTTATACAATTCACCAACCATGGAATGTACATCAAGGTTGGTAATACATTCATCAACCATTGGAACAATCTCCAAGGTCAGCATTACAAAACATACATAGAAATAGGTCTCGACCTAATACAAAAATTTGCTAAGGGAAAGATGTAAAGATGTATGTTGATCATGCCACACCTTAGCTAAGACTCAAATGGAATCCTGCATGCCACTACATGCTTATACAATCTTCAAAGCATCTCTGCAAATAGTGAAATCATCCAAGTCAACCAAGACTAGTGATAACACTAGGTCTTGTAAGAACATTCTTCATCCATGATCTGACATTCTCTTTGTGGACCAATCCAAGGGTAGGAACATGATCAATAGACATCCACAAGGACATTGAAATTATTAGAAACATTGGCACAACTTCTAACCACTCTGTTAAGAAGATTCTTCAAACTGGAACACATAAACAACATTGCCAATTACTAGCATAAGAAAAAGATCGCTTGCAGACCACCAAATCATGAACCATTGGAGTTGAAGGCACATTACATCATCTTAGACTTAACTCTAGAACCGTGGACAAAAATACTTCAATGCAGAGCATAATACTTTCTCCCTATCACCACCAAACATACAAAAAAGGTAGTTTTCACTCTGGTGAACATAACTCACTCAAATATTCATACCGGAGGATCAAACTTGAAACATAACATCTTTAGATAGACCTCTAAATAACTTATGATCTACAGACAAGGATATTTGATCTTTAGGAAATGTGGAGCTATCTGTTAGACTATTCTTCAAAGATACTCTACAACATACTGTTTCTACCAGAGGAGCAAATTTTCTCAATATCCTCAAAACTCATTACAAGTAGGCAACAAAACAAGAGCATACTTGACACCAATGACAACACTGATATGTTGACGTCAATGAAAACACCGATTAGGCACATACTTGCAACAATCTCCCCCTTTGTCATTGATGGAAAAATATAATGTGAAAAACTATAAAGACCATCAAAGCAATATTCTCCCCCTTTATCTTTACACATCTGCACTCTTTCTTTTCTATGTTTTTCACATGATTTTTCTCTTCTTTTGACATCAATGATAAAGGGTACATACTTGCATCATGCTTCTCTTATCCAACTGAAATTTATCTATTATCAATACTTTCTTTATTAGGAACTCATATCGGTAACGTTTAGCTACTTGCCCTGAGAGGTAGTCTCAAAACATCAATCTAGATCAAAGAACGAGACTTTGGGCAGCATTAGACTGATGCAATTCCATGCATCTTAGTTTAGGGTAGGAGGGGTAACCCCTATCTTTTCTCTTAGATAATTAAAAGTATCCTTAGGTAAAGGCTTGGTGAATATATCTACAATCTGATCCTTTGTGGACACATATTCCAACTTTAATTCATTCTCTATCACCTTTTCTCTTAGAAAGTGATACCTTATAGATATATGCTTTGTTCTTGAGTGCATCACTAGATTCTTTGAAATATTGATAGCACTTGTATTGTCACAGAAGATTGCAACTGGATCTTCATACACAACTCTTATATCCCTTAAAGTTTGTTTCATCCATGGCACTTGAGTAAAACAACATGCTACTACAATATATTTAGCTTCTTCTATTACTAAAGAGATTGAGTCTTGTTTCTTGCTCAACCATGAAACCAATCTGTTACCCAAAAAGAAATCACCTCCACTTGTACTTTTTCTTTCATCAACATCTCTGACCCAATCAACATCTGTATATAAGCATTGAGAGTGAAATCATTATCCTTTGGATACCATAAGCCATGATCTAGTGTTCCTTTTAAATACCTCAAGATTCTCTTTACTACCATCACATGTGATTCTCTTGGATCTACTTGAAATCTTGCAACAAGACAAACTACAAGCATAACATCAAGTCTGGTTTGAATTAGATAAAGAAATCCTTCAATCATGGATCTATAATTTTTCTGATCAGTCTTGGGTAATTCATTAGTTTTGCTCAACTTGTAGCCAATCACCATGGGAGTACATACCAGTTTAGAGTTTTCCATCCCAAACTTCTTCAACAACTCTTTCACATACTTAGACTGAGATATGAAGATTCTTTTATCTCATTGATTAATTTAGAGACCCACAAAGAAATCCATTCCACCAAACATAGACATCTCAAACTCATTTTGTATTTCTCCTACAAACTTAATGCACATGCCTGCATTTCCTCCAAAGATAATGTCATCAACAAAGAATACAACAATCATGATCTGATTATCATTGATTTTGAAATATAGATTGTTGTTAGCAGTGCCTTTACTGAACCCTAATTGTAACAAATATTTAGCTAACTGTACATACCAGGCTCTCAGGGCTTGTTTCAATCCATACAAAGCCTTCTTCAATCTGCACACCATATCACCTTGTTTTGATAGTTAAAATCCTTCCAGTTGTTCAATGTAGACTTCTTCCAATTCACCATTTAATTCTATGTAGACTTAACATCCATCTAATATACTTTGAAGTCTTTAAATGCTACAAATGCCAAAAACATTCTAATTGCTACAATTCTTTCCATAGGAGGATAGGTTTCTTCAAAATCTATCCCTTCAACCTGAGAGTACCCTTTGCATACCAATCTTGCTTTGCTCCTTACTATTTCTCCATTCTCATTCATCTTTTTTCTAAAAACCCATTTGGTGCCAATCACATTCTTATTAGTAGCTCTAGGAACCAATTCCCAAGTTTGATTCTTTTATATTTGTGTTAGTTCCTCTTCCATAGCCTTTACCCAATTTTCATCATTGCAAGCTTCATTCATAGTTTTAGGTTTTACTTTTAAAAGTAAACAATAATTCACTTGTTCTTCTGTAGCTCTTTTTCTTGTCAATACCCCTTTGCTTTTGTCTCCTATAATCTGATCTTCGAAATGATTAATTCTTACATACCTAGGAGTCTTAGCAGCATTTATTAGAGCTTTTTCTTCTTCATAATGACTGTCTTCTTATTTAAATTTTTCTTCACTTGTTATAACAGCAGGCTCATCTAATTCATAGTTACTCAAGTTTGATATTCTTCCCATGTCTTCATCAACCTTCACATTAGCACTTTCAATGATCTTCTTCAATCTCTTATTGTAGCATTGGTAGGCCTTACTGTTGGTAGAGTATCCAAAAAAGATCCCTTCATCACACCTAGCATCAAACTTCCTTAGATCTTCTTCTCTTATGATATAACATTTACTACCAAAATTTTTGAAATATCTTACTATAGGAGCTCTTCCATACCACAATTCATAAGGAGTTTTGACACTATTACCTTTTACTTGAACCCTATTTAGGATGTACATAGTAGTATGTTTTACTTCTCTCCAATATAGTTTTGGTAGGTCAACTTCTTTCAACATAGTCCTAGCAACCTCTTGAACTATCCTATTCTTTCTTTCAACAACTCCATTCTGCTGAGGAGTCCTAGGTGCAGACAATTGTCTCTTTATACCTTGTTCTTCATAGAAAATATTGAATTCATTTGATGTGAACTCACCTCCTCTATCAGACCTCAAGCACTTAATCTTCAACTCTAACTCATTTTCAACCATTGCCTTGAATGCTTTGAACTTGTCTAGAGCTTCTGATTTATCTTTTAGAAAAGTGACCCAATCTGGAGTAATCATCAATAAGAAACATGAAATAACTCTCTCCTTCTAGACTTCTTATTCTTGTGGGACCACACAAATCTATATGAACCACCTCTAGTAACCCAGCAGAGGATTGTTCTTTACTTTTGAAACTTATTCTTTTTTGTTTCCCAAATTGACATTCCTTGCAAATGGTGTCGGTAGGCTTCACAAGCTTAAGCATATCTCTTATAGCCTGAATAGAACTTATCTTTACTAAGTTGTCAAAATTGATATGACACCTCCTTCTTTGCCATGACCAACTCTCATCAATCTGAGCCAGTAAACAATATTCATTAGTTCCTTTCAAATGATAAATATTACCTCTGGTCTTTTTACCAGTAGCAATTATTCTTCCAGAGCTTTCCATGATCTTGCATTCATTGTATTTGAATCTTAGATCATAACCTTTTCCACACATCTAACCAACACTCAAAAGATTGTGCTTTAAACCCTTTACATACAAAACATCATCAGTATTGTGTTTACCATCAAAAGAAATTGATCCTTTTCCACAAATCTTACCAGCTGTATCATCTCCAAAGATAACTAGTCCACCATCATATTTTTGAAAACTAACAAACTTACTTTTGTCACCTGTCATGTGATGTGAGCATCCACTATCATTAACCCATTCATCCTTATCTTTCTCAGCCTAAACAACCAAAACACTTTCTTCTTCTTGTATTTCTTCCTTCACACACCTAGCAAGATTAGTAGACACAGGTTCTTCTTTAATAGAAATAAACAAGCATTCATTTGCACTAGTACTAGCATCATTAGATTCATCATCATTCACACCTTCGTCATCAAGATCTCTATCATAGTACAACATTTCTTTAGATCTCTAGGAATATTCTCAAATCTTTTTCTATTCCTTTCTTTTCCTTTCAATTCTTTCAAGACATCTAGAAGCATAATGACCTACTTTACCACATGAAAAACATTTGAAAGGTAATTTGCCTTTGAACTTATTGGAACTTCTTTGCAATCTATCAACAAAGTTGTCTTCAATTTCATCAAAGTCATCAATAGGCTCCACTTTGTATTTTTCAGCTCTAGAAATCTTATCAGAAGTACTGGCTTTGAAAGCAGTCTCAACTTTTGGCAGATCATCACCAAACTCTCTCATCTCAAAGGCTGTAATCTTTCCATGTAATTGATCTTTGTCAATAGTTTTTACAATCATTACTTCTTCAATTGCAGCTACCTTGTGACTATAGGACTTTGGTAGAGGTCTAAGAATTTTCATCACAACTTCCATCTCACCAATAGTTCCTCCCATACCTTTTATTCCATTGACATGTCCATCAACCCTTTGCATGAAGGCTATTATGTTTTCATCTTCGTTCATCTTTAAACTCTCATATTTTTCTTTCAAGCCTTGTAGCTTGGCTTCTTTTACAGAATCATCTCCTTCATACAGTTTCTTCAACTTTTCCCAAACCTCATTTGTAGATTCTAGATCCATGACCTTTATCAACTCAATGTCAATCAATGCACTTAACATGGCATCTCTAGCCTTTATATTCAACTCATATTCTTTGATTTCATCTTCAATTATCAAACCATTTTGAGGCATGGTATATTTTGTCTCTATAGCTTTCCACACTTTATAACCAAGACAAAGGAGATGGCTTTTCATTTGTAACTTCAAAAGAGCATGATTTGTCCCATGAAACTATGGAGCTTCCTTCTTAAAAGACATCTTGGATCTTCCTCAAGTTGTTAGGCTTTCTTCTAAGGAACCCATTCTGATACCAATTGTTGAAATACATAGGACAAATGAGAGGGGGGGTGAATCAGCTGTCACAAAAACTTAACTTCATATAATTATCAAACCATCAACTTATGTAATTACTAATAATCAGATTCAACCATGAAAGCATGAAACCATAAACTTAATCACAATCACACATTCAACACAGGAGAAACTAGATTTTTTATGTGGAAAACCCTATAAGGGAAAAACCATGGTGGGTGTTAGCCCACAAAAATATATAGGTTATAACAATAATAAAAACTAGAGGCTCACTACCTATGGGGCTCACTGCCCAAAAAATGCTCACTACAAAGATTGTCTCACTACCAGGGGTGGGTCACAGCCAAGGATTTTTGAACTAATTTGATATCATCTACTCTATGCCTGAGTTCAGTTCCATTGAAGCGCAATTTTCTTCCTTTTCTCTACTTTTATTACTCTTCGCACTTATCTACTCATTTTTCGACACGACTCCTTTTTTGCAACTTTATTACGTGTATTTAAACAAGTCATCAACCTTGGAATGTACATCAAGGTCGGAAATACATTCATCAACCATTGGAACAATCTCCAAGGTCAGCATTACAAAACATACATAGAAATAGGTCTCAACCTAATACAAAAATTTGCTAAGGGAAAGATGTAAAGATGTATGCTAATCATGTCATGCCTTATCTAGGACTCAAATCCAATCCTTCATGCAACTACATGCTTCTACAATCTTCAAAGCATCTCTACAAATAGTGAAATCATCCAAGTCGGCAAAGACTGGTGATAACACCAGGTCTTCTAAGAACATTCTTCATCCATGATCAATGATTCTCTTTGCAGACCAATCCAAGGGTAGGAAGATGATTAGGAGACATCCACAAGAACATTGAAATCATCAAGAACATCCACAACTTCTAACCACTCTATCAAGAAGATTCTTCAAATTGAAACACATAAATAACAATGCCAATTACTTTCATAAGGAAAAGATTGCTTGCAGACCACCAAATCACAAACCATTGGAGTTGAAGGCACATAACATCATCTTAGACTTAAATCTAGAACCACAGACAAAAATACTTCAATGTGGTGGAATGCAGTGCATAATACTTTCCCCTTTCACCACCAAACATATAGAAAAAGAAGTTTTCACTTTGGTGAACATAACTCCCTCAAATATTCATATCGGAGGCTCAAACTTGAAACATAACATCTTTAGATAGATCTCTAAATAACTTTTGATCTACATACAGGGATATTTGATCTATAGCAAATGAGGAGCTATCTGTTAGACTATTCTTCAAAGATACTCTGCAACATACTATTTCTACCGTAGGAGTAAATTTTTTCAATATCCTCAAAACTCATTACAAGCAAGCAACAAAACAAGAGCACCTTTGACACCAATGACAACACTGATATGTTGACATCAATGAAAATATCAATTAGGCATATGCTTGGAACAAGATAAAATACCTATAGTTTTAATTGGAGTAATTTGATACTCTGCTTGCTGATTATCCAAGGTTGTACGTATCTGTTATTGGAAATCTTCTTGTTGTGAGGGTAAAGGATTTTCTTGTGGTTGAGTCCCTTTTGTCTTATTGGGACACTAATTGGAATAATGGTCACCACCACATGAATAACACCCTCTCGTGGGTCCTCACCTTTCATAAGGCTTTCCTGAATTATGTCTGTTTTTCTTGGAGTTATTATTGTTATTCTTTTCACCCTTGAATTCATTCTAATTATCCTTGAATCCTTTATCACCTTTCTTATTGATTTTTTTCTTGTTTCCCTTTTTCTTAAATAACTGGGAGGATTGTGACTAACTAAACTTTTTATAGTTCTTTTCCTAGTATCCAAATATGGATTTCAACTTTTTTCCTATTTGATAGATTCCTCATAAACTTGATCCATTGTAGTGCGACCATGCACACCTACTTTGCCTCCAATTTGGGCATTCAAGCCCATGATGAAATTTAGAATGTGAAACCTCTCATCTTTTTGATATTGGGGAACATATTTAAGGAGATGAGTGAATTTCTCCTAGTATTCATTCATAGATGAGTCACCCTGTCTCAGGTTTTGGAAGTCTTTGACCTTCTGATCAAAGTACAATAGTGGCAACCATCTTTACATGAAGAGTTCCACAAACCTTTCCCAGGTTAGACTCAAGGAGCTCAATCTTAACTCCATCTTCTAGTTCATCCACCAGGTGGATGCTTCACCTGTCGATTGGTATGCTCCCCATAACACTTTGGTTATTTCAGAATAGTTTCTTATTTCAAAGTATTTCTCCATTTTTGTAAGCATTCCTCCATGGTATCTTCACTTATAGTCTATAAAATTTGGGAGGTGTAATATTTTTCATATCTCTAGATAACTCTAGAGCCAAGTGGCTCCTTTTATACTCATCTTGTCTCATTTCAGAGTTATTCTCTCCATGTCTACTTTGGGTGGTGTTTTCATGACATTCCTCATCTTCACCCTTGTGGAAGGCTTTTTGCTTGGGTCCATTCTGACCCTTGACCTCTCTCTCTAAAATTCCAATTCTTTCCCTCTTCTCATGGAGTATAGCAAGGATCTAACCAAGTTTTGAATCGAAGTAGCTAGAAGGTTTCCCTTCCTGTTGGATACCCCCAGTGTTGGTTCCTATCTGAACCATGTTGCAATCTACTTCTCCTAAATTTTGAAGGTTAAGCATTCAATTAGTTTTTTTCATACTATTGAATCCATTCATAAACATAAAATCTATTTTCATTTATGCAATCTTAAACAAGATAGGAAAGCTTATGCCAAATTTTCAAAATTGCATTACAGTACCATGGATCACATAATATCCATCATTTATTATAATTATTTATATCTTGCAACTATAAGTCACTTTCAGAAAGGAAGATTTTCCCACATTCATCCTCATCCTTGAGGTTTACCAAATCAAAATTGGGAGGTGGATGTACTTGCAGGTAGTCATCCATGATCTCCCAAGTGATAATAGGAGCATTAGGGCCATTTCCAAATGGTAATTCCTTAGGTGTAGAGGGTTTAATTGATTCATTTTTAGAGATAGGAACAATAGCCTTAAGTGCCTTGTCCTTCTTTCCCTTCTCATGCTTGATACATTTAATAGCATCAGTGAAGGTTTTTGTATTAGATAACCATGCACCTTCTAGATAACCAATTTGAACTAGGCTTTTCTTATTAAGGATTGCTCCCTCATAGCCTTTAGGTAACCTCCATTTCCCATTACCTTCTTCCTCAGTGTCATTCATGCTCTTACCATTCTAGAAAAAGAACATTCAAACATTAGCAACTATTAATGTTTGAGGAAGATTTCATGTAGTGAGCTCATAGGTCCATGTGTTGACCCTGGTAGCTCTCATACCATATGCAACATGTCATCTCATATTACCTAGATTTGAATTCCCAATTTACTATCAAGTAAATTATCATGATCATAATAAACATCTATTTTACAAACAATATTCATTTGCATAATGATTACATAAAAAACATATATTGTTTTTTTCAATATTTTCAAACTCAAAATTTATAACATATTCAAAGATAGCATGTTAGTGAATCCCTTCACTTTACAATTGCAATGTTTTTCTCATGGCAATAAAGATAAATTTACATAAAATTTGATTGTCAAGTCATATAAATTGAATATACTGCATTTGGAGTTTTGATATATGTCTTCATAAGTCTTGGCTTTTCATCTACTTGGGAAGGAAAGCATCATCTGAGTGCTTTTCCTCCAACCATAGACTAGTGGTCTCCCACACACCTTCCTTATTGGAAGTGGCCCTACCCTTCATGAAGGGAATAGATACAAAGAACCAATAGGTTTTCCATCTGAATTGCTAGTGTTGTGTCCATCATATCCCATCATGGTCATACAACTATAGATCCTCTCTAACTATGTATGATACTACTGGATGGTTATGTCATCTAGATCACAATGAACTGACTAATGCATGCAGAGACCGATGCATTACTTTTTCCAAAGATTTAATATATATGGACATTTCACAATGAATGTAGTCGGTTGTTCACACAATTCCAACTATAGTGATTATAGTTTGACCTTTTTCGGTCATGAGATAAATTAATTATGCTTCCCATTTAGTCCATCTGACTTAGACTTCTAACTCCGATCCTGAGAGTGCATTCGAGAAGTTTTCTTGTTGCATCTGCAACATGGAACGTATGACTCCACGTCACTCTATTCCTTTTTTTCAATAATTTAAATGTTCTTAGTTTTCAATCTCAAGACCAATCTTGGTCTTTGTCTCCATGAGATTAGTTACAATGTTTATCCTGTTCCAAGGATTTTTATGAAATCCATATTGATTATAACATATCCTGTTTAAGTCGATAGTATAAAATAAATTGATAATATAAAGTAAAAGAAGTGTACTTTTTTTCATTATGGTAGACTCTTAGTCTATAAAAACTTAAAAGGGTTTTATCATCTTCTACTTCATTCTTGAATAATACCATTAATATAAAAAAAATCATAGTATTTTTCATAGCAATTGAGCTATCAAGCTCACTCTATCATTTCTATTCAAAGAAATATAAGTTATTCATGTTTCTATTTCCCTTGTGCTCAAAGTACTACATGCACTCAGTGAAATAATAATAATATTACGATCATTTTTATATTCATCAAGTAGACCAATAAATATCACAAAGTTCTGAAGATAAACTATGAAGCCTAATGGAACATAAAGATAAGGGATTCCAAGTCGAACCCTGTTAGATTTCCACATTCAATTTCCAAGATCTAAGTGTCACAGTTAGCCAGTACTACTATAATTATTCACACTGTTGTTAATATATAGTAACAATGGTTTCAAACACCATATTTCTCATCTCTGAGATACTATCATTAATAGTGAACTTTCTTTATGAATAGTTATTATTTAGAAAAGCTTAGTTATCCAGATAACATGGCTTCCTGCCAATCTCAAACAATAAGGCAATCTTCATATTAATGTAGTGTAGATAAATACTATCCACAGTTTAATGTATACAGGTTCCTTTCAGAACAAAAAAAAATGAGATGTCGGTGGCTTCACTATAGTCTCATACTAAATAGTATTAGAGATAGAATTGTCTATAATATGTTGAGCTTAATACACAAGCCTGATACATTTAACAAAGAAACATTTGAACCACAATAGTTTCAAACTAAATCTAGGTTTCATAGTAATTGTTTATTAACAACCTAAAATAGGCATCAACCCAAAAGTTCTAAGAAATATACAACTAGTATTATCAATGCAATGTAAAATTTACTTGTATTCATTAAGTCATCGACTCTGAATGCAGTTTTCTATAAACTAGTCCCCCTATTTCTTATAGTCCTTGAATTTATATCATTCAAATATTTCCCTTCCAACACTTTCAAGAGTTCTCTCTCCTTTCCAAATATAGTTTTCTACACAACTCCCTCGCCTTTCTCATTCATAGGGATACCAACAAAGAAACCAACTTCCACCGAAACTAAAGCATACAGGATCGTAGGCCTATGGATAACAAGGCTCATGCTCTACCTTAAACTTCACTCCCTCCACTTTCTCCATGATCTGTGGGGAGTGGAGTCATGCCAACTTGAATAAAATGAGTGCTCTCAACATAATAAACTTAACAGACCATGAAAGGAATCAAGACTATCATAAGATTATTAATTATATATCACATAAGTAATAATAAGTAAAATAATTATAAACTAAACTATTAGACGCCATGAAAAAATATCATCACCATTATGCTGCTAACAATAATCACACAATATAATACAAATATGGGGTTGAGGTTTTCTTTCTCCCCTTCATAATCTAAAATTGACATTAATAAAATTAATTCGATACTTACAAAATAATAATATATATCCCAAGAATCTACTACGAAAGACAAAAAATTAAACTGTAATCAATTATAATGTTCTCTAAACATTATTCAACCAAGTCAACTTGGATAACGTCGAAAACCCTTAACAACCAATTGACACTAGTCAAATAAAGATCAACTGAACAAGGGAAGTTAATTGATACATACCCTGTCTCAAAGGACCACATAGTGTACAACTTTGAAACTAAAATTGAAATCCTCACTTTTCCAAGACATCTACTCCCTTGTCTCTGGTGATACTCTCCTTTCATTCTTCAAGGTAGAAAACTTTTCCCTATTTACACTCACAGCTAATCAAACTATGATCATTGTATCATCAACAAATCATTATACATCATGCTTAAATAATCTCAATAACACATAATATCATTTCTAATTCTAAACATAACTCATAATTCATATAGTAAATGATTTATCCTCACATTTTCCCAAATGTCAAATCATTAACCTATGATTACTCATCCACATAATCACATGAAAGTAAAAGTTAAACATAGTCAAAGTTTGGTGATGTAACAAGAAGAACAGAAGAAGAACATTATGTACCTTAACATGAAATCCTACACACATTTGATATGTTTCTTGAGTAACTTTAGCAATCTTGAAGATAGTAGGATACAACTTTTTTCAAGATAGAAAAGTCACCACATCTTTCAAAGGGGATAATCCTTATAACACAATTGATCTACATGGCATAACATAATATGAGTTGACTCCACTAGAAAAATGTTCACATGTTGTAGCATAATAATGAACACAACTAAGGGAAACCTATAAAAAATGATACCATTTTTTATCACTAAAAATTTTTTCTCCACAAATGCTAAAGACATATATGAAAACCAAGGCCTGGAAAGGTCACCATAGATTGATTGGTTTGACTTATAATTAGATTGTTACATGAATAGGCCAATGCTTGAGAGTAAGTAAATTATCCTTCATCTTTAGGCATTTGTTATGCAAGGGAGGTGCTCCCCAAGGTCTTCATAATAGGAAAATTAAAGAGAAATTAACTATATACACAAGGACCACAAGCAACCATACTCATGGTGCTATGAATCCTTAAGGTTTGTCACTAGATTCATGTCAACATTGGATACATAAAGACCTGCAATACCTCTATCAAGAAGATAACAACCTACTCTTTCCATGCAACATAAGATAATTGTATGCTCAAAAATTGGTTTATGGAAAGATAAGAAGATCAAACAATACAACCTAAGAATACTCAAATCAATAACTGAATCCTTACACATGGGATAGAACAAAACAAGTTCACCCAATACCTTGTTTTATTATTCTTTGATCGATCATGGATTGAATGTGGGCTTCCTTCAAATATCAGCAATAACCAATGATGATGAAGGATTTAGTTGGATAGGAGAAGATTGGAAGAAGAAATATTTTGATAGCATGTACTTGCTTAAAGGGCTCCACCTTTTTGAGTGGTGGGGAGATATAGTTATTTAAAGGGTTGGATAGGTAATTGGATAGTTGTGAGATAGTTTTGGATTAAGGACTAATTAGGATTAAGTCTCAATTAGGATATTATTAGGAAATTATTAGGGATTTATGAGGGATTTAATAAATAAAAAGATTTATTTATGTGAGAGGATTATGGAAAGGTAAGGAAATGATAAAATGAAAGAATTATTTATTTGGTTTTCGACAGGTGAAGAGGAGAAATTAATTAAATAATTAGAATATATAATTAATTTGGAGAAGATATGTATGTAAAAAGGGTACTCAGGACCTACCAAAGGTGTAGGAAAGATATGGTCAATTTTAGGTGTCTACAATAATAATAATTTTTATCCATAAGAATGAATCCACTTAACTTTTCATGCACACATGTAAGAGGGAAGAACACTAATATAATTCTTTAATAATTTATTAATTCTAGGATTTCATAAGATATGCCATAGATTGCATTATTGGATCATAAAAGATTAAGAATTTAACACTATTCCTAAGATACTAAGAATAAAATATGATTATAATAAAATGTGTTGATCTCGCACCATTTGGACTAGTGCCTAATCTAGTCAGAAACAAAGTAAAATATTTTAAAGAATGCAAGAGAATTCTTGCAAAGCAATAATACAACTAGATCTATAGACATTTACAAACATAAAGAGTAGAGGCATCACAATCTAAGCATTCTTAAGTAATCCATTTAATATCAACAGCACCCCACATACAACAAGAAGAGACAATCACAAAATCCTTTGCCATGAATTATAATTTTATTCCATTTATCTATCCCTATTACATCAAACCACCAAATGTGGCAAGGGAGAATTAATAGTTAGGCTCAAAAGATACCTTGAAGTGTTGTAGCCTAAAATAGAGGCATCCATATTTAGATACAACATCTACTTGACTAATCCTTCCTAGAGTGGTACAAGAGCATCCAGTGGTGTAAGGACAATCTTACATCACCCCAAAAAAAGATGATTTTATTTTCTATTCTTTTCAAATTCTATATTTTTGGATACAAAATTGCTTGAATAATGATGTAGAACCTTCAATTTTTACAACCTACTAAAAAGAACCAACTACTATTTTTAGAAAGTTTGCATTTGAGCATGTATAGAAGCAAAAATTTACTCAATGCTTCAAAATTAAAAAATATGCCCTTTTCATGAAGGAATTGGCCAAAGATCACTTGTGAAATGAAAGATATTAAAGTTTTTGTTTCTTTAAAAACCCTTGAAGAAGTTTCAAAGTTAGATATAAGGCACTTAGAGGCCCTGTACAACCTCAAAGATGGGTGGAATCAACAAAGAAGATTCTTAGTGCATAGAGCACTTCGTAAGCTTTCCAACACATCAAATGAGTTTTGGAGGGAGTTAAATTTTGGCTGGAAAGCACCAAAAAAGGGCTATTTATTGCCATTTTACTGAATCCTTTGGGGTAGTAGAGAAAAATGGGGAAGTGTTTAGAGTTAGGAGAAGGTGAGAAAACATAAACCCTAGTAGATTTAAAGGTACAAAAGGAGAAAGGTTCCAGAATCTAGAAAAAGTAAGTTGTAATGTGTTGTAGCCTCTTGAGGATTCATCCTTTGATTCAATTCCAATTTCTATAATGTAATGTGTTGTCCAAACTAATAAAAGAACATTCCTATTTTCTCTAAGCAATCTGTGTTATTATGTGATTTAGGATTGACCCCCTCATAAAGTGGTATCAAAGCAATGGTTCCTAAGTGTGTAGATAAATCACTGACTATGAGGCAAGTTGCACCAGGACCTGAGGTTGTGGATTTACTATAGAAATCAAATAAGGTTGTGGGTTTGTTGTAGAACTAAAAAAAGCCTCCATGGAGGAACCATGGTGGTGCTAAGAGAAATACTTTGACAGAAGAGGATTTTAGAGCCCTATAGAGATAAATTGATGCATTGCAAGAGGATCTACAAAGAGGGTTTGAAATAGGAATAAGAGAAAAAAGTGAAGATGAAGTTTAAGAAGAAGAGCTATCCGAGGAAGAAAATGAGGATGTAGGAGATACTGTACAAGTTAGGTTATTGAGGGCTATTTCAGAGATTGGAAAGAGGCCTAGGATTGAAGTTTCTACCTATTCTGGGGATTTAAATTTGGAAGAGATTATTGATTGGATAAATGATATGGAGGAATATTTTGAGTATGAAGATGTGGAGGATCTAGAATGGGTCATATTTACAAAAATGAAGTTGAAGGTCCATGCTAGTATTTGGTGGAAGGAGGTCCAATTAGAAAGAAATAGAAGGAAAAGGAAAGATTACCTGATGGTGGACAAACTAAAGAAGTAGTTCATTCTTGTGGACTATGAGTTGTAGTTGTTGAAGAAGATGCAAGGATTGAAGCAAGCTAACAATCTATTAAGGAATATACATAAGAGTTTTGTAAGATTATTATCAGAACAGGCCATGTAGAGGCCAATAAGGAGAAGGTAGAACATTACATAAATGGATTGAGGCTAAGTATTCAAGAAGAGATGAGCTTGGTAAGAATGAACACCATAGAAGATGTGTACTAGTTTTCCTTGAAGGTAGAAGAGAAGATCAATAAAAAATTTGAAAGAAGGTAAAGAGGAAGACATCATGGCGAAAGGATTGGTGGAAGATCCTATGGAGGTTGAAATGAAGATCAAAAGGAAAGTGAAGAAGTAGGCACTAGTGAAAATCAGAAAGGAGATAATGCCTACCGCTCTTGTGACCAAAATAATGGTCAGCAAAGAGGAAGAGGAAGAGAAAGACCTAGGAAATGACCTAGAAGAGGAGGTTTCAAAGGAACATATTTCAAATGTGGAGAAGGAAATTGAGTCTACAAGTTTCCCCAACATCAAAGAAGGATAAGTAAAAGACTTGAAGGTAATGCACAAGTTTCACATGTAGATGAAGATGCATAGTCTAAGCATTCTGAGGATGTTGAAAGGGGAGAAACCCTAGTTGTTAGAAGAAACTTGTTAAATGAAGAGAAAGAACTACATTAGAGGAAGAGTTTATTTGCACAAGGTGCAAGTGTGAAGGTAAGTGTTGTGATATTATTATTAACAGTGGAAGCACTGATAATGTTGTCTCAGAGGAGATGGTGTGAGGCCTGCTTTTTACACTACTATTCATGAGACTATTTGTAGTGCTATTACTATTACTGTTATGTTGAGAGAACTATTGATCCCGAATCTTGTTTATTAAACCTAATTGATTTTTAAGGAAATAATTGTGCAATAATAATTAGATGTTGCTTTGAAGAAAATGATGAATGCATATGGAACTTTATTGTGATTTCAGTATGATTATATGATAGAATATTTAGGTATGCTTGTATAAAAGTTTCTTCAGCTATGATATCTTTATGTGTTATTGACTTCAACTTTGAGTGTGCAAGTATTGCTAACGAAACCACATATACAAGAGATCATCCATACCCTATGTTGTATCCCTTGTGAGCCGATCTAGTTCCATGAGGAACTAAGATCAACCTCGTGTTTGGAGAAATGTTGTAATGTTGTAATGTGCTAATGTTGCATGAGGTCAGGGGAATTAGGGCTACCTTTTGATTTACTTATATTGTGATAAGTGTTGTAAAGAAATGTTGTTTTAGATCTTGTTTTAACTTTATTTCTTTTAGACCCTTTTCTTGTGCTTTTATTTGACTTTGGGAGTTCTAACTAGGTAAAAAGCAACCCTGGTTTATACCCCATGGGTCTAGGGACCTTTTTGAATAGGATAACCTTGGGTTAACTTCCATATGGTCACTTAAACTTCCTAGTGAAGTTAAGTGACGAATTTGGAAGCAAGGGGACATGGGCTGAGTGGAATCCACACTTAGGCCCACTTCCAAGTCATGGAACAACTCCATGATCCCCTAATAATGGAGTGCTTGTCTCTTTGTGCCTCTCTTTTGGTGGGGTTCCCCTTAATAAGGGTGGTGTGTCTTCCACTCTCCTTTTTATTTATATTTTACTTATTGTATTTTATTTCTACATGTGGGCTATAATGGGGGACCTCTTGAGTGGGGTGAATTGTTTTAAGTCCACTAGGATAATGGATGAGTTGGGGGGAATTAGTTGTTTAATGCCACTTGGGAAATAAGAAAAATAGAAGGAATTAGTTTTAAAAGAGAGAGGATGAGGAGAGTAAGGGAGTTGGATTATTGTGGAAAGAAGGAGAACTTGGAGGAGGAGGCTAGAGTGGATCTCTTCATCAAATTTCATCCACAATTGGGCTTGAGAAGGTTGGTGAATAAGACTTCTCACTTGTATGACCTGTTGTTTGTTATGTATGTTTTGTTCTCGCTTGATGATTGAGTCTGCAAATGTTTTCTATGTGTTTTTCTGTTATTTTGGGGTATGTGTTGGGTGTTGAAAGAGCTCCTTCCAGTTGGAAGGCAATGTTCATCATGTATAGGGAAGGGAAGGTGTGAACCTCCTTGGGTGTCTTTCTTGTTTTCTTGATATATGAAATGCCTTGAGGGCATGTTGGTACTTTTGAGCGAAGAGGGATTTAAGGCTTTGAGAGCCTATTTGGGGATATCCCATGAAGTTTGATTAATTGGATGGCTTGAGGCCATGAGATAGTTGTGACAAATGTGTAAAGAATGACACCTTGAGTGAGAGAGTCTACTTCCCTACCCTCCTTGAACTCACCTAAGCTGAGTCTTTGTATTGTGAGTAAACCATGGGAGTGTGTGTGTTATTTGCTTTGTTTGTTGTTGTTCAATGTTGTGAAGTATTTTGGTCGATTCTACCCTGGGTAAGTGGATGGTCTCCCTAGCTCGGGGGTGACCCTCTTGTGGGTCTAAGGTAGGGAGGAGAGCTAGTTGGTTGTTGTTTTCTCCCTTATTGTCATGCAGGTTACTGTTGGAGCATGTTAAGAGGATTGAAGGAGTGTTGCCTTGATAGAGATAATATACAATCTTCCCACATGTAATGAGAGCTTGGTCTCTTTAATATCTTCCTGGTTAAGTTTCTTTGATGAGGAAAGATTGTTTTCTATGAAAGTTGTAGAAAAATCTGTATGGGGAGAAGGAAGTAATTCTTCCCTTAGAGTGTATGTGAGTTGTGGGAGCCTTACGGTTATTTGTTCTTATTTATCTAAATTGTAAATTGTGAGAATGGTTGTTGAATTGGATCAGTTGATAAAATATATCTCTTGCATTTATTAGTGAGAAAGTTATCTTTACAGTATTATGAAGGAAGCAAATTTTGCCCTTGAAAACAAAATTAAAGCTTGAGTTAAAGTACGCAATGGAAATAATCTAAATTGAATTTACTTGATAGTTGTGTGTTATTGGAATGAAAGAGCTACTAGATCCTGTTTTTACTCTTCTTCATTAAATTTATTCGAAAAGAAATGTAGAATTGATAGATTAAATTTTAGTTAGAAAATACAGAATAAAAAGGTTAGTGTTTTATGTTCACTTAAACATTTGTTACACTGGAAATAAAAATTGTTAGAGATAGTGTGAAAAAGATTTACTATGGAAATTTGTTATGTATTTGTTTTTAATATTAAATGAAGATTGTGAAAATTGGATACACTTGCATTTGTATATATTCTGTTATTAAATGATGATGTGAAATTTTGAAATACGTGTATATATATACATATATATTTAAATAGTTAAATTAAATGAAATGAAATTGTGAAACTGTTTTATATATATACATATATATTATTAGATAAATTAAATGAAACTGTGAAACTGATATATATATATATATATATATATATTAAAATTTATTTTTATTTAAAAATTTTGAAATAACATATGCGATGTAAGAAGAGAGGTTCGTAGTTTGCATTACACAGTTGAGAATAAATATGAAATGGTGGGGGGGTTAAACCCCCCACCAAACCTTAATATATGGAGGGTGTGGGGAGGGGTGGAGCCCCACCCACACCCCATGAAGTGGGATGTGGGTGGGGCTCCGCCCCTCCCCACATCCCCCACTCCATATAACCCCCATAGCCTGCAATAGGCCCACACCTCGCCGTGACCTTAAAACCCTCCCCACCGCGCCTATCAACCGCCACCCTCCACGGCCCTTACACTGCCTTTTGCTGCTGCCCTCCATGGCAACCAAATGCCCTCCTCTCCGCCTCTTCACTCTCCATTCATCCCCTGCACAGTGCCTCAACGCTGTCTCCGCCATGGCCGCCACTGCGACCACCGTCGTCCTCCTCCATCCTCCAACTCAGAGCCGCCGCCACTCCCCTGCCCTGCAACACACTTACAAAAGAAAAACAAGGAGTTAGGGTTATTTCAACCCATTTTGCTATGAGTTGGATTCTTATAAAATATTATGAGTGGATTTTTTAAAAAAAAATACTCTATTAAAAATTCATGGGTGGAGACTCCATTATCATTATTAAAATTATCAATTATATATATATATATATAAATTGCCCTAAAAGGATATTCCATCGATTATATAAATATATATATATATACTTATGTGTTGGATTTTTATAAAACACTCTATTAAAATGAAATCATGGGTAGAGATCCCATTAACAATATAAGATTTACAATCATATATATATATATATATATATATATATATATATATATATATATGTACGTACGTATGTATGTATATATGTATATATGTATATATATATATAGGAATTGTTAACAATAAGATTGCTCTAAAAGGATGTATATTTTTATATATATTTATATATATAGAATTGAACAATATTATTTTAAAAATAGTCAATGTAACGTATTTAAAAATGTAAAATATATAATTAATTGGATACATATATTTAATTAATGTTTTACATTATTTGTATCAAAAGAAATGATGAGACAATTAATATTTAAAATTTGACAGTTCGGTCTATAAAGAAAATGCATTTTTTTTTTAAGATAAATTATTACGAAATGGTAGATAATGAAGATGAGACATTATATTGAAAACAAACTGATAAAATCTATTAGGGGCCAACTAATTAATAGGTAAATTTAAGCGTGAAAAGATAAAATGAACATGAACATAGTGATCACCATCTAATAAAGATAGAAATACCAAACTTGGAGAAAACGTGCATAAGATTATTATTCTGTTAGCAACAGTGATGTTGATGACTTTAACATATGCAACTAAGCATGCTTGTGCGTGCAAGGGGAAACTTTTCAAGTAGTAAGAGAAAATTTTTGATAGTTCGTATCATGTCTACATGTCATATGTGGACATAACATGCATGTTTTGCGTGTTGTGACCGCATGTGAAATGTGGGCATGACATTTGGTAACAGAGCCAAGTCATTTAAAAACACTGGGCTTGTTTAAGCACATTATCACTTCCATGACCAAACTGACTAGAGGTTACCTCGTTTTGTAGAATGCCTCCCAGACAAGTTCGGTGAGTACTGCCCCGCCATACTCCACCCACCGAGGTGCGCACTGATTCTTCAGCTATGGGATCGGATTAGCCAATTCCACCAGAATAGCCAATTCCACAGGTTTAGCCAGTTCTACAGGCACAACCAGTTCCTCAAGTACCGTAAGCACCACCAGCCCCACTAGATATGGGACCACAGATATTAGAGGCCTTACAGGCTATCTTAGATAGGCTTCCACCGGCTGTAGTTGAGCTACGCGTAGAGCCACGTGGCGAGCCCCACGATGTTTCGCAAGAGGAGCCACACATGGAGACATGAGCTGAATCTCATGTCGAGCCACATGTAGAGCCCCGCGTAGAGCCGTAGGGGGTACCATGTGTGGAGCCTTATATCAAGTTGCTAGATATAGAGGAGGTTGGTTCAGTTGACAAGGCCTGTAGCAGGAGCCCCACACATCATGCCAGACATGACAAGATAGTAAGAGTAGAGTAATTTGGCCCCAAGCCTTATGATTATCATGCAGATGAGCCTTACAGGGGGCACAGTGATAGAGGAGATCCCATCAGGGATATATTGAGGTCGAACCCTCCTACCTTCATCAGAACCACAGAGGGAGCTGAGGTAGAGGCCTGGCTTATCAGTTTGGACAGATGCTTCATGTTGCATCCATACGTAGGCAACACGAAGGCCCGTGTGGTAGTACACTTATTACGAGATGCAACAGCTACCTGGTGGCGCACTAAGGAGTGCAAGCGTCACCTGTCCTTAGATACCCTCTCATGGGAGACCTTTATAGAGCACTTCAACGCGCGTTATCTATCAGACCATTACAAACATCATCGTATAGATGAGTTTCATGACCTACAGCAGAGGGGACTCTTAGTGGTACAGTATGAGAGTAAGTTTACAGAGTTATCCAGATATGCGGAGTATCTCCACAATGAGAAACCCCTGTGCATAAGTTTATCAGAGGTCTAAACCACAGTAGAGCAGGACCTGTTCGAATGGCAGATCCCTAGACTCTGAGTGATGCTGCCGAGAAGGCTTATATTGTTGAAGAAATTCAAGGACAGGGGAAGAGTTCTCGCCCTCAGTTCCAGGATCAGGGACAGTAGCAACATCAACAGAATTTTTATAGGCAAACACAACCACCTCCTAGAGGAGGATATAGTTCAGCACCATTACCTCCTAGGCCTCCACAACAACAACAGTCACAGCAGCAACAGAAAGCTAAAACACAACATAAGTCATATGGGGGAAATAATAGAGGTTGGCAATAGAAGGGCCCATGCAGAGATCAGTGACAACAGGGACCACCTGCAGGACCTGCGAGACCGCAATAGTCGTATAGGGGTTTACAGGGGTCTACTAGCAGAACAGGACAGCAATAGTCAAGTAGGACTCAGACTCTACAGGTACAGGTTAGAGGCCCTTGTTATACTTGTGGTGAAGCTGGACACATAGCTAGAGAGTGCCCACAGGGTTATACAATAGGGGGACAACATCATACAGGAGGTTCCAAGTAGACTGTGGGTAATGTGGGTAAATCCCACCATATGTTTGCAGCGGTTGACAACCGCTAGGCTGATTTTTAGGCTTCAGTTATTGAGACAGCAGGTATGATTGCAGAATCTCCCATCTTTATCCTTTTTGACTCTAGAGCTACTGACTCCTTTTTATCTACATCGTTAGTGGGATGTTGCAGGCTGGTGGCTTCTAGGCAAGACATTAGGTGGGAGGTCGAGTTGGCCTCTAGGGTCAAGATGTCAGTTGATACCATTGTTAGAAATTGTGAAGTTTCCTTGGGTTGATTCATTACAACATGGGATCTTAGGGTGATGC
Source organism: Cunninghamia lanceolata (assembly GCA_027924645.1). NCBI lineage: Eukaryota > Viridiplantae > Streptophyta > Pinopsida > Cupressales > Cupressaceae > Cunninghamia > Cunninghamia lanceolata. The sequence goes on from BSBN01000377.1 coordinate 10,964,973, forward strand.
CATTAGGAACCTACGGCATAGTCCTTGCCATGGACTGGCTTGTGGCTCACAAAGCCAAGCTAGATTGCCACCAGAGGATGATTAGTTGCATAGATGATCATGGCACACCGGTCGAGATAGTGGGCATATAGAAGCCCACGACTGCTCGAACGATATCCACTCAGCAACTTAAGCATTGCATACGGAAGGGTTGTCAGATGTTTGCTATCATAGTCAGTGATAAATCAGAAGATGAACCTGAGACTACATTAGATGATCACCCCATCCTAAGAGAATTTGCAGATGTTTTTCCACCAAAGTTACCTGGTATGCCTCCATGTAGAGAAGTTGATTTCCACATCGATTTAGTACTAGGGGCAGAACTAGTATCTCGTGCACCTTATAGAATGACTACACATGAGCTTATAGAGCTTAAACTATAGATAGAAGAATTATTAGAGAAGGGACACATCCAACCTAGCGTTTCACCATAGGCCGCACCAATTATCTTCGTAAAGAAGAAGGATGGATCTCTTCAGCTTTGCATGGACTACAGGCAATTGAACAAAGTGACGGTGAGGAACCGATATCCTCTGCCAAGGATTGACGATCTCTTTGACCAAATCCAAGGAGCTAGAGTGTTTTCAAATATTGATTTAAAATCTGGGTATCACAAATTACGAATCACTGAGGCAGATATACACAAAACTGCTTTCCGAACTAGATATGGCCATTATGAATTTATAGTGGTACCTTTCGGATTGACGAATGCCCCTATAGTGTTCATGAGTCTCATGAACAAGGTGTTCCACCCTTACCTAGATCAGTTTGTGATCATTTTTCTAGATGACATTTTGATCTACTCACGGACTGAGGAGGAACATGTGGACCATTTGTCTTAGGTATTGCAGTGTTTACATGAGCATCAGTTGTATGGCAACCTGGCGAAATGTGCCTTCTTTAGGATAGAGGTACAGTATTTGGGGCATATATTACAGGCGATGGTATCTCCGTAGATCCATCGAAGATCAGAGCAATTCAGGATTGGCCAGCACCCACCAGTGTAACAAAAGTAAGGAGCTTTATGGGATTAGCTAGTTACTACCGTAGGTTTGTCGAAGGTTTCTCTACGATAGCTCATCCTATTACTTCCCTTCAGTGAAAAGGGAAAGGATTCACTTGGACTGAGTAGTGTGAGAAGGCCTTTGGGATCCTTAAGGAATGTCTTCCCAATGCTCCCATATTAGCTATTCCTGATCCAGTAGAAGATTTTGTTGTCTGCACGGATGCATCATTAGAGGGATTTGGAGCTGTGCTTATGCAGGGTGGTAGAGCGATTGCTTATGAATCGTGAAAACTTAAAACACATGAACTAAGCTACCCTACTTACGATCTAGAGCTCGCAGCCGTTATTCATGCTCTTGTTCGTTGGAGACACTTTCTTTTAGGCTGACATTTTGAGCTCCATTCGGATCATCATAGCTTGCAGTATATTTTCACTCAGCGTAATTTGAACGCCTACTAGCAGCGTTGGATGGAGTTCTTATGTGAGTACAACTTTGATATCCACTACATCAAAGGAAAGGAGAATGTGGTTGCCAATGCTTTGAGTCAAAGGTGCCACGAGATCCTGACTCTAACTTTGAAGGTGGATTTGAGAGAACGTATCTTACAGCATCTGCCTGAGGATGAGTGGTTTCTTAAGGTACAACAAGAAATCTAGAATCAGAGGGTCCTGAAGGGTAAATTTTCATAGGCTATTCCCTGGAGTCAGATGGATTACTTAGACATAAGCAGCGCATCTATGTACCCCGTGTGGGTGATTTGTGTACAGTGATACTCTCTGAGGCTCATAGAGCACCCTATGCAGCTCATCCTGGAGTGAAGAAGATGCATGTGGATTTGCAGTGGTTATATCATTGGGCTGGGATGAGGCGCGACATTGTAGAGTATGTTGCTCGATGCTTTGAGTGTTAGAGGGTCAAGGCCAAGCATCAGCATCCAGCGGGACTTTTGTATCCTCATGAGAAACCTAAGTGGAAATGGGACACCATTTCCATGGACTTCATTGTTGGTCTACCTATGTCATCACGACGCCATGATGCCATCATGGTGACAGTTGACCAAGGTGGTGCATTTCTCACCGGTACACATAACATACAATGCTCCATCGGTGGCGAGAGTGTTTCTAGATCAAATTGTCAAACTGCATGGAGTGCCTCACCGCATTATATCTGATAGAGACTCTATTTTCACATCATCCTTTTGGAGAGCCTTACATCAGGTGTTGGGCACATAGCTCAACTTCAGTACCGCTTATCATCCTGAGACCGACGACTAGATAGAGAGAGTTAATCAAGTGTTAGAGGATATGCTGCACATGTATGTTATGGATCATCAGTCTAAATGGGAGGAGTACCTGTATCTGGTTGAGTTCGCCTACAATAATGGGCATCACATCTCGTTGGGTATGCCTCCTTACTAGGCTTTATACGGCAGACCTTGCAGAATGCCTTTGGGTTGGGATCGGTTAGAGGACCAAGTTTCCATTGGTCCCGAAATAATCCAGGATATGGAACAGCAGGTCACATTGATCAGATAGAGACTGCAGGAAGCTCAGGATAGATAGAAGAAGTATGCAAATGCGAAGAGAATGGATTGAAGCTTTTCAATGGGTGATAGGGTATTCTTGAGAGTGCGAGCACATAAGAGTCCAATCTGTTATGGAAAAGGCTCTAATCTCGCACCCTAGTTTGTAGGACCTTTTGAGATTCTGGAGAGGATAGGACCTGTAGCCTACCATTTAGCCTTGCCACCTAGCTGTCTCGTATCCATGATGTCTTTCATGTTTCAGTTTTACATCATTATATGTCTGACTTGTCTCATGTATTGGATTCAAGTTCTCTTTAGGTAGAGGCAGACGGACAGCTGGCTTTGGAGCCAATACGCATATTGGCTCGTTGGACGCTAGCCCTTCAAGGTCAAGAGCTAGACCAGGTTAGGGTCCAGTGGGATATGTACGATGAGGTCACTGTAACATGGGAAGATGCAATGAGATTGAAGACCCTTTATCCTCACCTCTTTGATGACTTCCAGGAGGAAGTACAATCTAAGGGGGAGAGAATGTGAGGCCTACTTTTTACACTACTATTCATGAGACTATTTGCAGTGCTATTACTATTATTTTTATGTTGAGAGAACTATTGATCCTGAATCTTGTTTATTAAACCTAATTGATTTTTAAGAAAATAATTGTGCAATAATAATTAGATGTTGCTTTTAAGAAAATGATGAATGGATATGGAACTTTATTGTGATTTCAGTATGATTATATGATAGAATATTTAGGTATGCTTGTATTAAAGTTGCTTCAGCTATGATATCTTTATGTGTTATTGACTTTGAGTTTGAGTGTTTAGGTATTGCTAACAAAACCACATATACAAGAGATCATCCATACCCTATGTTGTATCCCTTGTGAGCCGATCTAGTTCCATGAGGAACTAAGATCAACCTCGTGTTTGGAGAAATGTTGTAATGTTGTAATGTGCTAATGTTGAATGAGGTCAAAGGAATTAGGGCTACCTTCTGATTTACTTATATTGTGATAAGTGTTCTAAAGAAATGTTGTTTTAAATCTTGTTTTAACTTTATTTCTTTTAGACCCTTTTCTTGTGCTTTTATTTGACTCTAGGAGTTCTAACTAGGTAAAAAGCAACCCTGGGTTATACCCCATGGGTCTAGGGACCTTTTTGACTAGGATAACCTTGGGTTAACTTCCATATGGTCACTTAAACTTCCTAGTGAAGTTAAGTGACGAATTTGGAAGCAAGGGGACATGGGATGAGTGGAATCCACACTCATGCCCACTTCCAAGTCATGGAACAACTCCATGATCCCCTAATAATGGAGTGCTTGTCTCTTTGTGCCTCTCTTTTGGTGGGGTTCCCCTTAATAAGGGTGGTGTGTCTTCCACTCTCCTTTTTATTTATATTTTACTTATTGTATTTTATTTCTACATGTGGGCTATAATGGGGGACCTCTTGAGTGGGGTGAATTGTTTTAAGTCTACTAGGATAATGGATGAGTTGGGGAAATTAGTTGTTTAATGCCACTTGGGAAATAAGGAAAATAGAGGGAATTAGTTTTAAAAGAAAGAGGATGAGGAGAGTAAGGGGGTTGGATTATTGTGGAAAGAAGGAGAACCTGGAGGAGGAGGCTAGAGTGGAGCTCTTCATCAAATTTCATCCATAATTGGGCTTGAGAAGGTTGGTAAATAAGACTTCTCACTTGTATGACCTGTTGTTTGCTATGTATGTTTTGTTCTCGCTTGATGATTGAGTCTGCAAATGTTTTCTATGTGTTTTTCTGTTATTTTGGGGTATGTGTTGGGTGTTGAAAGAGCTCATTCTAGTTGGAAGGCAATGTTCATCATGTATAGGGAACGGAAGGTGCGAACCTCCTTGAGTGTCTTTCTTGTTTTCTTGATATATGAAATGCCTTGAGGGCATGTTGGTACTTTTAAGCCAAGAGGGCTTTAAGGCTTTGAGAGCCTATTTGGGGATATCCCAGGAAGTTTGATTAATTGGATGGCTTGAGGCCATGAGAAAGTGTAATTTTGTTAGCTTGAGGCCATGAGATAGTTGTGACAAATGTGTAAAGAATGACACCTTGAGTGAGAGAGTCTACTTCCCTACTCTCCTTGAACTCACCTAAGCTGAGTCTTTGTATTGTGAGTAAACCATGGGAGTGTGTGTGTTATTTGTGTTGTTTGTTGTTGTTTAATGTTGTGAAGTATTTTGGTCAATTCCACCCTGGCTAAGTGGATGGTCTCCCTAGCTCGGGGGTGACCTTGCGGGTCTAAGGTAGGGAGGAGAGCTAGTTGGCTGTTGTTTTCTCCCTTGTTGTCATGTAGGTTACTGTTGGAGCATGTTAAGAGGATTAAAGGAGTGTTGTCTTGATAGAGATAATTTACAATCTTCCCACATGTAATGAGAGCTTGGTCTCTTTAATATCTTCCTGGTTAAGTTTCTTTGATGAGAAAAGATTGTTTTCTATGAAAGTTGTAGAAAAAATTATATGGGGAGAAGGAAGTAATTCTTCCCTTAGAGTGTATGTGAGTTGTGGGAGCCTTACAGTTATTTGTTCTTATTTATCTAAATTGTAAATTGTGAGAATGGTTGTTGAATTGGATCAGTTGATAAAATCTATCTCTTGCATTTATTAGTGAGAAAGTTATCTTTATAGTATTATGAAGGAAGCAAATTTTGCCCTTGAAAACAAAATTAAAGCTTGAGTTAAAGTACGCAATGGAAATAATCTAAATTGAATTTACTTGATAGTTGTGTGTTATTGGAATGAAAGAGCTACTAGATCCTATTTTTACTCTTCTTCATTAAATTTATTCGAAAAGAAATGTAGAATTGATAGATTAAATTTTAGTTGGAAAATACAGAATAAAAAGGTTAGTGTTTTCTGTTCACTTAAACATTTGTTACACTGGAAATAAAAATTGTTAGAGATGGTGTGAAAAACATTTACTGTGGAAATTTGTTATGTATTTGTTTTTAATATTAAATGAAGATTATGAAAATTGGATACACTTGCATTTGTATATATTCTGTTATTAAATGATGATGTGAAATTTTGAAATACGTGTATATATATACATATATATATACACATATATATATACATATATATATGGATATACATATATATTTAAATAGTTTAAGTAAATGAAATTGTGAAACTGATATATTTATATATATATTTAAATAGTTAAATTAAATGAAATGAAATTGTGAAACTGTTATATATATATATATATATATATATATATATATATATATATATATATATATATATATATATATATATATATATATATATATATATATATATACATATAAATATATATATATATACGTATATATATATATATACGTATATATATTATATATATACGTATATATATTATATATATACATATATATATTATATATACATATACATATATATATTATATATATACATATATATTATTAGATAAATTAAATGAAATTGTGAAACTGATATATATATATTAAAAGAAAATTTATTTAAAAATTTTGAAATAACATATGTGACGAAAGAAGAGAGGTTTGCAGTTTGCATTACACAGTTGAGACTAAATATGAAATGGTGTGGGGATTAAACCCCCCACTAAACCTTAATATATGGAGGGTGTGGGGAGGGGTGGAGCCCCACCCACAGCCCACAAAGTGGGATGTGGGTGGGGCTCCGCCCCTCCCCACATCCCCCGCTCCATATAACCCCCACGGCCTGCAACAGGCCCACACCCCGCTGTGACCTTAAAACCCTCCCCACCGTGCCTGTCAACCACCGCCCTTCATGGCCCTTACACTACCTTTCGCCACCACCCTCTGCACCCACCAAATGCCCTCCTCTCTGCCTCTTCACTCTCCATTCACCCCCTGCACAGCACCTCAACGCTGTCTCCACCATGGCCGCCACTGCGACCACCGTCGTCCTCCTCTGTCCTCCAACTCAGAGCTGCCACCGCTCCCCTGCCCTGCAACACACTTACAAAAGAAAAACAAGGAGTTAGGGTTATTTCAATCCATTTTGCTATGAATTGGATTCTTATAAAATATTATGAGTGGATTTTAAAAAAAAAATACTCTATTAAAAATTCATGGGTGGAGACTCCATTATCATTATTAAAATTATCAATTATATATATATATATATATATATATATATATATATATATATATATTAATTTCCCTAAAAGGATATTTTATCGATTATATAAATATATATATACTTATGTGTTGGATTTTTATAAAACACTATTAAAATGAAATCATGGGTGGATATCCCATTAACAATATAAGATTTACAATCATATATATATGAATATTTGTATATGTATAAATATATATTATGTATATATATACACATATATGTATTTATATATATATAGGAATTGTTAACAATAAGATTGCTCTAAAAGGATGTATTTTTTTATATATATTTATATATATATATAATTAAACAATATTATTTTAAAAATAGTCAATGTAACGTATTTAAAAATGTAAGATATATAATTAATCAGATACATATATTTAATTAATGTTTTACATTATTTGTATCAAAAGAAATGATGAGACAATTAATATCGATAATTAATATTTAAAATTTGGCAGTTTGGTCTGTAAAGAAAATGCGGTTTTTTTTTTAAAGATAAATTATTACCAAATGGTAGATAATGAAGATGAGACATTATATTGAAAACAAAGTGATAAAATCAATTAGGGGCCAACTAATTAACAAGTAAATTTAAGCATGAAAAGATAAACTGAACATGAACATAGTGATCACCATGTAACAAAGATAGAAAGACCAAACTTGGAGAAAATGCACGTAAGATTATTATTCTATTAGCAACAGTGACATTGATGACTTTAACATACGCAACCAAGCACGCTTGCTTGTGTGAGGGTAAACTTTTCGAGTAGTAAGGGAAAATTTTTGATAGTTTGTATCATGTCTACATGTCATATGTGGACATAACATGCGTGTTTTGTGTGTTGTGACCACATGTGAAATGTGGGCATGACAGATGGTTAGCAAGTTGAAGTTGACATGGAGAAGACATCCACATCCATATTAGATTGCATGGTTGCAGAAGGACCATAGAGCTTTGATCAAAGAGTAATGTTTAGTCAAGTTCAAGATTGGAGACTACAATGATGACGTGTTGTGTGATATCATACTGATGGATACATGTCATATGTTATTGGGAAGGCCATGGTAGTATGATAGGTGCACTATCCATGATGGCCATGCAAACACCTATTCCTTGACACCAAATGTATTTGATACCGATAGCCTTTTTTTGAATAAGGTAGCTCATAGAATGACTCCTCTAGAGAACAAAGAGCTAAATAGACAAGTTCACAAGTTGTTAAGGAAATGACTAATAAGGGACAACCTAAGTCCATGTGTAGTACCTACATCACTAGCAACAAATACAGATGGAGAGTGGAGAATGTGTATAGTTTCTCAAGAGAGCAACAAGATAATGATCAAGTTGTTGGCAACATAAGCATGATGATGTAGAGCATGATAAGCATGGCAATAAGAAGTGTTGTCATTAATGGAAACAAAGGTTAAAAGCATGGTTATGTTGGTATGGAGAAGTTCAATATGGTATATAAGTATAGTTGTGTTGGTTTGGTTAAGTATGATATCCAGGTGGAAGTATTGGACCAGAGAAGCTACCAAGTGTAGTACGATGAATAATACATCCAAGCATGATTTGCCTTCTTGCTGGTGCTTTGTAGTCAGGTATAATATGTTGAAGATTTTTTCAAGGCATTTACTGAACATAACCTAACACAAGCTCACAATATTTTAGTTTGTACTTCTCCTCTGTAATGAGTTTTTCTCTACAATTGTAAGGTAATGATAGTGCATGCTAAAGGAGTCTAAATCTAAAGATTTAGGTTTTGACATCCTCCATAGTGAAAGTTAGAGTTAACATAGTACTAGACTCTGTGATGACAGTGTAATGTCAATGCCAATGGAAGATTGGAATGCTCTGCATTCCACAATAGATGAATATCTTGCCATGCAATTTTTAGGAAGAGGTTATGGATGTAAGAGGTGTGAATGATTAAAATGGTGAACATTTTAATGGTCTACATGTGGAATTATGAACTAATAGTTAGTTCATACTATTGTTGCTTCACCAGTGAAGATGACTTGAAGGTGTTAATGTTGTGTGGGGATATGATATGTATGAAATATTGTCATCGGAGTAATTATAGGTTGTTCCAACCTATATGAATGTGCTGCATGCTTTTGTTCTCTCTACAAAGCATATGGAGTTGAGTTTTGGGCCAACATATTATGGAATCACAGTGTACATACTCATGCTGACCTAATTAATGATTTGGTTGATTGTGATATTTAAACAAGATTGAATTCTTGTGTGTGTGTGATTTTGTGAAGAGATATAGTGCATGGAGGTAAGTGAACTCTAATGTAGAGAGAGACATGTTGATTTTGTGGTGAATATGAAGTGTGTAAAGTTAATATTATGTGCTTTAGTGGAACTATATCTCCAACATAAGTTAGATGCACTATTAGTAGTTCACTTTGGTAGTGAGCCATCCCTTCTTCTATCTCTTTCTATTCAGGACAGTGAGTCCTTAGGCATTAAGCCATCTATAATGAGCATTCTCTATTACAGATGGGTTGAGTCCTTTTTGGAGTGAGCCTAATTGTAATCGGTATTGTTATTCATATATATGTGAGCTAATCCTCACCATGGTTTTTTCCCTTTTTGAGTTTTCCACATAAAAATTTAGTGTTCATGTGTTATGTGCTTTAATGGTCAAATTCATGTTTATTTTTCTTACTACAATTTAAATTTGGTGTGTGGAATGAATGTTTAAATGCTTAAGTGGTTTCAGAGAATACTAATTCACCCTCTCTCAGTATTCCAAGTGTTCAACAATTGGTATCAAAGCTTGGTTCCTTGGAAGAAGCCTAACCACTTGAGGAAGATCTTGAGGTGTGAACACATTGCTCCTAGGAGATATCCTACTCCTCCAAAAGATATCCTTGCTATTAAATTTAATGAAAAATATTGCATTGTTGACATGAATGAAGAACTTGAATCATCCCTTAAAGACCTTGAAAAAGTTAAATGTAAGAACATAGATCTAGAAGAGAATATTAAGGAAGCAGCTGAATACATCAAAAAGTTTAGGGAACAAAATAAGAAATTCAAAGAAAGATACAAGGAAGTAAGTGAACAGATCAATCAATCAAATAAGACAATAACCAATCTAAAAATACAAGTTGAGGAAGGAAAAAGAATTGAAGAATGCCTAAATGAAAAATTGAAACACAAATCTAAAGAATGCTAAGGGATTGAACAAGAAATAGTGGTCTTAAAGATCAAACATGAAAAGGAAAAGAATTCAAGAAGAGCTCCACACTACTTGATGAAATGATTACAAATCAAAAGAATCCTAAGGACAAAGAAGGATTAGGATTTGAAAAGGGTGAAAGTTCAAAGGCAAATCAGAAGAACAACTATCAAAAAATGGAAACAATCAAGAAAAGTAATAATAGACAGGTCTGGAACCATAAGAACTTCAAAAGGCCACCTATCAGACAACTAGCTACACAAAGGTACTCTAGCTACTATTACTCTTGCAATAAGGCTATGGAATTGTAATGTCATAAAATCTCCCCTTGGGGCCTTTTCCCTCATAAGGTTTAGCTCCTGAGTCTTTCAAGTGCATTTAGGACATTTATTTCATATTTTTAGCATCCTGTTGGAATGAGACCTAGTTTCCATGACAAATAGGACCTAGGTGGACCCCTTGAGCTATACCCTTCCCAAAATAGGGGGGAGGACTTGGGTACCTACACCCTATTCCTATCCTATTTTGGGGCAGCCCTAATTTCCATGTGTCATTTTATGACTGATAGGAGGTTATTTTGCTGACACAGTAAAGTTTGATTTTTAATATCTTGGCAGGAATGCTTTTAGGTGCATATATAAGCATGTGTAGGAACTCATTTGTAAACTAGATGATTACTAGCAAGCTATTGTTTTCTCAAGGTGATTAAAGGCTTTCTATTGTGTTGCAAGAGCAGACTTGTATGTTTTGTGTGTTGATATTTGCATATTTGAGCTTTAATCTCCTCATGGCATGAAGAGCATCTTCCTCCATGAGTTCTTCACTACAAGGTGACATGTCATTATGTTTATCATTAATTCCTTTGGTTTTAGCCTTTTCCTCACAAGGGCACGCGCTCTTTATCTGACAACGGTGTTCAGAGACTTAAGTGTCCTCCAAGGTTTGACTGAGGCAAACCTCTAAACACCACAACCCCCAAACCAAGTCTTGTGATTGTAGGTTACAGGTGTCGTATCTAGAAAAATTAGAGTTGCAGAAAGGCTTGGCAAACATTAGGGATTTAGTATATGAAGAAAAGTCAGACAAAGGAGTACTTCCAGGACTAGGGCACCCACAACAGTGTCCTCTGCAGATAGATTTTGGGAAACAGAAGTTACAGGGTTGATCATTGTTGGAAGGAGGTCTAGATTCCCTGAAAAAGTAGGTACCTTGGACTTGGACACCTACACCTTAGTCTCTAACTATTCTACCTTGGAACCTCAAAAATAGGTATTCTACGATTTGTTATTTTACTCCTGTCTGCAAGAGCTTTTTCTATTATTCGTCAATTTACTGTCGTATTTGCATAATTAGGATTTTAATGGTTAATTAGACATAAGAGAAGGAAAATTTGATAATTAATTCCCTAATCCAATCTTCCCTTCATTTTCAAGTGACCTAGGGTATGATAGTGCTCACCACTCAACCCTAGATCCTTCAATGTTAGGGTGAAAGGAGGATTTTAACATCTAAACAACAAAAGATTAACAAAATCTAATTTTACCCTAAACATTTTGGTGAACCCATGTTTTTGGACTTAAATTATGACTATCTGAGTGTTTGTCTTTAGATTTGGTGTGGTTTCAATCATTCATTTGGTAATTTATTTTATTGCATTGAGAAAAATTCAAAAATATTGAAAATTTGGAAAAATACAAAAAAATTGCATTGTTTGGCTTACTAAATTGCATCAATTCTTTCTAAGTTTTCCTAATTCATAATTTTTACATTATATCTAATATAAAATATAGAAAAATACAAAAAATCAGAAATTTACCTTGCATTTTCATCATTTAATTGCTAAGGTTTTGTGAAAATTTTGACAATTTTATATAACCTAGTAATTCCAAAATCTAGGGTTTGTAGGCAAAATCTTTTATCAAATTTTTATACTAATTTTATAGGCTCATTAAAATTTTCATTTGGTTATATTGTTTGATTTTAGTGTGAATTTGCATTTAGATTTAAAATATTTGCATTTTTACATAGAAAATTTCAACAAAAACTAGCAATTTTGATGCATTTTCATTAAATTTACATGGGCATTTTGCATGTTAAGGATTAAAAATAATTTTCAAATCTGAGAGTAAGTAAATTTCATCATAAATAAGACTTTAAATCATTGACATAAAATTTTGTTACAAGATCTCAAACCTAGGGCTTCAAAACAAATAATTTTAGCTAAATTTGGCCTTATCGGCTCTCCAAACTTGCACTTTAGTTGTGTTGTGAAAGATATTTTGGCATTATTTTTCTTTTATCAGGGTAATAATTTTCTTCCCCTGATTAAAATCTTCACAATACCCTTTTAACAGGCTCTTGTATTGAAAATTCGGTGAAAAACTACACATTTTGGCTATTTTGCCCTAGGGTTTGGCCTAGTTTGCACTCCAAATGTGTTGTGTTCAATTTTATGGATTTAGGTGACTAATATTATTGATATTATTTTTAGTACCTCCTAAAATTCCTTACAACACCTCCTTTTCTAGGTCTTGGAATTGAAAAACCATGAAAAATTGCATATTTTGTTATATTTTCACTAGGGTTTTACCTTAAGTGGCACTACAATTGTGTTGTGTTGGGTATTTTTACATCAAGTGGCTGATATTTCTGATATTATTTTCTTTCCATCATCATTTTCCTCACAACACCCTTTGTTATGCTCATTTGTATTGAATTTTGGTGAAAAAAGTGCTCATTTTGACATATTTTCACTATACTTTGACTTGGCATTATCTTGGATTTGCATCAAGAGTGTGTTGAGAGTAATTAGATTTTTGTTTTGGACTGATATCAGACATAAAACTTGCTTCCTTCTATCAAAATCCTCACAACATCATTTGTTTCATTCATTGGCTTTGGTATAAGCTTTGTGACACGCTGTCCTAAAAACAATATCCCTTTGAGAAGAAGGAAAAGATTAATGGGATCTAGTGCTCTTGAAGAAGTTGGTACTTTGGAAACCTTCTTTACAAAGGGAGACAATAAAATTGGGAAAGATATTATACATCCTCCAACCTCAATGGAAGACCAAACTTTTCATGATGTTGATAATACTATTGAGGCAACAGGATATGTATCTGATGAGCAAATAGAAAAGTTGGATAAAGACCTAGCTAAATTTCAATCATTTATGGAAAATGAGAGAATAGCCGAAGAAGCCATTCCTACAATTCATAATATAAGAGAATTGATAAAGGAAGGACAATATGGTGTTAATGCACTTCGTGGTCTACCACATATTGTAAAAACCAATATCATGCCAGTGACCGAATGTGCACAAGAGATAAATAACACTTTATCACCATCTCATACTTAATTTTCCATACCTATACCAAATACAAGAGCATCCACTTTTACATCAACGATCATAACAACTAATGTGAATGCTTGTAGTAATACTACCACTGGCATTGGAGTATCTAATGGCACTAATTACAAAGTTGTGGGATTTAATTATCAGATTTTGGTTCCCAAAGGAACCTCCTCTATGCATACTTGTTCTCAACCTCCTATCTATTCCACTCATTTCCAGCCACCTATTACATGCTTGCAACCATCTTCCACCTATCATTGTGGCCAACTACCATTAACATATTCTCATCCTCCGCATATTGTATCTTAAGCTCAATCACCTCGTCACCTTGGTTCTAATTCCTCACAACAAACCACATCTCCCAATGATGCCATTCTAAACCAACTTTTACAGGGCATGATTGCTTTGCAACAAAAGGTAACAAATTTGACAAATTCTTTGCAGCCTAGTCTACCAACATATCATGCTCGTAATTCGTTATCCTATGCAATCTTGAGAACTCCTATGCCTGAGAGGTTTGAGACTCCTCGCTTTGAAAAATATGATGGAAAAGGTGATCCCAATATTCATGTGGCAGTATTTACATCTATGTGTAGTGATTTTTATTTTGAAGAGGATTTGTTAGCAAAACTTTTCCCATGATCTCTCAAAGATACTGCTTTAGAATGGTTTTGCTCGTTGCCTCCAAATTTAATACACTCCTTTTAATAGTTGATTGATCAATTTTTACAACATTTTCAAGCAAATATCAGACCCCAAGTCACTCTTATTGACTTGGTTCAATGTAAACAAGGTCCCAAAGAAAAGTTGACCGAATTCATTGGTCGATATCAAGGGCTTCATGTGTAGATTCAATATCAAATGAAAGATGAGGATGTTCAAAAGATATTCATTACAAATATACAACCTAATATTCATGATAAGATTCTCTTGATGAAATACAATTCCTTTCAACATTTATGTACCACTCTTCGCGATTACCAACTTTCATCTAGTCGGTATGAAAACCAAAACTCATCAGCTCAAGTTGGTCAATCCTTGGGTGGATCATCACAAGACAACTTTAGAAGGAACAATAATAGGAGTTTCATCAAGATCAATGGACCAAATGCGAATGTGTCTGCTATAAATAATCCAAAGAAAACATCATATCAACCAAGAAAGTTTACTCCAATATCTGAGTCCTATCATTCTATCATGAACCAAGCTATGAGTAATAACATTTTGAAGCTTCCCCTAATCAAGCTTATTGATCCTAGTAAACAAGGACCTTACTTCAATGCTAATTCCTTTTGTCATTATCATCGGATGTAAGGACATTATATTGAATGATGTATACATCTTAAACATGAGATACATGACCTTATTGATTCAAATGTCATCCAGGTGTCGGGTGTGAATGATAATGAAAATAAGTTGGTTGCTCCGCCAAATCAGAATTTACAAATCTTCAATAATCCTTTTCCTAAATATACCAAAAATAATATGGTGGAACAAGATTTAGTGGAAGTAGATGAGGATGATTACTTGGACTATGATAGTATCGTGGGTATGATTGAAGTTGACAAGAAACAAATGGATAATCCACCTCATCCATGAAGAAATGGAATTTATGCTGAGATTCATCCTCCGTTATTCTTATATGGATTAGGAGATAATCAAAATGTCTTTAAAAAGAAAGAACAAAAATTGATACAGACAAGCAAGATGGTACAGGATGATTCCCGTTACTACTCTAGAAATATTCAATAATGAAAACTTGCTAAAAATTGAAAAAGAGCAAAATGACAATCAATAGTCAGAAATAATAGTGGTTCTCCCCCTCATAAGCACCAAAAAGTCTCATCTAATCAAGGATTTAATGAACAAGCATCATATGACAATAAACAAGACTTTCATAAGAACCATTCAAATTTTGCCTTAAACATGATCGAGTACCTCTCCAAGAGGTTTGAAAGATCCAAGATATAATATGAAGACCCTAGAGGTAAGTATCTACAAACTTTTATTTCTATCATAATGTACTTCCCCCATGATGTGTTACATGTTGTTTAGGCCTCCTAGAATGACCTCAGATTCTCCCATAAGGTTCAGGATACCAGGAGACCACCTCTATTGTGACCTTCTATTTGTATCATCATTCTTTTAAATAGCTCTCTCTATCTGATTTCATTGTTGTGTGTTGTGTCTTATAGACATAGTGTCTGGTTGGTGACTTGGGGGCACCCTCCTACATGACTGTCCCTAAAACACTTGTTTTCTCCTCTCTTATTTATTGTTTCCCTTCTTCTAGTGGGTGGATGACGACAAACATTTATACTGATGCAGACCTAGTGTCCATTTCGAGAGCAATCAAAAAATGGACTTAGTTCCTAATATGACGATGGGGTTGTATATTTTATCTGATGCTTGCCTAGTGGAAGTACTCATGCTTTCCGTGTAGTGAATTTAATGATGTTTCTATCACATTTACAAATCTTAACAATACTACTGCTCCATGCACCTTTGTTTGCCTTTGAATCTAGCCTTGGTGGTACTCGATTCAGAGAACTTCATGATATAGCCCCATGGTTATCCTTGAACTCCGAATTTGTTGTATAACCTTACCTATTTGTGTGGTTAAATCATATGCATTGATGTTGTTGTTTATCATGATGTTGTATACACTAACATGTTTCTTGCAGGGATGTGTTTGTGGGAACATTTGGTGATCGTAAAGTACATGCCACCTTCGGGGGGCAGGGGCTTTGCAAAAGTTAGTGTTCCCTTGTGTGTTTTCTTCCTACCTTAATGTACTTGATATCGATAGTTCATATCAACCACCTTAAGGTGGGGGCATATAAGGTAAGCTACCTGTTATAGATGTTAGCAGTGTGTTTGGCCTTAGATGCAAAGACTTGCGCCCCAGAGTAGTGCATCGTGCATCTTGAGTTTGTTTGCAATCAATCAATCAATCATGTAAGCCCTCTGCGAAGGCAAGATATCACACATATCCTTTTCGTAATCCCTCTACAGAGGCGGGGATGGTGTATTTCTTGAAGTAAATTGCATCCTATCATTTTCAAAATCCCTCTGCGGAGGCGAGGAGCGGTTTTGTGACTAACTCAACCCTTAAGCATGTCTTCAATGATTGTTGTGGTGAAGCCCAATCGTCAGTGTGTTCCTATAATGTGCCTGAGATGGTGATGAGCCTAGAAATAGGGAACACACCATCTCTTGTTTGCTATGTTTTCTCTATGTCTTCAAGTGTGTATGTTTTGGTGTGCTTGTTTTGTATGGTGTGTTTGTTGCCCCATATGTAGAGACCAACGCCTTTGAGTAGTGCTTCTTGCATTTTGGGAGGTTTTGTGTGTATTGCATGTGTGTTACCCCATATATATTGAGACCTGTGCCTTAAGTTAGTGCATCTGATATTATGGGAGGTTTGTTTACTTTCTAGTACTTGCATTTGCATTTCATATATACGAGAAAAAGAAAAGCAAATATATCATTTCTATCTTCCATGCATTAATGTGTCTTATATGCATTGATTGTCTACTTTATGTTCTGTGTGACTGTAACTGTCTTCTCTGTGTTTTGTGTGCTTGTTACTGTCTTTTATATGATTGGTGAGTTTTCTCTATGCTTGGTGTGTTTGTTGTGTTTGTGACCTTACTTTAATGCACGTATTGGCATTGCGTTTATACATACATTAAAGTGGGGGATAAATGTAACATTGGAAAATGTCCCCTTGGGGATTTTCCCTCATAAGGTTTGGCTCTCGAGTCTTTAGAGTGCATTTAGGACATTTTAGTTCATATTTTTAGCATCCTGATGGAATGAGACCTAGTTTCCATGACAAATAGAACCTAGGTTGAATCCTTGAGCTGTACCCTACCCAAAATAGGGGGGAGGACTTGGGCGCCCATGCCCTAGTCCTGCCCTATTTTGGGGTAGTCCTAATTTTTGGGTGTCAGTTTATGATTGTTAGGAGGTTATTTTGCCGACACGGTAAAGTTTCATTTTTAATATCTTGGTGAGAATGCTTGTAGGTGCATATATAAGCATGTGTAGGCACTAATTTGTAAACTAGATGATTACTACCAAGCTATTGTGTTCTCAAGGTGATTAAAGGCTTTCTATTGTGTTGCAAGAGAAGACTTGTATGTTTTGTGTGTTGATATTTGTAGATTTGAGCTTCAATCTCCTCATGGTATGAAGAGCATCTTCCTCCATGAGAGCTTCACTACAAGGTGACATATCATTGTGTTTTTATCATTGATTCCTTTATTTTTTGGCTTCTGCCTCACAAGGGCACACCCTCTTTATCTGACAATAGTGTTCGGAAACTTAAGTGTCCTTCAGGGTTTGACTGAGGCAAACCTCTAAACACCACAACCCCCAAACCAAGTCTTGTGATTGCAGGTTATACAAATTGCATTTGGAAAAAGAGGAGTTGCAGGAAGGCTTGGTAGACATTAGGGATCTAGGATCTAAAGAAAAGTTAGACAAAGGAGCACTTCTAGGACTAGGGCACCTGTAACAGTGTCCTCCGCAAACAGATTTCAGGAAACAAAAGTTATAGGGCCAATCAGTGTCGGAAGGAGGTCCATATTCCCTGAAAAAGTAGGTACCTTGGACTTGGGCTACCACATCTTAGTCCCTGACTGTTCCACCTCAGAACCCCGAAAATAGGTATTCTGTGATTTGTTATTTTACTCCTATCTACAAGACCTTTTTCTATTATTCGTCAATTTACTGTTGTATTTGCATAATTAGGGTTTTAATGGTTAATTGGACATAAAAGAAGGAAAAATTGATAATTAATTCCCTAATCCAAGTTTCCCTTCATTTGCAAGTGACCTAGGGTATGATAGTACTCGCCACTCAACCCTAGATCCTTCAATGTTAGGGTGAAAGGAGGATTTTAACATCTAAACAACAAGAGATTAATGAAATCCAATTTTGCCCTAAACAAGAATGTAGGAGTAGGATAAATCAAAATGATCAATAATTCCATGGTCAATGTTTTACATGTCAAAGAATTTATCATAGGGCTAGTGAATGCAAAACTCAGATGATGAATGGTTACAGTAAGGGCATGATAGTTTCATCTTTCAATGGTTATTGTTATACATGCAATAGATTTGGGCATAAGGCTAATCAATGTAGATCCATAATGAATGGAAGTAAGCTTGTTCAAAATATTAGATGTTATGAATGCAACAAATTAGGTCATATTGCTAGATTTTGTAGATATAAGAATGTGAAGGTCTACCTGATAAATAAGAGTGATTTAGTGAAGAATGTGGATCTAGTAGTTATAAAGAAAGAGATGGACAAGGTCTAGAAAAAGAAAGAAGAAAATAAGGTGAATGATGGGGCTGTGCCAATCTTTGGCACATATACTTCCTCTAGAAACTAAGTTCAGAGCTTTGGCTCAAGGGGAGCTTTAATGGAAATCTTTCAAGCCCCACCAAAGAAATGGTGTTGATGCTTCAGCATGAGAGTATGTGATGTAAATCAATGCATTTGATCTATTGGAGAAAATTCTAGTAGAAAATATAATGATGTGAAAGTTTGTGGACCATCAGAAGTTGATTGTGCATACAAATAAAGGGTTACTAGCTTTATTGTTTAAAACATTTAATGTAAAATGAGGTTAGATTCAAAGGGTTATAAAGTGATTTACAAAAAGCATTTGATAAGGAGTAGAGCAACAAAGGAGTGATCAAGGTGATTTGAGATTCAGTGTGTTCAAACCCTTGTTTGGCAAGCAAAAGAAAAGGTATTTATAATCTCCATTTTTCCCTAGTTTCAAAGAGAACCTTGTTTGAAAGCAATTTGAATTCATTTGCAAATGGATACATTGAGGTTAATAGATGTTACTAAGAAGCCACAACCTAGATTCAAGAAATACACTGCAAAATCCTTAGAAGATGACCTGTTAGGTGTATTTTCACATGTTCCATATGGGATTTTTCCAGTAGAGAATATAAGGATTTGCATTCATGGAAAGATGGAATAATATGATCATAATAAATTAGGAGACATGTAATGAGAACTTACTGGAGATAATTTTGCCCTAAAACTAGTATACCAAAACCTAGTCACAAAGAAGCTTGATATACGACAATCATTTCTAAAATTTTTTTTATCACAAATAGATTAGGATGGCATTAATAAAATTCATGATAAGTTTGTTTGGATTGATATGCCTGGAATGATAACAAAAGAGTGATTAGAGAGGTTATAGGTCTATGCTCCACTGGACCTATTCCTATATTGAAATCAATCAAAAACGATGTTGTAATGGAACTAATAGGTGCAACATATGATAAGAGAGCTCTAGCTATAAATACCATAAGAAATTCAGCTATGAGATATGCAACAACGTTGATTGGTTATAAAATCTACTTCACAAACAAAGAAAACTTTGTATTTGCAACCGCAATCAATGTGGCATATGAAATGATTGAAAAAGGAATGTACTATGATCTTTGTGAACTATTAAGGAAACAATTGATAGAGAACTTAAAGAAAACCAAGGAGAATAAATATGCATTAAGTATGGAATCCTAGTTGTGTGTTTACTCTTTTATTTCCTAAACGAAACATTTTGGAACTAACAATGTGAGATGGTTACAAGGAAGGCCTGTAGCTCATCAGATTGTAGACTGTATGAGAAGTCTTGGTGATGCGAAGGCACAAGATGATGCCCTTGTTGCCTTCTTTGTTGTTTTCCAAAAAAGGATGCATAAAAGAGATAGGATACCTAGGCAAATGGTAGAAAAATATCAAAATGACATCTCTTTCCTAGTATCAACAGATGAGTGCATAATTGAAGTAGTAGAACTAAGGGCAGTATGGATCCCTGCATTGGGATATGAAATCAATGAATAAGAAATTACTAGTTTAGCTAATGTTTTGTTAAAAAGTGCAAAAGACACCACTAAAGCAAGGTATGGCACCCTTCAAGAAAAATCTATGGAGGTGTATATGAAGGTATGGCACCAATGAAGTTGACCTGAAGGTGTTAATGTTGTGCGAAGCTATGACATGTATGAAATAATGTCATAGGAGTTATTATAGGTTGTGTCAACCTACATGAATGTGTTACATGCTTTGGTTCTCTCCGCAAAGCATATGGAGTTGAGTTTTGGGCTGAAAGATTAATGAATCATGGTGTACATTCTCATGCTGACCTAATTAATGATTTGGTTGATTGTAGTATTTAAACAAGATTGAATTCTTATGTGGGTGTATTCTTTTGTGAAGAGATATAGTGCATGGATGTAAGAGAAGTTTGATGTAGATAGAGACAAGTTGAGTTTGTGGTGAAGATGAAGTGTGTAACGACATTATTATGAGCTTCAGTGGAACTATATCTCTAGCATAAGTTAGATACACTATTAGTAGTTCATTTTGGAAGTACGTCATCCCTTTTTCTATCTATTTCTATTCAGGATAGTGAGTCCTTAGGAAGTGAGCCACCCACAATGAGTATTCTCTATTATGGATGTAGTGAGTCCTTTCTGGAGTGAGCCTAATTGTAATCGGTATTGTTATTCATATATATGTAAGCTAATCCTCATTGTGGATTTTCCCTTTTTGGGTTTTCCACGTAAAAATATGGTGTTCATGTCTTATGTGCTTTAATGGTTGAATCCATGTTTATTTTTCTTATTGCAATTTAAATGTGGTGTGTGGAATGAATTTTTAAATTCTTAAGTGGTTTCAGAGAATACTGATTCACCCCCCTCTCAGTATTCTCGGTGTTCAACACAAGTACATATTTCTCTTGCCTAGAATGGGTGAGATAATGGATTGTCTGAGTGGATCCAAGTACTTTATAAAGATTGATCTAAATAGTGGATATCACCAAATCCTAATAAGAGGAGATGAATTGAAGACAACCTTCAAGACTAAGGATGGCTTGCACAAATGGTTACTCATGCCATTTGGGCTAACCAATGCACTGAGCACATTCATGTGGCTCATGAATGATGTACTAAAAGAGTTTTTTGGTAAATTTTGTCATCGTTTATCTAGATGATATTTTTATTTTTACTAAGACTTTGGAGGAGTACCTAATGCATGTTCAATTTTTTTTTGAGAAGTTGAGGGAAGAAAAGTTGTTGATTAATCTAAATAAATGTAGTTTTGTGAAGAAGGAATTGGTGTACTTGGAATTTTTTATCTCATTTGAGGGTCTTAAAATTGATCCAGGGAAGGTGAGTTCTATCATTGAATGACCTACCCCAAGGAGTGTTATAGAGGTACAATCTTTTCATGGTTTGTAATGTTTCTATAGAAAATTTATCAAGAACATTAGAAACATTTGTGCACCCGTAACTAAGACAATGAGAGGGGATAGAAAAGATTTTAAATGGACTATAGGGGTAGCTAAGAGTTTTCATACATTGAAGTAGAAAGTCATAAAGAAACATGTTTTGGCACTTCTAGATTTCAATAAGGTATTTCAGGTAGATTGTGATGCTAGTGGTAGTGTTATAAAAGTTGTTTTATGTCAATGAGGAAAGCCCATTACCTATTTTAGTGATAAGCTTAATGATGTGAAGAAAATGCATTTTGTTTATTATCAGGTTTTTTATACTATAGTTTAGGCTTTGAAGATATGAAGATATTGTTTGTTTCTAAAAGAGTTTGTTTTATATATTAATCATTAGGCTTTGCAGTATCTTAATAGTCAAGGAAAATTAAATCAAAGGCACTTAAAATCGGTTGAGTTTTTGTAGAGTTATACTTTTAGTTTGAAGTATAGGAGTGGATGATATAATAGAGTTGCAGATGACTTAAGAAGGGAAATTTTTTCGATAGAGATGAAGATAGAGGTTGTTGGGTTCAATAACTCAAGGATTTGTACCCTAAATATCTTAATTTTGTAGAGGCATGAATAGGTTGTTTGGAACTTATCACTTTAGATAGGACAAGGTGGTTGGATTTCATGATCCAAGATGGTATGTTGTTTAGAGGAAGCTAGTTGTGCATTCTAAGGATTTCCATGAGAGAGAATCTGATCAAGGAGAAGCATAGTGGAGGACTAGTAGGACATTTTGGTTGACATAAGACCATTTCTCTTGTTAGTAAAAATTACTACTGGCCACAGTTGTACAGGATGTAAAGAAATTTATACAAAGCTACCAAATATGTCAGGTGACCAAAGGGGTAACTCAGAATATAGGTTTGTATCAACCATTACCTCTACTAGAGAGACCATGGGAAGACATCAACATGGATTTTCTTCTTGGTCTACCGAGAATGTGGATAGGCCATGACTCCATATTTGTGGTGGTTGATAGGTTTTCAAAGATGACACACTTCATTCCATTCCATAAGACTAATGATGCTATTCATGTTGCAGAATTATTTTTTAGAGAGGTGGTAAGACTACATGGTCTACCAAAAAACATAGTTTCAAATTGAGATACCAAGTTTGTTGGGTATTTCTAGAGGATTTTATGGAATAATTTGAAGATTGATTAGAAGTTTAGTTCTAGACATCATCCATAAATAGATGGATAGATAGATGTGGTGAATACGAGTTAGGCAACCTACTGAGATGCTTGGTAGGAGATAAGCCCAAGGGATGGGATTTGATGTTACCATAGGCGAAGATCGCATACAACAATTCAATCAACAAAAGTACTAGTAAATGTCCATTCTAGATTGTATATGGTAGTAGTCCAAGAAATGTTTTTGAGTTGAGGAAGATGGATAGGGGAGAGAAAAGTAGTGTTGAGGCTTGATCATTAGTGTTAGCTTGCTTACTTGACTTTGGTTGAACTTGGTTGATCCATCTATATATAACAAAAGGGAAGAACCCCTATACTTTGTCTCTCCTTCTTGGGTAGAAGTCAAGCTCAGTTGGTGTCCTAATGTATTGTGGAAGAGGGTTTGACCTAGTTTGACTCCTTAGGCTAGATCACTCATTTACCATTTACATTTTCATGAACTTGATGTTTCTTGCATTTTTGTATCCTTCTTCTTTTAGATCTAAGTTGTTTACCACCCTATATCTGATTTGGAGTGAGTTCATTAGTCATTTTACATTCATACATAGTTAGATTTTTCAATTTTCAATATAGGGTTTGGAAAAAACCTTGCATTTATAGAAAATTTTGCTAGTTTTGAACCTAGGGTTTATAGATTTGTGAGTTACTTTATATCTTGTTTTTGGCAGTGAGCCAATATCTCTTGTGGGATTCATGACATGGCTTAACCGCCTCCCATGGATTAATTAACTACGGCGGTTGTATCGAGCATTAATAGGTCGACCTTTTGGTGCAACAACAATCATGATTCAAACAATTGGTATCAGAGCCAAAGGTTTCGTGTTTGAATCTCCTCCGCGAGTGACACAGGCTCCCACAAGTGATGTTGGGGGGATTGTTGGTAGTGAGCTAGCATCTCTCATAGGATTCGTGACATGGCTTAATTGCCTCCTGTGGATTCATTAACTCTAGTGGTTGTATCAGGAATTAATAAGTCGACCTTTTGGTGCAATGTCAATCATGTTTCCAACACTTGTTACATTGAATTATTTTTTTAGAGCATTTGTATTTGTTGTACCTTTCATTTTTGTTGTTCAAAACAATCTTGCATCCTTATATTTAAAATTTGGAAAAGAAAAATTGAATCATAGATTTGAAAAAGCACAATTAACACTTTGTTTGCATTTGGAAACGATAGATCTTGATAGCATAATCTTATTTTCTAATTGGAATTACATTATTTAGTCAATTGATATTGTTGCATTTTGTAGGTGAATCCTTTTTATTGTTAGAAATTGTTGAAAAAGTTGCATCTTGTGAAAACCTAGTTAATGTTGCATTCTAGGGTTTATGATTGGTAGTTTAATTTCATATTTTTTTATAGTCTTTGCCATTCAAAAATCTAATTTTGTATTGTTCTACAACATTACAATTTCCATATTGAAATTTGAAAATAGGAACCATTTTGAATTGTTGCATTTTGGAAAAAGCATTCAAATTTGTGTTTAAATTAAGAATTAACATTGTTGATATTTAAGTGAATTTATGCAAAATTTAATTTGATCAAGGGTATATTAAATTGCTTCACTTAAAAAAAAACTCAAATATTTATTTTGCTTCATCATCCATTCCTTCTATTTGTGCATCTTGTGTGTTACTAAATCTTATAGATGCTTTATGAGCTTTGTGACCCGATGCCCTAATTCTAACATTCTTGTGCAAAGAAGTCAGTGAATTATGGGTTTGAATGCTATGCATAAGGATGATACCAATACATTAGAACCCCAAATTCCTTGTCTTATCACACAAGAAGATCAATCAATTATTCCTAACATTCCTACTTTGCATCTTCCTAAAGCATAAAACTTCCTTGAATCCATCAACATTGATGACTTTGTGGCTCATGTTCCTAAAGCTCAAGTTTTGAAATTAGACACAGAGTTGGATAATTTGCAACAATTTGTAACCTTGAAACACATAGCTGAGGAGGCCATCCCTATTGTTTAGAGTCTACAAAGTCTTTTGCTTGAAGGTTAAAAAGGATTGGAAGTCTTGTGTGGCATTGCACATATAATGCATAACAATATTCTATTTACATCTAGTTGCGCTAAAATCATCACCAATGTCAATTATTCTAATCAAATAGAGACTCAAGTGTTAGCACCCATACCTACACTCCCTATTCCTACTTATTCTTCTACTACTCTCACTACTACTACACAACTAAGTAATCATGCTACCACATGTGTTGGGTTATCCACTCATAATTATGTTCACCATTATAGTATCATTCTATATAATTACATAAATTCCACTCCTAATGTTACACTGCATACATCAAAACATCCTATAACATTTCAAAAGGTTATTAATACACCATCACCTAGTCCTTCCAATTCATTATAATCTCAACATAGTTCACCTTTCAATCCCATCATAAACCAATCGTTGCAAAATATAACCTCCATCCAACAATAGTTGACTAACATGAGTAATAGTCCACCTAAGCCTAGTATGAAAACACATTATATCCATATCCCTTTGTCATATTCTATCCTAAGAACTCCTATGCACGGGAAGTTTTAGACTCCTTCCTTTGAAAAATATAATGGGAAGGGAGACCCTAACAAACGTGTAGAAGCTTTTACCACTATGTGTAGTGATTTCTTCTTTGAGGATGTGATCTTGGCAAAACTCTTTCCTAGGTCACTCAAGGACAGAGCCTTGGATTGGTTTTTATCACTACCTCCTAATTCTATAATTTCTTTTTTATAATTAGTTAACACGTTCCTCAAGAATTTCAAGAGAACATTAGACCTCAAGTCTCTTTGATGGACTTTGTTCATTGCAAACAAGGAATGAAAGAGAAAATAATAGATTTTATGGGCCATTATCAAGCCCTCTTCTCACAAATCCAATATTTTATTTTAGATGTTTATGTGCATATAATCTTTATACAAAATTTACAACCTCACATCCATGATAAGATATTATTGATGTGATACGATTCATTGACTCATCTTTGCATGGCTCTTCTTGATAATAAAATTTTGGTTAGTTAGTATGAGCATAATCACTCATTGGCTTCATTTGGTCAATCCAAAGCCTCTAATTATCATTCTTTCAAAAGAAAAAAGAAAAAATCCATCATGAAAAATTAAATTTCAGTGAATAACATAAGAAAACATGTGGTGGTGGTGTCATCTTGTGCTTCCACCATTGACAAGTTATAACAAAAAAAGAAAAGAAAATTAACATTGTTATCATAATCTCTTCATGCTATCATGACATAACTTTTGCAAAGTAATCTTATCAAGATTCAACCCATTATACTCCTCAATCCAAGTAAGATTCAATCATCTTCCTTTGATGTGAAGGCCTTTTGTCAATTTCATCTCTCTATTGCTCATGACACTAAAAGATGTATGCATCTTAAGCATGAAGTTCAAGACCTCATCAACTCAAATGTCATCCAAGTTGCTGGTGTGAATGACAAATGGAATATATTAGTGATAGCTCCTAATCAAAATATTTAAATATAATAATGCAAGAGCATCTAGTTGTGTAAGGGGAATCTTGCATCACCCAAAAAAATGATGATTTATTTTTTGTTCTTTTCATTTTTTGTGTTTTCAGATACCTATCTTATTGAATAATGATTTAGGACCTTCAAAGGTTCCAATAGGGCTATGAATATCAGAACTTACTATTTTTAGTAACCCTATATTAGAGAAGCAGTTGAGCCTAATTTTCCCCAAAGCTTCAGAATAGTCAAATAAGCATCTTGGTAAATTTTAGCTCAATATCATGTCTAGATTTCAAGATATTAAAGTTTCAATTTGTGAGGTCCCTAGAAAAGTTTCAAAATCAAATTTGAGGTACTTAAACATCCCACAACACCTTGAAAAGTTTACAAAAAACTATTTACATATTTTTAGTGTCAAAGTTCACTTCATGATCTTTTCAACGCTTCAAACAGTTTGTCAATCAGACACCCAGATCAAAAGTTATGGTTCCTAGAAATTGTTCTACCAAATTTTAAAAAGTGAAAATTCTTTTGTGGGTAGGAGAAGGGTAGATGGGTTTATTTTGGCACCCAAATGGGAGTTACAAATTTTAAAGCAAGACAACATTGGTGAAATTACACTAATTAGTTCTAACGTATATTTAAAGCCTATCTTGGGACAGTTCTGGAGGCAATGGTCTAAGGAAGTGATTGGCAGGTCATGTTCATGTGAATTAGGAGGTCAGATAGATATCAAAAGGCTCTGTAGGTCAGATATTTCTATTGTAAGATAGTTCATATTATTATAATAAGTGGACATATGACCTTGGAAGTTATATTTCAGATTTGTAGCCTTTACAAGCAAGTTTAATGAAGAAATTCTAAATCAGTTTGTAGATTATTTAACTAATCTTTCTTGAGATCTTGTTCTCATCTATTTGAAATCTATAAATTGTTGTTGTATGTGTTTTGGGTGGAGTCCACCCTCATCGAGTGGTATCAAAGCAAGGGTTCTTGAGTGTGTAGATAGATCAACAATAATGAGGCAATTTGCACAAGGACCTAAGGTTGTGGGTTTGTTGTAGAGTTCAAAATGCCTCCATGAAGAAGCCATGCTGAGAGAAATGCTTTGATAGAAAAGGGTTTTAGAGTCCTATAGAGGTAGATCAATGCATTGCAAGAGGAGCTATGAAGAGGGTTTGATCCAAGAATAAGAGAAGAAAGTGAAGATGAAGCTAAAGAAGATTTCTCTAAGGAAGAACATGATGGCACAGGAGATCCTTCAAAAGTTAGGTTGTTGAGGGCCATTTCAAAAATTAGAAAGAGGCCTAGGATTTATGTTTCTACCTATTTTGGAGATCTGAATCCATAAGATCTTATTGATTGGATCAATGATATGGAAGAATATTTCAAGTATGAAAATGTGGAGGATTGAGAACGGGTCAAGTTCACAAAACCAAAGTTGAAGGGCCATGTTAGTATTTGGTGGAAGGAGGTCCAATTGGAGAGAAATAGAAGAGGAAAAGGAAAGATTACTAGATGGGATCAGATGGTAGACAAACTAAAGAAGTAATTCATTCCTGTGGACTATGAGTTGGAGTTGTTGAAGAAGCTGCAAGGATTGAAGCAAGGTGAGAAATCTGTAAATGAGTAAACAAAATAATTTTATAAGATTCCTATTAGGATAGGCCGTGCAAAGGTTAAAAAGGAGAAGGTAGCCTGTTACATCAATGGGTTGAGGCCAAGTATTCAAGAGGAGATGATCCTGGTCAGAATGATCACCATAGAATATGTGTACCAATTTTCCCTGAAGGTGGAAGAGAAGATGAATAAAAGATTTGAAAGAAAGCAAAGAGGAAGAGGTCAAGATAGAAGGAATGGTGGAAGATCCTATGGAGGATGAAATGAAGATCAAAAGAAAAGTGAAGAAGTTAACACCAGTCCAAATTAGAGAAGAGATAATGCCTACCACCCTCATGACCAAAATAATGGTGAGCAAAGAGAAAGAGGAAGAGGCTAACTTGGGCAAGGAACTGGAAGAGGAGGTTTTAGAGGAACCTATTTCTAATATGGAGAAGAAGGACATGGAGTATATGAGTGTCCACAACATCAAGAAAGGACAAATAGAAGACCTGAAGGTAATGCACGAGTTGTACATGTAGATGAAGATGTGCAGTCTCAGAATTCTAAAGATGTTGAAAGGGGAGAAACCCTAGTTGTTAGAAGTACCTTACTGAATGAGGAGAAAGAACTGGATCAGAGGAAGAGTTTATTCCACACAAGGTGCAAGTGTGAAAGTAAGTGTTGTGATATTATTATTGATAGTGGAAGCAATGACAATCTTATTTCAAAGGAGATGGTTAACAAGTTGAAGTTGATAAGAAGAAAGCATCCACATCGATATCAGATTGCATGGTTGTAGATGGACCATAGAGCTTTGGTCAATGAGAAGTGTTTATTCAAGTTCAAGATTGGAGGCTACCATGATGAGGTGTTGTGTGACATCATACCAATAGATGCATGTCATATGATATTGGGAAGGACATGATAGTATAATAGGTGTGCTATCCATGATGGCCATGCAAATACATATTCCCTAACAAAGGATGGAGTTCATCATAATTTGAATCCCTTGAAGGAGGTGGAAGAAAAGGTATGTTGTACTACTAGAATTTGCTTGGTAGATGGTAGGAAATTTTTGGATGGTATGAGGCATGAGCATCATTGTTTTGCATTGATTCCTGAGATTAACCATGAGAAATGTGAAGATGTACTAGAAAAAATCTCAAATCTATTGGAAGAATTTTAGAACATTGTCTCGTATAATGTACTATAAGGTTTACCACTAGTGAGGATGAAATGAAGATCAAAAGAAAAGTGAAGAAGTTAGCACTAGTCGAAATTAGAGAAGAGATAATGCCTACCACCCTCATGACCAAAATAATGGTGAGCAAAGAGGAAGAGGAAGAGGCTAACCTAGGCAAGGAACTTTATGCAGGAGCATCCTTGGTTCAAGAGTAATCTTGCATCAACCAAAAATATTTGTATTTTAGTTTGTTTGCATTTTAGTTCTTTCATTTTCCATTTCAGTTTAGGTAGTTTAGTCAGTAGCAGTTTTTAGCTTGTGGTTTGATTTTGGCATTTCACATGTTGCAGATCTAGACTTAGCATCTACATCATATCAAGAATTTAGAGCATTTGGATTAGTTACCGAAAAGATATCGCTATCAGAAGTTGATTGTTTTCTCATAGCAGAGCATTCGAACAATTCTTGATAATCAGTTGAAGGAGAAGGCTTGTGAATCATTCCTTGACTTGCAGATCTCAATGACACATCATTTAATGTCCTTTGGCTCATGGCCACCTTCCCCAAGGGTCCGTACATTGTTCCATTTATTTGAGGAAGTGTTCTATGCATTTAAATCTGACCTATCTGCGAACACATTACAACTCTTCATTAGAGTTTGTGACCTTCCTTAGCTGGCACAGAGGAATCTGTAGTTCCAGAGATGATATATATTGATGTAATAGATCCTTAGGAAAGCATTTATCAAGTTATTAACATAAGAAAGATCTGATAGTTTAAGATTTGTGCGAAGGAGCTTCAAAGCTTTACCTTGCACATGTGTGTAAGCTAGACTTTAAGCCCTAGTTGTAAGCCCAACTGTTGCTGGCCGGATTGTATTTGAATTCTTTGATATACTGAATGACTGAATTTGCATTTGTTCCATTACTTTGAGTTGTTTCTATTGTGTTTACTCTTGCTGCATGGTCTAGATTGTTCATTCTGTGAACCCTCCTACTGTGACTGCACCAAGTGGTATCAGAGTGAAAGTTCAATTCTTTGGAGCAAATTGAAGAAGGGGATTCCATAAGATCTTGTTGTGAATAGATTGCTGATCCAAGGTAGGCTACTTGTGCACAACTGATCACTAATTAAGAGGCAATTGTCTCTTGTAGCCTAATCGCCAAACCTGAGGCAATTTACACTTGATCCTAGGAAGATACCATTGCGAAGAGTTCCTCCTATTGGTACAATGGCTAATAGAATGGATGAGATGATGGAATTGATGAGAATAATGCAAATTCATTTGGATGGTGTTGAGGAAGAAAGGCAAAGAGGATTGACACTGAGACCTAATGTTGAAAGTGATGATGAGGAAGAATTTTAATCTACTAAATAAAATGGTGAAACCCTAGAAGGCAATGAAGATTGGAAAAAGACCTAGAGTTGATGTACCAAACTATACTGGTAATTTGAATCCTAAAGAATTGATTGACTGGATAAATGACATGGAAGAATACTTTGAATATGAAGAAATTGAAGATCTGGAGAAGGTGAAATTTGTAAAGACAAAGTTGAAAGGACATGCTACTATATGGTGGAAAGAAGTTCAGTTGGAAAGAAACAGAAGAGAAAAAGAAAAGATTACAAAGTGGGACTGGATGGTGACAAAGTTAAAGAATTAGTTCATACCTGCTGACTATGAGTTGGAATTATTGAAAAGATTACAAAACCTGAGACAAAAGGAGAAATATGTGAAGGAGTACACTAAAAAATTTCATAAGATGATCATAAGGACAAGACATAGTGAAGCAAGCAAGGAGAAAGTGGCAAGATACATCAATGGATTGAGATTGAACATTCAAGAAGAACTAAATTTGGTAAGGATGACATCTTTTGAAGAAGCATATCAATTTGCCCTGAAAGTTGAAGAGAAGTTGAATAAGAAGCATGATCAGAGATAGAGAGGCAGAGGAGGTAAATCTTAGAGAGGCAAAACATTTTCTTGATATGATAGATCATTTGTGGAGTAGAACAAGTTTCACAACCCATTTAAAAAGGATGACAGAGATAACAATGCTTACCAGAGAGATGACATAAATTTTTAGTAGAGAGGAAACCCTAGTGCATACTGGACTGAAGGATATAGAAGAGAAGGAAGAGGATTTGATAAGAGGACATTCAGAGGTACTTGTTTCAAGTGTGGAGGTGAAGGACATAGAGCATTCAAATGTAATCAGGGTAGTACAAGCACGAAGACAGAGAACAGAGAAGCCTATGTTGAAGAAGAACTTGTTGAATCACCCAGTTCTATTGGTAAACCTGAGAAAGGAGAATCATTGGTGATGAGGAGAGCACTATTTCAAATAGAGGCAAATGAGGAACCATCACAGAGGAAAAATATGTTCAAAACGAGATGCAAATCTGAAGGTAAGTATTGTAAAGTTATGATTGATAGTGGTAGTTCAAATAACCTAGTTTTAGAGGAGATGGTGACTAAGCTAAAGTTGGAAAGATTGAAACACCCTAAGCCCTCTCAAATAGCATTTTTCAAGATGATCATAAGGTACTGGTGAGTGAACAATGTTGGGTGAAATTTCATATTGGATCTTATCATGATGAATTCTTGTGTGATGTTATGCCTATGGATGTTTGTCATATCTTGTTGGGTAGACCTTGGCAGTATGATAGAAAAGCTATATATGATGGGAGAAAGAACACATATACTATAATAGAAAATGAGAAAATAATTACTTTGATTCCTTTAAAAGATGAACCTAAAGATGTGGTATGTAGGAATGCTAGAATCTATTTTGTAGATGGAAGGAAATTTTTGAATGGTTTGAAACAAGAAAGTATGTGTTATGCCTTGATTCCTAAAACATCTGAAGTAGTAAAGAAAGAAACTGAACCAGAAGAAATAAAGGAGTTGCTGCTAGAGTATGAAGACATCATATTAGATAATGTGCTTGATGGATTACCACCTATAAGGAATATCAGTCATCACATGAATCTTATACTAGGAGCAAGTTTGCCTAACAAAGCAGCACACTGGATGACACTGGCAGAGAATGAAGAAATAAATAGACAGATATAAGGATGGAGAATGGAGAATGTGTATTGACTCTAGAGCACTTAACAAGATCACAGTTAAGTATAGATTTCCTTTACCTAGGATGGATGATATTATGGATTGTTTGAGTGGAGTAAGATATTTCACAAAGATTGACTTGAAGAGTGGATACCATCATATCATAATCAAAGGAGATGAATGGAAGACTACTTTTAAGACAAATGAATGATTGTATGAGTGGTTAGTTATGCCTTTTGGATTGACAAATACACCTAGTACTTTCATGAGATTGATGAATGAAGTCTTGAAGAAATTATTTGATAAGTTTGTGATTGTATACTTGGATAATATTCTAATTTTCAATAAAACAAAAGAGGAACATTGGTGGCATATTAGACAAGTTTTGCAGAGGTTGAGAGAGGAGAAATTGTTGATAAACATCAAGAAGTGTAGTTTCATGAAGGAAGAGTTGGTATATTTGGGATTTGTGATTTCTGTAGAAGGATTGAAGATGGACCCTAAGAAAGTGAAAGCAATTATTGAATGGCCTACACCAGAGAGAATTGGAGAGGTTAGATCATTTCATGGATTAGCTAGTTTTTGCTGGTAGTTCATCAAAAAATTTAGTTCAGTTTGTAACCCTATGACAGAGACAATGAGAGGTGACAGAAAGGATTTCAAGTGGACATCAGGAGCAGACAAAATTTTTGAGTTGTTGAAGCCGAAAGTGATAGAGCAACCTGTTTTGGCATTACCAGATTTCAATAAGATATTTCAAGTTAATTGTGATGCTAGTGGAAATACAATTGGAGCAGTGTTAAGTCAAGAAGGTAGACTAGTAGCATATTTCAGAGAGAAGTTGAATGATGCATGAAGATATTTAGTTTATGATCAAGAGTTCTATGCCATAATTCAATCCTTGAAGAAATGAAGACATTACTTGTTGCCTAAGGAGTTTGTATTGAATATAGATCATCAAGCTTTGAAATATTTGAATAGTCAAGGTAAGTTGAATCAAAGACATATGATATGGGTGGAGTTCATATAGAGTTATATTTTTGTGTTGAAGCATAGGAGTGGTAAATCAAACAAATTTTTTGATGCTTTGAGTAGAAGAAGAAACTTGTTGACAAAAATGAGAGTGGAAGTGTTGGGTTTTGATGAATTGAAGAATATGAATGAGGGAGACACTGATTTTGTAAAACCTTGGAAAGCCTGTAAGGAACCTGTTGTGATAGATAGAAGTAAGTGGTTGAACTATTTCATTCAAGAAGATATGTTATTCAAAGGAAGCCAGTTGTGCATACCTAGAAGTTCAATGAGGGATAATTTGATCAAGGAAAAGCATGGTGGTGGATTGGCAAGACACTTTGGCATTGACAAGACAGTGGCTTTGGTAAGTGAAAATTACTTTTGGCCTTAGATGCATAAGGATGTTTGGAGATTTATGCAGAGTTGTAGAGTTTGTCAAGTTGCAAAAGGAAGTAGTCAAAACATCGGATTGTATAAACCTTTGGCAATACCAGAGAGACTTTGGGAAGACATAAGCATGGATTTTGTAATGGGATTGCCTAAAACATAGAGAGGACATGATTCAATATTTCTAGTGGTTGACAAATTTTCAAAGATGGCTCATTTCATACCTTGTAAGAAGACAACTAATGCAGTGCATGTAGCTGACCTATTTTTCAAAGAGATTGTAAGATTGCATGGATTACCTAAGAGTATAGTTTTAGACAGAGATACAAAGTTTGTTGGATACTTCTGGAAGACAATTTGGAAGAAGATGAAGACAGATTTGAAGTTTAGTTCTACTTTTCATCCACAAACAGATGGACAGACAGAGGTAGTGAATAGGAGTTTGGGAAACTTGTTGAGATGTTTGGTTGGAGACACAGTTAGAAGTTGGGATTTGATTCTTTCACAAGTAGAGTTTGCATACAATAATTCAATAAATAGGAGTACTAGAAGAACACCTTTTGAGATTGTTATCAAAGTGAATACTAGAGGAGTTATAGAATTAAGAGATATCAGTATGGAAGAAAAGATGAGTGCAGAAGAAGAAGAATTTATAGACCATATGAAGACAATGCATAATCAAGTGAAAAAGCATTTGGGGGATATGAATAGTATGTACAAAGAGAAGGCTGATGAGAAGAGAAGACATAAGGAATTTGAAGTGGGAGATGAAGTGATGGTGTACTTGAGAAAACAAAGATTTCCAGTTGGGACCTATAGAAAGTTGAAGATGAATACGTTTGGACCTTGTAGGATACTTAGGAAATTTTATTTAGGAAATGTATATGAAGTGGAATTACTGGAGACATTCGGTATTTCACCTATTTTCAACATTGTAGATATTTATTAGTATCATGAAGCAGAGTTCAATGACAACATGGAAGAAGACTTGAAGAAGAAGTCACCACAACAAGCACCAGAACAGATTGAAGACATTTTGGATAGTAGAGTTGGACATAGCACTAGAAGAAGACAATACAAAGAATATCTTGTGAAATGGAAAGGCAAACTAGAAGAAGATTCAACATAGATTTCTCAGGCTGAGGTGGACCATCTTGGTCCTCCCCTAGTCCCAGTAAAGTGAGGGACTCAATTTTTCAATAACCCTGGATGTCTAATGCAAGAGCATCCCTGGTTAAAGAGTAATCTTGCATCAACCAAAAATATTTGTATTTTAGTTTGTTTTCATTTTAGTTTTTTCATTTTTTAGTTCAGTTTAGGTAGTTCAGTCAGTAGCACTTTTTAGCTTGTGGTCCTGTTTTGGCATTTCACATCTTATGGATCTGGACTTAGTATCTACATTCATTTATCTACATCATATCAAGAATTCATAGCATTTGGATCAGTTATTGGAAAGATATCACTATCAGAAGTTGACTATTTTCTTAGAGCAAAGCATTCAAATAGTTCCTGATAATCAGTTGAAGGAGAAGGCTTGTGGATCATTCCTTGACTTGTGGATCTCAATGACACATCATTCAATGTCCTTTGGCTCATGGCTGACCTTCCCCAATGGTCTGTACATTGTTCCATTCATTTGAGAAAGTGTTTTATGCATTTAGGTCTAACCTATCTACGAACATGTTACATCTCTTCACTAGAGTTTGTGACCTTCCTTAGCTGACACAGAGGAATGTATTATTTTGAAGATGATATATATTGATGTAATAGATCCTTAGGAAATTAGATATCAAGTTATTAACATAAGAAAGATCTGATAGTTTAAGATTTGTGTGAAGGAGCTTCAAAGCTTTATCTTGTGCATCTGTGTAAGCTAGCCTTTGAGCCCTAGTTGTAAGCCCGCATGTTGCCAGATGGATTGTATTTGAATTCTTTGATATACTGAATGACCAAATCTACATTTGTTCCATTTCTTTGAGTTTTTTCCATTATGTTTACTCTTGCTACATGGTCTGGATTGTTCATTCTAGGAACCTTCCTACCGTGACTACACTAGAACTGGAAGAGGAGGTTTTAGAGGAACCTATTTCTAATATGGAGAAGAAGGACATGGAGCATATGAGTGTCCACAACATCAAGGAAGGACAAATAGAAGACCTAAAGGTGATGTATGAGTTGCACATGTAGAGGAAGATGTGTAGTCTAAGCATTTTGAAGATGTTGAAAGGGGAGAAACCCTAGTTGTTAGAATAACTTTGTTAAATGAGGAGAAAGAGTTGGATCAGAGGAAGAGTTTATTCCACACAAGGTGCAAGTGTGAAGGTAAATGTTGTGATATTATTAGTGATAGTGGAAGCAGTGGCAATCTTATTTCAGAGGAGATGATTAACAAGTTGAAATTGACAAGAAGAAAGCATCCACATCCATATCGAATTGCATGGTTGCAGATGGACCATAGATCTTTAGTCAATGAGAAGTGTTTATTCAAGGTCAAGATTGGAGGCTAGCATGATGAGGTGCTGTGTGACATCATACCAATAGATGCATGTCATATTCTATTGGGAAAGACGTGACAGTATAATAGGTGTGTTGTCCATGATGGCCATGCAAACACATATTCCCTAACAAAGGATGGAGTTCATCATAAGTTGAAGCCCTTGAAGGAGGTTGAAGAAAAGGTATATTGTATTGCTAGAATTTGCTTGGTAGATGGAAGGAAATTTTTAGAGGGTATGAGGCATGAGCATCATTGTTTTGCATTGATTCCTGAGATCAGCCATGAGAAATGTGAAGATGTACAAACAAAAATCTCAAATCTGTTAGAAGAATTTTAGAACATTGTCTCTAATAATGTACTATAAGGTTTACCACTAGTGAGGAAGATAATTCACCAAATGGATTTCATACCAGGAGCTAGTTTACCAACTAAGGAAGCCCATAGAATGACTCCTACAGAGAATGAAGAGATGAACACATAAGTTAACAAGTTGTTAAGGAAAGGGTTGATAAGAGAGAGCCTAAGTCCATGTGTATTACTTGTAGTTCTAGCACTAAAGAAAGATGGGGAGTGGATAATGTGTACAGATTCCTGAGCCACCAACAAAATTACAATTAAGTACTAATTTCTATTGCCAAGAATAGATGATATTATGGATTGCTTGAGTGGAGCCAAGTACATTATGACGATTGATCTAAAGAGTGGATATCACTAGATCTAAATTAGAGAAGGAGATGAATGGAAGACAACCTTCAAGACTAAGGAGGGCCTTTATGAATGGTTAGTCATGCCATTTGGGCTAACCAATGCACCGAGTACATTTATGCAGCTCGTGAATGAGATATTGAAAGAGTTTTCGGGTAGAATTGTTATTGTTTATTTAGATGATATTTTGATATTCAAGAAGACTTTGAAGGAGCACCTAATGCATGTTCAAATAGTTTTTGAGAAGTTGAGAGAAGAAAAGTTGTTGATTAATATGAAGAAATGTAGTTTTGTAAAGAAGGATTTTGTGTACCCAAGATTCATTATCTTAGTTGAGGATCTTAAAATGGATCCAGAGAAGGTGAGTGCTATCATTGAATGGCCTACTCCAAGGAGTGCTATAAAAGTACATTCTTTTCATGGTTTGGAAAGTTTTCATAGAAAATTTATCAAGAATTTTAGTAGCATTTGTACACCCCTAATGTCGACAATGAGAGGAGATAGGAAAGAGTTCGAATGGACTACAGGAGAAGCTAAGAGTTTCATACATTGAAGTAGAAAGTCATAGAGCAACCTATTTTGGCACTTCCAGATTTCAACAAGTTATTTCAAGTAGATTGTGATGCAAGTGGCAGTGCTATAGGAGTTGTTTTGAACCAAGAAGGTAAGCCTATTGCCTATTTCAGTGAGAAGCTTAATGATGCCAAGAAAAATTATTTTGTTTATGATCATGAGTTTTATGCTATAGTTCAGGCTTTGAATAAATGGAGACATTATTTATTTCTAAAAGAGTTTGTTTTATATACTAATCATCAGGCTTTGAAATATCTTAATAGCCAAGGAAAGTCAAATCAAAGGCACTTAAAATAGATTGAGTTTTTGTAGAGTTATACTTTTGTTTTGAAGCACAAGAGTGGGAAGTCCAACAGAGTTGCAGATGCCTTGATTAAAAGGTAAAATTTGTTGACAGAAATGAAGATAGAGGTTGTTGGGTTCAATAAGCTCAAAAGTTTGTATCCAAAAGATCCAAATTTTGTAGAGGCTTGGAAACCTTGTTTGGAACTTGTTACTTTGGATAGGATGAAATGGTTAGATTCCACAATCCAAGATGGCATGTTGTTTAGAGGAATCTAGTTGTGCATTCTAAGGAGTTCCATGAGAGAGAACCTGATAAAGGAGAAACATAGTGGGGGATCAGCTGGAAACTTTGGTCAAGATAAGACCATTGCTATTATTAGTGAATGTTATTATTGGCTACAGTTGCAACAAAATGTGAGGAAATTTGTATAGAGTTGTGTTGAAAGCATAGGACAACTGGGAGAGGAGGTGAATCAGTTGTAGCTTAAAATTTAAAAATGCTCACACACATTTAGATCCACATAGATTCAATTAATGCTTAGACTATTATGATGATTAAGCATGAAAGAAAATAATAGAAACTGAATCAAACAAGCATCAAGCACAAGAGAACACCAGATTTATGTGGAAAAACCAAGAAGGGAAAAACCACAGTGAGGATTAGCTCACAATATAAAGTAGTTTCAACACTGAATTACAAAAGGCTCACTTCCAAAAGGCTCATTGCCAAAGGGCTCACTTCCCAAAAGAAAGGTTGACTACCAAGGCTCACTATTAGAATAGAGAAGAAGATGGAGAAGATTGTTACAAGGAGAAAAATGTGTTAATGCAATGGAGGATTCCACTACAACATCAACATCACTTCCGCAACATTACTAAAGAATTGTAGATACCTTCTGCTCACTTCATCTAATAATCTAACACATGAAAGCTTGTACTACACCACACATTCAATCACACTATCATTCACATCACATCCATTATATGTGCACACTTGATCATGATCCCGAGTGATACTTATTTATACCATCTTCAACCTTGAATGCATTCTCCAAGGTCAACAAATCACATTAACCTTGAACATTCAAATTAGGTCTAGACTTAAACATTACTGTGGTGGAAAGGAATGAAGGTGGACCACAACACACCTTAGATCAGATCTAAATTCATCCAAGCACACCACTCCATGCTACTATAATCACTGATGCAACTCTGTAATTAGTGTAAACACCCAAGGTCAACCAAACCTATATTAACACAATGAAGTTTTAAGTACACTCTTCCTCAAACCCAAAAATGACTTGTAGACCACATGCAAGGCATTAATGAAATCTAGAGTATTCCACAAACATCCTAAAATCCAACAAATTCCTCTACAACAACTTTCACCTATTGCACATCATTATCTTAATTATCTGGTATGCTTAACTATCTTTGTCTTACATTGTATCTCTAGAAATTAACCTATGAAGCAACAAACCATGAACAAATTCAACAAAAGAAAGATATAAACCTCATAAGCACAATTCTAGGACTACAAGACCTAAAACCACTTTGTGGAGAAATGTAGAGCAAAGACATTTCTCCCATATGCCTCTGCAACACTTAGAAACATAGTCTACGCACTGGTGAACACAACTTCCTCTACATAATGAACTAAAGCACCAAATTTGGACTATAACATATCTTAACATCTCTGAACAATATATCCAAACCATAAATATAGATCTTCAACATAGAGGAAATGCTAAGCAAAACTAGAACACTACTTTATAAGCCAAAATGCCACTTCAACACATTGTTTCCTTTATTAATCAAATTTTCTCAAAATTACTTGGAAACCAACCAATAGAAACATAGTATTAACACCTTCATAACCACTTCTATGCAACTAAATCATCTTCAACAAAACAACTCAACCAAATATCTCATACTATTGCAACAACCTCATCTCTGTTCAACCAACCTCATACCTTATCTCTGTTCAACCAACCTCATCTCTTCTCAACCAGTTGATACAATTGACACCAATGACAACACAATCTTGTTGGCATCAATGACAACACTGACTACACATACTTGCAATAATATCCCCCTTTGTCATTGATGGCAACCCATAATGTGAAAAACCATCAACACAATAGGATTGTCAATACTATGCTTCATACCAATTAGTTCCTTTCTCTTTCTCTCTCCCTTAGCTTACTACTCTCTTCTTGAAAACTAACTCACTACTTTCTCTCTTTTTTCACATTGCTCTCTCTCCCCCTTTGATATCAATGGGAAAGGGCTACACATCTCTCTTTCAATCTTACTTTATAGATAACTTGTCAAACTTGTACCTTCTTATTAGTGCTTTGCAACATCATTTCATTTACTACTCTACATGCTCCCCCTTAGAAGTAACCAACATTAGAAATTAGACCCCTTGACTGCGACAATCATCATGACCAGTACCTATTCTCCCTGAAAGGTAGCCTCCAACATCATTCCATAATAAGGAATGAAACTTTCAAATCCACTAGACTAATGCATCTCTTTATGTATCTAGTTCAAAGGAGGGGCAATAACCCCTATCTTCTCCAAGAGATACTCAAATGTATCCTTAGGAAGAGGTTTGGTGAATAGATCAGCAACTTGATCCTTTCTAGGCACATAATGAAGCTTCACTTCATTCTCTACAACCTTCTCTCTCTTAAAGTGATACTAGGTTGATATATGTTTTGTCCTTCAATGCATCACTAAATTCCTTGAAATGTTGATAGCACTTGTATTATCACAGAAGATAGGAATAGGTTCATCATATACCACTCTAATATCCTCCAAGGTTTCCCACATCGACAACACCTATGTGTAGTAAGATGTTGCAGTGTATTTTACTTCTGTAGTAGACATAGATACTAAATATTTCTTCTCGCTTAACCAAGACACCACTTTACTTCCAAGAAAGAATACACCACCATTTGTACTTTTCCTATCATCTACACAACTAGCCCAATCTTCATGTGTGTAAGCAC
The DNA here is from genome assembly GCA_027924645.1 of Cunninghamia lanceolata. NCBI lineage: Eukaryota > Viridiplantae > Streptophyta > Pinopsida > Cupressales > Cupressaceae > Cunninghamia > Cunninghamia lanceolata. Next base: position 11,005,610 of record BSBN01000377.1, read on the forward strand.
TTAGAGAAAAGTCATTATCCTTTGGATACCACAAGCCATGATCTAGAGTGTCCTTTAAATATCTAAATATCCTCTTCATTGCTACAACATGTGACTCTCTGGGATCTTCTTGAAATCTAACCACAAGACAAATTGCATGCATAATATCTAGTCTAGTAGCATCTAAAAATAGAAATCCTCTAATCATTGATCTATACCTACTCTAATCATCCTTACTAGATTCTTCATTCTTACTCAGTTTGTGACCAGTTATCATAGGGGTACATATTGGTTTAGAGTCTTCCATTCCAAACTTCTTCAACATCTTCTTGACATACTTTGATTGTGAAATGAAAATACCTTTATCTGTCTGATTGATCTGTAGCCCAAGGAAGAAGTTCATCTTGCCACACATTGACATTTCAAATTCTTTTTTGTATTTCATCTACAAAATTCTTACACATACCTTCATTTCCTCCAAAGACTATGTCATCAACATATACTTCCACAATTAGAATTTGATCTTCTCCTACTTTGCTATATAGATACCTATCTCCAAAACCTTTATTGAGTCCTTTTTGTATTAAATACCTATATAAACTTGCATACCAAGCTCTAGGAGCTTGCTTCAATCCATATAGTGCTTTCTTCAATTTGTAGACCATATTCGGTTTATCTGATAACTGTAATCCATCCAGTTGTTCTATGTATACTTCTTGTTCGAACTCACCATTCAAGAAAGCAAACTTCACATCCATTTGATATACTTTGAAATCCTTTTGTGTGACAAAAGCCAAAAACATTCTGATGGCCTCCATTCTTTCCATTGGATTATAAGTTTCCTCATAGTCTATTCCTTTTACCTATGATTAACCTTTACACACAAGCCTTGCCTTGTTTCTTACCACTTCTCCATTCTCATTCAGTTTGTTCTGGAATACCCACTTAGTTCCAATCATAATTTTCTTTGCTAGTCTTGGGACAAGTTCCCAAGTCTAATTCTTCTCCCATAGCTTTAATCCAATACTCATCCTTTCATGCTTCAATTACTGTCTTAGGTTCAACTTTAGAGAGTAAACATAGATTTACCTATTCTTCAACAACTTTCCTTCTTATTAGCACACCTTTGTTCTTGTCACCAGTGATCTGATCTATAGAGTTCCTATTGGAAAAAAGAATGGAGATATTAGGCTCTATGTTGATTTTAGAAATCTGAATGTGACATCACTAAAAGACAACTATCCTTTGCCCAATGTGGAGGCTATGCTACAAAGAGTGACTGGATGTGAACTCTTGTCTATGATGGATGGCTATTCAGGCTATAACTAGGTAATGGTTAAGGAATCTGAGTAGTACAAGACTACATTTACCACACCATGGGGCACTTATGTGTATATTAGAATGCCTTTTGGATTAACCAATGCAAGAGCCACTTTTTAGAGGGCTATGGATGTAGCATTTTCTGACCTTATAAATTTGATAATGGTGGTTTATCAAGATAATCTAATGACCTACTCAAAAAGGGAACAGGATCATTGTTCTCATTTGGAACAAATTTTTGAAAGATGTATGAAATTTGGCATCTCCCTAATTCCCAAGAAATGTATGTTTGGGGTAACAGAGGGGAAACTGTTAGGCCATATTATTTCTAAAGAAGGAATTAGGATTGATCCTGAAAGAGTGGTTTCTATTGAGATAATCTTAGTACCAAAGAACATCAAGGGGATTTAGACTTTCTTTGGGAAAGTGAACTTTCTAAGGAGATTTGTCACTAACTTTGTAGAAACTACTCGGCCAATATCTAAGATGTTACAAAAGGGACTAGACATTACATGGAATGATGAGCCAGTAAGTGCATTCAAAAATATCAAACAAGCTATAAAGGAAGCTCCTGTCCTAAAATCTCCTGATTTCACTAAGCCTTTTCAAATATTTTCCTTTGGTTCATTCTATACAATAGCAGTTGTTTTATTACAGAAAAATGATGAAGGTTATGAACAACCTATTTTATTTTTTAACAAATCTTTCCAAGATACAAAGCTAAAGTATGATATAAATGAAAAACAGACTTATGCTTTGGTAAAGTCTGTCAAAAATTTTAGACCTTATTTGGCAGATGCTAAAATCATCACTTTTGTCCCTACATTTGTTGTGAAAGACATCTTCACTTAGCAAGAAGTGACTAGAAGAAGGTGCAGATGGATCATAGGATCGAATAATTTAATATTGATATCTTGATCACTAAATTAGTAAGAGGACAAGGATTAGCAAGATTAGTGGCAGAGTCAAATTTGGAAGCTAATCAAATAAACAATGTTGAGATCTAAGAAGTAAGTATTAATTGTGATATGAAAGACTCTAAATGGTAAAAAGATGTTATCTATTACTTACAAAATATGTCTTGTCCTAAAAGAATGACCAAAAGTCAAAAGAAGACATTAAAACTATAGGATATAAAGTATGTGATCATAGAAGATGAACTTTGGTCCTGAAATCTTGAGGGTATTTTACTTAAGTGTTTATATGATGAACAATCATCAAAAATCCTGAAGGATATGCATCAGAATGTGTGTGGAGGCCACTACATGGATAAGACAATAGACCATAAGGTCCTAAGAGCTAGATATTGTTGGCTTACTATTTTCAAGGATGCCTAGTGATGCAGGAGCATCCGAAAGCATTCAAATAAATTGGGACAATTATCACTAAGTTGTAGAGTGCCAGGAACAACGACCTTGGAGAATACTGCATTTTACCCCATTTAGATATTAGAGGCTATAGAGCTCGACTTAGCATCTAAACATCATGATCTCCATCATATCCAAAATTTAGATCATTTAGATTAGTTTCTAGAAAGATATCGCTATCAGAAGATTACCTATTTTCACCTGTCTTCACGGAGCAGAGCTGACTGTGTTCAGTGTAGTCTAATTGGCTTATGGAGCAATTTTGTGATTTGTAGAGCCTAAAGGAACATCATTCAAGGAAGTCGAGGACATGGTTGGCCTTCATGGAGATCCATACAAAGTTTTATGCATCAGTGGAGCAATACCATATATTTAGGTCTGACCTATCTATGTCTACACATTTCATGAAGACAGATAACTCTTAGGCCGACTTGATATTGTTATGAAGGATTTAGGAGGATATAAATAAATGATAAATGTTTATTTCAAGGTATAGAATGAATAATGATGAAGTATGCAAAGATATGAAGCAAGAAGAGGAGTGTTATGATCTAAAGAAGAAGCAAAATTGAAGAAGAGAGCAGAGCAGAGAATAGAAGAAGTTGCAAAGCAGGAAATTGAGAAGTAAGTCATAGAAGATAGTTATTATATGAATATTTTGTAACCCTCAGTTGTAGCTTAGTATTGGTAAAGCCAAGTGGCATATGTAATGAGTTTTGAGATTATAATATAAAGAGGAATGAGACTTGAAGGCTGGGTTTTTCCCTTTTAGGGTTTTCCTTGGATATATCTTGTGTCATATGTTTATGAATGTCTCTTTCTTTCTATTGTTAGCTATTTACTTCCATTGCATCCCTGATTGATCATGTTGTTAGTAGTTTAAGGATGCAAGGTTGGACAGTCCCTCATTAGACCCTCCTACCTTGACTACATCAAGTGGTATCAGAGTTGGTTGTGAATCTACTAGGAAGGTTGTGAATCTGTTGGGAAGGAAGCTAGAGTTGAAAGACGTGTTAAACCATAGAAGTAACAAGTGCCATTTCTGAAGAAGACCTAGGCAAGAAATATTCAGGTAAGCTTTTCAAATTAAGTTGTTTATCTGATTTGTTTTGATGGGAATATTGGAAAGAGAATGAAGAAAGAAAATGAATACCTAATATGCCAAAAGGATAATCTAGAAGAAGAATTGTGTAAAATCAAAAGGTTTAATTCAGAGTTGATGGAAAAGATAAAAGAACTAGGAGAAGATAAATGTGATGCTCTTGAAGAAGAACTAAAATATGTAAAAAGGAGGAATGAAGATTTAGAGGTAGAGATGAAGTTGTTTGAGGATGACAAAAAGAGATTTGAAGAATTGGAAGAAGGATTCAAGTTGTTTAGGAAGGTGGAAAAGAGAAACAAAGATCTGGAGGAAAATTTGGAAGAACTAAAAAAGGAAAACAATTTACAAAATAATGAAATATCAAGATGGAAGGAACGGGTTAATCAGTTAGAATAGACACTTGTAGCATACGCAAAAGAGAATGAAAATCTAAGATCTAAGCTTGAACTTTATGATGTCTCTTGTGATACTAATGATTTGTGTGATGTTGCAGAAGCTTCTTTAGAAACTGAGATTGGAGATGACAGTGTAGCTAGACCTGCAGTTGTTGGTGATGATATTAGCTTCAAAATCATGTAAAGAATGGGATATGAAGGAAAAGGATTGGGAAAGTGTTAGCAAGGAATTACAGAAACTATTGAACCAGTAATAAGATCAAGAAGTGAAGACATTGGATATGACAAAGGTAAAGATGTTACAAGTTCGAATAAGTCAAATCAGGGAAGAAGAAGTATGTATTGTTCACATTGTGATAGATATGGACATGAAAATGAATTAGTTTTGGATTTACACCTTTATAAGTTCTGTGGATTAAGGAATCATTCTAAAAAGATGTGTTTGAATAAAATGAAGAGAAGAAAACCTATGACAGATTGTATGCAGATGGATTATGGATGGATTGATGGAGCAAAATGGAAACATGTTGCTTGTATGTTTAGAAGGTTGTATAGATGGAAGTATTCATGTGTTGGAGAGAAAAGAGGATATGAATCAGGATACAGAGAAAGAAGACCTTATGTAGAGAAAGAAATGAATAGTACTTCTTATCATAGTGAAGGATATAGAAGATATGAAAGAAGATTTGCTAGAGGAAGAACCTATTTTCAAGTTTGGAGGAGAAAAGAATCATGCAATGAATGTCAACAAGATTATACTAGTAGAGGAATAGTAGAGGATGCAGAGATGATTTATATAGAGTAAGAAGAACCTATTGACTCACTAAGTTTGATAGAGAAACCAGAAGAAGGAGAAGCATTGATCTTAAGAAGATTTGTATTTTAGGACAGAGAAAATAGTGCAAGACAAATTTTGTGTGAACAAGTGTAAATCTTAGGAGGGAAAGGAAATTCATATTGCAGAGAAAGAGGGAATGACAAGATATTCTACTAGAGGAGAAAGATTGTATATTGAAGTAAAGGAAACATGGATTAAAAATAGAGAAAATTCTTCAAGCATTATATGCAGAGTAGAAACTATAAGATTTTGATGTGTGTGATAGAAATTATATCTAAAAATAGAGATCAAAAAGTGTTGTAGAGAAAATTTAGGAATGTATTGACTATATCAAAGGAAGTAACATGCTTTTTCTAAAGGATGAATGTATGTATTGATTGACTCTTAATTAATTGAAGCAGACATTTAGGTAGCTTATGGAGAAGACTTGCTCAGACCACTGATCATTGAGGCAGTGCAAGGCTTGCAAGTAGCCTATCAAACCTAGACCATGACAAGATGAAGAAATTGAGGCAGTTTACAGAGAAGACTTGCTCAGATGGATGATCACTGAGGTAGTGCAAGGCTTGAAACTAGACTGTCAAACCTAGATCACCAAAAGATAAAGAACTTGAGGTAGTTTTGCAGGGTGGACTTGAATAGAACATTGACCTTGAGGTAGTTGTAAGTACCTGTGAATAGACCGCCAAAGCTATTCAAACAAACAACATTGATTTTGGCATAATATAGAGCAAATTAATTGGGACAATTATTAGTAAGCTGTTGAGTGCTAGGAAAAGCGACCTTGGAGATTACCGCATTTTATCACATTTGCATATTAGAGGATGTAGAGATGGACATAGCATCTAGACATATGATCTTCATCATATCCAAGATTTAGATTATTTGGGTTAGTTTCTGGAAAGATATCGCTATCAAAAGATTACCTATTTTCACCTGTCTTCACATAGTAGAGCTAACTATGTTTAGTGGAGTCTAATTGGCTTGCAAAGAAATTCTATTATTTGTAGAGACTAAAGGAACATCATTCAAGGAAGTTGAGGACCTAGCTGACCTTAATGGAGATCCACACAAAGTTCTATGCATCAGCAAAGCAATACCTTATGTTTAGGTCTGACCTATTTGTGTTTACACGTTTCATGAAGACAGTTAACTCTTAGGCCAACTTGATATTGTTATGAAGTCTTGCAGAGAATATAAATGAAGGATAAATGTTTGTTTCAAGGTAGGGAATGAATAATGATCAAGTATGTGAGGATATGAAGCAATAAGATGAGTGTTGTGATCCAAAGAAGAAGCAGAATTGAAGCAGAGAGCAGAGCAAAGAACAAACAAAGTTGTAGAGTAGGAAATTGAGAAGTAAATAATGGAAGAGAGTTATTATATGAATATTTTGTAGCCCTAGGCTGCGACCTAGCATCAGTAAAAATTGAGTGGAATATGTAATGTGTTTTGAGATTAATATAAAGAGGAATGAGCTTTAAAGGTTGGGTTTTTCCCTTTTAGGGTTTTCCCAGGATATATCTTGTGTCATGTGTTTAGTAAGGTCTCTTTCTTTCTATTGTTAGATATTTACTTCAATTGCATCTTTTATTGATCATATTGTTAGTAGTTTAAGGTTGCAAGGTTGGACAGTCCCTCATCAGACCCTCCTACCTTGACTGCATCACCCATAAATTGGTCCAAGGCTATGATGATTGTCAAAGATTTTCGGGTAAATTAAGATTCTTTGGAAATTTTCCTCTCATACCCATAATAGTGTTAGCTCCCTTTCAACAATGGGGATTAGATTTCATAGGGGAAATAAGTGAAAAATCAAGTGAAGGACATAGATGGATCTTGGTTGCCACTGATTATTTTACCAAATGGGTTGAGGTTATTCCCACCAAAAGGGAAAATAGTAAGGTTGTAATTGATTTCTTAATGAAGAATGTCTTGACAAGACTTGGAGTGCCAATAAAGATAATTTTAGACAATGGAATGTGCTTTAGGTGTGAAGAATTTACAACCTTTTATAGTCAGTATGGGATTTAAATCTCTTATTCTTCTCCATACCATCATCAAGGTAATGGACAAGCCAAATCATGCAACAAGATCTTGATGAAGATTATTAAAAGAATCATTGAAAAGGAGAAAAAATCTTGGTATTCCAAATTAAGACTTGTGGTCTAGGCTGATAGAGTAATTGTGAAAAAAGCCATTGGGCAAGCCCCATTTGACCTAGTATATGACTTAGAGGAAAGAACTCCTATGAACAACATACTATCTATCTACAAGTTTATTCAAGAGCATCATGATGATATTTTAGATGCAATGTAGAATAGGATTCTTCAAGTAACTCAACTAGAGAAAACAAGAAGGCTTGCACAACAAAGAAACATCAAAGTATAGCAACAAGTCAAAAAATTACATGATAAGAAAACTTCTGAAAGGAAGTTTGAAGTTGGAGATACGATACTATTGTGGAATACAAGATCTCAAGAAAAGGGAAAACATGGAAAATTTGATGCCCTTTGGCCGTGTCCATATTTAATCAGCAATACACATGGAGAAGATTCTTATTTCTTATAGAACTTAACTAGAGAATTACATGAACTGCTAATGCATGGACAATTCTTGAAAACATATTTTTCTTAAGGTATGTATGGATTCGATGCATATTGTATTTTATATTAGCTAGTTTTCCTGTATTAGTTTATTTTTTGGTTTGTTTGTATTTGTCTGTGGTCTACTTCTCTAGAGTTTTCTATGATCTCATTCTGTTCAGGTTGAACAAATGTCCCCAACTAGAGACACTAGTGGAACCATGTAAATTTTTCCTTAGTTCCAGTATTTTGCCTAATTCTATGCTTAACTTAAGGATCTTTGACCTAGGGTTTACTTGCTAAAATGTTGAACAGTTCCCTTCAACCCTAAACCCTTGAATTGTTTATGCAGGTGATGAGTTACTTTTGTTATGGTCTTGTCTTGACCGCCTATAGACTATATTGGGTCTCTTAAGTCACAAAGTTGATGTATCAAGCTTCATTGTTTACCAACTCCGTGCCCCTATTCTACCACCTATGGCCCGCATTTGAAAATTTAATCAATATGCCCAAGGTCTACAATTGACCCTTTGTGAATCTCGTAGCCCCTTGTTTTCCTAGTAGATCCAATGTTGGTTTAAAAAGAATGTGGCCTCTTTATTTGGTCCATCCCTAAGAATGTAGAGGAAGTCGCCAAGTGTTAGTACTGCGATCAACATTGAGTTCCTTTCATTAAATCTACAGATCTCAATGGAAGGTGACACTTGTCGATAGGGCACTCATTTGAAAGGTTTTGTTGGTAAAGTTTTATATATGGAGCATCACCCTACCATGTGTCCCTCTGAGTCTTTTATTTGAATATGATAGAACTTTCCATGTGTTCGCATGGAGATTATTTATGGAGTCTCTTATGTTTAAGTCTTAAATGCTACTAAATCTACCATGCATCCTCATGAGGCCTAAAACTCTTTCAAAGGAAAATCTCAATGGAAAGTGACAAGTGTCAACCCTCGATAGAGGTAGGAAAGTTTGTGATATAAAAGAGAAATATGAGGCTCACAGAATCAATTACGACTCAAAAAAATGGAAACTTAAGATTTTGAAGGGATTTACAGTGCAAGCTTGATAATAGAAGTATTTGTAACTAGAGTCTCAAGTTCTTAAGCAGTTGGGATTATAGGGGATCATTTAAACTGTGTTGTATTATGGGGCCCGGTGTTAACCAAGGTGGATCTTGTTCATGAGGTGTAGTGCCCCTCCACGTTGACTTTGTTGACTCTGTGGGATCTCCTTTTTTAGCAGTATCTGAGCTGACAATCCATATAATGTTCTCTTGTTTTGTTGCACTTTTTCTCCAAGATGACAAGGATTTTCAACTGAATAATCTTAAACATGTCATTGATTTGGATAATCTATGTTGTGATCAATGACTCATTTTTTAAAAGGAAAAGAACAATGGTGGCACATAACAAACAACTAGCTATGAGAAATTGTAGCTTTGTCAAGCATGTGTCCAGAAGCTCTCACTGCCATTTTTTATAGGAAATAAATTTAGAAGGAAGTTGAAGAGTACAAAGCAGGTTTTTGAAGTTTGTGTGTACCTGATGGGGTGTCCTCTTTAGTATGGTGGCATAATTGAATATGGTTGTTTTTTAGAAAGAGTAAAGTCCTCAAATTGAGAAACTAGGCCCAGTGGTCACCATGTGGAATTAACATCTGCAGGTGCCATGGGTCATGTGACATATTTGTGGGAATGAAGTACAGCCTCCATTTCCCACTTCTGGCTACATCAGTACATTATTCAAGGATTTCTATTTATCACTGATATTCCATGGTGTATGCTAAATCAAATTAATCATAAAATAAAAGGAATGTGGGAGCTTCCTATTCATTTATAAATAGCTATTTGTTGTGCCATTTGCATACATCTTTCAAACCAGTGCAGATGAAAATGGAATTTTTTTTGTGTAGAATTCTACCTATACCGCTCCTTTTTCTTAGAGGACTCTCTATTTTATTGGTTAATCTTGTGCTCTTACAAATTAAAGGAATCAGAGAAATTTTCTTTGAAGGTATAGGTGGTTTGGGCAAAATTTAAGGAGTTGAGTAGAAAGCATGAGACCCTGGCTTGGCCCTAACTTCCCCTCTGGAAGAAGGAAACTAGAGTTAAGTTGACAAGAAGGGGTAGTCCCTTGTTCAACTTAAATAGACACTTTCTATTTCTTCCTCCTTGACCAGGATTTTGGTACTACCAAAATCCACTTCATATTTCTTCTTTGTGCTTCTTGTGGGTTGAAATGGCTGAAGGTTCCCCCTCACAAGATAAAGAGCTATTTTCCCATGCTTGGAACATGAGAGAATGGAGAGAATTTTGATTTACTCATTTATTTGTCCCTGGCAGGGAGTCCCACTTTCATGTGTGGAAGGGAAGAGGCAAAGTAGAGGATTCTTATCTTATTGGCAAGTATCTCAAGATCAAAGGTGATAGAGAAGAAAGAGCATCCAACATACAGTGCCATCCATTGATACTATTAACAACCCTCATGCCCAAGATTAGAAAGCACAAGGGATAAAATAGTTATTTGAGCCTACTAAAGGGGATAATTTGTTACAAAGGCATCTCTTATTAGTTAAGAGATGGTTATATTTGCTTTATGTTGTAACTTTATTTGTCAATTGAAAATGTGATATCTTGTCTTTAAGCCTTAAGCTTGTCTGCTCCCTTATTCTGTAAATAGGAATTCAGGGCTTATTGACAATGGTCGGTCCTAGAACATACTTCTTAGACACAGTCAGAGGTATTAGGATCAGTCAAATGATCTCAGAGAAATCATTGTATCATAGTACATAGAATAGAATTAGCTTTTCTAGTTTAAAGGTTGTTTTAGTTCAAAGTCTAATATACTTGTAGAATCATTTGTATTTTAGTATCAATTCATAAGATTCAATATATTGTTCAAATTTATAGGATATTATTGTCTCCTACATGTACTCTTTATATCATTTATGAATAAAATCTAATCAAGTATCATTTTATTCATCGTCATAGTCTTTCTTGTGTATGCATATTCATCTTATTGCCCTTACTCAAGTAGTAAATTCAATGCTATAAGAGGATATTGAATGTTATAAAAGTTTGCAAGGAATACTAAGTATGGTTAGTCTACAAACTATTTCAAGGATGATAATGTAATGCATTATTGTATAGTTCAAAGAGAACTTGAGAAAATATTGATTTCCATAGGTTTTCATCTCATATCTATTTGACTCTGTTACCCATGAACCAGACATTGATCCTTTAGAAGTGTCCTTTGGATATAATCTCCCTGATCATTCATATTAAAATCATGATGAATTTCTATTTCTGTCCTAAGTTATGAATGTTAAGTTATCCCTAATGTTCTCCCATAATGAATTATGTTAAAGCTTTGAGAATCTAGCCCATTACTCTCCTCTATTAGCAATTCTAGAAGCGATTTAGAGAGAATATATTTTTTTGACAATAATATTTAAAGAGAACATCAAAATATTTGAAAAGAAAATACTGTTCAGATCACCCTCCTAGGTTTTACAGAGCCAGAAGTGTAGAGGAAAAGTATTTAATCCACTTTTCCTATTTGTTGGCCAATCCCTCAAGGCACTTCCATTATTAGAATTTTCTATTTTATAGAGTGCTCTTTTGAGATTAGGTTGGGAATTAATAACAACCATCACTATTGGAAAACCATGGAACAAGATTCCTTCATGTTCATCAAGAAGCACCTACAATGTCAACAACATAGTAACTTAATTTGAGCTCCTGCCTAGGAACTCTGTGCTCAAGTTTCACCTTAGCCACTTTTTTGTATGAGGCTTGGATCTAATTAAAAAATATCTCAGCCTTCTTCTCAAGGAAACACTTTCATCATTACTGCTACCAATTACTTTATGAAATAGGCTGAAGCTATACTGCTATGATCCATGACTACTGAAGTAATTTGTTGTTTTATTTAGGATAGTATAATATCATGATTTGGCATTCCTTCCTACTTGATTTTTGACAATGGTACACCATTTAACAACAAGGATGTGAAGAATTTCTTTGAAAATATCACATTCAACATTGCTTCTCTATGGCATTTTACCCACAATAATATGGCCAAGAAAAATCTTCAAACAAGATCATTGGACAAATTCTTAGAAAAACTATTAATAAACATTAGAAAGACTAGCATACTCAAATCTCCTATGCACTTTGGGCCTATAGGAAAAGTGTTCATATGGATATTGGTACTACATTGTACAATCTTCTATATGGTTCTGATGTAATAATGCCTTTAGAGATATAAATTCCTTCATTGTGAGTTTCGCTAAGGGACATTATTGATGATAACATGGAATGAGAGAAGAGATTACAATAGCTAGAGATGCTTGATGAACAATGAATCAATTCTCTTGACCATCTTAAATATCATCAGAAAAAACATCCAATGATCCTACAATGAACGTGTCATCCACATACTCTTGATGTTCGAGACTTGGTAGTTTATGAAAATAAACATCGTGTGAATTCACGTAGTGGTGAAAAAGGGAAGTTCAGCCCTAATTGGCTAGGACCATATGTTATCACTAAATTTTATGGATCATGAGCATTTAAGTTAGTTGATGAAAAAGGTATGCCTCTTAAAGAACCTATTAATGCTATGCATTTGTGAAAATTTCATACATAAGATTGTATGTTAGATATTACTTTATAAAGCAATTAGTTATTAATTGTTTAAATTTTGATAAGATAGTACATATTGTGTTAATTCATTTAATAAGATAGCATAAGATCTATAAAACAAAATTAATCATTTTTGGATCTAAGTAAACCATGTTTTGTTAGATTAGAATTGCACTAATTGGAAACAAAATCATACTCTACTCATGTGCAAAATCTTTAATCATTGTTGTATCTATTAAATAGTCTACGAGGATTGATTAGTTTAAATCACAATGGCATTAAATACATTTTCACATGATCATCAAAATTATCACTTATTGCATTTCATAAATCACATGTGGTACGCAATAGAATTAATAGAAAAAAATCATATATTATAGAGAGACATCAATTTCAATATACATCATATATCAACAATCTCGTACATCAAATTGAGATGTCAAAGTACAATCCATGAGATACATATCACATTGCTAAACCTAGGCTGCCAACCGCTCAAGACCTAGTGGTGTACGAGTGACAGAATGTTGCCCATGCGAGGTCATTGACTGTGAATGACTCCTAGAGGCAATCTATGATTGTAGGCACCTAAGCTCTCCAACTATCTCTCCCATCTGTCTCTTTGCATCTAAGTATAGTTGTTGAAGCCTATCTCTTGCTTCCTATGCTCAGTCTCTATCTGATTATGCTTTGACTCTCTTAGTGCACACCCAGTCTAACTTGAGATGTAGGATTAGAGTCACAACATGGTCCAAGATCTCAGATGGAGGTAGTGCCACATCTCAATCCTATCGTGCCTGGAGATCTACATCTACACACTCTACTCTCTAGAACACATGATCTAAAGCAGCCTCCATAGCTACTTTATATCTCATGAAGGGCATGAATATCTCTACGTGTCAACCTATTGCATGTTGTGGCGAGTATCCTATTCACACTTGCTAGCTACATTGGAAAGAATCATACCCACTATGACATGACTCACAAAGTCACTCCATGCCTAGGTACCAACTATCAAAATCATTGCAAAGATAATATCAGTATCTCATCACTAAAAAAATATATGTCATTAACATAAGTAAGTAATCATCAAATAAATATAACAACATTCTCACTAGGGTCATCATCCTACCAACTAGGATCACGTACTATTGTCAATATAGCTACATCTATATTTGACTCTATAGCTAGGGGTATAGAGGTGCTTGTCTCCCCTCACTCAAGCCAACTCAATCTCCTAGTGGCCATGGGACCTAGACCAGTAGCTCTCAACCTAAGTCTCTCCTTGGTCTCCTTGTCGACGTCCACCTCTCATTGCCCTACTCGTGGCCTCTCTCTAAAGATGAAGCACAATTGTGTCTCCTCATCCTCCTTGTCATCATCATCATAATATCCAATGAAGTGACTGAAGTCCTCCTCATCTCCTACATCATCCCTGTGTCCTACCCATGGCTGTGGATCACCTATGGGATGACTGGTAGGGAAAATAGAATCAGGTCGAGCTATCTCCCACTAGGTTGTGTATGCTTAGGTACACCAAATGTCATTTGCCTTTGACACTTATCTCTACATCCACTACACCATCATCCTCACTCTTGACTACCTCGATGATCATCAATAGTAGGGCCTCATTGGCCCTCGTCATGCCTCATTGGCCCTCATCATGCTATGTGTTGAGTGTATGTAGCTCAAATGCATGCTAGGAACACCCTACATGCATTCGGATTGTCATGTGACTCTATCAAAGTAAAATATGACAATGATGTGATCCAGGCAACTGGATAATAGTCAATCATGTTACATCCTCACTAGCTAACTACAGTGACCCATCCAAGTCCTCTAGTTGCGATATGCTCTCCATGTGATGTTGTCATGCTTCAATCTGTCAAACAATACTTTATAGTACAACATGTCACCAAATCTCCAACATCTAGCCAATGGATAAGCATGTGCATGTGGATGTGTCCATGCCAACTCAATGGGACACCCCATTGGTTGTATGCATCTAATGTGTTCAAACATCCATACCTATAACAAGGTGCATATCATCAGATCGTGTACCTCATAATGAACATACAAACCTAGGTCTTGGTATAGTTGCGCAAGCATACTATGCCCCTAGACATAGACCATCCTCTCCTCCTCCATTGCTTAGATAGTATGCATTAGGCCCCCATGAAGGTGTGTGCCTCACCCATCTAGTGTAACCTCTAATGCGATGGTAGTGATCATGATGTGATGAACTAGGGGTATGTCCACACATCCCTACTCTAACAAACATAGAAAGATATGACCTCATCTAAGTGGTGTCACCACATGATATAGATAATAGTTGTGGCTTGCATGAGTATACTCCTTGGAGTGATGATTTATGATCCAAACTTCGTGCCCTCGAATTGGAAGTTCAAATACATGATACACATCCTCAAGTGTTATCATCAACTTGTCTGTGGGTAGATGGAAGGTAAATGTGTATGCATTTCATCTCTCCATCAGGGCCATCAACATACTACTATGATATCTCATCACAGGCATCGTAAAAACGCACCACATGCTGATATCCTAAAGGAGACCACTATCCTCAATGGAGATAGTACTTATGTGTCTCTGCAATAATGTTGTGAGTCAGCCATTAATGTGCTCCCATGTCCTAGGGGTCTCTTGTTCACCAAAAGGTTTCAAATTAGTACATACTCATAAAAAATAACGCATTCATCCCTATCAATCTAATTGTGCCTTGTCCCCTCGAGCCCTTGTCCTTTCTAGACTTGGGCACCCCAAGAGGACCTAGGTGGCCCAAGAGGGACTAAGTGCCCAAGGAGGACTAGGGTGCCTAGAGAGGACTTGGGTGGCCTAGATGGACTCGAGTGCCCTAGACATGGACCTTTGTCTAGAGCACTCTAAAGGCACTAAAAATGAGAAAAAGTACATAAAACTAGAAATAATTGATGCAAGAAGTATAGCTTAGAGTCCTACCTCTTGCTCGACTCACCTGTCTACTACTCGACATCGCAGTGCATTCAACCTCAGGACCTGATATAGACATTGGGTTGGCATTGTAGCTCTCTCCTCTTTTCCTCTACAAGTGAAAATGAAAAATGAATGGTGAAAAGGTGAACACTCCCTTTACTTATAGTAAATGGATGAGAATTCCTTTTCACTATCTAGGAGTAAAAATGCACATCTATGATCAAACATCTCTATCTTGGGCTACTAAGCTCAGACTTCTATGCTATTTGTTGTATTGGAATATTGGTTTTTCCCTTCATCAAACCTAATTATTTGCATGTTATTGTTATTTTAAAAAGTAACCCTACTAGAGGATTCTTTAACCAACTTTCCTTGAAATCTTTGTGTGAAGATTACCACCTTATTTCTCCTTTTTGGACAAAGCAAGCAGAAAAAGGGGGGCATATATCTCCTAAGATTTCCACCCTAATCATGTCTTACCATTCATCTATTTAGTGTTTATGACTTACTCATTTTCTATTTGTAGGTTGATTTGATTATTTCATCTAACATATCTTTCTTTGCAGGTTACAGATCCTAATTTTTGTTATCTTGCAAGATTGCAGATTGGGGGCTTCTACCTTCTGCTTGGTAACATTCAACTTCCTCTAAAGTATCCTTTTGGGTATCCTTTTTGTGATTACTATATTTAGTTTCCTTTATTTTCATATGCACATAGTTTCAAAAGGCCACTAAAGTGGGGGTAAATGTTATGTTGTAAATTGTGCTCCTACTTAGATTAACACAATTTCACTAAGTTGACCTCCTACCTTTTAGTGTCCCTCAACCTCTTTGCATTATTGGACCTATCTAATCTTTGATTAATGACTACCTTATCAAATAAATGCCACATTTTGAAGTATCTAACTCCAAAACTTGAAAAGAGATGATGAATACTAGACATTTAGGACATCCTTAAGCGTGATTTGGAGTAAAATTTGGGGGCTGGATGGTACAATCATGGTTGGAGGGTTCACAGAATGAACTATCTAGGTCATACAGTAAGAGTAAACACAATGGAAACAACTCAATTATAGAATGCAATGAATGACTCAAATGCTCAATATATCATATATTCAAAATGCTTATATGCCAGCAACATGCAGTTTACAATCTAGGGCTCACAGGCCTGAATTTTAGATTTCAACTGATATGCAAGATATGGAATTGAAGTGCTTCTCCAAAAATAATCTAACTATATATCTTATGAATAATGGTAACTGACTTCCTAATACATCCTAGAGATACATATGTATCATCTCCAAGCTCAAGAGATCCTTTGTATTGGCCAAGAAAGGTTACAAACTCCATTGAAGAGTGTAACATGTAAAAACAAATAGGTCTGGCCTAAACATCTAGTAATTCTCCCTAAATGCATGAATCAAGGTGCACACCTCAAGGAAGGTCTATCTGATCCTTATGTGTCATGTATGATCTTCCATTTATCTCTACAAGTCATGGAAGTGCTCTGCAAATCTTCTCCTTCAGCGGACTGCTTGAATGCTTTGTTCTGTGAAAATAGGTGATCTTTTGATAGTGATAACTTTTAGAAGACAAGTCCAAATGACCTAAATTTGGCTATGAGGTAGATGATTTTGTCTAGATGCTACGTCCTACTCTACGAGGTCTAATAAGAAAATGCAGCAAAATATAGTACAAAATGTTGAAACTACTACTGACTAAACTGAATTGAAAATGAAAGGAAAGAAAGAATGCAAATGTTTTTGGTTGATGCAAGATTGCTCTGCAACCTGGGATGCTCCTATATCAAACACCTAAGGTTGTTGAAAAAGTGAGTCACTCACTTTGCTAGGGCTAGAGGAAAACCAAGGTGGTCCACTTGAGCCTGAGAAATCCATGATGAATCTTCTTCTAGTTTGCCTTTCCACTTTACAAATATTCTTTGTATTGCCTACCTCTAGTACTACATCTGACTTTGGTATCCAAGATGTATTCTATTTGCTCCATATGCTGCTATGGTAACTGATCTTTCAAATCATCTTCAATGATGTCACTTGATTCTCCTTCATGATACTGATATAAGTCTGCAATGTTGAATATAGTTGATACACCCAATGTCTTTGATAGCTCCACTTCATATGTATTTCTTGAGTATCCTACATGGTCTAAACTTCTTCAAATTGTTATATGTCTCTACTAGAAATCTCTCTTTTCTTAGATATACCATTACTTCATCTCCAACTAAAAATTCTTTGTGTCTCCTCTTCTCATTTTCTTGTTCCTTATACTTACTTTTCATTTCCTCCAAATGCTTCTTAACCTAATTATGTATTGTTTCCATGTATCTTGTAAATTATCCTACCTTTGCACTTATCTTATCCCCCATACTGGTGTCTCTTAACTCTACAACTCCTCTAGGCTTCATCCTAGCCATAATCTCAAATGGTGTCTTCCTTGTACTATTCACTAAATTATTATATGCAAACGCTACTTGTGGTAGAATTAGATCCCAATTTCCTACCTTATCTCCTACCAAACATATCAAGTTTCCCAAACTCTTATTTACCACTTCTATTTGTCCATCTATCTATGGATGAAATGTTGAACTAAACTTTAGGTCTATCTTCATCTTCTTCTACAATATCCTCCAAAATAATCTAATGAATCTTGTATCCCTATCTAAAATTATGCTCTTAGGTAATCAATGCAATCTCACAATATCCTTGAAAAATAGGTCAACATTATGCACTACATCATTTGTCATTTTACAAGGTATGAAATGTACCATCTTTGAAAATATGTCCACCACTATGAATATAGAATAATGTCCTCTCTATGTTCTTGGCAATCCTAATATGAAATCCATGCTTATGTCATCCCAAGGTCTCTCTGGTATTGTCAAAGATTTGTACAAACTAGTATTGTAACTACTTGCTTTTGCCACTTGACATACTCTACAACTCTGAACAAACTTCCTTATATCCTTATATAGGTGAGGCAAAGATTAATGTTCACTTACCAAAGCTAGTATCTTGTCAATTCCAAAATGTCCTACCAATCCACCATTGTGCTTCTCGTTGATCAAATTGTCTCTCATTAATCTCCTAGGTATACATAACTAATTTCCTTTAAACGACATATCTTCATAAATGAAATAATTTAACCACTTACCTCTATCTATCACAATAGGTTCCTTACATGCTTTCCATGGTTCTATAAAATCAAGATCTTCTTCATACATGTGATTTAGCTCTTCAAAACCTAATACTTCAACTCTCATCTCTGTTAGCAAATTCCTTCTACTCAATATGTTAGCAACTTTGTTTGACTTCCCACTCCTATGATTCAATACAAATGTGTAACTCTACATGAACTCTACCCATTTCATATGTCTCTGATTTAAATTTCCTTAACTGTTCAAGTACTGTAAAGCTTGATGATCTATATACAACACAAATTCCTTAGGCAACAAATAATGTCTCCACTTCTTCAAATCTTGAATTATGGCATATAATTTCTGATCACAAACTAAATATCTTCTTCTTGCATCATTCAACTTCTCAATAAAATATGCTACTGGTCCACCTTCTTGACTTAACACTGTTCCTATTGCATTTCCACTTGCATCACAATCTACTTGAAATACTTTGTTGAAATTTAGTAATGCTAACATTGGTTGCTTTGTCACTTTCTACTTCAATAATTCAAAACCTTTATTTTCTCTTGATGTCCACTTAAAATCCTTTCTATCACCTCTCATTGTCTCTATCATCAGTGTCCATACTGAACTGAAATTTCTAGTGAACTTCTAGTAGAAACTAGATAATCCATGAAATGATTTGACTTCTTCAATGATCTCAGGTGTTGGCCATTCAACAATTGCTCTAACTTTATTAGGGTCCAACTTCAATCCTCTTGTAGAAATCACAAATCCCCAATATACTAGTTCTTCCTTCATGAAATTACATTTCTTGATGTTTATCAGTGATTTATCTTCTCTCAATCTCTACAATATTTGTCTCAGGTACTACAAATGTTCTCTTGTCTTACTGAAAATCAAAATATCATCCAAGTATACAATAACAAACTTACCCAAGAATTTATTCATAACCTCATTCATCAACCTCATGAAAGTGCTCGATGTATTAGTCAATCCAAAAGGCATCACTAACCATTCATATAATCCTTCAATTGTCTTAAAAGCAATCTTCCATTCATCTCCTTCTATGATTCTGATATGATGGTATCTATTCTTCAAGTCTATCTTTGTAAAATATTTTGCTCCACTCAAACAATCCATATTGTCATCCATCCTAGCCAATGGAAATCTATACTTAACTATGATCTTGTTGATTTCTCTAGAGTTCGTACACATTCTCCATTCTCCATCTTTCTTTGATGCTAGCACTATAGGTATTGCAGAATGGCTTAAAATTTCATTCATCAATCCTTTCCTCAATAATTCCTATATTAGTATATTCAGTTCTGCATTCTCTACTAGTCTTTTCTGGTGTGTTGCTTTATTAGGCAAACTAGCTCTAGGTACAAGGTCCATGCGATGACTGATACTCTAGATTGGTAGAAATCCTTCAGGAACATTATCTGATATGATGTCTTCATACTCTATCAACATTTTAGTTATCTCCTTTTTCTATGATTCTTTGGTCTCAGTATTAAGATTCCATGCTTCTTAGGGATCAAAGGAAAACACATATTCTCATGTCTCAAACCATCCAGAAATTTCCTTCCATCAACCAAATAGATTCTAGCATTCCCACATATTTCACTCTTAGGTTCTTCCAAAGGTTTCAAGGTGATTTTTTCCATTAGATACTATAGTGTAGGTATTCTTTCTACCATCATGTATATCTTTTCCATCATACTGCCATTGTCTACCCAATAATATATGACATACAACCATCAACATAATATCACAAAATACTTCACCATGACAAGATCCTATATGAAATTTTACCAAACATTGTTCACTCACAAGTACCTTGTGTTCATCCTAAATCCATGCTATCTTGAAGGGCTTAGGGTGTTTCAATCTCTCGAGGTTCAACTTAGTCACCATCTCCTTTGAAACCAAATTATCAATACTAGGACAATCAATGATAATCTTACAATAGTTACCTCCTAATTTGCCTCTGGTCCATAATAAACTTTTCCTTTGTGGTTTTTCCTTAGTTGTATCTTCTTGAAATAGTGCTCTCTTCATGACTAATGATTCTCCTTTCTCTAGTTTTCTAACTAAATTAGGTGATCCAACATGTTCTTCTCTTATATAAGTCATTCTTGCATTGCTCTCTATCTTCCTACTTGTACTTCTCTGATGACATTCAAATGCTCAGTGTCCTTCACCTCCACACTTAAAACAAGTTCCCCTAAATGTTCTCTTATCCAATCCTCTTTCTTCTCTCCTATATCCTTCACTCTAGCAAGAATGATTCCCTCAGTGGTAGAAAGTTTTATCATCCATCTAATATGAAATGTTATCTCTATCTTCCTTCTTGAGTGGACTTCCTAATTTGTTCTACTCCACATATGATCTGTCTCCTCTGAAATATGTTCTACCTCTTTCAAATCTACCTCCTCTTCCTCTCTATCTCTGCTCATGCTTCTTATTCAACTTTTCTTCAACTTTTAGGGCAAACTGATATGCTTCTTCTATTGTCATCATCCTTACCAGACTTAGTTCTTCTTGAATGTTTAATCTCAATCCATTGATACAAGTTGCCACTTTCTCCTTGCTTGCTTCACTATGTCTAGTCCTTATGATCATCTTATGAAATTCTTTAGTATACTCCTTCACAGATGTCTCCTTTTGTTTCAAGTTTTACAATCTCTTCAATAATTCCAATTCATAGTCACTAGGTATAAATTGATTCTTCAACTTTATCACCATTCTATCACATTTTGTGATCTTTTCTTTTCCTCTTTTGTCTATCCAAATGAACTTCTTTCCACCAAATAGCAGCATGTCCTTTCAACTTAGTCTTCACAATTCTTACCTTCTTCGAATCTTCAATTTCTTCATATTCAAAGTATTCCTCCAAGTCATTTATCCAATCAATCAATTTCTCTGGATTCAAATTTCTAGTGTAATTCAGTACATCTACTCTAGGTCTTTTTCCAATTTTTGAAATAGCTTTAACATCTTCACTTGATCTGATTATTCTTCTTCTTCTAGGGTTTTTTTTTATTTTGACTAGTGGATTGAAATTATTCATCATCATTTTCAACATTAGATCGAGGTGTTAACATTCTTCTTCTATCTTCTTCAACAACATCTAGCCAAACCTTCATTGTTTTCATCATCTCCATCATTTCATCCATTCTTCCAACCATAGTGCCTACAACAGGTACTCTCCTTAGTAGCATCTCTTCTGAGGATCTAGTGCAACTACCTCAAATTCAATGATTTGACTACAAGGTAGCAACTGCCTCACACCTAGTGATCTGTTGACAAACACAATTAGGCTACCTCAAGTCATTGATTGGTTCACCACAAGATCTTACAGAATGCCTTCACTTTGGAACTGTTAGTGCCTGAATTGACTGACAGTTTTTGAGCAATTTTCATGCAGGCACTTTCCCTAAGTATCCAAAAAATGTTCTAAGTGTTGGACCTCCTCGGCATTTTTCAGCTGCAGCATCATATTTTCCTGAGGAGGAGGTCATCATCATCATATTTTCTTCGATGGTGGTCAGCATCATCATGTTCTCTGTCGACTGGTTTCTCATCAGGATCATCATATTTCAATATCGGGTGATGTCTGGATATCATCCTGATCCTGCTGGCGAGCTACAGTGTGCCCTGATTTGCTTGCGGGGGTGATTTTTCAAGTATCCGGTGATCTTCCAATTATCACCTTGCCCTTTTATGATGATGATGTCACCCCGATCTTCTGAAGGGGTTATTCTCTGAGTTGTTCGACCTGACTTGTTTTTTCTTAAGGGTCGTCATCATCATCATCATATTTCCAGTTATCACCGTGTTGCTTGCGGGGGTCATCATATTTTCTGCCTGCATGATATTTCACCAGGGTGATATTTTTATCATCGGGTGATCTTGGTTATGATCATCCTGATGATGTTGTTGAAGAGTTCTAAGTGTGACCTGATATTCACTGGGGTCATCATATTTTGAACGTCAGGATGATCTTAGTCAATATCATCCTGATGTTGTTGTATCACTTCATGTTCGTTGTTTTATCATCCTGATGATGCTGACGTCATTCTTATGTCAGGGTGATATCTATTTCTCTACCTATCTGCATCATGATATTTCTGAAGGAGGGGGTGATATTTTCATTTTTGAATATCACCCGGATGTATTTTTGTTCCAAGCGTCATGATGATGCTGATATCAAGGAGATATCCGCCTGCCAGCTTCGTGCATTATCTAGTGGGGGGTGATCTTTTCAAGCATCATCATATTCATCTATCGCCCCGATCTTATAGTGTAGCTACAGTGCAACCTGATATTTGTGCATCAGGATGATATTTCCAAATATCTGGTTATCTTCCAAATATCATCCTGATGTTGATATGATGATGACGTCATCAAGGTCTGGGGGGGTCATATTTCTAATACTGATCATCTTGTGGAAATCCCCTGATATTTGTAAACATGATGATGATGTCATCTGGATATGAGGAGGTGCGCAGCAGGCAGATATGATGATGACGTCAGCAGGATATGATGATGACGTCATCAGGATGTTCATCGGCCAGACTTTTGGTATAGGCTCAGCAGGAGGATGTTCCTCCGATGGATCAGGTTGTGCCGATGAAGACGATTATCATGCAGGTTATATTGCGATATGATGCTGACGTCAGGGTGATATTTCAAGTAACAGGATATCATGCTGCTGGAGGATGATGATGATGAAGTCTTATACTAGTGTCGTCAGGAGCAAAAGCACCAACATCATATATGCTCATGACCTAGTATATAAAATGTTAAAGAGGTCACCGCGGGGTGCATGTGGGATAATTGTTATCCTGCATATTTTCGAAATATCATGATGATGAATCTCGGCGGGAAATGGTTGCGATGCAGAATTGACGTTTTCCCGAGGCTGCGGGTTGGTGCGCCATTAATGGCGAAGGTTGCAGAGGTATGGGCGGATCTGGTACCCGATTGAAGGTGTACATCAGCGGACAGTGGCGCAGGGCTCGAGATATCTTCCTGTCTCCTCCCCTACCTGCTGCATTCATGTTTGGGCACCAATTTGGTAGTGCGTTGAGCGCCATTTTGCTGATACTGTGTATCTGGCGGGATTTTTGGTCAACCCTGTAATTAATTGTTGTGGTACACTACCTGGCTGTTATAAGCAGGAGGTGTTACTCATTTGTGGTTGTTGAAAGTTGAAGATTTTTGGCTCTGTAATTCATAACAAGCTGATCTGGTTGCTCTGTACAGCTTAACCTGTGAGTTTATGTATCTCTTGTTGTATGTTTTTGGCATGAACCCATTGATTTCATGATTAATCTTATATGAGAAATGCTATCTTAGCATGTGTTGTGTTAATTCTGTCTCCAGTATTGCATGTATTCTTCTTCTGAATCTGGATATTTGGGTAATGTTTAGATTCTAGAGCATAGAATTCCTATGTTGAATGTCTGACCTTTTAACTTCTGCTCAAGGGGTAGATTAAACTGTTTTCAGGTTGAACATTGGGAAGGGTATACTACAGTAGGGATGCCATAAGTAGAGATAACTTAACACTCTATATTGGGAGATATCTGTAAGGCAGGTATCACATATATCCCCCTAAAATCCAGTTTTAGCTGTTCATGTTGATCATTCACAGGTGTATGTCTACTAACTCCAGGCCCTGGATAGGCACCAATCTTGCTTTGTGCTTGTGTTACAACCATGTCCAGCTTTGCATCCAAACTTAAACTACAAATCACAATCTAAAACAACCATTAGGACATTAGAATTTGTAGGCATCAAAAAATTGTCCTAAGTTATCCTTCATCCAAAGATTTAATTAATTTTAATTAATTAAGTAAATCTTACCATTTTATACCATATTTCGTAAATAATAAATTCAATTTATTTATTATTTATCTATAAACCACAACACCTCCCGACAAATAATAAATTAAATCAACTTAATTTATTATTTATTATTTTATCCAAACTTTAACCTAAATCTATTTCACCAAAATAATACAAGCCCGTTATCATAACCCTAACCACCTTTTTACCTACCTTTTCTCATTCAACCGATCAAACCACTTTTGAAACCATCCCCAAAACTTTATAAAATCAAGCTCATCCATCATTTATGACCCCCCGCAACATTTACATTGGAGTTATGCTACATATTCTGAGCAACCACATTTAAGCGATTTCGGTAACATTTAATTTTTCGAGTTTCAATAGTTTGCAATTATCTTTTTGGTGCACTTAATGTAGATTTTAGGGTTTTGCAAAATACATTTTCAAATCTTTTATTAAAATCTATGTTGGCTGCATACAAATGGTGAACCCGACGTGAACATGCCCTTCCTTAATCAATCGTTTTGCAAGTATTTGTGCTGAGTTTGTACAGGTTTTCGGTATGGTTTTCAATAAGTCTTGAAGGTCGATTTTTTGCCAGATTCCTTCGGCCAAAAACTGATTGCGCGTTGTTACCAGAGCAGATCCATTGTTTTCCCTGGCCGTTATTCTTAAACCGTTGGTGCAGCTATCTGATCAAATGATTATGGTGATTACTGGTAACAATTTACATTAAATATTGCCATTAAGGTTTTTAACAAAGTTGATATTAATTCCCTTTTTCCAGTGGCATTTTTTAATAGTTTCTTTGAATATTGATTGACAAAGGTTATGTTTTATCTAAAGATTAGCAATCAGCATTTAAATTAGTGCCAAAGTTTGAAGTTAAAAAGATCATAGACTGTCATGGCTATTTTCCTGTTAGCATTAGCATAAAACACCATAAATCGTTATTTCTTATGCAGTATTGCTTTGCCAAATGCCTCATCTGCCTTCATCGTTTCCAGCTTATCAATCTGCTCCATTATAATCCTGTCCATTCTAGTGTTCAGAAAATTGTTCTATGCTATTCATGATAGATTTTTATATGCACACATTATATTGCTTGGAAAATGCGGTCTCACGCCCTAACACAAATTCCACACTATAAAATTTTCTATTCGTTTGTTCCTATGGGCGTATGACTTAAAAACCTCATATGTGTGTGAATTATCTCACGCCGTAAAAAGAATTCACGCTGGGAAATTTACTAAACTCGTTGGTTGCTTTTTACCTCGTTCGTTGTTTCTATTGGTAGTTTAGGTAAGCGTTTTAGTGCTTGGAGAATTGTCCCACACCGTAATAAATCTTCACGTTGGCTTTCATAAATTACCTCATGTCATCTAAAAAGGATTAACCCTGCAATTTCACTAAACTCGGTCGTTCCTATCAGCTTATTCCTTGAGCCTTTGGTGGATGCAATAACAAATATCGTGTTGACTGGGCAGATTTCAATACTTGTTTAAGTATACCCCACGCCTGGCCCGTACACCTCTGGTGTGTTCACGGTTTGCAGATATAACATAATAGCATGATTTGCTTTCCCTAGTCTAGTCATAGTCTTTGGAGATCTTCGCTGAAATGTGTGATGAATTACACCGGAAAACACAATAAAACTGTGGAGCTTATCCTATCTTATTTTTCCAGATTTTCAAATATGAACTTCTTATGATGTATGAATTGCTGTATATTCCTTATGATTGGTTTTGTATTAAATCTTTGCAATTATTTTGTTAACATTGGCTTTGGTTGTGGCAGGTTCAATATTGGTAGTAAGTGATCATTTTGGGTTAAACAATTTATTGTTTAATCATAGCATAAAAACGTGGTTGTCAAGATTATAATAATGCAACAATTGTTCAAACAAAGTGGTGGTTTTGCACAAACATTATTATTTTAATTATCAACAACTCAAATCATCACAAAATACTAGTAACAAGCTAACCACTAGAGTGTCAAGCTCAAATCGTGCCAAGCAAATCGCCAGAGAGCCCATTTTTAGCCCTTGGAGGCTGTTTTATTTAAACAGGCCTAACTTTATCATTTGTCATCAGATTTTCATGTTTTTGTAGGCGTCTGAAAGTTGACTCAGAGAACTACATCGTGATACAATCCATTTTGTCAAATTCATATCTGATTTTCTGGTATAATTCTCTGAAATTCAATCATTTTCAAAAACATCAAACATTTTCTTCTTGTTGTGTACTAATATTTTTGTCTGGGTTTTTGCAGGATTGGTTTGTCTTGGTCTAACATTTTCTTGCAGCTTTTACGCCTGTCAAAGACTATTTTGCAAACTACTAATTAGTTTTTTGCAGGACCGCTTGTCAAAGAATCTAATCTTGAAACATTTTGTCTTCATTTTATAGATCAGATCACATCATAAGCAAGGGTTAAAATTAACAAGTGTTTGCGATGTCTTGTGGCTTGCAATTTTGTCATTGAATGCATATGCTCTTCTCTTGCGCCATTCGACGATCTTGAGAATCAAAAGCATTTTCTTTGACATTTTGTACAACCACCCACACATTTGGATTTGGAATTAAAATGAACCCCATGCGAGTGTGAGGCAAAGGCGTTGTGTATGCTCTCTCCTTGCATTTCATGCGATCTGGGAGATCAAAAACAATGTGTTTCCTTGCTTTTGTTATCCTTAGAGTGGGCCTGCTCTTGAGACACATCCGCAAGGAGAACTCATTTGCGACCCCAAGCAGGACTTTCGTCCGGCCCGCTATATAAATTGAGGATAAGGCGAAAGCCAAGTCTAACCGGTATTAGCGCTTACCGTACAGTGCTAGCTCGAAAGGAGGTGTACCTTGTGTATATTAAAACTCCTAGTACGGTTAGTCAAAGCCTTTAGTGGCTTGCTGGACGCTCGTAAGGTGCCGGTCCCCCGGATATTCACTAGAACCCTTTTGTGTAGTGGCCAAAAACCCTCTACTTGTTGATACAGGAGGAAACTCTAATAGCCGTCCCATATTTTCGCGGCTTATGGCAGAGATAGTAAGGTACCTCAGGATCTGCGCGTCCTAGGACCTGGAACTTGGTGTGCCTGAGAAGTGAGTGCACTGTAAGGGGGAGCCTGTGCCCCAAGTTCCTGGAGCTATACACCATAAGTAGGCGCGGCTGGGTAAAACCAAGTGGGAACTCAACAAGTATTGTCCTTTCCTAGCCTAGGATCGTGCATGTTTACAAGTGTTTGCAAAACATCCAGGTGTCATAAAAAAAAAACAACCAATCAAGTTGTGTGTCTTATATGATTGTTGTGTGTGCATATTTAATCATCATCACCATTATAACTTGTCTCCTACATCATCAGCTGGACTTTCAAAATTGAGAATCTTTTTATCCTCGTTGCACATCTCAAGTGGAATCTTGTCATTTTTAAAATCACAAGAAGCTCTTTCGATTGATCGTTCATCCATATCCATTCCCAAAATCTCTTTTCACTAGTTTGTAGACCCCCATTGTCCTATTGATCGTATATCAACATCCAATTAAGAGACAGACCTTTTCCTAATCAATCCCATAACGATCCATTTGCTTAAGAGGCCCTGACCATTCTTAAGTTAGTGTATCTTTGTCATCTTATCTTTTCTACTCAATAAGCCCTGTCTTCCTTTGAGTAGAGGTGGCATTTTGGTCTCCTTTCTTCCTTAGGCATATCATCACCCTGAGTGTTTTAAAGGAGCCCCTTATCCGTATCTAATCCTAAGGTCCATCCAGTCTCTTTGAGTCACCCTTTTGACTCTATTTCTATCTTAAATCAAACAATTCATATCTACATCTTGATCTATATCATTTATCCCCACTTTTGGAGTCTTTCATATCATCCATGCATATCCATTTGAGAGCTTTTTAACATTTCAATTGTCCTCTATTTTCATGGTTACTACCCGTGCCCAAGCCAAGAAAAACAATATGGATTTCACTCCTCAAAACTGGCAACCTCAATCCTTAAAATTCCTCGAAGAAGAGCCCATCCATGAACAAATTAATCCTTCCCAACAAGATACTGGATCATCATCACATTTTCATAATGATCCATGTGGAGACCTTTCAACTTATGTAGATGTTCGAGATGATGTATCCGACCAACCAGTTACTCCCAAAACTCCTAAACCCACAAATGACTATGCTGAAATGAATCCAATTGCACTTCAAATTCAACAAGATCCTGAAACATTGCAACTTGTTCATCTCACCATGGATCATGATCCTGATTATTTTATGCAATACCTTTATGATTGTGGAGCTAGAGTCCCTGATGATATTTATGAGAGAGAAAGAGCACGAAGAAAAGCAGAAAAAGATAAAGCCAAAGCTCAGGCTACTTCCTCTCTCCACCAATCTTTTTCAACACCTATGTCAAACGTGTTCCAATCCACCTCATCTATCACACCACCACAAAATTTTACCTTGGGACCACAAGATACTACTATTTCTACAATCCCATCTCTCTCTTCCCATCAATCATTTTCAAGACCTATGTCTATCTCATCACATACTTACACATTGGGGATACCTCCCGACTATTATCCTCCCGTGCTCCAACCTATTCAGTCATCACTTACACCCCCATCGATTCCACCATTAGGAATCTCACAATCTATCCCCGCAATTCAACCCATTCAGTCATCTTCATCATTTCCTTCATTAGGATCATCTCTCACAACCTCTTCCATTTCATCAGTAGGGATCTCACAATCTATATCTTCCATACCGAAAACCTCCAACATTCCCTCATCTCAATTAATTCCCAATGCAACTCATGTTTCCATACCTCAAACTTCTTCTATCCACATCCGTCACATCAACGCTCAACCAAAACCGATATCCACTTCCATACCCTCAATTTCACGAAATTATAACCCTACCAATGTCTCATCCTCAAAACCCGTTGATCCCCAAATCCTTCAGCTACAACAACAACTCGCTCAATCACAACAACAGCTTGCCCAATCGCTACAACAAAATTTGAGACTCCAATCAGTCCAACAATCCCAATCATCGTCACAACATCACCCTCAAACATCACCTCAAACGCAATTACACAATCAATCAATCACCACTCCACCCATTCAAGATGAAATCAAACGAATCATTGATAATCGGATTGGTGCTCGACAAAAGAAATACTCATTTGCAGAACTATACCCAGATCCATTTGACAAATCTCTAATCATGGTACCTTTTCCTACAAACATTGAAATACCAAAATTTGACAAATACAAAGGAAAAGGTGACCCTCGCGATCATATTCGTGAATTCTGTATCGCATGCATGGAATTTCGACATGAACCTACATACTTAATGAGACTTTTTCCTAAAAGTTTGGCTGGCTCAGCCCTTGAATGGTTCTCCCGTCTCCCAGGAAACATCACATCTTTTGAACAACTAGCAGAAGAATTTGTCAAAAATTTTGCCTACAACATTGAACAAGACACTTCCATGCAAGACCTTTATAACACCAAACAAAAAGGAGGGGAAACCCTTACTTCGTTTCTACAACGATGGAGGCATATTGTCGGTCGACTCCCTTGTCATATTCCTGAGAAACAACTCGTTCCAATTTTTGTGCAAAATCTTAATCAAGAACTGGCCTTTCACTTACAAGTACAATGTTCTGATTCATTTGAACAAATCATGACAAAAGGGAAGATGATTGAAACGGCTCTTATCAACAAAGGTCTCATCAAAATTTACAAAGACAATTACAATCGTGATTCCAATAACCAAAACAATGATAAATCCTGATATTGGAATCGAAACAAGAATATTGTGAATGATGGAATCACTGATACAAAACATGTTCAACATGTGCAAAACAAACCATTTGTCCTCAATTCATCATCAACTCAGAATACACCTCGAGATCGCCCACCACATATACAGAAGAAATTTACCTTTCCAGGTTTGCGACCACCACGCACATTTTCAGATTTAACAGAATCTCTTGAATCCATATTTCGGAAACTTAAACAAGCAAACATGATTGAACTTCCTGACGCTAGTAAACCTTATGATGACAATCGACCAAAACCCTGTTGGTTCCGAGAAGATCAATATTGTGAATACCACCATGTCAATGGGCATGCCACTAATTCATGCATAAGACTGAAGCATTATGTCCAAGATCTAATTGATCAAGGAGAGATACACATAGATCAAATACCTCATAAGTCTCCCAATGAGAAACTCAAAGCCTACCAAGAACCATTTCCTCCACATGGACAAAAAAATAATAGAGCCAATAATGTTGATAACACATCACACAATGAAGTTCATTATGACTATAGTAACCATAGTGTAGTTGGCCGTATTGACATTTCATATCCTCGTGTCAATGTTATAACTGTTAGAGGTTGAACTCCCGAGTGTGATGTCACTACACGAAGAGGTCGTATTACTGTTCAGGGAAATCCTCCTCCTACTTCTTCCCATAACCCCACGAGACCTCATGTGTTATCCCATAATGTACCTAAATATACTATCCAGGATCAATTGAAAAAGACACCTACCCAGATCTCAATCCTAGAGCTTTTAAGAATGTCTCCCCAACACAAACAAATCTTGGATAAAGCCCTTATAGAATCTCAAGTACCAGGGGATATTGACGTAGATCAATTCCAAGCTATGGTGGGGGCTCTTACATCCACTCCTCGCCTCATCTTCATAGAACCAGAAAACTCCTCTCTAGAACATTTCCATAACGAAGCCCTTCATCTAGAAGTTATTGTCAAACAACATTTCGTGAAACGAGTCCTAATAGATGGTGGATCAGCTTTGAATTTATGTACCCTCAAATTAATAAAACAACTGGGATACTCCGATGAGAACATTGATGAGAAATATCAAATTACGATCAAAGCTTATGATGACGGAGAAAGAAAATCGGCAGGTACAATTAAACTCCCAATCAAGGTTGGCCCTATTACAATGGAAACTACATGTCAGGTCTTAGATCTTGATCTCCCCTATAACATTCTCCTAGGGTGTCCTTGGATTCATGCCATGAGAGCCGTCCCTTCCATGTACCACCAATGCATAAAATTCCCATTTAATGATCGTGAGATTACCATACAAGCAGACCCTCGCCCATTTCAATACTGTAGACGACTGGAGGGTCCTTATCGCCATCAAAATTATTGCCCAACTAATGAGGTTGCCCAACCATCATCCAAATACATTGATCCATCCACCCTCACCCCGTCTTCTTCATCCACACCATCCACTTCCCGATCGGAGATCAAGGCTAAGATCAGTGCTACAGGCATGGGGGAGTACACTCTGTTTCATATCAATGAACTTCCTCTTTCACCTAAGAGCTATGGGCGACCTCGTCTGATTAATCATGTCTTGATTACTCATCCACAGTTGAAAGACTTCAAATATTGGGGGCAACTAAGTCAAGAAACCATTGAAGATGACATCTCTAAATGGCTCTATAGCGATGAAGATGAACAGAGACAATTACCATTGAGTATATATCACAGAGGTTATCCTATCATTAAAAAGTTGGGCTATACAGACGGTCGGCTTGGGCAACAGCAACAAGGAATCTTAGAGCCTTTAGAATTTCATCGCCGACCTAAGCATGCTGGGCTAGGGTTTGGATCCACCAAGCGTGAGTCACCCGATGTTGAGTTTATCTTAGACGAAGTGGCGAAAGCTTTTCCCGCAGTTGAGTCCTTTAATCAAGACACTTTCATAGATCCTTTTGAAGCGGCCGCCGATGTTTTCGAGGATAATTCCATCTATACCATCACCTATTCCTTTGATCAACCATCATCCTCATCCACCCCGTCCACTTCCTCTCATTCATTATCCCTTGTTTATCCAGATCTCATTGACTGGGACCAACACGGACCTCCTGTTCTTGATGTCTTTGAAAATGATGAGGCTATTGGTGAATTTCTGGGGCTTCGTACTCATCTACCTATCGGAGATCACAAGATTGGTTACTCTATTGAACTACATTCCGATGCCTACTTTGGGGAATCTGTTAAATTCCTTAGTCAAAAAAATGAAAATTTCAAAATAACGTCCCCTGGTGAAAACCACTTTGTGGCACTTTCGGACGATACAAAAAAAAAATTAAAGACGTATCCACTGGTGAAAACCTTTCTGAGGCGCCAGAGGATGAGGAATTTAACCTTCCCAAAGTGGGGGCACACCGAGAAAAGTCCACTATTCTCATAGAACAGACACAAGAGATGAATCTTGGAACTACAGAAGAACCCAAGATCACATATGCAGCAAAGTCATTATCAAAATTTGAAACTCGGGACTTCAATTCTTTCTTCAAAAAATGAGAAATCAATTTTGCTTGGTCCTATGCACATATGCCAGGATTAGATCCATCACTAATAGTACATCATTTAACAGTCCGTCCTGGAACAAAACCAGTCAAACAAAAATTGAGAAAGATGCATCCCAAAATTGCTCTAATGGTCAAGGCAGAGTTAGAAAAGCTCTTGGCAGTTGGTTTCATCAAACCGATAGATTATCCAGAGTGGATCTCAAACATTGTACCTGTAGCCAAGCCAAATGGAACCATCAGAGTTTGTAATGATTTCAGAGACATCAACAAAGCTTGTCCAAAAGATGATTTTCCGTTACCAAACATTGATATCATAGTGGATCTGACAGCAGGACATGAGATGTTATCATTGATGGATGGATTTTCTGGTTATAACCAAATTAGGATAGCTGAAGAAGATCAACATAAAACTTCTTTCATTTGTGTCTGGGGAACATATTGTTGGCTTGTCATGCCTTTTGGTCTAAAAAATGCCAGAGCCACATATCAAAGAGCAATGACTGTTATCTTTCATGATATGCTTCATAAACAAATGGAAGATTATGTAGATGACATTCTTGCCAAATCAAAAACCAGAGAGGGGCACCTATATGTTTTGGAAAACATTTTTGATCGTCTTGAAAAGTACAATGTCAGACTAAATCCTAAGAAGTGTGTATTTGGAGTAACATCTGGAAAACTCTTAGGTTATATTGTCTCCAGAAGAGGAATTGAAGTTGATCCAGCAAAAGTCAAAGCTATAATGGAAATGCCTCCTCCTCAAAATCTAAAACAACTTAGATCTTTGCAAGGAAAATTACAATCCATACGGAGGTTTATTGCTCAGCTTGCTGACAAATGTCAACCATTTACTCACTTGTTGAAGAAAAACACACAATTTATTTGGGATCAAAATTGCCAAGAAGCATTTAATAAACTTAAAGAATACTTGGGATCTCCTCCTGTGTTAGCACCACCTATTCATGGAAAACCCCTTATTTTATACATTTCAACAACATCAGCAGCATTAGGGGCTTTGTTAGCACAAAATGATGATAGTGGTAAAGAACGAGCAATCTATTATATCAGTAGAACTTTGGTGGGCTATGAAGTAAATTATTCACCTATTGAAAAGGCATGTCTCGCAGTTGTCTTTGCATCACAAAAGCTTAGGCACTACATGTTGAGTCATCAGACTAAGCTTATATCAAAGATTGATCCTCTCAAATATCTACTATCTAGAGCAGCCCTGACTGGACGTATGGCAAAATGGGTGATGATGCTTAGTGAATTTGACATTGAGTATGTTGATAGAAAAGCTATAAAAGGACAAATAATAGCAGATCAATTGGCTGAAGCACCCATAGAATCAGATCATCCCATGGTAACAGAATTTCCTGATGAATCAATCTTGGACATAGAAACTATTCCCTCTTGGCAATTTTATTTTGATGGTTCTCATACTCAACGTGGCTCTGGAGCTGGAATACTCTTTGTTACACCTCAAGGCGATTATATACCAAAATCATTTCACATTCAATTTCCATGTACAAACAACATCTCCGAATATGAAGCACTAATCAAAGGATTAAAATTGGCTATAACCTGGAATATCAAAGACTTACAAGTTCATGGGGATTCTCAACTAGTGATCAAGCAAGTAAACAACGAATATCAAACAAAGGATGAAAAGTTAAAGCCATACAAGAAACTAGTGGATACATTCAAAACATATTTCAACAGGATCACATTTGAACAGATTTCAAGGCTTCACAATAAAGCTGCTGATGCTATGGCCACAATTGGTTCAATGATAGAGATACCTGGGAATGATCACAAAATTGAATTCCTAATAGAAAAGTTATTTGTACCAGCTTTTGATATCCCAGAATCAGAGTTGGTATGTGATATTGTTGGTCCTAACTCCACTTGGTTCAATGAGATCTACCAGTACCTTCATGCCCAAATCATTCCACCAAATCTTTCCAAATCCCAACATCGCTCCTTCATTCGTCGTTCTTCCCAATATGTCCTCCTCGGTGATACGCTTTATAAAAGGTCACTAGATGGTGTTTTGCTTAAATGTCTTAACCCGGAAGAAGCCCAAACTGGTTTGCATGAGATACACGAAGGCATCTGTGGTGCTCATTCTAGAGGTTCATCCTTAGTCAAGAAAATGCTTCGCACAGGATACTATTGGCCTACTATGGAGCAGGATGCGCATGAATTTGTTAAGAAATGTGTACCTTGTCAGCAACATAGTGATCTAATTCATGCACCAGCACAAGAACTGCAAACTATCACTACTTCATGGCCATTTTCACAATGGGGGCTCGATCTCATTGGAAAAATACATCCATCCTCCTCAGATGGTCATAAATTTATTATCACTGCTACTGAGTACTTCACTAAATGGGTTGAAGCAATTCCTCTTACTTACATTACGGGAAAGCAAATATCTAAGTTCATTTTCCATTATATCATTTGCCGCTATGGTATTCCTCAAGCCATAGTCACAGATAATGGTCGCCCATTTAAGAATCAAGATGTCAAAGAGCTTTGCAATAAATTCAAAATCCAACATCACTTTTCTACCCCCTATTATCCGCAAAGTAATGGCCAAGCTGAAGCAACTAATAAGACTCTTTTGAAAATCTTGAAGAAAACAGTAAACGAGGCTGGCTGTGATTGGCACTTGCAACTTCATCCTGCTCTTTGGGCTTATCGAACTAGTATCCGTACTCCTACTGGTGCTACACCATATTCCTTGGTATATGGTTCAGAAGCTATTTTACCCATTGAGATCGAGCTCCCTTCCTTGCGAGTATCCTTACAACACTTGATTTCAGATGAGGAGTATCAGATATCAAGACTACAAGAGCTTGAATTGTTGGACGAGAAGCGACTTACAGCTCTTAATCATCTAAAAGCTTATCAAAATCGCCTGCGCCGAGGTTACAACAAGAAAATTAAGCCTCGTAAATTTGAGCTTGGAGATCTTGTTCTACTAGAAAATCAAAGGAATCTGGCTGATCGTGCAAAGAAAGGGAAGTTTGAACCTAACTGGTTGGGACCTTTTGTCGTAACCAAGAGCTATGGATTAGGAGCTTACCAGCTTTTCACTCCGGAAGGTCAACCTTTGGAAGAGCCTATCAACATAGCCCATCTCAAACGGTTCTATACCTAACTCGGAGTATCCCAGTTAAAAAAGTAAAAAAAAAAAAATATAAATAAAAATAAAATAAAAATAAAAATAAAAAATAAAAAAAAATAGTAAAGAAAAATCATTTCGTCCAATGGTGAAAACCACTTCGGTGGCGCCCTAGATAAGTACCATGGTGAAAACCTGTTCGCAGGCGCCATGTGTAGAATTCAAGCTATCCCCACCATCCTTTAGGTAGCTTTTTCACATCATCCATCTCGCCATCATCCATTTCCCATCCATAATAAAATATGTCCTCCCTTTTGCTTCCCATCCATATCTTGCCATACGCATCTACTCAGTATCATCTGGTCATATTGCATTGTCTCGCTAGTTATTCTACATTCCGTTATCACTAGCTTGTCCATTAGTCCTTTCCCATTCCTTCACCTGCTCTCATCCTAGTATTCTTTTGTCCACCTGTGTAGGTCTATGTGTCTTGGTACCTTTGAGTTCCTCATAATAGACTCTTGAGTTTGTCTGCCTTTCTAGTCTCATGCAATTCCGTAATAACATTTTTTTCAGCACTATATCTTCATTCTTCTCCTCCATCCAATCATTTCACTTCATGCAAACACAAAATTTCCAATAAAACAAACACAACCCAATTTTTTGGCACTCGTACATTCCAAGCCATATCTCAAAAACACTTTGAAACTCTTAGACTAAATTATGGAACTTAAACACCTAGTGATTCGATCTTGATTGTAGTAACTAAGTTGTAGATCCCCCAAGCCAACCATCCTTTATTTACCTTATCTTATCCAGGGATATATCGTTCCCGCAACATGGCACTTATCTATTTATCGTATTAGTCTTTGGCTTGAGATCTTACTGCTTATCTTACCGCTTATCATGATTAAGTCTTTTGATCCTTCTTTTTCTTTCTTGTCTAGGGGCAACATTGTGTATGCATGTTTTGCTTGTCTTGGTTGCGTGTGCTGACTCATTGATGTTTTTGTATCTGTTATTGGTCCTTGCAACATACCTGCCACACTGTCATCATGGTCTTTCATATCATGGTGCCATTAGGCATATGCTGGCTTGCGACTTTCCTCCTTTCTGCATTTGACACATCGTCACCTTGGTCTTTATAGCTCGGTGCATAATGTCAGGTGCTATATCAAACACCAAGTTGCTCAAAGTTTAATCAACATAACTCCATCATCCTTCCCTCCATTTCCTAATGTGCATCCAAAAACCTATGTTTTAATCTTCTTTGAAACAATATTGCTTCGCAACATTGTCTCAAAGAGGGGCAAAATGTAGGCATCAAAAAATTGTCCTAAGTTATCCTTCATCCAAAGATTTAATTAATTTTAATTAATTAAGTAAATCTTACCATTTTATACCATATTTCGTAAATAATAAATTCAATTTATTTATTATTTATCTATAAACCACAACACCTCCCGACAAATAATAAATTAAATCAACTTAATTTATTATTTATTATTTTATCCAAACTTTAACCTAAATCTATTTCACCAAAATAATACAAGCCCGTTATCATAACCCTAACCACCTTTTTACCTACCTTTTCTCGTTCAACCGATCAAACCACTTTTGAAACCGTCCCCAAAACTTTATAAAATCAAGCTCATCCATCATTTATGACCCCCCGCAACATTTACATTGGAGTTATGCTACATATTCTGAGCAACCACATTTAAGCGATTTCGGTAACATTTAATTTTTCGAGTTTCAATAGTTTGCAATTATCTTTTTGGTGCACTTAATGTAGATTTTAGGGTTTTGCAAAATACATTTTAAAATCTTTTATTAAAATCTATGTTGGCTGCATACAGAATTAGTTTTAGGATCCTCAGTCCTCTGTCTACAACTGCAAATAGGCCCAAAGCTAGCCCCTTTGCTCTTATCTTTCAGTTTTGGTCTACTTACAGGAGGACTTATCTGCTTTCTGTCAGCATCCCAGCCTTTGTATGCATATCCTCATGGATGTTGAGTAGGGAATACCCCCCTAGGTCTTGCAGAGCCTGAAGAAGAAGAGGAGATAAAATATAGAGTCTATCTCCTACACTGTTGGCCCCTGGCCCAGAGGTCCTGTTGATCACTGATGGCTACCTTGTAGGGAAATCTGGGAATAAGCATCCAGTCTGGGAAAAAACCAACAGAAATTGGCGACTCCGCTGGGGATGTTGATGTAAAGTGATACCCTGCAGTCTCTGGTGAAGTTTTGCTCTGCTGGTGGAATGAACTCAGAAACATATTTGATGAGCTTTCAGCTACTGTAAATTTTGTCCTCTTTGGAGAGGTGGCGACTCTGCAAAAAAGATCTAAATGCACATGAAAGATAGATGTATGTTATTGGTTGAAAGATGTACATATTTTTGCATCTGGATGAGAAAAGGTACCTTGTTCCTTCCCCTTTATATTTGCTGTTTTGCTGCATAAGTTAGATGCCAGGGGAAGCCTTAGGTCTTAGACAGACAAAGGATGTCTAAGAGTAAGATTTTTATGAATCCAAGTATGTATTATCCCATACTCAGTCAGGAAGGGAATGATAAAGGAATAGAAGAGATAAGAAATAGGTTGATATTCTTAGAGGCTGTGCAGGCCCAGTTAAAAAGCAGTAACCCTGTTGTGTCTGCCAGTCAGAAAGCTAAACCTCCTGTCAGCCCTTTTGATCCTTTGTATGACCAACTGGATTTGTCATGGGTGGATTGTAAAGTAGAAACTATGCCTGCTAGGATATACTGTCAGATGCCTAGATTTATTGGTCACAATGTATGTGATGGGAATGCACATATCCAAAATTTTCACAGTTTTATGGGAAAATATTCATTCAGAGATGAGGATATGTGGATGAGGTTTTTTGTTAGGTCCTTTGATGCAAAAGCAAAAGACTGGTATTTGAGCTTTCCAAAGAAATCCTTTGCCTGTTGGGATGAGCTTGCTGACTGTTTCAAGGAAGAATTTGCAAAAGAACTGGCTGATCTTGTTGCAGAATTGATGAGAATCAGAAAACAAGATGAAGAGCCATGTGTTGTTTTCAGTCATAGGTTTGCAATAGCCCTTTCACAGATCCCAGAAGTCTTCAGACCTGATATTTCAGCCTGTGTTGGCATACTCTTTGAAGCTTTTGAGGAGGGCTTTAGTGCAATACTGAGGGATTTCAAGGTGACAAGTATGCAGATGGCATACAGGTTCATAGAAAAGATAGAAAAAATTAGAAATGTGTACCTGCTGAAACCCCTGTCCCCAGGCCTTGGTGTGAGGAATGGTTATGAAGCTGCAAATGACCAAATGATTATGGCATCATGTGCAGATAAAAATGAAAATAAAAGCATAGAGGTTGAGACTGCTGTGTTTGAACATAATGCTAACAATACTGCTCAACTGGATTGTTCACCAGTTGAGGATGCCAGTGAAAGGACTAATGAGGATTCCCATTGCAATGATGAGGCAGCTGACCATGAAAACAATAACGAGGTTGTGGACAGCAATGAGCAATTTTTGGAATGGACCTGTGGAGATAATTGTGAGTATTGTACTCAAGACAGAGAAGATATAAGCAAACAGAGAAGCAGTCCTATGTGTGACCCATTGCCTACCTTTCAAACACATGGAGATCATGAAGAGCAGTCAGAAATTGAAATAAGTGCTAGTTCAGAGCATGATTGTTTTTCATTTGATGGTTGTTTTGCTTATGACACACAGGCTGATACTCCTCCACAGAGTGAATCCATTGGTGATGAAGATGTGTGCTCTGCTGCCCATGAACAAATGGCATACTATGATGAAACTGATGCACCTGGGTCACCCATTTATGACACATATGGTGATGAGGATCTATCTGAGTATGGTGAGGATCCAGACATTATTTTTGGCTTGGATTCTGTTTCTCATCCTGATGAAAGAGGAAACAACATACATCAGGTAAGTGACTGTGAAAATGTGCCTGATTTGAAAGAGATGCCAGAGCCTGATCTTTTCCAGCCTGGTGCTGCTGATTGTTGTGTACATGATGTGCACAATTGTGATTTTGAAAGCTTTTCTTTTGATGTGCCAGCATACAATACAATGAGCCCTGATCTTCCTAACGGTGTGGTGGACTTTGAGTGCTTCTTATTTTCAGTCCAGCTAGGAGATCATGTTGCAATGCATGATGATGATATAGATGATAAGTGCTATATACCATTTGAGTATGCATTGCCTGATATATTCTGCACCCACATGTCACATGATGCTGAAGGTTATCTGCACAGGTTTGACAATGACAAGCTAAATCAGAGGGTTGAGTGTGCAGATGACAAGGTTTATTTGTGGGTGGATCCTGACAGTATCTCCAGGTTTGACCCAGTGCATGAAGATGAAAACAAGATATTTGACAAAGGCAGATACATGTTTTTCTTTTCTTGGTGGCCTTAGGCCATCAAGTGTGTTTGGTGATGCAGGTCGGTGCAGTATTTGACTCTGTGCCCAATGGATAAGGGACTAGTCTGCATCCCAGAGATCTGGGGTTCTCGCTGCAGTCTTGCACCTGCACGTCCCCAGACAGAGCCAGTGTTAGTGCCTGAATTGACTGACAGTTTTTGAGCAATTTTCATGCAGGCACTTTCCCTAAGTATCCAAAAAATGTTCTAAGTGTTGGACCTCCTCGGCATTTTTCAGCTGCAGCATCATATTTTCCTGAGGAGGAGGTCATCATCATCATATTTTCTTCGATGGTGGTTAGCATCATCATGTTCTCTGTCGACCGGTTTCTCATCAAGATCATCATATTTCAATATCAGGTGATGTCTGGATATCATCCTGATCCTGCTGGCGAGCTACAGTGTGCCCTGATTTTCTTGCGGGGATGATTTTTCAAGTATCCGGTGATCTTCCAATTATCACCTTGCCCTTTTATGATGATGATGTCACCCCGATCTTCTGAAGGGGTTATTCTCTGAGTTGTTCGACCTGACTTGTTTTTTCTTAAGGGTCGTCATCATCATCATCATATTTCCAGTTATCACCGTGTTGCTTGCGGGGGTCATCATATTTTCTGCCTGCATGATATTTCGCCGGGGTGATATTTTTATCATCGGGTGATCTTGGTTATGATCATCCTGATGATGTTGTTGAAGAGTTCTAAGTGTGACCCGATATTCACTGGGGTCATCATATTTTGAACGTCAGGATGATCTTAGTCAATATCATCCTGATGTTGTTGTATCACTTCATGTTCGTTGTTTTATCATCCTGATGATGCTGACGTCATTCTTATGTCAGGGTGATATCTATTTCTCTGCCTATCTGCATCATGATATTTCTGAAGGAGGGGGTGATATTTTCATTTTTGAATATCACCCGGATGTATGTTTGTTCCAAGCGTCATGATGATGCTGATATCAAGGAGATATCCGCCTGCCGGCTTCGTGCATTATCTAGTGGGGGGTGATCTTTTCAAGCATCATCATATTCATCTATCACCCCGATCTTATAGTGGAGCTACAGTGCAACCTGATATTTGTGCATCAGGATGATATTTCCAAATATCCGGTTATCTTCCGAATATCATCCTGATGTCGATATGATGATGACGTCATCAAGGTCCGGGGGGGTCATATTACTAACACTGATCATCTTGTGGAAATCCCCTGATATTTGCAAACATGATGATGACGTCATCCGGATATGAGGAGGTGCGCAGCAGGCAGATATGATGATGACGTCAGCAGGATATGATGATGACGTCATCAGGATGTTCATCGGCCAGACTTTTGGTATAGGCTCAGCAGGAGGATGTTCCTCTGATGGATCAGGTTGTGCCGATGAAGACGATTATCATGCAGGTTATATTGCGATATGATGCTGACGTCAGGGTGATATTTCAAGCAACAAGATATCATGCTGCTGGAGGATGATGATGATGAAGTCTTATACTAGTGTCGTCAGGAGCAAAAGCACCGACATCATATATGCTCATGACCTAGTATATAAAATGTTAAAGAGGTCACCGCGGGGTGCATGTGGGATAATTGTTATCCTGCATATTTTTGAAATATCATGATGATGAATCTCGGCGGGAAATGGTTGCAATGCAGAATTGACGTTTTCCCGAGGCCGCGGGTTGGTGCGCCATTAATGGCGAAGGTTGCAGAGGTATGGGCGGATCTGGTACCTGATTGAAGGTGTACATCAGCGGATAGTGGCGCAGGGCTCGAGATATCTTCCTGTCTCCTCCCCTACCTGCTGCATTCATATTTGGGTGCCAATCTGGTAGTGCGTTGAGCGCCATTTTGCTGATACTGTGTATCTGGCGGGATTTTTGGTCAACCCTGTAATTAATTGCTGTGGTACACTACCTGGCTGTTATAAGCAGGAGGTGTTACTCATTTGTAGTTGTTGAAAGTTGAAAATTTTTGGCTCTGTAATTCATAACAAGCTGATCTGGTTGCTCTGTACAGCTTAACCTGTGAGTTTATGTATCTCTTGTTGTATGTTTTTGGCATGAACCCACTAATTTCATGATTAATCTTATATGAGAAATGCTATCTTAGCATGTGTTGTGTTAATTCTGTCTCCAGTATTGCATGTATTCTTCTTCTGAATCTGGATATTTGGGTAATGTTTAGATTCTAGAGCATAGAATTCCTATGTTGAATGTCTGACCTTTTAACTTCTGCTCAAGGGGTAGATTAAACTGTTTTCAGGTTGAACATTGGGAAGGGTATACTGTAGTAGGGATGCCATAAGTAGAGATAACTTAACACTCTATATTGGGAGATATCTGTAAGGCAGGTATCACATATATCCCCCTGAAATCCAGTTTTAGCTATTCATGTTGATCATTCACAGGTGTATGTCTACTGACTCCAGGCCCTGGATAGGCACCAATCTTGCTTTGTGCTTGTGTTACAACCATGTCCAGCTTTGCATCCAAA
This sequence comes from Cunninghamia lanceolata, assembly GCA_027924645.1. Classification (NCBI taxonomy): domain Eukaryota; kingdom Viridiplantae; phylum Streptophyta; class Pinopsida; order Cupressales; family Cupressaceae; genus Cunninghamia; species Cunninghamia lanceolata. Next base: position 11,048,266 of record BSBN01000377.1, read on the forward strand.
CTTAAACTACAAATCACAATCTAAAACAACCATTAGGACATTAGAATTAGTTTTAGGATCCTCAGTCCTCTGTCTACAACTGCAAATAGGCCCAAAGCTAGCCCCTTTGCTCTTATCTTTCAGTTTTGGTCTACTTACAGGAGGACTTATCTGCTTTCTGTCAGCATCCCAGCCTTTGTATGCATATCCTCATGGATGTTGAGTAGGGAATACCCCCCTAGGTCTTGCAGAGCCTGAAGAAGAAGAGGAGATAAAATATAGAGTCTATCTCCTACACTGTTGGCCCCTGGCCCAGAGGTCCTGTTGATCACTGATGGCTACCTTGTAGGGAAATCTGGGAATAAGCATCCAGTCTGGGAAAAAACCAACAAGAACCTTGCTTTGATACCACTTGGTGTAATCACAGTCGGAGGGTTCATAGAATGAACTATCCAGGCTGTGTAGCAAGAGTAAACATAATGAAAACAACTCAATTACAGAATGTAATAAATGACTTAAATGCTCAATATATCATGGATTCAAAATGCTTATATGCCAGCAAAATGCGAGCTACAATCTAGGGCTCACAAGCTTGAATTTTAGATTTCAACTGATATGCAAGAAATGGCATTGAAGCACTTCTCCAAAAAGAATCTAGCTATCTATCTTATGAATTATAATAATTAACTTCCTAATACATCCTAGAGATACATATATATCATCCCCAATCTCAAGAGATCCTCTACATCGACCAAGAAAGGCTACAAACTCCAATGAAGAGTGTAACATATATAAACAAATAGGTTGGGCCTAAACATTTGGTAATTCTCTATAAATGCATGAATCAAGATATAGAGCTCAAGGAAGGTCTATTTGATCCTTATATGCCATGTATGATGTTTCATTTAGTTCTACAAGTCATGGAAATGCTTCACAAATCTTCTTCTTTAGTTGACTTCCTGAATGCTCTATTCTATGAAAATAGGTGATCTTATTATAGTGATAACTTTTAGCAGACAAGTCCAAATGTCCAAAAATTTAGATATTAGATGATGTTGTCAAGATGTTAAGTCCTACTTTATGAGCTCTATAATGAAAATGCAGCAAAATGTGGTACAAAATGTTAAAATTTCTACTGACTAAACTGAACTAAAAATGAAAGAAAAGAAAGAATGCAAATGTTTTTGGTTGATGCAAGATTTCTCTACAACCTAGGATGCTCCTATATCACTAGATTTGGGTGCCCACACCCTAGTGCTACCCTAAATCTTGTGATTCCAAGTTTTGTTCTAATGTCTGCATATGTTGTGTGTTTCAAGATTCTGAATATCAATTATGATTTTCGTATGATGTCAGCATGTTATTTCAATCCTTTTCCCTCCTAAGGTTAGGTATTTAAATAGAATTGAAAATCATTTTATCACACACAACTCACATGCAAGCTTACGATGCCTAATTTTAGCTACTATTGCTATTGAAGTCTACAAAGTGTTGAAGCTCATTAAAGAATTTGATTTTTACTATCATGGAGATATGTTGTGGAGATTAGGAATCCAGATCTCAAGTCTATCTTGATCTTCCTAGGGTTTGTCAAGCCCTTTGTACAATTGGGTGAAGGGTTGAAGCCTCCAACTTGAGTTTTGGAATCATCTATGGATACAGCTACCTCACCTTCTTATTCTACAAGTTTTCATTAATGTCATCTTCTTGAGGTGAATTTGTTTCCTTGAGTGAAACATTTGTGAATCTAATCCTTGATGCTTGATTCATTTAGCCTCTTACATTTGTTTATGCTTAGACATTTGGTTTACAAGAACACACACTTGCATACTTTGACATTGGCTATTATTTAGGTAGAAATACTAAAGATAGGGTTTGACTAAGGTAGAGTCCTATATAGCCACAACTATCTTTCTTCTTCTTTTACTTGTGTAGGTTAGATTCAAGAAGATCAGATAAAAAGAAGTTAAGGAGAAGTAGGTGTTATAGGTATAGACATCATGAAAGTTATAGTTTCATCATCAGAATATCTACAAGACTCCACGGTAGGCACCCAAGTCTAATAGAGCATGAAAACCAAGATCTGGAATCCTTAATAGAGTTGCAAACACTTGTTGCCAATACTTTTACTGATGGAAAACTTACAAGATGATGAGGCCTCCAAGTCTAACAGGCCTCCAAATTTCAAGTGCAAAATCATTGTTACCTCTTGTTTGCATTTATGTGATTAGCCTGTGGGTTACTGCTCTTGAAATTTGTCTGCTAGTGCATATCTTATAACTAGGGTTTTAACTCTCCTTAGCTTGTTAGGGTTTTGCATAACTCTAGTTGAGACACCTTTTTAGGTATAACAAAGAGGAATAGGATGCATGTAGTTTATCACTCTCATAGTGATTAGGCTCAGTTTATATTTTGAATGTTGGTGCATGAAAAGAGGGGCTTGATCTAGTTTGCAAATGCTATCAGTCTCTCTCTTTTCACCACTAGATAATTATGTTGGGAATTAAGGTGTCTCAACCTTGGTAATTCTCTGCATTTGTAATGTTTGTATTTATTATTCATTGCCTATGTTGTAAATAATTGGAAATTCCACTTTGTCATATTGTGGGATGTGGCACGGTGATGTGTCAATCCTACATGGATTATGACAACTTGGTATTTTGTCATCACATGAGGAGATAGGCATCCCACTTAGCAGTAGGAATATTTTTCCATGTGTCAGTATCTTCTATGTTGTGTAAGGAATATTTGACCAAAACGGTTATGACGGATTCCTATGACAGATCTATGGCATGTAAGAGTCGAGAATAGAAGTTTGTAAGATAGGTAATAACATGTGTCATGAAGCATCTTTGAATGAGGCATATTTGGGTGCCCCAAGGTGGAATATGATGTGTTATAAGAGAATATGCTATTTATAGCATGTGTATTATAGATTCTCTTACAACTGTAAGCTGTAAGTGTCATAAGAGCATCTGTCATAGCCCATTTTGGAAAGTGGCGACCTCTTTGGGACGGGAGCTATGGACAAGTGTTAGATACATTCTACAATGTTGACCAAGTGTCCCTAGGCATGGGTTTTGCTCCAAGATGCCATATTGTATGCCCATTCCAAGAAAGGTCCAAAATTGCCTTGTATGTTCTATTTAAACAGCTGCTTGGAGATGAAGTTGGTATCACAGGTTTACAGGTACTATTATGCTGCCGAATTGACTCCAGACATGAGTGTCGAAGACCATTGAAGCTTGCATTACAAGTGTATTGTAAACATTCTTTTAGATTTGTTAATACATTATGCAGGTTTCCAAGTGGGGTTTTTCACCCGATAAGGGTTTTCCCCACCATAAATCTCTGTCTCTCTTCTTCTATCTTCTTTCTGGCTCTTGTGTTTTTCTACAATATCTCATATTAATGGTTTAACATTACTGTAATAGTTAGGATAAATTTGAATTTGCATAGCCCTCTCCTCAATAGATTAGTGTAGGAAGCATCTTCCGTGCACCTAGCTTCCTTTCAGGTGGTATCAGAGCTTGATCACCTTTGGTCCTAGTTGTTGGGTAGGGGTTTTTTGAGCTAATATTAGGTTGAGTGGGAGTCTGTATAGAGTATTCTGTATCTTGTTACAGCAAGGAGATGGTAGGCACATCAGGAAGGTTTGAAGTAGAGAAGTTCAATGGTAGTAATTTTGATCTATGGAAGCTCAAGATGGAAGACATGTTAGTTGACCGAGACCTTTGGGAAAGTGTGAAAAAAACTAAACTAGCTGCAATGTCACAAGCTGACTGGGATCTCAAGGATCAGAAGGCTAGGGGTCTCATAAGACTTAGTCTTGTCAATTCTGTGTTGTTAAGTGTCCATGAGGAGACTACTATAAAACTCCTTTGGAAGAAGTTGGGGGATGTGTATCAAGCCAAATCCCTTGTCAATAAACTTTTCCTGAGAAAGAAGTTGTATTCTCTTTGAATGGAGGACAGAGGATCCATGGCTGAGCATATGAATGTCTTTAACAAGCTGGTTGCACAATTGACATCTATCAGTGTAAAGATGGAGGAGGAGGATCGGTGTATGACCCTACTTTGTTCTCTGTCGAACTCATGGGATCATCTTGTCATGGCAATTGGAAGCACCATATCCACATTCAAAATGGAAGAGGTGGTTTCTTTACTTTTATCTAAAGAGATGTGGAGAAAGTCTTCTGAAGCAGCCAAAGAAGCCCTTGCAGTTCTTGGAAGACCCAAGGAGAAAGGGAAGAAGAAGGACAAGAAAGCTGAGAAGGGTAGATCCAAATCCCGGGGGAGATCCAAATCTCCTGGAAAGTCTAAGGCTCTTTGTTGGAACTTTGGCAAGACCAGGCATTTCTGAAAGGAATGCAAAGAGGAGAAGAAGAAAAAGAAGAAAGCTCCTAATTCAGATTCTGACAAATCACAAGATGATGGTGATGCATTCATTGTAGCCTTGGCAACCCATACATTTGATGATGTGTGGCCAATCGACTCCAGTGCATCATTCCACATGACCTTGTATCGAGACTAGTTCACTAAGTATGAAGAGTTCAATGGTGGAAAAGTGTATCTAGGTGATGACTCTCATCTAAAGATCATTGATCATGGAAGAGTCTCTATCCGATTCCCTGATGGTCAAGTGAAGGGGATCTCTGGGGTTATGCACATCCCAGGCTTAGCATGCAACCTACTTTATGTAAGTAGTTTGAATGATGTAGGTGTGCAAGTTGTCTTTTCGAAAGAAGGATGCAAGATTCCCAGAGGATCTATGGTGCTTGCTAAGGGTACTCAGAGAGGTACTCTATTTCAGTTGGAGGCATGCATTTCACAATGCAATAGTTCTTCTGACTCAAGGAAGAGGGAAGAAATCACTTCATCCCCACCATCTAAACAAGCAGTGAAGAAATCTATTGTTTCTAGTCCTGATGGTTGTAATCATGCATTAGAAGTTAAACTTCCTGCAGAAAATACAATGTTATGGCATAAGAGATTTGGCCACATTGGTGAGAAGGGTCTACATACCCTAAAAAATAAGAACATCGTTGAGGGGTTAGATGATTATAATCTTGAGTTCAACTTTTGTGAACATTGCATTTATGGAAAACAAAACCGTGTTTAGTTTTACTCGAGTTGTCATAAGTCTTCTAGTGTGTTGGACCTCATTCATTCTAATGTATTTGGTCCTGTTAATGTTCCTTCGTTATCAAAATCTGTATACTTTGTGTCTTTTATAGATGATTATAGTAGGACATGGATTTATTTTCTCAGAAGCAAATCTAAAGTCTATAGCAAGTTTAAGGAATTTAAAGACTTTACTAAAAATCAGACTAGTTAAAAGATTAAATGTTTGAGAATTGATAATGGTGGTGAATTTTGTTCTACATAATTTGATAAGTATTGCAAGGAACTTGGGATTTAAAGACATAAGACAACTCCATACACACCACAGCAAAATGGAGTTGCAAAGAAGATGAACAGGACACTGATGGAGAAGGCTAGGAGTATGCTTAGTAGAGCTGGTCTAGAACAAAAGTTTTGGGCTGAAGCTGTTGCCACTGCTTGCTATCTGGTAAACAGATCTCCTACATCAGCTCTTGTTGGAAAGATACCCATGGAGGTGTGGTCTGGTAGAAAGCCTTCAGTAAGGCATCTTCATGTTTTTGGTTGTGAGGCATATAAACATGTGCCTAGGGAGAAGTGGTCAAAGTTGGAGAACAAAGCTGTTAAGTGTATCTTCATCGGCTATGGTGTTGGTGTGAAAGGATACAAGCTTTGGGATCCCGTGGCTGAAAAAGTATTGTATAGTAGAAGTGTCATCTTTAGAGAGCTTACACCTTCTTCCACTATTTTGCAGCCAGAAGAAAAAGAAAATAAAGAGGATGTTATTCAGTTTCCTCTCACCCCTGAGAAGATCGAACAAAAAGATAATGTTGGACCTGATGATGAGGAGAGCTCTAGTAGCTTTGAAAGCTCAGAGGAAGAAGAAGTTGAACCTCAACCTCAGCTTTTGAGGAGGTCTACACAAATAAGGAAGCAACCTGAAAGGTTTGGTTTTACATTGCTTGATTCTAGTTGTGCTTATGCTTTACTCACTAATAGTGATGAACCTAGAACTATATTAGAGGCTTTGGATATGAAGGATGCAAGTTCCTGGAAGGAGGCCATGGAGGAAGAAATGGCTTCTTTGGAAAAGAATCAAACTTGGGACTTGGTGCCTTTGCCTCCTGAACGGAAACCCGTTGGATGCAAATGGGTGTTCAAGAAGAAGATTGGTGCAGATGGAAGTATTGAGAAGTATAAGGCCAGATTGGTTGTGAAGAGGTATTCACAAGTGGAGGGTATAGATTATGGTGAGATCTTCTCTCCCATTGCAAAGCTGACATCCATTCGATTCTTGTTGTCTCTCATAGCAACTTATGACTTGGAGGTAGAATAGATGGATGTGAAGACAAATTTCCTTCATGATGACTTGGAGGAGCAATCTACATGTCACAGCTAGAGCATTACATGGTAAAAGGTAAAGAAAATTTGGTTTGCAAAATTAAGAAGTCTTTGTATGGTTTGAAGCAATCCCCTAGGAGATGGTACTACAAGTTTGATGCCTTTGTGTTGTCAATTAGATTTGTGAGATCAAAATAGGATCACTGTGTTTATTATAAGTTTGATGGTGATCGTATTCTCATTGTTGCACTGTATGTTGATGATATGTTTCTCATTGGGAAGGGTAAGAATATGATTTCTGATTTTAAATCTTAGTTGTCAACTTAGTTTGAAATCAAAGATCTAGGGGCAGCCAGGTACATTCTAGGAATAGAAATCAGAAGAGACAAAACTAATAGAAAAATTTGGTTGAGTTAGAGTAAGTATGTTAAGACTGTGTTGGACAGATTCAACATGGGAGATTGTAGACCATTGTGTGTTCCCATTTCCTTGGGGAAAAAGTTATCTATTGAGGATTGTCCAAAGTCTCCTAGTGAGGTGGAGGACATGAGCAGAGTACCTTATGTTAGTGCTATTGGTAGTTTGATGTATGCTATGGTCTACACAAGACCAGACATTGCCTAAGCAGTGGGAGTCCTTAGTCGATTTATGGCTAATCCTAGATGGGTTCATTGGGATGCAGTTAAGTGAGTGTTTAGATATCTGAGGGGTAATTTTGAGTATTCCATTTGTTATCATGGTAATGTTATAGGACCTCTGCATTCTATTGATATTCATGGATTTGTGGGTTCAGATTGGGTAGGTGACATTGACAGCAGGAGATCCACTAGTGCTTATGTTTTTACACTATTTGGTGGTGCTATTAGTTGGATGAGAAGTGACAACCTGTTGTTGCTTTGTCCATGACAAAAGCTGAGTATATGGTAGCAACTCATGCTTGTAAGGAAGCCATTTGGCTTAAGAGATTGTGTTCCAATATTGGTGTTGATACAGGTCAGATCATGATCAATTGTGATAGTCAGAGTGCAATTTACCTTGCAAAGAATCCAACTTTCCATGCTAGACCCATGCTAGACCCAAGCACATTGATGTTTAGTGTTCAACAAGTGGGAGAATATTGGGAAATAAGGTGTCTCAACCTTGGTAATTCTGTACATTTGTAATGTTTATATTTATTATTCATTGTTGTTGTGTGGTTACACAACACAAACCATTTTGACTTGACAAAACAGGGACCCAACTTTTTGTTTGTCTTTGCTTATGTTTTCTCCTTGCTGGTGGTCTGGTAAAAGTACGTTAGTGTAGATGATCCTGCATAAAGGGGGCTGGGTAAGTCATCATGATGAGTTCATTTTTTCCAAAGTTAATATTTCATGTCAATAACCTCATGGGTGGATAGAGTACAAAATTACATGCAGTTTTGCCTTTTCGATCACCTAGATATTCCTTAGGGAACAAAAGATATGATGAGTCAAAGATCTGGTCAAACCTGATATTCCAAGGGGGAGGATCATATTTCTTAAACATCAGTCATCTTACGAAAGATCACCCCGATCAAATATTATCACCCAATAAAATCATTTACTCTGAACATCCGGATGTCAACTTTATGTGATAACGATACTTACCCATAGAACAACATCATATATTTTGCGAGGGTCATATTCCTGAACATCCCCTGATATTTGAAATGTCTACCTGTCACAAAATATCACCCTGAACCAATGTCCTGCTAATGTCATCCAAACTTGATAATCGAAGAAATAAACATATTGATGACATCACCATCCTTTTTTACCTCGCGGAGGTATATTTCCAAACATGACCCTTCCTACATAACATGACGGTGACGTCATGATGCAACAACGATGAACCAAGTCATTATCCTGATGATGTCACCCTGATATTTCGACAGGAGGTCACTTTAGTCCAGGGGTGATATTATAAACATCACCAGACATTCTAAACATTCCTTGATATTTTGAATATCTACCCGATATTCTCAACCCAACCTGATATTTCAACATAGGTCTTCCCACTTAAAACGAATGATCATATTATACTAAGGGGGTCATATTCTGAATATCGGTTGATATTTGAATATCACCCTATCCTGCGAAGATCACCCCATGCCTTGCCGCCATAACATTAAATGCACTCGGAGGTGGTAGGTGATTCCTGCTAATTACGAACTCGATACATACACTTGGTAGGATCCAGAAGTTTTGTATGAGAAAATTGGATGTTGCATTTAATTTGCCCTAAGTTGCCCTAATTTGCCTTATTGAAAGAGGTTAAAAGTGATTTACAGAGTCATTTCGCAATTATCTTGCGATAAAACAAGTTTTTTACAGAGTTCCAAACTTACAAATCCTCATAAGGCTACCTGTGGATGCATAGAGCTTGAATCAAAATAGGATACGAGAGCACTATTGGTAATTGAGTCCCTTTCATAGATATCAGCATAATTAAGAAGATAAATGCACTAGGTAAGTAATTGAAACCCCCTGATTGTCATATTCTGCATATCCAGGTATCATAGGGTCTTCTAGTTTAAAATTTCAAATTATGCATGTCAGGATAAATGAAATGTGGAAAGAATAATAGTATGCATGATGAATAATGAATATGTAATGTATATGCATGCTTGTATATGTATCAATTATAAGACCAGGTTGTGTTAATTACAGGCATCCATGGCGGGTAAACGACTGGCTAAGTTAGAGGCAGAATTTCTAAAGCCCATGTTTGCTCAACCTAAGGGTGTCCAGTTCAAATATGGTGCCATCACTGATACACACCAGGGAAATATAGATCTGGCTGCCTGGTCAGTCAAAATGAATGATGAAAAGAATAATAGCACCCTGCTGGATGCAGTTCATTTCCTGTATTCCATGGAAAACCCTGAGCTGGTTATTGAGTGTGCGAGGAACTACAACCCAGAAACCAGGAGGGTAGAGAAACATGGCAGAATATATGCTGATCTGTCAATCAAGGGTATTGCTGCTATATTTGGTTTGCCATTGGGCAAAAAGGTTGCCAACATAGATCTGAAGACATTAGAAGTAGAGTACGAGAATAACAAAAAGTCTGCCAGGAAGAAGATGTATCAATGGAGGGTGGAAAATAGTCCCTATCCTATAGCAGCTAAACTTCCAGTTCATTTATATAGCTATGACTTTGATGATGAGTACCAATACATGATAGCCCTGCTCAACAGAGTAACAGGTTAGCCTGATGCTGGACCTTTTAGGGACTGGATGTATGCAGTCATCCTAATGTGCCTTTACATGGATAACAAGCCAATGTGGGCTAAAATGATAAGTGATGCTCTAGATGAGCAGCTGATGAATCTGGGAGGCCCAGATTGTTCCTTCTACATGACACCCTATATAGTTTATTCATGTGCCTACAAGGGTACATTTGATACATTGATTACAGATGGAAAAATTAGAGGCATGACCAATGATGCACACATATGGGATCATCATCCACAATTGCAAAGAGTGAATTACCTCCATGATTACAAGCTGGTAAATGATGCATTTTCTATGCACTTGGTGAGAACAATGGAAGAAGATAGGACCAAGAGACTAAGCATGGAAGCTCAGGAAGTTATCTACAGGCATGGAGCCTAGCTTATCTAATTTACCACTTTCTCCTATATCAGGATTGAAGGTTTTGAGAGGGAGCCTTTCATGCTCCCAAGGTACCCTACAGATTTTGTTGTCTTAATGGAGTTTCTAAGACAAATCTCTATAATATTGAATGCCTATAAGGCAAACAACAAGCTTCCACCAGTTTTGTTTCTAGTTGCAATGGGTTGGTATATGTGCCCAGATTCTGAGAGTAGAAAGAAGGCCATAGCTGGTCTAAATATGATGAATTTCCAGCCATTTCCATTAAAGAGATCATATGATCCATATGGGAGGATGCAAAAGATCATGGGGAAGCCTATTCATAGAAGACATCTTGAAGACTTCTGGGTAGATTGTGAAGATGAAGCTAAACCCTGAAGAAGAAGGTATCAAAGGTTAACCCTTAATCAAATCAAGACCTTTGATTGCATCTCCATCCCAGCACAACTGAAGAAAGATGATGGAATGATAATGGCTGATGAATATGAAGAGAAAAAGATATATAATGATACAATCTCTGTGCTGGATCTCACTATACAGGAGGATGTCTCCCTACATCCATTCACAGGTAGGATATTACAGCTAACCCAAGCTTGGGTGGATGAGCAAATAAGTGTACTAAAGAAAAAAGGCGTTGTCATCACTATTGATAATAAGAAGAAGAGATAGGAAGTTCCTGAGGGTGAATATGATGATTTCTTGGTTGAGAAGAGGAAATGCAAAGGAGAAAAGGCACCACCTCCTAAAAAAAGTAAGAGGTCTTCAAGAGGTAAGAAGACTGATCCTAAACCCAAAGGGGTTATAGTTGAGAGAGCCATAATAATAACTGGAGATGCATCAGCATCAGAACTAGCATCAGCCTCCTCAGCACCACCTCCTAAAGATAAATGAAAGGCTAAAAAGATTCAGAGCCCAACTGCTGAAGCTATGGAAACATATGAGGAGGGTTAAGCCTCACATAAGCAGATAGAAGAGGATATTCCTCTTGAAGAAAAATCTGAAGAAGAGAAAGGACCCATATCCTTCACAAGGAAAAGAAAAGCACCTCAAGTGATAGCAACTACCTAAGAAACCAAGGACTTCTATGAGAGGTGAAATAAGACAAACTCCCATAATGTTGAGGGGAGCAGGTGGGGAAGTATTCAACAAGGAATTGCAACATAATGTTCCACTTCCCATTATTGTAAAGTTCAAGACCGAACAAGCAGAGGAGCAAATGAAAGAAACCTCTAATCCAGTACAAAGTGGTCAAGTTTCATTAGATGAAATAGTTGACTTATCTGATGATGAGGTAGTGAAGGATGTAGCTTCACAAAGAATGGAAACCCTTGCTGCTAGTGCCCGGATAGCTCCAAATGAGACCCCATCAGTTCAGGCAGTATTAGAAGAGATGAAGCAAATAGAGAAAGAAAAAGAATAGAGCCCAGAACATATTGCACATCAAATATGGCTGGATACCTTAGTTGATCAGGTAACAAATCCTACAGTTATAGATTTGACATATGTAGAGGATGTAGATCCTAAGGATATGGTAGGTGCACTTGAGGAAACACAGAATAGTGAAGAAATCAAATAGAAAGAAATGGAGAGGAAAGCTCCAAGTATGGGTCAGCAACAGCATGATACATTGGCTGAGCCCAAAATAGTAGATGTCCCACCAAAAGACAAGGAGGATAAAGAAATATCAGGTCCTGGTGACCATAAGGCTCAAGAGGTAATTAATACTGGTCCAGAGAAAGTTATGGTTGCAGATCAGTTGGAAGAGGTAAAACTAGATATAGTAATATCTAGGGAAACTAATATGCCTCATGATGAGGAAATCATTAAGGTAGATGAGACACCCATGGAGGAAGCAAAAGATCAAGATCATGATAAACATGCAGATGATCAACAGGATCACCCTCCAGAAGAGGAAATTCCTCAACAGGAAGATATACCCAAAGATCACCCTCATGAGGAGCATCATGAGGAAGAAATAAGGAGATCACCTTCCCCATCAAACATGATGGTGGATACCAGAGATCAGTGTGATCATCATGATGATGATGGAGACCAACAGCTAAAGGATCAAGTTCCTTCATGGCTCGAGAAAGAAATTGGTGCAGAACCAGGTATAGAGGCATAAGAATTTGATGTGTCTACATTGTTTTCAGAAACATTAATAAAGCCTAAGAAGAAGGCAAGATTAACTTATGCAATAAGAAGGGATCCTGTGACAGGCAGGAGGACTACACAGTTAGTACTCCCTACTGTGGATAAAGAAAAGGGTAAAATCACTCTGGATGAATTCCAAATTAGCATAGTTGATCTTGGGTTTGCTAATGAGGATCAAGAGGGCCATGAAGGTAAAGATATAATTGATTCATTAACCCAAAGGGTGAGAAGAGAGAAAGAGAAGAATAAGCAGCATAAAGAGCACATTGCTCAGCTACATGCATATATAAGAGGGTTAATTAACCCTGACGATACATCTAGTGATCATGCAGTCCCATTAACTGTTATTTCTCAGGAGGAGGTCAACAAGTTAAACCTGATAAAACATGAATTAGTAATAATATTGAAATGGATGTCATCCATGCTCAATGGAGCTGAAGAAGTGGCAAAGGCCTCTTTGAAGAGGTGGAATTCTTTGGGCACCTCCAGGAGAAAAGTAGATAAACTGCAAATGGAGATCGGCAGGAGGTCATTTCAATTAGAAAAGATCATGACCATTTTGTATGAAATGAAGAAGATTGATCCACAGATTCTACTAAAGAATCAAGTACTGAATAATAACACAGCCCTATTGATTGATATCTGGAATAAGGATGTCAGATTTGAATGTGATGTACTCAAAAGATGCAATAGTAAACTATGGAATTTCAGCATGAAGCTACATGATATGATGTCCCATGAGGCTAAAATTTTGGAAACATTAGAAGGAGATGCAGAAGGCAAGATAGAAAATCAAGATGAAGAGTTTGTCATCAAAGCTCTACATAGTAATTTCTAGCTAGTTGCTAAAGACCCTCTCAACCACCTGACAGAAGAAGTGCTGGATAAAGTAATGAGAATAAAGGTCAAGGTGGAAGATTATAATGAAACATCTAGCAACAAGAGAAATAAGTTGGAATCTCTCTAAAACAAATATCAGGTGCATAAACATGCCATCACCAAAGTGAGAACTCACGATGGCAAAGAATTGGAGAAAATAGTGCAAGCATATGAGAATATCAGGATAGCTATGCAAGTCCATATTTGAAAGGACAATCATCATCATGATGAAGATAGTGAGAGCGGTGAAAGTGATGATGATGACAAAGAACCTGATGAGGATGCATCATAAAGGGAATATATGCATCAGGTACTTATGAAAGTATAAGTTGCCTAGATGGTTGCCAGTTGGCAATGTGTGCCATGTGGAAAAGATTGACTTAGTAAATGAAATGTAAACTGTAGATTTCAATAGATAAATCTTGATCATGGATCAATTGTAACTGCTCCCTCATCTTGTTCTATAAAAGGTGCAGGGATGCCTCATTTTAAACATTCGAAACTTAATTGAAATCTGTTTGCTGAAATATTTAGGGCTCATATCAAAGTTGTTGTATACATATATGTTCTTGCATACTTAATGAATGAGAAGATTGTTTTGATTACAATCCATCATAAATTTTGAGTAATCAGTGTGTGAATTCTTGATATATGCTTTGATTTGTTGCGTCCCTTGGAGTGCATATCAGCTTGCATATGTTGTCTTCATACCTTTCCTTTGAAGTTAGCATCGATCATATCTAGCTGTGGATTGTCCTAGTGAACATATGGTTTGATTTCTTCTCTTCATGACTGTATCTGATTGTATATGTGGTTCAATAGCTGAAGGTTCAACTTCAATTTGAATTATTTCTTTCAATTTCTTTCAATTTTAGAGCATTTCATCATTATAATTGCAAATAATTGACAATCTTAAGCAAATAATACAAATACATAGACATCCCATAGATAAATGAATGTATTTAGCATATTTGAGGTTAAAGCATGTCAAAATGACAAATATCATGCAAAGATTTAAAAATAGACACAATATTTGAAGTATATCATATGTAGAATAACTCTCTATGTAGCATCATTATAGGAAACATTATCTTATTGATGAGATCTACGTGAGGCCCTAAAATGGAAACAGCAACACACATCAACCTCTAAGTAACATCAGAAGATTAAGAACAAATCAACAGAGACTTGACATCATGAATTCTCTGAATTCATCATATCTTTCAAGATGAGTAAAGGTTAATGTGTACTTTTATTCTATGTTTGTTTATGACTAACATCATGATCAACATAAATTAGCACTAGAAGGAGGGCCATAGGACGAGGATCATCATTAGTTCTTCAGGTGATGATAAAGATTGTAAGGTAACACTCATACACCGCTAAATTTCTAAGCTAGATGCAAATAGTTGTTGTTCTGGGTTGATATACGCTAATCTTGTGTAAAGATTTTGAAATCAATCATAAATATTGCAAGCTTTACAGTAGATCAACATGTATTTGCAAAGATCGGCCTTATTTTAGGTAAATTTGTCCAAGCTTTGAGGTATCCTACTCTAGAAACCCGATATCAACTTGTGAATGTTACCAAACCAAAAATCACCTCCTATTTGAAATATAGCTATAAATATTCTGTAAATACTAGGTAAATTTCCAATCCTAACCATAAATATAGTCACTGCTGGCATATTCCAACTGATATTTACAAAGTTCCAGCCAATTTGCCTCAAAATTGAGAAATCTTGGCTCACAGGATAAATACCAGGTCTAGATCTGGTGGAATCTTTGAAAAATTACCTATTAGAGGATTCAGACCTAGAACTGTAGACATCCATCACACTCTAGGGTCTAGTGCATCAGGAGCTTCACCAGAACCTCCTCCTGTAACTCCTATTGGTTTACAAATACCTTCTGGACTATTTGTGACACCTCTTGTCCAGCCTCAGCCAACTGTACCACAGGCTCAACCTCCTCCAATTATAATATCATTCTTTGCAGCAGAGTCACCATTGACTTTCACTACATATCATGATTTGCCAAAGAATCTAGACAAACTCTATCCAAAATATCATCCTTATCAAGATGTTGATGATCATATCAGAACCTTTAAAGAAGCCTACTGTCGAGCCAGAACAGCACATTAGGATGTTGTATGCAGATTATTTCCTTTTTCCTTAGGGGAAGAGGCCTATAATTGGTTTATTAGTCTTGGTCAGAGTTCTATTGGTTCATGGGTTGTCCTAGAGAAAGCTTTTACCAATAGGTTCAAATTACCTATTGATCCTTTCTGAAATTACCACCTATTTGCCACAATTAAGCGATTTGAGGGAGAACCTATTGCTAATTTCAATGCTAGGTTCCAGAAAATGCTATCCAAGTTAGTTACCCCATATACTGTAGCAGATGCTGCTGCCAGGAGTATCTATTACTCAGCTCTGGATCCATTGACTTCCATGTTCATTAGGAGAACACATCCTGAAATCACAACCTTGACAGGAGCTTTTCAAGAAGCTATCAAGGTGAATTAGCAGTTAGTCCCTGCTCCTACTCCAAATATTGCATTCCCTACATTGCCTGGCATGTATCCAACATATCCTACACAATATCCTCCCCAACCATAGTATAATGGAGCTATGGTACCTCCAGCAGTCATGCCAACACCATTACAGATATGTCCATTAAGTATCATGCCACCTCCTAATGGGAATGGTTAAGTGCCTCAGTATCCTACACAAGCACCAACACCTCAGGGTGTGGATCAGAACAATAACACTGGATCCTCTTTCTTCAAGCCTCAAACTGAAAATGTAGTGGCTAAAGCTTAGGAGGAGAAAGAAGAAATTAAAGAAATCTATGCTCAACTAAGAAAACTAACTACAGAGGTCACTCATCTGAGAAATCAGAATTTTGTATTCTCAGCCTAACCAAAATAGAGGCTATAACAATGACAGACCTAGTTATCCTGATAGGGGGTACAACAACAATAATTTCAACAATAGTGGTGGAAATAACAACAATCCTCCTAGACAGCCTAGAGTATGGAACTCCAGGCCAAATTATGGCTCACTACCATCACCTTTATATAATCAGCCACCTGGTGAATCCAAATAGACTACTAGAGTCAATCTTACTGAGGCAGCCCTCACTAATTGATGTAGAATACATAATACAAATGCTCATGCAGAATTAGACTGTCCACAATTTAGAATTACTGCTACCATTTTCCAGACATAAGTGTCTAATACTTCTGGAAGTCCACCTCAGGTGGAAGGAAATGAAATTGTCCCTTGTGGATATGACTCAGCATTTGTATTGGAAAGTTATACTGATCAGCATCATCAGCAGACTATGTCATCCCACCAGAATTACAACTTGGCAAGTGAAGAATCTGCCATAGCTTTTGAGTCAAATTATGTTTTCCTCTTTGAGGATGAAAATGAGCCATCCAATGAACATGATGAGGTGCATGCTTACCAGCAGGAATATCAGGGTAAGCACAATTATAATCTGAGAAGTAACTCCAACAGACCTACTAGTCCATTAACCAGTTCCTTGCCTCCAAATAATTATAACACACCTCTTGATCCCAAGGCAAGTAACAATCCAAGATTTCCAAAGGTAAATGCACAGTATCTGTCACCACAAAATATAGTATCAAAAGTTGTTGGCTTACCTCATGAGTCTAACAAACTAGTCACATATTTGGCAGATGAGATGAAGAACGTAAAGATCAGCCTATCTCTATCAGAGTTGTTGAAAACTCCTACAATTAAGAAGGCATTTACGAAATCACTAGATGATCTTGCTCCTAGAGAGGATAATCATTCCCCAAGTTAGCCTAGCAATAGAGATCATGCTGCTAAAGATAACACTGTCAAACATAAAGTGCCAGCTACAGTCCAAGCTATAGAAACCTCCCACATGACCTTGTACATGGACAAAAGTGAGTCACCACCTTTCCTTCTTACCATAAGGATGTTTAGCAAGAATTTACACAACTGTTTGGTAGATTCAAGTGTATCTACAAATGTCATGTCCTTATCTATATGCAATGCTTTAGGACTGCATCTTGCTAAATCCCTAAAGAAGGTGACACAGCTAGATAAAATAGAAGTAAGTGTGGTAGGGGAGTCAACCCACATTCACATGCAACTGGCATCTAATCCTAGGATCCAATATTACATTGATATCTAGGTAGTAGATATACCTGATACATATGGGATGTTGCTTAACAGAGACTGGTCTAAAACTCTCAATGGATATATGTCTACTGACTTCAGTCACATGTGGTTACCTTGGAAAGGTATACCCAACCAGATAAGAATAGTTGCTGAGCCTAGAATGAAACACATGATCACCGAGTACAACAAAACAAATGAGATAATGTACGTGAATGTTGAACCTGGGGTTTATGCCATTAGACCACAGACTATCAAGATAGAAGAGATCTTGATGCTTGACTTTCATCATCATGATGATGATCATCAGGAGGACATACCAACTGTAGAACCAAATAGTAATTTTGAGAATGACAATGAAGTGGATCACTTCAGAAACTTTGAGATGCATCTGTCCAGGTAGGTAAAACATTGTCAATTTCCAAATATACCTATTCATGACATTTTGATTGATGGTTGGTGCAAATTACATGATGAGGCACATTCAAAGAAAACTTGTGAAACATGCTTAGATATGATGGAGCTAGAGTAGACATGCAGTGAGGCATCATCATCATATTCTGAGGTAAGTTCTGCATCCATTGATGATGATGATACTAATTTTTGTTTGTCTTCTACAGGAAGCACAAGTGTGGTAATAAATCATGATGAAGATCATATTTGGAGAACAGAAGAAATTTTGGTATATGACCAGATAGATGTTAAGAAGAAAGAGAAAATCACCCCTGGGAGTGATTGCCTGATGGAGTCAGATTATGAACTGTCTGATGAAGACAGAGGCAGTAACCTGACCAGATTTGAAGAGTTTTTATCAGGAGAAATTAAAAAGATGACAGAACAAAAGAAGTATCCGCAGGATGCACTGACTGAAGGATGGTGTAGGTTGCATGAGGCACCTCACTCAGAAACTACTTGTTCGCTATGCTTACATGTCTTAAAGACACATATAGTACTCGATCCAGAGGATCATCCTCCTGATGTTGAAAAGAAAGAAAATGAGTTAGCTTCACAAAAGAAAGGAAAGATGAGGTCTAAGAATGCTGAAATTCCTAAATTAAAATGGATATCAGGTGGTGCAGCTGCCAGAGCTGCAAAGAAAAGAGAAAGTTCAGCTAAGCCTCCTACTGAAGATAAACCCTGGATCCTTAGATTTGATGGATCCAAGTCCAAACAAGGAGCTAGAGTATGGATTGATCTCATTGATCCATCAGGAAAGTCCTACTTAGCTACTAACAGATTACAGTTCCCCTACACTAACAATGTGACAGAGTATGAAGCTCTGATTCATGGGATACTGTTTGCTCTCAAGAAAAAGGTAAAAATTCTACATGTCTTTGGAGACTCAGAATTAGTTGTCAGATAGGTAAGAGGAATTTACTCTTGCAACTATAAGAAATTGTCAAATTATAGACACAGAGTGTGGGATTTGATTGAAGACTATGAGGCATTCAATATCAGCCACGTACCTAGAGAACAGAACCATAGGGTAGATGCCTTAGCACAAGCTACTAGTACATTAGAGCCCTTGTCCATATCAAGCCTAAAGAGATTTTCAGTCGAGCTAGTATTAGTACCATCAGTACCTGATAATGTTACTAATCTCTAGGTTTTTGATGATAATTAGTATATCCTAGATTTTATCTCTAACAGAGACATATTTGATGCTTAGATCATAGATGAGAACAATACAGAAGAGCATGTCTAGGAAGAGGAAGAAATATTAGAGTTGCCTAGCAACAAGATTCCCAAAGGGATGATAGAGCTAGAGAGGGCATTTGACCTGGATAACATGTTAAAACAAAAAGATCTTCCAAAATCTGATGGAGGACAGTATTCACAAGTGAATATTAGACAAAATGAAGATAAGAGAAATGTCTTGATTGGTAAGGTTTGCACACCAGAAGAGTTAGAAGGAATAACTTAGGCCCTTAAAGATTACATCCATGTCATTGCATGGACTTATGATGAGTTGAAGACATATGACACATTAGTTATAACTCACACTATACCTCTCAAGTCAGATGCTAAACCTTTCAGACAGAAGCAAAGGCTAGTCAATGCTTTGCTTGAACCAATAATTTTTTAAGAAGTCAAGAAGCTATTAAATGCCAGGATCATATTTCCTATGAGGCACTCCACTTGGGTGGCTAATCTAGTGCCAGTGAGAAAGAAGAATGGAGACATTAGACTTTGTGTAGATTTCAGGAACCTGAACAGAGCATCAGAGAAGGATAATCATCCTTTGCCTTCCTTAGATGAAGTCCTGCAGATTGTAAATGGTGCTAAAATGATGTCCTTTCTGGATGGCTTCTCAGGTTACAATTAGGTCATGGTTGACAAGATTGACAGAATAGAAACTACCTTCACCACAAAGTGGGGGATATTTTCTTATAGACGCATGCCATTTGGGTTGATAAATGCTGGAGCAACATTCCAACGAGCAATGGACATAGCCTTCAGAGGCTTAATAGGAAAATGTATAGTCATATACATGGATGACTTAATAGTGTTCTCTAAAGAGAGAGGAAACCATGTAGCAGATCTCAGAAATGTATTGAAAAAATGTGAAGAGTATGGGATATCCTTGAATCCCAAGAAATGCATATTCGGGGTCACAACAGGAAAGTTACTGGGCCACTTGATAACTGAAAATGGGATTATCATTGATCCTGACAGAGTGGAGTCCATTATGAAATTACAGCTTCCAGGAAGTAAGAAAGAGCTCAAATCTTACTTTGGTAAGATAAATTTTGTTAGGAAATTCATCACTGGCTTTGCAGAAATAGTCAGGCCTTTAAATGCTATGCTGAAGAAGGATGCAAAGATTGAGTGGACATTAGAAGCCAAGGCAACCTTTGAAGACATAAAGAAAGCTATTTCTGATGCTCTTGTCCTTATCAGTCCAGACTACACTAGAGACTTTTATATTTATTCATTTGCTTTAGAACATACCTCTGCAGCAGTGCTAACTCAGAGAAATGAAGAAAAAGAAGAGAAACCAATTGCTTTCATGAGCTGTCCTTTCAAAGATGTTGAATTGAGATATGTAGATGTTGAAAGGCAGGCACTTGCTTTGGTCAAAACCGTAAAGAAATTTAGGTATTATGTATTGAGAAGCAAGGTGATTGTTGTGGTGCCAGATGCATCAGTAAAGATGTTGTTAATGCAAAGTGATCCTGGTGAAAAAAGGGCTAAGTGGATCATAGTTTTACAAGAATATGACATGGAGATTACACCCATGAAGCTGGTAAGAGGACAAGCTCTAAGCCAAATGATATCAGAGATTGATCCAAACATAGTAAGTCAGCAGTATGTTATCAATGCTAAAGACAATGAAGAGTGGTATTCAAATATCAGGCACATTTTGATCACTGTAAGATGTCCTCCTAGACTGCAGGCTTCACAAAGAAGAACCCTGAAGATAAAATCCTAGAAGTACATGATGAAAGCAGGAGTACTTTTCAAGAAACATTATGAAGGCATATACTTGAGATGTTTAGAAAAGCCAGAAGCAAGCAAAGTATTATCAAAATGACATGATAAGTTAGGAATAGCACACAGCTCATCCTTGGCTACAACACATGCTATCCTCAGAGTAGGTTATTATTGGCCTACAATTTTTAGGGACATAGCTGAACACATTAAGTGCTATCATGTATGTCAGGTTGCTGCCAACAGAGAGAGATATGCTGCACAACCTCTGCAACTGGTGATGAAAGCATGCCCATTTGCACAATGGGGCATGGATTTCATAGGACCTATTAATCCTCCATCATCCTCAGGCCACAGGTATGTTTTAACAATTACTGATTATTGTACTAGGTGGACTGAAGCCACTAGCAGCAAGACTTGCAACACAGAAGATGTCATCAAATTTCTTGAAAGTAACATAGTCACTAGGTATGGGGTTCCCTATGCTCTAGTAAGTGATAATGGCTCTACTTTTACAACCAAATTGTCAAGTTGGGCCTTTGATTATGGTATCATATTGAATTTCTCATCTAATTATTATCCCCAAGGGAATGGATTGGTAGAATCCACTAACAAAAATTTGTTGAATATCATAAAGAAGTTAGTAGACAAGAACCCTAGGGAATGGAATACACTTTTGAAATATGCCTTATGGGTAGACAAAACCAGAAACAAGGCTGCATTAGGAAACTCACCTTATCATTTACTATATGGGTAGATCCAATCCTCCCTGTTAACCTGAAGATTCCTACCTTGTAGTTTGCCCAAGAGTATCTAGGCATAGACAATAACCAAGAGGTCAGTTTGCTTTAGCTGATGCACCTAGAAGAGAAAAGAAGTCAGGCAATTGATCAATTTGCCAAGCATCAGGCTGTTGTAAAATGATGGTTTGACAAAAGAGCCAAAGTTAAAGCCTTCAGGATATCAGATTTAGTCCTGATGTGGGATAAAGCCCATGAGAAGAAAGGAGAACATGGTAAGTTTGATAAATTATGGATAGGTCCCTTCCAAATTTCTGAGATATTAGGAGACAGTACTTTCAGGCTTAAGAACTTGATAGGTGAGGATGTTCCATTGCCAGTTGATGGACAGTTCCTCAAACATTATTTCCAAGCCTAAGTAACTTCATGTCAGTCATGTGTATCATAATGTATATTTGTATAGTTGTTTATACAGTGTTTTGTTTTATTGTTGCTTTGCTTGCCAGTTGAGTTTTGGTTTTGATTAGTCAGGATGATGCAACTCATCACCCTAGAAAATAACAAAATTGTTAAGATTCAAGTGATGAGAACACATTTATATATAGGTTGTGACTCATTTTGAGAAAGTCATCATGATCAGGTCTGTGATATCTTGTCATCAAGGTACCTTTTTCTAACCAAAGTGATTTCTTCACAATGACTCACCTAACAGCCTTGGGTTTGTTGAAAATACAAGTATAGGTATTAAGTGAAAAATCTAAAGGGACTCCCTTGCTACCAATGCAATGTCCAACCTAAAATAGCAAGTGACCATACCTTGCATTCTGAGCTTACATGATGATATCAGATATATGAAGTATAAATGTTAAAAAATTCAAAAATATAATAAAAGTAGGCCATCTAAGTATTTCTACTAGGGCTATAGATGCCTACTGGCAGTGGGGATCTACTTAGGGGGATTGTATAGATAACCTTGCCGGGGCTATGAACACCTACTGGCAGCAAGGCTCTATCCAGGTTGGCTATGAGGGATGATCTCCAACTATGTAGCTTAACATCAGTTACTCATGTTTTCAACTTGCTTTCAAGATGAGGATAATTAATCATTCACATATTACTGATCCTTTGTTAGCATTGTTACCATGAGGACATTTCGTCATTCAGAAGGATTATGACACTTATGCTTAGAAAGATTTAGAATGTTATGTTATAATGTGTTCACATCACTTGAATCATTGGAATTTTGATGTTTTCTTTGGTGGCAAGTTGTTGTTTGGTTACACAACATGCCCCATTTTGACTTGACAAAATAGGGACCCAACTTTTTGTTTGGCTTTGCTTGTGTTTTCTCCTTGTTGGCAGTTTGGTAAAAGTATGTCAGTACAGATGATCCTGCATAAAGGGGGCTGGGTAAGTCATCATGATGAGGTTAGTTTTTCCAAAGTTAATATTTCATGTCAAATAACCTCATGGGTAGATAGAGTACAAAATTACATGTACGTTTGCCTTTTGGATCACCCAGATATTCCTTAGGGAACAAAATTTATGATGAGTCAAAGATCTAGTCAAACCTGATATTCTGAGGGGGAGGATCATATTTCTTAAACATCAGTCATCTTATGATCACCCCGATCAAATATTATCACCTGATAAAATCATTTGCTCTAAACATCCAGACGTCAACTTTATGTGATAATGATACTTACCCGTAGAACAACATCATATATATTGCGAGGGTCATATTCCTGAACATCCCTTGATATTTGAAATATCTACCTATTGCAAAATATCACCCCGAACCAATGTCCTGCTGACATCATCCAAACCTGATAATCAAATAAATAAACATACCAATGACGTCACCATCCTTTTTACCTCGCGGAGATATATTTCCAAATATGACCCTTCCTACATACCATGACAGTGAGGTCATGATGCAACAACGATGAACCAAGTCATTATCCCAATGATGTCACCTTGATATTTCGACAGGAGGTCACTTTAGTCCAGGGGGTGATATTATAAACATCACCAGACATTTTGAACATTCCTTGATATTTTGAATATTTACCAGATATTTCAACATAGGTCTTTCCACTTAAAATGGATGATCATATTATACTAAGCAGGTCATATTCTGAATATCACCTGATATTTGAATATCACCCTATCCTACGAAGATCACCCGGTGCCTTTCTGCCATAACATTAAATGCACTCAGAGGTGGTAGGTGATTCCTCCTAATTACGAACTTGATACATACACTTGGCAAGATCTAGAAGTTTCATACGAGAAAATCAGATGTTGCATTTAATTCACCCTAAGTTGCCCTAATTTGCCTTAGTGAAAGAGGTTAAAAGTGATTTACAGAGTCATTTCACACTTATCTTGTGATAAAACAAGTTTTTTACAGAATTCCAAACTTACAAATCCTCATAAGGCTACCTGTGGATGCATAGAGCTTGAATTAGAATAGGATACGAGAGTACTATTGGTAATTAAGTCACTTTCATAGATATCAGCATAATTAAGAAGATAAACGCATCAGGTAAGTAATTGAAACCCCCTAGTTGTCATATTCTGCATATCCATGTATCATGGGGTCTTCTGGTTTGAAATTTCAAATTATGCATGTCAGGATAAATGAAATGTGGAAAGAATAATAGTATGCATGATGAATAATGAATATGTAATGTATATGCATGCTTGTATATGTATCAATTATAAGACCAGGTTGTGTTAATTATAGGCATCCATGGCAGATAAACAGCTAGCTAAGTCACAGGTAGAATTTCTAAAGCCATTGTTTGCTCAACTTGAGGGTGTCCAATTCAAATATGGTGCCATCACCGATACACACCAAGGAAATACAGATCTAGTTGCCAGGTCAGTCAAAATGAATGATGAAAAGAATAATAGCACTGTGCTAGATGCAGTCTTCATATCAAGAATGTGGAATGCAGCCAGTTTCCCATATTCCATAGAAACCCCTGAGCTGGTTATTGAGTGTGCGAGGAACTACACCCTAGAAACTAGGAGGGTAGAGAAACATGGCAGAATATATGTTGATCTATCAATCAAGGGTATTGCTGCTACATTTGGTTTTCCATTGGGCAAGAAGGTTGTCAACATAGATATGAAGAAATCAAAAGTAGAGTAAGAGAATAACAAGAAGTCTGCCAGGAAGAAGATGTATCAATGGAGGGCGAAGAATAGTCCCTATCCTGTAGTAGCTAAACTTCTGATTCATTTATATAAGTATGAATTTGACGACAAGTACCAATACATGATAGCCCTGCTCAACATAGTAACAAATCAGCCTGATGCTAGAACTTTTAGGGACTAGATGTATGCAGTCATCCTAATGTGCCTTTACATGGATAACAAGCCAATGTGGGCTAAAATGATAAGTGATGCTTTGGATGAGCAGCTGATGAATCTAGGAGGCCCAGATTGTTCCTTCTACATGACATCATATATAGTTTATTCATGTGCCTACAAGGGTACATTTGATGCATTGATTACAGATGGAAAAATTGGAGGCACGACCAATGATGTACACATATGGGACCATCATCCCCAATTGCAAAAAGTGAATTACCTCCAGGATTACAAGCTAGTAAATGATGCATTATCTATGCACTTGGTGAGAACAATGGAAGAAGATAGAACCAAGAGACTGAGTATGGAAGCTCAGGAAGTTATCTACAGGCATGGAGCCTAGTTTATCCAATTTGCCACTTTCTCCTATATCAGAATTGAAGGTTTTGAGGGGGAGCCTCTCATGCTCCGAAGGTACCCTATAGATGATGTTGTCTTAATGGAGTTTCTAAGACAAATCTCTACAATATTGAATGCCTATAAGGCAAACAACAAGCTTCCACTAGTTTTGTTTCCAGTTGCAATGGGTTGGTATATGTGCCCAGATTTTGAGAGCATAAAGAAGGCCATAGTTGGTCTAAATATGATGAATTTCCAGCCATTTCCATTAAAGAGATCATATGATCCATATGGGAGGATGCAGAAGATCATGGGGAAGCCTATTCATAGAAGACATCTTGAAGACTTCTGGGCATATTGTGAAGATGAAGCTGAAGCCCGAAGAAGAAGGTATCAAAGGTTAACCCTTAATCAAATCAAGACCTTTGATTGCATCTCCATCCTAGCACAACTAAAGAAAGATAATGGAATGACGATGGCTGATGGATATGAAGAGAAAAAGATATATAATGATACCATCTCTATGCCGGATCTCACTATATAGGAGGATATCTCCCTAGATCCATTCATAGGTAGGATATTACAGCTAACCCAAGCTTGGGTGGATGAGTAGTTAAGTGTACTAAAGAAAAAAGGTGTTTTCATCACTGTTGATAATAAGAAGAAGAGACAAGAAGTTCCTGAGGGTGAATATGATGATTTCCTAGTTGAGAAGAGGAAATCCAAAGGAGAAAAGGCACCACCTCCTGAAAAAAGCAAGAGGTCTCCAAGAGGTAACAAGACTGATCCTGAACCCAAAGGAGTTATAGTTGAGAGAGCCATAATAACAGCTGGAGATGCATCAGCATCAGAACTAGCGTCAGCCTCCTCAGCACCACCTCCTAAAGATAAATGAAAGGATAAAAAGATTCAGAGGCCGGCTGCTGAAGCTATGGAAACATATGAGGAGGGTCAAGCCTCACATAAGCAGATAGAAGAGGATATTCCTCTTGAACAAGAATCTGAAGAAGAGGAAGGCCCCATATCCTTCACAAGGAAAAGAAAAGCACCTCAGGTGATGGCAACTACACCTAAGAAACCAAGGACTTCTATGAGAGGTGAAATAAGACAAACTCCCATAATGTTGAGGGGAGCAGGTGGGGAAGTATTCAACAAGTAATTGCAGCATAACATTCCACTTCCCATTATTGTAAAGTTCAAGACTGAACAAGCAGAAGAGCAAATGAAAGAAACCTCTAATCCAGTACAAAGTGGTCAAGTTTCATTAGATGAGACAGTTGACTTATCTGATGATGAGGTAGTGAAGGATGTAGCTTCACAAAGAATGGAAACCCTTGCTACCGGTGCCCGGATAGCTCCACATGAGACTCCATCAGTTCAGGCAGTATTAGAAGAGATGAAGCAAATAGAGAAAGAAAAAGAAAAGAGCCCGAAACATATTGCACAAAAAATAGGGCTGGATACCTTAGTTGATTAGGTAACAAATCCTACAGTTATAGATCTGACATATGTAGAGGATGTAGATCCTAAGGATATGGTAGGTGCACCTGAGGAAACACAGAATAGTGAAGAAATCAAACAGAAAGAAATGGAGAGGAAAGCTCCAAGTATGGGTTAGCAACAACATGATACATCAGCTGAGCCTAAAACAATAGATGTCCCACCAAAAGACAAGGAGGATAAAGAAATATTAGGTCTTGGTGACCATAAGGCTCAAGAGGTAATTAATACTGGTCCAGAGTAGGTTGTGGTTGCAGATCAGCTGGAAGAGCAAAAAGTAGATATAGTAATATCTACGAAAACTAATATGCCTCATGATGAGGAAATCATTAAGGTAGATGAGACACCCATGTAGGAAGCAAAAGATCTAGATCATGATAAACATGCAGATGATCAACAGGATCACCCTCCAGAAGAGGAAATTCCTCAACAGGAAGATATACCCAAAGATCACCCTCATGAGGAGCATCATGAGGAAGAAATAAGGAGATCACCTTCCCAATCGAACACGATGGTGGATACTAGAGATCAGGGTGATCATCATGATGATGATGGAGACCAATCGCTAAAGGATCAAGTTCCTTCATGGCTCGAGAAAGAAATTGGTGCAGAACCAGGTATAGAGGTACAAGAATTTGATGTGTCTACATTGTTTTCAGAGACATTAATAAAGCCTAAGAGGAAGGCAAGATTAATTTATGCAATAAGAAGGGATCCTGTGACAGGCAGGACGACTGTATAGTTAGCACTCCCTACTGTGGATAAAGAAAGGGCTAAAATCACTCTGGATGAATTCCAGATTAGCACAGTTGATTTGGGTTTGCTAATGAGAATCAAGAGGGCCAAGAAGGTAAATATATAATTGATTCATTAGCCCAAAGGGTGAAAAGAGAGAAAGAGAAGAATAAGTAGCATAAAGAGCACATTGCTCAGCTGCATGCATATATAAGAGGGTTAATTAACCCTGATGATACATCTAGTGATCATGCAATCCCATTGACTGCTATTTCTCAGGAGGAGGTCAACAAGTTGAACCTCATGAAACATGAAACAGTAATAATGTTGAAATGGATGTCATCCATGCTCGATGGAGCTAAAGAAGTGGCAAAGGCCTCTTTGAAGTGGTGGAATTCTTTGGGCACCTCCAGGAGGAAAGTAGATAAACCGTAGATGGAGATCGACAGGAGGTCATTTCAATTAGAAAAGATCGTGAGCATTTTGGATGAAATGAAGAGGATTGATCCACAGATTCTAATAAAGAATCAAGAACTGAATAATAACACAACCCTATTGATTGATATCTGGAATAAGGACGTCAGATTTGAATGTGATGTACTCAAAAGATGCAACAGTAAACTAAAGAATATCAACATGAAGCTACATGATATGATGTCCCATGAGGCTGAAATTTTGGAAACATTAGAAGGAGATGTAGAAGGCAAGATAGAAAATCAAGATGAAGAGTTTGTCATTAAAGCTCTACATAGTAATTTCCAGCTAGTTGTTGAAGACCCTCTCAACCATCTGACAGAAGAAGTGCTGGATAAAGTAATGAGAATAAAGGTCAAGGTGGAAGATTATAATGAAACGTCTAGCAATAGGAGGAATAAGTTGGAATCTCTCCAAAACAAATATCAGGTGCATAAACATGCCATCACCAAAGAGAGAACTCAGGATGGCAGAGAATTGGAGAAAATAGTGCAAGCATATGAGAATATCAGGATAGCTATGCAAGTCCATATTCGAAAGGACAATCATCATCATGATGAAGATAGCGAGAGCGGTGAAAGTGATGATGATGACAAAGAACCTGATGAGGATGCATCATAAAGGGAATATATGCATTAGGTACTTATGAAAGTATAGGTTGCCTAGATGGTTGCCAGCTAGCAACCTGTGCCATGTGGAAAAGATTGACTTAGTCAATGAAATGTAAACCATAGATTTCAATAGATAAATCTTGATTGTGGATCAATTGTAACCGCTCCCTCATCTTGTTCTATAAAAGATGCAGGGATGCCTCATTTTAAACATTTGAAACTTAATTGAAATCTGTTTGCTGAAATATTTAGGGCTCATTTCAAAGTTGTTGTATACATATATGTTCTTGCATACTTAATGAATGAGAAGACTATTTCGATTACAATCCATCATAAATTTTGAGTAATCAGTGTGTGAATTCTTGATATATGCTTTGGTTTGCTGCATCCCTTGGAGTGCATATTAGCTTGCATATGTTGTCTTCATATCTTTCCTTTAAAGTTAGCATCGACTGTATCTAGCTGTGGAATGTCCTGGTGAACATATGGTTTGATTTCTTCTCTTCATGACTGTATCTGATTGTATATGTGGTTCAATAGCTGAAGGTTCAACTTTAATTTGAAGTATTTCTTTCAATTTCTTTCAATTTCAGAGCATTTCATCATCATAATTGCAAATAATTGACAATCTTAAGCAAATAATACAAATACGTAGACATCCCATAGATAAATGAATGTATTCAGCATATTTGAGGTTAAAGCATGTCAAAATGACAAATATCATGCAAAGATTTAAAAATAGACACAATATTTGAAGTATATCCTATGTAGAATAACTCTCTGTGCAGCATCATTACAAGAAACATTATCTTATTGATGAGATCTACGTGAGGCCCCAAAATGGAAACAACAACACACATCAACCTCTGAGTAACGTCAGAAGATTAAGAACTAATCAACGGAGACTTAAGATCATGAATTATTTGAATTCATCATATCTTTCAAGATGAGTAAAGGTTAATGTGTACTTTTATTCTATGTTTTTTTATGACTAACATCATGATCAACAATTGCCTATGTTGTAAATAATTGGAAATTCTACTTTGTCATATTGTGGGATGTGGCACGGTGATATGTTAATCCTACATGGATTATGACAACTTGGTATTTTGTCCTCACATGAGGAGATAGGCGTCCCATTTAGTAGTAGGAATATTTTTCCATGTGTCACCATCTTCTATGTTGTGTGAGGAATATTTGACTGAAACAATTATGACAGATTCCTATGACGGATCTATGACATGTAAGAGTCGAGAATAGAAGTTTGTAAGACAGGTAATGACATGTGTCATGAAGCATCTTTTAAGGAGGCATATTTGAGCTCCCCAAGGTGGAATATGATGTTTTGTAAGAGAATATGCTATTTATAGCATGTGTATGATAGATTCTCTTACAGCTGTAAGTTGTAACTACTATGACAAATTCTATGATGGTCATAAGTGTCAAGAGCATCTGTCATAGCCCATTTTGGAAAGTGGTGACCTCTTTGGGATGGGAGCTATGGACAAGTGTTAGATACATTCTACAATATTGACCAAGTGTCCCTAGGTGTGGGTTTTGGTCCAAGATGCCATATTGGACGCCCATTTTAAAAAAGGTCCAAAATTGCCTTGTATGTTCTATATAAACAGGTGCTTGGAGATGGAGTTGGTATCATAGGTTTACAGGTATTGTTATGCTTCCGGATTGACTCTAGACACGAGTGTTGAAGACCATTGAAGCTTGCATTGCAAGTGTATTGTAAACATTCTTTCAGATTTCTTAATACATTGTGCAGGTTTCTAAGTGGGGTTTTTCACTCGATAAAGGTTTTCCCCACTGTAAATATCTATCTCTCTTCTTCTGTCTTCTTTCTGGCTCTTGTGTTTTTCTACAATATCTCATGTTAATGGTGTAACATTTCTATAATAGTTAGGATAAATTTGAATTTGTATAGCCCTCTCTTGAATAGATTAGTGTAGGAAGTGTTTTCCGCACACCTAACTTCCTTTTAAATTATGCTCTTGCTACTCTTGAATTACAATAGGTTGCTATTGATAAATATTAAGTGACTTTTCTATCTTGGAAGGATTTGTGAAGGGTAGGAAGCAAGATCTTGATTCTATCTTGTTGTTCTAGGTTGAAGCACTTTGCATGATTTAGAGAAGGGTTAGAAACATCAACTAGAGATTGGCTTGAGTACCCTCCTAGGTTATGGTTGTATGACCTTCTTGTTCTACAAACCTTTGATGAATCCTCATCATTGAGGTGAAGTTATATGTTTCCTTGAGTGAAGAATTTCTATTATAATCCTATTTTATTTGCTTGAGTCATCTAAGGTTAGGGTTTGATATTTCTGATTAGATCTTGCATGTTACTACTCACACTTAGGATTTTTGAGCACACACAACATCATGTTCTAATCTTGGCTATCGGTGTGGTAGGAATACCGAAATGGGGGCTTGACTAAGGCAAGCTCCTATATAGCCACAACACATTTACCATTTGTTTTGTATGTACATGTTAAGATTATAGGTTTCAAATGACACAGGTTGGAGGAATGGAATGCCTTGCAGGTATAGATAGGGTGAAGTTAAGACTTTCTATAGCCTATAATTTAGGGCCTGGGCTGCCTAACATACTAGTACCTCTTCTCTCTCAAATCCATGTTACTTCTCCTCACTATCTTATGATCTCTACTATTATCTCATATTTTTGTAACAAATTCATTCATTCATTTATTTGTCAATCTTTCTCAATTAGGGTTTCCTAATTTTCCATAGTTTTATTGGTTAAATTTGGTTAGCACTCTTTTCTATAGTAAAGGGACAAAACCACTATAGTTTGGCTCTCCTCCAAAAGTAGAATCGAAGCTTGGTTTGTGTTCTAATGTTGAAGAAGAGGGCTTGACCTAGTTTAGGGTTCTAACCTAAGTCTCCCTTTTCCATCAAACATTTCTTAAAGACAAATGGGATGTAAACATGTGTCAGTCATCATGTGTTTTGTAAGAGAGACATTTGTTTTATAAAAGGAATGTGCTCCATTTTTTAAAGTGTTGAAAAAACTTTGGGATGTTAGTTTTTTTCTATAATTCAAATTTTAGAGGTAGCAGACATGTTCAAGTTATAGGTGTCTGATATAATGTATATTTCTATGACTGAATACAATTATAGAATGCAAGTTTTGTGCATCTAATCTCTATGTCATGTTGTAATATGCTTTTGAGGGTACTCAAGCTAATCTTTGTCATAAATATGAAATATACCTTAGAAACTAGTGGGGTACAGATTGGGGAACCAAGAGGGACTAAGAGTGATAATAAGCCACCCTCTCCATAGTAGATCCTATTAGGGAAACCAATTTTGTTAACCTATAAAATATAATCTCAACAAGATGATGGGTACTATCAAATAGTATGATGCACAAGCATCCGAGTCCACAAGAAATCCTACATCAACCAAAAAAAATTTCCTTACTTTGTTTATTCATTTTTCTTCTTGTTTTTGCTTGTAAGAGTTAGTGATCAAATTTCAAAGAAATTATAATTGGTTTTGTTGCAAGTATGTGCAGTCAGTGTTGTCATTTATGTCAACAAGCTTGCACTGTCATTGGTGTCAACTGTGTCAATTATGTGGGTAAGAAATGGTGCAAGAGTATGAGTAGTTAGTGTTAAGTCGATATTGTCTTTGATGTTGAGGTTGTTGCAATGGTATGAACTATTTGGATGAGGTGATTTGCTAAATGTGATTTGGCTACTTTGAAGAGGTGCTGAAGATGTTAAGAATAGGTTTTTGTTGGTTGGTTTCCAAGTGCCTTTAAGAAAATTTGATTATTAAAGGAAGCAATCTATTGAAGTGGAATTTTAGTTTAGAGAGTAGTGTTCTAGTTTTGCTCTAGATTTCCTCTATGTTGAAGATTCATCTTTGCAGTTTGGATATGTTTTTCAAAGATTTTTAGAGATGTTATATTCTAAATTTAGTGTTCTAGTTTGTTATGTAGAGGAAGTTGTGTTCACCATTGTGTAGACTACATTTCTAAGTGTTGCAAAGGTGTTTGGGAGAAATGTCTTTGCTATGCATTTCTCCACAAAGTGGTTTTAGGTCTTGTGAGTTCCTAAGTTGTGCTTATAAGGTTTATATATTTCTTCTATTGAAGTTGTTCATGGTTCGATGCTTTGGTAGTCAATTTATAGATATACAGTGTATGATAGAGATAGCTAAGCATACTAGATAAATAGGATAACATTATGCAGTAGGTGAAAATTGTTGCAGAGGAATTTGTTAGATTTCATGATGTTTCAGGATGCTTTTGGAATACTCTAGACTATGTTGAAACCTTGCATGTGGTCTAGGAGTTATTTTTGGGTTTGAGGAAGTGTGCACTTAAAAATTCATTGTGCTAACATAGGTTTGGCCAACCTTGGGTGTTTACACTAATTGTGGAGTTACTTTGATGATTGTAGTATAATGGAGTGGCACGCTTGGATGAATTTAGATCCAAGATAAGGTGTGTTGTGGTTCACATTCATTCCTTTCCACTATAGGAATGTTTAGGTCTAGACCTAATTTGAATTTTCTGGGTTAAAGTGATTTTCTGCCCTTGGAGAATGTTGTCAAGGTTGATGATGATATACATGAGTGTCAAGGATCATGATTGTGTGTGCGCATGATGGATATGATGTGAATAACAATGTGGTTGAATGTGTGTTATAGTATAAGCTTTCCTATGTTAGACTATTGGATGCAGTGAGTAGAAGGTGTCTACAATTATTTAGTGTGACTATGAAGGTGTTGATGGTGTTGTTGTGGAACTCTCTGTTGCATTGAGATAGTTTTGTCCTTGTAACAATCTTCTCTATCTTCTTCTCTATTCTGACAGTGACCCCTTTGGCAATGAAACTTCTATAATTCAGTGTTGATACTACTTTATATTGTGAGCTAATCCTCACTGTGTCTTTTCCCTTCTTGGGTTTTCCACGTAAATCTGGTGTTCTCTTGTGCTTGATGTTGGTTTGACTTAGTTTCTATTATTTTCTTTCATGCTTAATCGTCATAATAGTCTAAGGGTTAATTAAATCTATACAGATCTAAATGTGTGTGAGGGTTTTAAAATTTTAAGCTACAACTGATTCACCCTGTCCCTCTCAATTGTCTTGTGCATTCGAGAATTGGTATCAAAGCAACGTTCCTTGGAAGAGAGCTTAACTGCTTGAGGTAGATCTATGATGGTGCACAAGAAGGATGTTCCTTTATTCGATGGAATGTATTATGCTTTCTAGAAAATAAGGATGGAAGGTTATCTAATTTCTCTTGGATATGAGATCTTGAAGGTTGTTAAGATGGAATACACTATACCGAAAAATGGTCCAAGTACTGCAAATGAAATCAAGGCCTATGAAACTAGTGGTAAAGTGAGGTATTCTCATTTAAGTGGTCTTACTAATTCTGATTTTATGAAAGTTATGAATTTGAAAACTACTAATGAAATTTGGAAAAAGTTACAAAGTATTTATGAAGGAGATGGTAAGGTCAAGCAAGATAAAATGCAAAATTTAAAGCTTGTTTTTGAAACCATGTGAATGTCTAAAGATGAAAACATTACAAGCTACTTATAGAAGGTGGATGAAGTTGTCAATGGCATCAAAGGACTTGGTGGAGATGTGGATGAAGAAGAAGTGGTATTGAAGGTACTCAGAACTCTTCCTAAAGCTTATAGTCATAGAATCTCTACTATTGAAGAATTACAAAATCTAAATCAGTTTAGCAAATATTAGTTGCTAGGTTCCTTAACTACTTTTGAAATGAGAGAATTTGGTACAAGTAGTGCAAAGGTTGAGACTGCCTTCAAGGCTGGAAAATCTAAGAAGACTATGGAATTAGATCAAGAGGATTTAGATGATGTACTAGTAAGTGCAGTGGTAAGCTGCCTTTCACGTGTTTCAATTGTGGTAGGATTGGTCATTATGCTTCAAGATATCCAAAATGAATTTTGAGAAGTAAGAACAAGGAAAAAAAGAGTAGAGTGCCTAAAAAGAGCTACTATGTTAGAGAAGATGCAAGTAAATCTATTGGAGAATATGATTATGAAAATGATGAGGATAATGAATGTATGTTCATAGCTTTAAAACATGATATTATTTCTACTAACTCTGACAAATGTGTGAAGGAAAAGGCTCCAGAGGTAAGTCTTAATACTAAAGATACTTTAATATCTACATTTCATACCAGATAGTAAAAGATCTATTGGGTCATTGATAGTGGATGCTCAAATCATATGACTGATAAAAGTAAGTTTGTTAAACTTGAAAAATATGATGGAGGTGAAAGAAAGCTAGGTGTGCAGAAATCACTTCCTACACTAATCTATTGAGGAGAGGGCTATGCAAATTCAAATTTATCCAAACTATTACAGCAATGTTAAACCATTAACATGAGATATTGCAGCAAAAGACAAGAACTAGAATGTAGATAGAAGAAGAGAGACAAATATTTGCGGTGGGGAAAACCGTTATCGGGTGAAAAACCCCATACTCAGAAACCTGCACAATGTATTAACAAATCTGAAAGAATGTTTACAATACACTTGCAATGCCAACTTCAATGGTCTTCAAAACTCATGTTTGGAGTCAATCCGGTAGCATAACAGTACCTGTGAACCTGTAATACAAACTCCATCTCCAAGCACTTGTATATAAAGAGAAGTAGTACGAATGAAGGTAGCTTCTAGAGCAAGTCACACAAGGAGCGTCTAAATCCATGTGGCCCAATTTCCAAGGCCATAAAACATGTGTATGACACATGTAAGTGACTATCTTTCATCCCTTACAACCCCCCAACTTGGGCACCCCAAATTTACCCAATTAAGGTATGACAGATGCTCTTACAATGTCATAAAATCTGTCATATATGACAACTCTTACAGTTGTAAGAGAATCTGTCATAACTATATATTAATAGAAAATTCTCTTACAACCTTGTCATAGTCAAACTTGGGTGCCTACTTCCCCATGCAAGATGCTTTCAGACACTTGTCTTCACCTATCATATAATCTTCCATTTCTAGCCCTTACATGTCATAGATTCTGTCATAGGAATCTGTCATAACTCTTACGCATCATAAACCTCTTACAACACTCGAAAGATGCTGACACATGGCAAAACTCTTCTACCACAAGGTGGAATGTATATCTCCTCATATGAGGACAAAAATACATGTGGTCACCTTCCATGTAGGATGACACATCACCATGCCAACTCCCACAAAGTGACGAAACAGGATTTGCATCCAAATTACAACAATAGGCAAAATAATAAATACAATTAAATAATAAATGCTAGAAACATGCAAAGGTTGAGACACCTTAATTCCTAAAATTCTCCCACTTGTCGAACACCTTGTAAGAGCCAATAGAAAAAATAAGATTTAACTGCTATAGGCTGAGAGGCTGATAGACTCCAAACACCATCTGAACTTCTCTATGCTCACTAGTTTCATCAATGCATCTGCAACATTCTTCAAAGTATCTACCTTCTCCAAATTTACCTTTCCATCCTCAACCATGTCTCTGACGAAGTGAAACTAAACATCAATGTGCTTGGTTCTAGCATGGAAAGTTGGATTCTTTGCAAGGCAAATTGCACTCTGACTGTCACAACTAATCATGATCTAACCTGCATCAACACCAATATCTGAACATAATCTCATAAGCCAAATGGATTCCTTACAAGCATGAGTTGCTACCATATACTCAGCTTCTACCATGGACAAAGCAACAATAGGTTGTTGCTTACTCATCCAACTAATAGCACCACCAAACACTGTAAACACATAAGCACTAGTTGATCTCCTACTATCAATGTCACCTGCCCAATTTGAATCCACAAATCCATGAATATCAACAGAATGCAGAGGTCCTGAAACATTACCATGATAGCAAATGGAATACTTGGAAGTACCCCTCAAATATCAGAACACTCGCTTAACTACATCCCAATGAACCTGTCTAGGATTAGCCATAAAGTGACTAAGGACTCCCACTGCTTGGGCAATGTCTGGTCTTGTGCAGACCATAGCATACATCAAACTGCCAACAACACTAGCATAAGGTACTCTACTCATGTCCTCCACCTCACTAGGATATTTTGGACAATCCTCAACTGACAACTTTGTCCCCAAAGAAACAGGAACACACAATGGTCTACAACCTGCCATGCTGAATCTGTCCAACACAGTCTTCACAAACTTACTCTGGCTTAACCAAAGTTTTTTGTTGGTTCTGTCTCTTCTGATTTCCATTCCTAGAATGTACCTGGCTACCCCTAAATCTTTCCTTTCAAACTGAGCTAACAATTGAGATTTAAAATTAGAAATCATATTCTTAACCTTCCCAATGAGAAACATATCATCAACATATAGTGCAACAATTGGAATACAATCACCATCAAATTTATAATACACATAGTGATCCACTTTCGATCTCACAAATCCAACTGACAACACAAAGGCATCAAACTTCAAGTACCATCTCCTGGGGGATTGCTTCAAACCATACAAAGACTTTTTAAGTTTGCAAACCAAATTTTCTTACCTTTTACCATGTAATGCTCTGGTTGTGACATGTAGATTTCTTCCTCCAAGTCACCGTGAAGAAAACCTATCTTCACATCCATCTGTTCTACCTCCAAGTCATAAGATTCTACAAGTAACAATAGGAATCAAATGGATGTCATCTTTGCAATGGGAGAGAAGATCTCACCATAATCTATACCCTCCACTTGTGAATACCCTTTGCAACCAATCTGGCCTTATACTTCTCTACATTGCCATCTGCACCAATTTTCTTCTTGAACACCCATTTGCATCCAACAGGTTTCCATCCAAGAGGCAAAGGCACCAAGTCCCAAGTTTGATTCTTTTCTAAAGAAGCCATTTCTTCCTCCACGGCCTCCTTCTAGGAACCTGCATCCTTCATATCCAAAGCCTCTGATACAATTCTAGGTTCATCACTGTTAGTGATTAAAGCATAAGCACAACTAGAATCAAGCAATGTAAAACCAAACCTTTCAGGTTGCTTTCTTATCCGTGTAGACCTCCTTAAGAGCTGAGGTTGAGGTTCAACTTCTTCATCTGAGCTTTTAGAGCTACTAGAGCTCTCCTCATCATCAGCTCCAACATTGTCTTTTTGTTCAGTCTTCTCAAGGGTGAGAGGAAACTAAACATCCTCTTTCTTTCCTTTTTCTTCTGGCTACAAAACAATGGAAGAAGGTGTAAGCTCTTTGAAGATGACACTTCTACTATACAACACTTTTTCAGCCACGGGGTCCCAAACTTGTATCCTTTCACACCAACACCATAACCGATGAAGATATACTTAACAGCTTTGTTCTCCAACTTTGACCGCTTCTCCATAGGCGCATGTGCATATGCCTCACAACCAAAAACATGAAGATGCCTTACTGAAGGCTTTCTACCAGACCACATCTCCATGGGTGTCTTTCCAACAAGAGCTAATGTAGGAGATCTATTTACCAGATAGCAAGCAGTGGCAACAGCTTCAGCCTAAAACTTTTGTTCTAGACTAGCTCCACTAAGCATACTCCTAGCCTTTTCCATCAGTGTCCTGTTCATCCTCTCTACAAATCCATTTTGCTGTGGGGTGTATGGAGTTGTCTTGTGCCTTTCAATCCCAAGTTCTTTGCAATACTTATTGAATTCTTTAGAATAGAACTCACCACCATTGTCAGTTCTCAAACATTTAATCTTTTACCAGTCTAATTTTTAGCAAAGGCTTTAAACTCCTTAAACTTGCTATAGACTTCAGATTTGCTTCTGAGAAAATAAATCCATGTCCTTCTACTGTAATCATCTATAAAAGATACAAAGTATATAGATTTTAGATAATGAAGGAACATTAACAGGACCTAACACATTATAATGAATAAGGTCCAACACACCAGAAGACTTATGAGAACTTGAGTAAAATTGAACACGGTTTTGTTTTCCATAAATACA
The DNA here is from genome assembly GCA_027924645.1 of Cunninghamia lanceolata. Lineage (NCBI taxonomy): Eukaryota > Viridiplantae > Streptophyta > Pinopsida > Cupressales > Cupressaceae > Cunninghamia > Cunninghamia lanceolata. The sequence goes on from BSBN01000377.1 coordinate 11,086,739, forward strand.
ATGTTCGTAAAAGTTGAACTCAAGATTACAATCATCTAATCCTTCAACGAGGTTCTTATTTTTTAGGGTACGCAGACCCTTCTCACCAACGTGGCCAAATCTCTTATGCCATGACATTGTCTTTTCTGTAGGAAGTTTAACTTCCAAAGCATGATTACAACCATCAAGACTAGAAACAACAGATTTTTTCACTACTTGTTCAGATGGTGGGGATGAAGTGACTGCTGCCCTCTTCCTTGAGTCAAAAGAACTATTGCATTGTGAAATACATACCTTTAGCTGAAACAGAGTACCTCTCCTAGTACCCTTAGCAAGCACCATAGCTCCTCTAGTCATTTTGCATCTGTCTTTCGAAAAGACAACCTACATAGTTGCATCATTCACCATACTTACAAAATGCAGGTTCCATGCTAAGCTTGGGATGTGCAGAACCCTAGAGATTCCCTTCACTCGACCATCAGGGAATTGAATAGAGACTCTTCCATGACCAATGATCTTTAGATTAGAGTCGTCACCCAGATACACCTTTCCACCATCAAACTCCTCATACTTAGTGAACCAATCTCAATGCGAGGTCATGTGGAATGATGTACTAGAGTCGATTAGGCACACATCATTAGATGCATGGGTTGCCAAGGCTGCAATGAAAGCATCACCATCATCTTGTGATTTTTTAGAATCTAAATCATGAGCTTTCTTCTTTTTCTTCTTCTCCTCTTTGTATTCCTTTCAGAAATGCCCAGTCTTGCCACAGTTCCAACAAAGAGCCTTGGACTTTCTAGGAGATTTGGATCTACCCTTCTCAGCTTTCTTATCCTTCTTCTTCCCTTTCTCCTTGGGTCTTCCATGAACTGCAAGGGCCTCTTTGGCTACCTCAAAAGACTTTCTTTGCATCTCTTTAGACAACAGTGAAGAAACCACTTCTTCCATTTTGAATGTGGATGTGGTGTTTCCAATTGCCATGACAAGATGATCCCATGAGTCTGGCAGAGAACAAACTAGGGTCATACACTGATCCTCCTCCTCCATCTTTACACCAATAGATGTTAATTGTACAACTAGCATGTTAAAGGCATTCATATACTCAGCAATGGATCCTCCGTCCTCCATTTGAAGAGAATACAACTTCTTCCTCAAAAAAAGATTATTAACTAGGGATTTGGATTGATACACATCCCCCAACTTCCAAAGGAGTTTTACAGTAGTCTCCTCATGGACATTTAACAACACAGAATCAACAAGACTAAGTCTTATGAGACCCTTAGCCTTCCGATCCTTGAGATCCGAATCAACTTGTGACATTGTAGTTGGTTTAGTTCCGTTCACACTATCTGAAAGGTCTCGGTCAACTAGCATGTCTTCCATTTTGAGCTTCCATAGCTTGAAATTACTACCATTGAAATTCTCTACTTCAAACCTTCCTAATGTACCTACCATCTCCTTGCTGCAATAAGATATAGAATACTTTGCACAAACTCCCACTCAACCTAAGATTAGCTCAAAAAACCCCTACCCAACAACTAGGACCAAAGGTGATCAATCTCTGATACCAACTGAAAGGAAGCTAGGTGTACAGAAATCACTTCCTATAATAATCTATTGAGGAGAGGGCTATGCAAATTCAAATTTATCCTAACTATTACAACAATGTTAAACCATTAACATGAGATATTATAGCAAAACACAAGAACCAGAATGTAGACAAAAGAAGAGACAAAGATTTATGGTGGGGAAAACCCTTATTGGGTGAAAACCCCCACACTTAGAAACCTGCACAATATATTAACAAATATGAAAGAATGTCTACAATACACTTGCAATGCAAGCTTCAATGGTCTTCGACACTCATGTCTGGAGTCAATCTGATAGCATGATAGTACTTGTGAACCTGTAATACAAACTCCATCTCCAAGCACCTGTATATAAAGAGAAGTAGTATGAATGATGATAGCTTCTAGAGCAAGTCACACAAAGAACTCATCCAAATCTATGTGGCCCAATTTCCAAGGCCATAAAACATGTGTATGACACATGTAAGTGATTCTCTTTCATCCCTTACAACCCCCCAACTTGGGCACCCCAAATTTACCCAATTAAGGTATGACAGATGCTCTTACAATGTCATAAAATCTGTCATATATGACAACTCTTACAGTTGTAAGAGAATCTGTCATAACTGTCTATTAATAGCAAATTCTCTTATAACCTTGTCATAGTCAAACTTGGGTTCCTACTTCCCCATACAAGATGCTTTCAAACACTTGTCTTCACCTATCATATAATCTTCCATTTCTGGCCCTGACATGTCATAGATTCTATCATAGGAATCTGTCATAACTCTTGCACGTCATAAACCTCTTACAACACCCGAAATATGTCGACACATGGCAAAACTCTTTGACCACAAGGTGGAACACCTATCTTCTCATATGAGGACAAAAATACATGTGGTCACCTTCCATGTAGGATGACACATCATCATGCCAACTCCCACAAAGTGACGAAATAGGATTTACATCCAAATTACAATAATAGGCAAAATAATAAATACAATTAAATAATAAATGCTAGAAACTTGCAAAGGTTGAGACACCTTAATTCCTAACAAGAGGAGTAGTTAGATTTTGTGATGATACGGGTGCTAAGATATGTGGAAGAGGCTCAATTAGTTTTGATGGCAAGCATAATATTGATTATGTTCTTTATGTTAAGGGATTAAAGCATAACCTCTTGAGTGTTGGACAAATGTGTAGCAAAGGATACAATCTTGTGTTTTAGGATGGTGGTTGTGAGATCAGAAAAGACTTTGGAATTGTAATTGCTACTGGGAAGAGGATAAATGGAAATGTTTATCAGCTCAAAGGTGGTGATGGTTATTACTTCATGACTCATATCAGTGAGAGTTGGCTATAGCATACAAGATTGTGTCACATCAACTTTGATAGCCTAGTAAGAATAAGCTCAGTTCAAGCTGAGAGAGATCTGCCAAAGATTACAAAGCCTTGTTGGAAAGAGACACTGCTCTGATGAAGGATTGCATGTTTTCATTGATGGAAACAAGGAAAAGGGATTCCACTGACATGACAAAGAGACATTACTCTAAAAGACCAACTTGGTGTGGAAACAAGGCACAAAAGTTTTCTGGTCTGGAAGGCTAAAATGACTAAGTATGGGTAGTATTTAGAGCAAGCGAGAGAAAGTGGGTTAGTATGTCTCCGTAGTTGAAGCTCAATATATGTGGTTTGCATATGATGCTCATAGCTATTTGATGAACATATGTTCTAATCCTCAAGTCTTGAGTTCCTCTAGAAGTCATACTGCAAAATATCTAAGTTCGAGTGAACGGAGATAAGACAAGAATAGTGCACAGTGCCAAATAAAAAAGGTTCGCATTCCTCCACAATTGCATATTTTGTCTTGTAGTTTTGAAGGTATGCTAAGAGGTCAAGAATGAATGTTGGTTATGAATCTTTGAGTCTCTTGTTATCTGCAGTGAGAGTTTTGATGTGACAGATGAATTGGCCAAGCATGTTCTTAAGAGATAGGCCGACATGCATATAAAATCCATATGTTGAGAAGATATATTGTTTCAATAATAGATCTAAGTGGTTGTATGATTGTTGCTGACTTATATGAAGATTATTAAATGATTATTTGGGTCCGCATTACTATTTATACACATGATCAAGATGATAAGGTAAAATACTTTGTATATCCGCTTCATGTTTGGCTTGCCAACTTGATTATGAGATGAATCTTGTTGCAGATATAAATACTCAATAGATTATGATGTTGAGTAGGAGATGTTTTGGAGAATTGTGCAAATTTGAAGTGTGAAGGATTATAAGCAGAGTGTAGAGTAGAAAAAGAAAACAAGGGTAGAAAATTAGAGTATATGTAGTAGAGTTGAGAAGTAGGGCAGAATAAATGAAGACCTTTGAGTCTATTTATTGAGCCTTCAATGGAATTGTGATCCAACATATGGTAGATGCATTTACAATAGTTCATCATTGGTAGTGAGCCAATTTATTCTATCTTCTATCCTTCTTTCTCAATGGATAGTGAGTCCACCTGCAGTGAACATTTCTTTGGGCAGTGAGCCCCATGGAAGTGAGCCTTATATAATCTGGTATTGTTATCATAATATATTATGAGCTAACTCTCACCGTAGTTTTTCCCTTTTTGGGTTTTCCATGTAAAAATCTTGATGTCCATATGTTATGTTTTTATGGTTGTTGTCTTATGCTTATTCTTCTTTCATGTTATTAATTTTGGAAATCAGATTAATGAACATGTTAAGAAATGATTTTGTGAAATATTGATTCACCTCCCCTCTCAGTATTCCTTATATTTAATAATTGGTATCAAAGCTAGGTTCCTTGGAAGAAGCCTAACAACTTGAGGAAGATCTGGGAGAGTTTACTCATGGTGGCCAGAAGATTTGGAAATTTCTCAAACAATGTTGAACTGGAAGCAACTCTTATTGATCTTGAAAAATCTAAAGCAGAAATTAGGGATCTGAAGTATAACATACAACAAGCTGATGAATGCATTTTAAAGCTAAAAGAAGAAGTCAAGAAATTCAAAGAAAAATACAAAGAGGTTAGTGAACAATTGATATCAGCAAATGAAACCCTGGATGATTTGAAAGTGGAAATTATAGAAGGAGCTAAAGCAAAAGAAGATCTAAATCTGATGATAAAAAGTAAGTTAGAAGACTATTGTAAACTTGAAAAAGAAGTTGTGAGCCTAAAATCAGACTTGGAAAAAGCTAAGAGCTATGAAGAGAAGTTCAAGATAAGTTCTGCAAAACTTGATGAGATGATTACTAGTCAAAAGAGTTTTAATGAAAAGCAAGGCTTGGGATTTGAGAAAGGAGAAAGTTCAAAATTAGGTCAAGAAAACACTATGTTGAAGTAAAACAAAGGCAACTAGTTCAAGAATCAAAGAAGAAGACCTAGAAGACCTCCAATTAGATAGCCAAATGCTCAAAGGTACCCATCTTTCAATGGCCATTGTTTTAATTGCAATAAGTTTGGTCATAAAGCTACTCAGTGTAGGAGTAGAATAAATCAGAATGTTCCATCATTCTTTGGTCAATTTTGCAATTGCAAGAATATTGGTCATAGATCAAATGAATGCAAAAGTCTGGTAAGGAATGGCTTTTACAATGCAAGGAATACTCAATCATTCAATGAAAAGTATTTTGCATGCAAAAGATTTGGACATATGGCTAATCAATGCAAATCACATCCAATCAATAGAAGGAATCAAGGACAAAGGAATGCAGTATGCTACAATTGAAATAAGTTTGGACATGTTGCAAGATTCTGTAGAAGTAAAATTATAAAAGGAGATTATCCTACAAATAAGGGGAAAACATAGCAGAGAAAAGACAAAGGCAAGAACAAAGTTGATCAGGTTGAAATCAAGAAAGAGATGCAGAAGATCTAGATCAAGAAAGATGTTAATGAGGACAAGGATGGATTTTCACCAGTTTTTGGTAGAGATACTTCCTCTAGGAAGTGAATTGGTGAGCTCTAGCTCAGGGGGAGCTGCAATGAAAATCTTAATCCCCTAGCTAGATTGTCAGTGCTGGAATCCAACATGAAGATATGTTGAAAAGATGTATATGAAACATCCTTTGAAAGAAATTTTGATGAAAAAGGTTCAAGTGCGGAGTATTGCAGAGCAATCCTAATAGATTGTATTCTCCAAAGATGTGCTTGAAAACTTTTTCATTACAAGCATTTATGATGACTAGGTCATCCTTGTGGTGGATAAAAAGGAGCTCATTTGACAGCTAATTCACTTTGCATTCAACCTATCAAGCGTTCAAGAGAATTAGAGAAAGAATCCAAGTGCATGTAGAAATTTCCAAAGCAATTCAAATCAAGTTGATCTCAAGTGAAGAAATACCCTAATTCGGTGAAAAGAGGTATTTTTCATATTCAAAACCCTATTGTGAATTCAATTGAGTCTTTGCAAAAATGGCAACACCACATGTGATTGACATAACTGAAAGAGCCTGGCCAAAATTTAAAAAGCATCTAGTCAAATCAATAGAGGTTGATCCAAATGGTGCATTTTATGGGATTTCGTTTGGTGTGATGCATGCAAAAGATGTTAGGGATTATATTCATGTTGCTCTAGAGGAACATAGAGGTAGTCAACTCTTAGAACTATACCTAAAACATCTAAGTGGTGATACATTTGACCTAAAAGAAGAATACATGGCATTGGAGGAGAAGAAACTCATTAAGTATTGTTTAGGGTGAAATTTGTGATAGTTTTTAATTGTTTATTCATGTATCCTCATTTCACCCTAAAACATTCAAGGACCTTGGGTCTAGTAGGAATCTACCATTAGGCCCTTGGTCACCTAGAAATGTAGGGAAACTTGGATTTGTGTGATTTGATTACCAATTATGCTCAAAACCCTAATTATGCAAATATGAAAGCAAACAGAAAAATACCAGAAAATGCTGCTATAGAAAGATGTAAAATAATAGACAAATGTGTACCAATTTCCAAAGATCATGAAGTGGAACAGTTGAGGACTAATGAGTGGGTTTCCTAGTCCAATGCCCTGGTTTTTGTTGGGATCTGGGAAGTTAATCTGTAACCTATTCCTGTTGTCTCAGATATTTTTCCATTGAGAGATCCAAAGGACTAATGAGTGGGCATCCAAGTCTAGGTCCCTATTTCCAACTCTGATCTACAATTCTGACACTCTACAACTCTACTTTTCCTTCTTCTTCAACTTGTAAGCTACAATCACAGGAAAATGGGGAGGGGGTTGTGGTGTTTAGAGGCTTGCTTCAGTCATGCCTTGGAGAGACATTCAAGTCTTCCAAACACCGTTGTCAGATAGAGAGTGCATGCCCTTGTGAGGTAGAGGTAAAAACCAAATGATAAATGCTTAAGAACACAAATGATATCACCTTGTAGTGAAGATATCATGGAAGGAAGAAGCTCTTCATGCCATGAGGAGATGGATGCTAAAATATGCAAATAAAAACACATAAACAACACAATATCTACTCTTCCACACAATAAATGCCTTGAATCACTTTTTGAATGCATAAAGATCACAATAACCATCTAGTTTACAAATGAATGCCTAAACATGCTTATATATGCAACTTCAAACATTCTCGCCAAGATTTTCATAATTTAAACTTACTGTGTCAGCCTAGGAACCAAATAACGGTCATAAATTGACACTTAAAATTTGGACCTGACCCAAAATAGGGCAGGACTAGGGTATGGGCACCCAAGTCCTCCCCCCCATTTTGGGCAGGGTCTATCTCAAGTGGTCCCCCTAGGTCCCATTGGTCATGACACTTATGGGTTTTCTCATCGGGATGCCAAAATATGATGCAAGATGTCCTAAATGCAGATTAAAGACTTAGGAGGTAAACCTTAAGAGGGAAAAGCCCCCAAGGGAACATTTTATGACATTACATTTAGCCCCCACTTTAATGTATGTAGAAACGCAAGGCCAATACATGCATTAACGTATGGTCAACAAACACAACAAACATTCCAAGCACGGAGAAGACACGCCAATCATTGAGAAAATAATAATAGGCACGTAAAACACGGAGAAGATAGTTACAGTCACGCAAAACATGGATAAGACATCATTGAATGCAAAGAAGATAGTGAATGCATAGAAGAAATGAATGATTTCTTTTCTTTTTCTTTTTCTTTTTCTCATATATATGAAATGTAGATGCAAGTACAAGGAAAGTAAACACACCACCCATAATGTAGGAAGCACTCATCATGCTAGTCTTTAAACTACATATGGGGCAACAGACACGCCAAACCACCCATCATGTAGGAAGTACTCATCGCACTAGCCTTTAAACTGCATATGGGGCAACAAACACGCTAAAGAAATTAAGCACACCAAACACACAGTTTGAATACACAAAGAAAACATGGAGAGAAGTGATGGAGTGTTCCTATTTCTAGGTTCATCACCATCTTAGGCACATTACAGGCACACATCAATGATTGTGCTTCACCACAACAATCGTTGAAGACACGCTTAAGGCTTGAGTTAGTCATATAACTTCTCCCCACCTCTCAATGAGGACTTTTGAAAATGACAAGATGTGCACTCTCCTCGAGAAATACACCATCCCTACCTCCACAGAGGGGTTAATATGATTAATGATTGATTGATTGATTAACAACAAACTCAGGGTGCATGAAGTACTCATCGCACTAGTTTTTAAATTGGACCTGACGACAAGCACATTGATAACATCTACAACAGATAGATTACCTTATATACGCCCCCACCTTAAGGTTGGTTGATATAACACATCGATATCAAGTACATTAAGGTAGGAAGAAAACACACAAGGGAACATAGACTCTCACAAAGCCCATGCCCCTAGAGGTGACATGTACTTTATGATCACCAAATGTTCCCACAAACACATCCCTACAAGAAACATGTTAGTGTCCACATAATCATGATAAACAACAACATCAATGCATATGATCAACCACAAAAAGAACCAAGGTTATCCTATGAAAGAGGATATCGAGTATAACCGCGAGGCTATACTACTAAAATCTCAAAACTGAGTGTCACCAAGGTGAGATTCAAAGAAAAAACAATGTGCATAGAGCAGCAATATTGTTATGTTTTGTAAGTGAGATAAAACACCATCAAAATCATTACACAAAAAGCATAGAGTGCTTCTACTAGCCAAGCGTTGGATAATATATTAGAACCCCATCATCATATTAGGAGCTAAGTCTAATTTTTTATTTCTCACTAAAGGGACACTAAGTCTGCATCAGTATAAATGTTTTTTGTCATCCACCCACTAGATAGAAACACTAGAGGAAGGTAAACAATAAATCAAGAGAGGAGAAACAAGTGCCTTAGGGACAGTCATGTAGGAGGGTGCCCCCAATTCACCAACTGTAACACTATGTCTGTAAGACACAACACACAACAATGAAAATAGAGAAAGGAAATATAGAAGAATGATGATACAAATAGAAGAAGGTCACAACAGAGGTAGTCTCCTGGTATCCCAGACCTTACAAGAGAATCAGGGGTCATCCTAGGAGGCCTAAACAACACATAACACATCACGAGAGATAAAGGGTTAGAGATACTGATCCTGGTGCTTCCTCTTCGTAGGGTCTTTGAACTAAGTGTTGTCATCAAGAAAATAATCATCATCTTACCACTCTCAAATGTTAGAGGAAAGTAGGACATAAGGTACCATGGTCCATTCTTGTCATTGTCTTTAGTTTTCTCATTCTTAGGATTCTCTTTGTTTGGTTCAATGTTTTCTTGTTGAGATGCAAGTTGTAGGGCATAAGTTTGTCACCTTCTCTTCCTTTCTTTTGCTTGTCGATTTCTTTTTTTTCTACCACTTATCTCTTATAAGATAGGGTTTTGCTCTTTCATAGGTTTTTGTGTTTTAGAAGAGGAAGCACCAGGCTCAAATCTCATTTGTCTAGGTGGAATGTTTTATTGTCAACAATTACCTCTTGATCCTTGTAAGGATGACGAAGGAGGAACCTCAGCATAGGGTCCTTTTCTTTTTGGTCTGGGATTCTCATCAATTGCAGGTTGTTTGTCTCTTGTTATTTCTTGCATACGAGGACTAGCCACTTGATGTAATAGTTTTGCTTTATAATTTCTATAGCTCAAGAAGTTAAATTCTGTTCGTGGATCTAGTTCTTTTTCAGATTTTTCCCAAAAGTAATCTAGTGTACAATGTTGTCTTGTAACCAAAGATTTATGCTTATTGTGAGGGATAGTAATCACATGTCAATCAAAAGGAAATTTTAGGCAATTATGAATTGTTGAAGGGATAGCTTTCATTTCCTTTGACCAAGGGTGTCCCAATTTTATGTGAAAGAGGTCAGAAATGGGGACAACATTGAACCATTGTTTTACATGTTTCTCAAATATAGTGAGTAACAATGATATCTTCCCATAAGTGTTTATAAAGGTTCCATTATGTGTCTTAATCATCATGTCCGAAGGGTCATAAGATCCTTGCATTAATTGATGTGAAAAGAGGAGTTCTTCCATAGCTACATTATTCATGCAATTAGGATCAATAAGGGTTCCATCCATAGGATTTCCCATTATTTTCACAATGATGTGAAGGTCTCCAATTGTTCTATCATGAGGTGTAAACACGCTTTCAGTTTCAGGGACCTTTCTTTTCGAGTAAGGCCTAGGAGGGAACCTATTGTTATTGTTGCAATTAGAAGCCATGTGTTTAAGTGGTCAAATCAATGTGAGATCAGATTTTAAAATCTTTTCAAAATTATGCAAAAGACAAGTGCAAAACTATGTGCAAAAATGACCTAAAATGCTTGATTTTTGTACTTTTTCAATGCAAATATATGAAAGAAAAGGTGTTGTAAAGACTTTGATCAGGGGCACAAAATAATATGTCTATTTTCAGTCCAATAAAGCAATAAAACCATTCACAACACACTTTTTATGCAAAGCTAGGATGATGATAAGTCAAGACATAGTGAAAATGTCCTAAAATATGCAATTTTTCACAATTTTTCAATTCCAAGATCTAATGAAAGAGGTGTTGTAAGCAATTTTAGGAGGTAGAGAAAATAATAGCAATGATTTTAGTCACCTAAAATCATAAAATATTTTACAACACACTTGGAGTGCAAATCAAGGTCAAACCCTAAGGCAAATATAGCAAAAATGTGTAATTTTTTTACCATATTTTCAATACAAGAGCCCAATAAAAAGGTGTTGTGAAGGATTTTAGGAGGGGAAGAAGATAATGGCCCTGATAACATCTGATGAGTACAAAAATATTCTTCACAACACGCCTATGGTGCAAATCTGGAGATTTGATAAGACAAATCTAGTGAAATCAAGGTTTTTCAAGCCCTAGGGATGAGATATTAATGCAAAATGCTATATGAATGTCTTGCAATCTGATTTGTGATGAAAATTAATTCCAATCAGATCTGAAAATGATTTTCAAACCCTAGAATGCAAAATGCAAGTGCAAATCTAATGAAAAATGCTAGTTTTTGTTAAAAAATTTTATGTAAAAATGCAAATTTTTGAGATCTAAATGCAAATTCACACTAAAATGTAAAACTAAAGCCAAGTGAAAAATTTAATGAGTGTCTAAGATTAGTAGAAAAATCTAAAACAAGATTTTACCAACAAACCCTAGTTTTTGAAATTACTAGGTTATATGAAAATTTCAAAATTTCTAACAAAACCCTAGCAATTTTATGATGAAAATGCAATGCAAGTGATTGAATTTTTGTGTTTTTCTGCAATTTATCTCATATATAATGCAAAAATCATAAATTTAATTAAATTCAAAATAATTGATGCAAAATTGAAAACCTAGAAAGCAATTTTTTTCAAATTTTTCAAAATTTTCAATTTTTTTTGTAATTTTTTCAATGCAATAAGATGAATAATGATATGAATGAATGAAATAAATTTAAATCTTAAGTAAAACACTCAAAAAGGTGCAAATTTCATGAAAAACATGGGTTCACCAAAATGCTTAGGGTGAAATTTGTGATAGTTGGTTTTGGATTGTTTGTGTGTGTATCCTCCTTTCACCTTAAAACATTCAAGGACCTTAGGTCGAGTAGGACTCTACCATCAAGCCCTTGGTCACTTAGGAATGTAGAAAAACTTGGCTTTGTGTGATTTGATTACCAATTATGCTTAATTATGCTCAAAACCCTAATTATGCAAATACAAAAGCAAACGGACAAATACCAGAAAATGTTGCTACAGAAAGATGTAAAATAATAGACAAATGTGTACCAGTTTCTAAAGTTTGGGAAGTGGAACAGTCAAGGACTAATGAGCAGGCACCCTAGTCCAATGCCCTAGTTTTTGTTAGGATTTGGGAAGTCAATCTGCAACCTATTCCTATTTTCTTAGAGATTTCTCCATTGAAGGATCTAAAGGACTAAAGAGCAGGCACTCGAGTCCAGGTCCCTATTTTCAACTTTGATCTACAATTCTGACACTCTACAACCCTTCTCTACAACTCAAATTTTGTTGCTTCTTCAACCTTTAACCTGTAATCATGGGAAAATGGGGAGGGGGTTGTGGTGTTTAGAGGCTTGCCTTAGTCAAGCCCCGGTGAGACATTCAAGTCTTCCAAACACCATTGTCAGATAGAGAGTGCATGCCCTTGTGAGGTAGAGGCAAAAACCAAATGATGAATTCTTAAAAACACAAATGATATCACCTTGTAGTGAAGATCTCATGGAAGGAAGAAACTCTTCATGCCATGAGGAGATGAATGCTGAAATCTACAAATACAAACAAATAAACAACACAATATCTGTTCTTCCACACAATGAATGCCTTGAATCACTTTTTGAATACATAAAGATCACAATAGCCATATAGTTTACAAATGAATGCCTAAACATGCTTATATATGTAACTTCAAACATTCCTACCAAGAATTTTGTAATTTAAACTTACTGTGTCGGCCTAGGAACCAAATAACGGTCATAAACCAACACTTAAAATTTGGGCTTGACCCAAAATAGGGTAGGACTAGGGTGTGGGTGCCCAAGTCCTCCCCCTATTTTTGGTAGGGTCTATCTCAAGGGGTCCCCCTAGGTCCCATTTGTCATGACACTTATGGGTTTTCTCATAGGGATGCCAAAATATGATGCAAGATGTCCTACATGCAGATTAAAGACCTAGGAGCTAAACCTTAAGAGGGAAAAGCCCCCAAGGGGACATTTTCTGATGTTACAACTGTAATACTAGAAAATGTCCCCTTGGGGGCTTTCCCGTCTAAACGTTTAGCTACCAAGTCTTTGATCTGCATTTAGGACATCTTTCATCATATTTTTGCATCTTGATGAAATGAACTCTAAGTTTTATGATGAATGGGACCTAGGGGGATCCCTTAAGCTAAGCCCTACCCAAAAAAGGGGGAAGGACTTGGGCAGCCGCACCCTAGTCCTACCCTATTTTGGGTTAGGCCCAAATTTTAATTATCAATTTATGACTGTTATTTGGTTCCTAGGCTGACACGGTAAGTTTGAATTACAAAATTCTTGGCGGGAATGTTTGTAGTTGCATATACAAGCATGTTTAGGCATTCATTTGTAAACTAGAGGACTATTAGATGATGCTTAGATGAAATTTGCATGAGCATTAGCATTCTAGAAGTGATTCAAGGCATTCATTATGTGGAAGAGCAGATATTGTGTTGTTTATGTGTTTGTATTTACATATTTGAGTATCCATCTCCTCATGGCATGAAGAGCTTCTTCCTTCCATGAGATCTTCAATACAAGGTGATATCATTTGTGTTTTCAAGCATTTATCATTTAGTTTTTGCCTCTACCTCACAAGGGCATGCACTCTCTCTGACAACAGTGTTCAAAAGACTTGAATGTCTCTTCGAGGCTTGACTCAGGCAAGCCTCTAAACACCACAACCCCCTCCCAATTTTCCCATGATTAGAGGTTATAGGTTGAAGAAGTAGGAAAAGTGGAGTTGCAGAGAAGGGTTGCAGAGTGTTACAATTGCAAATCAGAGCTAAAAATAGGGACCTGGACTTAGGCACCCGCTCATTAGTCCTCCGGATCCTGCAACAGTGAAATCTCTAAGACAACAGGAATAGGTTGCAGATTGACTTCCCAGATCCTGACAAAAGTCAAGGAATTGGACTAGGGCACCCACTTATTAGTCCTCCACTATTCCGCTTCCCAAACTTCAGAAACTAGTACACATTTGTCTGTCATTTTACATCTTCCTCTAGCAGCATTTTTAGTAATTTGTCCGTTTGCTTCCATATTTACATAATTAGGGTTTTAAGCATGATTGAGCATAATTGGTAATTAAATCACACAAATGTAAGTTTCCCTACATTCCTAAGTGACAAAGGGCCTGATGGTAGAGTCCTACTTGACCTAATGTCCTTGAATGTATTAGGGTGAAAGGAGGATACACATAAACTATCAAAAACCAACTACCCTAATTTTACTTGAAACATTATGGTGAACCCATGTTTTTCATGAATTTTATGCCTTGCTGAGTGTTTTGCTTCAGATTTACATTTATTTCATTCATTCATATTGTCATTCATCTTATTGCATTGGAAAAATTACAAAAAAATTGAAAATTTTGAAAAATTTGAAAAAAAATTGCATTCTAGGGTTTGCATTTTCATATAATTAATTTGAATTTCATCAAATTTCTAATTTTTGCATTAGATCTAAGCTAAATTGCAGAAAATTATAAAAATTAAATCACTTGCATTGCATTTTCATCATAAAATTGCTAGGGTTTTGTTGGAAATTTTGAATTTTGCATATAACCTAGTAATTTTGAAAACTAGGGTTTGTAGGTAAAATCTTGTTTCAGATTTTTCTACTGATATTAGACACTCATTCAAAATTGCATTTGGCTGTAGTGTTGCATTTTAGTGTAAATTTACATTTAGATCTAAAAATTTTGCATTTTTACATAGAAAATTTCAACAAAAACTAGCAGTTTTCATTGATTTTTCATTAGATTTGCACTTGCATGTTGCATTTTAGGGTTTTAAAATCATTATCAGATCTGAATGGAATTAATTTTCATCATAAATCAGATGGAAAGACATTCATATTGCATTTTACATTACGATCTCACACTTAGGGCTTGAATAACCTTGATTTTATTAGAAATTAATCTTTACTTAATGAAGATTATTTTATAATTTTGTATTTTATTATTTTTGGTGTTTTATCCCCACATGTCAGATAACACCTCTTTTATTCCTAAACATGTGGCACACACCTTATGCAAGGTGGCATATTGGAGTTACGCATAACTCCATTCTTCACCTCTTCTCTTTCTACACACACATTCTCTTCACGGATATCTTCTTCTTCATCTTCTCATTTCTCTCATTGAGAAGCTTCTCAAATATCTCTATAATCTCTCCTTTTTTGGCTTTTTACCACTTGCATATTCATAGTGGGTTTTTCTTTGTTTTTCCCCATTTACAATCTTGGTGTTGGTCTCTTTGGTGTATTCTGCATACTAGTATTTCTCTTGTGCTTTGAGCTAATTACTTCTGCATGTTTGATTAGTAGATTAGCGATCCTCTAATCTTCTTTACATGGTATCAGAGCCAGCCTGTAGAGAAATAGGAGAATAGAGATAAAAAAAGGCGTTATCTATTTCAAAATTTTTTACAAACAAAATCAATATAGCTTGTAGAAAAAAAATAATATTCTTATTTGTTCAAAGTTTTACAAGTTATATTTGTTCAAAAAAATTTAGATCTATGTGAAATTTTAAAAAAAAAATTCCTATTAATCTTTGTTTTAATCAATATCTAGGGTTTAAATTAAAAAAAAAAATTTGCCCTCTTTCTAATATTTGTTTATATGTATCTCTCAAAAAAAATTCATTTATACTAAAAATTCTATATAATTTCTTTACAAAAAAAATTTTGACATAGTTTTTTAAAAAAAATTATATTCTCCTTTTAATTTTTTTTAGTTTTTAGATTAACTTCAAATTTTAAAATTTTGCAAACATTTTTTTTTTTAAATATTTCCATAGTTTTTTTTTTTCAATCTACATTTTAAATTTTTCAAAAAATAATATACTCCTTTTAAAAAAATTAAGCAATCTTTTTTTAAAAAAATTAAATGCAATTTTCTTTAATAAATATAACAAAGGTTTTTTAAAAAATTTAAAAACGCTAAATACATTTTTGCATTTTTTAGGGCTTCATTGACCTAAGGGAGACCTCGGCCCCCTTATTATTATTTTTTTATAATAAACAGTATACATAAAGATAAACAAATTTTAAACTTTTATATGTAAAATCCTTTCGAGCCCCGCCTAACTCTGCATTCTTGTTTAAATAAAAATCTTATCGAGGCCTACAGCCTCTGGGGATCACAACCCCACCTGCTCCCTAACTCCTCCTAACGCTGCCCCTCTGCTGCTCCCACCAGCCCTATCGGCACCACCGCTCCCTCTCTGCCCCCGCTGCTAAGTGGCCTCCTCTGCCCCTTCTGCGTGCTACTTCCACTGGCTCTGTCGCTCCCTCCCGCAGCCACACTCCCAACATCACACCACCAGACTCTACATTTTTTTAACAAAATTCAAACCCTTCATGCTCTGCCCATGCCTTCTCCTTTATAGCATTCTCCCGTGCTTTTTTTAAGCTTTGAAGTTTCTAATTTTTTATTATTTTCTAATTTATATATATCTTCTTTAATTTAGTTTATTTTATTAAAGTTCTAATATATATTTTTTTTATGTTAAATTTCATTAAAAAAAGCATTAATTATTATACATATTCTTTTTATTAAAAAAAGAATTTTTTAGATTTGTTAATAAACCAATTGTATTCCTTATCAACTTTAATCTTCTTTATAGATTTTCAATAGATTTGGCCTTATCAACTTTCTAGATTGGCACCATAGGCGTGTTGTGAATAATATTTTTGCACTAATTGGATGTTATCAGGTTATTATTTGTTGCCCCTTCTAAAAATCTTCACAACATTTTTTTATTGGGCTCTTGCATTGAAAATTTGGTGAAAAATTGCACACTTTTGCTATATTTGCCCTAGGGTTTGACCTAGATTTGCATTCCAAGTGTGTTGTAAAAGATTTTATGATTTTAGGTGACTGATATCATTGCTATTATTTTTTGCACCTCCTAAAATTCCTTACAATGCCTCTTTCATTAGGTCTTGGAATTGAAATTTTGTGAAAAATTACATATTTTAGGGCATTTTCACTAAGTTTTGACTTATCATCATCCTAGATCTGCATCAAAATCATCTTATAAAGGATTTTATTACTTTATTGGACTGAAAACAAACATATTATTTTCTGCCCCTGATCAAATTCCTTACAACACCCTTTCTTTCATATATTTGCATTGAAAAAGTACAAAAAATCAAGCATTTTAGGTCATTTTTGCACATAGTTTTGCACTTGTCTTTTGCATAACTTTTAAAAAACTTTTAAAATCTAATTTTGCATTGATGTTACAAGACATTTCATTATGGCATCTTCATCTCATCTCTCTTTGGTATCTTTACTTGCATATATTAAAAACTTCGAGAGCTTCTACAAATTTCTTAATATGAATCCTTATGTTCTCACTTATTTACAAGCTATATATCACAAGGATATATTTAAATGTGTTGGCAAGAGACACTACTACACATAATAGGTGTTGTCATTGATGGTAATTAAGTCTATTTTAAACATCCGCATTACATAATTCGTTCATACTGGAAGTCAGAGTGAAGATTTGTCTAAGTCTGAGTAGTCAGAAATAGAGCACATGACAGAGTCCAGTATTTTGGTTCAGATCTCTCCGATGGTAAATCATAGTGTGTTGCGGATCTAAGGGAGTGATAAGGATTGTCAGGACTATCTAAATCTAGAAATTTAGCATCCGGTGATGAAGGATTCAAAAGTTATAAGCATTTGAGCATCGAGTTCCAGTTAGTCAGTATAGTCATAAGAAGAACAGACTGACCTAGTATTTGATCTTGATCCAGATGAAGAAAAGTTGTTGGTTAAGCAATTTGTGATAATCAGTGGTATTGACCGACATGATTGATGATTTGAGAACACAAGTTTTTGGACCGCATTGTTGATTGTGTATGGATTTAGCTGACAGAGCAGAGTTCTTAATAAATGTTCTAAGTTTTCTCGAAGCTAACTACAATTGATTGAATTTCTTGATGTGGATATATATAGCTGATCAATTCAAGTGTTTTGGAGAGTGGTCATGATGAGGTGATGAAGTAAATGTGAAAAAGGCAGAAAGAAGTGTGAAGGTGAAGATATAAGCTCATATTATAGCCTGAGTGAAACATGGCATAATAAGGATGAAGTGTGTAAGATCAGTATTCTATGCTTAACCATAACTAGATTTTTGCATTGGTAGATGCTATTCATTAGTTCAAACATTTTGTAATCTTCTTGTAATCATTTCTATAGGCAGTGAGCCTCTTGGAGTAGTGAGCTCTGGGCAGTGTGCCCTGAAGGCATGTGCCTTCCCCATTTGTAATACTTTTAACAGAGTATAAATTCTTGTGGGTTAACCCCATCATGATTTTTTCCCTTAACCAAGTTTCTACATAAAAATCTTGGTGTTATATGTGTTGATTTTGTTTCTACTCATGTGTTGTTGATTCATGCTTTCATCATTCATGTATTAATAAGTGGTAAAGAAGATTAAATTACAGCAAAGGATAAAAGTTTTTGTGACAACTAATTCACCCCCCTCTCAGTTGTTTGCTCTTATTTCAACAATTGGTATTAGACCTTGGTTCCTTAGAAGAAGTTTAATAGCTTGAGGAAGAACTGGGAAGGTATTTTCAATGGGTTCATTCAAGCAGTCTAATGGTATCAATCAACAACTACAAGTAGCCCTAGATGATCTTGACCTATCCAAAGAAGAAATCAAAGATTTGCAAGAGAACCTTAAAGATGCTAAAGATTTCATTGAGACCTTAAAAGAAAAATTGAGCAAATCTAATGAAAAGAGGAAGGAGCTACTTCTTCAAGTGGTAAATCTGAATGAATTCAATGACATGGATGAGGCCCTAGAAGTGAAGACAAATGAATGTGAGAAGTTAACAAAAGAAGTTGTTGACCTAAGACATGAGATGGAATCCGGGGTGATGAGGCTAATCGAGGAAATTGAGGAAAGAAAGAAGTCTAAAGAAAAATTGAATCAATCTCTCAAAGAAAGAACAGAAGAATGTTGCAGATTGTACAGAATAATTAGCCATCTAGAGTCTGATCTACAAGAAACCATGGACAATGAGAAAGAACTTGAAAAGAAAATTGTCATTCTCAAACATGACCTAGAAGTTATAAATGAATATAAAGAGAAATTCAAGATAAGCTCAGCTAAACTTGAGGTGCTGCTTGACAGTCAAAAGAAGGTAGATGATAAGCATGGTCTAGGATTTGAGAAAGGTGAAAGCTCTGGATCTGGTCAAAGAAATCCTGATGCAAGAAATCAAAGAAGGAATCCTAGAAGACCTCTGGTAAGACAACCTAATGCTCAAAGGTATCCATATTTCAATGGAAATTGTTTCAAGTGCAATAAGTATGGTCATAGAGCTAATTAATGCAGAAGTCAAAGAAATCAAAATGCATCATCTTTCTCTGGTCAATGCTTTAATTACAAAAAGATAGGTCATAAGGCTAAGGAATGCAGAAGAGGATCGAGAAATCCTCCTAAGAATAAACAAGTGTTCAATGGAAGATGTCCTACTTGCAATAAGTTTGGGTATATGGCAATACAATGCAGATCTAAACTTGCTCCAATATGTAATTGTCAGAAAAATAAGATTAAATGTTTCAACTGCAACAAATCCAGACAAAAGGGCAATGACTATAAATGACATCACTGATCTTGATGTCAAATTTGCTTCAATGGTGATTGTATATAAAATTTATCATTCCAGTAGGGAAAATTATGTATCTAGTACAACTATCTATACAGCTTATCAGATGTTGAGAGAGAATGCTGATTATCACTTGTGTGAGTTACTATAGAACCAGCTGATGGAAAATCTAAATAAAGTTAAGAAGGATAAGAAGAACACTTTCAAATATGGTACACTGGTACTGTGTTTGTTCTTCTACTTCATGAATGAGTTACCAGGAAAGAAAATCATGTGTTGGACAAGCGATAAGCCTATTTCTATTCAAATAAGAGAGAACTTAAACAATATTGGTGACCCCAATGCACAAAGGACTACTCTTTGTGGATTTTTCAAGAACTTTCAGAATATGATGCAATCAAAGGAAAGAATCCCTACATCTATGGTTGAAAAATACAAGGATACAGTCTATTTTATGGTGGATACAGATCAATGTTTAATGGAGGCAGTTGAACCAAGAACTATGTGGATCATGCCCATGGGGTATGAAGTTGATGAGAAAGTATTGGATATGTATGCTCAACACCTTCTAAGTAAACCAAAGGACACCATAGTTGAAAGATTTGGACATATAGTGAACTCAGTGTGAAATTGCATGTTGAGCTTCGGAAGCCTGAATCTAAGAGAAAGATTCGAAGGAAAGTTGAAATATATGCTGAAAGCATTGGCATAACAAGAGAGGCTATGAGACAAAATAGAGAAAGAATAGAGAAAGCTAAGAAGGAGAAGTAGGAAAGAGAATAGGGAAGTGTTTTGATGGAATCCTCTTCTAAGCCAAGAACTACAAGGAGTACAGGCATAACCTCTAGTGCATCACATTCTACTACTGTAGAAAAACCCACTGGTAAGGAAGGAAAAGGGATAAAGGTAAAAAGAAAAAGAACATATGTGAGTGTGGAGAAGAAGGATGAAGAAGAAACTAATTTTGATGTTGAAGTCAAAGAGTTGAAGGCCTCAAGTACAAAAGAAGCCAAAGTATCTAAGGAGAAGCCCTTTAGAAGCAAAAGGGCTAGCAAGAGGCAAAAGACTAAAACATATGTTGAGAAGCCTACTCTTTATGTGGAAGACATCATCAAGTTAGTCACTGTCGATGGGAACTTAAAGCCAATGACTGAATTTTATGATGACTACAGTGATGTTGATAAGAGGGTTTTCAAGGAAGCAACAATTAAATATTTGAATATCTACAATAAGGCCTTAATTGAAATAACTTCTAAAATCCCAAAAAGCCTTGTAGATATTCTAGAATTGAGAAAAGAAAATGCAAAGGTTAAAGTTATTGAGGTTAGGGAGCATGTGCTAATCAAATTGTGCCCTCAAATCTCTCCAGATCAAATGAGCATGATATTCAAAGAAGGAAAAGATGAATTCAGGAGCAAGAAAAGAATGAATAAACTTATGCTTGGTGAGATGGATAAGATAGTCAAAGAAACTTAGGAGATTCTTCTGAGAGCATTGAAAAAATAATAATCTTCCCATTGTTGAAGAAGAGATTGACGATGGGATTGATTCTTCCATTTTGGATGTTGAAGAATTGAAGAGCAATGAGCAGCAAACCAAGAAAGATGACTCCTTTGTTCTGGAAGTGGAAATGTCAGACAAAGGAGACAAAGTGGTGGCAAAGGAAGATAATGTTGATACTACTCCTCTGAATTAGTATAATGATGAAAAGGTTGCTGTGAAGGATACTCAAAATCCTCCATAAAAGACTATAGAAGACTCTACTGGGAATGATGCAGAGAAGAATGAAGTAGAGAAAGAGAAAGAAATTGATAAGAGAGACAATGTGTTTGACTATAGAAAGGGAGAAGATGCAATCCCTAAACAACATAAAACTGAAATAGCTTATTGGGCAAGAGACACTGCAGAAGCAGTCAAAGAAATTCTAGAGAAGGATAAACTAGTTGCAAAAGAGTTGCAAGGTCCAATCAATTTGGATAGTCTCTCACCAATTCAGAAGATAAAGTGGGCCTCTCTTGTTCAAGCCAAGGCCAGAGAAGATATTTTGAAGTCTCACATAGAAGATAGTGAGCTACTTGGTCTTGCATCTAGGATTCTAGAGAAAATCATGTCAACATTCTAGAAGGACTCATCTACATCCCCCTCTAGTCAGTTGAAGAGTTTGATAAATTCTGTAAGTACTCATTTTGAGTCCCTTGAAAAATCTTGAGAGGTCAAGGTTTAAAATGAATTCAATGATAAAAGATTTGATTCTCTGAAAGGGATGATTGTATTAGATAGAATTGTACTAGATACCAATGTAAAGAGTATTCAAAATGCTCTTACAGAAGGAGGGAATGTATATAAATTTTGTTTATCTTGTCCTAAAGCTATAGAGGACATTGAAATAAAAATAAAGGAGTCTAAGGAAAAACTATCTAGTGTATCCCAATCTTTTGATCCTCTAACAGTATAAGTGATGAGCCAAAAATGTCAAATAATTAGCTTGATTGAAGAAATAAAGAAATTGATGAAAGAAAAAGACAACATTGAGACAAGGATGTGTGTACTCCGGGGACTGATTTCCCCCAAGTTAGAATTAATGTTCAATACCATGACAGAAGCCTAAGATGCAGGTAAGTCAAGTGATCCTATTTACTTGCAGAAAGTAGAGTCTCAAGCATTCTTATTCAGTGGTCACATCTAAGTTTTTAATAGCATGAAGAAGAGTTGGGACAATGAGTTGGCGTTGTTGAAGTATGTCTTTGGTGATGTGTTCAAACTTATGTAAACAAGTAATAGGGTTGTTTGTATATATGCCCATGTACATAATTTTTTTTTGGTATACAGATCCCAGCCTTTGCCATTAACATCAAAGGGGGAGAGGAAAGCAGTGAAAAATGAAGAATTAATCTAAGGAAGAGCTTTAGAAATCATAAGTGTGTAAAGTAAGGGGGAGTTGTTCTAACACTTAGTCATTTTTCACTAAGTGTTGCCATCAATGACAAAGGGGGAGATCATTAGCAAGAGACATTGCTACACATGACATTTGTTGTCATTGATGGCAACTAAGTCTATCTTACACATCCACATTACATAGTTTGTTCATACCAGAAGTCAGAGTGAAGATTTTTCTAAGTCCTGGTAGTCAAAAACAGAGCATGTGATAGGGTCTAGTATTTTAGTCTGGATCTCTCCGGTGGTAAATCACAGTGTGTTAAAGATCTGAGGGAGTGATAAGGATTGTCAGGACTATCTAAATCTAGAAATTTAACATCCGATAATGAAGGATTTAAAAGCTATAAGCATCTGAGTATTGGGTTCCAGTTAGTCTGTATAGTCAGAAGAAGAACATACCGACCTAATATTTGATTGTGGTCTGGATGAAGAAAAGTTGTTGGTTAAGAAATTTGTGATAATTAGTGGTATTGGCCAACATGATTGAGGATTTGAGAACACAAGTTTTTGGTCCACATTATAGATTATGTATGGATTCAGCCGACAAAGCAAAGTTCTTAATAAATGTTCTAAGTTTTCTTGAAGCTGACTACAGTTGATTGAATTTCTTGATGCAGATATATATAGCTGATCAATTCAAGTGTTTTGGAGAGTGATCATGATGAGGTGATGAAGTAAATGTGAAAAAGGTAGAAAGAAGTGTGAAAGTGAAGATCTAAGCTCAGATTATGGCATAAGAGTGAAATAGGGTAGAATAAGGATGAAGTGTGTAAGATCAGTATTCTGTGCTTAAATGGAATTAGATTTTTGCATTGGTATATGCTATTCATCAGTTCAAACATTTTGTAATCTTCTTGTAATCATTTTTGTAGGCAGTGAGCCTCTTGGAGCAGTGAGCTCTGGGTAGTGTGCCCTGAAGGCATGTGCCTTCCCCATTTGTAATACTTTTAACAAGGTATAAATTCTTGTGGGTTAACCCCCACCATAGTTTTTCCCTTAACCAGGTTTCCACATAAAAATCTTAGTGTTATGTGTGTTGGTTTTATTTCTACTCATGTGTTGTTGATTCATGCTTTCATCATTCATCTATTAATATGTGGTAAAGAAGTTTAAATTGCAGCAAAGGATAAAAGTTTTTGTGACAACTGATTCACCCCCCCTCTTAGTTGTCTACTCTTATTTCAACAAAATGCTCTTCATTTGAAATCCTTGACTTTGTATCTGATTATGACAACTTAATATCTCTTATGAGCACATACCCTTGGGTAGTAGAAGATTTAACAAGACACATTGAGAATAATGAGTGTGAAATTTCTCTTAATGCATTGGAATTCATAGCTAAAACATATGATGATGACATAGAAAATGATTCCTCCTATGAGGATATACTAGCACAAGAGGATGTAATCATTCACACATTCCTAAACATTACCCCACCCTCTTTGGAAAATGAAATATTAGTGGATAAATGGCTCCTCTCAAGAAGGATTCTTCATGGGTGGAAAAAGACTATTCACCTAACAATCATTTGGTGCATGAGACCTCTATAGATATTCCATTAGACCTTCCACCTTTAATTGAAAACTCAAGAACCTTCGATGAGAAGACTATGGATACATCTATTAATGATACAACACCTTGCCTTCTTAACAATACAGTACCTTCCTCTCATCCCATCACTCTCTCTAGCCAAGATGTAGGATTAGTGGATGAGAAAAGGTATCTCACATTAAATCCTTTAGGGATGGATGTTAGGTGTAATCAAGAGAAAAATAATGTTAATTTGATATTTACTAATAGACTTTGTAGAAATATTCCTAAGATGATTGTCCAAGGGGAACCTAGTGCACCCTCTTGCTTAAAGTCGGTGATTATAGTTCAAGGTAAACCTCCCAATGACATCTTCAACTATGCAGAGCAAATTACTCAATGAAATCAGGGTGTTCAAAATATGATTGCTCACACATATAAAATATGTGCCTATCTCCCTCCCAGTTTCTCAACCTATGCATCCTCTACCACCTCATCTTACTCATAAAAGTGGTCAAGAATATGATCTTGTCGAGCAACTCCGTGCTACTTAGGCTAAGATCTCTCTTTGTGATTTAATACAAACATCACCTACATACCATGGAATGCTTCAAGAAGCTTTACAAAAGGTAATTGTCCCACCTACTGCTAAGCCTAATGATGTAGTAGCCATATTTAGTATGCATGCAACAAAAATGGATATACTCTTTCAACCACATGACTTACCGTCAATTGACGTTCACAACCAATATGATCCTCTTGTAATCTTTGTCACAATAAATTAAACATTGGTAAAACAAGTTATGATTGACAATGTATCAGCTCTTAATGTTTGTAGCATTGACCTACTACACGAAATCAAAGATGACACATCACAAATCAAACTAGATGGCATTAGAATTTAGGGATTTGACAATGTTGGATGACAATCCGTGGGAACTATAACTCTACCTATACAAGTAGGATCTGTGATTGTGCCTACCTTGATTCAAGTCATGCCTTGTTCTTTATCTTACAACATGATTCTTGGTAGACCCTGGATCCATACATTGGGGGCAGTTCCTTCTACTTTGCATCATTCAATTAAATTTATATTGAAAGGTAAACTTCATACCATTCATGCCAATCCTAAACCAGATAACTGTTTACATATTGAAATGCAAAAACTAGTTTACAATCATATGAGATTAAACAATTTGCGAGCTGATCTATTCATGCCTCTTCCCATAGATGATGTTATGCAAGACTCTAGAATATCAAATGCACTCTTTGGTGATGACTGTGGCCCATTAGATTTTAATCCTTGTGGTATAGGGGAATATAAAATTAATAGCCTTGACACATCAAACGTAACATTGATCCCACCTAAGCAATCTTTTGAAGCACCTAAGAAACCTAAAGTCCCCTTGATAGAAAATAAAAACAATACTCTCACTTACACCACAAACTACGAGACCTATGAGGCTTCACTATCCACTAAATAAATGACATCCCTCTATGGTTGAGGATTTAAAATCCTTTATAAAAATTGTGACTATCTAGGTAAGGGATGTGGTGTAAATCAACAAGGAATTCAAGTACCTATAGAATCCATTTCAACACATTACTCAAGTAGAATTGGATATAATCCTTTTAAAGAAAATAAAGCCTCTCGTCATCCTAAACTCAATGTTAATGAAATTTCAACAAGACCAAAACAACATGAAGGATATCTTAGATGTGTATCCTCCTAACATTGGGATGAAATAGGTAAGTATTTCTAACCCTTTATCTCTCATTATGTCCTTCCCTTGTGATGTGTTATGTGTTGTTTAGGCCTCCTAGGATGACCCTTGATTCTCTTGTAAGTTCTGGGATACTAGGTGACTACCTCTATTGTGACCTTCTTCTATTTGTATCATCATTCTTCTACATTGCTTCTCTCTATGATTTCATTATTGTGTGTTGCGTCTTACAGACATAGCATTGTGGTTGGTGAATTAGGGGCACCCTCCTACATTACTGTCCCTAAGACACTTGTTTCTCCTCTCTTATTTATTGTTTCCCTTCATCTAGTATTTCTATCTAGTGGGTGGATGACGAAAAACATTTATACTGATGCGGACCTAGCGTCCCTTTAGTGAGAAATGAAAAAAATGGACTTAGTTCCTAATATGATGATGGGGTTGTAATATATTATCTGACGCTTGGCTAGTAGAAGCACTCCATGTTTTCTGTGTAGTGATTTTGATGGTGTTATTATCTCACTTACAAAACATAACAATACTGCTACTCTGTGCACTTTGTTTGTCCTTGAATATCGCCTTGGTGAGACTCAGTTTTGAGATTTTCGTAGTATAGACTCATGGTTATACTCGATATCCTAATTCATAGTATAACCTTGGCTCTTTGTGTGATTGATCATATGCATTGTTGTTGTTTATCATGATTATGTGGACACTAACATGTTTCTTGTAGGGATGTGTTTGTGGGAACATTTGGCGATTGTAAAGTACATGTCACCTTTGGGGGGGCATGGGCTTTGCAAGAGTCTGTGTTCCCTTGTGTGTTTTCTTCCTACCTTAACATTCTTGATATCAGTACCTGATATCAACCACGTTAAGGTGGGGGCATTTATAAGGTAAGTTGTCTATTGTAAATGTTAGCAATTTGCTTGTCCTCAGGTGTAGTTGAAATACTAGTGCAATGAGTACTTCCTACACTCTAAGTTTGTTTGCAATCAATCAATCAATCATCTTAAGCCCTCTACAAAGGTGGGGGTGGTATATCTCTTGCAAAGAGTGCACATCCTATCATTTTCAAAAGTCCTCTACAGAGGCGTGGAGTAGTTCTGTGACTAACTCAACCCTTAAGCATGTCTTCAGTGATTGTCATCACGAAGCCCAATCATCGGTGTGTGCCTGTAATGTGCCTGAGATAGTGATGAACCTAGAAATAGGAACACTCCATCAATTATCTACCATTTTTTCTCCATGTCTTCAAAGTGTGTGTGTTTGGCGTACTTGATTTGTGTGGTGTGTCTAGTGCCCCATATGTAGATTAAAGACTAGTGCGATGAGTACTTCCTTTGTTATGGGAGCTTTGGTGTGTTTTGCATGTGTGTTTTCCCATATGCAGTTTAATGACTAGCATGATGAGTGCTTCCTACATTATGGGTGGTGTGTTTACTTTCCTTATACTTACATCTGCATTTCATATATATGAGAAAAATAAAAAAAAAAGAAATCATTCATGTCTTCTATGCATTCACTGTTTTCTTTGCATTTGCTATCTTCTCCATGTTCTGCGTGACTGTAACTATCTTCTCCATGTTTTGCATGCCTATTATTGTTTTCTCAATGATTGACATGGCTTCTCCATGCTTGGCATGTTTGACGTGTTTGTTGACCATACTTTAATGCATGTAATGGCCTTGTATTTATACATACATTAAAGTGGGGGCTAAATGTAATGTCAAAAAATGTCCCCTTGGGGGATTTTCCCTCTAAAGGTTTAGCTCTCGAGTCTTTGATATGCATTTAGGATATCTTGCATCATATTTTGGCATCCCGATGAAATGAACCCAAAGTTTCATGGTGAATGGGACCTAGGGGGATCCCTTGAGCTAAAGCCTACCCAAAATAGGGGGAGCACTTGGGCACCCATGCCCTAGTCCTGCCCTATTTTAGGTCAGGTTGAAATTTTAAGTGTTGGTTTATGACCATTATTTGGTTCCTAGGCCGACACGGTAAGTTTGAATTATGAAATTCTTGGCGTGAATGTTTGTAGCTTCATATATAAGCATGTTTAGGCATTCACTTGTAAACTAGAGGACTACTAGATGATCATTAGATGAAATTTGCATGAGCATTGTCATTCTAGAAGTGATTCAAGGCATTCATTATGTGGAAGAGAAGATATTGTGTTGTTTATGTGTTTGTATTTCCAGATTTGAGCATCCATCCCCTCATGGCATGAAGAGCTTCTTCCTTCCACGAGGTCTTCACTACAAGGTGATATCATTTGTGTTTTCAAGAATTTATCATTTGGTTTTTGCCTCTGTCTCACAAGGGCACACACTCTCTCTGAAAATGGTGTTCACAAGAATTGAATGTCTCTCTAGGGATTGATTAAGGAAAGCCTCTAAACACCACAACCCCGTCCCCATTTTCCCATGATTCCAAGTTATAGGTTGAAGAAGAAGGAAAAGTGGAGTTGTAGAGAAGGGTTGTAGAGTGTTAGAATTGCAAATTAGAACTGAAAATAGGGACCTAGACTCAGGTGCCTACTCATTAGTCCTCCTGGTCTCACAATAGAGAAATCTCTAAGACAGCAGGAACAAGTTGCATATTGACTTCCCAAACCCTGACAAAAGTCAGGGCATTGGACTAGGGTACCCACTCATTAGTCCTCGACTGTTCTACTTCTCAAACTTTGGAAATTGGTACACATTTATCTATCATTTTACATCTTCATGTAGCAACATTTTAAATAATGTATCCATTTGCTTCTGTATTTACATAATTAGGGTTTTAAGCATAATTGAGCATAATTGGTAATTAAATCACACAAATCAAAGTTTCCTTGTATTCCTAAGTGACCGAGGGCCTGATGGTAGAGTCCTACTTGAACCAAAGTCCTTGAATTTATTAGGGTGAAAGGAGGATACACACATAAACTATCAAAAACCAACTATCCTAATTTTATCATAAACAAGTATATAGATTTTCTAGTTTTTTACAAAAAATGAATGGGTCTGGTATGTCTTAAGTCAAATTCATGATGATTTTATGTGGGTCAACTCTACATTCAAGTTCACTAAAGATGCCATAAGGGTCGTCGCAGGACTAAACTCTACCAGTACAGTGCCTGTATTGAAGGCTGTGAAAAATGATATAGTGATGAAAGCCACCAGAGCAAAATTTGATAAAAGGGCATTAACAATTCTAAGAGACATTCAATATCATGTAGTTAGATTTTCTTCCATGGTAATCATGTAGTTAGATTTTCTTCAATATCATGTAGTTAGATTGTTGGCAAGAGACACTGCTCTGATGAAGGATTACATGTTGTCATTGATGGAAACAAGGCAAAGGGATTCCACTGACATTGCAAAGAGACATTACTCTGGAAGACCATCTTGGTTTGGCAATAAGGTACAAAAGTATTCTAGTCTAGAATGCTAAAATGACCAAGTATGGGTAGTATTCAGAGCAAGTGATAGAAAGTGGGTCAGTATGCCTCCATAGTTGAAGATCAATATATGCAGTCTGGGTATGCTATTCATAGGCTCTATTTGATGATGATATGCTCTAGTACTCATGTCTTGACTTCCTTCAGAAGTCATACTACAAAAAATCTAAGTCTGGATGAACGGAGCTAAGACAGGAACAATGCATAGTGCTAGAGAAAAAGGGTCCACATTCCTATGCAGTTGCATATTTTGTCTTGTAGTTTTGAAGGTATGCTAAGAGGTCAAGAATGAATGGTGGTTATGAATCTTTGAGTCTCTTGTGGTATGTAGTGAGAGTTTTGATGTGATAAATGAATTGGCCAAGCATGTTCTTAAGAGGCAGGCCGATAGACATGTAAAATCCATATGTGGAGAAGATAAATTGTTTGAATAATAAATCTAATTGGTTGTATGATTGGTACCAACTTATATGAAGATGATTAAATGGTTTTTTGGGTCCACATTATTGTTTGTACACATGATCAAGCCAACAAGGTAAAATACTTTCTATACACACTTAATGTTTGGCTTGCCAACCTGATTATGAGATGAATCTTGTTGTAGATATAAATACTTGATGGATTACAATGTTGAGTGGGAGATGTTTTGGGGATGTGTGCAAATTCAAAGTGTGAAAGATTATAAGTAGAGTGCAAAGAAGAAAAAGAAAACAAGGGTAGAAAAACATAGTATATGTAGTAGAGTTGAGAAGCAGGGCAGAATAAATGAAGACCTTTGAATTTGTGTATTGAGCCTTCAATGGAACTGTGATCTAGCATATGGTAGATTCATTTACAATAGTTCATCACTGGTAGTGAGCTAATTTCTTTTGTCTTCTATCCTTCTTTCTCAGTGGACAGTGAGTCCACTTGGATAGTGAGTCCACCTGTAGTGAGCATTTCTTTGGGCAGTGAGCCCCACGACAATGAGCCTTATGTAATATGGTATTGCTATCATAATATATTGTGAGCTAACACACACTATGACTTTTCCTTTTTTGGGTTTTCCACGTAAAAATCTTGATGTCCATATGTTATGTCTTTATGGTTATTGTTCTTATGCTTATTCTGCTTTCATGTTATTAATTTTGGAAATTGGATTAATGAACATGTTAAGAAGTGGTTTTACAGAATACTAATTCACCCCCCTCTCAGTATTCCTTATATTCAACAAGCCTATCAATGCTATTTTTAAGGAATGTCAAATTGGAAAGAAAGCAAGAAGTAGTTTCAAAGTCAAGGATCAATCTTCTACTAGACTATTGGATTTGGTGCTTACAGATCTCTCTGGTCCTACCAGGGTAAGGATTTTTCATGGTGACATGTATTTCATGCTATTGATTGATGATTATTCTAGAATGACATGGGTTACTTTTCTCAAAGAAAAATATGAAGCCCTACATAAGTTCAAAGCATTCAAAGTCATGGTTGAGAATGAAATGGATATAAGAATCAAATGTTTGAGGTCTAACATAGGTGGAGAGTTCACCTCTAATGAGTTTAACATGTTTTGTGAGAGTCATGGAATAAAGAGGCACTTATCTGCCTCTAGGACTCCTCAGTAGAATGGACTGGTTGAAAGGAAAAATAAAACTATTTAAGAAGCTGTAAGGACAATGATAAATGAAGCAAACCTACCAGAGGTCTACTAGACATAAGAAATTTGTACTATTGTTTATATACCAAATAGAGTGCAAGAAAGAGAAAATAGTACAATGACTCCTTATGAGTTATGGTATGTAAGGATTCCTAGTGCCAAGTACTTTAGAGTGTTTGGAAGCAAATGTTATATCAAAAGGGATGAAGTAAATATAAGGAAGTTTGGTGCAAGGTTTGATGAAGGTGTCTTCCTTGGGTATTCTACTAAAAGAAAAGCTTACCAGTCCTACAACAAGATGCTAAGAAAAATTATTGAGAGTGCAAATGTAAAAGTTGATGAAGATCTAAAGAAGAACTTGGAAGTGAATGGATATGAATTAGATGAATCTTCTTGTAGAGAAGAAGAAAATGCTAAGGAAAAGGAAGTGTAGGTTGAAGAGGAAGAAGCTCCAGAAAAGACTCCTAAATCTCCCAAGTATGTGTAGAGGCATCATTCTAAAGATCAGATTATCGGTGACAAGAACAAAGGTGTGCTAACAAGAAATAAAGTTGTTGAAGAACAAGTAAATCTATGTTTACTTTCTAAAGTTGAATCTAAGATAGTAATTGAAGCATGTAAGGATAAGCATTTTATCAAGGCTATGGAAGAAGAACTAATGCAAATTGAGAAGAATCAGACTTGGCAACTTGTTAAAAAAAGTGTCTAAACCTTGTAACTTCAAAAGATTAGTATTCTTCCCAGTTTTGGACTTTTTGAATACCCTTTTTCTTGGATAATGGTCTGGAACTTTCAAAGTTTCCAAAAGTTTCCAAGAGAGCTAAAAATAGTGAGACTTACTATTTTTAGTAAGTTCTTTGATTGAGCTCAGATTGACCTAAAATTTTTCCCAGAAGGTGCAGAATAGCTAAGTGAACATCTCGGGTGCGTTTCATCTCAAGATCATATCTGGATCGCGAGATATTAAAGTTTCTAGTTTTGAAACTGCTAGAAAAACTCTTTAAACATAATTACCAGAATCAAAACTTCTCTAACCATCCCAAAAATTGGGATAAGTAGTTTAGTGTCTCATAGGGTGATAGATCTCTTCATGAGCTTTTTGATGCATTAAACGGTTCATCAATCAGACACCCGGATCAAAAGTTATGGCCTCTGAAAGTTGGACCTTCTGTTTTGGGAAATGTAAAAAATGTGTTGGACACTTAAAAGAGTTGTAAAGGGGAGAGTTACACGTGTTGGTATGTAGTTTGGCATGTCATAGGGCATATTTGATTGGAGATAATTTGGGCTCCACTTTTTAGGTGGTTTTAGCTCATGGTTTTGTAATTACCGTTGGCGGTGTACTGTATTGTATCTCCTATATATCAGGAACTTGAGATGGAGGTTGTATGTAAGAATCTTATAGTTGTCAAGTTACCTCTTGGATCTCTGGTTGGATATACTCCTGTAAAAGCTTGCTCTGCAAGTATATTGTAATCTTTGTGATTCCTGAATAATATATTGGGTGGGTTTGGAGTGGGGTTTTTTACCTAAAGGGGTTTTCCTCACATATATCTTATGTTGTGAGTTTTGTGTTTGCATTTGGAAGTTGTTATTATCTTTCTATTAATGTGCATCCTAATCTGTAACTATAAAAGTTGAAATTTGCATAAATATTTCCTCAGTAGATCAGTGTAGAAAGCATTTTCTGTGTACCTTGCTTCCTTTCAGTTGGTATCAGAGCCTGATCACCTTTGGTTCTAGTTGTTGGGTAGAGGGTTTTTTTAGCTAATTTTCGTTTGAGTGGGAGCTTGTGCAGAGGATTTTGAAATCTTTGTTGCAGGTAAGAGATAGCGAGCACATATGGGAGGTTTGAGATAGAGAAGTTTAATGGTAGTAATTTTGAGTTGTGAAAACTCAAAATAGAGGACATGCTTGTAGATCAGGATTTATGGGAAGCCGTATATGGTACAAAACCAGTGGAAATGTCTCAAGAAGGATGGGATCTCAAAGATCAAAAAGATAAGGGTTTGATAAGACTCCGTTTGGCTGATTTAGTGCTCCTAAATATCCATGAAGAGAAGAATGCAAAGGAACTTTAGAAGAAGGTTGGAGATGTTTATTAGGCAAAATCCTTGGTGAACAAGTTATTCCTATGAAAGAAATTGTATTCTCTGAGGATGGAAGATGTAGGATCTATTGCTGATCACTTGAATACATTCAATATGCTTATTGCCCAGTTGAATTTTGTTGCTGTGAAGATGGAGGACAAGGATCGATGTATAACATTATTGTGTTCCTTACCAGATTTGTGGGGCCACCTTGTTAAGGCCATTGGGAGTACCACTACCACCTTCAAGATGGATGAAGTGGTTTCTTCGCTGTTGTCTGAAGAGATGAGAAGAAAGTCTTCTGAATCATCTTAGGAGGCTCTTGCAGTTCATGGTAGATCTAAAGATAAGGGAAAGAAAAAGGATAAGAAGAAGGAAGAAAAAGGAAGATCCAAATCATGTGGGAGATCTAAGTCTCCTGGAAAGTCCAAGGCCTTATGTTGGAACTATGACAAACCTGGTCACTTCTACAAGGAGTGCAAGGAGGAGAAAAAGAAAAAGAAGAAGAACTATGATTGAGATTCTGACAGTTCCTCTCAGGATGATGGAGAAACATTTGTTGTTTCCTTGGAAATGCATTCATATGAGGATGTGTGGCTTATTGACTCTGCTACATCTTTTCACATAACCTCGTATCAGGGTTGGTTTTCAAAGTATGAAGAATACAATGGTGGAAAGGTGTACTTGGGTGATGATTCTCACCTAGATATTGTTGGCCGTGGAAGAGTCTTGATTTGATTCCTTGATGGACGAGTAAAGGGAACAAATGGTGTTCTGCATATCCTTGGTTTGACATGGAACCTTCTTTCTATAAGTAAATTGAATGATGTGGGTGTGCAAGTTGTTCTCTTGAATGGAGGACACAAGATGACTAGAGGATCTATGGTGTTGGTTAATGGTGTTTGGATTGGCACTCTGTTTCAGCTTGATGCATGCACAGTTCAGTCAATAATGCCTTTGTTTTGAACAAGAGAGCTTCAGAGTCTTCATCTTCACCATTAGAACCAGTAGCAAAGACAACTGTTGCATCTACTTCCAATGGTCATTCTTTCTGGGTACCTAAGGGTGCTCATTCTATGGAGATGAAACTTCCAGCTGAGAAGATAATGTTATGGCACCAAAGGCTTGGTGACATCGGTGAAAAGGGTTTGAGGACTCTGAAGAATAAAAATCTTATTGAGGGTATGAATTATTGTAGCCTTGAGTTTGATTTCTATGAACATTGCATTTATGGAAAACAAAACTATGTTTAATTTTATTCCAGTTCTCACAAATCTTCTAAGGTGTTGGACTTGGTTCATTTTGATATGTTTGGTCCTATTAATGTTCCTTTGATTTCAAAATTTGTTTACTTTGTTTCATTTATTGACAATTACAGTAGAAGGACATGGGTATATTTCCTTAGAAGTAAATATGAAGTATTTAATAGATTCAAAGAGTTCAAAGCTCTTGTAGAGAATTAGAATGATAGAAAGATTAAGTGTTTGAGGACTAACAATGGTGGTGAGTACTGTTCAGTAGATTTTGACAAGTTCTGTAAAGAATAGGGGTTTGAGAGGCACAAGATAACTCCGTATACCCCTTAGCAAAATGGAGTTGCAGAGAGGATGAATAGAACGCTGATGGAGATGGCAAGGAGTATGCTAAGTGGAGTTGGTCTTGAACAAAAGTTCTGGGTCAAAGATGTTTCTACCGCTTGTTACCTGGTTAAAATATCTCTTACATTAGTGCTCGTTGATAAGACACCTATGGAGGTATTGTCTAGTAAAAAAACTTCATTAAGACACATTCAAGTATTTGGTTGTGAGGCATATGCACATGTGCCTAAGGAGAAGAGGTCTAAGTTAGAGAACAAGGCTGTAAAGTGTATCTTCATTGGTTATGGCATCGATGTTAAATGGTACAAGCTTTGGGATCTAGTAGCTTAGAGAGTTTTGTATAGTAGAAGTGTGATATTCAAAGAGATCAATCCTTCTTTTGTTGTCTTGTAGCCAGAGAAAGAAGAGAAGAAAGATGATGTGGTTCAGCTTCCTTCCACCCCTGAGAAAGTTGAACCAAAAACATCTATTGGACCTGATAATGAGGAGAGATCTAGTAGCTCTGAAAGTTTAGAAGAAGATGAAGAACCTCAACCTCAACCTTTGAGGAGGTCCACGTGGATAACAAAGCAAACTGATAGGTTTGGTTATTCATTGCATGATTCCAGTTGTATTTTTTCTTTAATTTCTAACATTGATGAGCCTAGAACTGTGAAAGAGGCTATGGGTATGAAAGATACTGTCATGCCCACATTTCCCATGCGGTCACAACACGTATTCATGTGTGTCACGTCCACATGCATCATGTGGTCATGATATGAACTATCAAAAATTTTCCCACTCTTCCTTAGAAATCCCCTTGCACACGTAGGCATGCTCAGTGGTGTACGTTTAAGGCAAAATTAATATAATTGTCGGTGGCGTACCAAATACATGTGTGCACACCCTACGCAAGGAAACGCGTGGTTTCCTGACTTAGGTTAATCTCATGAATTATATTTGAACAACAGTTGTTTTAGGTGATAGATCATTTTTCAGTAAAGCACGATCATCTGATTCTTCTTTCCATTTTCTAGAATTTAATATTAATTTCTCCTCCTTCAAACTTAGAATTTTCAACCAAGCCCATTCATTTGCCCTCTCTTCCTTTTCTTGGAATTTAATTTTGATTGTATTTCTATCACGTCCCTCTCCCCAAACTCCTGACCCTCCCCTCCCCCTCCCCTCTCCCCACCCCCCCATAGTCCACCCCTCCCTGCAACAACCCCATCCCCCACACTCACCCACCCCCTGTCCTCCCTCCCGTGACCCAGCATCTCCCTACTTCCCTGTCCCCTACCTTCAACCTCCCTGTGCGCCACCCGCCCTCCGTCGCGTGCCGCCACCCCTACCTGCACAGCTCCCCGCCGCCCATCTCCCTATCTCCCCGCCACCGCCCAACACCTCCGTCCTCCCCACCGCTCCCTCCTGTGCCTCCCTCCTCCCCACTGTGCCCCCTGTGCCAAACCCTCCCACCACATCTGCCTGCCCTCCGCTGCCCTCTCGCCCCCCGCGCCACTTCCCCTCCGCCAACCTCCAACCCTCCCATCTCCACCCGCCACTGCCGCCTGCCTCCCCTCTGCGCGCCGCCCCACTGCCACCGCTACCACCAAACACCACCCAGCTCCACCACTTGCACACACCACATTTAAATTAACAATACAAACATAAAAAATAAAAATAAAAAATAAAAAAATAAAATAAAACAAAAACAAAACAAAAATTTCTAAGGCACTCAGCCCCTAGTCACATGGAGGACCAGGGGTCTGTTTAAAAACCTTAGTATAAACTATTAATCACCAGGTGGCATGTGACCAGAAGCCTAATAACCACTAACAGTAACATCAAACAGTCAAACTTACCCCTCTTGTGCTCCCTACATGCCGAAATTGCCTGTTTTTTTTCAAATTTTCACAACTTTTGCATACGGTAATGAAATCGCACAAAATTGGTGGCGTCGAAAAGAGGATTCTGAGTACTTCATAATTGTAATAAAATTTTAGGTGACTATACCATTTTGACCACTTTCTTTGCAGTCAAAGTCAAAGATGCTTCCAAACTCCAAATGCTCATATCTATTGCAAATTTAATCCTTTTTCAGCAAATTTTTTTTTTAAAGTGTATGGAATTTCATCTAGAATTTGATTACGCACTTCATTTCTCTGTATCATTTTATTCTTCATTAGATTTTATCAAATTATCAATTTTTGCATAACAATCTCCTTGGCCAGTCTACATGCTTTGTTTTTTATTCTGTGACTTGCAGGTGATCATTGAAGGCTGGAACAACATCCAGATCAACATTTACATCAATTTGGATAGTGAAAACAATCTGGGTACACTCATTCTATCTCTCATTTCTTCATAATCTTGTTTGCAAACAGACTTCAATTTGGGCTCTCTAAAACGAACATTTGTCTTCATTACATATCAAATTGGGCATAAAATCAACCAGTTTCTTCAATCACATCTTCAAATTGGGCTAAAAAGAACCATTGATTGACGTGCCTTCCTCACATTTCAATTTCTAAGGGATAATTTACAAGTGCGAGTGTGAATCAAGTTTGTGTGTGTGTATGCTCTCTCCTCGCACCACAAGGTGATCTTGGAGATCAAAAACACTTCACTTGATTTGCTTTTGTTTACCCTTTCCTAGGAGGCCTGCTAGGGGATTTCATCACCCCTAGGGACGACCTCAATCGAGGCTAAATCAAAAGACACCCTCATTGAAATCAGATTCTTATCACTCTTGGCTAAGCCCCAAAGAACTTTCTATTTTTGGGAAGTGAAGGTGAAGGGTGGGTTACCCCCTTCTCCCGGCTATGTGATAGGATTTCACTTTCAATTCCATAGTCAACCTTGTGCAATCTAGTCTAAGACCTAATTGGCCATACCTACTTGACTAGACATTAGGCTTGTGATGTGTTTTCAAGTGCTTGCTTAATAATCATCACATTTCATTTTCAAAGTAAAAAAAAAAAAACTTGCTTATGTGTCTTGTGAGTGATTCATGTGTGTATATGCATAATCATTTGTTTGAACATTGCCAAATCAAGCTATAAACACCAAACACATAAACAAATCAATATAAACTTTCATCCTAGTCACCTTCATCCTAATCAACTTCATCCAAACAATCCACATCATCATCGAATCATAACCAAGCACTTGCCAAAAAGGACTTAAGACTTAAACACTTGTGTGACATCATGTCAACCTTAGAGGACCTCCAATAGCTCCTTCATATGCTTCACCATGTGCATGCAAGTCCAAGTGGTCCTTTGTATATAACCCATGCTAGCCTAATACAAAAAGACTTAATTACCTTTGACAAGGGAGATACCAATCTAGCCAATGCATCTTATGAGTGGCCTTCACCATCCAATCCGATGCCAACACATGAGCCAACAAGTCCTATCATAAGACCACCATGTGATCCTACCCCTAGTCCATCTTCTATCCCATCAAGCCCTTCATCAACTCCATAACCATGTTCTACCAATCCTACAACAATTAGTTCAAACAAATTTGATTGAGCTGCCACCGATAGACCCTTTTGAACCAATCCTTAAACCCCCTCAATATAATGAAAACCATTATTGTGCATACCATATATATAAGGGCCATACAACAACTCATTGTGTCAAACTTAAGAGATTGATCAAAAACATCATAAATTGGGGTAAGATTATCCCTTCATCCAATCCAAATTCTAATCCACCCAATCCAATTAGCCCCCAACCTAATCCTAGTCCTAAGCCTACAACATCATCCGCTATTATTGCTCATCCATTATATCATCCATCTACCCATACACTTGCGATGAATGTGATCCAAGGACTGCTAGCAGAAAGTTAACCATGTCC
The DNA here is from genome assembly GCA_027924645.1 of Cunninghamia lanceolata. NCBI lineage: Eukaryota > Viridiplantae > Streptophyta > Pinopsida > Cupressales > Cupressaceae > Cunninghamia > Cunninghamia lanceolata. The sequence continues at coordinate 11,124,977 of BSBN01000377.1, forward strand.
CCAAAGTTTGGTCCTTGACCTTACCAAAGATTCTTCCAATACCATGTCAAATCCTCCAACCCCTTCATGTCATCCACAACCCCTTGAGCTTCTCAAAGAGCCTTCTATCATGCACCAGGGTCAAGGTCCATCACACCCTCATGTTGTTGACCAAGAGCCTATCCAAGAGCCCTCAATTAACATTCTTAGCCCTTCAAGCCATCAAGCCTATTCAAGAGTCTCCTATTATGAATCCAAGTCAAGAGTCATCATGTTCTCATGTTGTTGACCAAGAGCCTATCTAAGAGCCTTCAATTTCCATTCAAGCAACCCAAGAGGTATGTCAAGAGTTTAATCCTAAGCATGTGGAAACATTAAGCCCTAGTCCAACTCAAGATCAAAACACTTTCATGCAACCCATCCATAACATTTACCATATTTATGATCAAGATAATATCTATGATGAAGAAGCTATCCATGAGCACCTTGATCCTATCCATAATCCTCTATCCATCCATGAGAGAGATATCCAAATTACCTCTAGTCATCTGTCATCAAGCCCTATCCAAAATGAGCAAACATCCACTTGTCATGATGAGACACTTGTCCCCCAAGCAAGTGTAGAAGATCAAACCAATAATACTCCTCTGCCATCCATTATTGACCAAGCTGCAAATCCTCCACCATATATCCTTGGTCCTACTACCTTCAGGCATGAATGCTCTTTCTTAGAACACCAACAACCATTATCTACTATCTCGCCTTTCTCATCCAATAAAAAACTTGTGTCTAGTGTTCCACCTACAAATAATCCTTCTATCCACCGCATACTCCAACATATGAACTATCAAGGTAAAGGCTTAGGCCTTCATAAACAAGGTATTTTGGAGCCCGTCCATTTCAATGTTCCTCCTCCTTCATACGGCCTTGGATACATACCCCAAGGTGAGCAAACTCAAGATGTTGGTACTTCCTCCACTCCTCCTAAGTCTACCACTTTCCATCACAAATCCTATTATATTCCCAAAACATATGTCGCCATTCCACCTCCATCATCCTATAATTGTCAAAAGCATGTGACCATACACCTTCCACCATCCAATCTCCCTCCGCTACTTCCAACACCTAATATCCCACCATCCAAACTCCCTCCACTACTTCCAACACCTAATATCCCACCATCCAATCTACCTCCGCTACTTCCAACTCCTAACACCCCTCCATGCCTTTTACCACCACTTCTTCCAACACCTTATCCATCCATCTATAAATCCTCTAAATATCCCAATCATGGCCGACAAATGCACATATTGTTTAAACAAGGAGCTTTCACCAACCCCACTTCTACCATCCCGTGGGGATTCAATGACAAATATGTGGATGCCTCTACCTATAAAGTAAAAAATCCTAAGAGTCCTCATGACCTAAGATATAAAAGCCAAGAATCAAAGAATTATCATATCAAAAGCTGCATACACCCATACACTTCAATGCCAAATTGAAAAAGGTGTGGGTCCCCAAGCAACAAATGATTACTCCAAAAGCTACACAAAAGTTGCAAACACCCAAGCTCATACCTCCGTAGGTACTATCTAAAAGCAAAAGGGTTTGGGTACCTAAGAAAAAATCCCTCAATATACATGAGGCATCCACCTCTCAAGAATCTCAACCATCTACTTTCTCCCATTCCATACATAAGTCTCAAATTTTTCCATCCCATATGGCAAGCAAAAATCAGAAAAATACTAAGTCTATGTGGGTCCATAAATTCCTAAATCATTCATCCACCAAGAAAAAATCTCCATTGCTTCCTACACCACCCTCATATCATCAGCTTCAATGTTTATTATGATACATGCAACCATTGGTCATGGTTCCCTTCCATTCCACAACACTTCTGTATAACTCCATCTCCCCTCCCTTCCACTACTATCCTACATATTTTCCTCATCCTATGGTCCATACTTTTGCATAAACCTTCCTTCCATCTTTGGATAAGTCCTTCTATATTCTGCATCATCATCCACTATCGTACCTTCCATAATCCGCTATCTACATACTCATATCTCCCTTTCATATGATCCCCTACCAACATCTATGAGAACACTTAACATTGTTCATGTGACAACATCTATCTAGCAAGACTATCACCTTTCAAGGAACTCTATACTTGAGTGTTTCCATATCCGCGTTCTCCTACCTAGATGTTCAAAAAAAAAAAGGAAAAAAAAATGAAAAAAAGAAAAAAGTAAAGAAAAATCCCTTCATCCAATGGTGGAAACCAGGTAAATAGGCACCTTGGATAAGTACCATGATGAAAACCTGATAAACAGGTGTCATGTGTAAAGTTGATCTTCTATGTCACCTACACTTGGGGGTACTTTATCTCATCGACATATCACTCTTCTCCTACCATTTTCCTTTCATACTTTTTCATATCCTATCCTCTATCCATTACATACCTATCCGGTCCCGTCCATCCATCCAAACTTCCTTTCCTCTATTCTTTGGTCTTGATAAAGATTGGAGGCACAATGTTGACAAATGTTTTGAATGGCTCTAGACATACCTTATCCCTCCATACCATGCAAATCATTCATTGTCCTCTCATCCTCCTATCATCATTAGCATTGTCATGAACAATCCTACATGCTCTACCTACAATGGGGCATGTTACACTTATGTGACATAGTCCTTGGAGAGCACATCCTTGTTTGCTTCTATCCACTATTGCCCATCCTCATAACCATCTGTATCTACTATCTTCCATCCATCTACATATCCGTGGTGGTTCCTTGTCATCAGTATTGTTTGTTCCATATCTATTCCATGTCATGTCTCTTTTTGTTCCATATCTGATCCATATCATGTCTTATCTAATCCAGATCTGATCCATATCGTGTCTTATTTAATCCATATCTGATCCATGTATGTTCTATATCATGTCTCATCTGATCCATATCTTGGGTCCATTAGGGTTCTTGTCAAACTACGTTACCTTTGCATTGTCATGTAGGCAAGGCCATTATTAATGCGCCCCGAGGCTCCGCTTCCTTGTCCATCTCATATCTTGTCGTCTATCCTCTAGTCCATCCATGGTCCAAGCCCTAAACTACATTGCCTTTGCGTCGTCACATAGGCAAGGCCATTATTCTAATGCACCCCCGAGGCACTAGGGCAGTCCCTTAGGGTTTGTCTCACCAATAAGGATTGTGAAATCTTCTCACCAAACAAGCAAGTGCAAGCATAACCCACTCTTCAAGCATAAATTTTGACACAAGGCATTTTAACCTATCCAAAGCAAAGCAAATACCCAAGGCCTTCTAAATGATTGTCACTCAAATTATGGCAAGAAATAAACACATTTAAATGCAAGAATATTTTGAGTTGGTTAGATTAACTTACAGAGTCTTGATTTATGCCAGCATGCCTTTCTATGCTACTCGAGGATGCCAAAAGCTAGAGATGCTATGATGGGGGCATGATTATTTTCTTTATCTGCTGCTTGTGGATTAAACTTTAGTAATGTGACGAATTTTGTCTAACGACATGATCGGCAAAAGATCATCAAGGACTCTGAGGTCTAAACATGAAAAGGGGCAATCCTTATCTGTTGAAATGCAAGAAATACTCAGGTCATCTAGATTCAACTTTGACTAGATACTTGTATTAACTTGCTAAATCAAAATCCATGTAAGTAATACTTAGGTCATCTCGATTTAATTATACCTAGATGCTTGTATTTTCTTACAACATAATAAAGCCCAATGATGAAAGCGCTTCAAAATACTTGCTATATGAAGGTGACAAATATCCATATCTATATCCATACCGTATCCAATCACATCTCATACCATACCATACCATATCCAATTGCGTCTCATATTCGTACCCATAACCATATCCATACCGTATCTAATTGCAAGTCTATCCTTAATCCATGCCAATCAAGTCAAATCAATCTTGTCAAATGATCCAATCACAATTAGTTGTCTTGATCCTTGTCTAGTCGTTAACCATATCAATCAGTCACAACTATCCTTCATGTTGCTCTAGGGATACATCACTCCCCACCATGACAACACTATCGTATATCGTTATCATATCAAATGTCTTAGACAGGATGTTGTATTGTTGAAACTAGACCCAGAGTCTTATATGACATACTTCATTCTTGAAACTAGACATCATCAATCTATATCCTGGGTTTACCGCTTGACAGGGGCAATACCTTGTTTGTGCCTGTATCATTTGTGCATACTTACTTGCTTGTGGGTGTCATCATTTTATCTTGCATCCTGTATTATTCACCTCTTTCTTCTACATACAACCATTTCATCTCTCGTCAACCTCTCATCGTGAGATTGTCCATCTCACGCCGTCTGCCTTCTCCCTGTCTAATCTCCCGAGGGGGCATCCTATCATCATAACCTATACTAGGGGCAAACTGGGGTATGTATCATTATCAGACTATTTATTCTTTGAAACAACATGATAAAACACATTGCTTCAAAGAGGGGCAAAATGTAGACACCTAAAATTGGCTTAGGTTGAATTAAGTAAATATTCTAATATTTATCTTAATTCATATTTTCTTCTATCAATTAAATAAATATTATAAGTTTATTTGATTGGTTCATTATCCCATAATTAAATAAAATTATTTTATTTAATTAAAATCTCTAAATTCTTCTAATGTCTCAAATCCTAAATCCACCTCACAAAATCCACCTCATCAATCCACCTTATCTTTCCACCTCATCTCTTACACCTCACCATGTTGCACATATAATTAAATATTCATAATATTTAATTAGCTAATATCCTCTATTATCCAAAATAAATCTTTAATTCATTATCCTCCACCAATTGAATTTTTAATTCAATTTTTCCTCACTATCCTCCACTAATTGAATTCTTAATTCAATTGTCCCCCACTATTCTCCACACATTGAATTCTTAATTCAATTGTTCCCTACTATCCTCCACTATTGAATTCTTAATTCAATTGTTCCCCACTATACTCCACTCATTGAATTCTTAATTCAATTGTTCCCCATTGTTCTCCACTATTGAATTCTTAATTCAATTGTCATAACTCACTATCCTCCACCATTTATTCTTAATTCAATTGTCATAACCCACTATTCTCAAAAAAAGAATTTTTAATTCATCCATTATGAATTAAAGATTCACAAAAAATGAGATCCATTGATCTCATCTTTTGATCATCACCCTCCATTCCTTTTTCAAAAATCTATAAATGAAACCCTCACCCAAGCCATGGAGGGACATTCATTCTTGCATCAAATCCATGCCCAATTTCCTCTAGGAAGATCTCTTCTGGCATCATCTTAATGCCAAATTTCTTCTCCTCATTCTAGTCATCCTATATTCTCCATCATTAGTGTGTTGAAGCTTATCTTCAATCACACAACAAGTATCACAGCCATTCCGTTCTTGTCACCATCAACAAGCAAGGAAGCAAGCTCCCTAAGGGCCAATCTTCTTCTTCATCAAGGTCGAGAACAGATAGGCGAACTATCCTCCACTAAACTGAATTTAAAATTCAATTGTCCCCCACAATCCTCCACTCACTGAATTTAAAATTCAGTTGTCTCCCACTATCCTCCACCAAACTGAATTTAAAATTCAGTTGTCCCCCACAATCCTCCAATCACTGAATTTAAAATTCAGTTGTCTCCCACTATCCTCCACTCATTGAATTTAAAATTCAGTTGTCCCCCATTATCCTCCACTCTTCCCAAAATGAGAATTATTAATTCATCCACTAGGAATAAAAGATTCACTTTTATTCCTAGCCCTTGATCTCATCAAATGAATCTTCACCCTCCATCCTCATATCCAAAATTCTATAAATTGGACCCCTCTCTAAGCCATTAGAAAAAAGACCTCTTCATGCATCAAAACCATGCCCAAATTTCTCTCAAATCTCTAATCTATCTATCCTCTAATTCTTCATCTACATTTGTGTTGAAAGCAAGAGCAATCCACATTTCAATCAAATAGGGAATATCATGTCTTAGGAGCTCTTGGGTGCAAGCTTCCTCCTCCCTTGATTAGATTGGGTCTTCATGTGAGGTATAATTTTGTTTTTTATGCATTTAGTTTATGTTTTCACTTCATATAGCTAGTAAATTGGTGTACTTACTTGGGGGTATTGCCTTATCTCTAAATATGAAGTCATGGTTGGATTCTAATTATGCCTTAGATAGGTTAATTTGAGTTTATGTTTGAGTAAATTTCTTAGAGAACCTTTATGGTAATTATTATGTGACTTTGGGTATGAACGTTGTCCTTATTCATTAAGTAATGAACGACAAAGGAAAATGGTGTATATGCTACCTTGTGAGTGTGAATACTTGTTATGAGCATGTTTGCTATGTGTTCTGATTATCCCATACATGCTCATGAGCTTGTGATACTGGGTATCCTTCCATGGGTTGAGTGTATAACTATAAGTATGATGGACTCATGCTTGTGTGGCTGCTTGTATGTACACCCTGTAAGGTCCAATCTTAGAGTTGGAGACCTTCCATGTGTGGAGTTAAGTAGTGGAGAGGAAGAACTTAGGAAGCTATGGAGACATGTTGTGGCATTGGTTTGGGATTACCCAACCAACCATACCATCCTATGCCAGAGTACCCCATACTTCTCCTTAGTGAATGGACCTTTGAGAGGCCCATAGTGCTTTCCTATCATGCTCTATTTCCTTGATGGTACTAATGATATCTGACATGGGATCTTGGTTATGTTTTGGTATGGGCATGTGATTTGCTTGAGGCCATGCTACTTGTGTAGGTTTATTCTTACCTTGGTATCTTATTTGAGTGGATGTGTAGTATCCTAGAGACATTTACATTATAATGATGACATGTACCTTTGAGAAGGGCACGATGTACTATATTGATGATGTGTTACCTTTGAGAAGGGCACGATTCCACGTAAGAGTAAGTGAAGGCGAATTTGATACTACTACCTACATGATGTTATTGCATTGGTTGTGTTTGCCTAACACATGTAGTGACCGTGTTTCCCTCCTTCCTTATTGGTGACTTAATGTTAGTCACATAGTCATGTAATGTGCACTTTCTTGGATTACGATTATTTCTTTCAGTTGTTTGGTGACCTTTTTGTATCTTGGTTGTGTGGACCAACCATGTTATTTTATTGTCTGAAAGTAGCTTAGCCACAATATTTGATCCTTCTATTTTCACGTGACTCTTATGGTTACGTTGTTTTAATGTTGAAATTGCATGCATTTATTTATTGTTTTATTTTTGGAAACTTCTCCTTTTGATTTTTTTTTAGAAATCTGTGTTGGCTAAGCTCAGTTCTTTCTATTTTTCTAGTGCTGGTCTTGTGTTATGATGTTCTTCTCGCCATGTCGATGGAGCGACCTCTGGTGGAGTGTATATACGGAAGCAGACATGGGAAACTTTTGAGGATGGGGGTAAGTGTAGACTAGTATGGGCTGGTCATTATCCACTTTCCTTCCTAGTGATCTCGTTCTTATGTTGGCTGTCTCTTGGAGGCTAAACCCCTTATACAAACAAGAGGTAGGTCATTGTGAAAATGTATGGAGGGGCCCCTAGGTGCATAGCCCTAAGACCATCATTCTACCTAGTTCTTGGATCTTTGGTTACTTGGCACTAGTTATTGGTTACTTGGTTTTATGATGAGACTATGACATCCCCCTAAACCTTTATGTGAGCTTTGTGAAGTTAATTCCTGTAATGTGGATGAATGAAAATTTGTGTTTAGATGTAAGCTCTATAATTGATGTATCTATATATGAGTTGATGTTCTATATAAACAGGTTGTACGATGTGTGAATCCCTTATGCATGTGTGATACTGATTAATGAACATGAAATTCCTTATGTTGATTTCAATCAATATAGTGTACTTTGTGAATAGGATTATGCCTTTATAACATTTATTTATCATACTTTATAATCTTATGAATTCCTTTTATCCTCACCTCTTTGCTGAATTCCAGGAGGAAGTACAGTCTTAGGGGGAAGGATGTGAGGCCTACACTTTTTTATTTCCGTACATGTGATTAATTACCTTACTGTTGTTGATACTTTTACAATTGTGGGACTGTTGATCCCAGATTTTTAAACTATTAAACCTTATTATGTTAAAGGAAAACTAATTGGGTGATGTTAGTTAGATGTTTGCTTTAAGAGAAAACAAATCAAATGATGTTAGATAGATGTTTATTTTATAGGAAAAACTAATTGGGTGATGTCAGATTAATGTTTACATTATAGGGAAACTAATTGGGTGATGTTAGAAAGAAAATTGTCATGTGATTTCATTATGTTTATAAGAACTGTGGTACACTTTAGAAATGCATGTATTAAATTTGCTTCGGCTATGATATGTATATGTAGAGTTAACTTTGAGGTTGAGTGTGTAGGTATGTCTAACAAAACCATAGATATTGGAGATCATTTCACACCTTATGTTGTAATCCCTTGTGAAGCCGATCTAGTTCCATGAGGAACCAAGATCAACTATGTGTTTGATTTAATGTTGTAATGTTGTCTTGCATGAGGTTGAATGGATTAGGTCTACCCTCTTGTAAATTTAAATTATGATATGTGTTGTAAGAATTATTTTTTTAAATTTTAATCTTATTTTTAAATTTTAAAATTTGAGACCATTTTCTTGTGTTTTAACTTGACCCTCGGTGTCCTAACTAAGTTAAAATTGACCTTGGGTTATACCACATGGGTCTAGGGTCCCTTTTGACTTGGGTAACCCTTGGTTAACCTCCATATGGTCACCTTAACTTCACAGTGAAGTGACAAATTTGGAGGCATGGGAAGGATAGGATGAGTGGGACTAACACTCAAGCCCATCCTTTCTCTATTTCCAAGGCTTGAAATGACTCCATAGCCCACCAATAATGGAGGGAATTATCTTCTTGTTCCCTTACTTTTGGTGAGAGTCCCCATGATTTGAAATAAAAATTTAACTTGTCATAATCCACTCTTCCCAAAAAAAAAAAATTAATTCATCCACTATGAATTTAAAATTCACAAATAATGAGAGCCCTTGATGTTATAATCCACTCTTCCTAAAAAAATAAATTTTTAATTCATCCACTATGAATTTAAAATTCACAAATAATGAGAGCCCTTGATGTCATAATCCACTCTTCCCAAAAAAATAATTTTTTAATTCATCCACTATGAATTTAAAATTCACAAATAATGAGAGCCCTTGATGTCATAATCCACTCTTCCCAAAAAAATAAAATTTTAATTCATCCACTATGAATTTAAAATTCACAAATAATGAGAGCCCTTAATGTCATAATCCACTCTTCCCAAAAAGAGAATTTTTAATTCATCCGCTATTAATTTAAAATTCACAAATAATGAGAGCACTTGATGTCATAATCCACTCTTCCCAAAAAAATAAATTTTTAATTCATCCACTATGAATTTAAAATTGACAAATAATGAGAGCCCTTGATGTCATAATCCACTCTTCCCAAAAAAATAAATTTTTAATTCATCCACTATGAATTTAAAATTCACAAATAATGTGAGCCCTTGATCTCAAGTCTTGATCCTCACCTTCCATTCCCTTTTCAGAAAATCTATAAATAAGACCCTTCTCTAAGCAATTAGAGGACACTGGATTCTTGCAGGGGAACTTCATTCTTGTAGTGCAGGGGGACTTCATTCTTACATTCTTACCATGCCTAATTCCCTCTAGGAAATCTTCTTCTGGTATCCTCTTAATTCCCAATTCCTTCTCTATTCTCCTCTTCATAGACTCATAATGCCGAAATTATTCTAGCCATCCTATATCCTGTTGGATTTAAGGCATACAACTGAGAGGGGGGGTGAATCAGTTGTATAAAACTTCTTGTTCTTTCAAACACTTGATTCTTCGTTGTTAGTTAACAGTATATCAATTAATCATCCATGAAAGCATAATACGTAAACACAAGAGTAGATAAACATCAACACATTGAACACCAAGATTTTGACGTGGAAAACCCGGTTAAGGGAAAAACCACGGGGTGATTAACCTAAGGATTATTCTCCGTTAGAAGAATAAGAAAAAGAATGGCACTTGCCAATTAGGGCTCACTGCCCGAGCACACTGCTCACAAAGAGGCCCACTGCCTACAAGGAGACACACTATCTACAAAGTGATAAGAATCACAATCTTGAACTGGAGAATGACATCTCTACCATGTCCGGATCAGTTCCATTTAAGCTCAAAAACCTCTGCTCTACCTTTCGCACTTCACTTCGCTATGCCACACTCATCCACAAAATCCACACTTCGAAATGAACTCACAAACCGTTATTTATACAAGACATCGACTTAGGAACAAACATCTAAGTCGGCAAACAACCATAAGAGTATCCGCAAGATGAATAACACATCCGGTCGGCCACCATAAGAACATTCGCAGGATGAACAACTCATCCGGTCGGCTAAACAGAGCAAGAACTTCATCCGGAAGAATAACTTCAATTCCGGGCTCTACTATCAATGCGGACCAACAACACAACCTCAACATGATCCAAGAACCTTCACAAGCCTGCCTGAATGACCAGGTACATCCGCACTTTCTTTACTTACTGGAATCTCTTCTCTTCCTTATCCAGAACTCCAAGAACACTGTCTGTCGCCACTGTCATAATGCAAGAGGTACTTCCGGACCTCCAAATCATACACAACTTGAGATGGCACATCACAAGGACATCCCAAAGACTCCTTCCAATTTGCAGATTAGGATTATACAATTCCGGACCTCACCGGACCTTTTTGTGATCCTCTGTCACCTCTGAATACTTGCCGGAACTGGTTCTACACCGACAGCCACAACTCCTTCAGATCTTCATGCGGACCTCTGAAATCTTAAGTGAAGCATCTCAAGACTCATATCTACAAACCCTTTAATCCGCATCCTCCGGTTCTTAACCTATACAATACATTTGCCTTCTTCTCATCATGGTTCTTCACTGTTCCTGACTGAGGCTAATTTTCTCAATATCCTCAGCACACAGCTCATCCAATCCTTCTTGTCAATGCAATATGAGTATGTTGACATCAATGACAACACTGGCTTACCTCATACTTGCAACAATCTCCCCCTTTGTCATTGATGGCAACATATGATGTGAAAAACCATCAAGACAAGAACTTCTCCTTTCTGTCACAGCTCCCCCTATCAACAACAACTTTTCACATGTCTTCTCTTCCTTTACTGCTCCCCCTTTGATCATCAACCACTTGTTTTTCACATGTCTTCTCTCCCCCTTTGACATCAATGGCAAAGGGCTCATACTTGCAATTCTCATACATCAGAATCATACCAGCTACTCCCCCTTAGTTGCAGCTCCCCATTATCAATCCGGATCACAAGATATGACTGTGATATCCACCAGACTGATGCACATCAGTGCATCCTAGTTCATCACTCGAGGGGCCATGACCCCTAACTTCTCCCGGAGATATTCAAAAGAGTCCTTGGGAAGAGGTTTAGTAAAGATATCTGCAATCTGATCCTTTGAGGGAACATACTCCAATCTAACTTCTTCCTTGTTCACTTGTTCTCTCAAAAAGTGAAACTTGATAGATATGTGCTTAGTCTTAGAATGCAATACCGGATTCTTAGAAATATTAATTACACTTGAATTATCACAGAAAATTGTGATAGGCTCCTCATATTCAACTTTAATGTCTCTTAGCATCTACTTCATCCATAAGATTTGAGTGCAACTACCTACTGCTGCAATGTATTCTGCTTCAGTTGTAGACAGAGATATTGCATCTTGTTTCTTGCTTAGCCAAGAAACCAATCTCTTCCCCAAAAAGAATGCTCCACCACTAGTGCTCTTCCGGTCATCCACATCTCCTACCCAATCTGCATCTGTGTAAGCATGAAGAGAGAAATCTGGATCTCTAGGGTACCATAGACCATACTCAACTGTTCCTTTCAGGTACCTAAAAATTCTTTTGATTGCCATAACATGAGATTCTCTAGGATCAGCCTGGAATCTTGCCACAAGACCAACAGCCTGCATTATATCTGGTCTAGTCTGAGTGAGATACAACAATCCACCAATCATTGATCTATACTTTGTCTGATCTGTCTTTGGGGAGTCATCATCTTTGCTCAACTTACATCCGGTTGCCATGGGAGTGTTCATTGGTTTTGAATCTTCCATACCATATTTCCTTAACAATTCTTTCACATATTTGGTCTGAGAAATGAAGATTCCTTTCTTTGTTTGAGTAATTTGCAGACCCAAGAAGAAATTCATTTCACCAAGCATAGACATTTTAAACTCACTTTTCATCTGATTTGCAAAAGTTTTGCACATACTATCTCTTCCTCCAAAAATGATATCATCCACAAACACTTCAACAATCAAAATGTTTTCATGAACAATTTTGAAATATAAGTTACTGTCAGCAGTACCTTTGTTGAATCCAATCTGCACAAGATGCTTATCCAACCTTTCATACCATGCTCTTGGGGCTTGCTTTAGTCCATACAATGCTTTCTTCAACTTGCAGACCATATCATCATTATCAGACAATTGAAATCCATCCGGCTGTTCAATGTAAACTTCTTCTTCCAGATCACCATTTAGGAAAGCAGACTTGACATCCATCTGATATACCTTGAAGTTTTTGAAGGCAGCAAATGCAAGAAATAATCTGACTGCTTCAATTCTTGCCACCGGAGCAAAGGTCTCTTCAAAGTCAATTCCTTCTATTTGAGAGTAGCCTTTGCAGACTAATCTAGCTTTGTTTCTGATAACTTCACCAGCTTCATTCAGTTTGTTCTGGAAGACCCATTTGGTTCCAATCACATTCCTGTCTCTAGGTCTGGGAACAAGATCCCAAGTATGATTTTTCTCAATTTGCATTAATTCATCTTTCATTGCTTTAGTCCAGTTTTCATCATTGTAGGCTTCATTTACTGTTTTAGGTTCAATCTTTGAAATCAGACAACATTCATCCTGATTTTGAGCAACATTCCTTCTAGTTTGCACACTTTTGCTTCTGTCACCTATGATCTGATCTTCAGAGTGGTTTAGTCTTACATACATTGGAATTTTGGGAATATCCTGCATTGTTGCTCCTTGATCAGGTTCATTCTGACCTATTTCTTCTTCCTGATTTACTGGATCAAGTTGATTCTGACTTACCGGAGGCGATTGAGTCCCTTGAACTTGAACACCATCTTGATCATCTTCATCAAACTCATAAAATCTTGAAGGCTTCTCAATTCCTTCATCAACTTTCACATTGGTGCTTTCTAACATCTTCCTCAATCTCTTATTGTAACACCGGTATGCTTTGCTTTGAGTGGAGTAGCCCAAGAAAATTCCTTCATCACTTCTAGCATCAAACTTTCCTAGATCTTCATCTCTTTTAATATAACACTTGCTACCAAATACTCTGAAATATTTCACAGTAGGAGTGATGCCAAACCAGAGTTCATAGGGGGTCTTACCGGTGTTGTTTCTGATTTGAACTCGATTGAGAGTGTAGACTGCAGTGCTGATAGCTTCTTTCCAAAACATCTGAGGAACATTTTCTTCCAACATCATTGTCCTGGCAGCTTCTTGGATGGTCCGGTTCTTTCTTTCAACTACTCCATTCTGCTATGGAGTCTTAGGAGCAGACAATTGTCTCCTTATACCCTGCTTCTCACAAAAGTCAATGAACTCACTAGATGTAAATTCACCACCTCTATCAAACCTTAGACACTTTAGTTTCAATCCGGTTTGATTCTCTACCATAGCTTTGAATATTTTGAACTTCTCAAATGCTTCTGATTTTTCTTTTAGAAAGGTAACCCACATCATTCGGAAATGATCATCAATTAACAACATGAAATATCTATCACCTTGCAGACTCTTGATTCTTGTCGGACCACAGAGATCAGTATGTACTAATTCCAACAATCCGGTAGAAGACTGATCTTTGCTTTTGAAAGAGACTCTGCTCTGTTTACCTGGCTGACATTCTTTGCACAAACTATTTGTAGGTTTCACCAATTTTGGAAGGTCTCTTATAGCCTGAATATTGCTTATCTTGATGATGTTATCAAAATTCACATGACACATTCTTCTATGCCATAACCAACTCTGATCAACTTGAGCAAACAGACAACTTTTGTTTGAACCAACCAGATGAAAGATATTACCTTTTGTTTGAGCACCGGATGCAATTTCAGTTCCGGAGCTTGTAAAGATTCTGCATTTTCCATTCTTGAACCGGAGATCATAGCCTTTGTCCACTAACTGACCAACACTAAGAAGATTGTGCTTCAATCCTTCAACATATAGTACATTACCTGTTTTGCTCTTTCCATCAAAGGAAATAGTTCCCCTACCTCTGATTCTGCCAGCAGAATTGTCACCAAACTTTACCATTCCTCCTTCATACCTTTCCAAATCTAAGAACTTATTCTTGTCACCAGTCATATGGTGAGAACATCCACTATCAATAACCCAATCATCCTTTTCTTCCACTTGAGTAGCCAAAGCTCTTTCCACAACCTTGTGATTGACAGATTCAGAGGATATTGAATCTTCTTCCTTGATGGCAATAAACACCCATTCATTTCTAGATTTGCTTTCTAGTTCTGATTCATCATCTGTTACTCCTTCATTGTCATCTTCTTCATGAACATAAAAGCAGTTCTTTTAAAACCTTTGTCTGTTAGTATTAGACCTTGCAGATCTTTCCGGACATCTTGAAGCAAAATGACCAATCTTATTGCAGTTGAAACACTTAAAGGGTAGTTTTCCTTCATACTTACCGGATCCTCTTGGCAGTCTCTTTGCAATGAGGGCTTCAAGTTGAGTTGTTTCTGCTTCTTCTTCTTCCATGTCTCTTCTTGCTTGATCATACCATGACATCTTCCTTGATGAGTTTTCTCCCGGATCAAATCTCTGTTTGCCTTTCACATAGGCACTGGCTTTGAAAGCAGTTTCAGTCTTGGGAGGATCATCTCCAAACTTGGTCATTTCAAATGCAGCTAGTTTGCCAGCCAGTTGTTCTCTTGTGACAGTTGTGTGGGCTCTGAATTCATCAATGGCAGCAACCTTGATTTTGTAGGCAGCAGGAAGGGATCTTAGGATTTTGCAGACAATCTCATTTTCATCTAGAGTTCCACCAGCATTTCTAATTCCACATACCAGCTCATTCACTCTTGGCATAAAGGTAGTGATGTTTTCATCATCTCTCATCTTCAATCTTTCAAATTTCCCTTTCAGACTTTGCAACCTTGCAATTTTGACAAACTCATCTCCTTCATACAGAAGTTCCAGTTTAGTCAGGATCTCATATGCAGTTGGTAGGTCAATAACATTTGAGAGATCTGAATCATTCAATGCGCTTAGTAGGGCTTCCTTGGTCCGCAGATTATTTTCAGCATCTGTGATTTCATTCAGAGTTGTCGGACCACCTTGTGGAGGTACATATGGTTTTGAGACCATAGCCAAGTATGCTTTTCCCATACATTCCAAGTGACACTTCATGCGACCTTTCCAGAGAGTGAAGTTGGTTCCATCGAACTTCGGACTATCCTTCTTGTATGACGACATCCTAGATCTCCTCAAGCAGTTAAGCTCCTTTCAGAGGAACTTGGCTCTGATACCAATTGTTGGATTTAAGGCATACAACTGAGAGGGGGGGGTGAATCAGTTGTATAAAACTTCTTGTTCTTTCAAACACTTGATTCTTCGTTGTTAGTTAATAGTATATCAATTAATCATCCATGAAAGCATAATACGTAAACACAAGAGTAGATAAACATCAACACATTGAACACCAAGATTTTGACGTGGAAAACCCGGTTAAGGGAAAAACCATGGGGTGATTAACCCAAGGATTATTCTCTGTTAGAAGAATAAGAAAAAGAATGGCACTTGCCAATTAGGGCTCACTGCCCAAGCACACTGCTCACAAAGAGGCCCACTGCCTACAAGGAGACACACTGTCTACAAAGTGATAAGAATCACAATCTTGAACTAGAGAATGACATCTCTACCATGTCCGGATCAGTTCCATTTAAGCCCAAAAACCTCTGCTCTGCCTTTCGCACTTCACTTCGCTATGCCACACTCATCCACAAAATCCACACTTCGAAATGAACTCACAAACCGTTATTTATACAAGACATCGACTTAGGAACAAACATCTAAGTCGGCAAACAACCATAAGAGTATCCGCAAGATGAATAACACATCCGGTCGGCCACCACAAGAACATTCGCAGGATGAACAACTCATCCGGTCGGCTAAACAGAGCAAGAACTTCATCTGGAAGAATAACTTCAATTCTGGGCTCTACTATCAATGCGGACCAACAACACAACCTCAACATGATCCAAGAACCTTCACAAGCCTACCTGAATGACCAGGTACATCCGCACTTTCTTTACTTACTGGAATCTCTTGTCTTCCTTATCCAGAACTTCAAGAACACTGTCTGTCGCCACTGTCATAATGCAAGAGGTACTTCTGGACCTCCAAATCATACACAACTTGAGATGGCACATCACAAGGACATCCCAAAGACTCCTTCCAATCCACAGATTAGGATTATACAGTTCCGGACCTCACCGGACCTTTTTGTGATCCTCTGTCACCTCTGAATACTTGCCGGAACTGGTTCTACACCGACAGCCACAACTCCTTCAGATCTTCATGCGGACCTCTGAAATCTTAACTGAAGCATCTCAAGACTCATATCTACAAACCCTTTAATCCGCATCCTCCGGTTCTCAACCTATACAATACATTTGCCTTCTTCTCATCACGGTTCTTCACTGTTCCTGACTGAGGCTAATTTTCTCAATATCCTCAGCACACGGCTCATCCAATCCTTCTTGTCAATGCAATATGAGTATGTTGACATCAATGACAACACTAGCTCACCTCATACTTGCAACATATCCTCCATTCAGTGTCCCTTGCTTGTTATCATAGAGAGATTGTTTTTTTTTTTAGAAGGGAGATTTGGAGAGGAGGCTAGAGAGGAACTCTACTTCAACTTCTTCCATTACAAGATTTTTAAGGTTGGATTTCAAGACCTTTCCTTTGCATTTTCTATTCTTGCATGATGGATTTGTGAAATGAAATTTAATTTGTTGTGTTGTAAATTTTGTAATTGTGGGGAAATTTATTTGGGTCTTGACAGAGCTTCTTCCACTTGGGAGAAATGCTCATCAAGTGTGGGGTAGGGGAGGAGTGATCCTCCTCAAGTGCATGCCTTATTTTTTTTGGGATGTTGAAAGCCTTGAGGGCATTTGTGTGACTTTCAGAAATTGTGTTATTTGGCTTGAGAGTCAAAATATGAACTCCTTAGAATTTTTGTTGGCAAGTTGACTTGAGACCATAAGAAGGAAAATGTGTTGAAATTTAATTGAAGGGTGACACTCTAGAGTTAAGTGTGTCCACTCTTCTACCCCTCTTTAAACTCACAGTGGATGAGTTTTGTGTTGTGTAAATATCTATGGGTGTAATTATGTTTTGGTGTGTTATTTTTTATCTTGTTGTGAAATGATATTGAATCCCCTAGGTGTGTGGATGATCTCCCTAGCTCGAGGGTGACCCTCTTGTGGGTCTACGGTAGGGAGGAGAGCAGCTTGTGTGGTGTTTCTTCCCTTGTGTATTATGCAGGTATTCTTGGAGCTATTTGTGAAGTTTGGAGAAGTTTCTTGTGTTGGAAAAATATTTTATTTTCCTTTATTCTTAAGGCTCTATAAGAGAGTCTGGTCTTAGTAGTGACTGCATCCTGGTTGATTTGTCAAAAAGAGATAATTATCTAGCTACGGTTGTACAAATTGTTATTTTTGGAGTTCTGAGGAAATCCTCTATTATTGGATTGTTGTTTGTATTCTACTGTTCATTAAGTTTTATCATTTTAAAATGAAGAAAGGAAGAGAAAATTTGTTTTTAAAAGGATATTAGACTTGTCTAGTTCCTTCTTCTTCTACTTGCAAAGTTGTGAGTTAGTTGATGTTTTAATTAAGTTTGTAAAAGTATTATTTCTGTGCGAGCTTAGTAGAAATATTAGTTTTAAATTTTGTTATAAGTCAAGTTAAAATTTTGCTACCATGAAAGAAATGAAATTTGGATTGCAGTATTGCTTTTGAAATTACCACCACTTTGAAGGTCTCTTCTTAGGATGGGGACCATTTCACTATGCACTATTCACTATTCACTATTCACTTTTACTATTCTCTTTTCACTGTTTACTATTCACTAATCACTATTCACTATTTACTTTTACTATTCACTTTTCACTAGCACAATGGGAAGGGGAATGAGATAGAAATACAATCAAAATTAAGTTTCAGAGAAATGGTAAAATGAACATGATAGAAATATAATCAAAATTAAATTCTAAGAAAAGGAAGAGGGGGCAAATGAACAGGCTTGGTTGAAAATGCTAAATCTAAAGGAGGAGAAATTAATATTAAATTCCAAAAAATGGAAAGAAGAAGCAGATGATCGTGCTTTGCTGAAAAATGATCTATCACCTAAAACAATTGTTGTTCAAATGTAATTCTTGAGATTTACCTAAGTCAGGAAACCACGTGTTTTCTTGCGTAGGGTGTGTGTACATGTCCTTGGTATCCCGCCGACAACTGTATTATTTTTACCTTAAGCATACGCCACCGAGCATGCCTAGGTGTGCGAGGGGGTTTCTAGGGAAGTGTGGGAAAATTTTTTGATAGTTCGTATCATGACCACATGCACAAAACTTACAAACTTGTTACCCTACGGCTTCCATTGTTCACCTATCTGTCCTCGACCTTGATGAACAAGATTGGCCCTCAATGAGCTTGCTTCCTTACTTGTTGATGGTGTCAAGAATAGAATGGCTATGATATTTTGTTGTGTTGAAGATGAGCTTCAAACACAATGATAATGGACAGAGGATGTGGGATGGCTAGAATGATTTCTGCATTAGGAGGGTATGAAGAAGGGAATTGAGAAGAATGTGGGCATTATGAGGATGCCAGAAGAAGATTTCTAGAAGAAGTTGGGCATAGTAAGGATGCCTGAATATGCGTGTCCTTAATTGCTTAGAGAGGGGTCTTATTTATAGAGTTTCTAAAAAGAAAATGGAGGGTGAGGATCAACTGATGAGATCAATGGCTAGGAATAAAAGTGAATCTTTTATTCATAGTGGATGAATTAAAAATTCAGAGTGGAGGATAGTGGATGAGTTAAAAATTTAGAGTGGAGGATAGTGGATGAGTTAAAAATTTAGAGTGGAGGATAGTGGGGAATAATTGAATTAAGAATTCAATGAGTGGAGAATAGTGGGGGACAATTGAATTAAGGATTCAATGAGTGGAAAATAGTGGGCGACAATTGAATTAAAAATTCAATTTTAGATAATAGAGGATATTAGCTAATTAAATATTAAGAATATTTAATTATATGTGCAACATGGTAAGGTGGAAGAGATGATGTGGATTGATGAGGTGGATTTTTGGACTTAGGACATTAGAATGATTTTGGGATTTTAATTGGATGATGTGGGATTATTAGATATTTATAAAAATTTAGGGAACTTAATTAAATAAAATAATTTTATTTAATTATGGGACAATGAACAATTATTTATTTAATTGACAGAAGAAAATGAGAATTAAGATAAATATTAAGATATTTACTTAATTCGACCTGAGCCAATTTTAGGTGTATATATTTTGCCCCTCTTTGAAGCAATGTGTTTTATCACATTGTTTCAAAGAATAAAAATAGTCTGATGCTGATACATGCCCCAGTTTGCCCCTGGTTCAGGATATGATGATAGGATGCCCCCTTGGGAGATTGGATAGGGAGAAGGCGACAGGCATGAGACGGACAATCTCATGATAAGAAATGTTGACAGGAAATGAAATGGTTGAATGCAGAAGAAAGGGGTGAATGATATGGAATGCAAGATAAAAATGATAACACACACAAGCAAGTAAGCAAGTATGCACAAATGACACAAGCATAAACAAGGTATTGCCCCTGTCAAGTGGTAAACCAATGATATAGATTGATGATGTCTGGTTTAAGACTTCGGGTCTGGTTTCAACAATATAACATCCTATCTAAGACATTTGATATGATAGTGTTGTCATGGCGGGGAACAATATATCCCTAGACCAACATGGTAGGCATGTTGTCATGGCGGGGAATGATGGATCCCTAGAGCAACATGAAGGATAGTGTCTGGTTTTAGGAAATGAAGCATGTCATGTAAGACGTGTGTGTTGGTCTGATTTCGATAATGCAACATCCTGTATAAGACAATTGATTGATTGATTGAGTTGGTTTACGACCGGACAAGGATCAAGACCATTGATTGTGATTGGATCATTTGACAAGATTGATTTGACTTGATTGGCATGGATTAAGGATAGACTTGCAATTGGATACGATATGGATATGGATATGGGTACGGATATGAGACGCAATTTGATATAGTATGGATATGAGATGTGATTGGATACGGTATGGATATGAGATGTGATTGGATACGATATGGATATAGATATGGATGGATACAGTATGGATATGAGATGTGATTGGATACTGTATGGATATAGATATGGATATTTGTCACCTTGATATAGCAAGTATTTTGAAGCGCTTTCATCATTGGGCTTTATTATGTTGTAAGAAAATACAAGCATCTAGGTATAATTAAACTAAGATGACCTGAGTATTACTTACATGGATTTTGATTTAGCAAGTTAATACAAGCATCTAGTCAAAGTTGAATCTAGATGACCTAAGTATTTCTTGTATTTCAACTGACAAGGATTGCCCCTTTTCATGTTTAGAGCTCAGAGTCCTCGATGATCTTTTGCCGATCATGTCGTTAGACAAAAGTCGTCACATTACTAAAGTTTAATCCACAAGCAGCAGACAAAGAAAATAATCATGCCCCCATCATAGCATCTCTAGCTTTTGGCATCTTCGAGTAGCATAGAAAGGCATGCTAGCATAAATCAAGACTCTGTAAGTTAATCTAACCAACACAAAACATTCTTGCATTTAGATGTGTTTGTTTCTTGCCATAATTTGAGTGACAAGCATTTAGAAGGCCTTGGGTATTTGCTTTGCTTTGGATAGGTTAAAATGCCTTGTGTCAAAATTTCTTCTTGAAGAGCGGGTTATGCTTGCACTTGCTTGTTTGGTGAGAAGATTTCACAATCCTTATTGGTGAGACGAACACTAAGGGACTGACCTAGTACCTCAGGGGTGCATTAGAATAATGGCCTTGCCTACGTGATGATGTAGAGGCAACATAGTTTGGGGCTTGGACCATGGATGGACTAGAGGATAGACAACAAGATATGAGATGGACAGGGAAGTGAAGCCTCAGGGACAGGTTATGATAAGATTTCTCCAGCACTCCCCAAACCAGAGATGAGTGCCTTCTTCCTCACAATTCTAGGTAATTTATAAAAAAATCCATCCTCCACTCCCTTTTTTTTAATGATAATGCATCCTCCACTCTCTCTTTTTTAATGATAATGCATCCTCCACTCTTTTTTTTAATGATAATGCATCCTCTACTCTCTTTTTTTAATGATAATGCATCCTCCAATTTTTAGTGGATTTGCAAATCTTATCCTCAATTTTTTTAAATGTAATCCATTGTTAAATTGTTTATTATTTGTATTTTTAAATGAATATACATTTTATGTTTAGTTTTCAAATTTAGAATTCAAAAATAAATTGAGTTGTGATGTCCTTCTCCTCTAAATTTATGCATTGTCCTGATGCATGTTAGAAATAAGATCAAAACATATAAATCCATATTAGAATATCTACTTCTAAAGTCCACGCAGGCACAGACAGGAGGACGTTAACAAGGATGGTGGAATATGCCTTTACACCTGCCAATTTCAACAAATCTAGTTGTGCAATCCTACAACCCTTACATTTCATGTTACCATATTTTCTTTGAGGCAGTTTGTCAAACAAGTTCACATGCCTGGTTTGTGCTTCCACATATCTTTTGCAGGTCTACCAGGTAGCTTGCAACTACAACATTTGATGAAATCTGTCTTCCTTTATATTGTGATGTATGTCCAATCCCTATTCCAAAGCTCTTATTTTGGCATAGGCTGGGAGTATACCTTCACCTCCCAAGCTGATTTCTCCAATCCTTCATTGATCTCCTCTGTCAACAGATGTGATCTACAGGCACCAAGAAATCATGTCCACACAATTACCACAGGTTGAATTGGCATCGAAATGATAAAGTTTAGGGTGTCCTCAAGATAGCCAGAACTATGAAGAAGGACCACCACACATAACCATCAACTGTAGTTGTAATGAAATAAGGGTTACTCATATGATTGAAGTATGTACAACTCTCATCCGCTAAACCTACATGGCTGTGTGCACCTAGAACACAAGCAAAGCTTACAATGTTAGGATGTGTTCTTGAGAGCTTCATTTTGAGAGCATCCCCATTTTGTGCTTATCCTGGAATCATTGTATTTCATAAGATGACTTCTATTTGAGGTATTCTGTCAAACAGTTCAAATACATTGTCTATGCTTCCCTGTTTTCTACGCATGTCTGCTAGGTTAGTTTCAATTACATCATCTGGCAAAAAATTCATTTGCATTATGCCTTGTTAGATATCCATACCCTATGCCAAAGCTTCCCACTTGCCTAGGTAGAGAGGATGTAGCAAGGATGAGGGATGTAACTTTACGCCTGCCAATTACATTTTGCTTGAAAGTTTCTAAAAGTCTTTTTTTTCACAAATCCATTTTGTGTGACCCTGCAATCCTTGCATTTCATGATACCATATTTCTTTAGGCATTTTGTCAAATAGTTCACACGTTGGTTTGTGCATCCACAGTTGACCATTTCCTGCTCGAGCATAACTACGAAGGATGCTGGCAGAGGGTGAAGAGTCTAGCGTTGCACTTGCTAATAATATTTGATTTAAAGTTTCTAAGGAATCTTCAACAAACCCATTCTGAGTGTACCCAGCTATCCAGTATTCTGTGAAACCACATTTTTTTTAAAGTCATTTTGTCAATCAATTCTCATGTCTGGTCTATCTTACAACATTTTGCATACATGTCCATCAACACACTTGCAACCCTAACATCTGACAAAAACCCCCCCTTTCGATATGCTTGATGTATGTCCATACCCTGTTTAGGAAGCTTCCCATTTTGGCAAATGCAAGGACACTGGTAAAGGTTGTAGAATTTGACCTTACACCCGCCAGTCACATTCTCTTGAAGGTCAATGGTAGATTTGGATTCCTTGGTTGTCATAAGACCGTAGCTATTGTTCAAACCCAATATCTAGAACTCTGTAATTCTATAAATTAAATCTTCAACAAATCACTTGAGCACATGTTAATATGAAAGGATAGTCTCTATAATGCCTTGTGAAAATATTTTGGAACTATGGATCACTTTACTAGGACACAAAGTTTTGGGATGGTTGTCTAAATAGATGCCATTATTTAACAAAAGGTATTTTGTAGTCAAAAAACATATATAGACTTATTAATATATAATTAACTAGATAATGTTAAAACATTGGTTCTTAATTATAAAGGGACTTGAATAATATATGAACCTAGGAGGGTACTTTAAGAAAAGATCTTGATAATAGGCCAAGAACGAAAATCTTGGACTAACGATTGAGTTCTTCCATTATCACATTAAAATTTTTGGTGGATATATCATATGAATGAATCATTGTATATAAAGAAAAATGTGAACCATGTTAATGTCAATCAATTAAAAAAGTCATCTTAAATTAATACTTCAGTTTCCTTAGGTAAAAGCACACTAAAACAAATTAAAACATTAAAGTTGCCGGGGAGAATGACTAATAATGGGGTAAATGAACCATCTTGTTTTTGAGCATGTAAATTGCAAGGACAAGTGTATTAAAGTCGAAGGAACATAAATTATGTAAATTTTAAATTGGTTGGACAATTAGAATATCCATTGACTAGTTTGGTTAATGAGAACCTTGTTAATTTTATGGAAATAATGCTTTTGTTGAAGATGTCTACTTTGTTTTATGACTTATTGGTTTAAAGGGAAGTTAGCAATGATCCTGCAAGGAATTGTATCAATTCTTTACTTACATGATAAAATAAGATTCCCTTGTTTCTCTTAAAACTGTATCCTTATGTGCATTATTGATAAAATATCTTTTCTAATTATGCATGTACAATTATGAATTAATGGCAGTAATTGTATCATTTCTAGGCCTATTCAATTTGCATAAACAAATTTATCAAGCATGTTCCCTTTATCTTTTTATTTATTTTGATATAGATAAAGTTTTTCTATTAGCAAGGTAAACCTTGTAATTAAATGTCCAAACTCAAACATTCGTAGTGTTTGATATTTATGGTACCTCTGGGTCACGTTTACGGGTAATGTCATTGCGTTGAACCAAGTACCTTGCGCCTAACATAGCTGCAACAACGATGTCTGGGCACCGTCCCTCTAAATCGTCGAGGAGTAATAAGGAACTTGTCTAAGTTAATCCGCAGGAAGGGAAAATCTCCTCGGATACCTGACTAAAAAGATTAAGAAAAAGAAAAAGGTGAGACTATCAAAAATTGTTGTAGGACGATCAACAAGAAGACCTCATCAGGGAAATATGTGTGATAGGTAAATTATTCACACTTGAAAACTTAAACGCCAAACACTCCCAGGAGGTGTGTTTGCAATACTAGTTTCTTTGGAATTCTGTTTCTATATCACTTGAGTGAGTAGTCAGTTGGCAAAGAACTGGTACCAACCACAGTTACATAAACAGAGTGCAAGACAGAACTACATGTTCACATTCGTCATGTAGATCACATCCGTAGAGGGCCTTGATCCCATGGATACAGGGTATATAGGTAGTCTGGATAGTGAAGGATGCCCCCAGTACTCAGGTCCCTCAGATATAGGGTACTCTTTAATAATCAGCTTCATAATCTTGATCTCTAGTTAAAAGGTTATCTAGGTAACTTAAGAACTCTCCTAGTACTCAGAAGAATCCTCGGGGTGGATTACTTGTACCTGGTGTTGCCATAAACTGAGGTGAGTACAAGTTGATGTTATGTGTTCCTTGGTTGACATCCTCAGTACAGTGTCTGGGCAGACTGTGGTCCCCAGGAAGTGACTCATGAACCTATATTAGTCCCGAGGGAGTCAGAAGTCTCTGGCCAGAGCATAATGACTCCTGTCCTCTTTAGCCTGTTAGGCTGTTATGTTTATGTATCTCGGATTGGATATAATATTGGTCCGTTTGACCCACTAGACCTTTTGGCCACTATTTGTTCTACCCGAATCAGGTAGCGATAAGGTCCGTTTGACCTGGTTCTGTATGAACCTATTTGCCCAAAGGATAGAAGAGCCCGGGTTGGCTTAAGAATGTTCCGTTTTTAACATATGGCCCATTTTGGCTGAAGTTTTTCCTGAGTACTCAATCAAAGTCTTGATATATCTCAGAAGAACTTGTTAATAAAGTATTTTTTTTTTAAATTCAAGTTTGGATCAAGCGGGTCCTTACATGTGTTATTTGGCTTGAGAGTCAAAATATGAACTCCTTTGAATCTTTGTTGGCAAGTTGACTTGAGGCCATGAGAAGGAAACTGTGTTGAAATTTAATTGAAGGGTGACACTCTAGAATTGAGTGTGTCCACTCTCCTACCCTTCTTTAAACTCACAGTGGATGAGTTTTGTGTTGTGTAAATATCTATGGGTGTATTTGTGTTTTGGTGTGTTGTTTTTTATCTTGTTGTGAAGTGGTATTGAATCCCCTAGGTGTGTGGATAATCTCCCTAGCTTGGGGGTGACCCTCTTGCGGGTCTACGGTAGGGAGGAGAGCAGCATGTGTGGTGTTTCTTTCCTTGTGTGATATGCAGGTTTTCTAGGAGCTTATTGTGAAGCTTGGAGAAGATTATTGGATCTTAGAAAATATTTTATTTTCCTTAAGTCTTATGGAGAGCCTAATCTTTTAATAGCTCCTTCCTTGTCGATTTTCCAAAAGGAGAAAATTATCTCCCTATTGTTGTATAAATTGTTATTTTTGGAGTTGTGAGGAAATCCTTTGTTATTGGATTGTTGTTTGCATTCTACTCTTCATTAAGTTTTACCATTTTAAAATGAGGAAAGGAAGAGGAAATTGTCCTCTTGAGTTAGTTGGTCTAGGTTGTGAGGGTTGCATTGGACCCTTCCTCACCCTTGTGTATTTTTGTGGAGAGTAGTGACATCTTAATGTGCATTTGATTTATTCTTGCCTTGTGAACTTGACGTGTGTTTATCATAAGGTTGAATGGCATAATCTCTTGAATCCCTAACCCTTGTTATCATTAGAAATTGGCATTGTTTCCTTTGGATTGATAACTAGAAAAGATTGTATGAAGTGTATCTTGCTTTAAATTTTATGAGTGTAATTTGTTATGTGTGTGATTTCATTAGATTACCTTGTAAAAATACTAAGAAAGAAAGAGGTGAAAATTAGTTTTATGCATGGCAAATTGTTAAGAATTAACATATGTCCTTAAATTGTTCAATGAGGAATTTGTGTGCTTGGCGACCCTTTTTGGTAAATTACTTCTACAAAATAAAATTTTGCATTTTATAACTTTGTTTTTGTGTGAATTTGATATCATGTTATGCATACCTTGTGCGGAAAAGATGTTTAGGCTTCATATAGTAGAATAGTAAAATTAGAGGATCTTGCTATTAGATTCTTCTTGTGATATGCCTCTACTTTATGAACCTTGTGTTAGATAAATGTGTGGTGGTTTCGTAGTGTATATGTAGTGTTATATGGGTTATCGTTAACTCTATGATATGTGATGTGTTGTGAGTCACCATCTTGTGAGTTGAAATAATGTTGTTTGGGTTGGATTATGATCTATCAAGCATAGCTAGTAAATTGGTGTACTTACTTGAGGGTGTTGCCTTATCTCTAAATGTGAAGTCATGGTTGGATTCCAATTTGAGTTTATGTTTGAGTAAATTTCTTAGAGAACCTTTATAGTAATTATTATGTGACTTTGGGTATGAATGTTGTCCTTATTCACTAAGTAATGAACGACAAAGGAAAATTGTGTATGTGCTACCTTGTGAGTGTGAATACTTGTTATGAGCATGTTTACTATGTGTTGTGATTATCTCATACATGCTTAGTGTACTCATGAGCTTGTGATACTGGGTATCCATCCACGGGTTGAGTGTATAACTACAAGTATGATGGACTCATGCTCGTGTGGCTGCTTGTATGTGCACCCTATAAGGTCCAATCTTGGAGTTGGAGACCTTCCATGTGTGGAGTTAAGTAGTGGAGAGGAAGAACTTAGGAAGCTATGGCGACATGTTGTGGCATGGGTTTGGGATTACCCAACCAACCATACCTTCCTATGCCAGAGTACCCCCTACTTCTCCTTAGTGAATGGACCTTTAAGATGCCCATAGTGCTTTCCTATCATGCTCTATTTTCTTGACGGTACTAATGACATCTAACATGGGATTTTGGTTATGTTTTGGTATGGGCATGTGATTTTCTCGAGGCCATGCTACTTGTGTAGGTTTATTCTTACCTTGGTATCTTATTTGAGTGGATGTGTAGTATCATAGAGACATTTACATTCTAATGATGACATGTACCTTTGAGAAGGGCACGATGTACAATATTGATGACGTGTTACCTTTGAGAAGAGCACGATTCCACGTAAGAGTATGTGAAGGTGCATTGATAATACTTACCTACATGATGTTATTGCATTGGTTGTGTTTGCATAACACATGTAGTGACTGTGTTTCCCTCCTTCCTTATTGGTGACTTAACGATAGTCACATAGTGATGTAATGTGCACTTTCTTGGATTGCGATTATTTCTTTCAGTTGTTTGGTTATCTTTTTGTATCTTGGTTGTGTGGACCAGCCATGTTATTTTATCTTGTCTAAAAGTAGCTTAGCCACAACATTTGATTCTTTCTTTTGTTGTGTGACTCCTATGGTTATGTTGTTTTAATGTTCAAATTGTATGCATTTATTCATTTATTTATTTATTCTATTTTGGGTTTTGGAGACTTCTCCTCTTGGCTTTTCTAGATATTTATGTTGGCTAAGCTAGGTTCTTTCTATTTTTTCTACTGCTAGTCTTGTGTTGTGATGTTCTTCTCACCATGTCGATGGAGCGACCTCTGGTGGAGTGTATATAAAGAAGTAGACGTGGGAAACTTTTGAGGATGGGGGTAAGTGTGGACTAGTATGGGCTGGCCATTATCCACTTACCTTCCTAGTGATCTTGTTTCTTATATTGGCTATCTCTTGGAGGCTAAACCCCTTATACAAACAAGAGGTAGGTCATTGTGGAAATGTATGGAGGGGCCCCCAGGCACGTGGCCCTAAGACCATCATTCTACCTGGTTCTTGGATCTTTGGTTACTTGGCACTGGTTATTGGTTACTTGGTTCTATGATGAGACTATGACATCCCCCTAAACCTTTATGTGAGCCTTGTGAAGTTAATTCCTGTAATGTGGATGAATGAAAATGTTTGTTTGTGTAAGATCTGTATTTGATGTAATTTCATATGAATTGGTATTTTCTCTATAAACTTGTAATGTGATGTGTGAAGATTCTCTATACATGTGTATAGAAGATTGATGATCTTGAGATTAGATGTGCTGAATTTCAACCTATAGAGTGTATTTTGTGAAAGGAATTAAGCCTTTATAACATTTAGTTACCATGCTTTATTTTCTTGAGAAGAGTTCTTTATTGCATATGTTATCTTCTGTAATTACCTTGTCTGGTGCAAAGAAGTTCAGGAAAATGCTTCCAACCTCCTCTTGATGACTTCTGGGAGTAACTCATTTCCTAGGGGGGTAGTATGTAAGGCCCGCCCTTGTCTGACTGGTGTGTATCCTATTATTCACCTAGCTCTAGATTAAAATGATAAAATGATTGATTATTATATAATATGGTTTTCAGCTGGATATAGGTAGTGATTGGTTATACATCCTCATTAATATGTTAAATTTTCTTCGGCTATAATCTGTATATGTGGAATTAACTTTGAGATTAAGTGTGTAGGTATTTCTAACAAAACCAGAGATACTAGAGATTATTCCACACCTTATGTCGTAATCCCTTGTGAAGTCGATCTAGTTCCATGAGGAACCAAGATCAAAACACTTTCATGCAACCGATCCATCACATTTACCTTCTTTATGATCAAGATAATATCTATGATGAAGAAGCTATCCATGAGCACCTTGATCCTATCCATAATCCTCTATCCATCCATGAGTGAGATATCTAAATTACTCCTAGTCATCTATAATCAAGCCCTATCCAGAATGAGCAAACATCCACTTGTCATGATGAGACACTTGTCCACCAAGCAAGCGTAGAAGATCAAACCAATAATACTCCTCTGCCATCCATTATTGACCAAGCTGCAAATCCTCCACCATATATCCTTGCTCTTGCTACCTTCAGGCATGAATGTTCTTTCTTAGAACACCAACAACCATTATCCGCTATCTCACCTTCCTCATCTAATAAAGAACTTGTGTCTAGTGTTCCACCTACACATAATCCTGCTGTCCGCTGCATACTCCAACATATGAACTATCAAGGTAAAGGCTTAGGCCTTCATGAACGAGGTATTTTGGAGCCTGTCCATGTCAATGTTCCTCCTCCTTCATACGGCCTTGGATACATACCCCAAGGTGAGCAAACTCAAGATGTTGGTACTTCCTCTACTCCTCCTAAGTCTACCACTTTCCATCACAAATCCTATTATATTCCCAAAACATATGTCACCATTCCACCTCCATCATCCTATAATTGTCAAAAGCATGTGACCATACACCTTCCACCATCGAATCTCCCTCCACTATTTCCAACTCCTAATATCTCACCATCTAAACTCCCTCCGCTACTTCCAACTCCTAATATCCCACCATCCAATCTACCTCTGCTACTTCCAACTCCTAACACACCTCCATGCCTTTTACCACCACTTCTTCCAACACCTTATCCATCCATCTATAAATCCTCTAAATATCTCAATCATGGCTGACAAATGCACATATTATCTAAACAAGGAGCTTTTACCAACCCCACTTCTACCATCCCACGAGGATTCAATGACAAATATGTGGATGCCTCTACCTATAAAGTAAAAAATCCTAAGAGTCCTCATGACCTAGGATAAAAAAGCCAAGAATCAAAGAATTATCCATATCAAAAGCTGCATACACCCATACACTTCAATGCCAAATTGAAAAAGGTGTGGGTCCCCAAGCAACAAATGATTACTCCAAAATCTACACAAAAGTTGCATACACCCAAGCCCATACCTCTGCAGGTACTATCTAAAAGCAAAAGGGTTTGGGTACCTAAGAAAAAATCCCTCAAGATACATGAGGCATCCACCTCTCAAGAATCTCAACCATCTACTTTCTCCCATTCCATACATAAGTCTCAAATTCTTCCATCCCATATGGCAAGCAAAAATCAAAAAAATACGAAGTCTATGTGGGTCCATAAATTCCTAAATCATTCATCCACCAAGCAAAAATTTCTATTGCTTCCTACACCACCCTCCTATCATCAGCTTCAATGTTTATCATGATACATGCAACCGTTGGTCATGGTTCCCTTCCATTCCACAACACTTCCATATAACTCCATCTCCCCTCCCTTCCACTACTATCCTACATATCTTCCTCATCCTATGGTCCATGATTTTGCATAAACCTTCCTTCCATATTTGGATAAGTCCTTCTGTATTCTGCATCATCATCCACTATCGTACCTTCCATAATCCGCTATCTACATACTCATATCTCCCTTTCATATAATCCCCTACCAACATCTGTGAGAACACTTAACATTGTTCATGCGACAACATCTATCTAGTAGGACTATCACCTTTCAAGGAACTCTATACTTGAGTCTTTCCATATCCGTGTTCTCCTACCCAAATGTTTCAAAAAAGAAAAGAAAAAAGTAAAGAAAAATCCCTTCATCCAATGGTGGAAACCAGGCAAACAGGCACCTTGGATAAGTACCATGATGAAAACCTGGTAAACAGGCGTCATGTGTAATGTTGATCTTCTATGTCACCTACACTTGGGGGCACTTTGTCTTATTGGCATATCACTCTTCTCCTACCAGTTTCCTTTCATACCATTTCCTATCTTATCCTCTGTCCATTACATACCTATCTGGTCCCGTCCATCCATCCAAACTTCCTTTCCTCTATTCTTTGGTCTTGATAAAGATTGGGGGCACAATGTTGACAAATGTTTTGAATGGCTCTTGACATACCTTATCCCTCCATACCATGCAAATCATTCATTATCCTCTCATCCTCCTATCATCATTAGCATTGTCATGAACAATCCTATGTACTCTACCTACAATGGGGCATGTTACACTTATGCGACATAGTCCTTGGAGATCACATCCTTGTTTCCTTCTATCCACTATTGCCCATCCTCATAACCATCTGTATCTACTATCTTCCATCCATTAACATATCTGTGGTGGTTCCTTGTCATTAGTATTGTTTGTTCCATATCTATTCCATGTCATGTCTCTTTTTGTTCCATATCTGATCCATATCGTGTCTGATCTAATCCAGATCTGATCCATATCATGTCTTATCTGATCCATATCTAATCCATGTATGTTCCATATCATGTCTCATCTGATCCATATCTTGGGTCCATTAGGGTTCTTGTCAAACTATGTTACCTCTGCGTTGTTATGTAGGCAAGGCCATTATCAATGCACCCCCGAGGCTCTGCTTCCCTATCCATCTCATATCTTGTCGTCTATCCTCTAGTCCATCCATGGTCCATGCCCTGAACTATGTTGCCTCTGCATCATCACGTAGGTAAGGCCTTTATTCTAATGTGCCCCCAAGGCACTAGGTCAGTCTCTTAGGGTCCATCTCACCAATAAGGATTGTGAAATCTTCTCACCAAACAAGCAAGTGCAAGCATTACCCACTCTTCAAGCAGAAATTTTGACACAAGGCATTTTAACCTATCCAAAGCAAAGCAAATACCCAAGGCCTTCTAAATGATTGTCACTCAAATTATGGCAAGAAACAAAGACATCTAAATGCAAGAATGTTTTGTGTTGGTTAGATTAACTTACAGAGTCTTGATTTATGCTAGCATGCCTTTCTATGCTACTCGAGGTTGCCAAAAGCTAGAGATGCTATGATGGGGGCATGATTATTTTCTTTGTCTGCTGCTTGTGGATTAAACTTTAGTAATGTGATGATTTTTGTCTAACGACATGATCGGTAAAAGATCATCGAGGACTCTAAGGTCTAAACATGAAAAGGGGCAATTCTTGTCTGTTGAAATGCAAGAAATACTCAGATCATCTAGATTCAACTTTGACTAGATGCTTGTATTAACTTACTAAATCAAAATCCATGTAAGTAATATTCAGGTCATCTCAGTTTAATTATGCCTAGATGCTTGTATTTTCTTACAACATAATAAAGCCCAATGATGAAAGCACTTCAAAATACTTGCTATATCAAGGTGACAAATATCCATATCTATATCCATACCATATCCAATCACATCTCATATCCATACCATATCTAATTGCATCTCATATTCGTACCCATATCCATATCCATACCGTATCTAATTGCAAGTCTATCCTTAATCCATGCCAATCAAGTCAAGTCAATCTTGTCAAATGATCTGATCACAATCAGTGGTCTTGATCCTTGTCCAGTTGTAAACCATATCAATTAGTCATAACTATCCTTCATGTTGCTCTAGGGATACATCACTCCCTGCCATGACAACACTGTCGTATATCGTTATCATATCAAATGTCTTAGACATGATGTTGTTTTGTCGAAACCAGACCTGGAGTCTTATATGACATACTTCATTCTTGAAACCAGACATCATCAATCTATATCCTGGGTTTACCGCTTGACAGGGGCAATACCTTATTTGTGCCCGTATCATTTATGCATACTTGCTTACTTGCTTGTGTGTGTCATCATTTTATCTTGCATCCTGTATCATTCACCTCTTTCTTCTACATACAACCATTTCATCTCTCGTTAACCTATCTCATCATGAGATTGTCTGTCTCACGCCGTCTGCCTTCTCCCCGTCCAATCTCTCGAGGGGGCATCCTATCATCATAACTTGTACCAGGGGCAAACTGGGGCATGTATCATTATCAGACTATTTATTCTTTGAAACAACGTGATAAAACACATTGCTTGAAAGAGGGGCAAAATGTAGACACCTAAAATTGGCTCAGGTTGAATTAAGTAAATATTCTAATATTTATCTTAATTCATATTTTCTTCTATCAATTAAATAAATATTATAAGTTTATTTGATTGGTTCATTATCCTATAATTAAATAAAATCATTTTATTTAATTAAAATCCCTAAATTCTTCTAATGTCTCAAAGCCCACATTTCCCATGCGGTCACAACACGTATTCACACGTGTCATGTCCACATGCGTCATGTGGTCATGATACAAACTATCAAAAATTTTCCCACTCTTCCCTAGAAATCCCCTCTCACGCGTAGGCATGCTCGCTGACGTACGCTTAAGGTGAAATTAATATAGTTGTTGGCGGTACCAAATACATGTGCGCACACCCTACGCAAGGAAACACGTGGTTTCCTAACTTAGGTTAATCTCACGAATTATATTTGAACAACAGTTGTTTTAGGTGATAGATCATTTTTCAGTAAAGCACGATCATCTAATTCTTCTTTCCATTTTTTGGAATTTAATATTAATTTCTCCTCCTTCAGACTTAGAATTTTCAACCAAGCCCGTTCATTTGCCCTCTTCCTTTTCTTGGAATTTAATTTTGATTGTATTTCTATCATGTTCATTTTACTGTTTCTCTGAAATTTAATTTTGATTGTATTTCTAACTCATTCCCCTTCCTGTTGTGCAAGATCTTCTTATGTTATCCTTTTTTTTTTCTTCACATTCTTTATCAGACAACGTTAACACTGTATCCTTTACATTATTCCTAATTTCTTGGTAAACCAGATCACTTAAACAGGGTTGGCTAACTTCAGTCGACTCAGTCCCCCTAGGGTTCTATTCTAGGTTTTAGTTCAACGTTTGAATTAATTTTAATAATCGACCTATTCCTAAACAAAATTAATGGTAGGTTAAACTTACTTAGTTCTCTTAGCCCTGTTCGGAAATGCCATGCATTTTCTCCTCTTTGTTTTCCAAGGTTAGTTGTTCTTTCTCTTTCTCTCTCTTTTTTTCAATTAGACGTTTATTCTTAAAATCTACAGTTGAGTTTAAAATGGCCACTCATGGAATGCATGTGATGGCTTATTTGAATTTATTTTCAATGTCCTTTGTAAATGAAAGGATCATACTTTCCTCTTCATTTTCTTGTCATTTAATTTAGGATAATTGTTAAAACTTCCAAGAAACTCTTCCTTAAAATTAAAATATATTTACCTATGCTCTTTTTAAATTGTAATTGTATAAACAATGTATTTCTAAATTGCAACTCTGAGTTTAAACATCTATTCAATTCATATTATATATTATGCATAAATAAATCCCACTTTCCTCGATTAAAATTTCTATTTCAAGTCAAATGTTTTAAACTACATATAGTTTGCCTTCAATGAATAGTGATTAGTGGAAAGTGAATAGTAAATAGTGAAAAGTGAATAGTAAAAGTAAATAGTGAATAGTGAATAGTGAATAGTGAAATGGTCCCCATCCTAGGAAGAGACCCTCAAGGTGGCGGTAATTTCAAAAGCAATACTGCAGGCCAAATTTTATTTCTTTCATGGTAGCAAAATTTAAAACTAATATTTCTACTAAGCTTGCACAATAATAATACTTTTACAAATTTACTTAAAACATCAACTAACTCACAATTTGCAAGTAGAAGAAGAAGGAACTAGACAAGTCTAATATCCTTTTAAAACAAATTTCCTCTTCCTTTCCTCATTTTAAAATGGTAAAACTTAATGAACAGTAGAATACAAACATCAATCCAATAACAGAGGATTTCCTCACAACTCCAAAAATAATAATTTATACAACAATAGTGAGATAAGTTTCTCCTTTTGGAAAATCGACAAGGAAGGAGCTATTAAAAGATCAGGCTCTCCATAAGACTTAAGGAAAATAAAATTATTTTCTAAGATCCAATAATCTTCTCCAAGCTTCACAATAAGCTCCCAGAAAACCTGCATATCACACAAGGAAAGAAACACCACACAAGTTGCTCTCCTCCCTACCGTAGACCTGCAAGATGGTCACCCCCGAACTAGGGAGATTATCCACACACCTAGGGGATTCAATACCACTTCACAACAAGATAAAAATAACACACCAAAACACAAATACACCCATAAATATTTACACAACATAAAACTCATCCACTGTGAGTTTAAAGAGGGGTAGGAGAGTGGACACACTCAACTCTAGAGTGTCACCCTTCAATTAAATTTCAACACAGTTTCTTTCTCATGGCCTCAAGCCAACTTGCCAACAAAGATTCCAAGGAGTTCATATTTTGACTCTCAAGCCAAATAACACAATTTCTCAAAGTCACACAAATTCCCTCAAGGCTTTCAACATCCCAAAAGAAACAAGGCATGCACTCGAGGAGGATCACTCCTCCCCTACCTCACACTTGATGAGCATTTCTCTCAAGTGGAAGAAGCTCTGTCAACATCCCAATAAAATTTCTCCACAATAACAAAATTTACAACACAAGCAAAATAAATAATTTTCACACATCCTTCATGCAACAAATAGAAATACAAAGGAAAAACCATGAAATCCAACCTTAAAAAGCCCTTTAATGGATGAAGTTGATGTAGAGTTCCTCTCCAGCCTCCTCTCCAAATCTCCCTTCTCAAAAAAAAAAAATCTCTATGATCACAAGCAAGGGATAATGAATGGAGGATATATGATGGCTAGAATAATTTCGGCATTATGAGGCTATGAAGAGGAGAATAGAGAAGGAATTTGGCATTATGAGGATGCCATAAGAAGATTTCCTAGAGGAAATTAGGCATGATAAGAATGCAAGAATGAAGTCCCCCTGCAAGAATGAAGTTCCCTTGTAAGAATCAAGTTCCCCTGCAAAAATTCAGTCTCTCTAATTGATTAGAGAAGGGTCTTATTTATAGATTTTATGAAAAGGGAATGGAAGGTGAGGATCAAGAATTGAGATTAAGGGCTCACATTATTTGTGAATTTTAAATTCATATTGGATGAATTAATTTTATTTTTTTTTTTGGAAGAGTGGATTATAACATCAAGGGCTCACATTATTTGTGAATTTTAAATTCATAGAGGATGAAATAAAATTCTTTTTTTTTGGGAAGAGTGGATTATGACATCAAGGGCTCACATTATTTGTGAATTTTAAATTTATAGTGGATGAATTAAAAATTGATTTTTTTGGGAAGAGTGGATTATGACATCAAGGGCTATCATTATTTATGAATTTTAAATTCACATGTGAGGACAAAAATGAATTAAAAATTGTAATATTTATGAATTTTTTTAAGATTGTAATATTTAAATAACCCCACTCCTTTTTCCACTATCCCAAGTGGAATTAAAATAATATCCCCACCCATGAAGGACCACACCACTTCATGGGGACTCTCACCAAAAGTGAGGGAACAAGAAGATAAGCCTCTCCATTATTGGTGGACCATGGAGTCATTTCAAGCCTTGGAAATGGAGAAAGGATGGGCTTGAGTGTTGATCCCACTCATCCTATCCTTCCCATGCCTCCAAATTCGTCACTTAACTTCACTGTGAAGTTAAGGTGACCATACGGAGGTTAACCAAGGGTTACCCAAGTCAAAAGTGACCTTAGACCCATGGGCTATAACTTAGGGTCAATTTAAACTTAGTTAGGACACCCAGGGTCAAATTAAGACACAAGAAAAGGGTATCAAAAATTTAAATTAAAAAAATGAAATTCAAATACAATTCTTACAACACAAATCATAATTCAATTTTACAAAAGGGTAGACCTAACCCATTCAACCTCATGCAAGACAATATTACAACATTACAACATTGCACCAAACACAGAGTTGATCTTGGTTCCTCATAGAACTAGATCAGCTTCACAAGGGATTACGACATAAGGTGTGGAATAATCTCCAGTATCTGTGGTTTTGTTAGAAATACTTGCACACTCAATCTCAAAGTTAATTCCACATATACATATTATAGCCAAAGCAAATTTAACATATTAATGAGGATGTATAACCAATCACTACCTCTATCCATCTGGCAACCATATTATATAATAATCAATCATTTTATCATTTTAATCTAGAGCTAGGTGAATAATAGGATGCACACCAGTCGAACAAGGGCGAACCTTACAGATACAGTTTCCTAGAAGGAGGCCATGGAAGATGAGATGGCTTCTTTGGAAAAGAATAATACTTGGGACTTGGTTCCCTTGCTTGAAGGATGGAAACCTTTTGGATGCAAATGGGTGTTCAAAAATAAATTCGGTGTAGATGGCAGTGTTGAGAAATATAAGGGTAGATTGGTTGCAAAGGGGTATTCTCAAGTGGAGGGAATGGACTATGGTGAGATTTTCTCTCCTATTGTAAATCTGACATCTATTCAATTCTTGTTATCTCGTGTAGCAGCATATGATCTAGAAATGGAACAGATGGATGTGAAGATAGCATTCCTTCTTGGTGACTAGCTAGAGCATTATGTGGTGAAAGGTAAAGAAAATTTGGTTTTCAAGTTGAAAATGTCTTTGTATGGTTTGAAACGGTCTCCTAGGATGTGGTACTAGAAGTTTGATGCCTTTGTGTTGAGTATTAGATTCCAGAGATCAAAATTAGATCATTGTGTTTATTACAAGTTTGACAATGATTGCATTCTCATTATTGCATTATATGTTGATGATATGTTACTCATTTGGAATGGTAAAAGTTTGATTACTGATTTGAAGTCTCACTTGTCAGCATAGTTTTAGATGAAAAATCTTGGGGCATCTTGGTACATTCTAGGATTGGAAATCAAAAGAGACAAAGCAAACAGAAAACTTTAATTAGGTCAAAGTAAGTATGTTAACATTGTGTTGGAGAGATTCAACATGATGGATTTCAGACCTTTGACTATTCCTGTTACAATGGGGACAAAGTTATCTATTGAAGATTTCCCAAAGTCTCCTTCTAAGATAGAGGATATGAGCAGAGTTCCTTATGCTAGTGCAGTTGGCAGTTTGATGTATGCGATGATCTGCACAAGACCAGACATTGCCCAAGCAGTGGGAGTCCTTAGTCGATTTATGGATAATCCTACATGGGTACATTACGAAGCAATGAAGAGAGTGTTCTAATATTTGTGGGGTACCTCTGAGTATTCCTTATGTTATCATGGTTATCCTACAAGACCTCAGCATTCACTTTGTATTCATGGATTTGTGGATTCAGATTGGGCAGGTGACATTGACAACAGGAGGTCCACTAGTGCTTATGTGTTCACTATGTTTGGTGGTGCTATTAGTTGGATGAGTAAGAAGCAACCTGTGGTCACTTTGTCCACTACTGAAGCTGACTACATGGCAGAAAATCATGTTAGTAAAGAAGCCATTTGGCTTAAGAGATTGTGTTCTAATGTTGGGTTTGATGCAGGGAATATTACTATTTGTTGTGATAGTTAAAGTGCCATATGTTTGGCAAAGAATCCTACTTTCCACGTAGAGACTAAGCATATTGATGTCCAGTACCATTTTGTTCGTGACATGGTAGAGGATGGGAAGGTAAACTTGGAAAAAGTTGAAACTTTGATGAATGTTGCCGATTCCTTGACAAAACCTATGAGCACAGGGAAGTTCAAATGGTGTTCAGAGTCTATGCGCCTCACAACCCCTAGTAATTAAAACATGGTGTTGATACTCCCTTTGCTCTTGCAAGGTGTTCAACAAGTGGGAGAATGTTAAGAAAAGTGTCTCAACCTTTCAACTTTGAAAGATTACTATTCTTCCCAGTTTTGGTCTTTTTGAATAATCTTTATCTTGGATAATGCTCTAGAACTTTTAAAGTTTCCAAGAGAGCTAAAAATAGCGAGACTTACTATTTTTAGTAAGTTCTTTGATTGAACTTGGATTAACCTAAAATTTTTCTCAGAAGGTGCAGAACAACTAAGTGAACATCTCAGGTGAGTTTCATCTCAAGATCATATCTGGATCATGAGATATTAAAGATTCTATTTTTGAAACTGCTGAAAATAGTCTTTGAACTCAATTACCAGAATCAAAACTTCTCTAAACATCATAAAAATTGGGATAGCTAGCATATCTGATT
The DNA here is from genome assembly GCA_027924645.1 of Cunninghamia lanceolata. NCBI lineage: Eukaryota > Viridiplantae > Streptophyta > Pinopsida > Cupressales > Cupressaceae > Cunninghamia > Cunninghamia lanceolata. Next base: position 11,164,383 of record BSBN01000377.1, read on the forward strand.
ATAGGGTGATAGATCTCTTCACAAGCTTTCTGACGCATTAAATGATTCATCAATCAGACACCTGGGTCAAAAGTTATGGCCTCTGGAAGTTGGACCTTTTATTTTGGGAAATGTAAAAAATGTGTTGGACACATAAAAGAGATGTAAAGGGGAGAGTTACACATGTTGGTGTGTGGTTTGGCACATCACAAGGCATCTTTTATTGGAGATAATTTGGATGCCACTTTTTGGGTGGTTTTAGCTCATGGTTTTGTAATTATTGTTGGCGGTGTACTGTATTGTATCTCTTATATATCAGGAACTTGAGATGGAGGTTGTATGTAAGAATCTTATAGATGTTGAGTTACCTCCTAGATCTCTGGTTGGATACACTCCTATAAAAGATTGCTCTTCAAGTATATTGTAATCTTTATGATTCCTGAATAATATATTGGGTGGCTTTGGAGTGTGGGGTTTCTTACTTGAAAGTGTTTTCCCCACGTATATCTTGTGTTGTGAGTTTTTTGTTTACATTTGGAAGTTGTTATTATCTTTCTATTAATGTGCATCTTAATATGTAACTGTAGAAGTTAAAATTTGCATAAATCTTTCCTCAATAGATTAGTGTAGGAAGCGTTTTCCACGTAGCTTGCTTCATTTTAGTTGGTATCAGAGCCTGATCACCTTTGGTTCTAGTTGTTGGGTAGAGGGTTTTTTGAGCTGATCTTCATTTGAGTGGGAGATTGTGTAGAGGATTTTGAAATCTTTGTTGCAGATAAGAGATGGCGAGCACATCTGGGAGGTTTGAGATAGAGAAGTTTAATGGTAATAATTTTGAGTTGTGGAAACTCAAAATGGAGGACATGCTTGTAGATTAGGATTTATGGGAAGCTGTATTTGGTACAAAACCAGTGGTAATGTCTCAAGAAGACTGGGATCTCAAAGATCGAAAAGCTAAGGGTTTGATAAGACTCTATTTGGCTAATTTAGTGCTCCTGAATATCCATGAAGAGAAGATGACAAAGGAACTTTGCAAGAATCTTGGAGATGTTTATTAGGTTAAATCCCTATTGGACAAGTTATTCCTATGAAAGAAATTGTATTCTCTGATGATGGAGGTTGGAGGAACTATCTCTAATCACCTGAACACATTCAATATGCTTGTTGCCTAGATGACCTTTGATGGTGTGAAGATGGAGGAGGAGAATCGATGTATGACATTATTGTGTTCCTTACCAGATTTGTGGGACCACCTTGTTATGGCCATTGGGAGTACCACTACCACCTTCAAGATGGATGAAGTGGTTTCTTCACTGTTATCTGAAGAGATGTGAAGAAAGTCTTCTGAATTAGCTAAGGAGGCTCTTATAGTTCATGGTAGATCTAAAAAGAAGGGAAAGAAAAAGGATAGGAAGAAGGAAGAAAAAGGAAGATCCAAATCCCATTGGAGATCTAAGTCTCCCAGAAAGTCCAAGGCCCTATGTTGGAACTACGGCAAACCTGGTCACTTCCTCAAGGAGTACGAGGAGAAAAAGAAAAAGAAGAAGAACTATGATCCAGATTCTGACAAGTCCTCTCAGGATGAAGGAGAAGCATTTGTCACTACCTTAGCAATGCATGCATCTGAGGATGTGTGGCTTATTGACTCTGGTACATCTTTTCACATTACCTCATATCGGGGCTAGTTTTTGAAGTATGAAGAATACGATGGTGGAAAGGTGTACTTGGGTGATGATTCTCACCTGGATATTGTTGGCCATGGAAGAGTCTTGATTCGATTCCTTGATGGAAGAGTAAAGGGAATCAATGGTATTCTGCATATCCCTAGTTTGACACAGAACCTTCTTTTTGTAAGTAAATTAAATGATGTGGGTGTGCAGGTTGTTTTCTCAAATGGAGGATGCAAGATGACTAGAGGATCTATGGTGTTGGCTAAGTGTGTTTGGATTAGTACTCTGTTTCATCTTGATGCATGCACAGTTCAGTCAATAGTGCCTCTATTTCGAAGAAGAGAGCTTTAGAGTCTTCATACTCACCCTTGGAACTAGCAGTGAAGAAGATTGTTGCATCTACTTCTGATGGTCATGCTTTCTGGGTACCTAAGGGTGCTCATTCTATGGAGATGAAACTTTTAGCTAAGAAGAGAATGTTATGGCACTAAAGGCTTGGTCACATTGGTGAAAAAGGTTTGAGGACCCTAAAGAATAAAAATATTGTTGAGGGTATGAATGATTGTAACCTTGAGTTTAATTTATGTTAACAATGCATTTATGGAAAAATAGAACCGTGTTTAATTTTATTCCAGTTCTCACAAATCATCTGAGGTGTTGGACTTGATTCATTCTGATTTGTTTGGTCCTATTAATGTTCCTTCGATTTCAAAATTTGTTTACTTTGTTTTATTTATTGATGATTATAGTAGGACATGGGTGTATTTCCTTATAAGTAAATCTGAAGTCTTTAAAAGATTTAAAGAGTTCAAATCTCTTGTAGAGAATCCAAAGGATAGAAAGATTAAATGTTTGAGTACTAACAACGGTGGTGATATCTGTTCAGTAGATTTTGACAAGTTCTATAAAGAATAGGGGATTGAGAGGCACAAGACAACTCCATATACCCCTCAACAGAAAGGAGTTGTAGAGAGGATGAATAGAATGCTGATGGAGAGGGCAAGGATTATGCTAAGTGAAGCTAGTCTTGAACAGAAGTTTTGGGCCGAAGCTGTTGCTACCACTTGTTACCTAGTTAACAGGTCTCCTACATCAATGCTTGTTGATAAGAAACCTATGGATGTATGGTCTAGTAAAAATCCTTCATTAAGACACATTTGAGTATTTAGTTGTGAGGCATATGCACATGTGCCGAAGGAGAAGAGGTCTAATTTGGAGAACAAGGTTGTAAAGTGTATCTTCATCAGTTATGGCATCGGTGTGAAAGGGTACAAGCTTTGGGATCTAGTAACTGAGAGAGTTCTATATAGAAAAAGCATGATCTTTAGAGAGCTCAATCCTTCTTTTGTTGTCTTGCGGCCAGAGAAAGAAGAGAAGAAAGATGATGTGGTTCATCTTCCTTCCACCCTTGAGAAAGTTGAACCAAAAACATCTATTGGACTTGATAATGAGGTGAGCTCTAGTAGCTCTGAAAGTTTATAAGAAGATGAAGAACCTCAACCTCAATCTTTGAGGAGGTCCACGCAGATAAGGAAGCAACCTAATATGTTTGGTTATTCATTGCATGATTCCAATTGTATTTTTTCTTTGATTTCTAACTCTGATGAGCCTAGAACTGTGAAAGAGGCTATGGGTATGAAAGATGTAGGTTCCTGGAAGAAGGCCATGGAAGAGGAGATGGCTTCTTTGGAAAATAATAATACTTGGGACTTGGTACCCTTGCCTGAATGATGAAACCTGTTGGATGCAAATGGCTGTTGAAAAAGAAATTCAGTATAGATGGTAGTGTTGATAAATATAAAGCTAGATTGGTTGTGAAGGGGTATTCTTAGGTGGAGGGAATTGACTATGGTGAGATTTTCTCTCCTATTACAAAGTTGACATCTATTTGGTTCCTGTTATCTCTTATAGTAGCATATGATCTAGAAGTAGACCAGATGGATGTGAAGATAACATTCCTTCATAGTGACTTGGAGGAGGAAATCTATATGTCACAGCCAGAGCACTACGTGGTGAAAGGTAAAAAAAATTGTGTTTGTAAGTTGAAAATGTCTTTGTATGGTTTGAAATAGTCTCCTAGGATGTGGTTCCAAAAGTTTGATGCCTTTGTGTTGAGTATTAGATTCCAGAGATCGAAATCAAATCATTATGTTTACTACAAGTATGACAATGATCACATTCTCATTATTGCATTGTATGTCAATGATATGTTACTCATTGTAAATGGTGAAAGTTTGATTTCTGATATGAAGTCTTAGTTGTTAACATAGTTTGAGATGAAAAATCTAAGGGTAGCTCGGTACATTCTAGGAATGGAAATTAGAAGAGAGAGAAAATAGAAAATTTTTGTTAGGCCAGAGTAAGTATGTTAACACTATTTTTGGAGAGATTCAGCATGATGGATTTCAGACCTTTGATTGATCCTATTACAATGGGGACAAAGTTATCTATTGAAGATTGTCCAAAGTCTCCTTCTAAGATAGAGGATATGAACAGAGTTCCTTATGCTAGTGTAGTTGGTAGTTTGATGTATGTGATGGTCTACACAAGACCAAACATTGCCCAAGCAGTGGGAGTCCTTAGTTGATTTATGGCTAATCTTGGATAGGTACATTAGGATGGAATGAAGAGAATGTTTAGATATTTGTGGGGTACTTCTGAGTATTTCTTATGTTATCATGGTTATCCCACAGGACCTCGCCATTCACATTGTATTCGTGGATTTGTGGATTTAGATTGGGCAGGTGACATTGACAGTAGGAGATCCACCAGTGCTTATGTGTTCACTATGTTTGGTGGTGCTATTAGTTGGATGAGTAAGTGGCAACCTATGGTCACTTTGTCCACTACTGAAGCTGAGTACATGGTAGTAACTCATGGTTGTAAAGAAGCCATTTCGCTTAAGAGATTATGTTCTGATGTTGGGTTTGATGCAAGGAAGATTACTATTTGTTGTAATAGTCAGAGTGCCATATGTTTTGTAAAGAATCCTACTTTCCAAGGATTAAGAATATTGATGTCCAGTACCATTTTATTCGTGACATGGTAGAGGATGGGAAGGTAAACTTACAAAAAGTTGAAACTTTGATGAATGTTACAGATTCCTTGACAAAACATGTGAGCACAGAGAAGTTCAGATGGTGTTTAAAGTCTATGGGCCTCACGACCCCTAGCAATTAAATCATGGTGTTGATACTCCCTTTTCTCTTACAATGTGTTCAACAAGTGGGAGAATGTTAAAAAAAGTGTCTCAAGCTTGCAACTTCAAAAGATTACTATTCTTCATAGTTTTAGTCTTTTTGAATAACCTTTATCTTGGATAATGGTCTAGAACTTTCAAAGTTTCCAAAAGTTTCCAAGAGAGCTAAAAATAGTGAGACTTACTTTTTTTTAGTAAGTTATTTGATTAATCTTGGATTGACCTAATTTTTTTCCCAGAAGGTGTGGAACAGCTAAGTGAACATCTCAGGTGAGTTTCATCTCAAGATCATATCTGGGTTGCGAGATATTAAAGTTTATATTTTTGAAACTGCTAGAAAAAGTCTTTAAACTCAATTACCTGAATCAAAACTTCTCTAAATGTCCTAAAATTGAGATAACCAACATAGCTAGATATATGGTGGTAGATCTATTCGTGATCTTTCTGATGCATTAAATGGTTCATCAATCAGACACCCAGATCAAAAGTTATGGCCTCCAGAAGTTGGGCCTTCTATTTTGAGAAATTTAAAAAACGTGTTGGACACATAAAAGAGCTATAAAAGGGAGAGTTACACATTTTGGTGTGTGGTTTGGCACATCTCAAGGCATCTTTGATTGGAGATAATTTGGGTGCCACTTTTTGGGTGGTTTTAGCTCATGGTTTTTTAATTAATGTTGGTGGTGTACTATATTGTATGTCCTATATATCAGGAATATGAGATGGAGGTTGTATGTAAGAATCTTATAGATGTCGAGTTACCTCCTGAATCTCTAGTTGGATATACTCCTGTAAAAGCTTGCTCTTTAAGTATATTGTAATATTTGTGATTCCTAAAAAGTATATTGGGTGGCTTTGGTGTGTGGGATTTTTTACCTGAAAGGGTTTTCCCCACGTATATCTTGTGTTGTGAGTTTTGTGTTTGCATTTGGAAGTTGTTATTATCTTTCTATTAATGTGCATCTTAACTTGTAATAGTAAAAGTTGAAATTTTCATAAATATTTCCTCAGTAGATTAGTGTAGGAAGCATTTTATGTGTACCTTGCTTCCTTTCACTTGTCCCAAGACCAACAAACAAAAATGTGATTGGAACTAAGTGGATATTTCAGAACAAACTGAATGAGAATGGAGAAGTGGTAAGAAACATGGCAAGACTTGTGTGTAAAGGTTACTCACAAGTAGAAGGAATAAAATATGAGGAAACCTATGCTTTTTTGGCAAGAATGGAGGCCATCAGGTTCTTTTTGGCTTTTGCAGCACATAAGGATTTCAATGTATATCAAATGGATGTGAAGTCTATTTTCTTGAATGGTGAATTGGAAAAAGAAGTACACATGATGAAGGGGGTAAATCTCAAAACACACAACAATAGAAATTACACATAGAAAATAGAAATGTTCTTTTATTGATTTGGACAACTCATTACATTATAGAAGCTCAAATATAATCAGAGGATGAATCCTCCACATGATGCAACACATTATAGTTTCCTATCTCAAGACTCTAGAATCTTCTACCTTTTGTAACCCCAAATCTGCTAGGGTTTCTATTTTCCCACCTGTTCTTGACTATACATTTTCCCCCTTATCTCTACTACCTCCAAGGTTACCAAAAATGGTTATAAATAGCCTTTTTTGGTGGCCTCCAGCCAAATTTCAAATTTTGCTTCTCCCTCCAAAAATAGGTCAACTTCTAGGAGCCATAACTTTTGATCTGTTTGTCTGATTGACGAACTGTTTGAAGCACCAAAAATCTCATGGAGTGATCTATGCGATAAGAATCCTCTCTACTAATTCCACCCAATTCGGGGCCATACGGGGCCATTTAGTGCCTCAAACCTAAATTTAAATAATTTTTGGGTGTTTTTTGGGAAATGAAAACTTTAATATCTTTTAACCTACAAATGATCTTTGTCTAGTTCCTTCACTAAAGTTCTTATTTTTTATTTACAAATCTTCTTGTAAATTTTCACTTCTATACTTTCCCAAATGCAAACTTTCTAAAAATAGCAGTTTGCTATTTTAAGCAATTTGGAAAAACTAAAGGTTCTACATCATTATTCAAGAAATTATGGAACTGAAAAATACTAATTTTAAAAAGAAATTAAAAAAAATCAACAAATTTCAATAAATATCTTTTTTTGGGTGATGCAAGATTGCTCTTACACCTCAAGATGCTCCTACATTAATACATAGAAAATCGAATGGATTTCAGTTATTAGATAAACTAGATATGGTTTGCAAGTTGAAGAATGCACTGTATGGATTAAATCAAGCTCCAAGAGCTTGGTATGCAAGGTTAGACATGTATTTAATACAACAATGATTCAATAAAGGTTCTACATATAGCAATCTATACATCAAAGTAGGAGAAGATCAAATTCTGATTGTGGAAGTATATGTGTATGACATAATCTTTGGAGGAAATGAAGGTATGTGTAAGAATTTTGCAAATGAAATGCAGAAAGAATTTGAAATGTCAATGTGTGGTGATATGAACTTCTTCCTTGGGCTATAGATCAATCAGTTAGATAAAGGTATCATTTCACAATCAAGGTATGTCAAGGAGATGTTGAAGAAGTTTGGAATGGAAGACTCTAAACCAATATGTACACCTATGATGATTGGTTGTAAGCTAAGAAAGAATGATGAATCTCCTAAGGCTGGTCAGAGAAGGTATAGAACAATGATTGGAGGATTGGTATATTTAACTTCTGGTAGACCAAATATTATGCATGCAGTTTGTCTTGTGGCTAGATTTCAAGAAGATCCCAGAGAGTCACATGTTGCAGTAGTGAAGAGGATATTCAGATATTTAAAGGGCACTCTGGATCATGGCTTGTGGTATCTAAAGGATGATAACTTTTCTCTAAGTGCTTATACAGATGTAGATTGGGCTAGTTGTGTAGATGATAGGAAAAGTACTAGTGGTGGTGCATTCTTTCTTGGAGGCATAGTGGTGTCATGATTAAGTAAGAAGCATGATTCAATATCTCTATCTACTATAGAGGTAGAATACATTGTAGCAACATATTGCTGCACATAGGTGTTGTGGATGAGACAAACCTTGAAGGATATCAGAGTTGTATATGATGAACCTATCCCTATCTTCTGTGATAATACATGTGCTATTAACATTTCAAATAATCCGATAATCCACTCAAGGACAAAATATATATCAATCTGGTAACATTTTCTAAGAGAGAAGGTTGAAGAGAATGAAGTGAAGCTTGAGTATGTGCCTACAAAGGATCAGGTTGCTGATATATTCACCAAGGCTCTTCTTAATGATACATTTGAGTATATCCTAGAGAAGTTAGGGGTTATTGTCCTCCTTCTTTGAACTAGATGCATAAGGAGATGCATCAGTCCAGTAGATTTCAAGATTCATTCCTTATTCTAGACTGATGTTGGAGGCTACCTCTCAAGGGGAGCAAGTAGTGGTCATGATGGTTGTGGAAGTCAGGAGGAGTAAGTTTTAATGTTTGTTGCTTCTAAGGGGGAGTATGTAGAATAGTAAAACAAATGATAGTACAGAGCAATAGTAAATAGGTGCAAGTTTGAGAAGTTGTCTAAAGTAAGATTCAAAGAGAGATGTGCAACCCTTTGCCATTGATGTCAAAGGGGGAGAGAGAGCAATGTCAAAAAGGAGAGAAAGTATTGAGTTAGTTGTCAAGAAGAGAGTAGCAAGCTGAGGGGGAGAGAAAGAGAAATGAATTGATTGGTATGAAGCATAGTATTGAGGATGTTGTTTTGTTGATGGTTTTTCACATTATGTGTTGCCATCAATGAAAAAGGGGGAGATTGTTGCAAGTATGTGTAGTTGGTGTTGTCATTGATGTCAACAATCTTGCATTGTCATTGGTCTCAATTGTGTCAACTGTGTGGGTAAGAAATGGTGCATGAGTATGAGTAGTTAGTGCTGGGTGGATACTATCTCTTATGTTGAGGTTGTTGCAATGGTATGGACTATTTGGATGAGGTGCTTTGCTGAAGGTGATTTTGTTTCTTTGAAGAGGTGCTGAAGATGTTAAGAATATGTTTTTGTTGGTTGGTTTCCAAGTGCTTTTGAGAAAATTTGATTATTAAAGCAAATAGTGTGTTGAAGTGGCATTTTGGTTTTGCTCCACATTTCCTCTATGTTGAAGATTCATCTTTGTGGTTTGGATATGTTGTTTAGAGATGTTATATTACAAATTTGGTGTTTTGGTTCATTGTGCAGAGGAAGTTTTGTTCACCAGTGTGTAGAACTAGTGTGTTTTTTAGTGTTGCAGATGTGTTTAGGAGAAATGTCATTGCTCTGTATTTCTCCAAAAAGTGGTTTTAGGTATTGTGGTTCTGGAATTATTCTTATATAGTTTATATCTTTCTTTTTTTTAAGTTGTTCATGGTTTGGTGCTGTGAAAGTCGATTACTAGAGATACATTGTATGACAAAGTAGTTAAGCATACTGGATAAACATGATAATGTTGTATGGTAGGTGAAATTTATTGCCGAGGAATTTGTTTGATTTCAGGATGTTTCAGGATGCTTGTGGAATACTCTAGACTATGTTGAAGCCTTGCATATGGTCTGCAAGTCATTTTTGGGTTTGATGAAGCATGCACTTAAAAGTTCATTGTGCTAACATAGGTTTGGTTGACCTTGGGTGTTTACACTAATTGTAGAGTTGCTTCAGTGATTGTAGTAGCACGGAGTGGCGTGCTTGGATGAATTTATATCCAAGCTAAGGTATGTTGTTGTCCACCTTCATTCCTTTCCACCAGTAGAATGTTTAGGTCTAGACCTAATTTGAATTTTCTGGGTTAAGGTGATTTACCTTCGTTGGAGAATGTTTTCAAGGTTGCTGATGATATAAATGAGTGCCATGGGATCGTGATTGTGTGTGCACATGATGGATGTGATGTGAGTAACAATGTGGTTGAATGTGTGTTTCAGTATAAGATTTCATGTGTTAGACTATTGGATGCAGTGAGAAGGTGTCTACAATTCTTCAGGGTGACTATGAAGGTGTTGATGGTGTTGCGGTGGAACTCTCTATTGCGTTGAGATAGTTTTGTCCTTGTAACAATATTCTCTATTTAGGTAGTGAGCCTTGGCAATGAGCCTTTGTTTTAAGCAGTGAGCCCTTTGGCAATGAGCCTTTTGTAATCGGTGTTGATACTACTTTATATTGTGAGCTAATCCTCATCGTGGTTTTTTACCTTCTTGGGTTTTCCATGTAAATCTAGTGTTCTCTTATGCTTAATGTTGGTTTTATTTAGTTTTTGTTATTTTCTTTTATGCTTAATCATCATAATAGCCTAAGGATTAATTGAATCTATGTGGATCTAAATGTGTGTGAGGGTTTTAAAATTTTAAGCTACAACTAATTCACCCCCCACTCTCAGTTGTCTTGTGCATTCAATAGGGTCATGGCCAATTCATGACTTCATCTTGATGAAGAGACAAATTGGTGATTACCGTTCAAGTACGATGAGATTTTGATCAAAATTGAGCAAGTTATGCTTTAGTAGAACTTTGGCATCTATCTACATTTGTGAGTCTTTTGCTTGCAATCACACTATGGTTCTTTGGCATCCATCAAGATTTGAGGAACCTTTAATCCCTACCAGATGCCCCTGAATCTCTAATATGTCCCTTTGGTCTTCAGTTTCCCATTGAAGACCTTTTGTAGAGCTTTGTCATCTATCTAAATTTGTGGACCTTTGTTGCCTATCCAAATTTATGGGTCTTTTGACCCATCCTAGTCCTTCCAAATTTCTACTAAGTCCTTTTGGACTTAGAATCTCCACCAACATCCTTGTAAAGCATTTCCCTACAATAGGATTCACAAGACTTTAAGCCCATCCTAGATCCCCTTAGATTCTTTCAAGTCTTAATAGACTTAAAATATATGTCTCCCACATTCATGCTTCTGTGAAACTTTACTTTAGCACAAGATATATCCTTTGAACCCAATAATCTCCACAATATCCTGATGACCCAGTTTCCCCAGCAACATCTTGATGATGCCTAGATTTTTTGAAACTGCACAAAAGGTGCCCAAAAATTAAAAAATGATTGTTATAACAGCCTTAGCTATTAATCAAAGGAAACAATAGATGAATGCCATGTTTCCCATCATATCAAGACATGGGTGGCTGCCTCCTTTGTATTTAAATAAAGGATTTCATGCCTTAGAGGGAACTATTGCAAGTATGTGCCTAGTCAGTGTTGTCATTGATGTCAACATATCTATATTGTTATTGGTGTCAACTGTGTCCTTATTTTGTTACTTTCTTGTAGATGTTGAAGATATTGAGAAAATTAGCTCATCTGGTAAAAATAGTGAATTGCAGAAGAAATAATGTATTACATATTGAAGAACAGTCTAGAAGAATGGTCCACATTTCTTGTAGAATAAATATCCTTGCATGTAGATTGGAAGTTATTTAGAATCCTATCTAAAGATGTTATATTCCAATGTTGAGCCTCCAACATGAAGATTTGAGTGAGTTGTGTTCACCAGACTAAAACCTTCTTTTTCTGTGTATCCAGTTGTGACAGGGAGAAAGTATTTTGCTCCGCATTCCTCCGCATTGAAGTATTTTGGTTTACGGTTCTAGAATCAAGTCTGTGATGATGTTAAGTGCCTTCAACTGCAATGGTTCATGATTTGGTGATCTACAAGCTATCTTTTACCTATGACAACAGCTATTAGTGTTATTCTTGTGCTCCAGTTTGAAGAATCTTATTGACAAAGTGATTAGAGATTGTGCGGTTGTTCTTGGTGATTATAATGTGCTTGTGGATGTCTCTTGATCATGTTCCTACCTTTGGATTGGTCCACAAAGGGAAAATTGGATCGTGAATGAAGAATGTTCTTGCAGACCCAGTGCTATCATCAGTTTTGGCCGACCTAGCTAATTTCATCATTTGCGGAGATGCATCAAATATTGTAGAAGTGTTTCATGGCATGGAAGATTGTGTTTGAGTCTCAGCTAAGGCGTGGCATGATCCGCATATATTCCTACATCTTTTCCTTAGCTAAATTTGTATTAGGTCCAGACCTATTTTATGAATGTTTGTAATGCTGACCTTGGAGATTGATCCAATGGTTGATGAATGTAATTCTGACCTTGATGTACATTCCAAGGTTGGTGAGTTGTATAAAAGTGTGTAATGAAATTGTGAAAAAGTGTGTGTTTTGTGAATATGAGAAGATAAGTGTGAAAGTGTAAAGAACAAAGTAGAGGAGTCATTTTGTGCTTCAATGGAAATGAACCCTGCCATGGAGTAGATGCTATTCAATTAGTTCACCATCTTGGTAGTGAGCCACCCTTTGGCAGTGAGCTATATTTAGGCAATGAGCCATTCTTTACAATGAGGATATTTGGGTAGTGAGCCCTGTAGGCAGTGAGCCTCTATTTTTTGGTATTGCTATAACATATATATTTCTGTGGGCTAACACTCACCATGGTTTTTCCCTTTTTAGGGTTTTCCATGTAAAAATCTAGTGTCGACTGTCTTGAATGTGTGATTGTGATTAAGTTAATGGTTACATGCTTTCATGTTTGAATCTGAATATGAATAATTAAGTTGTTGAATGTTTGATTTGCATGTGAAGCTAAGTTTTTGAGACAACTAATTTACCCCCCCTTTCAGTTGTCTAGTGTATTTTAACAATTAGTATCAAAGCCAAGTTCCTCTAAAGAAAGTCTAACATCTTGAGGAAGATCCAGGATGTCTTATAAGAAGGAAGCTTTGCAGTTTGATGGGACAAACTATGCTCTCTAGAAGGTATGAATGAAAAGCCATCTCCTTTGTCTTGGTTATAAAGTATGGAAGGCTACACAAACACAATATACCATGCCTCAAAATGGTTTGATGACTGAAGATGAAATCAAAGAATATAAGTTGGATGTCAAAGTGAAGGATGATTTGTTAAGTTCCTTAAGTGACTTAGTGTTCACAAAAGTTGTGGTCCTTGAATTTGCAAATGAGATATGGGTGAAGCTAAAAAATCTATATGAAGGGGATGATTCTGTAAGAGAAGACAAGGTACAGAGCTTGAAAGTAAAATATGAAGGTTTGAAGATGAATAAAGATGAAAATATAACAACATTTATGCAAAGGGTTGATGAACTTGTCACTATAATAAAGGGTATGGGAGGAACTATCACTGATAAGGAAGTTGTGATGAAAATTCTTAGATCACTACAAAAGTCATATAGTCACAAGGTAGCTTCTATTGAAGAATTCATGACTGTGAAAACTATTGACAAAGATCAATTACTTGGAAATCTTATAGCCTTTGTGATGAGAGAATTTGGTGATGCCCTACCTAAAGTTGAATCAGCCTTTAAAGCTAGTACTTTAGAAAAAATCTCCAGAGCTGAGAAGTAAAAAGTGGATGATGACTTTGAAGAACTTGAAGATAACTTTGATAATAGACTACAAAGAGGTTCTAGTAAGTTCAAAACTAAATTACTTTTCAAATGTTTGTCTTGTGGTAAAGTAGGTCATTATGCTTCTAGATGCCCTGAAATAATTGAGAGGAATAAGAAAGTATATGGGAGCATGCCTAGAACTCCAAAGAAATGTTACTATGTCAGAGATTTTGATGATGAAGGTGTGACTGATGATGAATCTGATGATGCTAATACTAGTGCAAACGAATGTCTATTTATTGCTATCAAAGAAGATCCTGTGTCTACTAATTCTACTAGCTGTGTGAAAAAAGAAAAACTAGTAGAAGAAAGTGCTTTGGTTGTTCAGGTTGAAAAAGATAAAGATGAATGGATCATTGATAGTGGATTCTCACATCACATGATCAGTGACAAAAGTAAGTTTGTAAGTTTGGAAAAGTATGATGGGGGACTGGTTTTTGGAGATAATGTAGCTAGTAAGATTGTTGGAAAATGATCTATTTCATTTGATGGAAAGCATAATACTGACAATGTTCTTTATGTGAGGGTTTGAAGCATAATCTTTTGAGTGTTGGTTAGATGTGTGACAAAGGATATGATCTAAGATTCAAAGACAATAGATGCAAGATCGCAGAAAGCTCTAGAATTGTGATTGCTATCAGTAAGAAGACAAAAGGTAACATCTATCAATTAAGAGGAACTAATGATTACTATGTACTGGCCCAGGTAGATGAAAGTTGGCTATGACATAGAAGGATGTGTCATATAAACTTTGATAATATGGAAAAGATAAGTTTAGGTCAGACTGTGAGAGATTTACCAAAACTTGTGAAACCCTCCAATGCAATTTGTAAGGAATGTCAGTTGGGAAAGCAGACAAGGACAAGCTTCAAAAGCAAAGAATAATTTTCTGCCAGATTGCTGGATCTAGTGCATACAGATCTTTGTGGTCCTACAAGGGTGAGAAGTCTTCAAGGTGACAGGTACTTCATGCTGCTTATTGATGATTACTCTAGAATGAGTTGGGTTACTTTTCTAAGAGATAAATCAAAAGCCCTAGAGAAGTTCAAATCTTTCAAAGTAGTGGTTGAAAATGAAATAGAGTTGAAGGTCAAATACTTGAAGTCTGATAGAGGAGGTGAATTCAAATCAAATGAATTCAACATTTTATGTGAAGAGCATGGGATAAAGAGACAACTATCTACACCTAGGACTCCTTAGCAAAATGGAGTTGTTGAAAGGAAAAATAAGACAGTTCAAGAGGCTGCTAGGACAATGATGAAGGAAGCAAACCTGCCTGAAGTGTTTTGGAAAGAGGCTATTCATACTATTGTTTACATCCAAAACAAAGTTCAAGTGAAAGGTAATGGTACTCAAACTCCTTATGAACTATGGTACGAAAAGATTCCCATAGTAAAATATTTCAAAGTCTTTGGAAGCAAATATTATATTAGGAGAGATGAAGATCGAGGAAAGTTTGATGCAAGGTGTGATGAAGGAATCTTCCTTGGATACTCTACCAAGAGTAAGGCTTATCGATGCTACAAAAAAAGGCTCAAAAAGATTGTTGAGAGTGCAAATGTGAAGGTAGATGAAGGCAAGGAAAGAATATCATATTTGAGCTATTATGAACTAGATAAACCAGTGACCATTGTAAATGAAGAGAAAGATAAGCAAGAAGACAGTCAGGATGACGAAGAAACTCTAGAAAGTGTTGTCAAGGCTCCCAGATATGTAAGGATCAATCATTTTGAAGATTAGATTATAGGTGATAAAAACAAAGGTGTACTGACAAGAAGAAGAGTTGCAGAAGAACAAATGAATTACTATTTTCTCTCAAAAGTTGAACCAAAGACAATAAATGAAGCGTGTAATGATGAAAGTTGGGTAAAAGCCATAGAGGAAGAGGTAAAGTAGATAGAAAAGAATGATACTTGGGAATTAGTTCCTAGACCTACTGACAAAAATGTTATTGGAACCAAATGGGTTTTTAGGAATAAGCTGTATGAGAATGGAGAAGTTGTAAGGAATAAAGAAAGGCTTGTATGCAAGGGATATGCCTAGATTGAAGGAATAGATTTTGAAAAAAAATTCTCCAGTAGCCTAGATTGAAGCAATCAAATTATTTTTGGCATTTGCAGCTCACAAAGATTTTAAAGTGTATTAGATGGATGTAAAGCTTGCATTCTTGAATGATGATTTGTGAAAGGAAGTCTACATTGAGAAACCAAATGGATTTAAGTTATCAGACCAAGAAGATGTGTGCAAATTGAAGAAAGCCTTGTATGGACTCAAGAAAGCCCCTAGAGTATGGTATGCAAGGTTAGATAAGTACTTACTACAATTAGGGTTTAATAAAGCTATTGCTGACAGTAATCTTTATTTCAAGATTAATGAAGATCAATTACTGATTGTTGAAGTCTTTGTTGATGATATCATTTTTGGAGGCAATGAAGGTATGTGTATGAAACTTGCTGGTGAAAAGCAAAAAGAGTTTGAGATGTCCATATTTGGTGAAATGAATTTCTTTCTAGGTTTGCAAATAAATCAATTAGATAAAGGAATCTTCATATCTTACTCAAAGTATGTGAAAGAGTTGTTGCAAAAGTTTGGGATGGAAGACTCTAAATTGGTGTGTACCCACATGGTGACTGGCTGGAAGTTGAGAAAAATTGATGAATCACCTAAGGCTGATCAGAAAAATATAGATCCATGATTGGAGGATTGCTTTATCTAACTCAAACTAGACCTGATATTATGCATGCAATCTGTCTTGTTGCAAGGTTCCAAGCTGATCCGAGAGAATCACATGTGATGGTAGTCAAGAGAATATTGAGGTATTTAAAAGACACTCTGAATCATGGCTTATGGTATCCAAAGGATAATGGCTTCACTCTCAGTGCTTATATAGATGCAGATTGGGCCGGAGATGTTGATGACAGAAAGAGCACAAGTGGAGGCACTTCCTTCTTGGGTAATAGACTAGTTTCATGGCTAAGCAAGAAACAAGATTCAATCACTTTGTCAACTAGAAAAGTAGAGTATATTGCAGTAGCATGTTGTTGCACACAAGTGCTATGGATGAAGCAGACATTGAAGGATATAAAAGTTGTATATGAAGATCCAATTGCAATATTCTGTAACAATACAAGTGCCATAAACATTTCAAAAAATACAATGATGCATTCAAGAACAAAGCACATATAATTAAGGTATCATTTTTTGAGAGAAAAGGTGATAGAGAATGAAGTAAAGTTGGAATATGTGTCCACAAAGGATCGGATTGCAGACATCTTCACTAAGCCTTTACCTAAAGATACCTTTGAGTATCTCTGAGAAAAGTTAGGGGTCATTACCCCTCCTACCCTGAACTAAGATGCATAAGAATGCATCAATCCAGTGGAACTCAAAGTATCATTCCTTGATTTGGATTGATGGTTTTGAAGGCTACATCTTAGAGGGAGTAGCTAGATGTTTTTGATAAAGCAAGTGGATCAGAGCAGCAACATGCAAGTATGTGCCCTTTGCCATTGATGTCAAAGGGGGAGAGAAATCATGTGAAAAACTCATGGGGATAAAGAATACAGATGTGTAAAGAGAAAGGGGGAGAATCTTGTCTTGATGGTCTCTTTAGTTTTTCACATCATATGGTGCCATCAATGACAAAGGGGGAGATTGTTGCAACTATGCGCCTAATTAGTGTTGTCAATTATGTAAACATATCTATGTTGTCATTGGTGTCAACTATGCCCTTATTTTGTTACTTACTTGTAGATGTTGAGGATATTAAGAAAATTAGCTCATCCAATAAAAATAGTGAATTGTAGAAGAAATAGTGTATTACATGCTGAAGAACAGTCTAGAAGAATGGTCCGCATTTCTTGTAGAATAAATATCCTTGCCTACAGATTGGAAGTTATTTAGAAGCCTATCTAAAGATGTTATATTCCAAGGTTGAGCCTCTAGCATGAAAATTTGAGTGAGTTGTGTTCACCATACTAAAACATGCTTTTTTTGTGTATTCAGTTGTGACAGGGAGAAAGTATTTTTCTCCGTATTCCTCCGCATTGAAGTATTTTGGTCTGTAGTTCTGGAATCAAGTCTGTGATGATGTTAAGTGCCTTCAACTGTAATGGTTCATGATTTTTTGGTTTGCAAGCTATCTTTTACCTATAACAGTGGCTATTAGTGTTGTTCCTAGTCTCCAGTTTGAAGAATGTTATTGACAGAGTGATTAGAGATTGTGCGGTTGTGAATGAAGAATGTTCTTCCAGACCTAGTGCTATCATCAGTTTTAGCCGACCTAGTTGATTTCATCATTTGTGGAGATGCATCAAATATTGTAGAAGTGTTTCATGGAATGGAAGATTGTGTTTGAGTCCCAGCTAAGGCATGGTGTGATCCACATACATTCTTACATCTTTTCCTTAGCTCAATTTGTATTAGGTCTAGACCTATTTTATGAATGTTTGTAATGTTGACCTTGGAGATTGATCCAACAGTTGATGAATGTAATGCCGACCTCGATGTGCATTCCAAGGTTGATGAGTTGTATAAAAGTGTGTAATGAAATTGCAAAAAAGTGTGTGTGTTGCGAATATGTGAAGATAAGTGCGAAAGTGTAAATAGTAGAGAAGAGGAGTCATTTTGTGCTTCAATGGAACTAAACCCTAGCATGGAGTAGATGCTATTTGATTAGTTCACCATCTTGGTAGTGAGCTGCCCTTCGGCAGTGAGCCATATTTAGGTAGTGAGCCATTCTTTGCAGTGAGCATATTTGGGCAGTGAGCCCTATAGGCAGTGAGCCTCTATTTTTCGGTATTGCTATAACATATATATTTCTATGAGCTAACACCCACCATGGTTTTTCCCTTTTTAGGGTTTTCCACATAAAAATCTGGTGTCTACTATGTTGAATGTGTGATTGTGATTAAGTTAATGGTTACATACTTTCATGTTTAAATTTGAATATGAATAATTAAGTTGTTGAATATTTGATCTGCATGTGAAGTTAAGTTTTTGGGACAATTGATTCACCCGCCCTCTTAGTTGTTTAGTGTATTTTAACAAGAACTTCTACTAGAATGAAAATGGATAGAATTGGAGTTGTTTGAGCTATGGTTTGAAGTGAAGGTATGATTGACTGTATGAATGTGTAAGGTTGAATGCCAAGTCATGTAAGACTAGAATGTCATTTTATTCCTATTGTAACTCCTATTACAAATTAATAAATAGGTTTTTTAATATTGTATGTTGTTTTATTTTGTTTCCTAGTTCATTAGTTTCTTAAGATTGCTCAACCTTGACTTGGTCCAAGTGGTATCAAATATTGGGTTTGGAATTCCTTGAGACTATGGATCTATTGTGCAAGGGACCCTAAGGATATTGTTGTAGGGAGAGTGTAGAAAGGAAAAACTACAATTGTAGAGGGTTTGCAAACATGGCAAATTAAGCAAGAGGAAGAAGAGGATCCATTCCAAGAGTTGGAGATGTAGCACTGGTAGAGATGTTGAGAGGCATCACAACTAGACTAGATGCAATGGAGAGAACACAATGTCGAGGAGTACTTGTAGAGGATGTCAGTGATAATGAGGAAGAGGCCAATAAGGAAGAAGCAGAAGAAGGGAGAGGTGGACAAGAATGAAGGTTCTTGAATGGAATGACAAAAATTACCATTAAACCCTATGTAGAACTACCTAGTTAAAGAGGTAGCCTAAATCTAGAGGAGTTGATAGACTAGATTTTAGAGGTAGGTAAGTATTTTGAGTTGGAATCCATTGAAGACCCTAAGAGGGTAAATCTTGCAGCCACAAGACTAAAATGGCATGCATCTCTAAGGTGGGATCATGTGCAAGTGGAGAGATAGAGAAAACGAAAGGAGAATATTAAAACCTAGGAGAGGATGATAACTATATTGAAGACCAGTTTCTTACCAACATACCTTCAAATCACCATGTTCAAGATCTTATAAAACCTCAAATGGAATGATTAAAGTGTGCAAGGCTACACAAAGGAGTTTTACATATTGAACATTATAGATGATCACATTGAAGATTATGCTAAGAATGTCTCTAGGTATGTTAATGGTTTGCATTACTCTTTCCAAGATGAAATTATCATGGTTAGAATTACTAGCATGGAAGAATCCTTTCATTTACATTGAAGACAGAGGAAAAAATCTCTATAAGGTAGAATAGTTCAAGGGGAAGAGGTAAATCCTCGAGAGGAAGAGGATAATCAAATCTTGGATGTGGTTATCAGGATAAGCTAGGAGAAATGAGTACTTCTCATACATGTACCCAAGGAGGTAGAGGAAGGAGTGATTACTCCAAAGGTAGAGGAGATTCTACAAGAGGAAGAGGATTTAGTGGAACATGTTTCTAGTGTGGATAGGCTTGACATAGGGCATTTGAATGTCCTCAAGTACAATAGCATAATGGAAGCAGAAAAGAAACTAGAGCCCATGTAGCATAGGCTGAGGGGGAGAGTGTGGAAAGTGTAGCCTCACAAAAATTTGGAGAACCTAAGGCTGGATAAACCTTGATGCTGTGGAAAGTTCTTCTAACACTAGAGAATGTATAAGAGGAACGGGAATAGAGAAGAGATTTATTTAGAACTAGATGTAAGCCTGGAGGAAAGTGTTGCAAGGTCATTATGGATAATGGTAGCACTAAAAAATTAGTATCAGAGGAGAAGGTGGAGAAGCTAAATCTGAAGAGGTTGACGTATCCATCTCCCTACAAGGTTCCCTAGCTACAAACAAGACATTAGTTATTGGTAAGTTAACAATGCCTTGTTAAATTTCATATCATGAATTACAAAGATGAGATAATGTTTGACATAATGTCAATGGATGCATACCACATTCTATTAGGAAGACCTTGGAAATATGATAGGCAGGTCATTCATGAAGGAAACAACAAATGCATTAAAATCAAGAATGATGGAGTTGCGTATTTGTTGAATCCTTTGAAGGATAAGGATGAGGAGGTTGAGAAAACCAATAGGGTTTGTCTAGTGACTGGAAAATAGTTTCTAAAGGATGTTATAATGGAGAAGGTATGTTTTTGTTTACTACCTAAGATGGTAGAGGTTAGGATAGTAGAGAAAAGGGCAGGAGTTCCTGCAGAAGTCCAAGAAATTTTGAATGAATTCAATGACATTCCAATAAGGACATACATGATGGATTACCTCTAGATAGAAGCATAAGTCACTACATGGACTTGATACTATGTGCAAGCCTACCAAATAAGGCACCATATAGAATGAAACCCATGGAAAATGAAGATGTGAACATACAAGTGGAAGAGTGGACTGATTAGAAAGAGTCACAGTCTATGTGCTATAACTATTGTAGGAATGACACCTAAGAAAGATGGGAAATGGTGAATGTGCATTGATTCAAGGGCTATAAACAAGATAACCATTAAATTCAAGTTTCCATTGACTTAAATGGATGACTTGATAGACTATTTGAGTGCAACAAAGTACTTCAACAAGATTTACTCAAAGAGTGGATACCACCAAATCAGAATTAGAGAATGGGATGAATGGAAGATGGTATTCAAGACCATGGATGGATTGTATGAGTGGGTAGTGATTCCATTTGTGTTGAAAATGCACCCAACACCATTATGAGATTGATGAATGAGGTAATGAAGCATTTCCTTGGAAAATTTGTTATCATTTACTTGGATGACATTTTAGCTTTCAATAAATCAAAAGAGGAACACCTGTTGCACCTTAGGGTAGTTCTATAGAGGTTAAAGGAAGAAAATTTGATTATAAACTTGGATAAATGCAGCTTTATGCAGACGACCTAGTATATCTATGTTTTGTAGTGTTTAAAAAAGGGTTGAAGATGGATCCTGAGAAGGTTAAGAAAATAGTGAATTGGACTTCACCTAGGAACATGTTTGGGGCTAGAAATTTCCATGGATTGGGGAGCTTCTATAGGAAGTACATAAAAAATTTTAGTGGAATATGTGCACCTATTACAAAGACAATGAAGGATGCTAGGAAGAAGTTGTAGTGGACAATTGCAACTGAAAAGAATTTTTTATTGTTGAAGAAGAACTAGTGTTGGCATTGCTAGACTCTAGAAAAGTGTTTTAAGTGGATTGTGATGCCAGTGGTAGTGCACTTTGGGGAGTGTTAATTCAAGAGGGTAAACCCATTGCCTACTTTAGTGAGAAGCTAAATGAAGCCAAGATAAACTACACAATTTATGATCAATAATTCTATGCTATAGTGTAGGCCTTGAAGAAGTGGAGGCATTACTTACTACCAAACAAGTTTCTACTATACATAGGCCACCATACCATGTAGTACATCAATAGTCAAAGTAAGTTAAACTAGAGGCATATGAAATGGGTGGATTTCTTGCAAAGTTATTCTTTTGTCTTGAAACATAGGAGTGGTAAGTCAAACAAAGTACTAGAAGAACTTAACATACGGTGTTTATTAATGAATGAGTTAAGGGTCAGTCTTGTTGGCTTTGATGTAATGGAGTTGTATCCCGATGATCCTGATTTTAGGGAATCATGGAAAACTAGTTGAAGTCCAGTAGAGGGAGACAAGACTCCATGGTTAGAGTATTCTATTCAAGATGGTTTGTTGTTCAAAGGATAAAAATTCTATATGGTAATGGGTTCAATGAGAGAGAACCTAATAAGATAAATTCATAGTGGAGGCTTGAGTGGACATTTTGGAGTAGATAAGACATTGGCACTGTTAGCACAGTAAAAATTTGAAATTTTTACTATCTCCTTACTCCATCATATTTGAATAAATCCTGAAGAATATCCCAAAAAGACCATAATAAAAAAAATTGTGTATCTCACGAGATGTCTATGGATGAGCAGTGCCAAATTTCATCAAAATCAATCCATCAGCAAGAGGTTGTGTTGCTTACACCGATACACAAGGAATCGTTTGAAAACAACCATCGGCGTGAAAATAGAGATCGGAAGAAGAATTGTGGAAGTCACCGATGGGGTAAGTAATACCGATGACTTTACATCGGCAAGAAAGGTAAGTGGTCATACCGATCGGTATGACAGATATCTATCGGATGGCTTTTTAAAAGATGCCCCGACGGTATATATCATACCGATAAAGCATTTCGGCAAGAGTTTCACCAAACAACATGCGGGGGTAACGAAACAAATAGCCATCGGCGAGAGGTAAGCTATCGGGATAGAAAACAAGTAAGCCTCTGATGATTAAGAGTCTTGGCGATAAGAAAGCCATCGGCGAGACTCACAGCGATACACCTCTATCGGGATAACTTGACATATCAGAACAAAAGAACCAGGTCTTGCCGATTCACAAGTCACGGCGATCAAAAGGTGTCGGTGACACTTTACTAAACTTTGCCTGATGAAGGATATGAAAAGGGTCATCGGGGAGATGATTTGGATCGGGATATCTTGAGAAAGCTATCCCGATAGTGAATGTCATTCCGACAAAGATAAAAGTCCATACATGAAGATGACTATCGGCGAGACAATAAAGATCAGGAGAACAATATTTTATTATCCCGATAGTCTCAATCTTCCCGATAAGCAAATCATATCGGTGGGACTCGCTATATCGCAGAGAGATCTAAAAAATGTTGAGGTCGCCCAGACATTTCAAAAATCACGCTGATAAGAAGAGTTATGGCGATGTGACACTTCACAGCGATGAACATTGAATTGATCAGATAATTAATACAAACGGCTACGAAATTCATACGATCATTATAATTGCAAAAAACCGTCCAAGAGGAGAATATAGAGGAATTCTCAGGGCAAAAGCAAAGGCTTCCAATTCCAGCCACCGAACGACAGGTACACATACAAAAACCACTATATTGCCTGTATTTGAATTTCCTGCCAAAGTTTTAAAATGGAAACTCCGGGAAAGGGAAAAGGAAGAAAGTCACAGGGGGAAACCAGTAAACCTAAAAAGCAAAAAACTGATCAAACCCCTGAAGAGAAAGTAAAGGATAGAAAACTAAATCAGGACCTGATTGATCAGTTGCCTGGGTCAACTCCCAAGGCCAGGAGGTCTGCCCAACTCAGGGCAGAAGTAGAAAAATTGGAAGACAAACACAAACGCTTGGGAGATATCTGGACCCCAATTAGGGGGTATGAGCTCTTCAGATTCCACTACAATAGAAGATTCAGAAATGCCCCTGTGTCAAACCCATGGCACTTGAATTTGGGAAAACTGGTTGTGCCCAATGTATTCCTGAATGTGGAACTCCTCCAACTGCTTGCCAGATATTATAATACAAACCTGAAAGCCATCTGTAACCCACAGGGAGAACCAATTGTGCATTTGTCAAAAAATGCTATTTGTGAGGTCTTTGATTTAGATGATTTATGCACT
The DNA here is from genome assembly GCA_027924645.1 of Cunninghamia lanceolata. Lineage (NCBI taxonomy): Eukaryota > Viridiplantae > Streptophyta > Pinopsida > Cupressales > Cupressaceae > Cunninghamia > Cunninghamia lanceolata. Next base: position 11,188,019 of record BSBN01000377.1, read on the forward strand.
GTTCCTATTATTTATGAAGACCTGGATAAAGAGTATTGGAGAATGGACACAAATTACAATGGATGGAGGTTGCCCATTCATAGGCCCAGGGTAGAAGGAGAAGTGATGCCCTTAACTGAAAATGATGGCCCTCCCTTTCATGTTGCCATATTTGAACCATATATACAACATACTTATTTTTCTGTAGGTCAAATCCTTGGCTCAGAGGTCCCTGAATTCATGACTATTCCTCTGATGGTCATAGCCTCTGATATCCAGTGTCATAATGCCAGACAATTTGATTATGCTTCTTACATTGCTAATAGAATAGATTCTGGTCTATCTGCAATAAAAAACAATGCTCCAGCGTGCTCTTTTGAGCATTATTCAATGCTTATGCATATGGTGTTATACTATGGCCAGGAAGTAGGGTTGTGGCCAAGTGAGTTTCGAGTTGTTGCTGCAGATAAGAAAGGGGAAAAGATACCTGTACAACTGTGGACCAGAATCTGGGATAGCAGGTATGCCAACTCTAGCTATGCTCAATTTGAAGAGCATTGTGTAAAAGTACTGTATAGATATTTCAATCACCCCTGTGAATACTCAATTTCAAATGAAATAAAAAGATTCCTCAGACCAAAAGATTTTGGTGGCCCCCCTACTGTCACTCATAATTGGGGAGATTGGTATTGTTTTGAGGATGCTACTATGATCAGAGTTTATGGTTTTGAGGATGCTCCATTCATATTGCCTAAAACTGTACCTGACAGACTTGCATATTTGGAAATAATTAGGCAAATGCATTGTTCAAATGTCATGCATCTAAGTTCACATGATAAACAATCATTCATGCCCGGTACTTTGTGCTTTGGAGATTTTACTGTGGTTTCGAAAGAAGGATACAATCTCATTTTGGACAAATTAATGCATTATAATATGATGACTACTGAAGTGAGGAAAGGGTTCAACCCTGAAGGTTTCATTGATTCTGCAAGAAGAAAACAAAATCTCAGTGGATACATGCACATCCATTATCCACATGATGATGTTATTAGAAATTTGGAAGAAGCTGAAGTCGAATTGGTGGTAGAGAAATATAATAGGGAGTTAAATGAAAAGAAAAAACAGTTAGCAGAGGTTGAAGTGGTATCCTCTGAAGATGAAGAACTGGCAGAACAGGAGCAGCCACAAGAGAAAACAATAGAAATGTCCAAAAGGAAGATGCAACAATATCAGCCTCCAGTTGTGCTACATGATGAGGAGGGGTCTGCTGATGAAGATCCACGGCAGAAGGCTTATGATTCTTTCATTTCAGATGATACATTCATTCAGTCAAAGGAATTTAAGTCATTCCTGTATAAATAGAAAGGAAAAGAAATTAGAGAGCCAGTAGATGATGTTTCTGCTGACAATGAAAAACAGTTATTAGATATGTTGAAGGAAACAGTGGATAAAGAAATGCAGGACATGACACCAAGCAAAGGCAGACGGCTGCTCAAGGATGCAGGGGTTATGATTTTTCCTGGTTTGGATTTAAATTCTGCTTTGGTTTTTGATAGCTTTTTGAATAATGCTAATGACAAATATAAGCTTACTCCAGAAGGAGTTAATGAAGTATATATGGGAACTAGATACAATAGTGATGAAAATTCTTTGATGATATGGGCATTGTATCCTCCCCATAAGAAGACGGCCATTATAGACACTGAAAAAACTTTTGGCCATGTTATGACTTTCAGAGCAGGTGAAACTGACCCTATAATTACTGCAGACATTGGTATCAATGTTGCAAAGTTAAATAAAGCACAAGCTCAGATGTTGATCAAGGAAAGAGATGCTTATAAACTGAATTGGGAGAGATTAACAAAAGAGAATGACTACTTGAAGGACGCTGTTAAGAGCACCTTTGGCCAATCTACAAAAAGAATAACTCAAGGTGAGAGCTCACAAGGTAGTCAAGTAATATCCCCTGATCAGGCCAAACAAATTCAAATAGATGCATTTGTTACAATACTGCAGAGCAGGTATGCAAATATGGTACGGTGGTTAAACCAGTTTTGGGATAACTACTCAGAAAATCATAAAGCAGTCAAAGAACATGAAAGGCTTGATAAGAGGATACAAGAAAAGGTGATTGAGTTACAAAACAGAAGTGCCACTGATGGTACAGATATCTCTGATGCAAGAGCATTGCTCAAACAGCACCAGAATTATTATGACAAACTTAAAGCTGATGCTAAGGAAGGGACTGATGCCTCAGGCGCAGTAGTGCCCAGGATATTTAAAGATAACGGAGAGATGAAGAGCAAAGAAGAATGGACTGTTGATTGTCAGGTTATATTGCACAAAGCCACAGGAGCTCTGAAAGATAAAGCCTCTACATCTAAAGAAGCTTGCAAACAATTGGAGGAAATGGTCACCCTTGATATAATTACCAGGAGTGCTGTTGATCTTACTGATTCTCACCGTGAGCAGGAGTATTTAGATCATCTAGCAAAAGTTTATTTATGGCTAAATAGAGCCTAATTAAGCTTATGTAATTATTGTTTATGTTGGTTAAATTCCCAAGAGACTTATTGAAGAGTTGTATCTCTTCATGAAAATATCTATATAAGTTCAAACAATCGATGCTGAAACAACATCAGCAGTTGAGAATATTTATATATACATAACATGCAATATTCCAAAATGACTATGTTGCTTATTTTATTTGAAGAAGAAGTTTGAAGTTCTCTGATTCAGTATTTCTACTTTGGTATCAGTTATTTGTTGAAATTATTCAATTGTGTGGCTGTCTCCATTTCTGCATTTCCCTGTTATTCAGATTAAGATATCAAGTATATATTTAATCTGTCAATACACATTTGCTGTATCTGTGTGATTAATTTGGTTGGTGTCCATCTAAGGAATTAAACCCTTCTGATTTATTCACAGTAGCCTGGAAGTAGTAAGTTGGGATTACTAAGTAGAGCCATATAATCAGGATTGACATACTGTCTCCAGTAAAATATTATCTGTTAATCTTGTCCATTCATTTCATTTGGTTCCTTCAAGTAAGGATTAAAATACCTTCTGGTGAATTATAAGATATCTGATTTTATTTGGTTGGATTATCAAGAAGAGTCTGTCAGTCATTTACTTGCACGTTTATACAAGCTATAAACCAGAACTGTGCCAAATATCTAGAATTATTACCATTAAGAAACTACTGTTCTTAGCCCTTCAAATTGACTCTGTTACCCAACAAGGCACTAGTCTCATTCAACTCATTAATTAAAATCTTTTTACCTTGATATTGCTTATACAATTTCTGCAAATCACTTATTAAACATTACACATAGAATTAATTAGTCAGTCGTTTCATCTATTTTACATCCTATGCCATTGTAGATAGATACAGTTATTCTACTCATTCACACTCAGACTGCTTTAGTATTCTGAGGTTCACCCACCTAGGTGTAGCAGGACCTAAAGTGTAGGAAATCATCAAACCGTGAAGGTTGATTTCATCAAGTTAGTTCAAAAACGTTGCAAATCCAAACATAGAGCCTGGCATCCTCTTAGGATTTGCAACCTGCATTTTTGAGGCCTAACAAATTGGCGACTCTACTAGGGACTAGTAAAAGGACCTTAGAGATTAATCCTTTCTTTCATAGAGTCATTTCAAAAATTTAATTTGGTAACTCTGCTGGTGACAAGAACCCTACAGATAAAAATATAAACTTTTCCTATTCAATAGGTGGCAACTCTAGTTACAATTATAACAAAATTTTTGAATGGATGGTAGGAGATCCAAGATGGAAGGTAAAAATTTGCAGTCATCTCCACCCCTCAGAAACATTTCTAAAAGAAATGTGAATTCAAAGCATTCCCACCGAGATAATAATCTAGACATCCAAGAGAATGATTCAGAACAAAACATTGCAATTCACAACAAATTCACACCTCTGCATGATTCAAATGAGAACCTCAGTGGAGCAACTAATGATATTTTGGCAAGGTACAGACCCACTCCTCAAGAATAGCGAGATCATGATGCAAAGGTCATGAGGGATATTGATAGGAACCAAGCTAAACATGATTTCAAGATCTCATTTGACCAGGGAGAAGAGATAGAATATGGATTTTCAAATCAGGGAATGAATGACAATCCAGAACATCAGGAAACAAATAATCAAGACATGAGTGATGAGCAACAGGAAATACTCATGCTCAGGAAAGAACTTGAAAGATACAAGATACAAGAGGAGAAGGAGTTGTTGTAGCAAGAAATTCAACAGAGAAAAAATAAAGCCAAAACAGCTCCCCCAAAATATGTACCTCCGCATAGAGGGAATATTTCAAGAAATACACAGCAAAATACAGGTGGTTTTCAAAATTCACATGCTTCTAGAAGTCATCAGAACATTATTCCCCAAAACCCTAGACCACCTCCCATACGTAATACATCTCAACATATGGCAAATACTTACCCACCCCCTGGTCAACAATATTATAGGCCACAAAATCAACACATAAATCCCCATATGAACCAACATCAACAATATGCATATCATCAGCCACCAGGTGGATATAATTATTATCCCAATCCACCACCTCTCAATTTCCCTCCCCAAAACCTTGCTAATATATGCAGTCAATTTGATTTAACTGGATATCAGTTATATCCATATCCTATGGATAGTACTTGGAGAAACATGGTTCCCAAGTTTACTGGAAACAATGCAGTATCTGCAGAAGATCATATCAGAAGTTTTAATGCTTTTGTACAGGATATAGGTATGGATTGGGAAGACATTAGAATGAGGTTATTTATGATGTCCCTCACTGAAGATGCCAGAGATTGGTTTAATAGCTTGCCCGATGCATCAATCAATTCAATAACTGATTTTCATAACCAGTTTAAGGATCAGTATGGTAACCAATACGCTCCTGAGTTTGCACTACATGAACTAATAAGTATACAGAAGTATCAAAATGAATCAGTATTTGATTTCAACCTGAATTTTTCCAAGCTACATAATAAGGTACCACATGGAGCCAAGTTATCTGACCAGGCAGCACTGACTATCTATATGAAAGCATTTGACCCCAAAACAGGATATGAACTCAGAAACCGGTGTCCTGCAACATTGGCCGAAGCACGGAAAGTAGCCATAACTATCAAAAATAATAGGAAGGCTGCAGGAATGGTCAGTAAAAGGGACAATCATAGAAATCTTCAGAATCCAAATGCTCAACAGATTAAACCAGAGGGTCAGCATAGGCATGATAGACCTAGGTTACATGATATGCCTTACAATACAAATTGGAAGGATGGAAGACCTATTGACAACAACAGAAAGTAGCCGTATGGAAAGGATACTCCTGATCCCTTGAAGAGAAACATGGCACATATGGCAGAAAATAAACCTTGGTGTTTTGTATGTAACCTACCACATTCACCGGAATACTGTGAGGTAGCTAAATCAATACAGCAAGAGGAAATGCTATACAACTATAATAGGGATAATCACACCATCAATATGATGCAGGATACACCATGTGTAGTAACAGAAGATTATTCTTCTTCAGAAGAAGAAGGATATGAGTATGATGTAGGGAACCAAAAGTATCATATTAACATGGGAGAACAGCAGGTATTCTCAGACTAGGAAGATAGTTGTAACAACAAGTCATGTGGTCAATGGAGAAAACCTACTAAGGATGAAAGAGAAGCTCTCACAGTGGCTGCAGTGGCTCAAGCTCGAAACACTTATAACTTAAGGAATAGAACAACAAATGTTGGGCAAAGAACTCCTGGGAGTGTATTCATAAAAAGACCAGAATAACAAAGGGAATATTACAAAATCATCACCTAAAGAACCAGAAAGAGGGGATAAAAATAAAATGAAAGGAAATCAAGAAAAAGAAAACACAAAAACAAAAAAGAATGACCAGATCATAACCCCTTCTTTCGACATTGCACAAGCAGTGTCTCAGGTGAAGATATCAGTCCCACTCCTAGAGATGATGAAAATAGATAAATATAGGAGTACAGTTGTCAAGATGATTTCTGATACACCAAATCCAAAACATAAAGGGTTTGAAAAAACAACAAATAATGTGCATCAAGAAAATTTTAAGATGCCTAAGGTATACCTTGGTGACACACTTACAAAAAATCCCTCACAGGTAGATCCATTCTATACTACACTAGTAATCAAGAACAGAATAGTCAGGAATTGTATGATTGATTCAGGTGCTGCCATGAATATCATGCCTATAGCAGTGATGAAAGAATTAGGGATGTGGGTTGATACTACTTATGGCCAGTGTTATGCAATGGATAACAGATCTATTCCAGTAGTTGGTATTATGAAAGATGTAGAGGTAAAACTTGCTTCACATCCTGAAGCAACATATAACATTGACATCACTATGGTTGATATCCCACCGTATTATGGAATGCTGCTATCAAGACAATGGGCTGCAATGGCAGGAGGCAATGTTCAATTAGATCTATCATATGCCACCATACCAGTAGGTGACAAGGAAATCAAATTATGTAGAGAGCCAAGGTACGACAATATTATAGAAAGAATGGATCGGCATCAAGTGAATTTCTTTTGTGACACAGATTTACGAGTTTTCAAAGTTGGAGAAACTACCCCAGAATTGCATAACACTGACCCAATACACACTGAATCTATGAAAGGAGAGAGTGATTTGTGGAAAATGTATTTTGATGGTGCATGCAGCAAGATAGGAAATGGGTCCGGAGTAGTTTTTATCTCGCCAGGAGGTAAAACATTCAAATACTCTTTCCTATTGACATTTGAATGCACCAATAATGTAGCTGAATATGAAGCCCTGCTCATTGGCCTAAACATAGCCACCAAATACAAAATAAAAAAGTTGGCTGTCTTCGGTGATTCTGAACTGGTCATCTCCCAAGTAAGAGAAAAATATTTATCTAAAAATAAAAGATTAAGACAGTACAGAAATGCAGTTTGGGACAGTATTGAATTATTTGATGCCTTTTCAATCAGCTGGGTTGATAGGTCTAAAAACATTATGGCAGACTTTTTAGCAAACAGTGCATTAAAGAGAGATGATGTTACATTAGGAGGGATCACGGAAGTAGAATTTAAAACTAGACCTACCATCCCTGATAATATACAGAATTGGCAAGTGTTTGATAGCGATGCTGATATAATCAACTTCTTACATTGTGCTGATTATTATGAAAATCAAGAAATTGATTTCAGTGCATTTGTGGAGGAACACGATGGGAAGGAAACCCCGATGGGAAGGAAACCCCTTTTGGCCAAGAAGTGGTCCAACTAAAGACAAATAAGATACCCAAAGGACTTATTGCATTAGAAAAAACATTTGATGACCATGACAGGTATAAAAAGAAAGACACACCAGTGGTACCTAGTAACCTTGAAGAAATCAAATTGGGGACACAAACAACTCCAAAAAATGTATATATTGGAAAAAGTCTTGACCCAAAAATCAGAAGCAGACTTATCAACCTGCTCAAGAAGTACAGGCATGTGTTTGCTTGGTCATATGATGACTTAAAAGCATATAGAGAGGATCTATTTCAACATGAGATACCACTGAAGCAAGATGCTAAACCTTTCAGACAGAAGCAGAGACCGATTAATCCTACACTAGCCCCTAAAATGTTGGAGGAACTTACAAAGTTAAGGGATGGAGCTATAATCAAACCTATTAGACACTCTTCCTGGGTTTCAAACTTAGTGCCTGTCAGGAAAAAGAATGGTGACATTAGACTATGTGTGGATTTCAGAAACTTGAATAAATCTTCCCTCAAAGATAATTATCCTCTTCCCAATATGGAGGCAATATTGCAGAAAGTTACTGGGTGTGAGTTGCTATCCATGATGGACGGTTTCTCTAGCTACAATCAGGTAAAAGTCAAGGAGTCTGAACAATTTAAGACGGCATTCCCCACTCCGTGGGGAACATATGTGTATTTGAGAATGCCATTTGGATTAACTAATGCTGGAGCAACATTCCAGAGAGCGATGGATGTAGCTTTTGCTGAATTAATCAATAAGATTATGATAGTATATCAAGACGACTTGACAGCATATTCTAAAAAAGCCGAAGATCATTGCACACATTTAGAACAAGTATTTATCAAAGCCCTAGAATATGGGATATCATTGAACCCTAAAAAATGCCATTTTGCAGTAACAGAAGGAAAATTGCTTGGTCATATAGTCTCGAAGAAGGAGTTAAAATAGATCCTGAAAGGGTAAAAGCAATTGATCAAGTCCCTATTCCAAAAAATGTAAAAGCTATACAATCATTCTTTGGTCAGATAAATTTTGTCAGAAGATTTATACCAAATTTCGCAGAAATTGTTTGTCCTATATCGAGAATGCTGAAGAAGAATTCAGAAATGAAGTGGACAACAGAAACAGTGGAAGCATTTGGTAACATTAAGGAGGCTATCAAGCAAGCTCCAGTCTTAATGTCCCCTGACTTTGGTAAACCTTTCCAACTTTTCTCATTTGCTTCCTATCTTACAGTAGCAGCAGTGTTGTTACAGAAAAACAATGATGGACATGAACAACCTATCTCTTTCTTTAGCAAGTCCCTTCAGAATGCAGAGTTGAAGTATGACATTATTGAAAAACAGGCATATGCATTGGTAAAAGCGGTAAAAAATTTTAGACCATATTTGGTAGGGGCTAAAATCATAGCATATGTTCCTAATGCTGCAGTGAAGGATGTACTGATCCAAACTGAGGTCACCGGTAGGAGATGTAGGTGGATCAATAGGATTCAGGAATTCAACATTGAAATCCAAATCACTAAATTAGTCAGAGGACAGGGTCTTGCCAAATTGATGGCCGAAAGTAATCTAGAAGCTTCCCAGATATGTAATGTTGATGCAAGTACCAGCATTGAACACACTCCATGGTATACTGATATAGTATATTATCTAAAACATATGAAGTGTCCTGAAGGATATGATGATAATAGAAGAAGGACACTCAAACTACAAGCTTCAAAATATGTACTCATTGGTGGGGATCTCTATTGGAAAAATAGAGATGGGGTTCTACTATTATGCTTGGATGAATATCAATCAAAACATATTATGAAGGAGTTACATGAAGGCATGTGCAAAGGTCATTTCTCAGCAAAGACCACAGCACACAAGATCCTGAGGACAGGGTACTATTGGCCTAAAGTCTTTAATGATTCATACCAGTACACTAGAAAGTGTGAAGCATGCCAAAAGTTCTCAGGGAAGTTAAAGTATCAGGGAGCACTACCCTTAAAACCTATGCAGGTTGAGGCTCCATTTTATCAGTGGGGTATTGATTTTATAGGTGAAATCTCAGAAAAATTGAGTGGGGGGCACCGATGGATTTTAGTGGCTACTGATTACTTTACAAAATGGGTGGAAGCAATCCCAACCAAACAGGCTACAAGTAAAGTTGTGATTAATTTTCTAATGGATAACATTATATGCAGATTTGGTACTCCTGTAAGATTGATTACAGATAATGGGATGTGTTTTAGATCTGATGAATTCAAAGGTTTTTGCAATACACATGGTATCACTGTTTCTTATGCTGCTCCATACCATCCACAGGCAAATGGACAAGCTGAATCAAGTAATAAGAGCCTGTTGAAAATCATAAAGAGAATGTTGGATAAAAATAAGAAGGCTTGGGATTCAAAATTAAGATTGGCAGTATGGGCTGACAGGATTACTATAAAAAGGGCAATTGGGAGATCCCCTTATGAATTGGTATATGGAACACAAGCAAGATTACCATTGGAAAATCTTATACCAGTATACAAATTTATCCTCCAGGAAGACTTGAATATCCCTGAACCAATGGAAGAAAGGTTGGAACAATTGGCAGAGCTTGATGAAACAAGAAGAATAGCTCAAAGACAGAATATTAAATTACAATCACAGGTAAAATATCTCTTTGACAAGAAGGCCAAAGAAAGAAAGTTTGAAATAAATGATCTGGTACTAATGTGGAATGCAAGATGTCAGGACAAAGGAAAACATGGAAAATTTGAAGCTCTGTGGTTAGGTCCTTTTGTTATCACTAGCAAGGGAGGTGATGATTCTTACTATGTACAGAATATGTCAGGAGAGGAGCAAGAATTGCCTGTACATGGGCAATACTTGAAGCAGTTCTTTTCATAAACATGTACAAAGAGAATTGAGTGCTGCCAGTGCATGGACAACATTCAAATAGTTCTCAAAATATTCTTATTCCATGCACAATAGTCTAGGAATCATTCCCGCTCCCCATCATTTGTTCTTTTCCTTTTCCCAAAACCTCACCCCAAGATAATAAAATATGTGGTCTACTTCCCCAGGAGATCTGGATCCTTGTTATACTCACAGGGAGTATACATCCCAGACAGAGCCACTGTTAGCACAGTAAAAATTTGAAATTTTTACTGTCTCCTTACTCCATCATATTTGAATAAATCCTGAAGAATATCCCAAAAAGACCATAATAAAAAAAAATTTTGTATCTCACGAGATGTCTATGGATGAGCAGTGCCAAATTTCATCAAAATCAATCCATCAGCAAGAGGTTGTGTTGCTTACACCGATACACAAGGAATCGTTTGAAAACAACCATCGGCGTGAAAATAGAGATCGGAAGAAGAATTGTGGAAGTCACCGATGGGGTAAGTAATACCAATGACTTTACATCGGCAAGAAAGGTAAGTGGTCATACCGATCGGTATGACAGATATCTATTGGATGGCTTTTTAAAAGATGCCCCGACGGTATATATCATACCGATAAAGCATTTCGGCAAGAGTTTCACCAAACAGCATGTGGGGGTAACGAAACAAATAGCCATCGGCGAGAGGTAAGCTATCGGGATAGAAAACAAGTAAGCCTCCGATGATTAAGAGTCTTGGCGATAAGAAAGCCATCGGCAAGGCTCACAGCGATACACCTCTATCGGGATAACTTGACATATCGGAACAAAAGAACCAGGTCTTGCCGATTCACAAGTCACGGCGATCAAAAGGTGTCGGTGACACTTTACTAAACTTTGCCCGATGAAGGATATGAAAAGGGTCATCGGGGAGATGATTTGGACCGGGATATCTTGAGAAAGCTATCCCGATAGTGAATGTCATTCTGACAAAGATAAAAGTCCATACATGAAGATGACTATCGGCGAGACAATAAAGATCGGGAGAACAATATTTTATTATCCTGATAGTCTCAATCTTCCCGATAAGAAAACCATATCGGTGGGACTCACTATATCGCAGAGAGATCTAAAAACCTTGGCGATGAAGGAAGTCATGCCGATGGTCTCGCCCACTTAAGATATGACATTACATAGCGTCGGGAATACAATTGAGGGGTCACGCCGATTGACTGTTCGCGCCATAAAAAACGTTGAGGTCGCCCAGACATTTCAAAAATCACGCCGATAAGAAGAGTTATGGTGATGTGACACTTCACAGCGATGAACATTGAATTGATCAGATAATTAATACAAACGGCTACGAAATTCATACGATCATTATAATTGCAAAAAACCGTCCAAGAGGAGAATACAGAGGAATTCTCAGGGCAAAAGCAGAGGCTTCCAATTCCAGCCACCGAACGACAGGTACACATACAAAAACCACTATATTGCCTGTATTTGAATTTCCTGCCAAAGTTTTAAAATGGAAACTCCGGGAAAGGGAAAAGGAAGAAAGTCACAGGGGGAAACCAGTAAACCTAAAAAGCAAAAAACTGATCAAACCCCTGAAGAGAAAGTAAAGGATAGAAAACTAAATCAGGACCTAATTGATCAGTTGCCTGGGTCAACTCCCAAGGCCAGGAGGTCTGCCCAACTCAGGGCAGAAGTAGAAAAATTGGAAGACAAACACAAACGCTTGGGAGATATCTGGACCCCAATTAGGGGGTATGAGCTCTTCAGATTCCACTACAACAGAAGATTCAGAAATGCCCCTGTGTCAAACCCATGGCACTTGAATTTGGGAAAACTGGTTGTGCCCAATGTATTCCTGAATGTGGAACTCCTCCAACTGCTTGCCAGATATTATAATACAAACCTGAAAGCCATCTGTAACCCACAGGGAGAACCAATTGTGCATTTGTCAAAAAATGCTTTTTGTGAGGTCTTTGATTTAGATGATTTATGCACTGTTCCTATTATTTATGAAGACCTGGATAAAGAGTATTGGAGAATGGACACAACTTACAATGGATGGAGGTTGCCCATTCATAGGCCCAGGGTAGAAGGAGAAGTGATGCCCTTAACTGAAAATGATGGCCCTCCCTTTCATGTTGCCATATTTGAACCATATATACAACATACTTATTTTTCTGTAGGTCAAATCCTTGGCTCAGAGGTCCCTGAATTCATGACTATTCCTCTGATGGTCATAGCCTCTGATATCCAGTGTCATAATGCCAGACAATTTGATTATGCTTCTTACATTGCTAATAGAATAGATTCTGGTCTATCTGCAATAAAAAACAATGCTCCAGCGTGCTCTTTTGAGCATTATTCAATGCTTATGCATATGGTGTTATACTATGGCCAGGAAGTAGGGTTGTGGCCAAGTGAGTTTCGAGTTGTTGCTGCAGATAAGAAAGGGGAAAAGATACCTGTACAACTGTGGACCAGAATCTGGGATAGCAGGTATGCCAACTCTAGCTATGCTCAATTTGAAGAGCATTGTGTAAAAGTACTGTATAGATATTTCAATCACCCCTGTGAATACTCAATTTCAAATGAAATAAAAAGATTCCTCAGACCAAAAGATTTTGGTGGCCCCCCTACTGTCACTCATAATTGGGGAGATTGGTATTGTTTTGAGGATGCTACTATGATCAGAGTTTATGGTTTTGAGGATGCTCCATTCATATTGCCTAAAACTGTACCTGACAGACTTGCATATTTGGAAATAATTAGGCAAATGCATTGTTCAAATGTCATGCATCTAAGTTCACATGATAAACAATCATTCATGCCCGGTACTTTGTGCTTTGGAGATTTTACTGTGGTTTCGAAAGAAGGATACAATCTCATTTTGGACAAATTAATGCATTATAATATGATGACTGCTGAAGTGAGGAAAGGGTTCGACCCTGAAGGTTTCATTGATTCTGCAAGAAGAAAACAAAATCTCAGTGGATACATGCACATCCATTATCCACATGATGATGTTATTAGAAATTTGGAAGAAGCTGAAGTCGAATTGGTGGTAGAGAAATATAATAGGGAGTTAAATGAAAAGAAAAAGCAGTTAGCAGAGGTTGAAGTGGTATCCTCTGAAGATGAAGAACTGGCAGAACAGGAGCAGCCACAAGAGAAAACAATAGAAATGTCCAAAAGGAAGATGCAACAATATCAGCCTCCAGTTGTGCTACATGATGAGGAGGGGTCTGCTGATGAAGATCCACGGCAGAAGGCTTATGATTCTTTCATTTCAGATGATACATTCATTCAGTCAAAGGAATTTAAGTCATTCCTGTATAAATAGAAAGGAAAAGAAATTAGAGAGCCAGTAGATGATGTTTCTGCTGACAATGAAAAACAGTTATTAGATATGTTGAAGGAAACAGTGGATAAAGAAATGCAGGACATGACACCAAGCAAAGGCAGACGGCTGCTCAAGGATGCAGGGGTTATGATTTTTCCTGGTTTGGATTTAAATTCTGCTTTGGTTTTTGATAGCTTTTTGAATAATGCTAATGACAAATATAAGCTTACTCCAGAAGGAGTTAATGAAGTATATATGGGAACTAGATACAATAGTGATGAAAATTCTTTGATGATATGGGCATTGTATCCTCCCCATAAGAAGACGGCCATTATAGACACTGAAAAAACTTTTGGCCATGTTATGACTTTCAGAGCAGGTGAAACTGACCCTATAATTACTGCAGACATTGGTATCAATGTTGCAAAGTTAAATAAAGCACAAGCTCAGATGTTGATCAAGGAAAGAGATGCTTATAAACTGAATTGGGAGAGATTAACAAAAGAGAATGACTACTTGAAGGACGCTGTTAAGAGCACCTTTGGCCAATCTACAAAAAGAATAACTCAAGGTGAGAGCTCACAAGGTAGTCAAGTAATATCCCCTGATCAGGCCAAACAAATTCAAATAGATGCATTTGTTACAATACTGCAGAGCAGGTATGCAAATATGGTACGGTGGTTAAACCAGTTTTGGGATAACTACTCAGAAAATCATAAAGCAGTCAAAGAACATGAAAGGCTTGATAAGAGGATACAAGAAAAGGTGATTGAGTTACAAAACAGAAGTGCCACTGATGGTACAGATATCTCTAATGCAAGAGCATTGCTCAAACAGCACCAAAATTATTATGACAAACTTAAAGCTGATGCTAAGGAAGGGACTGATGCCTCAGGCGCAGTAGTGCCCAGGATATTTAAAGATAACGGAGAGATGAAGAGCAAAGAAGAATGGACTGTTGATTGTCAGGTTATATTGCACAAAGCCACAGGAGCTCTGAAAGATAAAGCCTCTACATCTAAAGAAGCTTGCAAACAATTGGAGGAAATGGTCACCCTTGATATAATTACCAGGAGTGCTGTTGATCTTACTGATTCTCACCATGAGCAGGAGTATTTAGATCATCTGGCAAAAGTTTATTTATGGCTAAATAGAGCCTAATTAAGCTTATGTAATTATTGTTTATGTTGGTTAAATTCCCAAGAGACTTATTGAAGAGTTGTATCTCTTCATGAAAATATCTATATAAGTTCAAACAATCGATGCTGAAACAACATCAGCAGTTGAGAATATTTATATATACATAACATGCAATATTCCAAAATGACTATGTTGCTTATTTTATTTGAAGAAGAAGTTTGAAGTTCTCTGATTCAGTATTTCTACTTTGGTATTAGTTATTTGTTGAAATTATTCAATTGTGTGGCTGTCTCCATTTCTGCATTTCCCTGTTATTCAGATTAAGATATCAAGTATATATTTAATCTGTCAATACACATTTGCTGTATCTGTGTGATTAATTTGGTTGGTGTCCATCTAAGGAATTAAACCCTTCTGATTTATTCACAGTAGCCTGGAAGTAGTAAGTTGGGATTACTAAGTAGAGCCATATAATCAAGATTGACATACTGTCTCCAGTAAAATATTATCTGTTAATCTTGTCCATTCATTTCATTTGGTTCCTTCAAGTAAGGATTAAAATACCTTCTGGTGAATTATAAGATATCTGATTTTATTTGGTTGGATTATCAAGAAGAGTCTGTCAGTCATTTACTTGCACGTTTATACAAGCTATAAACCAGAACAGTGCCAAATATCTAGAATTATTACCATTAAGAAACTACTGTTCTTAGCCCTTCAAATTGACTCTGTTACCCAACAAGGCACTAGTCTCATTCAACTCATTAATTAAAATCTTTTTACCTTGATATTGCTTATACAATTTCTGCAAATCACTTATTAAACATTACACATAGAATTAATTAGTCAGCCGTTTCATCTATTTTACATCCTATGCCATTGTAGATAGATATAGTTATTATACTCATTCACACTCAGACTGCTTTAGTATTCCAAGGTTCACCCACCTAGGTGTAGCAGGACCTAAAGTGTAGGAGATCATCAAACCGTGAAGGTTGATTTCGTCAAGTTAGTTCAAAAACGTTGCAAATCCAAACATAGAGCCTGGCATCCTCTTAGGATTTGCAACCTGCATTTTTGAGGCCTAACAGACACAACCAAGTGAAGGCTATTTTTTGGCCTAGAATGAGTGTAGATATGAAAAGACTGGTACAAGGTTGTAGAGTTTGCTAGCATGCTTTAAGAGCAAGACAAAACATAGGACTATACCAACCATTACCTATACCAGAGAGACCATGGAGCACCTAAGTACATATTTTATTTTGGGTTTGCCTCAAACACAGAGAGGTAATAACTCAATTTTTGTTGTAGTGGACATATTTTGAAAGATGGTTCATTTCATACCATTTCAGAAGACTAGTGATGCTTCCAACATAGCTACATTATATTTAAAAGAGGTAGTCAGGCTACATGGACTACCTAAGAGCATAGTTTTAGACAAGGACATAAAGTCTGTTGGCCATTTCTGGTATACATTATGGAAGAATATGGGCATTGAGTTAGGATATTGTTCAACCTATCATCCCTAGACTGATGGATAGACTAAGGTTGTTTATAGAAGTTTGGGAATCTTATTAAGATGTTTGGTGGGAGACAAACCACATAAATGGGATCTTGTCTTGGCACAAGTAGAATTTGCCTATAGCCATTTAGTGAATAGAAGTTTAGGAAAGAGCCTGTTCCAAATAGTTTATTGGTACATCCCAAGAGGTGTTAATGAGCTAAGAGTAAGTGTAGATTTAAATAGGATGTCATGTCCTGATATTAAGGCATTGTTTAGATTAAAGATTTAAACGTCATAGTAAGATGGTAAAGTTACGCTCATAAAAATATCAATTCAAATGACAACAAAGTAAATCGCTTTTGTGAAATTCAATATTTAGTCAATAGAAATAATTAGGTTTATATATTATTAATATATAATATTTAATAAATGATATTAAATAATATTATTATATTAATAATATATTTATTAACAATAATATATTATATTTATAAAAGACAAATATAAATATAATATACAATAGATAAATACATATAAATAATAATAATATAAAAAATAAATATTATTATAATATTATAAATTTATATAAATGTTCGTATATTTATATATATAATATGTAAATATGAAAATAAATATAAATTAGAATAAGACAAAAGACTTATTCAAAATACAAATGGAAAAGATGCGATTAAAGTGGGTAGCATACAATAAAATAAGAATGAAGTTTAATTTTTATTCAAACTTGTCTTTGAAGTAGCCAACTATCCTCCCAAAGGGAGCAGTCCACATAAGTCAACGGACTTAATAAAACAATACATTTTGTAAGGGACGCAATGATAATTATGGTAACATTTAAGACAAAGGCAGCGATTATTAGTAAGGGATGCCTTCATATAAGGTATAAGATATAAAATGAGATACGTAGATCAAAACATAACACATCGGGGGGAGAGCAGAAATACACGGCATCGATCATACTCAACGATGAAGAAAGAAGAAAGTTTTCTGGATTATGTAAGATAAAAAAAATTAAATATTTGAGAGTTAAAGGAAGGAACAGATCTAAGATATAGCAACACATTGAAAGGAGTTATTGGGAGTTCTCAAGGGGTAAAAAGGAAAAGAATTTGATTTGGAAAAGGAAGAATATAATTCTGAATAAGGAATATCAAGGATGTCTCTCCCGAGGTAAACCACGGAACATATATACTAGATATGAGGAAATATGAAATGTATATTGAATTACAATTATAAGGTTACTAATCTTAAGAAGAAATATGGAAAGTATATGAACCTTGATATTGATAATTACATGTGAATGTCAACTCTAATTGAGATATGTTGATATTATAAAGATGAATTGGTCATTAATGTTCTCTTTTACAAGTTGAAATTGTGTGCAAGATTGAGAAAATTTTGACTTGCTAGAAGGGGACATTACATAGGAAGAGTTTTATAGTAGAAGATTTTTCAATATACCTTCATGAGGTTCACAAGTAGGTGTAGGAAAAGTTGGAAAAAAGTGCAAAAACATACAAAGAACATGATGATATACATAGAAGGGAAAAAGAGTTCTAGGCAGGTGAATTAGTTTTGGCACATTTGAGGAAAGAAACATTTCCATGGGCAACATACAATAAGTTGAAATTTAGTAAAATAGGCCCATGCAAGGTGTTGAGGAAATTCTCATCCAATGCCTATGAGATTGATCTACCAACAAGGATAAGTATATCTCCTATTTTTAATGTTGTTGATATGTATGAGTTCCATGATGGAGAAACAAGTTTACAAGGGGATACACACTCAAGTTTGCATGATGCACATAGATGGTTATATTAGTTACTTGAAAACAAGATGGAGGAAGCAGACAGAGTGGTTAACTCCTAAGTGGATAAAAGGACCAGGGGAAAGAACTACATGGAATACCTAGCACGATGGAAGAACAAAGTTGCACATGAAGCTTCTTGGTTGAGTGCTACAGCGATAGCGAAGTATGGAATTTAAATTCTAGACTTGTAAAAATGTTCACGAGTTTCCAACTCATGGAACATTTTGGTTACTTGACGTGTTCGATGCAGGAGCATTTGTGTCCATGAGTAATCCTACATCAACCAAAAAATATTTCCTTACTTTATTTGTTTATTTTTCTTCTTATTTTTTCTTGCAAGAATTAGTGATCAAATTTAGAATAAATTCTAGTTGATTCATGGCCAAGTGATGACTTCATCTTGATGAAGATCCAAATGAGTGCTCATAGTTCAAGTTTGGTGAGATTCTGATCAAAATTGAGCAAGTTATGCTTTGGTTAAACTTTTGTACTTGTCTACATTTGTGGGTCTTTGGCTTGCAACCAGATTGCAGGTCTTTGGTGTGCATCAGAATTTGTAGAACCCTTGATCCCAACTAGATTCTCCTAAATCTCTACTAAGTCCCTTTTCACTTTAGTTTCATGTTGGACAACTTTTGTGAAGCTTCGTCACCTATCCGCATCTGCAGACCTTTGTCACCTATCTGGATTTGTAGGGCTTTGAATCCATCTCAAATCCCTCCAAATTTTATCTAAGTCCCTTTGGTCTTAGAATCTGCACCAATGCCCTTCTTGCAAATCTTTTCCTATAACAAGATTCACAGGACTTTAAGCACATCCTAGATCCCTTCAGATTCTCGCAAGTCCCGATGGACTTAAAACCTTCACCTCCCACTTTCATGCTTATGCAGAACTTTCTTTTGGCACATGATATATCCCTTGAACTTGGTAATCCCTAGAACATCCCGATGACTTGATTTCCTCTACAACATCTTGATGAACATCAGATTTTTACAAACTACCCAAAACATGCTAGAAAAATGCCAAAATGATAGGTATAATGCCCTTAGCTACAAATCAAGGGAGCCAATAGATGAATGACATGTGTACCATCATGTCAAGACATTGGTGGCCACTTCCTTTGCATTTAAATAGAGGATTTCATGCCTTGGAGGGAACTTCTTCTTCTAGAATGAAAATGGATAGAATTTGAGCTATTTGAGCTAGGTTTTGAAGTGAAGGTTTGATTGATTGTATGAAAGTGTAATGCTAAATGCTAAGGCATGCAAGACTATATTGTCATTTTACTCCTATTGTAACTCCAACTGCAAATGAATAAAGAGATTTCTATTCTCTTGTTGTGTGTTGTTTTATTTTGTTGCTTGGTCCAGTCGTTTATCAAGACCCCCAAATCTTGACTTGCACCAAAATGCCTCAGAGCATGTAGTTAGTAAACATACAAGTCATAGTTCCTTATATTTTTTTGAATCAATACTACTAGATTATATGGTCACACAATGTCTTCTACTAACATATCAATAGGGATATGGAGAACAATCTTATAAAAATTTATGATACAAAGAACACACCAAATTTGATCTGCTAGAAGATAGGTAAAGTAAAGAAGTGTTGCCTAATTTGATCTACATTTTTGTCATTATACTAAACATAAAAGCAGAATCAAACTCTGACATTTATCTGTTTATTAAAATAACTTTTCTAAGGAAGTACATGCAACAACACATACCATAATAAGTCTTTCGTTTCCTACAAAAATCTATGCCCCCTAGTAAGTCAAGTACAATAAATATAATGGGATAGTTAGGAGAATGATGTGGCAATCGGAAGGACAAGCACATTGAGGGTACAAAATAGGTGGAAAATTTGACATGGTCCTAACTTTTATTTTTCTCTTAAATTCAATTAATGTTTTGGTCCAATCTAATATTGTTTATACTTGAATGCTCCTCCTAGAAATGAGTTTAAATCAAGTTCTTCAACTTGATTTAAAAGTCTAAAATTTTATGAACATTTATTGTTACTCTAATTGGAAGCACATTTTAATTGGTCTTCCACTTAATTTAAAAGTATAAAATGTAAATTTTTTTATCAATGTTTATTCTTACTCTAAATAATGCATAGGA
Organism: Cunninghamia lanceolata; assembly: GCA_027924645.1. Classification (NCBI taxonomy): domain Eukaryota; kingdom Viridiplantae; phylum Streptophyta; class Pinopsida; order Cupressales; family Cupressaceae; genus Cunninghamia; species Cunninghamia lanceolata. The sequence goes on from BSBN01000377.1 coordinate 11,208,126, forward strand.
CACTTTAACCTTCTTTTTTTTAAAATGATACTCATAAAATAATTATTAAATACACATGATCTCTTAAAATTTGAAAATATGTACTAGATATATTAATTTTTCTTTATATATTTTTGAGTTTGAGATTTAAAATTAATATAGATATCTAAGTTAACACATTTATTTATAATATGTAACTATATATCAATTTTAAATTGTTTATATTTTTAAAAAGTTAATTATTTTATAGAATTTGATTTTATATTAATTGTGTAAAAGTTTAAAAGTAGTTCATGTCCTTCCCTATATATCATTTTATTTAAAAAAAAGATCAATGTTGTATGGAAGGGATTAAATTTGCATTTTGACAAGTCATTGTAAAAAAATGAGATCAAGAAAATATACTTCAACCACAACCACAACTCTATCAAACCACAACATAAGAGGGAAAGAAAATTCACATGTAAAAACGTCTATCAAAAACCCTATACGAAGCATACCTCCCATTGAACATTACACAAACATATTATGTGTCAACTCTATCCTTTCTGACTTGGAATGTTTGTGGTTGTTTCATTTTCCTTTTTAACTAAAGTCACCTATGTCGACAAGATCCAAATATTTTAATTTAATTTTGACATTTATTTTATAGGATACAAAGGCAAGTAGTTAGGGGAATATAATAACAAACAAGATTTATAGTTCAAGAGCACTCAACCTCATCATTTGAGAAAATTAACCAAACAATGAATAGCCTTACTCTAATTAGATCTCTTATGAGTAGTTGCCTAAATTATTAGTAATATTATTAGGCTTGTTTGGGTAAAGGTGTAAATACTAAATTATTAGTTATTGTTAGGCTTGATTAGGTGGAGATGTAGATAGTGTATGAGTGTTGTACCTTTAAGGAAAATATTGGCAAAGATAATTAATTTTTATCAATATTTATATTGGGAAATGAATTGAAAAATGTATGTTGTTTGATAGCTATGGAGCCCTAGATTTTGTTAAGTGCCCTTTTCTAATAAAGAAAAGTACATTGCATCCTCAACATATTGATTTCATTTTTGTTCATTCTTCTAAGTTTAGTATGAAAATTAGTTGGTACATTTTGGATTCTTTTTGTTAGTCTATTAAGGTGACTCATTTGGAATGAGATAGGATGAATGAAATAGAGCATGCCAATATTTGAATCAAAATGTTATTTCGACTGTTGAATTTAACATCTTACGATTAATTGTTTGTAATGTTTCTATGGTTATTTTTTTATTCTTTTTATTTTTTAAAGAGCAACGACAACTAGGAACCAGATGTGTTGCTTCCAATTTGTAATTTCAGCTATTTTGAATGAGTATTCCATTCACAGACCTGAAAGTTTTTGTCAGTCATAATAAATATTTTGATAATTTTAGGAATTGAATTGACTCCTTATTTCAACTATTAATTATCATTTTGAATTGTATTGTGAAATTAGAAGAAATTGCTTTTATAACTTACATTTTTTTAAAACAAAATGTGAATAAATATAAAGCTCAATTTAGTTTCCAAATTTCTTCTTGTACCCTCCCCCAATAAACACACAATATTACATTTATATTTCCTACTTAAAAAAGAAATTATCACATTGCATGTGTACAACTTATTTGAGAGGGTGACACTAATGAAACAAGGGCTGTGCTGCAGCTGCAGTCCCTGCCTAAAGCTGTGCAATTTTGTTGGATAAAAAACTGCATTCTGTGTGACATATTTTCATTGGTTAATTGGTCGTGGCCAAGGAAAGTAATGATTCTGTAGATCCATCATGTCAATGTAACCAATCTTTACTAAAGGTAGCAGAGACATTTTTGCTCAAAGAGGATAATAGAGGTCTGTTTGGTCAGATCCTATAGGTGTGAAATTGATACTACATTTTGGAGTATAGAGGTGTGTTTATTGCAAGGGAGAAGCTGAACAATTACAGATCAGTTCAAGATCATCCTGCCATTCCTTAGTAATGAATAACAAAAAAATCTATTTCTACACAATACATTTTAGCTTTAAACAACAATGCATTTGGATTATGGATAGTCACTTGGGTATGATCTTTTCAAAGCTGCAAACCACAAAATATTGCAACAATCAATGAACTATACATTCATTATATCTGTGTTGGTAAGTTTGCCCATGGGGTTTTTGTATGTTCAAACTTCAGGGTTATTCGGGAGGAGTAGAAAAAGCAGTGGGCTCTTGGCAATGTTCATACAAAAGACAGCAGTCGGTGCCAATGGAGCTGTACAGGATCTGTTTTGAGGATTCTTTACCAAACATGTTTGAGGGTATGCACTGTTTGCATCGCTTTTGTCATTCCTGCATGACCCAGTATATACATTCAAGGTTGGAACAGAAGAGACAAAACATTTACTATCCCCAGGACTCTTGTGGGGAAGCCCTGTCACTTCAAGAATGCCGTTATTTTCTGCCCTCATAAATCTTTGATGAGTGGTCAGCTGTGATCCTGGAGGCCCAAATCCCTGAGTCAAAAAAGGTCTATTGCCCTTTTCCCAACTGCTCCAAGCTGCTAGTGAAGGAGGACATTGCAGGCATAAGGTCAGATGACATATTGAATGCAGAATACCCCTTCTGTAACAGAATGTTTTGTGTGCGGTGTATGGTGCCCTGGCATGCTGATCTTAACTGCACTGAATTCCAGAATCTGCCACCTGCAGAAAGAAGTGAATCAGATTTATAGCTTTTCAAGCTTGCCCAGGATCGCAAATGGTAACGCTGCAGGAAATGCAAGGGCATGATTGAAATCAAGCAGGACCACCTCCATGTTTTTCTGCTAATACCAATCTGCCCTTAATTGCTCTGCTGCTGCCCTATATATGTTTTCAGATACTCCAACAGCTAGCCTTCTCTGTCAATTAATTCAAGAACATAGTCAGACCTCCAATAATAGACATATCCCAAGAGAACTCTTGATATTAATCTTGTTGTACAAGAAATAAAAAGAACAAATGCAGAAACAGATATGCAAGAACAATTCAAAAAGAATTTAATGATATGATCAATATTTTTCAAAAAAGTTGTCATATAATCTATGCTATTCAAAATGTTGTCATATGCTCAATGCAGTAGCCTAAATTATAGGCGAAATGTGCAATAAGTAAATTATGATTAAATTCTGGCTGAAATAAAAACAATCTTAGAAATAAAAACAATCTTAAAGAATACGAAGATGAAACACCTAGCATCCCATTTGGCCAATGCAGTGGCAAAATAGATCTTTGTCTTTATGGTGATTAGTTCTTGGCTGCCATGATAATTGACGGTGCCTGGTCTGTGCTTCCAACAGTTCACGTGCCTAGTCTGCGCTTCCACATTTTGCATACATGTCTACTAGGGCACTTGCAACTATAACATCTGACAAAAATCCTCCTTCCTTTATGCTTTGATGGATGTCTATGCCCTGTTCCAAAGCTCCAATTTCGGCACAGGCAGGGAGGATGCTAGCAAAGGTTGTTGAGTCTGGCTTTACACCTGCCAATTGCATTTTCTTGAATGTTTCTAAAGCCTTTTCAACAAATCCATTTTGTGCATATCCTGCAATCATTGCAGTCCATGAGACCAAATTTCTTTGAGGCATTCTATCAAACAGTTCACGTGCTTTTACTATGCTTCCACATTTTGCATACATGTCTACCAAAGCATTTCCAACTATGAGATCTGATGAAAATCTGCCTTCTATTATGCTTTGATGCATGTCCATGCCCTATTCCAATGCTCCGATTTTGCAACAGGCAGGGAGGATGCTGGCAAAGATTGTGGAATTTGACTTTACACCTGCAAATTGCATTTGCTTGAATGTTTTACAGAGGTTGCAAGTTACCAAGAAAACCTAAGGTGGAGGATGCTGGTAAAGGTTGTGGAATTTGGCTTTACACCTGCAAATTGCATTGTGCATTTACAAATTTTACAGAGGTTGCAACTCACCAACTAGATAAACCAATGTTCAATATCACAGACTCACACATTGCCCCTCTTAACTCATATTGTCCAAAGCATGTGGTATTCCCATTCATCAAAAGCAGAGGCTTGGCAAATAACACTAATCATATATGCATTCCCATCTAGAAACCATAAAAGATTATGGACATCTTAATTGCCAGATCTGAAAAGGCAGAAAGTAGTAAATGAAGCCAAGATTTTACAAACTCCCTACAACTCACTTTGGTTTGCAGTGGATGACCATTAGCATGTGTCAATTTACAGAGTGCATTGGTGCTTCGTATAGACTCCTTCAAGTTATATCCATGTTTAATGGCGCATGTCAAGCTTCCTGGTAAACATTGTAACAAGCTGTCTGCTTTCTCCTAAAAATGAGGTGGACACTTGTAAGAGTGTGACCCAGATTCAAATGCCTCCCACTGTAATAAGGATGCCAATAACCCTAACTGTGGGGAATGTAATGCCAATCACACCTTCCTACCTTGCTGGAATACCTTGACTTTGGTATTTGCTATTACTCCAAGAGTAGTTGAGGGTTTCAAAAGACTTAAACTTGCATTTCTTTCTATCTTTCCAATTGCTCGAGCTATCATGAGCACCGCATCATAGGCCAATAGACCATATGTATTGAGCTCAGTGTTTTTCATCTTGGGATTGTCAATTCAGAATTGTTCTTCCCACCTTTCAGTGAAATCGTTCAACTCTTTAGAATTTGCGATGTGTATTTTAACTCCAAGGAGACCTTGCATAGATGACATTGTAGAAGCATTTAACACATAATCATATATTGTAGGTGCAGGGCTAGGAAGGACTTACAGTTGCTGGTTCCAGCCAGCAGCCAATAAGATTAAACAGGTCTCTGAAATATTGTTAATTGAAAATCAGATTAAACAAAAATTGTATTGAATTTTATCTTCTAGAAGCACATAGACCAATAATTTTCAAACACTACCATCAGCAAACACTAGAGAATGGGCATTTTATAAAGATGTGTGAGCACTTGATTGAAAGGGATTGTTTGATTGCTTACCCTATAACCCATGTCTTGGAAAGGCAAGGAAGACACCCTCTGTGGATCCATTCTTAGGGTTGGTAATAATCTGAGGCACTTTTGAAACTGCATCATTCCTATATCCCGCACCTCCATGAATAGATTCATGCCAAGACCACAAGGGGTGTGGACAACAAAAACACTTGATTCTATTGTCTTGAGTTTATAAAACTCTTCCCTTATTGTTTGTTTCTGTGCAATTGAAGAAATCATTGATGTGTATATAATATCAGAGTCGAGATGTTGAAGGGCGTCACGCAACGAGGACATGGCTCCAAAACCAAAATCATCCTCTGAGTGAAGAAATGCAATGCTTCTCCAGCCATAATGCTTAACCAGGGATGCAACGGCTTTCATCTGAATGCGATCACTATGTGCCATGCGAACAAAATATGGAAACTCTGGTTGGAGAGCGCAGAACTTGTGACTGATAATGACAGAATTGGAACCTTGGTTGCCTCTCCAAGATCTGATAGAAACAACACAGCGTCAGATGTTTCTGCGTCTATTAATGCCACTACTTCGTTGGCCAAAAGATCAAAAGCTGCATTCACCCCATAAAACTAAATCTCAAAGGGAACTAAATATTTTTGAATGAAATTGAAAAAGGTGTTCAAAGTGGTTTTATAAATTATTACAGTGTCTAAACTCTAAATTTGAAAGATGAGATCAATTAAATTTGAACTGAGAAAAAGGGTTAAAAAACACTAGCCTGATAAAACCCAATTGAATTCAACAAGATATAAATCCACAAGAGACATATTGGCTACAATAGAACCAAAGAAGATCCCACAATCGCACATGCTTTGAGGTTGAATATCTAGTTGCATTGGATATAAACCCCACAATGGCAATCACAGAGAAATGGAATGCAGTCACAACCACGGATACAAGAGTAGATGGCCATGAATCCTTGGGAAAGCATAATGCATCAACAGCCACCTCCAGAGCTGGTTTCTACTTCTCTGCCTGCAATGGAAAACGGGCCACACAGAACATGCAAATTCCAACACTGCCACGAGTTGAAGATGCAACACATGCCGAGGCCCTGCAAAAACAAAGGAAAATGGGCTAAAAAAAGAACGAGACAAAAAACTAAATCGCCAATGGGCTAAAAAAATGCCAATGCGACTTAGGTTTAACTTTGATTATTGTCATTGCACAGATATCAACGAGAAAACAATCCCAAGGATAGACTAAAAAGCTTAGGTTAATTTCGATTATAATACTTGCACAAAGTCCAACACCCAAAGAAATACTATTACGATGAAATTAAACTTAGGCTAATTTTGATTATAATACTTGCACAAAATCCAACGCGCAAAGAAATACTATTACGGTGAAAACAATAGTTACCCAGCCAAAGGCAGGGACTAATAAACCAACAGACAAAGATTTATGCCAATAGGAAGAGTGTTCTTTTCGCTACCAATATGGTGGCATCAAGCTATATAAGACTAGTCATCCCCAAATTAGAAGAACCAACTAGGATTGAGTGAACATACAACAATCAAGAAACCAAGGAAGTAATCCTAACATTTACATAAATGAGGAAGTAGGACAAAATTGAGAAACCAGAAAAACATATATTACTTTTAATTTCATACTAATATTTTTCCTCACATTTTAAAAAACCTATGGACAAATTCATTGCTGGTAAACTTCGTACAACATTCTGCACACAAGGATCTTTATGAAATGATTGAATCATGTTTGATGATGATAACAAAAAGAAAAGGTTTATAGTGGATTAAAGGTTTTTTATGACTATATTCTGCCTAAACGAACCCCGAGGGAGTGGCATGTTTCATGGCCCAACAATTATATGCTACGAATCGAGGCATGTTTGACGTCACAATAAAGAAAATTTAGATGACGCCACGTTCTGCGTTGCTTTAGAAGATGCCACTCTATGACAACAAATGGACAGGATTGAAAATGCCAGTGTAGAACAACCAAGAACTCCCATTCCATCACCGACACCAAAGCATAATTCTCCGGCAGTGGCTATCCAGCATACTGGATGAACTGATGGAATATGCATGCATGTGAATATCAAAGCTCAAGACATCTAGAGAGTCTAAGGATGGGACGTCGGGCCGTGCACAGATTCTGTATATGCCAGGCCGATCAAAAATCATACGCCGAAGAAAGCTACGCAAATTTCTTCTCAGAAATATTGTCTAGGACATGCACTCCTTAAAGCATGGAACGCATTCCAAGCTCTTTAATTTTTCTATTTTCTTTTTTAAGCTCTTTTTATGTTTGGAAATTTTAAGTACTCGATTATATTAATGTAAAGTTATTAATTTTAATAATTTTCTTTTTAAATTTGAAACGACTAATTGTGAGAGACCAACATGAACGAGTCGTGAATGAAGCAAGGAGGCGAGCAGTGACTAGCGAGAAATGATCCTTTCATAAGAATATTAAAATAGCTTTCAAATTTTTTTTTTAAAGTTTCATTGGTGACCACTAATCACGGGAAGTCCATTAAAACCACTCTAGGTCAACTAGTCAATAGTAATATTAGATCTCATCCACTACAAAAAGTGGTAAATAATTTTCCTATTTTTATTGGCTAAAATTGACTTTTAACTATTGAAGTGGATGATGTTTAAGAATAGCCCTAAAGGAATTCTAAAAAAAAGGTTTTGTTACCTCCCTTGGCTCCAACAACAAGCAAGATGACCTTGATCGATTAGGAGTCAACAGATCCAAACCCTAAGGTCTTTTGCGCCTAGAAAGATGTCAAATCCTTTTAACAAATGGAGTGACGTCTACAGAAATCAAGTCATTAAGGGGCACCCTAATGCAGATCTTGTGCTTAAAAATACATTTGAATTAATGTATCTTTAATTCTTGAGCCTCCACCCCATCCCTCTCATCCTACATCAACTAATGTACTCACTCTATGACATATAGAGGTTACATTGGCAGTAGATCATGTTGATTTCCACATTTCAGATGACTATATCAATGAAATATCAAAGGGTTTGAGCTCTAGATCTCTTATTTTTAGAAATTTGGGGAAACACCCCCATGTGGAAGATTGATTTTCTTGGTGTAGAGAGAAATGGAACAATTTGGAGACTCCTTCAATGGAACTTTTAGATCATGGGTTCTTTTTTGTCATTTTCCTCTCTTTTAATATTGTAGGTATGTGTAGGATCACGGTCCTTAGTTTTTTGGGAAATCTAAATTGTTTATGACCCAATGGACACCCTTCTATAATTCATTTAATGTGAGCATCACAAACATTCCAATATCGTTGCACATATACAACCTTCCTTTGGACATGAGGGATTTTGGACTGATTCAAAAAATGATCAATTGAGTTGGTGAATTCATCAAGTTGGATGAGGTGGCTACATTTAGGAGAAGAAGGTATTTTAGATTTTGTGCTATGATTGACATCTCCAAGCCTATTAGACACATGTTGGGACTATTTAAGGGTTTGCCTTCTGATCAAACCCCTACTTTGGTATTTCTGCTTCCACAACAACCAGTATAGATAAAATAAAAATAGTGTGTGAATGCTCCTATTCCAAGTGTGCCTAGAAATGGTAAGAGTTATGGTTGTGTAAATAATGAAAACTAGAATGAAGGAAACAAAAGGGATGTGAGGATTCCAAGGTGCTTAGGGGCACAAGAAAATAAATGTTGTAATAATAGTATGCATATAAGAGAATGACAATTATAAAGAACAAGAACAATATCACCTTGAAAGGGCTTGATAAAGCCAAAGAGAGCAAGAGAGTTGAAGGGGAATGCTATAGAGGGTTGTAGAGAGTTGTAGAGTTTGTGAAAGTTATATGAGAGCCAAGAGGAGATGTAAAAAGAAAAAGATAAATTAAAAAAGAGATGAGGGAAGAGGAAGAGGTTGACAAGCTATTTGTATTCACCTTTCAACTTGTTACCATTGACCTACGAAAGTTGTTGGAATAGGCGTGTTGTACACCTTGCATAAAAATAAATTAATGTGATAATGTAAAATACATATTTAGTTGTGGTGCATCCATGTGATGTGTTTAGCCACATTAAATATTTATTTGGGTGCCACTTGGAAATGTTGTATGTAGCATTCAGTTAGTTATTTTATGTGTCTGGGATAGATAGAATAATTAATTATTTATTTGGGAAATTATTTAATATTGGGAAAAAGGAAAAACTTAGTACCAATAATTAAATGTGGGTATCAATGGTATTATATACTCGTAGTTTTAGGATGCATGGTTTTACCATAAAACATCTTGTATTTGTGTAAGCTTATCTGTATAAAAGTAAGCACATGAGTAGTTGTTGGGGTTGGCTTGTTGGCTATTATAGTTGTTTGTTGGGTTTGGCTAGATTGAGCTTCTCTCGTAGGTTGCATGTGTGAGGGGAGAAAGCATGGACTGGGATGTGTGGCTACATGATTCTCATTTGCTTGTTCACATAGAGTGCAATTAGGGAGATTGATGATTCAAAAGTATTCATGGAGGCTATATATTGTAATCTTTGTTCATGAGATAATACAATGGGTATGGACGCTTTTGGAGTTTTGAGTTTTTCCCTCATAGAGGGTTTTCCCAAGGTATATCTTGTGTCACCTTGATGGTATGATTGCTTATTCTTTTGCATGTCGATTTCTAAATACTATGTTTGCATTTTAATCTCTCATAGGGTTATGAGGAAGTTATCTTTATGAATGTATATTTCCATTATTTGGTATCAGAGCTTGGTTTCCAAGTTGTGGGAGGAAATATCCTTGGTTTTATAACTCTTTCTATGAGTGGATTTTTTGTATAGTTGAGTCCATGGCTTTTCTAGAAAGGATTGAAGGTATTATCAAGGTCATAGGTATGTTAGCAGACTTGGGTTGTTGCAAATTGAGGGTTTGATGGAGATTTGGCAAGTGGGTTTTTGATTTGGACTCTTTGCATGAGGGTTTTGGAGGTGATATTTTACAAGAGGCCTCATGGGAAAGCAAACATTACCATTGAGTCTAGAAGGGACAAAGGCTTATGGATCCATTTATAACACGACATATTTTGGAGATGAAAAATTTTCAACCATTTTCAAACTCGGAGGGAATATTCCCCACATCCTATGCTTGGGCTGGTATGCCTATCTACAGAAATAATTAATTTTTTTTGTAGAAATTTGAAGTTAAAATTAAAAAAATTAAATTAAAGGTGGGAAGGGGGCTTGACTAAGGTTCGGCGCCCTTGGTCCCTTGGATGACTAACACCTCGAGCAAGGGGGCCATGGCTTGGGGCCCAGTCAATGGGCAGGTGGCCACCTAGTAGGTAGTCACACTTAGCCCGTGAGGGCTAGACCCCTCAAGCAGTGGGTGGACTGCATCACCAACAGGCCACCATCCAGATCAGCTAGTGCCAACACTTGGCACCCAAAACCACCACTTCCACCTAACTGTCACTGGCCCCAACCACCTGTCTGCCATTGCCTGCTAGTGACTAGTGGCTCAGATTGTCCCCCACTGAAGGGCCACTAGGAATGTTTTGGAAGGCCTAATAGGGAAGATGTTTTCCAAAGGCCATTACTTTCGCCCAACACATCAAATTTTCAACTTCTTATAGTTGACAGAAAGCTCTTTTTGAGTACTACGTAGTGGTATCAAATATTTTTCTATATTTTACTATTTTGACTAAAATTTACCAGTTGGAAGCTAGAATTGTGTTTTGAGCTTGGATGGGGAAAAACTTGTGCATATGATGTCTAATTATAGACTTCTTATAGGCATCATTGGGAAGGTATTACAAAACAATACATAGTGGACTAGGTTTAGAAATGTTATTCTAAGCTTTATTTATTTTGTTTCTATTTGAGTTATTATGTGGTTCCTTTGACTTTTGGTACTTTGTGAGTTGATGGCAAATCGAATCTAATCTGATTTGGGGTTTGAGTCAATCAAAACTTACATGCCTATCTCTAATTATCCTTGGTTGACATGATCATCAATGTATGATTGAATTTGCATGTTGCATTGTGAGATCTACAAGTTATACCATGTTGTAGGTTGATTGTACTTATAGGTTGCATAGATGACTTGGATGTGGGTTGTCTATGCCCATAGATATTTCAGTATTTATGTAGATTCTATTTGGTTGGCCCAGATTGGTTACCTAGTTTATTGGTTTGGTTGTCATAATGAGATATAGAGAGATGATATTACCTGATATAGTCATGATATGGGACCTAGACTTGTTAACTATATGGTATAGTTGTGTAGAATCATGGGAGTTTGATGTAGGTACATTGGGTGGTTATCATGGTGTCATAGATGTTTCTTGTATGGTATGGGACTTTGGCATGACATGATTATTTTTTAGGTACATTATTTGTGGTGTTGGATTGGTTCTTGTTTAAAAATGGTTGTTTATCTTCTTATTTTGCAGATCATGCTTTGCTTTACCTTTTGGGGGTTATTGAGGGTACAATGAGATTCCTTGATTATGTTAGGGCCATAGATGATGTTCATTTAGGACATGGTTATCACAATGTTATGGATAACTTGGTTACATGATTCAGTGGGAGCTTTTGATAGTGATGGTATGATGTTTATCATGATGCCATGTATGGTTCAGTATCACATTTTATGGGAAATCATCATTAAGGTGATGGATGATCTTCTACAATGGTTGTTGGTGTCATGGATGAGCTCTTGGATCTTATTTCTTCTTTGCAATTAGAGTTCATTGGCATTTTGGTTTCTATTGATAGGGGATGATTATGTTCATGTGATTTGGAGATGTTGACATCTTGGTACCATGGAGGATTCTTGGAGTCTTTGGTTGAGGTGTTGGTTATGGTTTGTCAATTTTGACAGTTGATCCTCTCTTTTACAATATGGATGGAATTGTGTCTTGGTTTACTCTTGATCACACATTAAAGTGTTGACATGATACATATTCTCTTTGGAGTTTGATATGTTCTTATGAGATATAGATCTTCCTTTAAGGAGATGATTAGATCATGATGTCATGACATGTTCCTAGGTTATGCAGATGTGTAGTGGGAGCTTTGACAATAATCTTGTTGGTTCTCTTGGTATTGAGTACATCGCTCATTTTCATGGGAACTTCATGATCTAGTGTGGTGCTACATTTGGAGTTTAGCATGGATTGATCATGGAGGTTCTCGTGGATACTTGAAGACTTGGGTGAGGCTAAAGATCTCTTTTTCTTGGAGATCATGTGTTGAGTTGATTAATCTTTGATGAGATTTTAGTAGCAAGACTAAGGTGCCTACACCTAGGTTGGACGTGACTTCAACATGGACCTATTGAGGATAATTTTTTGGAGAGAGTCATTAAGGCTTGGTGCATCTTGGAGGAGCAATATCATTCTCCACTCTTGGTCCTCTCTGAATGATTTAATAGGTATTCCCACTTGATTTTCAAATGCATTAATTATTTGTGTCTTGTCTTCTCATGTGTGCTTTAGTCTTGAGCTATGGATGTTAGTTTTAGGGACTTGTTTGAGGAGTAGATGCATGGTTATAATTTTTTATCTCCTTATATTTGATCCTGAGTTGTTTTGAGGTTACTAATTATAATGGAGATGGTTAGTGCCTTTGGGCATACTCCTTGTTTAAGGAATGGAGGTTTTGTTTGATCTACCTTCTGTGTGAGAGGCTTACATATTGATTAGTTGGATGTTGTGGAGGCTTCTTGATTTGGGGATTTAGGAAGGAGGTCACACTTTTTCACAGATATAGGACATTTGTATCAATAGAAGGACATGGTTTTGATTTGCAATTTCTCTATTATTGGTTTTAGGTTTCTTCCTAGATGTTTGTGTTTACATGACATTGGAGTTGAGGTTTGTATGGAGCCATTGTGAGACTCTTTTCAATATCTTTATCTTATCACATGGAGGACTTGGGAGAGATATGGATTTGAGGTGAGATTTATGTTGTATCTATTTTAGTTTGCAAGTTTTGCATATCATTATGTGTGTCTGTTGATATTATGTGATACTTGATTTAGCCACATCTTATATGTGAGTTCTAGTAGTGGGTCTCTAGATACCTTGATCTATTTCAAATTAGACATTTGCCTATGTAGTAGGAGTTCCAGGATGTATATGTTTCCTTTGTTGGATGTTCTCATTATACTATGGTGTTGAGAGTCTTGAGGTTTGTTAGCACATGTTTTTGTGTTGTTACCTTGGATGACTTCTTTATGTAGGATAGAATATATATACATGGACTTGTGATCATTGTGATTTTTGTTTGATATGTTTATGGTGTAAGGTCTACTTGTTATATTGGTATACCCTTGGATTAGAGGTATGATTAGTTGGATGTGTTAGAAACTAGTTGTGGTTGCTATTCCATCTTTGGTGATGGAAGCTTGTTATCTACTCAAACCTATTTGTTACAATTGGATTTGGCGTTAGTGTTTGGATATAGGTTGATGCAAGTTTCTTGCTTCTATGTGATGGCATGATGGAGGATGAGGGTATTCTTATCCAAGATGGTGGCCACCTTGATTATTGTTGCAGGTATCTTGATGGAGCACATGGAGCACATGGATTTTTACATGGTACATGTTGGGCATATGGATTGTTTTCTTTGTTCTTTGAGTTTACTTTGTTGACCCCTTATGAAATGTATACAACAAGTGGTAGAATGTTGGAATAGGTATGTTGTACACCTTACATAAAAATAACAATTTAATTATGTAAAATAAATATGTATTTGTAGTGCACCCATGTGATGTGTTTAGCCATAATAAGTATTTATTTGGGTGCCACTTGTAAATCTTGTATGTAACATTGGGTTAGTTATTTTATGTGTGTGTGGGACATAGAATAATTAATTATTTATTTGGTAAATTATTTAATATTGGGAAAAAGGAAAAACTTAGTACCAATAATTAAATGTGAGGGTAAATGGTTTTGTATACTCATGGTTTTGGGATGCATGGTTTTACCATACTACATTTTGTATTTGTGTGATCTTATCTCTATAAATAGAAATCACATGTGTACAGTTGTTGGGGTTGTCTGCTTGGTTGTTTTAGTTGTTGGTTGGGTTGGGCTAGATTGAGCTTCTCTTGTAGGTTACATGTGTGAGGAGATAAAGCATGGATTGGTATGTGTGGTTACATGGTTCTCATTTTCTTGTTCACATTGAGTTCAATTAGGGAGCTTGATGATTTAGAAGTATTCATGGAGGGTATGTATTGTAATCTTTGTTCATGAGATAATACAATGGATATGGATTCTTTTGGAGGTTGTATTTGTTAGATAGAAAAGAGAGACCTAGCCTAAAATGTTAGACTAGGTCAAACTCTCTTCCATTAACATTGAGACACAATATGAGATTGGCTTATACCCATGAAGGAGAGCCAAACTACAAGGGTTTTGTCCCTTTTTTGTATAGTGGAAAATCAACCAAATCCAACCAATCAAGCTAGGGTAAAGTATGAGACCCTAATTGAGAAAGATCGAATCATAACAAACTATCAGAAATAAATACAAAAAATATGAAAGCATAGCAAACACTAGTGAATAGAGAAGAACTTGGATCTAAGTTTAGGAGAACATAAGGACTTGGGCATTGGGCACCCTAGCCCCAATTTAGCATTTTACAGAAACTCAGAGCTTCACCTGACCTGTACCTATAAAACCTTTCTTCCCAAATCTCGTCTCCCAAGACCTGTTACTTCAACTTGCACACATAAAAGAAGGAAAGAGGTTTGGTGCTATTTAAGAGCTTGCCTAAGTCAAGGTTTGTGAATTGTGTTTTCACCTCCACAATAGAAATGATGAGAGATAAATAAAGTGTGCCCTAGGAGGGCAGAGGCAAATCTGAAGTAGAATGGAATGCTATAACAAATCATAAATAAAAGGAGTCACCATGAGCATGGAAACCCTATCTTGCTTGATGTAGTGTCACAACTTGACTCAAGAAGTTGGTGAAGCCCAACAAAGTCAAGATATCTTCATAAGACCTGCAAGAAGTTAATGCAACAATAATAATCCACCATAGAGAGCTTTAGAGAGGAATAGAGAGCATGAGAGAGAAGAATAGAAAGTGCAAGTATGCCTAGATTTCTTAGAGAACTTAGAGATGTTCAAATGAATAAATTTACTTATATATGCATTACCTCTCAACAACATTGAATAAAACCAAATGTGGCTGACATGTATAAGATAAGGAATTGTTCTAATTTGACACCACAAAAATAGGGTCTGGGCTAACATCTGGGACTAGGGCACTAGGTGCCCTACCTCTAGATAGTGTCCATTTAAGTGGGCTTAGACTTGTCCTAACTTTATTTTGTCAGTTATATTCATCAGCATTGAGAATTAATTATTTTAGATCCACTTGAGTGCTAAGCTAGGTGTAAAATGGCAAGGGTACACATTTTACTTGATAACATTTATCCCCCACTTTAGTGTGGGTATGATCTTATGCGCATACTTTCACTAAAGTATGAAGAGGATATACTTCAATCACTACAAACATAGAAGTCATAGAATGTCACAAAAATTGAGGGGTGATCAAGCCCCCAAGTTGAGGATACTAGGAGTCGATGATGAATTTCAAACACATAAGATACACAACATAATTTCTACATACATGAAACACTTAAAAAACATAAGAAATACAAGATATACACAAGACATACACTTGAGAAATTACAATGTACACACACAATACACTTGAAGCATACATGCTTGACATGAAGCATACATATAAGGCATAAAGTATACATAAAATACATATGAAACACACATGGAATACATGTAAAGCACTCAAGAGGCATACATGAGGAATACATAGAGAAAACACGTGAAGAATGTATGAGGCATGAAGAATACATAGAGGACAAGAATATGTGAGGAGAATACATGCATCATACAACAATCACAAGAGGTGCATAATAGAAGATATTGAGTTAGCATGACAAAAGAGACATCAATCTAAAGGTTGTACCAATCAGCATTCATCATTCCCCAAGATGAAATAAGAAGAATTCTAATAGGGGTTAGTTTAGAAATGAGAAGAACAAGAGGATACAAACACATCATACACATAATCCACATCAAGAAAAGGGTTTCCACTCAAGGGAACACACAAATCACCTCCCACAAGAGCAGTTATATGAAGTCTTTCAGAATAAGAAGGTGTTGTAACCATACCCAAAGGTACTCTATCCAAACTCAAGTTGGTGATTCCAACCCTTCTCCCAAACCTGCAAGGAGCTTCAACTTAGGAGAACAAGATAGACTCAAGATCTTGCTTCCAATATTTCCATAGTCTTTTCTAAGAGAGTGTAGTAACAAAGATATTCAACAAGTGTTTTTGATAGAAAGATGAAAGTAAGTCTCACAACATGATACATGCCCCCACCTTAAAGTGATTTCTAACTCCATTACGAAGCAATTGCCTTTAAGGTAGAATAAGGAAGACATAAAATAGGTATGAGAGGCTTCTAATAGAACATTCCCAAATGACATGTGTTCTTAAAAGCTACATCACCATAAGGGGTTGCCCCCAAGATGAGAAAACCAAGGCTATGCTTACATGTATGATACATAATGGCTTGTGTAGTCATGGTATGAATCTAAGTATTGCAACAAGGTGCCAAATATTTATGAGGATGATGGAAGAAAGATCACATGAAAGTAGAGTACACATAAATCTAATCAATGTGAAAGTATGCTAAATCATCAAAAAGAAAAAGAAAGAAATTGCATAAATAGAAGAATGAAGATACATATAGAGGAATAACACAATGCATTCTTTCTCCTTGTACCTTTGTGTTAACAAGGGTGCCAAGGGAGAGCTAATAATAAAAAATCATTATAATATGGGGATAATAGTATGCACAAGCATAACACAAATGAGAAGGAGGGACCACACTTGTGAGTTTAGCCTACAACAAATCATCTTCTCCCAACTTGCTTATTAAAAAATAGATGGAGGTCAAGCTAGTCTAGGGACTACATCAAGCATGGTGAAGAGTGCTAGAGCCATACCATGTTTGATGTTGTTGAATGTTTTCACCCAAGACTCGGCATTCCTTAGTGGAATGACCAAGCATTCAATGATATGCACAATAATGAGGTGTTGAATGATTATTTTGTTGAATCATTTTGTGTTTTGGAGGAAGAGTGATTAAGTGGTCTTTGAGTGAACCCAATAACATACAATCTTATTGAGATAGAATAGAAGATATAGGGGGAGTAGGAAGCAACCCTTTTGGTTGTGAACATGGTGGAGAGAATG
Organism: Cunninghamia lanceolata; assembly: GCA_027924645.1. Taxonomy (NCBI): domain Eukaryota; kingdom Viridiplantae; phylum Streptophyta; class Pinopsida; order Cupressales; family Cupressaceae; genus Cunninghamia; species Cunninghamia lanceolata. The sequence continues at coordinate 11,225,392 of BSBN01000377.1, forward strand.
TAGGAGAAGGTCAGAAACCTAAACCTACTTTAGAAATGTGCGGTGTTGGTTCCATGAGTTCCTTAATTCATTGTTCTTTGCATCCTAAAACACTTCCCTTGTATCCAAGTTTAGAAAGAATTTTCAATCCACAAAAAGAGGAGAGGTCATATGATAACTTTTTTGAAATGAGAAGTGTCATGTGTTGATGAAGAAATAGAAGGATCATTCTTTTTATCATGGTGAGGAGGGTCCATATTTGTTTCAACAAGCCCATGGGGGTTGAAATCTAAAGGGACCTTGTCATTACCAAGACATGCATTAGAAGAAGATGATCCATTAGGTTGAGATTATACTTTATCACAAATGGCTATCATTTTCTATAGAAGGAAACAGATCAACATTAATATCAAAAGCTCCATCATTATTACTTTTGAGTTTAATTATTTTAGGAGTAGGAGATTGTATTGAATAAATTGTATTTACCTTCAAGGTTTTTGGGTGTGAGGATGAGATTTTACATTCACCCGCAAAGGAGGGATTAAAATCTAATGAACCCTAATCATCACTGAAAAATGCATTCGAAGGACCGACATTATCCTGACCAATACCGTTGTTAGTAACGGGAGATAGTGGTTTGGATTTTGTAAAAGAAGGGATCAAATTACTTAGAGGAATTTGATGTCTCAATTCCATTTGTAAATAACTTTTTAGAACTAAATCAACTTCAATATTATTGAGTTTGTTTTCAAAAATGAACTTTACTGAATGATGAAGTGTAGACAAGATTTCCACCATGGCATGAATCCACAATCTAGCAACAAGAAGACTATATGCAAGAGTATTAGGCATGACATGGATAAGGATATGAAATGTCACAAGTCCAACCTTAATATTCAAGGTGATTGTACCTAGTGATTCTTTACCAACATTATGAAAGCCACAAATGTTGAGTTTATCTAGTTTTATGAAACATGTATCAATTTGAGTTTATGTAACAAGTGTATGGTACAAACATTATGAACTGATCTACCATCAATCATAGTGTGTCTCACCCTCATTTTATTAATATTGATGAATATCATAAGATGCTCATATTGGTTTTGAACTTCTATGGGAAGTAATTCATGTTGTTGAAATAAGTTATTTGATGTTGTCACATGCATAAAACTAAATAGATATACTACATCATTCAGTCTAATAGAAGGTGGAACAACTACCTTTTGTAGAGCCTCTTGGAGAATTCAGTGGTATGTAGGTGATGTTTGTATTAAATCCCATAGAGAGATCTTAGCTAGAGTAGGGTGGATCAGCTCAATGAGATTGTATTCTCTACCAATATGTTGTAGAAGATGAGGTTCCTAAGGAAGAATAGGTTGAGAAGTTGGAAGAGAAGTGGGCATACTCAATTATTTCTTACTTTGATTGTTATTGTTGGTGTTGTATGTGTGAGCAACTGCATGAGGTTGTTGCAACACATTTTTGAGTAATTTGCTTTGCAAAATTGAAGATGTAACCAGGAGGTCAAGATGGTTTTGGAACACCTCGAACCATAACCAAAGGTTTGGAGAAAGAAGGAAGATTAGGTGTCTCATGTACCATAATTTAGGAGTATTTTCAACATTAACGTACTTATTCACTATAGCCTTAGTGGGCAAAATGATTCTATTAATGATGATAGAATTGACATTGTTATCTTTTTGAGAAATACAAGCTTTAGGATGGTGAAATGAATGCCCAGTATCTACCCATGTGGGATCCATTGATAGAGAGGGCACTTCATCTACTAATGCTTCATCTTTTGAAGGGAGAGCATTGGAATGAAGAGAGCGTAGATTTATGCTAATAAATGTATCAATGATTTCATCCTCTTTCATCAAAATATCCTCATGAGTTGGAACCATTTTGGGAGAGGGATCCAAAACATAGGGTGATGTAGAAAAAGCTAGGTCACCATATATGTATTACATGGGAGATTAATGGAAATAGAGATGGAAATATCATCACTTGTAGAAGTAGAAGAAGAACTATCACCATCATCTTTCTCATGACAATTCATGGAGATGAATTTAGTAATGTCTTCTAATATGGAAGGATATTCACCCATGAGAGTGATGAAGCTAGAAAAATGAAGAATGTGACAAAGGATATCATATATAGAACATATACCAATATAAATATCATAGATGGATGCTATGTGATCTAAAACATATGGATAAATATTAATGAATCTAGAAACATTTTCAAAATCTATGATATATACATGCAAATATTCCAAAGAGGAAGAACAAGAAGAGTCCATAATGAAATGACATGTCTACTATGTGTAAATATGATATCAAACAACAATATATGATTCATTAGTGAAGTACAAACCATATCAAAATAATATTGCAATCCCAGACGTACAAGTGCAAGAGAAGTGGGGTTTTTCAAAAATGTGATATTCTTAGTAACCACAACAAGTAAATCTTGCAATTGTAGGATATGTATTATGTGTAAAAGGAGTTTCTATATTATTTATCCACTTAAATGCAACAAATATTTAGATAACTTTGCCTCGATGAAGATGCGCAAGTGTTTAATGAGGTATGCAACTAGAGAATTTTGTTTATAATTTTTTCTTTCAATATTTTGAAGAGAAAATAGATGTATGAACTTTCTTTCTTTCTAAATTCAATAAATATGACAATTGTGATGAGTTATAGAAACTTAAAATTAGATTTATCAATCCTTCATCATGACAAAGATCTAAAAATAATATTTTGAATATAACAACTAAATGCAATACTAGATAGGGTTTCACCATCAAACCCTAGATCTTAAATGCTTATTCCCTAAACCAAAATTCTTTGATCCAAGAATGCTTTTTTGAACACAAATGATATTTATGAAATGATACAGCAATGAAAAATTAGATTTGACCACTAATTATCATAAGGAAAAATTTGGACAAGGAGTTTTATCAACACACCCTAGGTGCAAGACTAGCTAGGTTTTCTAAAAATATAATATGTTTTGAAAATCCTAATAGTAAGAAGTTCCAATGCAAAATAAGCAACTAGGAAATGATTAGTTAATGTAATAACAATCATATATGATGCAAAAAAAAAAAAAAACATCTATAATGATCTAAACTTATGAAATATAGACAATATGACAAATATGCTCTTTTCCTAAACCTACATCAAATGCAGGTTGATTTTCTAATTTCAAATGCAAAGATACAAGAAAGTTCTAAACACAAAGAATGATAAGGTAAAACAAATGAAATCACTTTAGTCAACCTAAAAATGCTACTAAGATCTAAAACAACTCATTAATCTACAAACCCTAGGTTCAAGACTAGCTAAAGTTCCTAAGAATGCAATGTTTTTGCAAACCCTAAAAATGAAACAATGTAAACTTTGTTGGGAATTAAGGTGTCTCAACCTTTGAAAATTCCTAATGTTGTATTTATTTATCCCATGTTGAGTTGGCATAGTCGGCACCTTGTGTACATGCAGCAGGATACATTTTGGTGACTTTGGCAGCCGTAGTTCCCCCCTTGAATAATTAACGGGGGTTTGGGGGCAGCACCCCCAAGACGGGGTCAAGGGGTGTAGCCCCTTGTAGGGTTCCAGAGGAAACACCCCTGGCATGCTCCCTATTACTGTATAGGGTAGGGTCGAGGGGTAGCACCCTCATGGGGGCTCAGGGGCAACATCCCTGAAACCTCAAACAACTTTTATTTAATGACAAGTGTCGGTGAGTATCTTTGGATGAGAGAAAGGCATCTTTGGGTGGTCAAGGGAGGTTATGACATGTTGTAAGAGGAATATGATATTTTTAGTTAGTGTATGATAGATTCTCTTACAGCTATAAGTGATGTTAGTTATGATGGATTCTATGATAGCTGTAAGGTGCGTAAGAGCATCTATCATAGCCTATCTTGGGATAAGGCCCCCACATTGGGATGGGATGTTGGACAAGTGTCCTTAGGCATGGGTTTTAGGGCATGAGTCCACGATGGATGCCCATCTCTAGAAGGTTCCATATTTGCCTTGTAAACTCTATAAAAATAGGTGCTTGGATGGGAGATAGATAGTTTTTGTACAAGTACTATTATACTACTAGAATATCTCTAGATTTGACATTCAAAGACTCCTAGAAGAGCATTGGCTCTGAAACTGTATTATTGTAATCTATTATCATTTACTGTAATACATTTGAGTTGTGTTTTGGAGTGTGGGGTTTTTCACTTGTAAGGGTTTTCCCCATGTATATCTTGTTTCTCTCTCTTCTGTCTACTTTCTGTGTGTATGTGTATTGCTTCAATGTCTCTGTTATTGTGTTAATAATGTTATAACTAGAAAGGTTAATTTGAGCTTGCACTCTACTTCCCTCATTAGATTAGCGTAGGAAGTGTGTTCCACGTACCTTGTTTCCTTTCAGTTGGTATCAAATCTTGATCACCTTTGGTCCTAGTTGTTGGGTAGGGGTTTTTTGAGCTGATCTTAGTTTGAGTGGGAGTCTTGTGTAGAGTACTTTGTAATCTTGTTGCAAGAAAGAGATGGCAGGCACATCCAAAAGAATTAAGGTGGAGAGGTTTAATGGCACTAATTTCAAGTTGTGGAAACTCAAGATGGAAGACCTACTTGTTGATTGTGACCTATGGGAAATTGTATCTAGTGTAAAACCAATCGCAATGTCACAAGTAGATTGGGATCTCAAGGATCAAAAGGCTAAGGGTCTCATAAGACTCAGTCTAGCTGATTCTATCTTGTTAAATGTCCATGAGGAGAAGAGCACAAAAGACCTTTGGAAGAAGTTGAGGGATGTTTATCAGGCTAAATCCCTAGTGAACAAACTTTTTCTGAGAAAGAAGTTGTTTCCTCTAAGGATGGAGGATGTTGGATCAGTTGCAAATCACCTGAATGCTTTAACATGCTAGTTGCATAATTGACATCCGTTGGTGTGAAGATGGAGGAGGATGATCATTGTATGACCTTGCTTTGTTCTTTGCTGGACTCATGGGATCATCTTGTTATGGCTATTGGGAGCACCACATCCACATTCAAAATGGATGAAGTGGTATCTTTGCTGTTATCTGAAGAGATGTGGAGAAAGTCTTCTGAGGCAGCCAAAGAGACTCTTGCGGTTCGTGGAAGACCCAAGGAGAAAGGGAAAAATAAGGACAAGAAAGTTGAGAAGGGTAGATCCAAATCCCATGGGAGATCCAAATCTCCTGGAAAGTCCAAGGCTCTCTATTGGAACTATGGAAAAACTAGGCATTTTCAAAAGGAATGCAAAGAGGAGAAGAAAAAGAAGAAGAAAGATCCTGATTCAGATTCTGACAAGTCACAAGATGATGGTGATGCCTTCATCGCAGCCCTGGCCACTCATGTATCTGATGATATGTGGTTGATTGATTCTGGTGCATCATTCCACATGACCTTGCATCAAGATTGGTTTACAAAATATGAAGAGTTTGATGGTGGAAGAGTGAACCTGGGCGACAATTCTGATTTGAAGATTGTTGGTCATGGAAGAGTCTCAATCTGATTCCTTGATGGATGAGTGAAGGGGATCACTAGGGTTATGCACATCCCAGGACTAGAACGGAACCTATTTTCTGTAAGTATGTTGAATGATGCAAGTGTGCAAGTTGTCTTTTCGAAGGATGGATGCAAGATGACTAGAGGATCTATGGTGCTTGCTAAGGGTACTTGGAGAGGTACTCTGTTTCAGCTAGAGGCATGCACTTCACAGTGTAATAGTTCTTCTGACTTGAAGAAAAGAGCTGCAGTCACTTCATCTCCACCATCTGAACGAGTAGTGAAGAAATCTATTGTAACTAGTTCTGATGGTAGTGCACATGCTATGGAAGCTAAGCTTCCTGTTGAAAAGACTATGTTATGGCATTTGAGTTATGGCCACATTGGTGAGAAGGGTCTGTATACCCTGAAAAATAAAAACATTGTTGAGGGGTTAAATGATTATAATCTCGAGTTTGACTTTTGTAAACATTGCATTTATGGAAAGAAAAACCATGTTTAGTTTTACTCTAGTTCTCACAAGTCTTCTAGTGTATTAGATCTTATTCATTATGATGTGTTTGGTCCTGTTAATGTTCCTTCGATTTCAAAATCTATATATTTTGTATCTTTCATAGATGATTATAGTAGAAGGACATGGGTTTATTTTCTCAGAAGAAAGACTGAAGTCTTTAGTCAGTTCAAAGATTTTAAACTTTAGTCGGTTCAAAGAGTTTAAAGCTTTTGTTAAGAATCAGACTAGTAAAATGATTAAGTGTTTGAGAACTGATAAGGGTGGTGAGTTTTGTTCGACAGAGTTCAAGAATTTATGTAAAGAGCAAGGGATTGAAAGACATAAGACAACTCCTTATACCCCACAACAAAATGGAGTTGCAGAGAGGATGAACATGACCCTGATGGAGAAGGATAGGAGTATGCTTAGTGGAGAAAGCCTCGAACAAAAGTTTTGGACTGAAGTTGTAGCCACTGCTTGTTATCTGGTAAACAGATCTTCTACATTAGCTCTTGTTGGTAAAACACCTATGGAGGTGTAGTATGGTAAGAAGGCTTCAGTTAGACATCTTTGTGTTTTTGGTTGTGAGACATATACATGTGTGCCTAGGGAGAAATGGTCCAAATTGGAGAACAAGGTTGTTAAGTATATCTTCATTGCCTCTGGTGTCGATGTGAAAGGATACAAGCTTTGGGATCCTATGGCTGAAAAGGTGTTGTATAGAAAAAGTGTTATCTTTAGAGAGCTAACACCATCTTCCGTTGTTCTATAGCCAAAATAGATAGAAAAGAAAGAGGATGTGGTTCAGTTTCCTTCTACCCCTGAGAAGACTGAACAAACAAACCCTATGAGACCTGATGATGAGGAGAGCTCTAGTATCTCTGAAAGCTCAGAAGAAGAAGCAGAACCTCAACCTCAGCCATTGAGGAGGTCTACACGAACAAGAAAGAAACATGATAGGTTTGGTTATTCATTGCTTGATTCTAGTTGTGCTTTTTCTTTACTTGCTAACACTGATGAACCTAGAACTATGTCAGAGGCTATGGGTATGAAAGATGCAGATTCCTGGAAGGAGGCCTTGGAAGATGAAATGACTTCTTTGGGAAAGAATAAAACATGGGACTTGGTGCCTTTGCCTGAAGGATGAAAACTTGTTGGATACAAATGGGTGTTCAAGAAGAAATTTGGTGCAGATGGTAGTGTTGAAAAGTAGAAGGCAAGACTGGTTGCAAAGGGGTACTCACAAGTGGAGGGAATTGATTATGGTGAAATTTTCTCTCCCATTGCAAAGTTAACATCCATTCAATTCCTGTTATCTCTTGCCATAGCTTATGAATTAGAGGTGGAGCAGATGGATGTGAAGACAACATTTCTTCATGGTGATTTGAAGGAAGAAATCTATATGTCACAGCCAGAGCATTACATTGTTAAAGGTAAAGAAAATTTTGTTTGCAAGTTGAAAAAGTCTTTGTATGGTTTGAAGCAGTCTCCTAGGATGTGGTACTTGAAGTTTGATGCCTTTGTGTTGTCAATTGGATTTGTGAGATTGAAATTGGATCACTATGTATGTTATAAGTTTGATGGTGATCATATTCTCATTGTTGCATTATATGTTGATGATATGTTGCTCATTGGGAGGGTAAGAATATACTTTTTTGATTTTAAGTCTCAGTTGGTAGCACAGTTTGAAATGAAAGATTTAGCGGTAGCCAGGTACATTCTAGGATTAGAAATCAGAAGAGATAGAACTAACAGAAAACTTTGGTTAAGCCAGAGTAAGTATGTGAAGACCATGTTGGATAGGTTCAGCATGGTAGATTATAGACCATTGTGTGTTCCTGTTTCTTTGGGGACAAAGTTGTTTATTAATGATTGTCCAAAATCTCCTAGTGAGGTGGAGGACATGAGCAGAGCACCTTATGCTAATGTTGTTGGTAGTTTGATGTATGTTATGGTCTACACAAGACCAGACATTGCCCAAGTAGTGGGAGTCCTTAGTCAATTTATGGCTAATCCTAGATGAGTACATTGGGATGTAGTTAAGCAAGTGTTTAGATATTTGAGGGGTACTTCTGAGTATTCCATATGCTATCATGGTAATCTTACAAGACCTCCACATTCTATTAGTATTTGAGAATTTGTGGATTCAGATTGGGTAGGTGACATTGACAGCAGGAGATCCACCAGTGCCTATCTGTTCACTATGTTTGGTGGTGCTATTAGTTGGATGAGTAAGCAACAACCTATGGTTGCTTTGTCCACAGCAGAAGCTGAGTATATGGCAGCAACTCATGCTTGCAAGGAAGCCATGTGGCTTAAGAGATTATGTTGAGAGATTGGTGTTGATGCAGGACAAATTATGATCTGTTGTGACAGTCAGAGTGCAATTTTCCTAACAAAGAATCCAACTTTCCATGCCAAAACAAAGTATATTGATGTATAGTTTCACTTCGTGTGAGACATGGTAGAGGATGGGAAGGTGAATTTGGAGAAGGTAGCAACTTTGAAGAATGTTGCAGATGCATTAACGAAACTAGTGGGCATAGAGAATTTTAGATGGTGTTCAGAGTCTATGGGCCTCTTGGCCCCTAGTAGTTAAATCTTGTCATTGCTTTTGGCCCTTGCAAGGTGTTTGACAAGTGGGAGAATGTTGGGAATTAAGGTGTCTCAAACTTTGCAAATTCCTAATGTTGTATTTATTTATCCAATGTTAAGTTGGCATAGTTAGCACCTTGTGTACATGCAACAAGATAAAATTTGGTGACTTTGGCAGCCACAGTTTCCCCCTTGAATAATTAATGGGGGTTTGGAGGTAGCTCCCCCAAGATGGGGTCAAGGGGCATAGCCCCTTACGAGGTTCCAGGGGCAATGCCCCTAGCGCTCTCCCTGTCGCGGTACAGGGCGGGGTCGAGGGGCAACGTCCCCAAAACCTCAAACAACTTTTATTTAATGACAAGTGTCGGTGAGTATCTTTGAATAAGAGAAAGGCATCTTTGGATGGTCAAGGGAGGTTATGACATGTTGTAAGAGGAATATGATATTTTTAGTTAGTGTATGACAGACTCTCTTACAACTGTAAGTGCTATCAGTTATGACAGATTCTATGACAACTGTAAGGTACGTAAGAGCATCTATCATAGCCTATCTTGGGACAAGGTGTCCACATTGGGATGGGATGTTGGACAAGTATCCTAAATCATGGGTTTTGGGGCATGAGTCCAAGATGGATGCCCATCTCTAGAAGGTTCCATATTTGCCTTGTAAACTCTATAAAAACAAGTGCTTGGATGGGAGATAGATAGTTTTTGTACAAGTACTATTATGCTACCGGAATATCTCTAGATTCGACATTTGAAGACTCCTGAAAGAGCATTGGCTCTGAAACTATATTGTAATATGTTATTGTTTACTGTAATACATTTGAGCTATGTTTTGGAGTGTGGGGTTTTTCACCCATAAGGGTTTTCCCCACATATATCTTGTCTCTCTCTCTCTCTTCTGTTTACTTTCTGTGTGTATGTGTATTGCTGTAATATCTCTGTTATTATGTTAATAATGTTGTAACTAGAAAGGTTAAGTTGAATTTGCACTCTACTTCCCTCATTAGATTAGCATAGGAAGTGTGTTCCGTGTACATTGCTTCCTTTCAAAATTAAGATATGAAAGTGCCAAAATGATGAATGAATGCAACCTAAATAGATATAGGGAAGAAAATAACTCATATCTAAAGCAAGAAGGATACCAAAGTGCAAGATAAGATGGGTTCACCAAAATGTTAGATAGAAAAGAGAGGCCTAGTCGAAAAGGTTAGATATGTCAAACCCTCTTCCATTAACATTGAAACACAAGCCAAGCTTGGCTTCTACCCATGAAGGAGAGAAAAACTATAGGGGTTTTGTCCCTTTTTTGCATACAAGAGAATCAACCAAATCTAGCCAATCAGGCTAGGGAAAAGTATGAGACCCTAATTAAGCAAGATCAGAGCATAACAAACTATCAAAAATAGATACAAAAAATCTAAATGCATAGAAGAGATCAGTGAATATAGAAGAACTTGGATCTGAGTTTAGGAGCACAAATGGACTAGGGAATTGGCCACCCTAGAACTAATTTAAGGTTTTATAGAAACTTATAGATTCACCTAACTTGTACTTGCAAAACCTTTCTTCTTCCTAGATCTTGTCTCTTGATACCTGCTACTTCAAACTACACACACAAAAGAAGGAAAGAGGGTTGGTGATATGTAGGAGCTCTCCTAAGTAAAGGTCCATGAATGGTGTTTCCAACATCACAATAGCAATAATGAGAGATAAAGAGAGTGTGCCCTAGGAGAGTAAAGACAAATTTGAAGTACAATAGAATGCTATAACAAAGCATAAAGGAAAGGAGTCACCATGAGCATGGAAACCCTAGCTTAATTGATGCAATGTCACAACTCGACTCAAGATTTTGGTGTATCCCAAAAAAGTTGAGAGATATTTACATGACCTACAAGAATCTAGTGCAACAACAATAATCCACCATAGAGAGCTTTAGAGAAGAATAAAGAGCATGAGAGAGAAGAATAGAGAGTGCAAGTGTGCCTAGATTGCCTAGAGAACTTAGAGATGTTCAAATCAATAAACTAACTTTATTATATAATCATTCTCACTCACCAAAAATGAATAAAACCAAATGGGACTGACATGTATAAGCCAAGGAGGTGTTTTAAGTTGACACCACAAAAATAGGGCCAGGGCTAACATCTCTGGAGACTATTTCTTTAAGTGGGCTTAGACTAGTCCTAACTTTATTTTGGTGGTTTTATTCATCAGGATTGAGAATTAATTATTTTAGGTCCACTCAAGTGCTAAACTAGGTGTAAAATTTCAAGGGTACACAGTTTACTCTATAACAGTATTTTTCCCTCATGGAGGGTTTTCCCAGGGTATATCTTGTGTCACCTTGATGGTATGTTTGCTTATTCTTTTGCATGTGGATTTATGAATATTATGTTTGCATTTTAATCTCTTATAGGGATATGAGCAAATTATCTTTATCATTGTATATTTCAATCAAAAGTGACAAGTAGAAAATGCTTAGAAACAACCACCAAACAAGAAACTATCATTAGACACTAGCACATCATGTAGATGTTTGCATGAAGCACTAGTGTGAAGATAATTTGAGCTCAAAAATAATGAATCACTAGAACATCACAAAGATAACACAAAAACAAGGCCTAAGCACCATGGGAGGGAAAAAGACTAATGTAAGGGTTAAAATGAACCTACAAACAAAATAAGTGAATGGACACTAAAGCAAGGTCAAAATATAACATGAAATTATAAGGGTATGCAATTTATGATGTTACATTTAGCCCCCATTTTAGCAAGCTTATGACACTATGTAAATATGTAGGCTAAAGTAAAAAGCATAGTACTAAAAGTAAATAACATAAAAAAACCATAAATATATTGTAGAGGATGCAAATATCTTCAAACAAAGAATGCAAGACCCCGGGTTGAGAACCTACAAACAAGTACATTAGACAACAAAAAACTACAAGAAAACAATACTAGAAAGGAAAACATGCAAAACCATTATGCCAGGACATCACAAACATATATATAAACATAAAAAACACATACATAGAGGATAAAGGCATATAGCAAGTGCAAAAAAATATTGAGTCAACAAAGTGAAAGAGACCTCAATGTGAAAGGTTGTCTCAATACAATGCATCATCCCAAAATGCAAAAAAAATAAAGAAAATAACAAATAGAGGAATTCTTAAGTGGGTATAAGAATATAATGAGTATATTGATTGCTTCAAGGAGAGAATGCATACAAGTAGACATGGTAGCAGTCAATATGAGTAAAGAAGAGAACATGGTTCAAACACTAGCTTTCTCTATCACTAGGGGTCATGCAATTGACAATACCCTCATGGATGATGAACTTGCAAGCTATGTTATTTTAGGTGACCATAGGTATAAAAAGGTAGGTCATATGAAGCACATAGACTAGCAAGTTGTATTATTCTAGGTGGCTCATAGATGGCATGGATCATATACTAGAAAGTTGTATTATGCTAGGTGATCATGAGTGTAAAAAGGTAGGTCATATGAAGTACATAGACTAGAAAGCTATATTATGCTAGGTGGATCATAGACTATGAAAGCCTCAAGGAGTGTATTAAACACCAATACCTTAGGGATCATATCAAACACCAACAATGTAGGGGGTGGATGCTTCAGAGAGCATAAAAATAAACACCACCATAGGGGGACACATTAATAATAGACACTTTAGGGGGTGCAAATAAACTAAGTTGCATGTATGGATGTGTTACAAGTATGTGCCTAATCGGTGTTGTCATTGATGTCAACATATCTTTGTTGTCATTGGTGTCAACTATGTCCTATTCTATTATTTGTTTAGAAGCTTTGTATGTTGAGGATATTGAGAAAATTGGCCTCTCCAGAAGAAACAAGTGAGTTACAATGAAGTGCAGTATAGACAGTGAGTTGTATGCTGAAGAATAGTTTGGTAGATTACTCCGTATTTCTTGCTGCTTGAAGATCTTAGTCTATAGATTGGAAGTTATTTAAAGGGATGTTTGAAGATGCTAAATCCTAAGTTTGATCCTCCAATTTGAAGAATTGAGAGAGTTGCATTCACCAAAGTAAAACCTGCTTTCTTTGATTATTCTCTGGTGACAGGGAGAAAGTATTTTTTTCCACATTCCTCTGCATTAAAGTATTTTGCTCTGCAGTTCTAAAGGGAAGTCTAAGATGATGATAAGTTCCTACAATTGCAATGGTTCATGTTTTGGTGGTCTGTAGGCTATCTTTCTTGTATGACAGTTGAAGACATTGAAGTTCATGTGCTCTGGTGTGAAGAATCTTATGAATAAAGTTGTTTGTGTTTGTGTAGTTGTTCTTGATGATTTAAACATGCTTGTGGATTCCTCTTGATCATGTTTCTACCTTTACATTGGTCCATGTTAAGGAAATGAGATTGTGTTTGAAGATTATTCACAAATAATGTAGCATGCAACTAGTCTTAGCCAACTTGGTTAATTCCAGTAATTACGAAGATCCCTTGAAGATTATGGAAGCGTGTTATGGCATGTAAGATTGTGTTTAAGTCCTAGCTAAGGCATGGTGCAATCCGTATACATCTATACTACAAATCCTTAGCATAATTTTGTTTTAGGTCAAGACCTATTTTGTAAAATGTTTGTAATGCTGACCTTGGAGATTATTCCAATGGTTGATGATTGTAATGCTGACCTTGATGATCATTCTAAGGTTGATGAAGTGTATAAATACTTGTAATTGAGTCATGGAAAAGAAATCCTTGTGCGAAAATGGGAAGATAAGAATAAGGGCGAGCAGATAAGGCAGAGAAGATAAGGCAAAGTAGAGTAGAGAACAGGAACTATTGTACTTCAATGTATTAATCTCAAACATGAAGAAGATGGTGATTTTAGTAGTGAGACTAGAAGTGAGCCACCAATAGGGTTTAACAACCCTCAGGGTTTAACAACCCTTATTATAATCTTTCTAGGTTTAGGGTTGAGGCAGTGAGCTTGCTAGACCTAGCTATAATTCATGGCAGTGAGCCAATATGTTCTGGGCCCATGCAGTGACCAAGCCTGAACACCATTTTTCAAAGATTGCATTATATTTTGAGAGCTAATCCTCTCCATAGTTTTTCTCCACCTTGGGGTTTTCCACGTAAAAATCTGGTGTCTCTTGTGTTTAATGTTGCATCTATGTTTAAGCTTATGATTTCATGCATTCTTTGTTTAATCAAAATAAGTGCAGATAAGTGATTAATGTTTTAGTGCAGAAGTGTTTGAGTTTTTGGGACAACTGATTCAGCCTCCTCTTCTCAATTGTTTGGCACATTTCAACAATTGGTATTAGAGTAAGGTTTCTCCGAAGAAAGTCTAATAGCTTGAGGAAGATCGAAAATGTCTTATAAGAAGGAAGCATCGCATTTTGATGGGATGAATTATGCTCTTTGGAAGGCACAAATGAAAATTCATCTTCTTTGTCTTGGTTACAAAGTATGGAAAGTTGCAAAACCAAAATACACCTTGCCTCAAAATGGTTTGATGACTGAAGATGAAATCAAGGAATATGAAGTGGATGTTAAAGCAAAATATGCTCTGTTAAGTTCATTGAATGACTTAGTATTGACAAAAGTTGTGGATCTTGAAACTACAAATGGGGTATGGGAAAAGCTGAAAAATCTATATGAGGGAGATGATTTTGTGAAGGAGGCCAAGCTACAAAGTCTGAAAGTGAAATATGAAAGTTTGAAGATGAATGAAGATGAAAACATAACAACCTTTATGCAAAGAGTTGATGAACTTGTCACTGGAATAAAAGGTATGGGGGGAACTCTCGGTGATAAGGAAGTTGTGATGAAAATTCTCAGATCACTACGAAAGTCCTACAGTCACAAGGTAGCTGCAATTGAAGAATTTATGCAAGTAAAATCTATTGATAGAGATCACTTGCTTGGTAATCTTACTTCCTTTGAAATGAGAGAGTTTGGTGATGCCTTGCCAAAAGTAGAGACTGTCTTCAAAGCCAATACTTCTGGAAAAACCTCTTGATCATAAAAGTACAAGGTAGAATCAGATGACAAATTTGATGAAATTGAAGCCAACTTTGTGGATAGAATGTAAAGAGAATCTAGTAAGTTCAAAGGCAATTTACCTTTTAAATACAATAGATGTCCTGAAATAATTGAAAGAAATAGGAAAAGATATGAGAACAGGCCTAGGATCCAAAAGAAATGTTATTATGTTGAAGATTTTGATGATGATGAAGGAGTATTAGATAATGGTGAACAAGATAATGTTATTACTTCTAGTAATGAATGCTTGTTTATTGCTATTAAAGAAGAACACGTGTCTACTAATCCTACTAGCTGTGTGAAGAAAGAAAAACTAGTGGAAAGTGCTTTGGTTGCTCAAGTTGTTGAGGACAAAGTTGAATGGGTTATTGATAGTGGCTGCTCTCACCATATGACTAGTGACAAAAGTAATTTTGTGAGTTTGGAAAGATATGATGGTGGATTGGTTAGGTTTGGAGATGATACAACTAGTAATATTCGTGGAAAAGGATATATTTCTTTTGATGGAAAGCATAATATTGAAGATGTCTTGTATGTGAAAGGATTAAAGCACAATCTTTTGAGTGTGAGTCAGATGTGTGACAAAGGTTATGACTTAAGCTTCAAGGACAATGGATGCAAGATCAAGGAAAGCTCTAAAATAGTCATTGCAACTAGTAAGAAGACCAAAGGTAATATCTATCACTTGAAAGGAACTGATATTTTTTGTTTGTTGGCTTAGACTGATGAAAGTTGGATATGGCATAGAAGGTTGTGTCACATCAATTTTGATAACATTATGAAGATAAGTACTACACAGGTTGTTAGAGATTTGCCTAAGCTTGTGAAGCCTACTAATCTTATATGCAAGGAGTGTCAATTTGGGAAACAAACAAGAACAAGTTTCAAAAGCAAGGACCAATCAGTTGATGGACTATTGGAACTAGTGCATACATACTTGTGTAGACCTACTAGAGTAATAAGTTTGAAAGGAGATGGGGTATTTTGTGTTGATTATTTATCATTATTCTAAAATTACTTGGGTTAGCTTTTTGAAAGAAAAATCAAAATCTTTAGATAAGTTCAAGGCATTTAAGGCAATGGTTGAAAATGAGATGGATTTGAAGATCAAATGTTTAAGGTATGATAGAGGAGGAGAGTTCACATCAAATAAATTCAATTTCTTTTGTGAAGAACATGGGATAAAAAGATAGTTATTTGCACCTAGAACTCGACAACAAAATGGAATCATTGAAAGGAAGAACAGAATAGTTCAAGAAGCTGCTAGAACCATGATGAAGGAAGCTGATCTTCTAGAAGTATATTGGAGAGAGGCAATTCACACTACTGTATATATCCTAAATAGAGTCCAAGTCAAAGGTAACAGGTCTAAGACTCCTTATGAATTGTGGTATGGTAAAGTTCCTATTGTGAAATATCTCAAATTTTTTGGTAGCAAATGTTATATCAAAAGAGAAGAAGATCTAGGCAAGTTTGATGCTAGGTGTGATGAAGGAATCTTCCTTGGTTACTCAACCAAGAGAAAGGCCTACTGGTGTTATAATAAGAGGTTGAATAAGATCATTGAGAGTGCAAATGTCAAAGTTGATGAAAGCAAGGAAAGGTCTCCAGAATCAAGTGGATATGAATCAGATAAACTAGATGTTTCAGAAATGGTGCAGCATGAAGACAACTTAAATGAAGAGGATCAAGCTCCAGAAAGTGCTACCAAGACACCAAGGTATGTAAAACTTAATCATTTTGAAGATCAAATCATAGGAGATAAGAGTAAAGGAATCTTGACTAGAAGAAGAGCTGTAGAAGAACAAGTAAATTTCTATCTCATTTCCAAGATTGAACCTAAGACTATGAATGAAGCTTGCAATTTGAGAATTGGGTAAAGGCTATGAAAGAAGAATTGATGTAGATAGAGAAGAATTAGACCTCGGATCTTGTTCTCAGACTAGCAGATAAAAATGTAATTGGTACCAAGTGGGTTTTTAGAAACAAGATGAATGAGAATGGTGAAGTAGTACAAAACAAAGCAAGGTTGATATGCAAAGGATACTCTTAAGTTGAAGGAATAGATTTTGAGGAAACATTTGCACCAATGGTAAGGATTGAAGCTATAAGAATGTTCCTAGCATTTGCTACCTACAAAGATTTTAAGGTATATCACATGGATGTAAAGTCTGCATTCTTGAATGGAGAGTTGGAAGGAGAAGTCTATATTGAACAACTGGAAGGATTCCAGTCATCACATTAGGGTGATATGGTATGTATATTGAAGAAGGCATTGTATGGGTTAAAACAAGACCCCAGAGCTTGGTATGTTAGATTGGATAAGTATTTTATATAGTTAGGATTCACCAAGGGTACCACTGACAACAATCTCTACTTCAAGATCAATAATGAACAAATCCTAATTGTTGCAGTCTTTGTTGATGACATTATCTTTGGAGGAAATGAAGGTATGTGCATAGTTTTTGTTGGAGAAATGCAAAGTGAATTTGAAATGTCCATGTTTGGTGAGATGAATTTCTTTTTAGGTTTGCAAATAAATCAATCAGATAAGGGTATGCTCATTTCTCAGTCTAAGTATGTGAAAGAGTTGTTAAAGAAGTTTGGGATGGAAGACTCTAAACTAGTAAATACTCCCATGATAATCAGTTGTAAGTTGAGCAAAAATGATGATTCACCTATGACAGACTAGAAAAGGTATAGATATATGATTGGAGGGTTACTTTATCTGACTCAAATGAGAATTGACATAATGCATGTAGTTTGTCTTGTGGCAAGATTTCAAGCAGAGCCTAAGGAGTCACATGTGATGATAGTCAAGAGAATTCTGATGTATTTGAAAGGCACAGTGGATTATGGTTTGTGGTATCAAAGGGACAATGATTTCACTCTTAATGCATACATTGATGTAGATTGGACTGGAGATGTAGATGAAAAAAAAAGTATAGGTGGAGGTGCATTCTTTTTGGCAAAAAGGTTGGTATATTGGATAAGCAAAAAACAAGACTCAATATTTCTGTCCACTACAAAAGAAGAATATATTGTAGTAGCATGTAGTTGTACTCAAGTGTTGTGGATGAAGTAGACATTGAAGGACATCAGAGTTGTGTATGAAGATCCAATTGCAATATTTTGTGACAATACAAGTGCCATAAATATATCAAAGAATCCAGTAATGCATTCAAGGACAAAGTACATATCCATAAGATATCACTTTCTAAGGGAAAAAGTGACAGAGAATGAAGTCAAGTTGGAATATGTATCTACAAAAGACCAGATTGCAGACATTTTCACCAAACCTCTGCCTAAGGATACTTTTGATTATCTCAAAGAAAAGTTAGGGGTTATTACCCCTCCTTCTCTAAACTAAGATGCACAAGAGTGTAGCAGTCCGATGGTGCTTAGAGTTACTTCTTTAGATCTAGATTGATGCTTTTAGGGCTACTTCTTAGGGGGAGTAGTCAAAGAGTTTAGAAGAGAAATTGAATTAGAGTAGAAGAGTGCAAGTATGTGCCCTTTGCCATTGATGTCAAAGGGGGAAAGCAATCATGTGAAAAACTTAGAAGGAAAGTGTGCAAATGTGTAAAGAGATAGGGGAGAAATAGAAAGAAAGAGTGCAAATGTGTAAACAAATAGGGGGAGAATCTTGTCTTGATGTTTGTTGTAGTTTTTCATATCATATGTTTCCATCAATGACAAGGAGGGAGATTGTTGCAAGTATGTGCCTAATCGGTGTTGTCATTTATGTCAACATATATTTCTTGTCATTGGTGTCAACTATGTCCTATTCTATTACTTGTTTAGAAGCTTTGTATGTTGAGGATATTGAGAAAATTGGCCTCTTTGGAAGAAACAAGTGAGTTGTAGTGAAGTGCAGTATAGACAGTGAGTTGTATGTTAAAGAATAGTCTGATAGATTAATCCACATTTATTCCTTCTTAAAGAGCTTGGTCTACAGATTGGAAATTATTTAAAGGGATGTCTAAAGATGCTAAATCCTAAGTTTGAGCCTTTGGTGTGAAGAATTGAGACAATTGCATTCACTAGAGTAAAACCTTCTTTCTCTGATTATTCTCTGGTGACAGGGAGAAAGTATTTTTCTCTGCATTCCTCCACATTAAAGTATTTTTCTTTGTGGTTCTAAAGGGAAGTCTAGGATGATGATAAGTGCCTACAATTGCAATGGTTCATGTTTTGGTGGTTTGCAAACTATCTTTCTTTTATGACAATTGAAGACAATGAAGTTCATGTGCTCCGGTGTGAAGAATCTTATGAATAAAGTGGTTTGTGTTTGTGTAGTTGCTCCTAATGATTTCAACATTCTTGTGGATTCCTTTTGATCATGTTCCTACCTTTACATTGGTCCACGTTAAGGAAATGAGATTGTGTTTGAAGATTATTCCCAGATAACGTAGTGTGCAACCAGTCTTAGCCGACTTGGTTAATTCTAGTAATTGCAAAGATTCCTTGAAGATTATGGAAGCATGTAATGGTGTGGAAGATCATGTTTGAGTCCTAGTTAAAGTATGGCATGATCCACATACATCTATACTACAAATCCTTAGCATAATTTTGTATTAGGTTAAGACCTATTTTGTAAAATGTTTGTAATGCTGACCTTGGAGATTGTTCCAATGGTTGATGATTGTAATGCTGACCTTGATAACATTCCAAGGTTGATGAAGTGTATAAATACTTGTAGTTGAGTAGTGGAAAATAATTCCTTGTGTGAAAATGGGAAGATAAGGAAAAGGGCAAGCAAATAAGGCAGAGTAGGGTAGAGAAGGGCAAAGCAGAGTAGAGCAGAGGAACTATTGTACTTCAATGTATTAATCTCATACATGAAGAAGATGGTGATTTTAGTAGTGAGCCTAGAAGTGAGCTACCAGTAGGGTTTAATAGCCCTCAGGGTTTAACAACCCTTATTGTAATATTTCTAAGTTTAGGGCTGAGGCAGTGAGCCTGGTAGACCTAGTTGTATTTCATGGCAGTGAGCCAATATGTTTTGGGCCCATGGAGTGACCATGCCTGATCATCATTTTTCAAAGATTGCAATACATTTTGAGAGATAATCATCTCTGTGTGTTTTCCCTACCTTGGAGTTTTCCACGTAAAAATCTGGTGTCTCTTGTGTTTAATGTTGCATCTGTGTTCAAGCTTATGATTTTATGCATTCTTTGTTTAATCATAATAAGTGCGGATAAGTGATTAATGTTTAAGTGTAGAAGTGTTTGAGTTCTTGGGACAACTGATTCACTCCCCCCTCTCAATTGTCTAATGCATTTTAACATGGATGTACATGTGAGCAAAGTATATGCCCCTCAAAATATTAGTATGTACAACATGCACATATTTTAAGTTAAATAAAAGGGGAAGAACGAAGAGGGGAGATCCTTAGAAACAATGCACACACCAAGAACAAGTTACCTCTATGCCTGAGAATATTCTTGAAGAAAACCATGAAAAATAATATTGTGTTGTTACCAAAAGTAATGTATGGTTGCATGTGAGATTTTACCACTGTGAATGGCAATGAGAAAATAATGAAAGATGTAGTTGCCACATATTTGGTAGCAATACAATAGTCTCATGAGAAAATAGAGGAAGAAACATGAATGAAATAAAGGGCATGCTCAATATTACTTTTCATATAGAGAAGAGATAGGTGCTTTAGTAGTGGAAAAGTGAGAGCACTCATGTCAATAAGGTGTTGAATTTGTTCATTCAACACTTGACATTCACTACTGTAATAGCCAAGCACTTGATATGTACAAAAAAGAAGTGTTTATTGAATGTGTTGTGGTAATTTTTGCATATAGGAGGAGGAAGAGTTATCAAGTGGGTCTTGAGAAGCCTTAACAAGATATGCTCTTGTTTATTTAGAAGAGAATAATTAGGAGTAGGAAGAATCCCTTTCTATTATGGAGAAAGGTTCATTTTTTTAAAAGAAGAAGCCATAGAGCTCTCAAACAATGGAGGGGTGGATGTAGAGATAAGAGAAGGTCTATAACCTAAACCCACTTTAGAAAAGTATGGTGTAGATTCCATAGGGACCTTAATTCTTGTTCCATGTGTTGCAAGTATGTGCCTAATCAATGTTGTCATTGATGTCAACTTATTTGTATTGTCATTGGTGTGAACTGTGATCTTACTTTATTCAATATATTGATAAAATTAGCCCCTTCGGTGCTAACAAATGTGTTGTAGTAGAAATAGTGTAGTACATGAAGAAGAACAGTCTAGAAGAATGCTCTGCATTTCTTGTAGAATAAATATCTTTGCCTGTGGATTGGAAGTTATTTAGAAGACTATCTGAAGATGTCATGTTCCAATTTTGAGCCTCCAGTATGAAGAATTGAGTGAGTTATGTTCACTAGAGTGTAAACAACTTTTTTCTGTATGTTTGGTGGTGACATGGAGAAAGTGTTTTGCTCCGCATTTCTCTGCATTGAAGTATTTTGGTCTGCAGTTTTGGAAGTAAGTTTGTGACAATGTTAAATGCCTTCAAGTGTAATGGTTAGTGATTTGGTGGTCCACAAGCTATCTTTTACTCATGACAATGATTGGCAATGTTGTTCTTGTACTCCGGTTTGAAGAATCTTTTTAACAAAGTTGTTAGATATTGTGAGATAGTTTCTAGTAATTACAATGTGCTTGTGGATGTCTCATGATCATGCTCCTACATTCTAATTGGTCCACAAATTGTAATTCAGATCATGCATGAAGCATGTTCTTGAGAATACTTGTGTTAACATCAGTCTTGGTTGACTTGGTTGAATTCATCATCTGCAGAGATGCATCAAAGATTGTGATAGTGTGTTATAGCGTGGAAGATTGTGTTTGAGTCCCTACTAAGGCATGACATGGTCCACATTCTTTTCTTTTCTTTGTAATTTTGTTTAGGTCTAGACCTATTATGATGTAACGTATATTTGCCAACCTTGGAGTTTGTTCCAATTGTTGATGATTGTAATGTCGACTTGATGATCATTCCAAGGTTGATGAGGTGTATAAATAGTTGTAATTGAGTCGTGAAAATGTGTGCAACTGCAAAGATGCGAATGAATACATACATATGTGTGACATATAGTGGAAGGTGATTTTGTGGAAGCAATAAAGAGAAGAAGAAGAGAGATTTTATTCCCATGTAAAAGAAGAGTAGTGAAATAGAGTAGTCAGACATGAAGAGTTTTGAGATAGTATTTTTGTGCTTCATTAGAGCTGCAACTATGCATGTGTAGATGCAATGTGAAAAGTTCAACTTATTAGTGAGCTATTCTTCTTTCTTCTTTCTTTATCTAGGTAGTGAGCTTGTTTTTGTAGTGAGCCTTTCTTATAGTGAGCATTTCTCTGGGTAGTGAGCCCTAAGGCAGTGAACCCTATTGTAATCCAATATTGTGCTATATTAATTTATTGTGAGCTAACACTCACCGTGGTTTTTCCCTTCTTGGGTTTTCCACGTAAAAATCTTAGTGTTCATGTGTTATGTCTTTGTGGTTGTTGTTTCTATGTCTATTATGCTTTCATGTTATTAACTTTGGAATTGGATAAATAAATTTGTTAAGAAGTGGTTTTGTGGAATACTGATTCAACCCCCTCTTAGTATTCCTTATTCTCAACACCATGCACCATAGATCATTTTCATTTGTATCCTTGTTTAGAAAGAGTTTTGAACCCAAGCCCATAACATGTATGTTATGTTAGAAAATGTCCCCTGGGACTTTTACCTCCTAAGTTTATCTCCTAGGTCCCTTAGATATAATCATGCATGTTAAAATGAATCCTAGAGAAAAATCCCCTGAAACCCATGTTAAATGGGGCATGGGGGTGCATCTTAAGCTTCATCAAGTCCCAAAATAGGACCTTAGACTTGAGCTCTCACACCCTAGTCCAAACCTATTTTATTGAGACCCAAATTTTAAATGTCAACAAAGTGACCATTAAAAGGTTTCCCTTTGTCAACTTATGCATATATAAACATGTTTAGCCAAAATGCATATATAAACATGTTTAGGACTTCATTTTAAACCTGGGTGGATAATGTGAACTTGTGATCTAGTGCTAAGGATACTCAAAGCTTTCATTGTGTTGCAAAGTAGTATTGTGTTGTGTTTGTACTTGTTTGTTGTAAATTTGTCTCCATCAATCCATCTCCTCATGGCGTGAAAGATCTTCATCTCCCTGTGAGAGCTTCACCTCTAAGGTGACATCTATTTTGTGTTTCAATCAAATTATCATATCATTTTCTTTTGCCTCTATCCACCAAGGGCATGCACTCTATCTAACAATGGTGATGTCCAAGGCTTGAATGTCATTCTGGGGCTTGATCGAGGAAATATCCTAAACACCACAACCCCCAAACCCTCTTTTGTGATTGTAGGTGATAGGTGCCAGATATTGTAGAGAGGAGTTCTAAGACATGAATGCATAGTATAAAGATTCTAGATCTGAGGAAAACAATAGAAAATATCCCTGATTGGACACATGTGCCCACCCCAATGTCCTCTAGTTTTGCATCTCCAAAAATCTCTAAGCAGGCTAGAGTCTGAAGCATATTTTAGTTCCAAGCCCTAAAAAAAGTACCACATTGGACATAGGCACCCACCCCAGTGTCCCTAAATTTTTTGCTTTCTAGAATCTTAAATCTCATATGTATCTAATATGCATTTAGTGCCTTCCTGTGCAAGCATTTTTTTTGTTCCGTCTATTTGTTTACGATTTCATATAATTAGGTGTTTAGTGGAAAATTTGGTAGTTTGTCTCAACTAGGTTAAGGACTACTATTTCACCAAACTAAATAGTGGGATGATAGGGATTGAGTGTGGGGTCAATCTATGAGTTTCTTGTCTATCCCTTATACTTATGGTATCTGATTTTAAGAGCCTAACTAAGGTTTTGTTAAGTGTTTTGTTCATAAACCAAGTAAACCATAATTATGCCTTAAATAAGAGATATTTAGAAATCAATAATAGAGTAGGCAAAACTAATCATAGAAATGCAAAAAAAGAGTTTTAGAGACTATGCACCTAGATTTTAAGGGCTGACTGGACTAGGGAACCCGCTCCTTAGTCCTGCAAGTGTTAGAATCTGAATAATCAAAAGTCTGTGATGATTGTACCTACAATATCCTCCTTTTTGTAGCTTCTTTCCACCAAAACCTGCAAAATAAGATTTGTACCTACAAAAGCAAGAGGAAGATGTTGCTACTATATAGGAGCTTGCCTCGGTCAAGCACCATCTTTGGTATTTCTACCTCAACAATAGCCAGAGATAAAGATTTATAGAAGTGTATGCAAACCTAACAATGTGTATGCATAAATATCAAACCCTAGATGTCTCAATCAAGGGAAGATCAAAAATTTTCTTTGAATCAATAAAAACATACAACATCACCTCAAGGAGATGAAAACAAATGAAGACTTGCATGAACAAGAAGGTGAATCAAAAATGTCCGCAGAGGATCTCAAATCTCAATGTTGGAGGCTTTGACCCTTCTCCCGATCATACAAAGAGTGTACAAACCTTAGGAAGAGAAAGATAGTCTCAAGATCTTGATTCCTAATCTCCATCCATTGTTTCTATGATAGAAAATATAGAATACTTTCAAAAACTTCAACAAGTCACTGATCTTCAATGGCAATTTTGGTAGAGTTTTGGCATCAAGCTTGCATAAAAATTGTGTGTGTTAAAATGATTTTCAAATGTCTTTTTATATCTATCTTTTGGGAAATTCAAATTTCAAAATAATGTCTCGATATCGCGTAAAAACTAAGAATTTGAAAATAGAATCCCAAGGCACTCGACAGGAGCTGACATCTTGCCAAAATTCAAAATCCTGAGAAACACGGGAGGACTAGGGTACAGGCACCCAAGTCCAAGCCCCCAATTTCCACTCAGATCTACTTTTTGGGGGTCCCAAGGACCTGTAATTCAAATTCCCTTTTCAGGTTCCATCAAAAGGTTACCTCAAAAAGTGAACATTTTGCAACTAGACTTGGTCAATCAGGGTTTCAGGAAGGTAAGAAAAAAAAAGTTTTAGAGATCACCAAATCAAGGAGCTAAACCAAGGCAAATTATACCATTCCATATAGGAGAACAATTTCTAATGTTACATTTAGCCCCCACTTTAGTGGCCATATTACACTACGTGCATATGCAACTAAAGGAAAGTAAATACATCAATCATGAAAAGGATACCCAAAAGGATACTGTAGAGGAAGCAAAAGTGTTGTCGTCGATAAGGATGGAACCCCCAAGTCTGTAATCCTGCAAGACCACAAAGTTAGAAAACACAACCTACAAAGGAACACTTGTCAAAAAATCAAAACCAAATCAACCTGTAACCACCACCAATAAGTCAGTACAAAAAAAAATAAGGGGGTTGAGTGATGAGAAATGATGAGGGAGATATATGCCCCCCTTGTTTCTGCTTGCTTAGTTTGAAAGTAGAAACAAAGAGATATCCATGTGCATCAATTTTAGGGAAAATTGATGAGAAATGTGTTATGAGGGTCATTTGAAGAAACAATTCTCAAACACAACACATTGGGTAAAAGAGAGTGGAATTAGGATTCCAACGCAACAAACGACACTAAAATTAGAGTTTGATAGCTCAAGAAAAGGGCTCAAGAGGAAAATAGATCAATCTTGCACCTAGTTAGGGATCGGAATTCTCACTTACTTTATGTAAAGGGGAGTTGTCACTTATCACTTACTCATTCTTATTTCTTGTCATTGTAGGAAAAGTAGAAGAGAGAGAGAAGGAGAATAGGAAGATAACCATGTCGAGCCGATGCCCATATTAGCCACCATGACTAGAGATGCTCCAAGCCTGAGTAGCAGAGAGGTGCTTTGAGGCCAAGGTAGGGTCCTAATATTGCGCTTCTATCATCTTTTAGTTTACTTATTATTTTGACTTTATTGTTTACTGTGCCAAGTGGGAGGAATGGACAGGGGTCCCTGATAGGGGCGCCTAGGTCCACCTAGGGCACTAGAGTCTCTCTGGGGCACCCTAGTCCCACAGGGGGGAGTGTCCCTCTAGGGCACCCTAGTCCTCTTAGGGTGCCTAGGTCCATAGAGGACACGGGCCCTATGCACAGACACTCTTTTTCCATCTTTGAGAGCTTCTTTCAGTTTTTGAGGAGATTTTGATGTTCTTGTTTACTTTTTGATCTACAGGATGTCCCTAAGTTACATAAGCACACAAGTGGTCGCCTGAAGGTGCTTCTATGAGAGTGTGCTAGTTCATTATCCACTGCAAAGAGAGAGAGCACCTATAGATGGTGGGCCTATGGTGGGAATTTGATATGCCCATAATCAGATTCCACTACGCTATGTTGATGACACTGATAGAGAGGTGAGATGTAGATACATCGACATTCCACTTACCTACATGCGAGATGACCATCACACTGGAGGATGTATATAGGATCCTTCAACTTCCTATTTGAGGAGAGACTGTGAGGATAGTAGGACATTACTCAATAAGGTACACCCGCAAGAGTTAGTTATACTACTTGGGTCACACTATTTCTTAGGCAGAGCGAGGACGCATTCAACGCTAACTTCTACAGTAGGGATATGGTGACATTCCCTTACTACGGAGGATTATGATAGTCATAGTCATGCTAGCCATCACACCAAATGGATGAGGATCTCACCTACATAGGGGTCTCACTCACACCATTAGAGAGATGGAGAAGCATCAAATGGTCTATGCGTGGGGATGCAGTATGCTTGTACACCTTTACTGCAACTTGAGGTGATATGTCCACTATGAGATGCATAGTCTGATGATCTACACATTACTATAGGTTTGGGCCTTTGAGCACATCAAGAACACATGACCGGTCAGTTATCCTATAGATGTAGCATTCACCCATATGCGTGTTTATGCCTATCCACTAGTTAGGTATTGGAAGCACAGTAATTTGCTATACTGGAGAGTTGTTTTTAATAGATTACAACCTGGTGACACCATCTATAAACCATATCATAGCTACATCAGATGGCCTAGCCAACAAAGGCAATTAGCGAGGATGTAGAGGGATTGGCTGATGGCTAGTCACCTTGATCATATCATGGCTTGGTTCTACTTTGACAGGGTGGCATGAAATTTTAGATAGATACAAGATGTTCCTGTGGTTCATCTGACCTATGCTCATGTTGTGCGTAGTGCAGTCAAGGTGAATACTGTCTAACGACCAACAACAGAAGACATGCCACTTAGCAATGAGGTGAGTCTGAAGGATGCAGAGCCAACGTTAGACATACATGATGTCAGTTGTACCTGAGCATATTAGACCTGGTGGGACACAACACGGCCTGCTCCTATCTTTCCACCTGGTCACCCTACAGGTGATGCTCGACCTTGGGCTAGTCAGGCTAGTGACACAGGGTAGAGGACGATGTTAGTAATTTTGAGAGATAATACAATCTCAATGAGGATGAGGAGGATGAGTTATAGGAGGTCCTGTCATAATACGTCTTTAGAGTGAGACCATGATAGGGTCAGTAGGAGGCAGACGCTGATGAGGAAACTAAGTTGAGACAGTAGTCTAGGGCTCATGGTCCATTACCTACAAGCAATACGAGACCTAGTTACAAAGAGTGGGGGAAGAGTAGTAGGTTTGTGCCCCCAGCTATAGATCAGACTGTAGATCTCATCACACCTTTGGCAATTTGAGATCCATCTTGGTGAGATGGAGATCTAGGTTAGGTTTGATTTATTATTTTGATGCTTTGTATAGTTTATTATTTGTGAGATTTATTTAAGATTCTAATACCTATCTTATCCTCTATTTTATAGTTGGGATGGACGCTTGGTGAGACTTTGTGGGTCACATCATAGCAGACATAGTACCTACAAATGTATTAAAGTAGTGAATGCGGGTAGGTTACTCACCATGGTCATCCATTGGGTGACATGCAGGGATATTTATGCCTTTTGTCTAGTATAGGACCACTACAGAGGCTATGCTAGAGCAGTTTGCATGAGAGAGAAAGGAGTTTCGATAGAGAGCTAACCATACTGAAGCTGAGCTTAGGGCGTACAGAGAGTAGATAGTAGTGGTTCCTACATCGGAGGGAGAGCTAATTGTTAGTGAATTCTTACTACGTGAGGTTCATCAGGTGAGAGCTGACAGAGACAGGGTTTAATCTGAGAGAGACCAATACCAAAGGATGTACCAGGAGGTACATGAGAAGATGATAGAGATGAGAGTTGAGATCAGGGGATTATGATCATGAAGCATCTCTAGGAGTCATTCATGATCCGTAGCCACACATGGTCAGGCCTTTGTCACTCGCACACCACGAGGGCTTGAGGGTACTAGCGATCGAGGCTCAGCTATGTGACATAGATTTTAGGCACTATGACATCCCATTTTGTCATGACGGATAGTCGACTTGGATGTATATTTAAATTTGAGGCTATATATGATGTTTATTTCTTTTCATCTATGTGTAATGGTTTTTTGATCTATCACATGTGATTTTCATAAAAATACAACTAGTGATGATATTTAAATGCTATAACTGATGCTATTGTGGTATACTAACAATTCTTAAAAGAACATGTAGTAATAAGCACAATGATCAAGCATTTTACACATAATCTAAACTTTAATACTATATTCAGTTAATACCAAAGTGATCTAAGAAAAGAATACTTAAACATGATACACCAATGATCAACTAAACAAGGATGAAATGCTAAATGAATTAAGACACAATAGTAAATTCTTGTCAAAATTGAAGCTGATAAATTGGCTTAGAAAAATTTAACATTAGATCTTTTAAGCATAAAATATTTTGAGGTGCGCTGCATTAATGGGTTCTTTAAGTGGTGTACCTTGCTCATTAGCTAATTTATATGCTACAAATCCAAAGGTTTTAGTAATTATATGCTGTCCAAGACAATTAGGGTTAAACTTACCTTTTTCACCAGGCTGTGTGTTTACATTGTGTTGAGTTTCATAAAGAACCAAATCCTCAACATTGAATGAACGTTGTATGAATTATGCATTATAGGATCATTGTACACCTTTCTGATAGGCCTTGAGGTGCTCAAGAGCATTAATTCATCTTTTATCAAGCATTTCAAGTTCTTGTAATCTTTTCTCACATTCCATGTCATCATCCATGATGTCTCTTAGGGAAATTCTTAGGGAAGGAATTTCTAACTCCAAGGGCATTATTGCGTCTGCACTATAGATGAGATTATACAGTGTATTACTAATAGGCATTTGAATGCTTGATCTTGTAACGTCAGAAAATGTCCCCTTCAGGGATTTTCCATCATAAGGTTTAGCTCCCGGGTGTTTAGTGTGCATTCAGGACATCTTGCATCATAATTTGGTATCCCAATGGAATGAACCCTAAGTATCATGGAAAATGGGGCCTAGGGGACCCCTTGAGCTTAACCCTACCCAAAATAGGGGGGAGGACTTGGGTGCTTGCACCCTAGTCCTACCCTATTTTGGGTTAGTCCCAAATTTGAACTGTCAGTTTATGACTGTTATTTGGTCCCTAGGCCGACATAATAAGTTTGAAATTATGAAATCTTGGTGAGAATGTTTGTAGTTTCATATAAAAGCATGTTTAGGCATTCATTTGTAAACTAGATGGCAATTTTTATGTTCATGCATTCTCAAGGTGATTTAAGGCTTTCATTGTGTTGCAAGAGTAGATTGGTGTTGTCTATGTGTTTGTGTTTGTAGATTTAAGAATCCATTGCCTCATGGAATGAAGAGCTTCTTCCTCTCATTAGATCTTCACTACAAGTGACATTTATTATTTTTGTGATCACTATTCATTTGGTTTTTGCCTCTGCCTCACAAGGGCATGCACTCTCTATTTGACAAAGGTGTTTGGAAGACTTAAGTGTCCTTCGGGGGCTTGACTGAGGCAAGCTCCTAAACACCACAACCCCCTTTGAAAGTTTTCATGGTTATAGGTTACAGGTTGATGATGCAAACAAAGTGAAGTTGTAAGAGGGCATATTGGAGTGTCAAAATTATAGATCGGTGAAGAAAAGGATACCTTGGACTAGGGTGCCTGCTCCCTAGTCCCTGAAGTTCTGTGACGAGAAAATCTCTGAACCAGCAGAAACAAGTTACAGACTAAGTTTCTAGACCTTAAAAAAATACAGGGCCTTGGACTTGGATGCCCACTCCTTTGTCCCTAACTTTTCTGCCTCAGAACCCCAAAAATAGGTGCACAATAATTTGTAATTTTACATCTTTCTGCATAAGCATTTTCTTTTATTTGTCAATTTATTACCGTATTTGTATAATTAGGGTTTTGATGGATAATTGAGCATAAGAGAAGGAAAATTGATAATCAAATACCCTATTCCATGTTTGGCTACATTTGTAAATGACCAAGGACCTAATAGTGCTCAGCCACTCGATCCAAAGGTCCTTGAATGTAAAGGGTGAAAGGAGGATTCAAACACTAAACTAAAACAATCCACATTTTACCCTAAACATTTTGTGAACTCGTGTTTTTGGACTTAATTAAAACTTTCTAAGTGTTTTTCTTCATATTTGGGTTGATTTCATTCATTCATATAGTCATTCATCTTATTGCATTAAGAAAAATTCAAAAAATTTGAAAATTTTGAAAAAAAATTCATTTTAGGGTTACTAATTTGCATCAATTCATTCTAATTTTTCCTAATTCATAATTTTTTCATCAGATCTGATATAAAATATATAAAATTACAAAAAATCAATAATTTTCATTGCATTTTCATCATATAATTGTTAGGGTTTTGTAGAAATTTTGACAATTTTGATATAACCTAGTAATTCCAAAATCTAGGATTAGTAGGCAAAATCTTCTTTCAGATTTTTTTACTAATTTTAGAGACTCATTAAAAATTTAATTTATATGTATTCTTGTATCTTAGTGTAAATTTGCATTTAGATTTCAAATATTTGCATTTTTGCATAGAAAATTTCAACAAAAAACTAGCAAATTTCATGCATTTTTATTAAATATGCACTTACATTTTGCATCTTAGAGCTTGTAATTCATTTTAAGATCTGAATACACTTCATTCTCATCATAAATCAGACTTCAAATCACTCATATAGCATTCTGTATCAAGATCTCAAACCTAGGGCTTGAAAAATATTGATTTTCACTAGATTTGGCCTTATCAACTCTCTAAATTTGCACCATAGGCATGTTGTGAAGAGTATTTTTGCACTAATTGGATATTATTAGGGTAATTATTTTCTTACCCTCCTAAAAATATTCACAACACCTTTTTATTAGCCTCTTGTATTGAATATTTGATGAAAAACTACACATTTTTGCTATTTTTGCCCTAGGGTTTGGCCTAGTTTGCACTCCAAGTGTGTTGTGATCAATTTTATGGATTGAGGTGACTGATATCATTGTTATTATTTTCTTCACATACTAAAATTCACTACAACACCTCTTTTTCTAGGTATTGGAGTTGAAAAACCGTGAAAAATAACCTATTTTTGCTATATTTTCACTAGGGTTTGACCTTAAGTGGCACTAAAAGCATGTTGTGACGGATATTTTGACACTAAGTGATTGTTATTACTGATATAATTTATTTTTCATCATAATTTTCTTCACAACACCCTTTTTCATGCTCTTTTGCATCGAGATTTGGTGAAAAAATTACATATTTTGACATATTTCACTATATTTTGACATATTTCACTATATTTTGACATATAGTCATCTTATATTTGCATCAAGAGTGTGTTGTGAAGGATATAATTGCTTTTTTGGACTGATATCAGACATATAATTTGTTTTCCCTGATTAAAATCCTTACAACACCTTTGTTTTCACTCATTTGCTTTGAAAAAGTACAAAATTTCAAGCATTTTTGGCTTTCAAACATATCATCTTCTTAGGGTTTGTTCTCTTAGTTTGTGCATTATGTGTTGTATGTTCTTGTATAATTTTTATGACCCATTGTATTAAAATCAATATCCCTTTGAGAATAAGTAAAAAGGTTAATGGGATCTAGTGCTCTTGATGAAAACGACATTCCTACCTCTGATAATCCTTTGAACACCTTCTTTACAAAGGGAGAAACTCAAATTGTGCAAGATATATACATCCTCCAACTATTATGGAAGATCAAATATTTCATTAGGTTGATGATACTATTGAGGTAGTAGGACATGTACCTATAGAACAAGTCAATAAGCTTGATAAAGACCTTGCCGAATTTCAAGAATATGTGCAAACTGAGAGGATAGTTGAAGAGGCTTTACCTGTGATTCACCATGTAAGAGAGTTGATAAAAGAAGGACAAGATGGAATTAATGTTATTCATAGTTTAACACTTTTTTTTCAAACTAATGTAATGCCGGTGAGTGAATGTGCAAAATTTATTAATAACATGCCATCATTGTCGCATACTCAAGTTTCAACACTTATACTAACTACAAGAATCTCCACTTTTACATCAATGATCTTAACAACTGATGTGAATGCTTGAAGTAATTCTACCACTAGTATTGGAGTATCTAATGGCACCAATTACAAAGCTATGGGATTTGATTATAAAAACTTGATCCATAATGTGACCATTCCTATGAATAGTTGTTCTCAACCTCCCATCACATAGTTATTCCCAACCATCTTCCACCTACCAGTATGTCTAACTACCATTGACCTATTCCTAGCCTCCACTTGTCACATCTCAATTTCAATCACCTCCTCACTTTGGTACCAATTCCTCACAACAAACCACATCTCCAAATGATGCCATCCTAAACCAACTTTTATAGGGCATGAATACTTTACAACAAAATGTAACAAATTTGACAAATTCTTCATAGCCTAGTCTACCAACATATCATGCTTACAATTTCTTATCCTATGCAATCTTGAGAACCCCTATGTGTGAGAGGTTTGAAACTCACCGCTTTGAAAAAAATGGTGGAAAATCTTATCCTAATAATCATGTGGCAATATTCATAGCTATGTGTAGTGATTTTTACTTTGAAGAGGATTTGTTGGCAAAACTTTTCCCATGATATCTCAAAGATACTACTTTAGAATAGTTTTGCTCTTTGCCTCCAAATTCAATACACTCCTTTTCACAGTTGATTGATCAATTTTTACAACATTTTCAAGCAACTATCAGATCCCAAGTCACTCTTATTGACTTGGTTCAATGCAAACAAGGTCTGAAAGAAAAGTTCACTGAATTCATTAGTCAGTATCAAGGGCTTTATGCATAGATTCAGTATTAGATGAAAGATGATGATGTTTAAAAGATATTTATTACAAATCTACAACCTGATATTCATGATAAGATCCTCTTGATGAAGTATAACTCCTTTCAACTTTAAGAGGAATAATAATAATAGGAGCTTCATCAAGATTAATGGACCGAATATGAACAACTTTTTGAATGTTTTAGCTATCACCAATCCAAAGAAAGCATCGTATCAACCAAGAAAGTTTACTTTGATATCTGAATCTTATCATTCTATCATGAACCAAGCTATGAGTAATAACATTCTCAAGCTTCCCCTAATCAAGCCTGTTGATTCTAGTAAACATGGACCTTACTTCAACGCTAATGCCTTTTGTCATTATCATCAAACACAAGGACATGACATTGAACAATGTATGCATTTTAAACATGAGATAGAGGACCTTATTGATTCAAATGTCATCAAGGTATTGGGTGTGAATGATAATGGAAACAAGTCGGCTGTTCCACCAAATCAAAACTTACAAATCATCACTAATCCTTTCCCTAAGCATACTGAAACCAATATGTTGGAACATGGTTTAGTGGAAGTAGACAAGGATGAATACTTGGACTATGATAACATTGTAGGAATGATTGTAGTGGATAAGAAACAAGTGGACAATCCACCTCATCCACGAAGGAATGGAATTTATACTGAGGTTCCTCCTCTGTTATCCTTATATGGATCGATAGGTAATCAAAATACATTAGAAAAGAAAGAACAACAACCAATACAAATGAGTAAGATGGTATAGGATGATTCCTGTTACCATGCTAGAAAGATTCAACAATGAAAACTTGATAAAAATTAGAAAAGAGTTAGATGACTGTCAGCAGTTAGAAAAAATAGTGATTCCCCCCCTCATAAGCAACAAAAAAGTCTCATTTCAACAAGAAATTACAAAACAAGCATCATATGATACTAAACAAGACTTTCATAAGAACCACTCAAACTTTTCACTCAACATGATCGAGTACCTCTCCAAGAGGTTTGCGAGTTCCAAAATCTAATATAAAGACCCTATAGGTAAGTATCTCTAACTCTTTATCTCTGTCATGATGTGCTTCCCCCATGATGTGTTATGTGTTGTTTAGGCCTCCTGGAATGACCCTTGATTCTCTTGTAAGGTTTGGGATACCAGGAGACTGCCTCTGTTGTGACCTTCTTCTATTTGCATCATCATTCTTCTATATTGCCTCTCTCTCTGATTTCATCGTTGTGTGTTGTGTCTTGCAGACATAGAATTGTGGTTGGTGAACTAGGGCACCCTCCTACATGACTATCCCTAAGACACTTGTTTCTTCTCTATTATTTATTGTTTCCCTTCCTCTAGTGTTTCCATCTAGTGGCTCGATGACAAAAAATATTTATACTGATGTGGACCTAGCATCCCTTTCACGAGAAATAAAAAATTGGACTTAGTTCCTATTATGAGGATGGGCTCGTATATCTTATCCAACACTTGGCTAGTGGAAGCACTCATGCTTTCTGTGTAGTGAATTTGATGTTTTTTTAATCTCATTTACAAACCTTAACAATATTGTTGCTCTGTGCACCTTTGTTTTTCTTTGAATCTAGCCTTGGTGGTAATCAATTCAGAGAGCTTCATGATATAGCCCCATGTTTATCCTCGAACTCCAAATTTGTTGTATAACCTTGGCTCTTTGTGTGGTTAATCATATGCATTAATGTTGTTGTTTATCATGATGTTGTAGACACTAACATGTTTCTTGCAGGGATGTGTTTGTGGGAGCATTTGGCGATCATAAAGTACATGTCACCTCCATGGGGCATGGGATTTGCAAAAGTCTGTGTTCCCTTATGTGTTTTCTTCCTACCTTAATGTGTTTGATATTGCTACATGATATCAACCACCTTAATGTGGGGGCATATAAGGTAAGCTATCTATTGTAGATGTTAGCAATGTGTTTGTCTTCAGGTACAATTTAAAGACCTATATGATGAGTGCATCATATATCCTGAGTTTATTTGCAATCAATCAATAAATCATGTAAGCCCTCTGCGAAGGCGGGATATTAAGCATATCCTTTTTCTTTAGCCCTCTGTAGAGGTGGGGATGGTGTATTTCTCAGGACAGATTACATCATCCTGTCATTTTCAAAAGTCCTCTACGGAGGTAGGGAGCAATTCTATGACTAACTCAACCCTTAAGCATTTCTTCGGCAATTGTTGTGGCAAAGCCCAATCGTTGATGTGTTCCTGTAATGTGCCTAAGATGGTGTTGAGCCTAGAAATAGGAACACTCCATTGCTTGTCTGCTGTGTTTTCTCTGTGTCTTTAAGCATGTGTGTTTGGCATGCTTGCTTTGTTTGGCATGTCTGTTGCCCCATATGTAGTCTAAAGACTGGCTTGATGAGTGTTTCCTGCATTTTGGGAGGTTTTGCGTGTCTTGCATGTGTGTTACCCCATATAGGTAGTCTAAAGACCAGCACGATGAGTGCTTCCTGCATTATCAGAGGTTTGTTTACTTTCTAGTACTTGCATTTGCATTTCATATATATGAGAAAAAGAAGAGAAACGAATCATCCCTATCTTGTATACATTAATGTGTCTTCTATGCATTTACTGTATTTTTCATGTTTCACATGACTATAACTGTCTTCTTCATGTTTTACATGCCTATTACTATCTTTTATGTGATTGGTGTGTCTTCTCTGTGCTTGGCATGTTTGTTGTGTTTGTGACCGTACTTTAATGCATGTATTTGCCTTGCATTTATACATACATTAAAGTGTGTGCTAAATGTAATGTTAGAAAATGTCCCCTTGGGGGCTTTTCCCTCATAAGGTTTAGCTCCTGAGTCTTTAGTGTGCATTTAGGACATCTTGCATCATATTTTGGCATTCTGATGGGATGAACCCTAAGTATCATGGCAAATGGGGCCTAGGGGGACCCCTCGAGCTTAACCCTGCCCAAAATAGGGGGGGGGAGGACTTGGGCACCCGCACCTTAGTCCTACCCTATTTTGGGTCAGTCCCAAATTTGAATTGTCGATTTATGACCATTATTTGGTCCCTAGGCCGACACGGTAAGTTTGAATTTATGAAATATTGGTGGGAATGTTTGTAGTTGCATATAAAAGCATGTTTAGGCATTCATTTGTAAACTAGATGGAAATTGTTATGTTCATGCATTCTCAAGGTTATTCAAGGCTTTCATTGTGTTGCAAGAGTAGATTGGTGTTGTCTATGTGTTTGTGTTTGCAAATTTGAGCATCAATTGCCTCAGGGAATGAAGAGCTTCTTCCTCTCATGAGATATTCACTACAAGGTGACATTTATTGTGTTTATGATCATTATTCATTTGGTTTTTGCCTCTACCTCACAAGGGCATGCACTCTCTATCTGACAAAGGTATTTGGAAGACTTAAGTGTCCTTCTGGGACTTGACTAAGGCAAGCTCCTAAACACCACAACCCCCTCCCAAAGTTTTCATGGTTGTAGGTTATAGGTTAATGATGCAGACAAAGTGAAGTTGCAGGAGGGCATATTAGAGTGTTTGAATTGCATATCAGTGAAGAAAAGGACACCTTAGACTAGGGCGCCTACTCCCTAGTCCCCAAAGTTCCATGACGGGAAAATCTCCAAAGCAGTAGAAACAAGTTATAGACTAAGTGTCCAGATCCTGACAAAAAGTAGGGCCTTGGACTTGGGCGCCTGCTCCTTTGTCCCTAAATTTTATACCTCAAAACCCTAAAAATAGGTGCATAGTAATTTGTAATTTTATAGCTTTCTGCAGAAGTATTTTCCATTATTTGTCAATTTATTGCCATATTTGCATAATTAGGGTTTTGATGGATAATTAAGCATAAGACAAGGAAAATTGATAATCAAATACCCTATTCCAATTTTCCCTACATTTGTAAGTGACCAGGGACCTGATAGTGCTCTGCCACTCGATCCGAAGGTCCTTGAATGTAAAGGGTGAAAGGAGGATTCAAACACTAAACTAAAACAATCTACATTTTACCCTAAACAGTTCAATAAGCCCATAATGTATAGGATAATTGAGTATGCCAATCTTTTTTATGTTTATTAAAATTTTTTCATAAAATCTATCCAATAACTTTGTTTGAGGCTTTTGCTTGGCCATTTGATTGAGGATAATAAGGTGTAGAGAAGCGATGTTGTATATGGTATTTTTCAAGAAAATTTTTCACATCCTTGTTCTTAAATGGCATACCATTATTTGAAACGAGGGAGGAAGGTATTCCAAATTGAGAAATAATGTTGTCTTGTATAAATCAATAGATTACATCTACGGTCATCGATCACAAGGGGACTGCTTCGACCCACTTTGTAAAATAATCAGTGGTGGTAATGATGAACGTATTCCCTTGAGAGGAGGGTGGGGAAATTTTGTAGATTAGATCCAAACCCCAAATAGAGAATGAACATGGTGACACCTAGGCACGAAGCTCTTGAGCGGGAGCACAGATTAGGTGTTTGTGTTGTTGACATTGTGGGCATCTCTTGACGTAAGCAAAGGAATCTTGTTCCATGTACTACCAATAGTAGCCCATTCATAACAATTTTTACACTATGTACTTTCCTCCAAAATACCCTCCACAAGCACCAAAGTTTGCTTCTTCTAAAGCTATTAGAATTATTTAAACATCAGAGTAAAACACCATTGTAACTTCGTAGATATAAGACATTTGATAGTATAATGTATTGCATTACTAGTTTGTGTAAATGGATTTAGGCATTCTTAGATGTTGAATTTGGAATTATTCCATCATGCAAATAATTGAATATATAGGAGAACCATTCATCAATGTATGTATTACCACATAGTTCCATATTCAAAACTATAGGATATTCAACTGTTGGTATTTTCAGATTGTGAACAACAAAAGTAAATTCCTCAAGAGAATCATTAGGGGATATAAGAGAAGTTGTGCTTGCCATTACATCCACATGTCAATTATCTTTCCTGGGAATAGTGTTGATTGAATATGTTGTGAATTGTTTTAAGAGAGATAATGCCAAATTATGGTACTGAGATAGCTTATCATGCTTAGTTTGATATGATCTAGTTATTTTCTTGACAATTAGCTAAGAATCACCATATATTATGATGTGTTTTATATTAAGAGCCAAAGCAGCACAAAATCCTACAATAAGAGCTTTGTATTCAGCTATATTGTTTGTGCATAAGAAGTCTAAGCGGTAAGATAGAGGAATCAACTTACCTATGGGGGGTATCAATATAAAACCAGCCCTAGAGCCAGTTCGACATTTTGATCCATCAAAGTATAATTCCCATTTTTCATCCGCAGAGATTGTTAAAATTTGGTCGTCAGGAAATACATCCTGATGTTGTGTAGAAAAGGGTGAAGGATCTTCAGCTAACTGATCAGCTAACACTTTCCCTTTAATCACCTTTTGGGAAATGAATTTAAGATTGAATTCTGTTAGTAACATGACCCATTTAGCGAGATGACCCGATAGATCCATTTTTGTAAAGAGATGTTTTAGAGGGTCAAATTTTACCATCACATGCACTTCAGCATTTAAGAGATAGTGTCTAAGATTTTGAGATGGAAACAAAAAAGCTAAGCACTACTTCCCTATAACAGTGTACCACACTTCATAATTGAGCAAAGTTTGAGTAATGTAATAGACATCACATTCCTTACCCTCAGCATTATGTTGTGCTAACAAAGCTTCTAGGGCATTGTTAGATGCTGAGATGTATAACATGAATGGTTTATCAAGAACAACAGGTTGCAAAACAGGCAGATTAGCTAGATAATCCTTTAAGTCATCAAAAGATTTTTGACATTCAGAATTCCATTGAAATTTAGAATCCTTCTTTAGTAGTTGTGTAAAGGGGCGAGCCCTATCTGTGAGTTGTAAAACAAATCAGCAAAGATGCTGTATCCTTCCCTGCAAACTACGAAGTTGAAATATGTTCTTCAATATTGGCATATTAACAATTGCATCTATCTTTTTCGTATCCATTTCAATACCATGATTTGAGACAATAAATCCTAGTAACTTTCCATTGTCCACACCGAAAACACACTTACAGGGGTTCAATCACATATTATATTTCCTTCTATGCTCAAATATTTGTCAAAAATTTGTAGCGTGATCCTTACGATGGATAGACTTCACCAAGATATCATCGACATAGTCTTCTAAAATATTGTGCATATAATCATGAAATATAAGAGTCATTGCATGTTGATAAGTAGCTCCTGCATTCTTATGTCCAAACGGCATGACTACCCAACAAAATGTACCCCAAGGTGTTATAAAAGTTGTTTTATATTAGTCTTGAGGATTTATTAAAATTTGATTATATCCTGAAAAACCATCCATGAAAGATAGAAGTTCATGTCTGACTATGGAATCAACAATCATATTGATATTAGGGAGTGGAAAATCATCTTTCAAGGATGCCAAATTCAAATCTCAGAAATCTATATACATTCTTATATGACCATCAGGTTTAGCAATGACAACAATATTCAAAATCCATGCTGAATAATAAATAGGTCAGATGAAACTGGCTTGTAGAAGCTTTTCTATCTCAGTTTGAACAAGCAATGTAATCTTAGGATTCATCTTATGAATCTTCCGTTTAAGTGGCTTAACATCTAGTTTCAACATGATATTATGTGTTTCAATCTAAGGATCAATGCCAGGCATGTCAGAATACTTCTAAGGAAACAATTCCAAGAATTCATGAAAGAACTTAGTCATCTCTTCTTTTTCTTCTATATTTAAACAATCACCAATAGGGAGAACTTTTTCAATGTCATTCTTATCCATAACAACATCAACAATCTTTCCATTGAGGAGAGTACTATGTGTTGTGATGTTCACAACATGCCCCATTTTGCTCCTTAGCAAAATGAGGACCCCTGCTATTGCTTTGCTTTTTTCGCTTCTGCTTGTGTTGTTCTGTTTGGTGGTAAGGGAAAAGGAGTCAAAGTTTGCAAACCTTCATCAAAAATAGAGAAAATTACATTTTTAGTACCAGTGCATGATACAGTTGGATTCCTTGTGAAAAATGAGGCAGGGTTGCTTTTTAAACCATCTTGAAATTCGCCATATTTTGCAAGTTATGATCAATTTGGTAAAATGTACTATCAGGTTCTGCATGATACAAAGTCAGTTGTGTGTCTTTTTTCCTTGTTGACATTTGGTTTAAATTTTGAAATATGCTTACTTATTGGATTTTAGGTTATAATGTTTGATGTTTTTTGATTTCCACTTCGTATTTCACAATTGTCTGTTTGACAGGAAAATGCACAGATGCACTTATAAAATGGCAAACCCAAGCAGTTATTTTACAAAGTTAATACATTTGGTGTTTGGCATAATGTATATTTCATACCTGCATTGAAACATACAACGAAGTATACTTTCTGTGGACATGAAGGGGGAGGTTGACATGAGTTGAAATGTGGTATATTGTCCAACTTGAATATTCGGGGATACAAAGAGGTAGCCATCGGTATAACTTCTACCGTCGGGCGTGCCTTGGAATCTCATGCCGAAGGGTATAGTCTCTCCGATATGCGAGGCTTATCGGTATAACAAGGGCTATTGGTAACATTTGAATTTATCTCTGCCGAAGGGTGTGTCTTGCTGATGGTATAGTCATCGGCCTAACATTTGACATCAACCGAGTTCGGATTTATCTCGTCGAAGGTTGTGTCTCCCCGATGGTGTTTCTCACGCCAAGCAATGCATATCGGCCAGGTTTTTCTTGCTCACACCGATAGAAGAGGCTCTCACCGATAAGGCTATAGATGAAGAGTATAGGGCATCGGTAAGAGTCACACCGATGAAGGGCTATTGGTGAAATAGACCAGATCGGAGCGAAGTGATAGGCTCACGCCGATAGGCGATCTTTCACCGATAGAAAGGAATTTAAGGTGATCGGTGGGGGATGTCCAGTGTTACGCCGATAGAAGGAAGGAGAAGTCATCGATGAGACAATAATGACTGGCAGATAAGTTCAAACTCACACCAAAGTAAAGTGTTACGCTGATAAGAAGAGAGTAGTAAAGTCATCGGTCGAAGAATATCGATCGGACCAACACTTTTGACATTTGCTGATGGGCAGGGTCAGTCTGATGGAAAGAAGGATATGCAGTATCAGCATAACAAATGAACATTGGCCAATCAATTTTTGGACTCGCTGATGGAAATTATCATGCCGATGGGCGGGAAAAGAACAGGCGGTGAGGTTTTGAACGCATTTTTTTGGCGCCCGTTGCTTTTTTCCGGTCAGCGATGGTTGACCCATGACATTTTAGGCGTCTGTGTACATCTTGAACACGTTTTTAGGGTTTTTTGGGGCCACATTTCCATATGTTTTGCATAGTAGCCTTGATTTAAATAGATTATTTTGGTTTCCTACTGTTCATATTGTTGAAATGTGATACTTATTGTTGATTTGTCTACTTGTAGGCTTATAGTTGAAGAAGTAGTTGGAACTTGATGACGATGACATCATGGAGGAAGGAAATCAAATCTCAGGAGCAAGAAGTAAAGATGAAGTGCGAAGAAGTCAAAGGACAAAATGCAGCTGAAGTATTACTGTAGCAGACAAATAGAAGTTATTGCTAAGCTGCTAGGGCTTCTCAAAAGGGGCATTTTTTCGCCCAGATTTGACACTGCTCAGAGGTATTTTGGAGAACTAGTTCACCTGCCTTTACTGCTGTAGGTAGGGGGGTTTGAACTAGGGGTTTAGTTAGGGTTTTTTTGGCTGCAGTGAGGACAATCAAAGTCTATATATATTGTGCCTCTCTGCAGTGTAATTTTTTACAACAGGGATTTTAGGAACACATATAGTTTTTGAACAACTAGCTTAGTGTAGTCTAGAAGTAGAAGAAGGAGGTCGCCTGTTTGTCTACAGTAAGGTGTGCGTGGAACATCTAGCTTCCTTACTATATCTGTAAAGCTTGTAAGTTCTCTGTAGTTTGATTAATGAAACTAAGAGTCATTCCAACATTGTAAATCATGTATGATTGTTCGTTTCTAATACAATAGAATTTGGAGTTTTGCATCTATCTTCTGAGTATTCTCCTGCTCTTCTTTGTGTTTTGAAATTTTTTCTTTGAGAGCTTGCAATTTTTAAATGTATGTTTGTGAAAATGCTCAGAATATACATTTAAGGTTTTTACTGTGGATTTGATTAAATTGTTGTATGATTTACATAGTTCATAACAGAACATTTAGATCCTTTGGTAGATAAAATGGAGTTTAAATTAGATCTTTCTAACTTTTCCCAACCCATCTGAAATATTTAGCTGAAAATGTAGAAGTCTAAAGGAAATTTGTCTCAAATTTGAAAAGGTATGCATAACAGAGTTTAAAGTAGACAGTTTTCATAAATGTATAAAGGAGAAGGCTGTAATAATTCAAGAAACACATCTAAGATTTGCAGCACAGTAACACAAACACACGCATATTTCATGATATCTTTGCATAGTTTAAGTCCAGTTAACTAGCAAGAAACTTTAAATTACGTAAGGCCGCTTGAACATTACAGCTTCACATCGACCAACTGAATTGACCAACAGGTCAAGACTTGACCACTGTAGACTTGGGATTAAGTGAATCCTAAATGATTCCTTCTTTTCTTTCAAGTATAGTTTCAGTTCATTATATGTGAATTTTAACTTAATTGTTATGATTGCATCAAAACAATCACCAACAGTTTTTCTGGCGCTAGAAGGAGGGCCTTTTGAGTTAAGGTTTGTTTCAAACTGGCTAATAATAGTGATAGAGTGACCAGGTCTAGATTCAGTTTAGGAGATATATTTGTGCAACTACCTGATATAAGGTGAAGTAAGAACCCTTTAATTTGGAATCCTAAAATATCGCAAGTAGGAAGTTCATCTAGAACACCTCCCGGGTCACCTTTTAACATACGTAGCATTGTGAGTCCTGACAGATCACTATTCAGATCTTTAAATCTCTATTCAGGCACTCCTGGAGGTCTTAGTCCTCTTGAAAATCCTAATCCACCCATCAATCCAGGTATCCCTACAAGCTCAGGTCAAGCTCAAACACCTCCAATGGCTTATTTCAATGTCAATTCTCCCATATTTTTCAATGATTATCATGAGATGCCCAAAAATCTGGAGAAGATATGTCCTAAATACTAGTTGCACCAAGACCTAGAAGACCATATTAGAATATTCAAGGAAGCATGTTTCAGGGCCAGATTAGAGCACGAGGATGTTGTGTGTAGATTGTTTCCCTACACCTTTAGTGAACAAGCCTCTAACTGGTATGTGAACCTACCTAACGGTTACATTTCTTCCTGGTCACTTATGGAAGAAGCATCTTGTATCATAAATTGGCTACCATAAAACAAGGTGAGGGAGAGCTGATTGATAATTTCAACG
The DNA here is from genome assembly GCA_027924645.1 of Cunninghamia lanceolata. Taxonomy (NCBI): domain Eukaryota; kingdom Viridiplantae; phylum Streptophyta; class Pinopsida; order Cupressales; family Cupressaceae; genus Cunninghamia; species Cunninghamia lanceolata. The sequence continues at coordinate 11,268,703 of BSBN01000377.1, forward strand.
ATAGATTTCAGAAGGCCTACTCTAGGTTAGTAGACCCTTACACCGTGGATGATGATACCTTGTTGGCTATGTACTATGCAGCCTTGGATTCTTTAACTACCATGTTTGTCAAAAGAAAACCTGACATAGATTCAATATCCAAAGCCTACAAAGAGGCAGCCTCAGTGAACCAAGAGATGAGGCACACAACTTATAGCCCATTGGCTAATGGAGAAAATTTTGGAGTGTAGAATCAGGCACAACCATGGAATGGAGTTCCCATGTAGCACACTCCATTATTAAACTCGGTTCCTTCTTACACACCTGTGTATAGTCCTACCCCAATCCAAGCTATAACTCCTTACACAGGCAGCACTTCTAATAATAGTCAAAATAATGGTCAGCCTTTCTTCCAACCTCCTAGGGATACAACTGTGGTAAAAGCACAGGAGGAAAGGGAAGAAATCAAAGAGATCACTGCACATTTGAAAAGGTTAACCACTGAAGTGACACAACTAAGAAATGAGAACCTCTATGGAAGAGGCAACCAAAACTACAACCAAAACCAGAATTATAACCAAGGCCAAAATTAGAGCTATAGTTCTAATCAAAATCAGCATTACAATTAGCAGTACAATCAAAACCAAAACTATAATCAGCATCAAGGCCCTAACCAGGGGCAACCAATGCAAAATAGAGGGCCAGTGGTAGATAATAGGATCTAGAGCAATAATAACAGAAATCAGAATCAACCTAGGCCACCCAAGACATGGAACACTGGGCCTAACAATGGCACTCTAGCTTCTCCTTTTGAGAATATAGATAATCATGATGCAAAACAAATGGCTAACATCCAAATGGCCAGTCCAGCACCCAAATATTGGTTCAGATTTCACAATACCAATGCCCATGCTGAGCATGACTGTCCACAGTTCTACTTAGCAGCCAACATTTTTAATATAGATGTGCAGCCTCCTACCTCTGAATTTCTCATTCCCAAGAGTAATGAGGTAGTACCCTCAGGATATGATACAGCCTTAGTCTTAGAAATGTTTACCTTTGCAACTGTAGAAGAGAAAGAGGATGAATTGCTAGAAGATGGATCATACTATTGTGAAAATCTTTATCCTGAATCAGCCTTTGTGTTAAATGCTTTTCAGTTTCCCTTTGAATCTGAAAATGAGGTATTAACTGAAACAGAAGAGGTGCAGGCCTTTCAACAGGCAAATAGAAACCACACCTACAATTTGAGGAACAACCCTAGGCAAGGAGGACCTTTCACCACTTCTATTCCTCTGAACAACTTCAACACACCCCCAGATCAGAATGCCAGCAACAATCCTACCATACTTAAAGCTAATCAGCACACAAATAGCGGAACAGTAGTACAAAAGGATCAAACAAGTAAAACTGAGACAATAGAGACAACAAGATTAATGAGTTACTTGTCAGAGGAAATAAAGAAAATTAAGGTCAGTATACCTCTAAATGAATTATTGAAAATGCCAGGGATTAGAAATGCTTTTATAAAATCCCTGGATACATCCATGACAGATGAGGTTTTTGCTGTTATAACTATTCCTAATAGAGATTCACCACCTAAAGAGAAAAGTAAGAAAGTTGAGTAGCCTTCCAATACAAATGTATTAATACATGCGGATAAGAGGGATGCTTCCCCTTTCTTGTTAACTGTTAGATTGTGTTGGAAGAACATACACAACTGCATGGTAGATTCTGGTGCCTCAGCCAACGTAATGCCCTTAGGAATATGTAAAACTCTAGGGCTAACTCCCACCAAATCTGCCAAGGTTGTCACACAATTAGATAAAACTGAGGTTAGCGTGATAGGAGAACTCATGAACATTCAAATGCAATTAGCTTCAGACCCTAGAGTAAGCCAAATAATTGACATTCAAGTGGTGGACATACCTGTAAATTATGGAATGTTGCTAAGTAGGGATTGGTCCAAGACGTTAAACGGATATATGGCCACTGACTTTTCACATATGTGGCTACCTTGGAGAGGTGTCCCAAACTAGATTAGAATAGAGGCAGAGCCAAGGATGAAACACATGATAACAGAGTATAATCAAATGAATAAAATATTATATGCTGCTGTTGAACCTGGTGTCTATAGAATTACCAACAATGGGGTCCAGATTGAAGAGATCATGATGTTAAACATTAGAAAAAAATGTGTCAACAAGGAGACAACATTATTCGTCGAGTTTGACGGAAATTCTTCAGATGAAGAAAACAATGCAATAGACAAATTTGGTCATGCCATTAGACAAGAGGTGGAAGAGTGCGTTAAACAAAATCTGCTAGTCCATTGCAAACTGTATAAAAACAGGTGTAGAGTCCACAATAGACCACATTCTGAGGAAAGTTGTGGGATGTGCAAAGACATCATTGAATATGAATACAAAAATTGCATAAAGAGGGTAGAGTCACAAGAGGAAAATGAGAATCCTAATCAAACACAGAAATATGTTCAGGGCAATGTTGATGCCTTGATCCCATATTTAGGAGAGATAGAAGACAAGGGTAGTTGTCTTTCTGATTTACCAGATGGAAATACACATATGTAAGTTAACCAAACAAAAACGCCCATGAGTAAACAGGAAAACACCCCACAGGTGATAAAAGAGACAAAGCATGCCAAGATAAAAGGTTAGAAAAGTAAAGATGGCATGTGGGCATTAAAATGTGATGGGTCCAAATCAAAACAGGGTGCGGGTGTAGGTGTTGAACTCATAAATCCTTAGGGTAAATCACATCTGGCAGCATATAGATTACAATTTTCTTGTACCAACAATATTGCTGAATATGAGGCCCTAATTTTAGGACTTGTCATGGCCATCAAGAAAAGGGTGAAAATGATCAAAGTATTTTCAGACTCTGAATTAGTAGTTAGACAAGTAAGGAAACTATATGCCTACAATTACAAAAAAATGGTTAGTTACAGACACAGAGTATGGGGTTTAATAGATTTGTTTGATGCATTCAACATAGAGCACATCCCTAGAGAGCTGAACCACAGACCAGATGCACTAGCAGTTGCTACTAGCACACTAGAACCTTTGACACTATCAGGATTGAGACGATTTGCTGTTGAGCTAGTTAATGTTCCCAGTATCCCAGACAATGTTACACACTTTCAGGTATTTGGGGGGAATCAGCAAATAATTGATTTTTTGACCTGTAACGAGGCATTTGAGGCCCAAATCATTGATGAACAAGAAAGGCCTGAAACAACATGGGACGAAGAGGATATAATCAACTTGAAGAGAAACTTTTTACCCAAAGAAGTAATCGAACTAGAACATATCTTTGACTTCGACAGGGTAATAAGACAGAAGGACTTGCCCAAAACAGAAGGGAGTAAGTGCAATTTACACAACTTAGGGACAGAGCAAAATCCACAAAATGTACTAATTGGGAAGGCTTGCTCTGAGAAAATTAGAAAAGAGGTTTTAGACATTCTAAAAGAATATAAACATGTCATAGCATGGACGTATGAAGACTTGAAAACATATGATACATCCATCATAACTCATGTAATACCTTTAAGACCAGAAGTTAAACCATTCAGGCAAAAACAAAGGCCTATGAACGCCATTCTAGAGCCTTTAATCTTTGAGGAAGTAAAAAAGTTGCTGTCTGCTGGGATAATTTTCCCAGTCAGACATTCAGTTTGGGTAGCTAACTTAGTACCAGTGAGGAAGAAAAATAGAGACATCAGGTTATGCGTGGACTTTAGAAATTTAAACAAAGCATCTGAAAAGGATAATTATCCTCTACCTCCAATAGATGAAGTGCTACAAGCAGTAAATGGGGCAAAGATGATGTCTTTTTTAGATGGTTTTTCAGGCTATAACCAAGTCTTAATTGATAGAGAAGATAGATTAAAAACCACCTTCACTTGCAAATGGGGAAATTATGCATATAGGAGAATGCCTTTTGGTCTGATCAATGCAGGTGCCACTTTTCAGAGAGCCATGGACATTGCATTCCGTGGATTATCACGTAAGTGCATTGTTGTGTATATGGATGATTTGACTGTGTATTCCAAGGATGCATCCATCCACGCTAGAGATCTCAGAAAAATACTCAAGCGATGTGAAAGGTATGGGATTTCCCTTAATCCTAAGAAATGTATATTTGGCGTAACTGAAGGTAAATTATTAGGCCATGTCATTTTTGAAGGTGGAATTTCAATTGATCCGGATAGAATAGAATCCATAAAAAATTTGCAAATACCAAATAGTAGGAAAGAATTGAAATCATTTTTTGGTAAAATTAACTTTGTTCAGAAGTTTATAATAGGTTTTGCAGAGATTGTGCAGCCATTAAATGTCATGTTAAAGAAGGATGTGCAGATGGAATGGACACCTATGGCCAGGGTTGCATTTGAAGATATCAAGGAGGCAATTTCTAATGCTCCTGTATTGGCAAGTCCAGACTACACATGCCCGTTTTACATATACTCCTTTACATCTTCTCATTTAGTTGCGGCTGCCTTGACACAGAAAGGTGAAAACAATGAAGAAAGGCCCATAGCATTTATGAGCGTGCCTCTGAAGGATGCACAGCTGAGATATCTAGACACTGAGAGACAAGCATTTGCATTGATGAGGGCTGTAAAAAAATTTAGACATTACTTTCTGCATAGCCAGATCAAAGCCATAGTGCCAGACGCAGTGGTAAAGATGTTGCTGATGCAGAACGAACCTGGAGAAAAGAGAGCCAAATGGATCACCACGTTGCAAGAATTTGACATGGAAATCATTCCCATGAAGCTAGTCAAAGGGTAGACATTGGCGCAAATAGTAGCAAATACGGATCCAGATTTGATAAAACAACAATATGTATTGAATTCCTAGAATGCGTCAGACTGGTATGAAGATTTAAACACCTTTTTAATAGCTGGAAAGTACCCAGATAGGATGAAAGCTTCTCAAAGGAGAGCTTTCAAGGTTAAGGCACAGAAATACATGGTGCAAGGGGGTCTTCTATTCAGGAAGAACTATGATGGAATTTATTTGAGATGTCTAAACAGAACTGAGACAGATAATGTGTTGACAAAATTGCATGATAAGTACGGAACTGGCCATGGTTCCCATCTAGCTACAAAACACAAAATACTAAGGGTAGGCTATTACTGGCCCACAATGTTCAAAGATACTGAGAGTCACATCAGAAGTTGCCACACCTGTCAAACTACAGCATATAAGGGGAGAAATCAGGCCAATCCACTACAACCTGTGATTGAATCAAGACCGTTTGCACAATGGGGCTTGGATTTTATTGGAGTCATCAATCCTCCTTCTTCTGCATGACACAAATTTATACTGACAGTGACAGACTATTGTACAAGGTGGACTGAGGCTACCTGCTGCAAATTCTCCACAACTGAGGCAGTTATCAAGTTCCTTGAAGAAAACATCATCACCAAGTTTGGAACTCCCTATTCATTAGTATGTGACAATGGCCCTGCATTCTCTTCTTTAAAGTTTTCTACATGGGCATTTGAATACATGATTATTTTAAGGTTTTCTTCAAATTATTACCCTCAAGGTAATGGATTGACTGAATCAATGAACAAAATTTTACTAGACATAATCAGGAAGTTGATTGCAAAGAGTCCTAGAGAGTGGAATACCCTATTAAGATATGCATTATGGGTAGATAGGACCAAGTTTAAAATAGCTTTAGGTAGCACACCTTATCATTTAGTTTATGGGATTGATCCCATACTTCCAGTAAATCTGAGAATACCAACCTAGAAGTTTGCCAATGAGTATTTAGGCTTCGATAACCATAGGGAAGCCAGAATAGTACAAATGCTACAATTAGATGAGAAAAGGGGTCAAGCCATCGAGAAGTTTGCCAAGCACCAAGCGGTTGTCAAGAGGTGGTTTGATAAAAGGGCAAGAGTCAAAACATTTAGGATATCAGACTTAGTGCTGTGCTAGGACAAAGCACATGAAAAGAAGGGAAGCCATGGAAAATTTGATAAACTATGGCTAGGTCCATTACAGGTCTCATAAATAATAGGAGATAACACATTTAGACTTAAGACCTTAACAGGGGAAGAGGTGCCATTGCCAGTTAATAGCCAACATTTGAAACACTACTTCCAAGCCTGAAGTAAAGGGCAATTCATTTTGGTGTAAATGGTGTAAGTAATGTACAGTTCTTCTTTTGTTTTTTTCTTTTTTGGGTTGGTTGTCTGTCTGGCTTTGTTTTCTATTTTCCATTGTTTGTACAGTTTTGTATTCTCTTGCCATTTGTACAGTCTGTCTGTTGTTTGTTGTTTGTCTCCCCAGATGGGATCTTTGTTTTCCTTTAGGGTATTAGGGGGCAAACCAGCAACTATTCAAAATAGTATAAAATTTGGGGTATTCAAGTTAATCATTTGCAATTTGCACATAACTTTTTGTGACTGTCATGAATGTAGAGAGTTGTTTAGTTTCTAAAATTTCGTATTTAATAAATGTGATTGAGAATTCAAGGAGGTTTCTCACGATGACATACCTAAAATCCCCGAGGTCACCCTTGCTACCATTACAATTCTCAGCTTAATTTCAGCAAGTGTCCACTCCTTGCATCATGAAGCAACAAATTGCTATATCTTGTGAAATCTCTTTCAAAAAAATAAGAAAATATAATAATAATAATAATAATAAATGAATAAATAAAGAAAATTATACTGAAAATCTAGATTAAGCCATCTAAGTAACTCTACCGGGGCTATAGACACTCGCTGGCAGTGGGGGTCTACTTAGGAGAATTGTAACGATAACCTTGCCGGGGCTATGGATGCTCGCTAGCAGCAAGGCTCTATCTGGTCGGCTATGAGGGAATATCCTCAACTATGTAGGCTAATGTCAGTTACTGGTTTGTTCAACTGATCTTCAAGATGAGGCTTATTAATCACGTGCACACAATTAAACTAAAAATGAAAATTCATGCACCATTATTGAATGCCTTAAGTCTTGAGCTGAATAATGATTTACAGGAAAGATAGTCAGTATTTATGGATTTATTTCATCTAATTTTATTGAACACTTTGAATTTAATTGTTTCGTTTGGTTGCTAGTTGTTGTGATGTTCACAACACGCCCCATTTTGCTCCTTAGCAAAATGAGGACCCCTACTGTTGCTTTGCTTTTTTTGCTTTTGCTTGTGTTGTTCTGTTCGGTGGTAAGGGAAAAAGAGTCAAAGTTTACAAACCTTCATCAAAAATAGAGAAAATTACATTTTTAGTACCAGTGCATGATACAGTTGGATTCCTTGTGAAAAATGAGCCAGGGTTGCTTTTTGAACCATCTTGAAATTTGCCATATTTTACAAGTTATGATCAATTTGGTAAAATGTACTATCAGGTTCTGCATGATACAAAGTCAGTTGTGTGTCTTTTTTCCTTGTTGACATCTGGTTTAAATTTTGAAATATGCTTACTTATTGGATTTCAGGTTATAATGTTTGATGTTTTTTGATTTCCACTTTGTATTTCATAATTGTCTGTTTGACAGGAAAATGCACAGATGCACTTATAAAATGGCAAACCCAAGCTGTTATTTTACAAAGTTAATACATTTGGTGTTTGGCATAATGTATATTTCATACCTGCATTGAAACATACAACGAAGTATACTTTTTGCAGATGTGAAGGGGGAGGTTGACATGAGTTGAAACGTGGTATATTGTCCAACTTGAATATCCAGGGAGACAAAGAGGTAGCCATCGGTATAACTTCTACCGTCAGGCGTGCCTTGGAATCTCATGCCAAAGGGTATAGTCTCTTCGATATGCGAGGCTTATCGGTATAACAAGGGCTATCGACAACATTTGAATTTATCTCCACCGAAGGGTGTGTCTCGCCGATGGTATAGTCATCGGCCTAACATTTGACATCGGCCAAGTTCGGATTTATCTCGCCGAAGGTTGTGTCTCCCCGATGGTGTTTCTCACGCCAAGCAATGCATATTGGCCAGGTTTTTCTTGCTCGCACTGATAGAAGAGGCTCTCACTGATAAGGCTATAGATGAAGAGTATAGGGCGTCAGTAAGAGTCACACTGACGAAGGGCTATCGGCGAAAGAGACCAGATCGGCGCGAAGTGATAGGCTCACGCCGATAGGCAATCTTTCACTGATAGAAAGGAATTTAAGGTGATCGGTGGGGGATGTCCAGTGTTACGCTGATAGAAGGAAGGAGAAGTCATCGATGAGACAATAATGATCGGCAAATAAGTTCAGACTCGCGCCGAAGTAAAGTGTTATGCCGATGAGAAGAGAGTAGTAAAGTCATCAGCTGGAGAATATCGATCGGACCAACACTTTTGACCTTTGCCGATGGGCAAGGTCAGTCTGATCATAACAAATGAACATCGGCCAATCAATTTTTGGACTTGCCGATGGCGATTATCATGTCGATGGGCGGGAAAAGAACAGGCGGTGAGGTTTTGAACGCATTTTTTTGGCGCCCGTTGCTTTTTTCTGGTCAGCGATGGTTGACCCATGACATTTTAGGCATCTGTGTGCATCTTGAATGCGTTTTTAGGGTTTTTTGGGGCCATATTTCCATATGTTTTGCACAGTAGCCTTGATTTAAACAAATTATTTTGGTTTCCTACTATTCATATTATTGAAATGTGATACTTATTGTTGATTTGTCTACTTGCAGGCTTACAGTTGAAGAAGTAGCTGGAACTTGATGATGATGACATCATGGAGGAAGGAAATCAAATCTTAGGAGCAAGAAGTAAAGATGAAGTGTGAAGAAGTCAAAGGACAAAATGCAGCTGAAGTATTACTGTAGCAGACAAACATAAGTTATTGCTGAGCTGCTAGTGCTTCTCAGAAGGGGCATTTTTTCGCCCAGATTTGACACTGCTCAGAGGTATTTTGGAGAACTGGTTCACCTGCCTTTACTGCTATAGGCTAGGGGGTTTGAACTAGGGGTTTAGTTAGGGTTTTTTTTTGTTGTAGTGAGGACAATCAGAGTCTATATATATTGTGCCTCTCTGCAATGTAATTTTTTACAACAGGGATTTTAGGAACACATATAGTTTTTGAATAGCTAGCTTAGTGTAGTCTAGAAGTAGAAGAAGGAGGTCGCCTGCTTGTCTACAGTAAGGTGTGCGTGGAACATCTAGCTTCCTTATTGTATCTGTAAAGCTTGTAAGTTCTCTGTAGTTTGATCAATGAAACTAAGAGTCATTCCAACATTGTAAATCATGTATGACTGTTTGTTTCTAATACAATAGAATATGGAGTTTTGCATCTATCTTCTGAGTATTCTCCTGCTCTTCTTTATGTTTTGAAATCTTTTCTTTGAGAGCTTGCAATTTTTAAATGTATATTTGTGAAAATGCTTAGAATATACATTTAAGGTTTTTACTGTGGATTTGATCAAATTGCTGTATGATTTACATAGTTCATAACAGAACATTTAGATCCTTTGGTAGATAAAATGGAGTTTAAATTAGATCTTTCTAACTTTTCCCAACCCATCTGAAATATTTAGCTAAAAACGTAGAAGTCTAAAGGAAATTTGTCTCAAATTTGAAAAGGTATGCATAACAGAGTTTAAAGTAGATAGTTTTCATAAATGTATAAAGGAGAAGGTTGTAATAATTCAAGAAACACATCTAAGATTTGCAGCACAGTAACACTTTCATGCAAAGAATGAACAAACACACCCATATTTCATGATATCTTTGCATAGTTTGACTCTAGTTAACCAGCAAGAAACTTTAAATTACGTAAGGCCCCTTGAACATTATAGCTTCACATCGACCAACTGAATTGACCAACAGGTCAAGACCTGACCACTGTAGACTTGGGATTAAGTGAATCCTAAATGATTCCTTCTTTTCTTTCAAGTATAGTTTCAGTTCATTATATGTGAATTTTAACTTAATTGTTATGATTGCATCAAAACAATCACCAACACTATGGTCTAAGGGATTATATGATTGTAATTGTTCTTCAAATTTTCCATTGGGATTTACAGTAGTATTTATTGTGCTAGTAGTTTTTCCAAAATATGTATCACTGTTTAAATAATAAGGTATGCCACGTTTATGATGATAATGAGGAATATTGTCATAGGCACCCAAGAATTATACTATTGCTTCGTCCATTGAGAATACATCCAACGAGAGTGGTCTTGGAGGACAATTAGTGTCGATCATCTTAGGAAATATCAAACTAAGTGTTGATATAGTATTCACATTAAGAGTAGGGCGTTTACAGGCTTTGGATTCCTTGAAAGGATTGTATCCAATGTCACTGGAGCAATGTGACAAAGCAGATTCTATAGGGACTTTGATTCCTTTTTGATTTATACCACAACCTTTACCTACATAATCACAATCTTTATAAAGGATCCAGAATCCTCGACCATAAAGAGAAACCATTTCTTTAGAGGAAGGTGGAGCTCCATAAGTGTCATAATCAGTAGTATAAGTAAGGGTATTATCCTTATTTGTTACCAAAGAAGATCTATGCTTATCAATTGAAGCATGTGATGTGATTGATGCAATTTTTGATGTTTCGGGGATGGGGTTTTTGTGTATGTATTCTTCTATAGAGGAAGATGTACAATCCAATGAACCCCAGTCATCTCCAACAAATGTATTTGATTGTTTAGATTCTTGCATGACATTTTTGGTAGCAAGAGGAGTTGATAAATCCATTTTTAGATTGTTTAGAATCTTAGGACAAACAACAAGCTTATGAACTTCCATTTGTAAGCAACTATCTGGTTCAGAATCAACATGAATAGTGTGTAACTTATCTTTGAATATAAACTTGATTGAATGATGTAGAGTAGAAGGAACTACTCCTAATGCATGTATCCAAGGTCTACCAAGTATCATGTTATAAGGTAGAGAGAAAGGCATGACATGAATCAGAGTAGGCACCATCACAGGTCTAACTTGTATAGGTAAAGTTATAGTGTCGACAGATTGTCGTCCAACATTGTCAAAACCACAGATACTTAATGATTCTAGTTTAATTACAAATGTATCAGTTTTAACCTTATGTAATAAGTCAATGCCACAAATGTTAAGAGCTGATCCATTATCGATCATAACTCTCTTAACCAATGTTTTGTTTATTGTAATAAAAATAATCAAAGGATCATATTGATTTTGAACTTCAAGAGATGGCAATTCATGTTGTTGACACAGAATATCTATTTTTATGGCATGCATACAATGTAATAAAGTAGAAACATCATTCGATTTAACAACAAGAGGAACAATCACCTTTTGTAAAGCTTCTTGTAGCATTCCATGATAAGTAGGTGAAGTTTGTATAAGTTCCCAAAGAGATATCTTTACAGGAGTAGCACGAAGTTTCTCTACAAGATCATAGTATTTACCACCTTTATATGTTAAATGAGGTACTTGAGGAAGCATAGGCTAAGAAGCCAGTAAAGATATTGGAATACTCTATTGTTGTGTACTATGTCTATTATTCTAAGTATTATATGCATGAGTAACCACATTATGATTAGTTTGTTGTAAATTTTGTTGTGCTATTTGTTTAGCATAATCATAAATGTGATCAAGAGGTTGAGAAGAAGATGGACAACCTTTAACAGTAAGCAAAGGTTTAGAAGATGGTTGCACCACATTTAAACATAAAGTGACCACAATTTTTGGGTTTTCAATCTCTTCTTTAGATTTAGGAGCATAAATCGCATTTACAAATCTTTGAAATAACGACGGCTTTGAGGCCGTAGTGGAATGTTCAATCGAGATAAAGTCCTCAAGGGCTTCATCCAACATATCAAATTCATCATGATTAAACAGCTCATCAGAAGCATGAAAATTTTGCAAAAAGTAATCTAACATTTTAACATGCTCCTTTTAATGCAAGATTCAAATGCACAATGATGTCCTATGAAAATGAAATACCATGTAATATAATGAATAACAAATTTTTTTCTAACTCTTTTAGTGAAAAGATAAATAATATGATTCACAATTTAATGCATGCAATTTCACTAAAGAGATTGTTCAATCTAAATATGCTCTAGGACAACAAATTATCTCAGATTTGAAGTTTAAAAGGATACAAATTATTTAAAGCTCAGGTTCACGAAAATGTTTAGTGGAAAATTTGGTAGTTTGTCTCAACTAGGTTAAGGACTACTATTTCACCAAACTAAACATTAGGAGGACAAGAATTGAGTGTGGGGTCAATCTATGAGTTACTTGTCTATCCCTTAAGCTCACGGTATCTAATTTCAAGAGCCTAAGTAAGGTTTTGTTAAGTGTTTTGTTCATAAACCAAGTAAACCCTAATTATGCCTTAAATAAGAGATATTCAAAAATCGGTAACAGAGCAGGCAAAACTCATCATAGAAATGCAGAAAAAAGTTTCAGAGACTGTGCACCTAGATTTTGAGTGCTGACTGGACTAGGGTGCCTGCTCCTTAGTGCTGCAATTGTTGAAATCTAAAAACTTGAAAGTCTGTGATGACTGTACCAACAATATCCATCTTTCTGTAACTTCTTTCTGCCAGAACCTACAAAATATGATCTGCACCTACAAAAGAAGGAGAAAGATGTTGTGGCTATATAGGAGCTTGCCTCAGGCAAGCCCCATCTTTGGTATTTCTACCTCAACAATAGCCAGAGATAAAGATTTATAGAAGTGTGTGCAAACTTAACAATGTGTTTGTAGAAATATCAAACCCTAGATGTCTCAATCAAGGGAAGATCAACAACTTGCTTTGAATCAATAAACAATACAACTTCACCTCAAGGAGATGAAAACAAATGAAGACTTCCATGAACAAGAAGGTAAATAAGAAATGTCTGCGAAGGATCTCCAAGCTTGATATTGGAGGCTTCAAACCTTCTCCCGATCATACAAAGAGTGTACAAACCCTAGGAAGAGCAAGATAGTCACAAGATCTTGATTCCTAATCTCCATCCATTATCTCCATGATAGGAAATATAGAATACTTTCAAAAGCTTCAACAAGTCATTGATCTTCAATGATAATTTTGGCAGAGTTTTGGCATTAAGCTTGCATAAGAATTGTGCATGTTAAAATGATTTTCAAATGTCTTTTTATATCTAGCTTTAGGGAAATTCAAATTTCAAAATAATGTCTCGATATCACATGAAAACTGAGAATTTGAAAATGAAATCCCGAGGCACTTGGTGGGAGCTGACATCCTTCCAAAATTTAAAATTCTAGGAAACAAGGGAGGACTACGGCGCGGGTGCCCAAGTCCAAGACCCCAATTTCCACTCAAATCTGCTTTATGGGGGTCCCAGGGACTTGTAATTCAAATTGACTTTTTAATTTCCATCGAAAGGTTACCTCAAAAAGTCAACATTTTGCAACTAGACTTGGTCAATCAAGGTTTTGGGAAGGTCAGAAAGAAAAAGGTTGAGAGGTCACCAAAGCAAGGAGCTAAACTGAGGGAAATTGTACCATTCCATATAGGAGGACAATTTTCGATGTTACATTAGGGTTAAGACATAATCAAATTAGGGTTTAACAAATAATTAACAAATTTCAAATTTCCTTATCATACCAAGTGACACCAAACTTGTAGTTGAGTCCTCTTGCAAAAATTGTGACTTAACTTGGTTTAATGTCCTTGAATATTATATGTGAAAGGAGGATTTAATCACACTACCAACCTCATCATCATTCCCTCTTTTCCTACATAACATTTTGGTGAACCCGTGTTTTTTCTAAACTTGCATCTTGTTGAGTGTTTTAATCATTTTTGCATTCATACATATCATTTGCATCATCATACATTTAGAAATCTTGCAAAAAAAATTGAAAATTTTGAAAAAATAGGCATTTTGGCTTGCATTTAGGCATAATTTGCATTATTTTTCTTGCATATTATTGAGAACATTTAATTTTCTGATATTTACATCAAATCTGAGATAAATTACAATATTTTATATTTTTATCATCATTTACCTTGCATTTGCATCTCTCATTTGCTAGGGTTTTGCTTGAAATTTTACATTTTTCATATAACCTAGTAATTTCTAAAGCTAGGGTTTGTAATTAAAAACTTGTTTTAGATTTTATTACCCATTTAAACACTAATTCAAATTTGATTTTGGACTGTAGTGTTTCATCATTGTGTTTTATTGCATCTACATTTCAAATTTTGCATTTACACATTGTGTATTTCAACAAAAATAAGCATATTCATTCATCTTGCCTTAATTTTGACTTTGCATTAAGCATTGTAGCATGTTTGCATCATTTTTAAATATGATCTAAGTTGTTTTACACATTAAACAAGATTAAATTTCATTCATCCATCATAGTGCATAATTTTATAACATTTTACATTGAAGAAAAATGAAAAATTAAGCATTTTAGGTGCATAAACAAGCATAGATTGGTGTTGTTTCACTGAATTCATCTTAAATATCTTTCATATTCAATTTTGTATTCATCCTTAATCATATATTTATTGGTCATGTTGGTTCCCAAAATTGCAACTTGCTAATCCTAAGGGTATGCCAGATCCTATGGTTAGACTAACAAGGTTTTTGGCCAACGAAATAGAGTTAACCAATGTGGTTTAGAACTCCCTACTCTTCAGGTTCTTCTAGACCTAGGCAGGTGTACCTTAACAATTAAGTAAATTATGAACTGGAAAGGTTGTATGAACTTTTTACTATGGCAATATATTTCTTAATAGCATGTGAGTGTGAAATAGATGCAAGGCTAACAATTAATCCTACTGCTAAAGTTTGAAATCTGAAAGTGTTTATTAAGTTTCTACAAGTTGCTTTAAAATAATTATGATCAGTGCCTATTCCTATTGGGTGAATGGAGTCAAGATGTGTATAATATGTGGATCCCCTTTACTTGGCATTTTTGGATGTTTATACTTTGTATAAACGTGCATGTTTGTCAATTATCAGGCTCTTCTTACAAATACCAGTGATATCTTCCCAAGTTACTATGACTATTTGAAAGGATTTTAATTCTTGCTAGAAGGAAATCAATTAAAATGATTTATTTAAAAGGATTTTAATTCACTTCCCATAGAAACCAATTAACAAAATCACACTGAGGTAGCAAATGTGTCTTGACAAATCAAATATATTCTAAAAAACTTAATTTGAATAACAAAGAAAGACCACTTTGGAGACAGTAGGATAACATATACAAATTAATGTCAAAAATATAGTTGAACACCAGAAATTGGACCACCAACTTAAACTTCCTTCTCGATTATATTATTTTACAAAATTTATATCAAAGTATTGTTTGTATTCTATTCTATGAGCATTGCTGAAAAAGTAATGATTATAATAATATAAGATATGTTCTGATGATTTTAAACTTGGCCTTGGTTTCCCTTATACACGGGAAGCAACAAAAACAAGGTGACTTTTCATTACTTGCATCTTTTCAGATAAGTAATGATTGCTTACAACTAAGAAATAAAGGAAATAACATGGAAGCCCGCATATCCAAGATGTTTGAATCCGTTAATCATCGTAGGGAACCCATGACCGTTAGCCTAGCAAAGTTCCCCTCTCCATGATACAGTATCTGATATACTTCATCCACTAACATTTCATTGCTTTCATATGCATTGTTTATTGTTTCCTCTTCCTCACTATGCTTCATTCCATACATAACCTTTGAACCTAATGTCTCCAAAAATTCTTGAATTAGCATTGGCAAAATTTCACTTCAAGTTTATCACGAAAGTCAAGGATTCTCCATATTTTATAGCTTCTTTAGCTTCTTTCTTAACCATTATCTTCCATTTTTATTCAAGTAAGGATGTAGACAAAACTGATGTAAAACTTTTGACCTCTTATGCTACTCGAGAGATGAACAAGTTAATTTTGAAAAGATGATAGATATATTCTTGAGTAGCATAAGTATTTGTGGTAGTGAGTATTGCTTTCATAATGAATTCTAGAGTGAAAATTCGTTCCAACTACAAATGTGTGTTTTCCATTACCCTTGATTCATCATTAACTTTGTCAAGAGCCACTGGTAACAACTGAGCTAGTTCATTCTTCCAAATGCTCTATTCTTTTAGATTGCCTTCATTATCAAAGAAACTAGGAAAAACCATTTCCAAGGGTTGATCAAAATCACCAAGATCTTGTGTTAACATAGTCTTAAACTTTTCATGCATGTCAATCAACTCATCATAATCTATAAACACCTATTTGTCAACATCTCCCTTAGATATCAATTCCTCCTTCATTTCCAACATCCTAAGATGTAGCCTTTTATTCCCTTGGTAGGAAACATGTGTTCTACTATGAACTGCCTATACCTTATCAGCATTCCCAAGTATCTTTTCAAATATTTTCTCTATTAACTCTAAGATCATTTTATATTTGACAGATTTTATTTCCATCTCTAACTAATCACCTCTTTTTTGATACTTCTCAGCTTTGTGTTTCCAATAGGTAGTCTCGGCTCTGGCCTCTACCATCCTTTTATTAGCTTCCAACCATACAAAGTAGCTGCTTGAAGAGGATGGTGGTTTATCTTTGTAGCTAGCAATCTCCTATCTAAGTCTTTCATTCCTTGCCATATACATTTTATTGGTTTTTACCAACCTTTCATTTTGGGCCTTCAAGAACCTTGCAACATTAATATTCAATTCTGTAGTTTCCATGGGATTAATGTCCTCAACTCATTGTACCAAATGATGGTCAAATGCCTTATTAGGATCATCAATGACTAAAGGTTTTTTATTTGATGGGTACAAGGACCATATCAAAAAGATTGCATTATCTAGATCATACACTAATCTAGTGTAAATTTTGTCTACCCCTTCAATGCTCAATTGCAATTTCTTATCCTGACTTTTTAGAAAAATTGTCAAATACAATGGCAGAGCTCATATCCCATCCAGAGAGAAACATAACACCTGCTTCTTCTAGCAATGTTCTTCCTTTCATATCTTCATTGATCTTGACCTGGAGATCCTTCAAAGCTTCAGTCTCCCATTTAGGTGTAATATCTTTAATCCTCTCTCTGGTTTCTTTACCTTTATACTCATATACAAAAGCCTTGAACTATGAAGTTTTAATGAAATCATTATCAGAAATAAATTTCTTACTAGTAACATGTCTGACATCATTTGATAGCTCATTTGGGGATTCCAATTCAACATTATCTCTTTTTATTGGGGGTTCATAGTCCTTAATCACAGGTTTGAATGCATTTATGCTTTCATCTCAACTCCCCACTTCTTCATGTTTTGCAGAAGATGTATCCACAGAGAAGCTAACATCTGGTGTAGACTGAGGGGAGAGTTGGCAAAGTGGTGTCTCATATTCAACCTGTACTTCTCTAATGTCCACATTCTTCTTTTCAAACATTGAGGAGGCACATCCCCAGTCATTTCTACTTCATATGTAATCAGTGCATCTATCCTTTTTATTCGATCTTCAATCTCAAGAAAATCTCCTTTGTGTTGATATGCACTGGACAACTAAGAGGAGGGGTGAATCAGTTGTCCCAAAAACTTAAATATTTTTTGCAATTAAAAATTCATCACTTATCCATAATTATTATGATTTAACAATGAGTGCATGAAATTAGAAACTTAACCATAGATACAACATCAAACACAAGAGACACCAGATTTTACATGGAAAACCCCAAGGTGGGGAAAAACCATAGAGAGGATTAGCTCTCGATATATATTTCAATCTTAAAATAATGATGTTCATACTTGGTCACTCCACAGGCCTAAACATACTGGCTCATTGCCATGAAGAACAACTAGGTCTAGTAGGCTCACTGCCTCAACCCTAAACCTACCAAGATTACAATAAGAGTTGTTAAACCCAGAGGGATATTAAACCCTACTAGCGGTTCACTACCATGATTAACACCTTTCTATATTTTTGATTGAAGTACAATAATTCCTCTGCTCTGCTCTTCCTCTACTCTATTCTTCCTCTTCTTTCCTTTGCCTCTTCTCCGCTCTACCTTTTGGACCTTTCTTAATATCTTTTCATTTCTACTCAAGGACAACTTTTCATGACTCAACTACAAGTATTTATGGACTATAACAACCTTGGAATGATCATCAAGGTCATCATCACAATCATCAAACATTGGAACAATCTCCAAAGTCAGCATTATAGACATTCACAAAATAGGCCTTGGCCTATTATAACATTATGCAAAGGGGATGAAGTAAAATTATACGTGGACCATGACATGCCTTAGCTAGTATTCAAACATGATCTTCCATGCTTTAACATGCTTCCACAATCTTCAAGAGATCTCAGCAATCATTGGGATTAACGAAGTCAGCTAAGACTGGTTACACACTACATTATCTGGGAACAATCTTCAAACACAAGCTCAATTTCTTAATGCAGACCAAAGTCTAGATAGGAACATGATGAGGAGACATCCAAAAGAATGTTATAATCATCAGGAACAACTGTACAACCTTTAACCACTTTACCCATAAGAATCTTCACACTAGAACACATGAACTTTACTATCTTCAACTATCGTAAAGGAAAGATAACTTGCATACCACCAAACCATGAACCATTGCAACTGTAGACACTTGTCATCATCCCAAACTTCCTTCTAGAACCACACATCAAAATACTTTATTGCGGAGGAATACGGAGCATAATACCTCCTTCCTATCCCAACTGAACTTACAAAAAAAGTAGGTTTCACTCTGGTGAACACAACTCACTCGGATCTTCATGCAGAGGGCTCAAACCAAGAATGTAGCATCCTTAGTCATACCTCTAACTTACTTCCAAGCCATAGACCATTATATTCAAGAAGAAATAAATGCAGAGTAGTTTACTAGACAGTTCTTTAGCATACAACTCACTATCTGTACTGCACTTCTCTGTAACTCACTTGTTTCTTCTGGAGAGGCTAATTTTATCAATATCCTCAATATACAAGTCTTCTAAACAAGTAATAGAATAAGATATAGTTGACACAAATGACAACAAGGATATGTTGACATCAATAACAACATTGATTAGGCACATACTTGCAACAATCTCCCCCTTTGTCATTGATGGCAACATATGATGTGAAAAACTACAACAACCATCAAGACAAGATTCTCCCCCTTTCTCTTTACACACCTGCACTCTTTCTTTCTCCAAAATTCTCCCCCTTTCTCTTACACATCTGCACTCTAAGTTTTTCACATGACTTCTCTCCCCTTTTGAAACCAATGGCAAAGGGCACATACTTGTACTCTTCTTCTCTAATCTATTCTCTCTTATGAACTCTCTAACTACTCCCCTTGAGAAGTAGCCCTAAAAAGAATCAATCTAGACCTTTGAGCATCTTTGAACTAATGCACTATTGTGCATCTTAGTTTAGAGAAGGAGGGGTGATAACCCCTAACTTTTCTCTAAGATACTCAAAAGTATCCTTAGGCAGAGGCTTGGTAAAAATGTCTGTAAACTGATCCTTGGTAGAAACATACTCCAAATTGACTTCATTCTTTATCACCTTTTCTCTCAGAAAATGATACCTAATGGATATGTGCTTTGTCCTTGAATGCATCACTGGATTCTTTGATATGTTTATGGCAATTATGTTGTCATAAAATATTGCAATGGGATCTTCATACACAAGTTTGATGTCCTTCAAAGTCTACTTTATCCATAACACTTGAGTGCAACTACATGCTGCTATAATGTATTCTACTTCTATAGTAGACATGGATATTGAATCTTGTTTCTTGCTCAACCAAGATACTAATCTTTTTCCCAAGAAGAATGCACCTCCACTTGTATGTTTTCTGTCAGCCACATCTCCAGCCCAATCTACATCAGTATATGCACTAAGAGTAATGTCACAGTCCTTAAGGTACCACAAACCATAATCCATTGTACCTTTTTAAATATCTCAAAATTCTCTTGATTGTCATCACATGTGATTCCTTGGTTTCTCCCTGAAATCTTTTCACAAGATATACTGCATGCATTATGTCAGGTCTAGTTTGAGTCAGATAAAGTAATCCTCCAATCATAGATCTATACATTTTCTAGTCTACCATGGGTGAGTTATCATCTTTACTCAACTTGCAACTAGTTATCATAGGTGTGCAAACTGGTTTGGTGTCTTCCATCCAAAATTTATTTAACAACTCTTTCACATATTTAGACTAAGAAATGAAGACACCTTTATCTGATTGACTTATTTGTAGACCTAAAAAGAAGTTCATCTCTCCAAACATAGACATTTCAAATTCACTTTGCATTTCTCCAGCAAAAATTGAGCACATACCTTCATTACCTCCAAAAATAATATCATCAACCAAAACTGCAACAATTAGGGTTTGTTCATTATTGATCTTGAATTAGAGATTGCTATTTGTAGTACCTTTATTGAACCCTATTTGTATCAGGTACCTATCCAACCATGCATACCATGCCCTAGGAGCTTGTTTTAATCCATACAAAGCTTTCTTCAATCTACATACCATGTCACCCTGATCTAATGACTGAAATCCTTCCAGTTATTTGATATAGACTTCCTCTTCCAATTCTCCATTTAAGAAAGCAAATTTCACATCCATTTGATAAACCTTGAAATCTTTGTATGCTATAAAAGCCAAAAATATCCTTATTGCTTCAATCCTTGCCATTGGAGTAAAATTTTCTTCAAAGTCTATTCCTTCCACTTGAGTGTATCCTTTGCATACCAACCTTGCTTTGTTTCTTACCAGTTCACCATTCTCATTCATCATGTATCTGAAGACCCACTTTGTACCAATTACATTCTTGTCTACTAGTGTAGGAACAAGATCCCAAGTCTAATTCTTCTCTGTTTGCATCAATTCCTCTTCCATAGCTTTTGTCAAATTCTCATCTTTGCAAGCCTCATCCATAGTTTTAGGTTCAATCTTGGAAATCAGATAGAAATTTACTTCTTCCTCTACAACTTTTCTTTTGTTTAAGATCCCTTTTATCTTATCTCCTATGATTTGATCTTCAAAATGACTAATTCTTACATATCTTGGAGTTTTGGTAGCACTTACTGGAGCTTTTTCTTCTTCATCTGGGTTGCCTTCGTGTTGCACCACTTCTAAAACATCTGGATCATCTAACTCATAATCACTTGATTTTGAAGACTTTTCCTTACATTCATCAACTTTAACATTTGTACTTTCAATGATCTTATTCAGCCTCTTATTATAGCACCGGTAGGCCTTGCTCTTGGTGGAGTAACCAAGAAAGATTCCTTCATCACATCTAGCATCAAACTTGCCTAAATCTTCTTCTCTTTTGATATAACATTTGCTACCAAAAAATATGAAATATTTCACAGTAGGAACTCTACCATGCCACAATTCATAAGGAGTCTTTGAACTATTACCTTTTACTTGAACTTTGTTTAGGTTATATACAGCGGTGTGAATTGCCTCTCCCCAATATGCTTCTAGAAGATGAGCTTCCTTCATCATGGTTCTAGAAGCTTCTTGAATTGTTTTGTTTTTCCTTTCAATAACTCCATTTTGTTGTGGAGTTATGGGCACAGATAGCTGTCCCTTTATTCCATGTTCTTCACAAAAGAAATTGAATTCATTCAATGTGAACTCTCCTCCTATATTAGACCTCAAGCATTCAACTTTCAAATCCATCTCATTTTCAACCATTGCCTTAAATGCCTTGAATTTATCTAGAGCTTCATCTTTCTCTTTCAAAAAGGTGACCCAAGTCATTCTAGAATAATCATCAATAAGAAACATGAAATACCTATCTCCTTGAAAACTTCTTACTCTAGTATGTCTACATAAATCTATATGCACTAACTCAAGTAGTCCTCAAACTGATTGGTCCTTGCTTTTGAAACTTGTTCTTGTCTATTTCCCAAATTGACACTCCTTGCAAATAGGATTAGCAGGATTCACAAGCTTAGGAAAATCTATAATAACCTATGTAGTACTTATCTTCATAATATTATCAAAATTTATGTGACACAACCTTCTATTCCATACCCAACTCTCATCAATTTGAGTCAACAAGCAATAGTCATCAGTCCCTTTCAAGTGATAGATATTACCTTTGGTCTTCTTACTAGTTGCAATGATTGTTCCAGAGCTTTTTTTGATCTTGCATCCATTGTCCTTGAAGCTTAAATCATAGCCCTTGTCACACATCTGACCCACACTCAAAAGATTATGCTTTAATCCTTTCACATACAAGACATCTCTAGTATTATGCTTGCCATCAAAAGAAATAGATCCTTTCCCAAAAATCTTACTAGTTGTATCATCTCCAAACCTAACCAGTCCACCATCATATCTTTCCAAATTCACAAACTTACTTTTGTCACCAGTCATGTGGTGAGAGTAGCCACTATCAATAACTCATTCATCCTTGTCCTTAATGACCTGAGCATCTAAAGCACTTTCCACTGGGTTTTCTTCCTTCGCACAACTAGTAGAATTAGTAGACACAAGATCTTCCTTAATAGCAATAAACAAGCATTCATTTACATAGGAACTAGCATTATTTGGTTCACCATTATCTGATACTCCATCATCATAAAAATCTTCAACACCATAACACTTCTTTTTGGTCCTAGGCCTGTTCTCATATCTTCTTGTATTTCTTTCAATTCTTTTAGGACATCTGGAAGAAAAATGACCTACTTTACCACAGGAAAAAATTTTGAAAGGTAATTTGCCTTTATACTTATCAGATCCTCTTTGCAGTCTATCCACGAAGTTGGCTTCAACTTCATCAAACTCATCATCAGATTCTACCTTGTACTTTTCTAATCTGGAAGTACTTCTAGTAGTACTGGCTTTGAAGGCCGTCTCAACTTTCGGTAGAACATCACCAAACTCTCTCATTTCAAAGGCAATAATCTTACCAAGCAGTTGATCCCTATCAACCATTTTTCACTTGCATGAATTCTTCAATTACAACTACCTTGTGACAGTAGGAGTTAGGCAAAGATTTGAGAATTTTCGTAACAACTTCCTTTTCATCGAGAGTTCCACCTATGAATTTTATCCCTATAACAAGTTCATCAATTCTTTGTATAAAGGCTGATATGTTTTCATCATCATTCATCTTCAAAATTTCATATTTCACTTTCAAACTTTATAAGTTGGCTTCCTTCACAGAATCATCTCCTTCATACAGATTTTTTAAATTTTCCCATACCTTATTTGCAATTTCAAGATTGACAACTTTCGTCAATATTGAGTCAATTAATGAGATTAGCAAAAAATCCTTTGCCTTGACATCTATCTCATATTCTTTGATTTCATCTTCACTCGTCAGACCATTTTGAGGTATGGTGTATTTTTTTTCTGTAGCTTTCCATACTTTGTAACCAAGACAAAGAAGATGGCTTTTCATCCAAGCCTTCCAGAGAACATAATTCGATTCATCAAAATGTGGTGCTTCCTTCTTGTAAGACATTTTGGATCTTCCTCAAGATGTTAAACTTTCTTTAGAGGAACTTGGCTCTGATACCAATTGTTGATATGCATCAGACAACTGAGAGGAGGGTGAATCAGTTGTCCCAAAAACATAAATACTTTCTATAATTAAACATTTATCACTTATCCACAATTATTATGATTTAACAATGAGTGTATGAAATCATAAACTTAACAACATATACAACATCAAACATAAGAGACACAAGATTTTACATGGAAAAACCCAAGGTGGGGAAAAACCATGAAGAGGATTAGCTCTCTATATATTACAATCTTGAAATAATGATGTTCAGGCTTGGTCACTCCACAGGCCTAAACATACTGGCTCACTGCCATGAAAAACAACTAGGTCTAGCAGGCTCATTGCCTTAACCCTACACCTAGCAAGATTACAATAAGGGTTGTTAAACCCTACTAGCGGCTCACTGCCAGACTCACTGCCATGACCAACACCTTTTTGTATTTATGATTGAAGTACAATAATTCATCTTCTCTACTCTTCATCTGATCTGTTCTTCATCTTCTTTCCTCTGCCTCTTCTCTACTCTACCTTCTGGACCTTTCTTAATATATTTTCATTTCTACTCAAGAAAAACTTTTCATGATGCAACTACAAGTATTTATACACTACAACAACCTTGGAATGATCATCAAGGT
The DNA here is from genome assembly GCA_027924645.1 of Cunninghamia lanceolata. Taxonomy (NCBI): domain Eukaryota; kingdom Viridiplantae; phylum Streptophyta; class Pinopsida; order Cupressales; family Cupressaceae; genus Cunninghamia; species Cunninghamia lanceolata. The sequence goes on from BSBN01000377.1 coordinate 11,292,813, forward strand.
TGGCATCACAATCACCAACCATTGGAACAATCTCCAAGGTCAACATTACAAACATTTACAAAATAGGTCTTGGCCTATTACAACATTATGCAAAGGGGATGAAGTAAAATTATACATGGACCACACCATGCTTTAGTTGGGACTCAAACATGATATTCCATGCTTTAACATGCTTCCACTATCTTCAAGAGATCTCTGCAATCATTGGGATTAACCATGTCAGCTAAGACGGGTTACACACTACATTATCTGGGAACAATGTTCAAACACAATCTCAATTTCTTAACGAGGACTAAAGTCTAGATAGGAACATGCTCAAGAGACATCCACAAGCATGTTATAAACAATTAAGAGCAACCTCACAACCTTTAACCACTTTACCCATAAGAATCTTCAAACTGGAACACATCAACTTTACTGTCTTTAACTGTCGTAAATGAAAGATAGCTTGCGGACCACCAAACCATGAACCATTGAAACTATAGGCACTTATCATCATCCTAGACTTCCTTCTAGAACCATAAAGAAAAATACTTTATTGCAGAGGAATGTAGAGCATAATACTTTCTTCTTATTCTAATTGAACGTACAAAAAAAGCAGGTTTCACTCTAGTGAACACAACTCACTCATATCTTCATGTAGATGGCTCAAACCTAGAATGTATCATCCTTAGTCATACCTCTAACTTACTTCCAATCTACAAACCATGATCTTCAAGAAGAAATAAATACAGAGTAGTTTACCGGACTGTTCTTCAGCATACAACTCACTATCTGTACTGCACTTCTCTGTAACTTACTTGTTTCTTCTTGAGAGACTAATTTTCTTAATATACTCAACATAAAAGTCTTCTAAACAAGTAATAGAATAAGATACAGTTGATTTAGCATCAATGAAAACATTATTAGGCACATACTTGCAACACTTTATACATGGGATTATTGGCTATCCTCCAAACCTTTGCTAACATCAATCTGTGATATATTTTAAATATCCTTTTATTTGCACAATATTCATCAATATTTCTTATCAAATCATCTTCCACAAAGAGTGTGTGGTGATATCATTTCAATTTTTACTTATTTTAACATCATTTATAAAATGCTCTAGATCAAATTTCTCCCTTGCATTTCCTATAGGCATTTTGTAATGTTCTAAATTTTTATCAATCAACTCATATCCCTTTTCTGAAACCACAGTAAAATCCCCAAAGAAGAATGTCCCATGCATCAATGATTGTTTGTTATAACTTGTAAGTTGCATGAAATAACAGTAGGCTAACTACCTCACAATCTCTAAGTAAGCAATCCTATTTGGTCAAGTTTTTGGTAGTAGGAACGGTGCTCCTTCATACCCATATACTGTAACTTTTGTGTAGTCACCATATGCATACCAATCACCCCAATTGTGATTGATTTTAATTTTTTCATCCTTGTCCATGGGTCTTAGGAAGCTTTGTATTTCTAGTGACATATTGTAATCACATGGGTGACCCAGTAGTTTGTATAAGGGCTTCACAAAATACTCTTCAAAATACAAATAATGTGATCTGTCACACCTACTGTCACAAATGGTCATCCACATTTGTACCGACCTAACATTTCCTTCACCATCCAAATCTTTTATCCTCAAACATTCATCCCACATCCCCACATTTTCTCCTTCATATAAAATAAGATGCATAAAGAAAGAATAATTCCTAAACTTGAAACTTCCGCCTTTGATAGCAACAAGATTATTGTGGATTTCATTGGCTAGATACCTAGCATAATCAAAGGGCCAGACATCTTGCATTTGTACATCAATCACTAGGACCATTGGTGCTACCTCCATGAGTATAGAGGCATCAAAGCCAAGTACTTTGCAAAAAGAGCAGTAAGTGTACTGGTAGTATTCCTCAAATAAATTCATAGTATATGGAGGGTTCTCTCCTTCTAGAGACACTCTAAGCCAATTTCCCTCATCCCGGGGCCTATGTAATGGTAGCCTCCACCTTTTATAGCTATTGCTCAAGTTTTGGTATTCATTTAGGAGATCCATAATCCCAAATCTCATGTCAAAGCTAGTGTCTAATTGGAACACCATGGATATATAATTCTTGGTAACATGAATGAAGGCAAAACCATCTCTCAGTTCAATCATACAAGTTTGAGGATTTTATTTATCTACCAATGCTTTAAGCAATTTCACATTGGTGAACATAATAGGTACCACCAATTTTCTTAGATTTAGTCTCTATGGTATAGAAATAAATCATGCCCTCTTATTGGCGTCTAGGTATCACCTATCTGCCTATTTATATCATCTAATTTATCAACATGAGGATTTAGATGAACATTTCTCCTAGACCTTTGTCCAAAGCTAGGACACTGATCTATCAAATCTTGATTTAAATGTCTCTCTTTGAGTTTTTGTCTTTTCTTATGGTTTTGGTTGAACTTGCCATTTTGTGAAAAGAAAAAACTCTAATTTTATGTAACAATTTGAACTACTATATGTACACTATAATTTTCAGCTCAGGCTTTGGGTACTTACTTGGATGATGACTTTTTTTTATTCTGAAGTTGTTGTCCTTAGCTGTGCCCCACTTCTACTTTCTTTGGTTGCTTAATGATTTCACAATTTTCTCAAAACTTGATTTTAATGTATTCAACTTTGGTTCATTAATGGCGTTTGATGGCAAACTTCATGTCATTCGAGAGAGTAATTAATTATTTTGAATATAAGTTGTTTGATCTTTCATCATCACCACCAATTTGTCTCTTCATCATGTCATGGTCTTGTCAACATTCTCATTTTATCAGGATTGCAAATTTCTAATCTTACCAACATTTCTTCTTCTCCCCAATATTCCTTTTACTAGTATAGATCTTTCTATTTACTTCATGGTTTTAGAGTGACCCCAAATGGTTTCATACCGATATCACAACATCCTCTCAAAACCCTCTTTATGGGCAGTCTCCTCGATATCTTCTTATTTCTCTGGTGTGTTCACAAGTTTATTGTACCACAGTAACAAATTTTATCGAAGGGACCAATATTTGGGTTTCCCCAATATGGATCTATCCCCTCGACATTTACTTAGTATATCTTTCCCTTTTCGAAGGGACTATGAATCATCTCACTCTGATATTCTGGAGTCCTTTCAAAGACCTTTATTCTTGCCCTTGTATTGAATGCCATCATTTTATCAAAGGGACAAATTCCCTTGTCCCATGGATATCTATATTTCCATTTGATGTTTATCTTGTATGCTTTTATACCTTGTTATCTAGGCATATAGATAACTAAATCTTCAAGACCTTTTGAGATTTTTACCAGAGTAAATCCTAGAGGAACAATAGAATTGAGAGATATTAGTGCAGAGGAAAAGAAGACTCTAGAAGTATAAGAATTTGTAGAACATATGAGGATAGTACATAATCAGGTTAAGAAGCATTCGGAAGACATGAACAACAAATATAAAGAGCAAGAAGATGAGAAGAGAAGACAAAGAATTTGTAGTTGGAGATGAAGTGATGGTGTACTTGAGAAAAGAAAGATTTCCAGTTGGAACATATAACAAGTTGAAGATGAAGAAGTTTGGAGCTTGTAGGATACTTAGAAAATTTCATTCAAGAAATGCATATGAAGTGGAGCTACTGGAGACATTGGGCATATCACCTATTTTCAACATTGCAGACCTATACCAGTATCATGAAGCAAAGTTCAGTGACATCAAGGCAGAGGACTTGAAAACGTAGTTATGACAACGAGCACTAGAGAAGATTGAAGGTATTTTGGATAGCAGAGTTGGACATAGCACCAGAGGAAGACAATACAAAGAATACCTTGTAAAGTGGAAAGGTAGACCGGAAGAAGATTCATCATGGATTTTTCAAGTTGAGGTGGACCATCTTGGTTTTCCTCTAGCCCCAATAAAGTGAGGGACTCACTTTTTCAATAACCCCAGATGTCTGATGTAGGAGCATCACTGGTTCAAGAGCAATCTTGCATCAACCAAAAACATTTACATTTCAGTTTGTCTGTAGTTCAGTTTGTTTCTTTTCATTTTCTAGCTTAGTTCAGGTATTTCAGTTAGTAGCAGTTTTTGTATTTTGGTCTGCATTCTACCAAAGTTGTATTTTAGATCTTGCAGAGCTAGACTTAGCATTAGATTCATTCATATATATCATATTTAGAAATTAGAGCATTTGGATTACATACTAGAAAGTTATCACTATCAGAAGATTGACTGTTTTCTCATAATAGAGCATCCTAACAATATCAGATGATCAGCTAAAGGAGAAGACCTGCAAGAGCATTTCCTGACTTATGGAGCTTAATGACACATCATTCAATGATCTTTGGTTCATTGTCGACCTTCCCCGAGATTCGCACATCATTCCATGCACTTGTGGAGGAGTTCTATATGATTAGGTCTAACCTATCTGTGTACACAAGTTACAGCTCTTCATTAGAGTATGTGATCTTCATTGGCCAATGCAGAGGAATCTTTGTAATAGAGATAATATATATTGATGTAATAGATCCTTAGAAAAGTAGTTATCAAGTTCAGCATAATAGTAATAGTTGATGGTTTGGATTCATTGTGAAGGGATTTCAAAGCTATATCTTGTGCATATTCTGATATCCTGTAATTAGGCATGAGAGTCCTAATTGTAAGCTCTCATGTTTTTGGCTGATCAGTATTTGAAATCTATGATATAGTAAATGAATAATCTACATTTGTTCTATATCTTTAAGTTGTTTCTATTGTGTTTACTCTCGCTATACGGTCTAGACAGTTCATTCTATGAACCCTCCTATTGTGACTGCACCAAATTCCACCTTGGCACATGCAACTTAGCATCCCAGCATCCAGAACACAAATCCAATAGTCTATCATTTGGACCACCTAGACCATAGACATTCACTAGCCTTCTTGAAGACCTGGGCAATTGAATCATTAAATCTTCATCTAGACTCCTCTTAGAAGTCAAAGGTTAGCTTGCCTGACTCATCTTTGGAACAATACTTAACCAAACTAGGGTTTTATCTTCTACGAATGCTCAAAATTCCCTCAACAAGGTAGCAATTCAACTCAAACAAACACAACAGTCAAGAACAACTTACTGGTTTTGGTTTCACACACTCAAAATCACAATATCTTCTCATCCAACTACTCGCTACATGTAGGAATGTAATGTCCCCTTCTAGACTCTTGGTTAGTCCATCATAGAGTTCCCATGGACTAGCAGTTTGGTTAGGGAACTAGAGTTAGTTGACCTTGGAGGTATTTGTCAGTGGAGGAAATGTGGTTTGGATTCAGTGGATCCAGTTGGTACCTTCTGAGTTGGCTTGGATTGCTATTGGTCATTACTTACTATTTTTAGTAAGTGTGAGGCCTACCATTTCACTCCCTTATATTGACTACTTTATTTTACTGATGGAGACACATATTAGACTTATGGGATTGTTGATCCTGATTTGTAGGACTATTAGACTTTATGCTTTATGTGGATTTATTATGTTTAGCATGATTACAATGAGATTTAACCTTGATATGGATTCATTGAGGATGTTAAATAGATGATTTACATTATGATGTTATTGTGATACTATTCTTGTGATTTTAGTTATAGATTTATTATGTGATCTTATCTTGTGATGGATTTTTGTAATACAAAATTAGGAATTTAATTATGATGTGATGATGTGAGTGTATGTTTCACTTTGCTTTAGCTATTATATACATGTTGGATTAACATTTCATTTGAGTGTGCAGGTGTTTCTAACTAAACCATGGATAATCAGAGATGATCCCACACATTGTGTTGTTTCCTGTGTAAAGCCGACCTAGTTCCAAGAGGAACCAAGATCAACTATGTGATGCATGATGAATTATTGTAATGTGGTTGTGTGATGTTAGTTGGGTTAGGTCTACCCCTTCTTATATATAGATTTTTGATTGGTGTTGTTAAGTGTAATGTTCATTTGTATTTTATTTTGAGTTTTAATTTTTGAGACCCCTTTTTATGTGTTTTTACTCAACCTATGGTGCTCAAAATGGTTTAAAATTGACCTAGGGTTGCACCCCTAGGGTCTAGGGACCATTTGAGCTTTTATAACCTTAGGTAAACTCCCATTTGGTCACTTTGATTTCACGTTGAAATAAAGTGACGAAAATAGAAGTTTGGGAGGGAGAGGATGAGTGGGTCAAACACTCAACCTCTTCCTTTCCTCTTTCCTAGGTTTGTGGAGTCTTCAAGATCCCCTAATTGTGGAGGACTCAACTCCAAGCCTCTCCCACAATTGGTGAGGGTACCTTGGGGTTGTGTGGGCTTTCTTAAGAGGAGATGATTGGGGCACATGTGGTACCCACTCCTCCTTTGGCTCCACCTTTCTCTCCCACATATGTGTGAGAGAGTAAGTGGGTGGGAGAAATAATTGGTGGAATGGGAGGATGACATGTGTCACCACCCCATTCCAAGAGTCTTGCAAGTGGTTGTGTGGAGGAGTGAGGAGGTGCAATGTGTCATCTCCCCATTCCTCAAGGCTCATGAGAAAAGCCTATTTTAATCCCTCTTCAAGAGAGGGAGGGGGTTGTTGAATTCTTTTCAATTTTTGAATTTTAGTTGCTTTTTGGGAGAGAGTTAGAGAAAGAATTTGGAGGCTAAACTTGGAGAAGTTAGAGGAGCTCTTCTCAACTATCTTCCATTTGGGCTTTATAAGGTTGGACTCAAGGCAAATGCCTTTCCTTATGCTTTTTTTTTCTTTACTTGTATGATGTATGTGTGAGTTCTATTTTGTAATTTTTGCTTTGTTGTTGTGGGAAAATTGGTTATGGGAGTTGTGAGAGCCTCTCCATTTGGAAAGAATGCTCAACATGTGTGGGGTGGGGGAGGAGTGAACCTCCTCGGGGTCACATCCTTGGTTTTGTGGAGTTTTAACCTTAAGGGCAATATGTGTAAATGATTATTTGAAATGGCTTGAGAGCCAAGAGAAAGTTTTGTGAAAATTATGGGTTTAAGTGTTGGCTTGAGGCCTTGAGAAGAATTTTTTTGGGAAGTTTTTGGAGTGGCACTCTTGAGTTGAATGATGTCCACTCCCCTACCCATTAAACTCATCTTGTGTGAGTTTTGTTATGTGAAATCCATGGGAGTATATTGTTTTGGTGTTTGTATGCATTGTAGTGATGTGGTGTGTGTTTACCTTATGTGAGGATGACCTCCTAGCTCAGGGGTGACTTATGAGTGAGTCAATGGTAGGAAGGAGAGTAGTTCGTTGTGGCTTCTTTCCCTTTTTGTGTCATTGTAGGATTTCTCTTTGGAGCTATGAGATGTTGGAGAAGTCCACACTTCTTTCCTTGTGTAGCTATTTTGAGCTCTTGAGAGAGCATGGCCAAGATAGGCCTTGTGTATTTGTCTTAGTTTCAAGAGAGAAGATCTTTCTCTCTCAAGTTGTATGAATCTATGTGGTGTGTGTTTACCTTGTGTGAGGATGACCTCCTAGCTCAAGGGTGACTCATGAGTGAGCCAATGGTAGGGAGGAGAGCAGTTCGTTGTGGCTTCTTTCCCTTTTTGTGTCATTGTAGGATTTCTCTTTGGAGCTATGAGATGTTGGAGAAGTCCACACTTCTTTCCTTGTGTAGCTATTTTGAGCTCTTGAGAGAGCATGGCCAAGATAGGCCTTGTGTATTTGTCTTAGTTTCAAGAGAGGAGATCTTGCTCTCTCAAGTTGTATGAATCTATGTTTTTAAACTTGATTGTATTTAAACTATTTGCATTTGGAAATAAAAGCTAGAGTTGCTGATTTTAAAAATGCTTTTTGATTGAAAAAAAAAAAATTGCAAGAAAGGAAAGTATGTTCAAATTTTGATATGATTATATGTTTTATTTCATCAAAGAAGCATATAGATAGTTGTTGTTTCATGTGGTAAAAATATATTGCAAATACTATGTGCTCTTAAAAAGGGAAATTAGACTATTGTTGTTTATTTTAGAAAGAAAGTTTGTAATGTATTTATTTTCAAATTTATGGAGAAGAAAAAAGAGAATAATACAAATAGTTGTATGTGTTGGCTGTATAAATTTTATTACTGGCATTATTGTGAAGAAGTAATTTTCATTCTTTAATTATGCATTTATATATGTTCCTATTTTTAATGCGACCCTTTGTCTTAAGTAAAATATCCATATATATATATTATTACTATCATATTATACAAAGTCTATGTATACTGCACATTTAACAGAGTATACTTATATATATATAATCTTTTGTATTGTTGTGTAAAAGATTGCAGATTGCATTTTTTTTTAAATTGCATAGTTTGAAGTTGTTGTTTGGTGGGGGTTTCGACCCCCAACATCCTCCATTTTAAATGGAGTGTGGGTGGGGCTTGGCCCCTCCCCAGACTCCCCACACCTCCTCTACCTCCACTTCTGCTGCCAATGCCTCCTTAGCCCCATTTCCCTTGCCTTCTGCCATCCTTCCCATGGCCTCACTGCGATTTTAAACTCATCAATGGCGGCCAAAAAATGCCGATCCTCAGTGCATTCAGGTCATTGGCCAATATAAAACCTGCAAGTTTAATATGTACTCAATGCTTTGTATATATGTATGTGTGTGTGTGTGTGTGTATATACTCCCTGGCCATTTGATATTTAAATGGAAACCTTCTGGTATAACCAGAGGTATATACAAAAAATATATATATTTAAAATATAAAAAAATAAATGGGTATACACAATAGGTATAGCTCCTTTGAGCTTCCATTCATGGAGGCCATTTCCCAAACCTACAAACAAAAAATAAATAAAGAAAAAGAAGATTGAGATAGAGGAAGAGAGAAGAGGGAAATGAGAAATATTATGGAGGCTGGGGTTTCTTCTTGCCTCTCATTATTGTTTTTTTAATAGGATGGCTTTTAGGGCAAGAGAGGGATTTAAATTTATTCTCTTATTTATTTTTTTTCCTTTTTCCCTCTCTTGTTTTGTTTCAAGTTGGGGTTTTAATTTAGTATTGTGGTTTGAAATGTTTTATATGTTAGAAGGAAAATTAAAATACATATATTTGGGGTTTTGGAAGTTATTTTATTAATGTTATTTTGGAGGCTTCTTGTAGGTATAGAGAATAAGTTAGAGTAATTTGTATGATGTTTTAATTTAAATAATTTTTGCGATGGAATTAAATTATTTTAATTAAACTCTATCCCATAGGTTATATTGTTTTGGTTGTAGTTAGAAGTAATTGAGGTTAATTTTTAATGCAAGTGGACATTAGTTTATAAAATTAATATTTAATTATTCATTTTATTAATTTATTTATGATGTTTATTTAATTTAGTGAGAATTAAATAACTAAATAAATTAGTCATTTAACCAACTAGTAAACCTAGTATGCATTTGATGAGAAATTATTTTAATTAGAATAAACCCTATTCATGCCCGTGAGGCGTTATGCTACCAGATTTTTCTAGAATCTAGGTTTAGATAATTTAGCATTTTTGAACCTTGCATAGTGTTAAGTTACCATTTCCACAAACGTGTTGATTATAGATTAGGCCATTAATGTGTTCTTATGCATTAGAGTTAGGCTTTTGATTTTAACTTATGTCGAAATCCCTTCATCCACTTAGGTAAACCTAGGGTTTTGATCTTCGATCCTAACCCTATTAGTGATGTTATTCACATCACATCAACCCCCTAGTTGGCCTTCATCGTGTAGGGGAATGCACATGTGATCGCATTACCCCCCAACTTCGACTGACATGTTTACGCCTTATGCATATTGCCACTGAGCACATTGACGCGTGCAAGGGGGTTTCTAGGGATGCATGGAAATTTTTTGATATTTCGTGTCATGACAACATGACAAATGTGGACATGACACGTGTGATGCGTGTCGTGACCACATGGAAAATATGGGCATGACAGTACGTTCGGGGTCAGTGTCAGTTTAGCATTTTCAGAGTGGCATCAAATTCATCTCGTTGAGGGATTTCTAGTGAGCTATAGATCACTTCATTCTGACACCGTCTTCATATTTATTTTAAAGTTCAAAGTTTATTAATGTTATATTTAATATGGACTTTATAATATTTGGGGAAAAGTGACTAATGAGAAAATGAAGACATAACTTAAAGTTGTGACCTTGGGTGCCCCATCCCTAGGGAAATAAAGTTTTTAAAACGTAAATTCCCTCCTAAAAGCCCAACGCCTCTCGTGGAGGGCGATAAAAGGTGAAATTAGAGCTCATTTAGATTATGCTTGCTTATTATATTTTCTTGTGAGAGCTCTTCTAGGGTTTGAGGGTTTGAGAATTTTGAACCAGGCTTTTGGAGACGAAAACCTCCATTAGTGATGACATTCTACATGTGTGCAATACCACCCAAAGGTGCCTTTGATGATGGATACATGCAATATTCATTCTTCTGCTTCAATGGAGTTGACGCCTTGGTGATTTGATACATTTCTTGACACATCCTTTGCAGCTTCTTGGTGGAGTGTATTTGTAGATTGGAAATTAGAAGTATATTGGTTGATAAGAGAAGATTACATTAAGGGTTTTAGACTATTTAAACTCCCATTGCTGATAGTACTATGTGGAGTAGGCTGTACTTCTTTGGTAGCTCATTGTTGTGAGATTTACGATAGCTATCTATTGCCAACTTGGTCATTCTACCTAGTGAGACATTTCAGTCTGTATTTGTAGTACTTCCAAGGTGATTTTATACTTCTATGTGCAGACTTCACTTGCAGCCATGGCCGTACCATGCTAGGGAGGACGTGGGTCTTGTTGAGACCTTTCCTTCTTCATTTGTAGCTCTTCTTTGGTCCTTATTGAGGCATTTGGAGCCTTATTCTATGATGTTATCAATTGTATGATCTTTCTTTATCATTCTGAGGAGATTAGAGGCATTTCTAGCCATACCCATTTGCTGGTCCATTTCAGCTATTATACCAAGTTGAATATTTGAACATGGGTATGTCACAATAATAAATTGTTGTTCATTTTACTATTTGGGTAGTTAATAGTTTCTTCATATTCATTATATATTTTCTAGGTTTTGGTTGTATGTTCGATAGTATATGCTCTAGCAACACATCTGTAGGAAAACTGAAAACCCCTTCTACATTCTTCTCTCTAGTTCTGAAAGATCACAATAAAAATAAAAAAATAAAACACATAAAAATATTTTAAAATATACAAACAAGTATGACACATTACAGTGGTATCAGAGTTAAGATCTTGCCATCCTATGAGGTTGAAAATAGACATGCAGTTGGGTGCTGATAGATATTATTTTAGACAGAGACAAGGAACAAGAAATCTATGGGAAACACAAAATCCACAATGGGTAGAACTAGAGAATCTAGTGCCACAAATAGATCCATTTGATACTGATACATAAATTGTAGCTATTGAGGAGCAACCGGTGGTAATTTATAGTGATGAAGATCTTGAAGTCCCAAGAACAGATCCTTTTTCTGGTACACTTCCAGAATAGCCTAAAGAAATGGGAGATAGGGAGATTAGAGAACCTAGTACTCAAGATATTATGAATGATTTAGCTAGATGATAACAACAAATTATTGCTAGCATGGACAGGTACTAGTTGGCACTCGCACAACTCCTTGGCTGACTATTTCTTGAGTTGGAGGAGGATGAGGATAATGGAGACTAAAAAAGAAACCAGAATGATAGGAACAGAGATAGGAATGCCATAGATAGAGACAAGAATGGTAGGAATAGAGATAGGAATGAGGAGGATAGACATAGAGATCAAGGTAATGGAGACCGAGGTAAAGGAGAATAGAATGGTGACAGAAACAATGGGGATAGAAATAAACACAAGGATCATAATGGAGAGGCTTTGATGAATAAACGAGGTGCTACATAGCTAACAATTGCAGATAGACTAGGTATTCCTATCTTTATACCCAGGGATGAGATGCCTAAATGGGATGCTACACAGGTGGAATTCTAGGATGGGATCTTTAGAGATTGTCAGGCTTCAAGTGTGGAGTTTTGATCTGCGATGACCTTCAAGGATTACTTTGATCTTAGGATGGGGCTTAGACCTCAAGGTGGTAACAAGTAGTAGAATGTAATGAGCTACAGAATAAAGTCAGTAAGATGAATTTACCCTACTTTGATGGTTTAGGAAAAACTTTAGCAAGAGCTTGGGTCTAAAAGTTGGATAGTTATCTACAAATTGGCCCCATGCCAAAAATTGATGCCATCACATATGCAACCTTGCACTTGGAGGGCAGCACACACAAGTGGTGGAGCAATGGGAAGGTAACTCTAGGACATGACCAGTAAGAAGGACCTTGAGTTGTAGTTCAAGGAGCTGGCATAGTTTAGACAGAGTGGATTTGTGGACTCGTACATTTTAGAGTTCCTAGATCTTTCAGTCATGGTTTCAGATATATCAGAGAGGAGGTTGATCATGCTCTTTGTTGATGGGTTGTTTGATCCTCTTCAAGGATGGGTGAAGGGTTTGGACCCTATGACATTGTAGGAGGCCATTAAGAAGGCCTGTGATAAGGAGTCTTCCGCATCGAGAAGAAAATTTTAGAATAATAACTTCCAGCATAGGAGGGATAAGGAGAGAGATAGGAGACCCTTCCATAGGAACTTAGGACACTAGCCACAGAAGAGTTCTTCTAGACTAGATAGTGACCAGTCAAATGATCTTAGGAGGAAGAAACTTTTTTTTCACTGTAGAGAGCCTTGAGATCCTAAGAACAAGTGTGCTACCCAAGGAAAGGCAAAATAGATTGAATACTTCTTAGCAGATGAGACTGTGGAGTCAAAGACACATTTAGAGAAGCATATAGAAGACAATGATTTAGGGTTTGATGTTGTATCTGAAGTATCAGATAAGGATGAGGATACCTCTCTACCTGCAGCCCATATCTTGAGTATTTAGAGAGAAGGGTCATTTAGGATCTAAGGAGTGTTGGGTAGACAAAGATGCATTACACTGCTGGATACAGGTGCCACTCATAAATTCATTAATGATCACTTGGTTGTAAAGAGGGGATTGAAGATAGGGGAGTTCAAGGGGTTTAAGGTGAAGGTAGCTGATGGGTTCATGCTCACTTGCATGAGGAGGATACACAATTTGACTATCTAGCTAAACAATTACACTTGCCAATTAGAATTCTATGTTGTTAGCATGGGTGACATGGATGTTGTGCTGGGTATGAAATGGTTACATGAGATAAGTGAGTTCACTCTCAGCTTGGGGATGATGGAGATGAAGTTTGAGGTTAACAAAGTTCTACATGTGCTCAGAGGCATTTTAGATGGTGGATTGAGAGTTGTTTCTCTCAAGCAGATGGAGATATTGATTCACCATGATCAAGTACAGTGGGCAGCAGAAGTGATGTCAATGCTTGTAGTTTTAGAGAAGAAAAAGCACAAGTATCCACCTGACATACATGCTCTTCTAACTAAACACACCAAAGTATTTAGTGATATTCCACTAGGTAGACCCCCTGATAGGGGAATCGAGCATGTGATTGAGTTGGAGGAGGGTGCAAAGCTAGTGATTACTACACCATACAGGCACTCAAAAAGATATAAGTACAATATCAAGAAAGCTATCAAAGAACTTCTTGAGATGGGTCATATTAGGCCAATTAAGAGCCCATTTGCATCATCAGTGGTTCTTGTGAAGAAAAAGGATGGGACCCTCAGAATGTGCATTGATTAGAGAAAACTCAATAAGAAAACAATTAAGAACAGGTACCCCATACCCAGGATAGATGAGTTGATTGATGAGCTACATGAGGCCTGTTACTTCTCCAAGATAGACTTGAGATCTAGGTACCATCAGATTTAAGTCAGAGATGAGGATGTGGAGAAGACAACATTCAGGCATTATTATGGGCACTTTGAGTTCCTAGTCATGTCATTCAATTTGACTAATGCACCAACCTCCTTCGATTCTTGTATGAACAGAGTTTTCCATGAGTAGTTGAGGAGGTTTGTTCTGATATTTTTTTATGATAGTTTGATTTATAGCAAGACATGGGAAGAGCACTTGAAACACATTGACATTGTGCTGAGCATTGTAGAGAGAGAGTCTTTATATGCTAAGATGTCAAAGTGTGAGTTTGGGATGACCATGTTGTTACACTTGGGTCACATTATTAGTGATGGTAGTGTGAAGGTAGACTCAAAGAAGATTCAGGCAATTGTGGACTAGCCACCACCAAAGAATCTCACTTAGCTGAAGGGATTCCTTGGTCTATGTGGATATAACCATAGGTTTGTGAAGGAGTTTTTTCAGTTAGCTACGCGCCTCACTGATTTGACTCATAAGGATGCTTTTATTTGGACAACGGGCACACAGGAGTGCTTTGACAAATTCAAACAGATTATGAGTACATGCCCTATATTGGCCATAACAAATTTTAGTAAACCCTTCAAGTTGTAGTGTGATTCCTTAGGGGAAGGCATTGGTGTGGTAATTATGTAGGATAAGCACCCCATAGCATTTGAGAGTAGGAAGTTGAGGGGTGTGGAATGCAACTACAACATTTATGACAAGGCAATATTAGCCATAATGCATGCATTGGCTAAATTTAGATAGTATTTGGTGGGTAGTAAATTTGTAGTTAAAACAGATCATAACAGTTTGAAGCATTTCTTTGGATAGAAAGATTTGAATGAGAGGTAACAGAAGTGGGTCAGCAAGCTACATGCTTATGACTTTGATATTATTTATTTCAAAGGTAAGAAAACCATTGTTGCCGATGCTTTATCCAGGAGGCCCCATTTGTGTGCACTTGGTGCCATTGTAGATGACTGGAGAGAGATGATATCTGTTGAATATGCAAAGGATGCATGGGCTACTAGAATAATTGATGGCACCATCAAAGATGACAAGTACATAGTGGTAAATGATTTAATCATTTACAAGGACAAGATCTTCTTGGTGTCAGGTTCACAGATGAAGCAAAAATTTTTGGGCATTCCATGATTTGCCTATGGCAAGACATCTGAGATACTTCAAAACTTATAGACAAGTCAGGGAGAGGTTCACCTAGAAGGGCCTCAAGACTAAGGTGATGCAATATGTGAGAGAGTGCTCAATATGCTAGCATAATAAGGAGTACTCATATCTAGGAGGTTTATTGCAGCCCCTACCCATTCCTGAGAGGAAGTGGGATATCATTTCTATGGACTTTATCCCAGGTTTACCAAAAGTCCAAGGTAGGATTGCATTTTTCTGTTAGTGGATAGATTGACAAAGTATGCACACTTCTTTGCCATCCCTACCACTTTCACTATAGAACAAGTTACAAAATTATTCTTTCTTGAGGTATTTTGACTCCACAGGTTGGCTCCGAACATTATTAGTGATAGGGATAGTAGGGCCCTAAGTAATTTTTGGCAAGAGCTCTTCAGGTTGATAGGGATAGAGCTCACACCTAGTAGGAGTTACCACCCCTAGATGGATGGTCAAATCGAGATAGTTAACAAATGGGTGGAATGATACCTCTGAAACTATGTTTCAGGGCAGCAAAAGGCATGGGTTAAGTGGCTTCACATGGGGGAGTACTATTAGAATTCCACTTACCACATGTCCATTCAGATGTCACCCTTCATGGTATTGTATGGGTATGAGGCACCGAGCTTTGTTGATTTACTGTTTGGTGATAGAAAAGTGCCTAAGGCCAAAGACCTTCTTCAGGAGAGTCAAGACATCATGAGGTCTTTGAAGGAAAATATGCAGAAGGCTCAAAATTAGCAAAATCAGTATGTAGATCAGTAGAGGACTAAGCAAACTTTTGAGGTTGGTGGCATGGTATACCTCATGCTGTAGCCGTATAGGTAGTCCACTCTCAAGAAGAGTGGAGAAGGGAAGTTGAAGCCATGGTATTATGGACCTTTCAGGATCTCCAAGAGGATTGGAGAAGTGGATTATGAGTTGGAACTTCCAGCAGGTAGCAGGGTACATAATGTGTTACGTGTATCTCACCTCAAGAAGGTGTTGGGGAATAATGTGACGCCATTAGCTGAGTTGCCTCCTCTTGATGAAGAGGGGAAGTTGATATTGGTACCCAAAGCCATAATTGACACCAGGGAATGTAATTTGAGGAGGAGGATTATCAAAGAGTACCTAGTTAAATGGAAGAACTTGTTGGTCGAGAATGCTACTTGGGAGAGTGAGCAAATATTGGAGCATCCTAATCTAAGATTGCTTGAGGCAAGCAATCTTAGGGAGGGCAGACTATAATGTCCCATTCTAGACTCTTGGTTAGTCCATCATAGAGTTCCCATGAACAAGTAGTTTGGTTAGGGAACTGGAGTTATTTGGCCTTGGAGGTATTTGTCAGTGGAGGAAATGTGGTTCAGATTCAATGGATCTAGTTGGCACCTTTTGAGTTGGCTTAGATTTCTCTTGGTCATTACTTACTACTTTTAGTAAGTTCAAGGTCGGTGTTAGTTTGGCATTTTTAGAGTGGCATCAAATTCATCTCATCAAGGTCTTTCTGGCGAGCTATAGATCACTTCATTCTGATATCGTCTTCATATTTATTTTAAAGTCTGAAGTTTATTAATGTTATATTTAATATGGACTTTATAATATTTGGGGAAATGTGACTAATGAGAAAATGAAGACATAACTTAAAGTTGTGACCTTGGGCATCCCATCGCTAGGGAAATAAACTATTTTTAAAATGTAAATTCCCTCCAAAAATCCCAATGCCTATCTTGGAGGGAGACAGAAGGTGAAATTAGAGTTGATTTGGATTATGCTTGCTTATGATATTTTCTTGTGAGAGCTCTACTAGGGTTTGAGGGTTTGAGGATTTTGAACCAATCTTTTGGAGATGAAAACCTCTATTAGTGATGGCATTCTACAGGTGTGTAGTACCATCCAAAGGTGCCTTTGATGATGGATACACCCACTATTCATTCTTGTGCTTTAATCGAGTTCATGGGTTGGTGATTTGATGCATTTCTTGACACATCCTTTGCAACTTCTTGGTGGAGTGTATTTGTAAATTGGAAATCAGAAGTATATTAGCTGATAAGAGCATATTACATTGAGGGTTTTGGACTATTGAGACTCCCATTGCTGGTCGTACTGTGTGGAGTAGGCCGTACTTCTTTGGAAGCTCATTGTTGTGAGATTTGTGGTATCTATCTATTCCCAGCTTGGTCGTTCAACCTAGTGAGACATTTTACTCTGTATTTGCAATAGTTCTAAGGTGATTTCAAACTTCTATGTGTAGACTTCACTTGCAGCCATGGCCATACCATGCTAGGGAGGACGTGGGTCTTGTTGAGGCCTTTCCTTCTTCATTCACAAATCTTCTTTGGTCCTTATTGAGGTGTTTGGAGCCTTATTCTATGATGTTATCAATTATATGAGCTTTCTTTGTCATTATGAGGAGATTGAATGCATTTGCAGCCATACCCACTTGCTGGTCCATTTCGGCTATTGTACCAAGTTGAATATTTGAACATGGGTATGTCATATGTAGTAATTTATTGTTGGCCATTTTACTATCTAGGTAGTCAATAGTTTCTTCATATTCATTGTATATTTTTGGGTTTTGGTTATATGTTTTATATTGTATGCTCCGGCAACACATCTGCAAGAAAACTAAAAACCCCTTCTATATTCTTCTCTCTAGTTACGAAAGATCACAATAAAAATAAAAAAATAAAACACATAATTTTTTTTTTAAATATACAAACAGGTATGACACATTATAAGGAATCCTTTCTTATGCTTGTAAAAATACCAAGAATACCTCAACCTTTGAATTTAACTGAACTTGTAAACTAGGGCTTGCTACATAAATGTGCATCTTTTTGACCATTATTGCAAATTTGTGATACAGGGGTGCCTTCTAATGACTACACAAAAAATTCAAATTCCAGCCATTGATGGGAACTTCATACTATGAGATCGATGGTCTTGAAATAACAGCCAGATTTGAAAATCTAAGCATTTATGTGAAAAGTAACCAACCAACCAAATTATTCCATCTTAGACATGCCCTTTTTGCTAACTTTTTAATTTTATGTCTTACATGGCCACATGGCATCATACCGCGGTAGAAAATGGGCAACCTCCATTTAGATTCGTGGGTGCGCACTAAAGCTTCCACTCAGATCTCCACTATGTAAGCCCTTTTCTTTCTTATGGGAACTGGCTACATGTCATCATCTCATAGTAGCATGGAGAATCTTTCCTACTGACAAGATTCTCTTTCGAGGATGCACTACTGTCTGATCCTTAATACTTGTAGCCCCACTAGTTTACCCAATCCTTTGACCCCTGGCACCTTCTTCTTCATTTAAAGGAATTTTTGAAGCTATGGCCATAGGTCACACTATCTTTAACACCCATTTTCATTTTGTAGCCCTGTAGTGCAAACATGATGTTAGCTTCAGTGATGTGTAGGCTTGCAATATACCGCCAAGTGGCACCTTTAGACCCCTTCAAGGACATAAGACTAGAAATCTATGATGCACATGACTTGATGGGTTCCAAAAGGTAACTCTAGACTCGAGGCTAGTCAACACACAACATAAAAGACATAAGATTGTAACATAACTGACCAGGAACCCAGGCTAAGCAGTCAAAAACAAAATAGAACATAGAGTAAAATCTTGAACATAAGACTTAGGGTTTTAAGGAAAATAAGGAAAGTGTTTATGAAATTGACTCAAAACCCTAAAACCTAAGTAGGTACCACCACCTAGTAGTAGAATTTGTAGTACTTGTGGTGTCAGGATTGGTTGTATCTACTTCTACTGCCAGGCCAATAAGTCCTTAATATATTGGACCAGGGATGTGGAGGAAGATGCCCCAGGGGTGTCTATCTATTTTTCTTATTGTGGCTCCACTTATTGTTCACTTTGTTATGAGTTGTGTTATGGAGAGTCTATTTCTTTTCCTTTTTCATTTCTCTCCTCATTTATGAGTGTATCATACACCTTCTTTGTTATCTCCTCTATTTCTTTTTGCAACTTTCTTTTCTCTTCCTCTATTTCACCCATTAAGGTTTCTACTCTTTGTTTTGTTCTAATCTCTCTAACTTGTAGTTATTCCAACTTATCCTTTTGATCTATGAAGATCATTGGGTCTACTTCCTCTATTACGTTTTGTCTTAGCTCCTCCTCTAGTTCTACTACTTTTCCCTCTTTTCTCTTAGTGCACTACATACTTCCTCTAGAAAACCCTCCATAATTTCTTCTAGTGACTGATCTGACCTATGTATATACCTTATTAGTGCCTTGATTATTATTTATTTAATCTCTATGCATACTTGGTTATACATAGTCAAAGCCTATAGTAACAAGCCATGGTGGATAATGGTGTTAGTCATAGTATCCACATTTATTATTATTTCTCCTTGTTTAAGGTGTTGTGTTTCTATTGTTTCTTCTATTTGTACTATCAAACTTGAAGTGTTTTCTTCTTTTGTAGTGTTTTTTTCACCTCTTCCTCTTCTTACTCTTTTAATTTTTTATCTTCTGATGCTTGAATGATATTCCCTTTAACTCCCCATTTCCTTCTTGATGTTTTATTTATCTTTTTTGTGCAAATTTGTACTAGAATATTTGAGATCTCTTGTTCATTGGTCTCTTTCCCTTTTTGTTGTGGAGTTGATATAGTTTGAGCTGAGGATGTCGAAACTGCCATAGTTTTTGTACTAGGAATTGTAGAGTGTAGTATTCTCAATCTCCTTGTTTGCAGTGTTGTTGTACTGACTTACAGTGCTGATATACTAGGTTGTGGTGCTCATGATCTCAATTGTGGTGCTTTCTTAGATGGAATGCCCTAGTTTTCATGTAGTTTCTTCTTGTTATTTTCTACATTTTCCTCTACATCCTTATTGTGTTGTCTATCGATAAACTCCTTATATGTTCCAAAACTTTCTACATTTGGATCTTTTGGTTTGCTAAGTAGATTCTTAGCATATGCCTCTACTTCTTATTTTGTGATCTCATAGGGAAGCTTGAGTATCCATAAGGTCTTGGGCTCTATGGTTTCCATGTATGTGTAGTCTGTATCTACCAAAAATATAATGTGCTTTGCGTATTTCATTACTATCTCATATGGTATCCTCTCCCTAGCTTGCATTTGATGTTGGAGGGCCTTGAAAAACCCCCAATATGTGGTAGTATAGGAGTGTTTATCCTTAAAGATTTGTGCATGTTATGTGATTTGTGTGGTGACATAAATATTCATTTTCCATACCTTTCCATAAAAATCAGGGAGTGCATTCATAAAGTAGAAAACCAAGAATATGATCAATGTGTCATACCAAAATTTCTAGTGTGAGTTCTTCATTTTCTAGAGGTTCTCCATTAATTATTCTCGTAGTCCCTTGAACAAGTCAAAATATTTTCCTTCAACCACCATCTGGTATGCAATGTGGATGGCTATGTTGGTCATTGAATCCTCGTGGTTTGCATAATTAAATTTTGTAGGTGATGCCTATGGTTGCATATCATATTGTAAGGTTAATGATTTCTTTGACATTGAGGCTTTGACCAGCTAGGTTTGTACTAGTTAGTTCAGTTACTTTGGCATTCTTGATTTCCTTCTTTGATGGTAGTTCTACTACACTTAGCCCTATGAATTCCTAGATGGCTTGTTTGGTTATGTGGTATGGTTTATCCAAGTAGATAAACTCATCATGGATTCTACTTAGTACTACTCTTACCCATTCGTGCTCTATGCAGAAATCTAGATAGTCTTTCCATACATCAAGCATCTTTTTCTCTATTTCATGATATTGTGGTAGATAACTCATCTAATCTGACTCGAGGTTCACCTTATGGAGCTCATTAAGCTTTGTGTGGTTGATCTCTGATATGGGATCATGTATGTATTGATAAATATCTTTTCTATAAACTTCATCAGGTGGGATCTTAGAGAAATCCCATTCCTTGTTGACTTCCATATCCTTATAGGGTTACTTTTTATACTTGGGCCTTGGCTTCTCAAAAATGTCAACTAACATAGGGTTGTCATTGTCATCATTCACAGACTCTATCTATGGTTTCTTGAATTTTATATGTATTTAGCTCATAGTGTTTTTAAGAATAAAAGGTTGCATCTCATATGTTAGCTAGATATTATATAGATTTGAATATTATCATTACACATTTAATGCTTTTTCATGTTTCTATCTTATCGAGAATTTGTAGCTGTTAACATTTCCCACAAATTTCTAATGGTATTTTGTTTTTCTTATGTTCCACTATAATACATATGATACATTTTTATGAATTTCACATAGTTTTCCCTTATTTGACTAGCTGGTAGTAGTGTTTTAATTGAGCACCATTCACATACCCTATTATTGTATTCCCATCCATTCTTCTTAATCTCACTACCTCTCATTCTACAACTTCAGGTATATAGTAGGGTCCAAGCCACCATACCTTTAATTTCCCTTTCTTTTTGAATTTATGAAATAAAAGGACTAGATACCCTTCTTTGAAAGTTTTCAAGTGCATGTTCCTATCATGCCAAGCCTTCTATCAATTCCATCCCAATTTTTGATTATATAGTGCAATGATTTGATTCTCATCCAATTTTTATAAATCATTCATCTTATTGGCTCATGATTCATCTTCATTTAAGCACAAAGTCAATGTGGTGCATAAGTTAGGTATTACAAAGTTCATAAGTATTATTGTGTCTAGTTGTTATGGAATAAAAAGTGGACACATCCCTTTTTATGTCCTAGTTTAGCTCCTAGGTCCTATTTATTTTATTATACATTTTAATTGAGCATCCCAAAGAAAAGATCCTGACACCTATATGAATTTTGGACCTTGGTCCCTTCATTTATCGTAGCCCTAACTCAAATTAGGCCCTTGGACTTGGGCACCAACTGCCCAAGTCCTCCCTGATTGGTCAAGAGAAATAAATGGAATGTTAGCTTAGGACCTTTAAAAATGTTCCTCCTTGTCAGCTTTTGTGATTTAATTTTGTGAATGTCAGTGGTAAAGAATATATAAGTGAGTTTTTGACTTCATCTTGAACCTAGATGGATATTACAGACTTATGATATTGGAGATAAGAGCATTCAAGTCATTCATTATGTTATTGTTGCATATTTGTATTTGTATTTGTGTGTTTGTTGCAAATTTGGCATCATCATCCATCTCCTTATGAGTTGAAGAGATTCATCCTCCTAAGGAATTCACCTCCAAGGTGACATCATTTCTATTAGAATCATTTCATCATTCAGATTATCTTTAGCCTCTATCCTTCAAGGACATGCTCTCTATCTAACAACAGTGTTGGTGAAAGCTTGAATGCTAACCCAAGATTTGACTGAGGAAAGTCCTCAACCACCACAACCCCAAAAACCCTCTCTTGTTATCTTGTGTGTAGGTTATAGGTACAAGTTTTAGAAAAATTGGAGCTACAACAAGGTAATATAGGAATTAAGGTTTCATGATCTAAAAATAGTTCTAGATTATCTCTCCAAAAAGACTTGGGTATTTGGCACCCTAGTCTACTAGGCCTCTAAGTTCTGGATCTAGTTTTTGAGCATCATTTGTAGCAGAATCTTAGTTTTGACCTTCGGCATATTCTCACTCTTGGACTTGGGTAGTTACTAAATTTGTCCTCTGATACCTCTTCTTTTAGGAGACAGGTTTTGACACCTTACTGATCATCTCTATACTTTTAGATTCCACGTTGTTGTTTTCATCTATCAGTTTCAAGATGATTATCTCATAACTAGGTTTTTACTCATGCTTAACCTAGGGTTTGATAAAAGGATTGGTTGAATCTCATCTTTCCTTGACAAACAAGAGCACAAAATTAGTAGTTGAGTCATCTTCCATCTTGTAGTGACTTATCTCAGTTTTATCTTTAAATGTTATTGTGAAAGAGGGTTTTCATCTAGTTGCTACACTTATCTTCATCACCCCTTATTCATACTTAACATTTTGGTGAACTCGTAGGATCAAGCATTTACATCTTGTTGAGTGTTGAATTCAGATCTTACATTCATTCATAGCATACTTATCATTATTCATTGAAAAAACTTGCATAAATTTGAAAAAGGTGAAAAAAATAAGCATTCTAGGCTTGTATAAAGGCATAGTTTTGCATTATTTCATTGCATGTCATTGGAAACATTTGATTTTCTGATTTTCACATTAGAACTAAGATATATTACAGAAATTAATCATTTCATTCTATCACATCTTGCATTTGAAGATCTCATTTTCTAGGGTTTTGTTGAAAACATGCATCTTTTCCTATAACCTAGTTACATGTAAAGCTAGGGTTTGTAGTCAAAATCTTGTTTCATTATTTGCTGCTATCATAAAAATTCATTAAAATCTGATTTTTAATTGTAGTGTTGCATCATTTGACATCCTTGCTATCAAAATTTTATTGTTTGTAATTACACATTGTGTGTTTCAACATAAACAACTTTTCACACTCTATTCAAACTTCTTCATGCAAAATCTTAAAATCATTCACATTGCCTTGTTGT
Organism: Cunninghamia lanceolata; assembly: GCA_027924645.1. Lineage (NCBI taxonomy): Eukaryota > Viridiplantae > Streptophyta > Pinopsida > Cupressales > Cupressaceae > Cunninghamia > Cunninghamia lanceolata. Next base: position 11,316,318 of record BSBN01000377.1, read on the forward strand.
ACAACACTCTTCACATCATAATCACTTTGTTTGTTGTGAAGTTAGTTTTTTTTTTTTTTTTTCAAAAACCTTATTTTCTTAAACTAGTGTTTGGGTGTGTAACGAGTTATCATATTTTCATCATGGATGCTTCTTGTTATTCATCTTTGGAAGCTTTGTTTGCATACATCATAGATATTGATAATTTCTACAAATTCACTAATAATAATCCCCAAGTATTAAATAAAATAGTAGACATATATGACTGACATTTCTACAAGTTCCAAATATGAAATCTTTTGTTATATATATGAATTTGAAAGCTTCGTAACTCTCATGGGAATATATCTTTTGATAATAGATAATTTCATTAAATTCATAGATAATAATAAATATGATGAATCATTTAGTAATGATGACTTCAATATGTTAGATGAAGCCCTAGATGACTTTATCTCTATTGGACATTCCACTATGACTTGTATTGCTAAAGGTCAAGATCGTGCCCTAGATCTATGCTCTAATACATGTCATGGTAACTACATTTTACCTTATGATCTCTCTCCCAAAGTTGTTCCCAATTATGAGGATACTTTGGTGCAAGAGGGTGAAATGATAGACACATCCCTTAACATCATCCTACCCTCTCTTCATTCCAATTCTCTCCCTTTTAAATATGAAGCATTAGTGCATGAAGAACCCCTCTAACGAAGAACACTCCATGAATAGATAATGAACATTAATATAACAATATTAATAATTCTATCTCTACCGTAGTGCATGAAGTCTCTATGGATCATTCTATCAATCTTCCTCCTTTAGTTGAATATCCAAGTACCTTGGATATTACTAAGGAAGTGAAGACCCTTGATCTTCCTCCTCTAGTTGAATGTCCAAGTACCTTGGATATTACTAAGGAAGTAAAGGCCCTTGATCTTTCTCCTCTAGTTTAATGTTCAAGTACCTTGTATACTACTAAGCAAGGGAAGACCCTTGATCTCCTCCCTTTGGATGAATGTCCAAGTCTCTTGGAAATCACTAAGGATGCAAAGGCCATGGATAATTCTCCTTTGGTTGCATGTTCAAACCCTTTGGACATCACTAAAGATATAATCATCAACAATTACCTTAACAACACCTTACCTTCCCTTTGTTCCAATACTCTCCCTTTAAAAGATGAAGCATTGGTGGTTGAAGAAATCTCTCTCACATTAAATCCTTTAGGGATGGATGTTGAGCTCAATCAAAGTGAAAACAATGTTAATTTAATTATCATTAATAGACTTATTCACCCTATTAAGGGGATAGTGAATAAGTGTACTAATCCTAACACAAAATCAACAAGTTCAAACCTAAATATGATATATCCTATGATGATAGACATGGATTGTCCACCAGGAAATATCCCATTGATTCAGGTAAGTATCTCTCCCTCATCAAGCCGACTTGTTGTAACTCCTATTCTAGTTTCTCTCATGGGTGGCCTCGTCCTAGATATATATGTTGTTAGTATTGTGATGTATTCCACCATGTTGTTTTAAATGTTATTTAGGCCTCCTTTGATGACCCTTGATACTCTTGTAAGGTCAAGGATATGAGGAGATTTCCTCTATTGTGACACTTCTTCTATTTTATGTCTCCGTTCTTTTACTCTCTTCTCTAATTGTAATTATTGTGTGTGGTGCCTTGGGGGCATAGTTGTATAGAGGATGCATTGGGGGTATCTTCCCACATTGTGACCCTAAGTCACTTTTGTCTCCTCTCTCATTTTTAGTGTTTACATTCTTTAGTGGCTATACTAGTCGGCAAATGATGAAAATAAACAAATACTGATAAGGACCGCATGTCCCTACAACAAGAAAGAAAAAAGGACCCAATCCATATATGAAGATGGGGTTTATATACATTACTGATGTTTGACTAGTAGAATCACTCCATGTTATGATATCATGTGGTGAAATTTGTTGTAACAAACCTAAATGCAACACTCTAAATCTTCTTCTATGCACTTTGGATTGTTTTGTATCTCACCTTGTCGCTACACTCAGTTTTGAGATACCTGTAGTATAAATTAATAGCTATAATCAGTACTAACCCCGATAGTGTATCCTTGGTCTATTATGTGATATGATGTACTTTCTATATGGATTTCATTAATTGATTTGGTTGTTATCTTACAGTAAGATTTTATAACCAAATCTTATATCTTGTTAATTATCTTAGCAAATGATATCGATGTGTTTGTGGGAACATTTAGCGATTGTGGCACATGTCACTTTGTGGCATGGTATTTGTAAAAGCTCTTGTTCCCTTGCATGTTTTCACTATACCTTAATGTGCTTGATACTAGAAAGTAGGATCAACCACCTTAAGGTGGGGGCATATATAATAGTAACTACTTGATTACTTGTGACACTAACAAAGCATGTTTGAAAAACCTAATCATGAGGTGGGATGGTGTATCTCTTGAGCTAGTGCATATCCTTTTAAGCAAAATCCCTCATTGCAAGGAATGATGGCATATCTCTTGAGCTAGTGTGCATCCTTTTAAAATAAATCCCTCATTGTGAGGCTAGATGGTGTATCTCTTGAGCTAGTGCACATCCTTTTATACAAAGTCTACATCGTGAGGCAGGGTTGGATCTTGAGTCATTCACCCTTAAGCATGTCTTTGGAGGTTGTGGTAGCATAGCTCAACCATCAGGTGTGTTTGACATGTTTTAGATAGTGGAGTGCAACAATGAGCTCCTTCCTATCACCCGTGTTTACAATGTATAAGACGTATAGTGTGTCTATTGCATACTATGTGGTGCTCATGTATCCTGTGTATCTTCCATGTGTTTTTACATGTCTTCCCTGTGTGTCTTGTGTGTTTGTGGGGTGGTTTAAAGATGTGTGGCGATGAGAACCCCATGTTGTATGTGTTTTTCATGACTTTTCATGTGTGTATTATTTACTTTATTTAGTATTATATATAGATATGTAATTTATTAATCATGTATTCTCTTCATGTCTTATTTGTGTATTATATGACTGTGTTCATGTCTTCTCCATGTATTGCATGCTTCCACTATCTTCTTCACATATTGTGTGCTTCTTTACTATATTCATTGAGTCTTATGTGACTATTAAGTGTTTTCTCATGTTTACCTAAGCTTGGGGGAAAGCGATAGTCTTCAAACTTAGGTCGTGTTTGATGTGTCTAATGTGCTTTGACTGTATTGTAATGCATGTATGTATCATAAGATCATACACACATTAAAGTGGGGCTATATGTTATGGATTAACAATGGATACATGCCTTTTTACCTCCTAATTTAGCTCCTAGGTCCTATTTTCTTCATTATACATTCTAATTGAGCATCCCGAAGAATAGAGCTTAACACCCATATGAATTTGGGACTTTGGGATCTTCATTTAGCTTAGTCTTGACTCAAATTAGGCCCCTAGACTTGGGCACCAACCACCCAAGTTCTCTCTGATTAGTCAAGATAAATAAATAGTATTTCAGCCTAGGGCCTTTAAAAATGTTCCTCCTTGTCAGCTTTTGCAATTTAATTTCGTGAATGCTAGTGGGAAAGCATATATAAGTGAGTTTCTGACTTCATTTTGAACCTAGATAGATATTGCAAACTTAAGATATTGGAGCTAAGATCATTCAAGGAATTCATTGTGTTATTGTTGTAGATTTATATTTGTATTTGTGTGCTTGTTGCACATTTGACATCATCATCCATCTCCATATGAGTTTATGAGCTTCATCCTCCTAAGGACTACACCTCTAAGGTGACATCATTGCTATTTGAATCATTTCATCATTTGGATTATATTTAACCTTTGTCCTACAAGAACACACTCTCTATCTAACAACTTTGTTGGGAAAGCTTGAATTCTAACCCAAGATTTGACTGAGGTAAGTCCCTAGACACCACAACCCCCAAACTCCTCTCTGGTCATCTTGTGTATAGGTTACGCATACAAGTTTCAAGAAAAGTGGAGCTACAACAAGGTAGTGTAGGAATTAAGGTTTCTAGATCTGAAAATAGTTCTAGAATATCTCTCCAAAATGACTTGGGTGGTTGGTGCTCTAGTCTACTGGGCTTCTAGGTTCTGGATCTTGTTTCTGAGCATCATTTGTAGTGTAATCTTAGTTTTGACCTTTGGTAGATTCTCACTTCTAGAGTTGGGCGGTTATTGAATTTGTCCTCCAACACCTCTACTATCGATAGATAGGTTTCGACATCTTACTGATCATCTCTGTACTTTTAGATTCTAGGTTTCTATTGTCATTTTTCTGTTTCAAGTTGATTATCTCATAAATAGGGTTTTACTCATACTTAACCTATGTTTTGATAAAAGGCTTGGTTGAATCTCATCTTTCCTTGACAAACAAGAGCACAAAATTAGTAGTTGAGCCCTCTTCCACCTTGTATTGACTTAGCTTAGTTTTATCATTAAATGTTATTGTGGAAGAGGGTTTTTATCTAGTTTGTACACTTGTCTTCATCATCCCTTTTCATAAATAACACTAGTTTATATACAAGTTTGAATGGTGTAAACTTAGTAGATCTCTTGTCTAAGGTGCAGTAGACCCAAAGTACTACAGGTACTTTTATATCCCAATCTTCCCTATTTACATTACACATGTTCATTAAATTTGTCCCAACTATCTTGTTTAAGGCATCACTAGCTCCATTTCCTTGTGGGTGATATAGTTAGCTTCTATTATGGGTGATCATAATTTTTTTTAAAAGCTCCATAATTAATTCACTTATAAAGTACTTCCTTGGATCACTTGTTATGATTAGGGGACAAATAAATCTTGTTATAATATTCTCATATAAGAATCTTGCGACAATTTTTATTATACAATCCCTTGTTGGTTCTACCTTTGCCCATTTAGTTGGATACTCTACCCCAGTTATGATGAATCCATCCTTAGAGTGTTTTGCAGTGGGGGTCTATTAGGCTTATGAAGCCTATCACCTATTTTTAAAATGGTATCTATGCTAGTATTGTTGCAAGTATGTGTTAATCGGTGTTGTCATTGGTGCCAACTGTGTTCTTGTTTTGATGCTTGCATATATTGAGTTTTCCTATGTAAGTGCTGAAGATATTAAGTGATTCTAATATTGAGGATATTGATAAAATTTGCTCCTCTAGTGGAAACAGTGTGTTGCGGTGAAAACAATCTATTGCAGAGTATCTTTGTCTACAAAAGAACAGTCCAACAGATTGCCCCGCATTTCTTGTATATTGAATATCCTTATTTTTGGTTTAGAAGTTATTTAAAGTGATGTCTGAAGATGCTATATTCCAAGTTTGAGCCTCTGGTATGAAGATTTGAGAGAGTTTGTTCACCAGAGTGAAAAATGCTTTTTCTATATATTTGGTGGAACAAGGAGAAAGTATTTTGCTCTGCATTCCTCCACAATAAAGAGTTACACTCTACAATTCTTGATTTAAGTATGGTATGATGTTATATGCCTTCAATTCAAATGGTTCATGATTTGGTGGTCCACAAGAGATCTTTTCTTTATGACAGTGGTTGACAATGTTGTTCTTGTGCTCCAGTTTGAAGAATCTTATAGTCAAAGTGTTTGGGTGTTGTGTGGATGTTCCTGATGATTATAATGTGCTAGTGGATGTCTCCTAATCATGTTCCTATCATTTTATTGGTTTGTAGAGAGTAATTTGGATCGTAGAAGAAGATTGTTCCTAGAAGACTTAGTGTTAACACCAGCCTTGGCTAACTTAGTTGTTTTCACTACTTGTGGAGATGTATTGAAGATTCTGGAAGCATGTCATGGTGTGGAAGATTGTATTTGAGTCCCAGCTAATGCATGACATGATCCACATTCATTATTTCCTCTCTTAATTGTAATTAGGTCCAAACCTATTCTAATGCTTGTATGTTTTGCTGGCATTGGAGATTGTTCCAATGGTTGATGATTGTAATGCCGAACTTGATGTACATTCCAAGGTTGATGAAGTGTACAAATTTTTGTAATCAAATTATTAAAATGTACTCAAGTGTGACAGATGATCATATAGTAGAGTGTGAGTGAAAAAGGTAGAGTAGAGAAGGTTTATTGTGCTTCAATGAAACTGACCCTTGGCATGGAGTAGATGCTACTATCTTGGTTCACCAACTTGGCAGTGAGCCACCCTTTTGAGTAGTGAGCCTCTGATTTTTAATATTGCTATAACTAAATTGATTCTTGTGGGCTAACACCCACCATGGTTTTTCCCTTAATAGGGTTTTCCACTTAAAACTCTGGTGTCTCATGTGTCTCATGTGTTATTGTGTTGAGTTTTGTATTTTATGATTTCATGATTAATCTTAATAACAGTGATTAAGGATTTGATGAGTTGACATTCATAAAGTGGTTAAAGTTTTTGTGATAACTGATTCAACCCCCCCTCGCTCTCAATTGTCCTATGCATTTCAACAATTGGTATTAGAGCAAGGTATCTCAAAAGAAAGCCTAACAACTTGAGGAACATCTGGGATGTCATTTTCCAAGAAGGAAGCTCCACAATTTGATGGAATGAATTATTCTCTCTAGAAGGTGCGAATGAAAAGCCATCTCATTTTCCTTGGTTATAGAGTTTGGAAAGAAATAGAAGAAAAGTATACCATGCCTCAAAATGGTCTTATAACTAAAGATGAAATCAAAGATTATGAGTTAAACATAAAAGCTAGAGATGCTATGTTGAGTGCCTTGTCTAATACTGATTTAATAAAAGTCATCGACCTAGAATCTGCTCATGAAGTCTGAGACAAGCTAGAAAAATTGTATGAAGGAGATGATTCTATAAAGAATGCCAAATTGTAGGGCTAGAAAATGAAATATGAGGGTTTAAAAATGAGTGAAGATGAGAACATAACAACCTTCATGCAAAAGGTTGGTGCACTTGTGAATGGAATAAAAGGTATGGGAGGACTTATAGATGAAAAGGAAGTTGTGATGAAAATTCTAAGGTCATTACCTAAGTCCTATTATCACAAGGTAGCTACAATTGAAGAAATTATGACTATGCAAGAGGTTACTAAGGATCAGGTGCTTGGCAAACTTACCGCCTTTGAGATGAGAGAGTTTGGTGATGCCCTACCAAAAGTTAAGAGTGCTTTCAAAGTTAGTACTTTTGAAAAGATCTGCAGAGCTAAAAAGTATAAAGTGGAGCCTATTGATGACCTTGACGAAATTGAAGCTAACTTTTTTGAAAGAATGCAAAGAGGTTTTGGTAAGTACAAAGGCAAATTAACTTCTAAATATTTGTCATGTGGTAAAGTTGGTCACTATGCTTCTAGGTGTCTGGAAAGAATTCAAAGAGGCAAAAAGAAATTTGAAAGTAAACCTAGGGTCTTAAAGAAATGCTATATTGTCAGAGATGATGATGATTAAGGTGTAATAGATGATGAATCTAATAATGCTAGTACTAGTGCAAATGGGTGCTTGTTTATTGCAATCAAAGAACCTGTATCTACTAATCTTGCTAGCTATGAGAAGGAAGAAAAACCAGTGGAAGAAAGTGCTTTGGTTGTTTAGGTCAAGAAAGATAAGGATGAATGGATTATTGACGGTGGATGTTCACATCACATGACTGGTGACAAAAGTAAGTTTGTGAGTTTGGAAAAGTATGATGGAGAACTGGTTAGGTTTGGAGATAATGCATCTATTTCTTTTAATGGAAAGCACAACACTAATAATGTTCTATAGCTGAAGGGTTTAAAGCATAATCTTTTGAGTGTTGGTCAGATGTGTGACAAAGGCTATGAACTAAGATTCAAAGATAATGGGTGCAAGATCATGGAAAGCTCTAGAACAATGATTGCTACTAGTAAGAAGACCAAAGGTAACATTTATCAATTGAGAGGAACTAATGACTATTGTTTATTGGCTCAGATAGATGAGAGTTGGTTGTGGTATGGAAGGATGTGTCATATTAATTTTGATAATTTGGTGAAGATAAGTTCAATTTAAGCTGTGAGAGACTTACCTAAGCTTGTGAAACCTGCCAATACCATTTGTAAGGAATGTTAGTTGGGAAAGCAGACAAGAACAAGTTTCAAGACCAAAGAACAATTCTCTACCAATTTGCTAGATCTAGTGCATACAAATTTGTGTGGTCCTACAAGGGTAAGAAGTCTACAAGGAGACATGTACTTCATGTTGCTTATTAATGATTATTCTAGAATGACTTTGGTCACTTTTCTAAGAGACAAATCAGAAGCCCTAGAAAAGTTTAAATTTTTCAAGGCTATGGTTGAAAATGAGATAGAACTTGTAAATGGTAAAATTTGGATGTTTAGGTTTTGATAGTTTTGTGTGTATATACTCCTTTCACCCTTTCATTCAAGGACCTAGGGTCAAGTTGCAATGTACTATCCTACCCTAGTTCACTATGATATGTAGGGAAACTTGGATTTTTATGATTTGATTGCCAATTATCTTCTCTTATGCTCAATTGTGCTTTAAAAACCTAATTATGCAAATAAAATAGTAAAGGAATGAATAACGAAAAATGCTGCTACAAAAAGATGCAAAAATGACAAATAACTATGCACCTATTTTTGGGGTTCGAAGGTGGAAAAGTCAGGGACTGAAGAGCAGGCGTCCAAGTCCAAGGCCCTGCTTTTTATTGGGATCTGCAAACAAGACTTGTAACTTGTTCCTGTTGTACTAAATATTTCCTTGTCATGGAACTTTGAGGACTAATGAGTGGGTACCCTAGTCCAGGGAGCTATTTATTTCTCTGATATGTAATTCTGACACTCTATTGTACCCTCTTGCAACTTCACTTTCTCCAGATCTGATACTTGTAACCTGCAATCATGAAAACTTTGGGAGGGGGTTGTGGTGTTTAGAGGCTTGCCTCAGTCAAGCCCTGGAGAGACATTCAAGTCTTTCAAACACCGTTGTCAGATAGAGAGTGTGTGCCTTGGGAGGTAGAGGCAAAAACCAATTGATAAATGCTTACAAACACAAATGAATGTCACCTTGTAGTGAAGATCTCATGGGAGGAAGAATCTCTTCATGCCATGAGGAAATGAATGCTCAAATTTACAAACACAAACACATAGACAACACAAATCTACTCTTGCAACACAATGAAAGCCTTGAACCACCTTTAGAACACAATAGCTTGCTAGTAATAATCTAATTTACAAATGAATGCCTAAACATGCTTTTATATGCAACTACAAACACTCTTGCCAAGAATTTCATAATTCAAACTTACCGTGTCGACATAGGACCCAAATAACGGTCATAAGTTGACACCCAAAAATTGGGACTGGCCCAAAATAGGGCAGGACTAGGGTGTGGGCACCCAAGTCCTCCCTCGTATTTTGGGCAGGGGTTATCTCAAGTGGTCCCCCTAGGTCCTATTTTCCAAGACACTTAGTGGTTTTCTCATCGAGATGTTGAAATATGATTAATATGTCCCAAATGCAGTTAAGAGACCTAAGAGCTAAAGCTTATGAGGGAAAATCCCCCAAGGGGACAGTTTATGACATTACATTTAGCCCGCACTTTAATGTATCTATAAATACAAGGCCAATACATGCATTAAAGTACGATCAACAAACATAGCAAACACACCAAGTACAAAGAAGACAAATCAAACACATTGAAGATAATTACATGCATGCAAAACATAGAGAATACATTGAATGCATAGAAGACACATTAATGCATAGAAGATAGGAATGATTTCTTTTCTTTTATTTTTCTCATATATATATGAAATGGAGATGCAAGTACAAGGAGAGCAAACAAAACTCCCATAATGTAGGATGTACTCATTGCACTGGTCTTTAAACTGCATATGGGGTAACACATACGCAATACATGCAAAACCTCCCAAAATGTAGGATGTACTCATTGCACAAGTCTTTAGACTATATATGGAGAAACATACATGCCAAACAAAGAAAGAAAGCACATCAAACACACACTTTGAAGACATGGAGAAAACAAAGCAGACAAGCAATGGAGTGTTCCTATTTCTAGGTCCAAGACCATCTCAAGCACATTATAGGTACACACTGATGATTGGGATTCACCACAACAATGGCTGAAGACACACTTAAGGGTTGAGTTAGTGACATAACCACTCCCCACCTCCACAGAAGACTTTTGAAAATGACAAGATGGTGCAATCTTCTCTGAGAAATACACCACCCCCGCCTCTGTAGAGGGCTTAAAATAAAAAAGATATATGTGATATCCTTCCTCCATAGAGGGCTTAAATGATTGGTTCATTGTAAACAAACTCAAAATGCAAGATGTACTCATCAGACAAGTCTTTAAACTGCACCTAAGGAAAAGCACATTGCTAACATCTATAACAGACAACATACCTTATATATGCCCCCACCTTAAGGTGGTTGATATAATGCATCAATATCAAGAATGTTAAGGTAGGAAGAAAACACACAAGGGAACATATACTTTCACAAAGCCCATGCCCCCTAGAGGTGACATGTACTTTACAATCGCCAAATGTTCCTACAAACACATCCTTGCAAGAAACATGTTAGTGTCAACATAATCATGATAAACAATGACATCAATGCATATGATTAACCACACAAAAAGCCAAGGTTATACTACAAATTCAAAAATTAAGGATAACTATGGAGCTATATCATGAAGATCTTTGAATTGAGTAGCACCAAGGCTAGATTCAAAGACAAATAAAGTGTGCAGAGAATCAATATTGTTATGATTTGTAAATGAGATTAAAACATCATCAAAATCACTATGCAGAAAGAATAAGTGCTTCCACTAGCCAAGAGTCAAATAAGATATACCACCCCATCGTCATATTAGGAACTAAGTCCATTTTTTTATTTCTTACGAAAGGGATGCTAGGTCCGCATCAATATAAATATTTTTTGTCATCTACCCGCTAGATAGAAACACTAGAGGAAGAGAAACAATAAATAAGAGAGGAGAAACAAGTGTCTTAGGGACATTCATGTAGGAGGGTGCCCCCAAGTTAACTGCAATGTTATGTCTGTAAGACACAACACACAACAGTGAAATCTGAGAGAGAGGCAATATAGAAGAATGATGATACAAATAGAAGGTCACAACAGAGGCAGTCTCCTAGTATCCCGGACCTTACAAGAGAATCAGGGGTCATCCCAGGAGGCCTAAACAACACATAACACATCATGGGGGAAGCGTATCATGAGAGAGATAAAGGGTTAGCGATACTTACCTGTATGATCTCCTGGGCTAGCAATCATCAAGTATATCAATGCCATCTTCCCACACCCAAATTTTAGAGGAAAGTGGGACATAAGGTACCATAGCCCAATTCTTGTCTTTGTATTTAGGTTGTTCATTGTTAGGGTCATCTTTGCTTTGCTTAATGTTTGGATCAATGTTTTCTTATTGACATGCAAGGTTTATGGCATAAACCTATCTTCTTCTTCTTCTTCTTTCTCTTCTTTTTCTATTTCTTTTTGTTCTACCACTTATCTCTTGTAAGATAGGGCTTTGCTCTCTCATGTGTTTTCTCATTTTGGAAGAAGAAGCACTAGGATCAAATCTCATTTTTCTAGGTGGGATGTTTTGTTGTTGATAATTACATCCTAATCCTTGTAAGGATAGTAGGGGAGGAACCTCATAATAGGGGCCTTGTCCTTTCAGTCTATGGTTCTCTTCAAATGCGGGTTGCTTGTCTTTTGTCATTTCATGCATAGAGGGACCAGCCATCAGATGTAATAGTTTTGGTTTGTAATTTTTATAGCTCAAGAAGTTAATGTTTGTTTGTGATTCATGTTTCACTTTAGATTTGTCCCAAAAATAATCTAGTGTGTAATTTTTTCTTTCAACCAAAGGTTTATATTTATTGTGAGAGATGGTAATCACATGTCCCTCAAAAGGAAATTTTAAGCAATTATAAATTGTTGAAGGGACAGCTTTCATAGACTCTAGCCAAGGGTGTCCCAATTTAATGCAAAAGTGGTCAGAAATAGGAACAACATCAAACCATTGTTCTACATGTTTCTCAAATATAGTTACCAACAATGATATCTTACCTAAAGGTTTTACAAATGTTCCCTTATGTGTTTTAATCATCATGTCTGAAGGGTCATAAGATCCTTGCATCACATTATGTAAATAGAGGAACTCTTTTGTGGCAACATTAGTCATGCAATTAGGATCAATAAGGGTTCCATCCACAGGGTTTCCCATTATTTTCACAGTGATGTAAAGAGGTCCGTCAGTGTCTCCGATTGTTCTATCATGAGGTGTAAACAAAATTTTAGGTTTAGGGACCTTTCTCTTCAATTAAGGCCTAGGAGGGAACCTTTTTTTTTGGTGATGAGAGGCCATGAGTGCCAAATCAGATTTTAAAAGTTTTTCCAAGTTTATGCAAAAGACAAGTGCCAAAATGACCTAAAATGCTTGATTTTTTGTACTTTTTAAATACAAATGTATGAAAGAAATAGTGTTGTAAGGAAATTTATCAGGGGAAGAAATTTATATGTTTTTTATCAGTCCAATACATCAATAATATCATTCACAACACACTCTTGATGCAAATCTACGACAGGTTAAAATATAGTGAAAATATGCTAAAATATGTGATTTTTTCACCAAATCTCAATGTAAAAGAGCATGACAAAGGGTGTTGTGAGAAAAATGATGATGGACAAAAAATTATATCAGTAATAACAGCCACCTAATTCCAAAAAATTGGTCACAACTCACTTGTAATGTCACCCAATGTCGAACCTTAGTGAAAATATGGCAAAAATAGGTAATTTTTCACGGTTTTTTAATTCCAAGACCTAGCCAAAGAGGTGTTGTAAAGAATTTTAGGATGTATAGTGAATAATATCAGTATATTAGTCACCTACAAGTATAAAATCTATTACAACACGCTTATGGTGCAAACTAGGCCAAACCCTAGGACAAAAATAGAAAAAATTGGCAAATTTTCACGGTTTTTTTATTTGAAGACCTAGCCAAAGGGGTGTTGTAAAGAATTTAAGGAGGTTTAGAAAATAATATCAGTGATATCAGTCACCTAAAAACATAAAATCTATTACAACATGCTTAGAGTGCAAACTAGGCCAAACCCTAGGGCAAAAATAGCAAAAATAGAAAATTTTTCACCAAATTTTCAATACAAGAGGCCAATAACGAGGTGTTGTAAAAATATTTAGGATTGGAAGAAGATAATACCTCTGATATCAGTCTATTAGATAAAAAATATTCTTTACAACATGCATATAGTGCAAGTTTAGAGAGTCGATAAGGCCAAATCTAGTGAAAATCAGTTTTTTCGAGTCCTAGGTTTGAGATCTTGATGTAGAATGCTATATGAATGTTTTTCAAGCTGATATATGATGAAAATTAAATTCTCTCAGATCTTAAAATGATTTTGATGCTCTAACATGCAAAATGCAAGTGCAAATCTAGTAACAAATCAATGAAAATGCTAGTTTTTGTTGAATTTTTCTATGCAAAAATGCAAATTTCTGAAATTTAAATGCAAGACTACAGCCAAATGCAAATTTTAATGAGTCTCTAAAATCAGTAGAAAAATTTGAAATAATATTTTACCTACAAACCCTAGATTTTTGGAATTACTAGGTTGTATGCAAAATTCACAATTTCCAACAAAACCTTAGCTATTTTATGATGAAAATGCAGTGCAAACTAATCATTTTTTGTAATTTTCTATAATTTAAATAAGATCCAATGCACAAATCAAAAAATTGATGAAATTCAAACTAATTGATGCAAAATAGAACCCCTAGAATGCAATTTTTTTCCAATTTTTCAATTTTTTGTAAGTTTTCCAATGTAATAAGATGAATGACTATGAATGAATGAAATTACTGTAAATCTGAAGAACAACACTTAGCAAGGTGAAAATAAGTCCAATAACATGGGTTCACCAAAATGTAAAGGGTAAAATTTGGATGTTTAGGTTTTGATAGTTTTATGTGTATATCCTCCTTTCACCCTTTCATTTAAGGACCTAGGGTCGAGTTGCAATATACTACCCTACCCTAGGTCACTGTGAGATGTAGGAAAACTTGGATTTTTTATGATTTGATTTCCAATTATCTTTTCTTATGCTCAATTATAGCTTAAAACCCCAATTATGCAAATACAATAGTAAACAGATGAATAATAGAAAATGCTTCTACAGAAAGATGTAAAACAAAAAATAACTGTACACCTATTTTCAGGGTTTAGAGGCAGAAAAGTTAGGGACTAAAGAGTAAGCGGCCAAGTCCAAGGCCCTACTTTTTATCAGGATCTGTAAATAAGACCCATAACCTATTCCTGTTGTACTAAAGATTTCCCCATCATGAAACTTTGAGGACTAATGAGCAGGTGCCCTAGTCCAGGGAGTTGTTTCTTTCTCTGACCTACAATTCTGACACTCTATTGTACCCTCCTGCAACTTCACTTCCTCCATATCTGACACCTATAACCTGCAATCATGAAAACTTTGGGAGGGGGTTCTGGTGTTTAGAGGCTTGCCTCAGTCAAGCCTTGGAGAGACATTAAGTCTTTCAAACACCATTGTCAGATAGAGAGTGCATGCCTTGGGAGGTAGAGGCAAAAACCAAATAATAAATGCTTACAAACACAAATAAATGTCACCTTGTATTGAAGATCTCATGGGAGGAAGAAGATCTTCATGTCATGAGGAGATGGATACTCAGATCTACAAACACAAACACATAGACAACACAAATCTGCTCTTGCAACATAATGAAAGCCTTGAATCACCTTTAGAATAGAATAGCTTGCTAGAAATCATCTTGTTTACAAATGAATGCCTAAATATGCTTTTATATGCAACTACAAACACTCCCACCAAGAATTTTGTAATTCAAACTTACCATGTCAGCATAGGACCCAAATAATAGTCACAAGCGACACCCAAAAATTAGGACTAACCCAAAATAGGGAAGGACTAGGGTGCAGGCATCCAAGTCCTTCCCCTGTATTTTTGGCATGGGTTATCTCAAGTGGTCCCCCTAGGTCGTGTTTGCTAAGACACTTAGGGGTTTTCTCATCGATATGTTGAAATTTTATTAATATGTCCTAAATGCAGCTAAGAGACTTGAGAGCTAAACCTTATAAGGAAAAAACCCCCAAGGGGACATTTTTTGATGTTACAGAACTAAAAATTAAATGCTTGAGGTCTGATAGAGGAGGAGAGTTCACATCAAATGAATTCAATATTTTATGTGAAGAGCAAGGGATAAAGAGACAATTTTCTACACCTAGGACTCCTCAACAAAATGGAGTTGTTGAAAGAAAGAACATGACAATTCAAGAAGCTACTAGGACCATGATGAAGGAAGTTGATCTACCAAAAGTATACTGAAAAGAAGCTCTACATACTATTGTCTACATCCAAAATAGAGTTCAAGTCAAAGGTAATGGTACTAAAACTCCTTATGAATTGTGGTATGGAAAAGTTCCTATAGTGAAATATTTCAAAGTTTTTGGAAGAAAATGCTATATTAGAAGAGAAGAAGATCTAGGCAATTTTATACTAGGTGTAATAAAGGGATCTTTCTTAGATATTCTACCAAGAGCAAAGGCTATTGGTGCTACAACAATAGGCTAAAAAAGATTGTTGAGAGTGCTAATGTGAAGGTGGATGAAGATAAGGGAAGAACATCATATCTGAGTAGCTATGAATCAAATGAACTGGTTGTCATTGCAAATGAGAAGAAAGATGAACAAGAAGATAGTTAAGATGAAGAAGAAGAGGCTCTAAAAAATACAGTTAAGACTCCAAGGTATGTATGGATCAATCATTCTTAAGATTAGATTATAGGTGACAAAAGAAAAGGAGTACTGAAAAGGAAAAGAGCTACAGAACAAGTAAATTACTTCTTGCTTTCAAAAGTAGAACCAAAAATTGTGAATGAAGCTTGCAATGATGAAAACTAGGTGAAGGCCATGGAAAAAGAGTTGATGTAGATAGAAAAGAATCAGACTTGGGAATTGGTGCCTAGACTTACTGATAAGAATGTCATTGCAACCAAATGGGTCTTCAAGAACAAGCTGAATGAAAATGGAGAAGTGATAAGAAATAAAGCAAGGCTAGCCTGCAAATAATATTCTCAAATTGAAGGAATAGATTTTGAAGAAACTTTTGCTCCAGTGGCTAGGATTGAAGTAATCAAAATATTTCTAGCATTTGCAACACACAAATACTTTAAGGTGTATCAGATGGATGTGAAGTCTACATTTTTGAATGGTGAATTAGAAGAAGATGTTTACATTGAGAAACTAGAAGGATATCAATTCTCAGACCAAAGTGATATGGTATGCAGATTATAGAAAGATTTGTATGGACTCAAGCAAGCCCCCAGAGCTTGGTATGCAAGATTAGACAAGTACCTATTGCAATTAGGGTTTAATAAAGGTACTGCTAATAGTAATCTCTATTTCAAGATTGATGGTTATCAAATTTTGTTTATTGAAGTCTTTGTTGATGACATTATCTTTGGAGGTAATGAAGGTATGTGCATGAAATTTGTTGGAGAAATGCAAAAAAAGTTTGAGATGTCTATGTTTGGTCTACAAATCACTCAATTAGATAAAGGAATCATCATTTCTCATTCTAAGTATGTAAGAGAGTTGTTGAAGAAGTTTGGGATGGAGGACTCCAAACCAGTTTGTAGTCCCATGGTGATTGGATGCAAGTTGAGCAAAATTGATGATTCACCTAAGGCTAATTAGAAAAGGTATAAATCTATGATTGGAGTATTACTTTATCTAACACAATCTAGACCTAATATTATACATACAGTTTGTCTTGTGGCAAGATTTCAAGAAGATCCTAAAGAGTCACATGTGATGGCAATCAAAAGAATCTTGATGTATTTGAAAGGCACATTAGATCATGGATTATGGTATCCAAAGGATAATGATTTCACTCTTAGTGATTATATAGATGCAGATTGGGCTAGAGATGTTGATGATAGATAAAGTACAAGTGGAGGTGCCTTTTTCTTGGGAAATAGATTGGTTTCATGGTTGATCAAGAAGCAAGACTCAATTTCTTTGTCTACTGCAGAAGCAGAGTATATTGCAGAAATATGTTATTGCACTCAAGTGTTATGGATGAAGTAGATATTAAAGGACATAAGAGTTGTGTATGATTATCCCATTACAACCTTTTATGACAATACAATTGTTATAAACATTTCAAGAATCTACTGATGCGCTCAAGAATAAAGCATATATCAATAAGGTATCACTTTCTGAGAGAGAAGGTAATATAGAATAAAGTAAAGATGGAATATGTGTCCACAAAGGATTAGATTGTAGACATTTTCACCAAGCCTCTACATAAGGACACCTTTGAGTATCTCAGAGAGAAGTTGGGGGTCATTACCCCTCCTTCTTTGAACTAAGATGCATGGAAAGTACATCAATCTAGATGTGCATAAAGTTTTATCCTCTAATCTAGATTGATGTTTTGGTAACTACATCTTAGGGGGAGTAGCTAGATGTTGACAATAAGAGTAGTAAGTATTATAATGTTGCTAATAGGGGGAGTAAAAGAAAAATTCTAGCTCAAAAAGTTGCAAGTATGTGCAGAAGAAGATAAGTAAAAAGGTCTAGCACCCTTTGCCATTGATGTTAAAGGGAGAGAGAAATCATGTTAAAAACTCAATGAGAGAAGGAGTATAGATGTATAAGAAGGAAGGGGGAGAATCTTATCTTTATTATCTTTACATTTTTTCACATCATATGTTGACATCAATGAGAAAGGGGGAGATTGTTGCAAGTATGTGCTAATCGGTGTTGTCATTGATGTCAACATATCAATGTTGTCATTGTTACCAGCTGTTTTCTTGTTTTGATTCTTTCTTGTAAATATTTTTCCTATGTAAGTGCTGAAGATATTAAGTAAGTGATTCTGATATTGACGGTATTGAGAAAATTTGCTCCTCTGGTGGAAACAGTGTATTGCAGAGTATCTTTGTCTACAAAAGAACAATCCAATAGATTGCTCCACATTTATTGTATATTGAATATCCTTATCTTTAGTTTGGAAGTTATTTAAAGTGATGTGTAAAGATGCTATATTCCAAGTTTGAGCCTTCGGTACAAAGATTTGAAAGAGTTTTGTTCATTGGAGTGAAAACTACTTTTTCTATATATTTGGTGGAACATGGAGAAAGTACTTTGCTCCACATTCCTCCAGAATGAAGAGTTATGTTCTATAGCTCTAGAGTTAAGTCTGGGATGATGTTATGTGCCTTCAATTCAAATGGTTCATGATTTGGTGGTCCGTAAGCAATCTTTTCTTTATGACAGTGGCTGACAGTGTTGTTCTTGTGCTCTGGTTTGAACAATCTTATGGCCAAAGTGTTTGGGTGTTGTGAGGATGTTCTTGATGATTATAATGTGCTTGTGGATGTCACCTAATCATATTCCTATATTTTGATTGGTCCATGAAGAGTAATTTGAATCATGGAAGAAGATTGTTCCTAGAAGACTTAGTGTTAACACCAACCTTGGTTGACTTGGTTGTTTTCACTAGTTGCGGAGATGTATTGAAGATTGTGGAAGCGTGTCATGGCGTGGAAGATTACATTTGAGTCCTAGATAATGCATGACATGATCCACATTCATTATTTTCTCTATTAATTATATTTAGGTCTAGACCTATTCTAATGCATGTATGTTTTTCTGACCTTGGACTTCAAGGTTGATGAAGTGTATAGATGTTTGTAATGAAATCATGAAAATGTACTCAAGTGTGAAAGATGATCATATAGTAGAGTGTGAGTGAAAAAAGTAGAGGAGAGAAGGTTTATTGTTCTTCAATGGAACTAACCCTTGGCATGGAGTCACCAACTTGGTAGTGAGCCACCCACCAGTAGTGATTCACCCTTTTAGCAGTGAGCCTATTATTTTGACCAGTGAGCTCCAGGCAGTGAGCCTTTAGGTGGTGAACCTCTGATTTTCAATATTACTATAACTTATTGATTCTTGTGGGCTAACACCCACCATGGGCTTTTCTCTTAATAGGGTTTTCCATGTAAAAATATGGTGTCTCATTGGTTGAATGTGTTATTGTGTTGAGTTTCTTATTTCATGCTTTGATGATTAATATTAATGATATTGATTAAGGATTTGATGAGTTGACATTAATAAAGTGGTTAAAGTTTTGTGACAACTAATTCACCCCCCTTCTAAGTTGTGTTTCCCTATCTTTTGACATATATCACAGTTTTTGACATATTGTTTTGCATCTCTATATAAGGTAGCCCACCATAATCCTGCCAGTTTGATCCTTTTTATTGTTGTCTTCCTACAATTATGACTGCCAAAATTTCTTTCATGAGCTTCTCATGGAATAACTTCTCTTTCATGTTCATATACAACCCCTCTTATAATATCATTGTTACCTATTTGTGCATTTCATCCCAAATAGGCCAAGTTGGGACAACACTATTTGGTGTTTTACCTTGAAGAGGGAGATAGGTATAGAAAAAAATTAGACCAGGTGTCTAACACAAGAGGAAAGGAAGAAGAATAAGGAAGGGTAAAGGGTCATAGTCAGCTTTAGAAGGCCTAATACTCAGGTAGAAGGCCATCTCAGTCATCACTTTTACTAGAATCATGTAGAAACTTAGTAAGAGTTGCTACAAGAGCTAGATAAAAGTGGGAAGGGCATCTTAAAGGAGAAGGAAGCATCCCAAAATAGGCAAGAGAAGGAAACTAAGTTATGAGCTTCAGATTGTTTCAAATCTATGCATTATAGTTTGTTCAAGTCTCAAATGATGAAGGTACACAACTTGTTAAATCTATTTATGATTATAAGCAACTATATCATGCAATAGGTTGTAGATGTATTTTCCTTATGCAATTGAATATTTTACAAAAGAAAAACAATATACAAATCATTTCATAAAACAACTACTTATATTCACAAGGAAAATGTGTTCAAAATTCCCACACAAGAAATGGGAATTGACTATAAAAGATGAAATGAAAGAACCCATATACATCTGAAGTAAGAATAAACATAGAAGAGGAAAAGGGGATCTATCATTTCCTAAGATGATGAATCCCCACTGGTGGCTACACCATCTTCAAATTCTCCATTGCATTCTTTAGAGTTACATGCAAGAGAGAGAGAGAAACATGTTAGAGCTTAGGATATCCTTTATTCTTGTATGTAAGAACATCAAATGTACATGTTATCCTCTCATAAGTATCAAATCAAGAAATGAAATAGATAAAGAACTTCCAGATGCAACTGCGCATCCATAAGAAGATGCAAGAAATGAAGACCATATAATCAAAAGAAAGGCTCTTTGCCTCTACGTTTTTCTCTAACTTGTGTTCTGAGTATGCAGGTACATGTACAAGAAGGCATCACACTAATGACATAAAGATAGCAGCCTTATACATCATTGAGATGTAGTCATGAAAGGTGATAGTATGCAGAGATTAAGTTACACAAAAAGGGATTGTTCCTAATAGTTAAATCAGGTCAATAAGACTATCAAGAAAGATCAAGAAACAATCATACACAAAGACATAGTCTAAGGACATGCCAGTCAATAGGAATGAAATCAGAGAGTGAAAGATACAACCCATGAAAGACTTGAAGACTCTTTGTAAGGCATATTGGGATGGAAGCAATCTGACAGAGATAAAGAGTCTACATAAGAGGTCTTCATATGATAATAGAGATCTACATCAATGGACAGGGTTGGTGTAGATTGACATAGTCATGATTTAGACAGTGATAGGAGGTCTAAGATGGTGGTATTTGTAGTGTAGAAGACCTATAGTGAAAGTAACATGTAAGGTCTTGACAGTGGTCTGAAGACACAAAGGGGTAAGAGGAATTTGTTAAAGTTTGCATCCTTCTTAGAGATTTGCCACAAAACCACTAAAGCCTCAGTCAAGAATAAGGTCTATGAGTACATAGAAATTGACAATTTTTAGAGAGTTAAGGGTTTTTGAGGTTTTGTGAAGTTGGAAGATCTCTTGCACTTATGAGAATAGAGAGTCCACATGATATTGAACTTGCATGATACTTTATAGATCTAGAGTCATGATAAAGGTCTACAAAATCATATAGAAACCTTGTATAACCATATAAAGGTATGTAAGTCTATTCAAGTCTAATAAAGAATGTAAAATTTATCATGGAGACTTTGAACATAGAGATACTAGAGGAGTGTAGAGTATGTATAGATATATTCAAAGTTGTCTGATGTTTCAAGACTATTGGTCAAACCCACAACATCTTAGGACTTGTACACACATTTTTCATCAATTCCATGGAGTATAAAATGTTTTTCAAGAGTGAGTGAATGCAATAGAAGAGAAACCATTGTTTCACTATATTCTAGGGATGTTTGAAAGGACTATGGAATTCCAAATGGGTCTGCATGTTGTTGATAGGATGTAGAGATTTATAGTTGTAGAGTAATAAATGAACACTGTATCACTGTCTTGAGACAGCTCCAATGTCACAATGGCTATCAAAATAGTTTTCAAGAACATGAATTCTATCCGAACTTATAGAAGAATACAATCTACATTTATAAACATGGAGCATGTTTGTTAAAGACTATAGAAATCCTAGCGGAATTCATATCATGCATGACTTTTGAAGGTGTAACAAGAGTTGATAGAGCAGTGTATATGAAGGATATCTTAAGAAGAATTTTTCACAAAGTTTCATAGTGACAAAGACCTAAGATCATTGAATATAGTGTTGACAAAAAGTCAAACAAATAGGAGATAGAGTATAGTTGGTAGAAGTTTGTATGCTAGTGAAGGGGTAAATGAGGACTATAAAGAAAATGGATCTTCACCATGTACCCCTACCTTGTACACATGTCAAACACCTATTAGACACTGCAAGATGCATACGTAGTTTCATGGGTTATAATACCATTTCAATAAGAAATAGGGGCTTACAAAGAACATGCAGAGGTCTATATACAGGAAGTTAGGAGGTATTTGGAGTCTAGGCCCTATTGAAGGCATTGATAAAGCATTAGAGGCATGACAACACTTTTACAGAGGCATTATCTATAGGTGGCATGTCAACTTTAACAAATGCTAGGGACCTATAGTATTCAGTGGGCACAAAGATTCAAGATACATGCAGATAGACAGTCTAATGTCAAGATATACTATAGGAAGTAACATTGAGGTTTGCAGTATCTTATTGGACCTTGTTCAAAATAGTGAAGGTCAACATTGAAAAAGGAACAATCAATATTGGGGTAGTAGATGCATGACAGAGATATGAATAGTTTTCAAGTAGACTCCTTGAAGTTTGAAGTTCTTGATACTCTTCAAAGCCTCCTATAGGAAGATGACATGGTGTCAGGAGATCAAAGATGATAATAGTTAGAGAGATAGATGTGATGGTTGTCAAAACCTAAAGAAGTATTATGCAAACCATGTTGTAGAGTTTTTTAGACCACAGATATATGTAAAAAGACTAAACAGGCATGAATAGTTTGGTGTGTGTGCATTCTCAAATAGAGATAGTAATAATAGAATATAGAGACCTATAATAATATAACTATAGAGGTCTTTCAAACCCTAACATAGATTTTGTAAAGGGAATATGCACATAAGACTAAGAAGATGCAACAAGTTGAAGAAATACAAAGATCTCAACCAATTTTTTAGTAAGACCTTGCATATAACTAAAATAGAAGAATATGAGGAAAACCATGACAAACATCTCATTATAAGGAAACATCTTTCACATTTTCCTTAATAAAAGGAACAGAACCAACAGAGAAAGAAAAGTAGTAATAGAATATCAACAGTTTTGATAATCAAACCCTAGCAGGGTTTTATCACAAGAAAGCAAACTTTTCCATTTATCCATAGCATACATGAAAAGAGATCTTAGATGGTTTCTTCATAGTAAAAAGCTTGAATAACACAATAAAATAGAAAAATGACCAATAGAAAAGAAGCAAATGGGAAAAGGTAATCCAGTAAGTATGATCAGAGAAAGAAAGAGGATCAGAATGTTGTTACAGACCAATCACCAAGATGCAAGGTAGCAGATGAAGAAGCCCCTCAAAGCAGCTTAAACCCTCCATGGCAGTGCTCCATACCAATAGAGCAACAAAATGAGAAAAGAACGAAAAGCCAAATGGTGCCCTTTAGGGTTTGAAAATACGTTTTTCTATCAAAGATACCCTAACCTTTTGGTCGAAGCTTGATGCATGGGATTTTATTAAGTCTTTTGTGACTTTGAAAAAAAATAATTAAAAGATCAATTGTTTCCCATGGTCAAATGCTTAGGTGTTTTCAAAAGATAGGAAAAATTATTAGTGCCACGACCTTTTTAAGGTCTTTTCATATGACTTAAGTCAAATATTTGTATTATGAGGCCATGGTTAGGATCTTTTTCATAAACTAGAGTAAAAGACATTATCAATAGCACTAGAAAACCTTGTAAGGTTTGAAGTAAAGGTTGTATAAATCACAACACCTATCCCTTGTTTGCATGGTTAGAGACCATTATGCATATGCTAACAAATATTAAAGCTAATAATTCATAAAAATACCTTGATACTTGTTATGCAAACCCAAAACTAGTAATCAAAATTTGTCACAACACTTATTAAGGTAAAATATAAACTTAATTACCTTTAATATTTGTTAGGATAAGTTATAATTACTTTCCAAACATTCAAAAGAGAGGAGAGTCAAACAAGAGTTACAAAATCATGCAAAGGGGTATTTTTTGCTTTTATTTTGACATTTGGTCAAACAGGGGTATTTTTTGGAAGTCCACTTGGTCAAGTGGCTTGATAAGAGGAGTTCAAAGCTAAAATAGCTCAAAATGGAACAATTTTGAACCCACTAATCTAGGCCTTTTTCCCTTACTGGCCCAACAACTGGGACTTCACTATTTTTTGGGTTGAGGACTTCTTTCAAACCTATTCATGCATCAGAGGAGAATTTAGTTAGACTAGAGTTGACTTCCCCATGCTTTTGGAGAGTTTTTGTATTGTATAGGAGAGAAATATGATGCTTTTTTTCTCAGTTCTTGATTTTATTTTTCTTTTGCACATTGCAGAGAGAGATTATAGTATTGTAACTCAATAGTTTTTATTATTTTTGATATAGTAGCATCATTTTATTCAACATTATTCAGAGTTATTGCAAAGGTATTCCTATTATTCATTCAACAAAATCAGTGTTACCTTCTTAGATTTAGGTGTGGTGTTTTGTTGAATGATTTTGATAAGAGATTTATTATGTTTTAATAACAAATCCTTTAATTTTTTTGTCTCATTCTCAAAAACATATATACAAAAAAAGTAATTGTTTTTTACAAGTTGTAGGTTGTGTAAGTTAGTTTCTAACTTTCCTAGTTGTGAAAACATTAGTTCTCCTTCGAAAATAGTAGAAATATATAGGCCTTCTTATGAAATATTTTTGTGAAAACATTGCCCAAAATGAGTTGTGAAAACAAATCTGTTGAGAGATAATTGTGAATTTAAATAGCAAGTTAGAGTTATAAACTTTGGTGTGTCACCTCCTAGGATCTAATTTCCAGTTTCATAGTATTCTTTCTATCCTTTTTCCTTGTAAGTTCATCAAATCCATGAGATTTTAAAGGGAACTAGCTCTTCTGGAGGTTCACTTTCACTATAGACAACCCACATTTTGAAAGTGATCCAATGTTTTACTAGATTGTTAAGCTTCATGCTTGACAAGGGTTCAATCCCTCATGACAATAATTTTTGGCACACCCGGTGGGACTCTAAACTGAGTTTCAAGCCACTAAAATACCATTTTTTTTGCTATTTTGGTATGAGCAGTAGGGTTACAACCTTTTGAGGTGAAAAAAGCATACCTGGAGACTCTATTCTTCTAATTTATAATAGATCTAGTGCAAGTAGCACATGAGAAGAATACAAACAAGGGGAAGGTCAACTCATTTTAAGTACCTACAGCTGTCATCACCGAAAAGAAGGGGTAGAACAACAAGAAGGGTTCCTTGTCCACTTGGAAGGACATGTTCTATGCCTCCAAGCCATAGACTAGTAGGTTTCAGTCAAATAAATCAAGTACCAAACAATCAAGTACCAGCTCCTCTAATGGAAAGACAATTGCCTTTTGTGTCATTTAATGGTGGCAGCCCATTACATCTTGCACAACATTATGATATTCTGGTGGTAGCCCTTAGAAGCTTGTATTTCTTCATGGGGGAAGATCAAACCACAACTATTGAACATATTAGGGATGTGGCTACATTGTGTTCAGTCCATCATATAACAGCTAAGAATGTTGTAGTAAGACTTTTGGTTGCATTTCTAAAGGGGAAAGCACTTCAGTGGTTCAGGGGCTTAGCTGTAAATTCAATCACTTCTTGGAATCTACTGGGTGAGGCTTTAAATAAGCAATTTGAAGATAAATCATACAATCTATCATTGGTTGAGTAGTTGACTATAGTTAATAGAGCTCCACAAGTGCACATGACTAATTTTAACTTTTAGTTCCAGAAGAATTGGAACAAAATTCCAACCATGGTAAGGCCTTTTGCTGATCATGCATTTTTATATTTTCTTAAGGCTTTAAACATTGAGATTACAGTAATGATTCAGTCAATGGGTGGTACAACGATGCCAGGTGCTTTTGAGACTACCATAAAGGCTGAAAATAACCTAATCCAAGCTGGTAAAATAGCTCCCAGACCCCCAATGCCTATTTTCCTAGAAGTATAGCCACATATCCCATCGCAAATCCCACCTATAGTTGTTGTACCTATTGTACCAGCATTAAACTATCAATTAGCTACCTAAACAAAAGCTATCCCAACCCCATCTCAAGAACTCCAAGAGATTAAAGGCATACTGTAGAACTTTGGAAATGAATTAGTGAACATTAAAAGGTAACAAAATCAAGTTTATAGACCTTATTAGGCCCCATATCAATCTCAGCATCAGTCTAACTAGAAAAATAGGCCTTCATACTAGGCTAATAACCAAGGCCAAAGAAGAAATTTCAATACAAGACCCTATTAGCCTTATAACCAACATGATATTAGCACTTCCAAAGAGTTAGTTATAGTCAAAAATAATATGGCACAATAGTATGAGTGGTGTTTCCCATGCAAACAACCACATAACTAGTCAACTTTCTGAAATGGCATGATAAATTAGGCTCTTATGATAAATCAGGCTCTTCTCAAGGTTAACTTTCACTATAGACAACCAACAGTCTGAAAGTGATCCAATGTTTCATGGGATTGTTAAGCTTCATGCTTGACAAGGGTGCAATCCCTTGTGACAACAATCATCTTTTTGCAGGATATGTAGTTCTCCTTCTATCAATGTGTATGGTAGTGCCTTCCATATTAGTATTTGTTTAGTTTGCAGTGATGTGTCTTGTGGGAATTCACCTGTAGATAGTAAGATTATTATCTCATGAAATTCTTCTAGTATCACAGTTACCCTAAATAGGTACATGTGCCATAAAGTTATTCTTCCTATTGGTCAGGTTCCTCTCATATTTCTATTTTGGATATGTAATATGGCCCTTGATTGTTCCTTCCTAGTCTTACCATTATTTTAAAATCAAACTTTTGGAATAGGAGTAATTAGTGACAAATTCTTCCAAGTGAATAATAGTTCTATTTAATATGTATTTCAAAGGTTCATGATTAGTAAATAAAGTGAATGGTGATAATAGTAGGTAGTGTCTAAATTTTTGTAAAGCATAAACCATTGCTAGGGCCTCTCTTTTAGGAGTTGTATACCTTTTTGTCTACCTTAGATAATCTTTCTACTGGAGAAGGCTATGGGATGGTCCTTATTCCCCTTTGGTTGCACCAATAATGCTTCTATGGCCATGCTAGATGCATCCACATGCACATGAAATGGTATTGTCTAGTTCGTAAAGATTAATATTGGTGCTTCTGCAATATTTTATTTTAATGTATTGAAAGAATTCTAAATTTGTTCATTCCATTCAATATCTTTCATATATTTCTTCTTTAGCATCTCTTATAATGGTGTTTCCATTGCTGCATATCCTCATATTGATTTGTAGGATAACCTATATGTCCCAAGAAGGGTTTTCCACTATTGCCATTTTGGGTGGTAGTAAAGTCATTACCAGTGTTACTTTTAGTGGATCCACCATTAATCGTTCTTTGCATATAATGTGACTTAATAAGTGTTATGTCATAAAAAGTTTCCCTATGACTTTTTACCTCCTAGTTTAGCTCCTAGGTCCCCTCATTTTCATTATGCATGTTTAAAACTTATCTTGAAGCAATTTCACCTAAAACCCATGTCAAATGGGGCCTAGAAGTTCATGTTAAAGCTTAATCAAGACTCAAAAAGTGCATTGGGATTTGGACAGCCACATCCAAGTCCAAGCTAATTTGTTGGGACCTAAATTTTAGGATGTCGACATAGTACCTTTAAAAAGTTTTTCCTTTGTCAGCCTTTTCAATTTGTATTACGAAAAAGTTAGTGGGAATGCATATATAAGTGAGTTTATGACTTCATTTTACAACTAGATGGATAATACAAACTTGTGATATTTAGCTAAGGGATTTCAAAGCATTCATTGTGTTACAGAGAAGAATTGTGTT
Source organism: Cunninghamia lanceolata (assembly GCA_027924645.1). Taxonomy (NCBI): domain Eukaryota; kingdom Viridiplantae; phylum Streptophyta; class Pinopsida; order Cupressales; family Cupressaceae; genus Cunninghamia; species Cunninghamia lanceolata. The sequence continues at coordinate 11,343,939 of BSBN01000377.1, forward strand.
GTTATTGTGTTTATTTGTTGCAGAATTGGCTTCATCAATCCATCTCCTCATGGTGTAAAAGCTCTTCATCTACATGAGGGATTCATCTCTAAGGTGACATCTATTTGTGTTTCAATCAATCTATTTCATCATTTTATTTGGCCTCTATCTTCCAAGGGCACGCACTCTATCCAACAATAGTGTTGGAAGACTTGAATGTCATTCTAAGGCTTGACTGAGGCAAGCTCCTAAACACCACAACCCCCAAACCCCTCTCTTTGTGATTGAAGGTTACAGGTGTAGGATTTAGTGAAGTGGAGTTGCAGAGAAGCAAAGAAGAGGATAGAGATTTAGGATCTGAGAAGAAAGTGTAGAGAATCAACCCTACTAGACTAGGGAACCTACCCTGTAGTCCTCTTGATTGGCATTCCTAGAAACTTCGAAGTAGGTTGTAGTCTTACACACCTCATTTTTCCAGATCTATACAAAACTACCCTATTGGACTTGGGAACCCGGCCTGTTTTGCCTAAAATTTTTGCCTTTGAAAATATGAATCTTGGTATGTTTTTAATCTATATATTCAGAGCCTTCCTATGCAATCACATGTATTTTGTTCATCTATACCTGATTTCACTACAATTAGGGTTTGAGGCTTATTGAATCTAGGGTTTGACATATCCATCAATCTAATCTATCTTTCCTTATTATTCCTAAGTGACATCAATATATAACTGAGTCCTCATCCATCTTGTAGTGACTTGGCTCAATTGTTGTCCTTAAATGTTATCATGAAAGGAGGGTTTGATTGGACACCTTTAACACTAGCTTCCATCTTCCCACATTTTCACATATAACAATAAGGTTCCAAATGGTACCACAACATGTGCACTTCTTTAAATTTAGGGATATTTATAAGATACTGTATCTTTTTAGCATCATTCTCAATGATTTCACATGGTCTTTGAGTAGTCCATATGCTATCCAATCATCTAAGTATACTTCTAGGAAATCATGAATGAAATCCTAAAAGGCATTGACTATTATTCTATTGAATACTATTGGTGCATTCTTTAAGCCAAAAGGAATAATTGTGCACATAAAGGAACCCCACTCTAATGTAAAATTTGTTTTAGGTTTCTCCTCTTCCTTTATTTTACTTGTTGGTAGTTAGACAATCCATCAATAAATGAATATATTTCCCTTCCTGCAATTGATTGAACCAATATTTCTTCAATGAAAGGGGTAGGAAATGGGTCATGTATACATGGTTTATTAATTTCTTAGAAGTTGACACATATTCTAACTTCCCATGTTTTCTTATTTTGTACTACCATGGGGCTTATCCATTCAGAATCTTCTACTGATTTTATTATACCTGTAACTAGCATCTTGTCTAGAGTTCTATTTTGACCATTTTCTTCATATTGGGATTCAATCTATATGGTATTTTCTACTATGGTTTGACTCCTTAATTTATTTTTATTTTCATGAACCCTTCGTATTTTATCCCTTTTAGGTTAGTTAATGTTCAGGGAAATATATCTTCAAATTAGGACAAGATTTATGTGACTTGTTCTACAACTTTTTCATCCCAGTAATCCCCTATCTTAACCTATTTTGAATCCCCTTTTGTTGCAATATTTTTTCTTTTTATTTTAGTTGTTCATTATAGTATTTGTCTTTTGGTTCTATTACTAATTCTATTTCTCTTTCTCCCTAATTTATTTATTGTATTTTATAACATATCTTTTCAGTGTGTTTGTTTTCTCTCTCCATCCACTCTATCAATTTCCATAAACCCTCTATCTTAGGTGGTGGAAGTTTTTGTTGCAATAATTCTTTCTCGGCTCTATTAGTGGGTTTAAATACTATTTATTTAATTTTAAGGATTGTGGTGTGAATATGTTTGTCTAGACTATAGAATGAGAATGTATGTAGGAAGTTTTTTTGTAGTTCATCCCAATCTTTAGTTTTTTGTTCTATGTTCCTAGTTTATATACCAAGTTTGTGTAACTAGTGCTAACATCTAGTAGAACATTTGGATATATAGCCTTGTGTCATATTAATTGCTGGAATTCCAAACTAGTATGTGCATGTCTAGATATTCCTTCAATGGAATTTGTGCCTTATATTTAGGTATATTTTTATATTCTCCTTCTAGTAGATATCTAATTTTTATTAGAGTTTTTAATTCCATCCACCTTTAGATGTTGCAAACAAGTGTATGTTGTATACCACTAGGTCATGGCATTGCATACCAGTGTATGTTTTAATGCTTCTAACCTTAGTTTTTCTTCTGTAAACATCCTTTCCATTTCTATTAAGTAATTTTCTAGGTCTCCTACCCCTGAGAACTTGGGAAGTTTTATGTGTGAAATTGCTTATGGAATATGGTTAACTTGGCATGGTTTTGGGGTTATTCATTCCTATTAGTTTCATAGGTTACAATATGTATATTGTGATACTATGTTGTAGGAGCATCCCAAGTTGAAGAGAAATCTTGCATCAACCAAAAAGAATATTTGCTTTCTTTTCTTTTCTTGCATTTTTGAAGTTGTAATTCCATCATTTGTAGTTTTAGCATTTTCTACCGCATTCTACTGCATCTTCATTTTATAGCTTGTGGAGCAAGATTTAGGATCTATACTATGTCATCTACATCATATTAAGATTTCATGAGATTTGGATTCATTTGCAAAGAGTTATTGTTATTGGAAGATCATCAACTTTCACATTGCATAGTAGTCAGCATTCAATTAGAGCATACAAGGATTGTAGAGAAATCCCATGACTTGTAAATCCAAATGAAACATCCCACAAGGTAGTTAGGGACCAGATAGACCTTCCTTGAGAACCGCATCAAGTTTCGTTCATTTGTGGAGCATTACCAAGAGTTGTAGGCTGACCTACACTTGTTTCATCATTCATTGGAGTTTGAGTTCTCTTAAGGCTGATGTAGAGGATTCCTTCATCTTGAAGATGTTATAAAAGCATTCACAAGATTTATTAGGAAGAAATCCATCATGATAGAACATTCTTAGTCTTTGATTATAGGTTTGTAGAAGGCACTTCAAAGTTAGAGCATTCATGTAATTCAGAATATGGAATTAGGCCTCAAAGCCCTAGATTGTAGCTTGCATGTTGCCCACATATAAGTATTATAATTATCTGATATATTGAGAATATGAATCTTCCATTGCAATCTATTCTTGTGTTATTTCTATTGTGTTTACCCTAGCTGCATAGTTAGACAGTTCATTCCTTGGACCCTCCATCCATGACTACACCAAGTGGTATCAGAGAGAAGTTTGTGAATCCTTTGGGGGAGAAGGCATTCTAGAAGATCTTGTATTGAGAAGATCGCTGACCTGAGGTAGTCTACTTGTGTTTTTCAATAGAATACAAATTGTGAGGTAGTTTCTACCCTATAGTCTGATCACCAAATTGAGGCAGTTGTAACCGATCTAGGGAGAGATGTCACTAAGAACACATGTTATGGCCAATGTTGCTATAAGAATGGAAGAAATGATAGAGATGATGAGAATAATGAAAGTTAGATTGGATGTTGTAGAAGAAGATAGAAGAAGATGACTAAACCCTAGACAAGAAAATGAAAGTGATGATGATGAATTCCAAGTTGCTGACCAAAATGAAGAAATCCCCAAAGAAAATGAATCAGATCAAGTAAAAATATTGAAATATATTTCTAAGATGGCTGGTAAGAGACCTAGAATGGAGATATCAAACTATACTAGAAGTTTAAACCTTGAGGAATTGATTAATTGGATAAATGACATGGATGAATACTTTGAATATGGGGAAATTGAATATCTGGAATGAGTAAGATTTGCAAAAACTAAGTTGAAAGGACATACTTCTATTTAGTGGAAGGAAGTTCAATTGGATATAAATAGGAGAGGAAAAGAGAAAATCCTAAAATGGGATAGGATGGTGATAAAGTTGAAGAATCACTTCATACATGTTGACTATGAGTTGGAATTGTTGAAGATATCACAAAACCTGAGATTGAAGGAGAAATATGTGAAGGAATACACTGAAGAATTTCATAAGATGATTATCAAGACTGGACATAGTGAAGCAAGCAAGGATAAAGTGGAGTGGTACATAAATGGATTGAGGATAAACATTCAAGAAGAACTAAGTCTAGAGAGGATGACAACAATAGAAGAAGCATACTAGTTTGCAATGAAAGTTGAAGATAGGCTAAATAAGAGACATGGGCAAAGAAAAAGAGGTAGAGGAGGAAAATTTCAAAGAGTTAGAACATATTCCAGAGGTGAAAGACCTTATGCAGAGAAAAACAAGGAGAATAGAACATATTAGAAGGAAGAAAGAGATAGAAATTCATACTAGAGAAATGACAAAAGTTTCTACCACAACAATAGAGGAAGTCATAATTCCTACTGCAATGAAGGATACTGGAGGGATGAAAGAGGATTTGATAAAAGATCATATAGAGGAACTATTTTCAAGTGTGGAGACAAAGAACACTGATCCTTTGAATTTCATCAAGGGAGTATTGCTGTGTGGTTACACAACATGCCCCATTTTTCCTTAGCAAAACAGGGACCCAACTTTTTCTTTCTACTTGTGGCTTGCTTGTTTTCTGCTTTGGGTGGTTTGGTAAAATTAGTCATGCATGTAACCTTGTAAGGGGGTGGATTTACCACTAGATGAGGTCAGTTTTCAAAGTCAATAGTTTCTATTATTAACCTCATGGCTAGAAAGTATTCAAAATTCTAAGCAAGTTTGTCTTTTGGATCACCCCAAAATTGTCTAAGGGTGAAAAGTTATGATCGGTCAAAGTTCAGTCAAACATCATATTACCTAGGAGGGGGGGTCATATTTCTAAATATTAGTCATATTCGGTAAGATCACCTAGATTTAGAATCATTACCTGATAATCACTAAATGTGCAATGTGTGAATGTCAGAATTAAATAAGAGCCAACACCTACCCATCAAAGAACTTCACATATCCCACGGGGGGGTCATATTTCCTAATATCAGTCATCTTATCAATATAGATATCACCCTACATTAATATGCTGGTGACATCATCCAATTTTGATTAACGAAAGAAATTATCCCGATGATGAAATCACCATTCAATATGACACACAGGGGGGGTCATATATCCAATATCCATCATACTTCATACTATGACGATGACATCATTAAAACATGATAGCTAAATGATGTCAATGACATGATGATGTCGTCATCATCTTTTTCCAAAGAGCACGGGGGTCATATTTTGAAGTACCACTGATCTTAATTTCATAACCCGATATGTTCTATAGTCAAATGTTGACCATATCACCTAATTCTTTGCACATAGCTATCCCGCACAAGAAAGGGGACTCATATTTATGAAAATCCCCTGATCTTTCAAAGATCACCCTCCTCAACATTAAATGCGATTAAAGCGGTAGATGAACTCCCGCCGATTACAAATATAAATTGAACACTTGGTGGCATCTACAAGTTCCCTGTAAGTGATTGACGGATTTAGTCAAGACAGCGTATTTACCCTGATTTGTCTTATTGACCTGTTTAAAGGTAAAATTCAAGGGTCATTTTTCTTCACCTCATGATAAATCAAAATTACAGAGTTCTAAAAGTTAAAACCCTCAACAATTACTTACTATTGGATTGGATCTTTCTGGACAATGGAATGAAACGGGCGATCTCATGTGCTACAGTCTTTCCAATAATTTCTCATATAATCCAAGGAAAGTGTCATCAAGTAAGTAACTAAAAAACCTCCCCGTTGTCATTTTCTACAACTCTGGATAAAGTAATTGTCTTTACTAAGGTATGATCCTATGGTGATGCATAGAAAGGTAAAATGAGGGGTAATATACATAACATACATGATTTGATATAAGTATATGGTGTTGTAAAAATGCATATGGGCCACGTAGGGTGAAATATATCGTGTCTATTGTAGGAATTCATGACTGATCTCAGGAGAAATAGGTCTGAGGCTGAATTCCTCAAGCCCATGTTTGTGCAACTAGAGGGGGTACAATTCAAATATGAGGTCATTGGTGATACACATCAAGGGGATACAGACTTGGATGTATGGTCGACAAGATTGGATAATGATACTGGCAATCATATCCTAGATAGGGTGTTTATCTCAGGTATGTGGCATGTAACTAGCTTTCCTTATGCTATGGATGCTCGAGAATTGGTAGTGGAATGTGCAAGAAATTACAACCCAAAAACTAGGCAGGTAGAGAAACATGGAAGGATATATGCAGACTTCTTAGTCAAGGGGGTCACTGCCACTTTCAATTTGCTGGTAGGGAAAAAGGTGGTGAATGTGGACCTGCATAAACTAGAGATAGAGTATAACAACAAGAAGAATGCCAGGAAGAAGATGTACCAATGGAGATCAAAGAGAAGCACATATACTGCCTTGGCTAAGCTTCTAGTACACTTGTATAAATTTAACTTTGATGATGAGTACCAATATATGATTTCCCTACTCAGTAGGATGACTGGCAGGCCTCATGCTAGAAATTTCAAGAATTTGATGTTTGGGATCATCCAGATGGTCTTGTATGCAGACAACAAACCCCTATGGACTAAAATCATCAGTGACTCATTAGATGAAAGAATGAGAAACCTAGGAGGACAAGCATGTTTATTCTGCATGACTTCATATGTGGTGTACTCTTGTGCATATAGAGGAACATTTGATGCTTTGAAAACAATAGGCAAGGCTGGCGGTGATGTTGATGTACATATATGGGATCATTATCCCCAATTGTAAGGAAAGGTATACCTCCAAGATTATAAACTAGTAAACAATGCATTTTTTATGCATTTGGTCAGAACTATGGAGGAGGATAGAACTAAAAGGCTGAGCATGGAAGCTCAAGAAATTATCTATCGACATGATCTTGGTTTATCAAATTTGCTACATTTTCATATATTAGGATTTAAGGATTTAAGAAGAAGCCTCTAATGTTGCCAAGATATCCTACTGATAGGGTCATTTTGATGGAATTTGTTAGATAGGCATCCACCATGGTTGAGGCCTATAAGGTACAGAAGAAGATTCCTCCAATTTTATTTTGAGTATCTATGGGCTAGTATATGTGCCTAGATTCAGAGAGCATAAAGCATGCTATCCGGGGATTGAAACTGATGTATCTATAGCTATTTCCTTTGGCCAGATCATATGACCCCTATGGTAGGATGCAGAAGATATTGGGGAAACAGATACATCAAAAGCATTTAGAGGATTCTTGGACTGATTGTGATGATGAGGCCGAGGTGAGAAGAAGGAAATATCAAAGACTCACCTTAAACCAAGTCAAGACCGTTGACTATATCTGAGTGCCAACAGAATTACATAAAGATGATGGGAGGATAATGTCCAATGATTATGAGGACAAAAAGGTCTATAATGACACAATATCAGCCCCTAATCTCACACAATAAGAAGATATATCCATAGATCAGATGATGAATGGGGTGATCCAGCTAACCCAAGCTTGGGTAGATGTAGAAATAGCCAAACTAAAGAAAAGAGGTGTAGCCCTTATTGTTGATACCAAAAAGAAGAGACGAGTTGTCTGATGAAGAATATGATGATTTCCCCACTGAAAAGAGGAAATCCAATGGGGTGAGATTGCCCACAAAAAAGCAAAAGAAGATACCCCCGAAAAGTAAAGAAAGTCAAAATGAACCAAGGGGGGTAGTTGTAGAAAGGTTCATCACTAAGGCTGTGGGTGCATCCACATCAGCTCAGGCATCTACATTAGTAACACAACCTCCACTAGCAAAACCAAAAACTAAGAGAATTTTGAAACCTACTGCTAAGATTACAAAGATGCAAGTGGAAGGGAAGATCTTGCAACATGAATTGGAGGAGGGAAATCCTTTCTGAGAAGAATAATTAAATTAAGAACCTGGTGCAGGAGCACCTAGATGTCTAAGTTTTGGTTAATGTTCAAGTTGTTTGTTTGAGTCAATTGGGTCCTTTAGACCATTTTCAATGTTGTAATAAGGCTTGTAGCCGTGTTGTAAATGGAATATGTCCAAATGTCTAAATGAATCTACTATGGTTATGTTATTAGTCCTAGGTAGTTTGAAATAAGTCTTTTATGTAAAGCCTTTGTGAGGCAGTTATAGGTAGTCATTAAGTTTCTATGTTTATAGCCTTTAAAGGCATGTCTAAGGTTAGTGGGTGTGTTATAACCTTGTCCAAAGGTTAACTACATGTTAAAAAGCAAGATTAGTCATCAAACAATCGGTGGAGTCCAAGAAAAGACAAGTTTCTAAAAACAATTTTATAGTTGCAGTTACAAATCTTGAAGAATTCAATGGTTTGGGCAGTTTTCTTGGTTCCCAAATGAAATCATGCAAGTATGGAGGCTTATTTCTAGCCTACCAAGTTGTATTGGTAAGAGAGATTGAATAGATTGAAAATAAATAATAAAAAGACACTATTTTTCTGCCTTTTACTATTTTTTCTGTGTTTTTTCAGTCTTTTCCTGCCGTACCCACTCCTGTATGGAAATGTTATGGAACATGAATGTATTGGGAAGTTGAGGGATGGAAGTAGCTTGGCTTTGAGTCTCATTTGAGGTCTTGACATTAAACTTGGAGGGAGAAATCTATGTTATGCTTTAAACTATTTTAATCCTGTTATTACAATCAAAGAATTCACTATTTTCCTGAGGGAGCCGTACTTGTATGGAAAAGTCAAAGCCCTAATCTATAATGAATAGTTAGAGGGTCAAGTCAGCTTTGTTTTGAAACTAGGTTGGGCCCTTAAAACCCTAGTATAGCTCTAGATTTCTATTTTGTTTGAAAGTGGGTTAAAACCCTGAATTAGGGTATTTTTGGACAACCCGATGGAGATTTCCCCATTCCATTGATCTTATCTTGTTTTTTCTCAATGGAATGGGTTGTATACTAGGCAATACAATGCCTTGTGAAGGATTGGGAGCCAGGAGGATGGTTGATGTTGAGAGTTCCATATGAATGGCTCTGAAAATTATGTATAGGGATGGAATGGAGGGCAACAGTAGATAGGTGCTTATCCTTGACTATAAATAGTGGTCAATCAGAGAATACCATGCCTTGTTATCAATATAAAGTACTCCTGATCTAGACATGATCCTGTGGTAAGGAGTAGAAGGAGATTTTCCTAGAGAAAGCAGTTCACTAGGCCTTGTTCTGTCTCTGACAGTCATCTTTGAAGACAGTCACCACAAGGGAGGATATTAGGTAAGTTTGGTGAGTTTGTTGCTTTGCCAATGAAGGCATTAGATTGAATGCATGTTATAAGTTTGGTAAATGGCAATGAGAATGTGTTAGTGTAGAGGGAGACTACCCCAAGGTGGTAGTGTGACTGTTATCCCAATGAAGTAGCAATGTCATGACAGTCAATGAGACTGCTGTCCTGCAAGTATTTCATAGTGGTTGAATGGAATGTTAGTTGGTGTTAGACATCCTAGAAGGTGTGTCCTGGAGTCCTTCATTGTGTGTGTCAAGAACAAGTTGAAATTGAGTTGAAGCCCTTCATGGGTGGTTTGATTTTTGTCATTGGAAACTAGTGAGTCTCGAGAGATCTTTGCATGTGAAGTTATGAATATGCTTCTACTATCCTAGATGCTCTACATCATATTGGTATCAGAGCTAGCTAGTAGATCCTTGAGGGTGTAGTGGATCTTGTGAAGAAGTTAAGGGTTTGTGAGAGTTTGTGAAGATGCCTCCTAAAAATTAGATGGCAAGAGAGAATTCTGAGTTGAGAGAAGCCTTAAAGGCAAGAGAAAAGGAGTTGAGGGATAGAAGAGAGCAAGATGCTTGAAGAGACAGAGAGCTAAGGCAAGTGAGAAGGGAGAATGCAACAATCTTTGCAAGATTGGAAGCATTAGAGAAGAATCCAAGAAAAGATGAGCAAAATGAGTTAGAAGGAGATGAGGATGCTAATGAGAATCCTCCTGAGGATGAGTTGGATGCTGAAGAAAAGAAGTTTGTGAGATTGTTGAAGGCAGTCCAAGGAAGTGGAACAAAGGCAAACATAGAGTTGCCTATGTATCAGAGGAAGATGGATAGTGAAGAGGTATTAGGGTGGATAGATGCCCTGGAAATTTTTTTTGAGTATGAGGAGATGAGTGATGAGAAGAAGATCAAGTTTGCAAAAACAAAACTGAGAGGAACAACACTTACCTAGTGAAGTAGTGTGCAAACAGAAAGAATGGCTAGAGGTGCATCAAGAATCACTTCTTGGAGTAGGATGAAGGATATGATGAAGGATCAATTCCTTCCCTCTGATTACTCCATTTAGACAAAGAGGATGAGGCAAAATCTGAAATAGAAGGACATGGATGTTATGTCCTATACTGAGCAATTTCATAAGCTTAGTATCAGAGGAGGATTAGAAGATGAAGAGGAGAAGGTGGCACGATACCTTAATGGGATTAGGTATAACTTGCAAGATGGGATTGGTTTGGAAGTACCAAAAACACTTGGAGAGTGTTTTCAGTTGGCCATTAGGGCTACAGAGAGAGTGAAGAGGAAGCAAGAAAAGCAAGGAGGTTATGGAAGAGGAAACAAAGGTAGGGGCAGACCTACTACTGAAGTTTAGAACAACAATGAGAAGGGTAAGGAGTTGTCTACAGAACAGAGAGGTGGATATAGAGGTGGAGGTAGATTTGGATCAGGTAGAGGAGTGTTCATAGGTAGATGTTATCACTGCAGTGAGGTGGGACACACATCTTTCAACTATCCTAAGAAGGATGGTGTTGACAAGACCAAGGATAGAAGAGTTCACTTGGCACAAGAGGAGGAGAAGCTAGAAGAACCAGAAATGTCGTCAGCCTCTCCAATGATGGATGGAGAAATGCTCAAGGTGGAAAGAGGCAAGATGCAGCAACCATCACAGGTATCTATTTTCTAAACTAATTGTTTAAGCCATGGAAAGATATGCAAGTTGATTGTAGATTCAGGTTCTCATGATAATCTAGTTTCTTGGGAAATGGTGAATAAGTTGGGATTGAAAACTTTTGATCATCCTAGTCCTTACAATGTCACTTGGGTGAGTCAAGAATAGTAGGTAATGGTTACTAAGAAGGCATATGTTGATTTTACAATTGGTCCATATCAGGACTATGTTTTGTGTGATGTTATTCCTATGACATGTGGGCATATCATTTTGGGTAGACCATGGCAGTATTTGAGGAGGACAATTCATGATGGATATACTAATACCTATGTGGTGCATAAAGATGGTAAGAAGTTCAAACTGGTACCTTTACCTTGTGAGGAGAAGAGGGAACATGTTGTTATTTATTTTGGAAAGAAGCTACAGTTGAATGTGCAGGTTAAGGATGATTGCAAGCAGTAGGAATAGTTGCAACAGAAGAAGGTGGATGATAGTCCTAGAAAGCAGTAGGCTTGGGACTTGAGTTATGTCAAGATTGGGGACATTGATTGCCATATAAGGAGCTAGAAGAGGGAAGGCAAATAGCAAATGATATAGGGAGGAATGAATTAGGACCTCTAGTTGAGAAGAATAGAAGTATTGTAGTAGCAGGGTCTTAGGCAAGGACATCACAACAAGTTTTATGGTTCTAACACTGTTTATAGGAGCCATGCAAGATGGAGGAGGAGGAAGATAACTCTTGGAGAGTTCATGTTTCCTAGTCAGAGGAACTTTCCAACAAGCTAGAAGAATGGATGGAGCAGATCCCCTAACTCTTGGCACAAGAGTTTTCATCATATCGGGGAGTATGGTGCAAGAGCACCTAGATGTCTAAGTTTTGGTTAATGTTCAAGTTGTTTGTTTGAGTCAATTGGGTCCTTGAGACCATTTTCAATGTTGTAATAAGGCTTGTAGCCATGTTGTAAATGGACTATTTCCAAATGTCTAGATGAATCTACTATGGTTATGTTATTAGTCCTAGGTAGGACAGTCTTGTAGTCATAGGTAGTTTGAAATAAGTCTTTTATGTAAAGCCTTTGTGAGGTAGTTATAGGTAGTCAGTAAATTTCAATGTTTATAGCCTTTAAAGGCATGTCTAAGGTTAGTGGGTGTGTTATAACCTTGTCCAAAGGTTAACTACATGTTAAAAAGCAAGATTAGTCATCAAACAATCGATGGAGTCCAAGAAAGGACAAGTTTCTAAAAACAATTTTATAGCTACAGTTACAAATCTTGAAGAATTCGATGGTTTGGGCAGTTTTCTTGGTTCCCAAACAAACTCATGCAAATATGGAGGCTTATTTCTAGCCTGCCAAGTTGTATTGGTAAGAGAGATTGAATAGATTAAAAAGAAATAATACAAAGACACTATTTTTCTGCCTTTTACTATTTTTTCTGTGTTTTTAAGTCTTTTCCTACCGTACCCACGCATGTATGGAAATGTTATAGAACATGAATGCATTGGGAAGTTGAGGGATGGAAGTAGCTTGGCTTTGAGTCTCATTTGAGGTCTTGACATTAAACTTGGAGGGAGAAATCTCTGTTATGCTTTAAACTATTTTAATCCTATTATTACAGTCAAAGAATTCATTGTTTTCCTGAGGGAACCGTACCTGTACAGAACAGTCAAAGCCCTAATCTATAATGGATAGTTAGAGGGTCAAGTCAAATTTGTTTTGAAACTAGTTTGGGCCCTTAAAACCCTAGTATAGCTCTGCATTTCTATTTTGTTTGAAAGTGGGTTAAAACCCTGAATTAGGGTATTTCTGGACAACCTGATGGAGATTTCCCCATTCCATGGATCTTATCCTATTTTTGCTCAATGGAATGGGTAGTATACTAGGCAATACAATGCCTTGTGAAGGATTGGGAGGCAGGAGGATGGTTGATGTTGAGGGTTCCATATGAATGGCTCTGAAAATTATGTATAGGGATGGAATGGAGGGCAGTAGCAGATAGGTGCTTATCCTTGACTGTAAATAGTGGTTAGTCAAAGAATACCATGCCTTGTTATCATTATAAAGTACTCTTGATCTAGACATGATCCTGTGGTAAGGAGTAGAAGGAGATTTTCCTAGAGAAAGCAGTTCACTAGGCCTTGTTCTGTCTCTGACAGTCATCTCTAAAGACAGTCACCACAAGGGAGAATATTAGGTAAGTTTGGTGAGTTTGTTGCTTTGCCAACGAAGGCATTAGATTGAATGCATGTTATAAGTTTGGAAAATGGCAATGAGAATGTGTTGGTGTAGAGGGAGACTACCCCAAGGAGGTAGTGTGACTGTTATCCCAATGGAGCAGCAATGTCATGACAGTCAATAAGACTATTGTCTTGCAAGTATTTCATAGTGGTTGAATGGAATGTTAGTTGTTGTTAGACATCCTAGAAGGTGTGTCCTGGAGACTTTCATTGTGTGTGTCAAGAAAAAGTTGAAATTGAGTTGAAGCCCTTCATGGGTGGTTTGATCTCTATCATTAGAAACTAGTGAGTCTCGAGAGATCTTTGCATGTGAAGTTATGAATATGCTTCTGCTGTCCTAGATGCTCTACATCAGAACCCAAAGATGATGATTTGCTGATAGCAAGCAAGAAGAGGAGGGGGATGCCACTGATGTCACCACCCAAGAAACATAGATCATCCATGAGGGGAGATGTCCATACTGACCCCATCATGTTGAGAGGAGATGGTGGTGACATTTTCCGAAAGGAGCTACAGCATGATGTTCCACTTCCCACAATAGTTAAATTTAAAACTAAAAAGGATGAAGAGCAAGCAAGAGAAATGCTAGGGACAAGTAAGGGCCTCCCTTTCTCCTTAGATGATATAGTGGATTTATCAGATGATGAGGTGGTCCAAGAGGTGGCTGCTCAACATATGGAAACTCTGGTTTCCAACACCAGAATGACTCCTCATGGGACTCCATTATCCTAGATGAGGGTATTGGAAGAAGAAAAACCATTGGAAGAAACAAAATAGGATAGTCCTGGAGAGGTGGCTCAACAAATAGAACTAGACAAGTTTGTTGATCAGGTTACTAGCCCTGCAACCATAGACTTAGCCTATAGGGGTGACATAAGCCCAAGCAAGGATGATGGTACACCCAAGGAGCCTAAAAGGACTCAAGTGGTAGAGCATACAAAGAAGGATAGTACTGCTCTTAATCAAGATCACCAACAACATGAGACACCCATAGAACCAAAAATATTAGAGGTCCAGTAGAAGAGTGGGGGTGATTAGAGCATGTCAAACATTGGTGTTCCTCAGGCTAATGGAGGTGCATCACTACCTGAAGATAAATAAGATCAAGAGATGTTACTCAAAGATGTTCATAAAGAATAGAACATAGCTCCACTACATACCGAACGGGGAGATTCAGGAGAAGTCTCAAGGATAGAAGATAAATCAGGTTAGGAAGAGCCTAAGCCACAAAATATCAATGCACCTACAAGTGGATAATAGGAAATGAGCCATGATTAGGGTACAAATAAAGAAATGGAAGATATGACCAAGGGTGATCAAGGTGATCCCCAAAGGCAAAATACACAAGCTTCTCAAGAGGCTAAGATATCACAGGGTGAACTTAATAAGAAAGAAGATGAATTTCCAAAGGAGGGATCACAAAATGAAGCACAAGATCAAAATGTTGATATTCCACAGGATCCTCCTTTGCAAAGGGCAACCCCTCAACAAGAAGAACTCCAACAAGATCCCCTTCATGATGAATTACATGAGGAAAAATCAAGAAGGTACCTTCTCCACCAAGGATAGAAAGTAATACTGGGGAGCCAAACACTCATGATATAAACAAGGGCCACCAAGAATATGGAGGTGACATACCTCTGATGGAGGGGGTAAATCACAAAACACATAATAAAAAATATTAAACACAACAAATAGAACTTTCTTTTATTGAACTGGGCAACTCATTACATTATAGAACTCAATAACAATCAAAGGATGAATCCCCTACTAGCTGCAACACATTACAGCTTTCCCAACCTCAAGACTCTAGAATCTTCAGCCTTCTGTAACCCCAAATCAGCTAGAGTTTCTATTTCCCCCCCTATTCTGGACTTTACACTAGCCCCCCTTAACTCTACTACCACCTAGGGTTCCCAAAATAGTCATAAATAGCACTCTTTGGCGGCCTCCAGCTAAATTTCAAAATTTGCAACTCCCTCCAAAAGTAGGTCAACTTCCGGGAAGCATAACTTTTGATCTGGGTGTCCGATTGACGAACTGTTTTAAGCACCGGAAAGCTCACGATGTGAACTATCACGTTGGAAATTTGTAAATGGATTTTTGTCAACTTTTTGAGATGTTATGAGAAGTTTTAGTGCCTCATATCTCATTCTGTAAATTTTTAGGGGCTTTTCAGAAAACAAAAACTTTAATATCTTTCAGCTAACAAATGCTCTTTGCTTGATTCCTTCGCCAAAGGTCTTATATTTTTGTTATGTAACTTTATAGAAGTTTTTGTTTCATTACGTGCCCAAATGCAAACTTTCTAAAAATAGCAGGTACACTTTCCTAAATAGGCAGGTCGCTATTTTTAGCAGTTTTGGAAACACTGAAAGTCCTACATTATTATTCTAGATATTATGGAACCAAAAACACTAATTATGGGAAGAAATGAGAACAACTACAATGGTTTTGAATTAACTTCTTTTTACGTGATGCAAGATTGCCCTTATGCCTTTGGATGCTCCTGCATCAGACACCTAGGGTAATTTGAGAAGTGACCCTGTCACGTCTCATGTCTTTGTGTGAGAAAAACCTAAATGGTCAACCTCTCCCTTAGACAACCAAGAAGAATCTTCAACAGGCCTTCCTTTTCCATTTCACTAGATATTCTTCATATTCCCTGTTTTGAGTGCTCCTTCCCACACGGCTATCCAAGATCTCTTCTATCTCCTCTATTAAAGTAGATGCCGGAATACTCCGCTGCACTTCTGTTGGTCCATCCTCTGTTCCACCTTCATGATATTCTGATAAATCAGCAATGTTGAAAATAGGGGAAATATTGATCCCACTTGGCAGCTCGACCTCATATGCATTTCCTGAATCATGCTTCTTCATGATTCTGCATGGTCCAAATTTCTTCATTTTCAACTTATTGTATGTTTCAATTGGGAACCTTTCTTTTCTCAGGTGAACCATGACTTCATCTCCTACCTAGAATTCCTTATATCTCCTCTTCTAATCTACCTTAGCCTTGTACTGAATATTCATTTTATTAATGTGCTTTCTCACCTCTTCATGCAAATTCTTCAGATGTGCTGCAAAGTCTTCAACTTTGGCACTTGTCTTTTCTCCGTTATCCAGCTTCCTTAACTTAGAAGCATTTCTTGGGCTATTGCCATATACAATCTGGAATGGTGATTTACTAGTACTCCTATTGACAGAATTGTTGTAAGCAAATTCTGCCTGTGGTAAAATCAAATCCCATCCCTTGGGCTTATCTCCTACCAAGCATCGTAGCAGGTTACCCAAACTCCTATTCACCACTTCAGTTTGTCCATCAGTCTGTGGATGGTGTGCAGAACTGAACTTCAAGTCTGTCTTCAACTTCTTCTACAATGTCCTCCAGAAATAACCAACAAACTTGGTATCTCGGTCTAAAACTATGCTTTTTGGTAGACCATGTAGTCTCACCACTTCCCTGAAAAATAACTCTGCAATATGAATAGCATCATTAGTCTTCTTACAAGGAATAAAATGTGTCATTTTTGAGAATCTGTCCACCACCACAAAAATAGAATCATGTCCTCTCTGTGTCCTTGGTAAACCAAGAACAAAATCCATGCTAATATCATCCCATGGCTTCTCCAATATAGGTAATGGTTGATACAACCCTGTATTCTGACTTGTTCCTTTTGCCATCTGACACACTCTGCAACTCTACACAAATTTCCTCACATCCTGTTGCAACTGTGGCCAATAATAATTTTCACCAATAATAGCAATGGTCTTATCTCAACTAAAGTGTCCAGCCAATCCCCCACTATACTTCTCCTTAATCAGGTTCTCTCTCATGGAACTCCTTGGAATGCACAACTGGCTTCCTCTAAATGACATGCCATCTTGGATAATGAAATCCAACCATTTTGTCCTGTCTAAAGTAATAGGTTCCAAACAAGCTTTCTAGGCCTCTGCAAAATCTGGATCTTTAGGATACAAACTTTTGAGCTCATTGAACCCAACAACCTCTATCTTCATTTCTGTCAACAAATTTTGCCTTATGCTCAAGGCATCTGCAACTTTGTTGGACTTCCCACTCCTATGCTTCAAAACAAAAGTATAGCTCTCCAAAAACTCAACCCATTTTAAGTGCCTTTGATTTAACTTTCCTTGACTATTAAGATACTGCAAAGCCTGATGATCAGTATATGAAACAAACTCCTTTGGCAACAAATAATGTCTCCATTTCTTCAAAGCCTGAACTATTGCATAAAACTCCTGATCATAAACAAAATACTTTTTCTTGGCATCATTAAGCTTCTCACTGAAATAGGCAATGGGCTTACCTTCTTGGCTCAAAACAGCTCCTATACCACTACCACTAGCATCACAATCTATCTAAAATACCTTATTAAAACCTGGAAGTGCCAAAACAGGTTGCTCTACCACTTTCTGTTTCAACGTATCAAAGCTCTTGTCTGCTCCTTTAGTCCATCTAAACTCTTTTCTATCCCCTCTCATTGTCTCAGTTAGGGGTGCACAAATGCTACTGAAACTCCTGATAAACTTTCTATAAAAACTTGCCAAACCATGAAAAGATCTTACCTCTATGATACTCCTTGGCATAGGCCATTCAATGATAGCCCTTACTTTTTCTGGGTCCATCTTAAGACCTTCCTCTGAGACAACAAATCCCAGGTACACCAACTCCTTCTTTGCAAAACTACATTTCTTCAAATTAATCAACAACTTCTCCTCCCTTAGCTTCTCTAGAACTCTTCTGATATGCATCAAATGCTCATCCCAAGTCTTACTGAAAATCAAAATATCATCCAAATAAACAATAACAAAACTTCCCAAAAATTCCTTCAGTACCTCGTTCATGAGCTGCATGAATGTGCTCAATGCATTGGTTAGCCCAAATGGTATGACTAACCACTCATACAAACCTTCCTTTGTCTTGAAGGCTATCTTCCATTCATCTTCTTCTCTGATATAGATCTGGTGATATCCACTCTTTAGGTCAATTTTTGTGAAGTACTTGGCTCCACTCAAACAATCCATGATGTCATCCATTCTTGGCAATGGAAATCTATACTTGATCATTATCTTATTGATGGCTCAAGAGTCTATACACATCCTCCATTCTCCATCCTTCTTTGGTGCTAGTACTACAGGTACCGCACATGGGCTTAGGCTCTCCCTTATCAGTCCCTTCCTCAACAACTCCTGAACTTGTCTATTCAGCTCTTCATTCTCTGCAGGGGTCATTCTATGAGCTACCTTGTTTGACAAACTAGCTACTGGTATCAAATCCATTTGATGACTTATCTTCCTTACTAGTGGTAAACCTTCTGGTTCATTATCAGAGATAATGTCCTGGAACTCTTCCAACATATTTGAAACTTCTGCTGGTACATCTTCATAGTTCTCTTGACTAATCTTAGGAATCAATGCAAAGCAATGATGCTCATGCTTCATACCCTCCAAAAATTTCCTACCATCTACCAAGCAAATTCTGGCAGTACTACATACCTTTTCTTCCACCTCCTTCAAGGGCTTCAATTTATGATGAACTCCATCTTTTGTTAGGGAATATGTGTTTGCATGGCCATCATGGACAATGCTCCTATCATACTGCCACGGCCTTCCCAACAGCATATGACATGCATCCATCGGTATGATATCACACAGTACCTCATCATGGTAGTCCCCAATCTTGAACTTCACTAAACACTGCTCATTCACCAAAGCTCTATGGTCTTTCTGCAACCATGCAATCTGATATGGATGCGGATGCTTTCTTCTTGTCAAATTCAACTTGTCAACCATCTCTTCTAAAACTAGATTATCAGTGCTTCCACTATCAATAATAATATCACAACACTTACCTTCACATTTGCACCTTGTGCAGAATAAACTCTTCCTCTAATTTGGTTCTTTCTCCTCATTCAACAAGGTTCTTCTGACAACTAGGGTTTCTCCCCTTTCAGCATCTTCAGAATGCTCAGACTGTGCATCTTCATCTACATGTGCAACTCGTGCATTACCTTCAGGTCTCCTATTCGTCTTTCCTTGATGTTGCGGACACTCATATGCTCAATGCCCTTCTTCTCCACATTGGAAATAGGTTCCTCTGAAACCTCCTCTTCCAAGTCCTTGCCCAGGTCTACCTCTTCCTCTTCCTCTTTGCTCACCATTGTTTTGGTCACGAGGACGGTAGGTGTTATCTCCTCTCTAATTTCAACTGGTGCCAGCTTCTTCACTTTTCTTTGCACCTTCATTTTGGCCCCCATAGGGTCTTCCACCAGTCCTTCCACCTTGACCTCTTCCCCTTTGCTTGTTGTCAAATCTTTTATTTAGCTTCTCTTCCACCTTCAAGGAAAACTGGTATGCATCTTCTATGGTAGTCATTCTGACTAGGCTTAGCTCCTCCTGAATACTTAGCCTCAACCCATTAATGTAACGGGCTACCTTTTCTTTGTTGGGCTCTGCATGGCCTGTCCTAATAGTAATCTTATAAAACTCTTCTGTATACTCCTTAATAGACTTATTACCTTGCTTTAGTCCTTGCATCTTCTTTAACAACTCAATCTCATAGTCCATAGGAATGAACTGCTTCTTCAATTTCTCCACCATCTGATCCCATCTGGTGATCTTTCCTTTTCCTCTTCTATTCCTCTCTAATTGGACCTCCTTCCACAAAAATACTAGCATGGCTCTTCAACTTTGTTTTTGCAAACTTGACCCGATCTGGGTCCTCCACATCTTCATACTTGAAATATTCCTCCATGTCATTAATCTAATCAATGAGCTGTTCTGGATTCAAATCTCTAGAATATGTAGAAACTTTGATTCTGGGCCTCTATCCAATCTTTGAAATGGCCCTGAACAACCTAACCTTTGTAGGATCTCCTGCATCTTCTTGTTCTTCCTCAGATAGTTCCTCTTCTGCTTCATCTTCGCTTTCTTCTCTTGTTCTCGGATCAAACCCTCTTTGCAGCTCCTCTTGAAATGCATCGATTTGCCTTTATAGGGCTCTAAAACCCTCTTCTGTTAAAGTATTCCTCCCAACATGATTTCTTCGTGGAGGCATCTTGGTCTCTGCAGCAAACCCACAACCTTAGGCCCCAGTGCAAACTACCTCACGGTCGGTGATCTGTCTACACACTCAGGAACCCTTGCTCTGATACCACTTGATGGAGGGGGTAAATCACAAAACACACAATAATAAATATTAAACACAACAAATAGAACTTTCTTTTATTGAACTGGGCAACTTATTACATTACATAAGCTCAATTACAATCAGAGGATGAATCCCCTACTGGCTGCAACACATTACAGCTTTCCCAACCTCCAGACTCTAGAATCTTCAGCATTTTGAAACCCCAAATCAGCTAGGGTTTCTATTTTACCCCCTATTCTGGACTCTACACTGGCCCCCCTTAACTCTACTATTGCCCAGGGTTCCCAAAATAGTCATAAATAGCACTTTTTGGTGGCCTCCAACTAAATTTCAAAATTTGCAACTCCCTCCAAAAGTAGGTCAACTTCTGGGAAGCATAACTTTTGATCCGGGTGTCCGATTGACAAACCGTTTTAAGCGCCGGAAAGCTCGTGATGTGAACTATCATGCTGGAAATTTGTAAATAGATTTCTATCAACTTTTTGAGACATTATGAGAAGTTTTAGTGCCTCATATCTCGTTCCATAAATTTTTAGGGGCTTTTCCGAAAACAAAAACTTTAATATCTTTCAGCTCAGAAATGCTCTTTGCCCGATTCCTTTGCCAAAGGTCTTATATTTCCATTATGTAACTTTCTAGAAGTTTTTACTTCATTATGTTCCCAAATGCAAACTTTCTAAAAATAGCAGGTACACTTTCCTAAATAGGTAGGTCACTATTTTTAGCAGTTTTGGAAAAACTGAAAGTCCTACATTGTTATTCTGGATATTATGGAACCAAAAACACTAATTATGGGAAGAAATGAGAACAACTACAATGGTTTTGAATTAACTTCTTTTTGGGTGATGCAAGATTGCCCTTACGCCTCTGGATGCTCCTGCATCAGCCTCACTAGCTTAGAAATGCAATACATATAGAACAAATATCAGAGGTCCAAGATTTTGATGTCTCAACCCTATTTGCTGAAAGCATGATGAAACCAAGAAGGAAAGATAGGTTGACATCTTCTATAAAAAGAGATCCTACCACAGGTAGGAGGACCGTACAAGTACCCCTACCCATAGTTGAAAAGGAAAAAGGAAAAATAGGCCTGGAGGAATTTCAGATCACAAATGTTGATCTTAGTTTTTCTAATGAAGACCAAGAAGGTCAAGAGGGGAAAGATATTATTGATTATTTAACCCAAAGGGTGAAGAAGGAAAAGGAGAAAAATAAAGTACATAAGGAGCACATTGCTCAATTGCATTATTTCATAAAAGGGTTAATTAATCTTGATCATGCGCTAGCTGATCCTACAATCCCATTGACTATTATATCACAAGAGGAGGTCACCAAATTGGACCTGATGAAACATGAAGCAATGGTGATGGAGAAATGGATGTTTTCAACACTTAGTGGGGCTAAGGATGTATTAAGGACTTCTCTGTAGAGGAGGAATTCTTTGAGAAACCTAATGAGGAAGGTGGACAAAATGCAAAATGACACAGGCAAAAGGTCATTCCAATTGGAAAAGAACTCGGGTGCTCTAAATGACATGAGAAATATTGATCTACAAATTTTGATAAGTAATAAGGTATTAGACAATAATACTACCATGCTCACAGGTATATGGTATGAAGACATCAGCTTTGAGTGTGATTTATTGAAGAAGTGTAGTAGCAAGCCCAGGGATATCAGTGTCACACTACATAGCATGATGGCATATGAGGTAGAAACTCTAGAGGCTTTGGAAGGGAAAATAGAGGGTAAGATTGAAAATCAAGATGCAGATTTTGCTATTAAGGCCCTGCATAATAATTTCAAGCCTATGGCAAATGACCCCCTCACCCACTTGATAGAGGAAGTAATGAAAAGAATCATGAGAATAAAGGTTAAATTTGAAACATACAATGAAACATTAAATAGCAGGAAAGGCAAAATGGAAGCTCTCAAGGCTAAGTTCCAATCCCATAAACATGCAATAGTAAAAGCTAAAATCCAAGATCGGGGAGAGGTTGATAAAATAGTGCAATCATATGAATAAATCAACACAGCATTAAAGTTCCACATGAAAGAGAATGTTTATCAAAGTAATAGTGATAATGAAAGTGAAGAACCATCAAACATACCTAGCTGTGGAACAACCTGGTGAATTATGGTTTGATTTCTTCTCTTCATGACTGTATCCTGAGTGTATGTGATTCAATAACTAAAGGTTCACCAAAATCAGAAGTATTTCTTTGAATTTCATTATAAATCACCTCCATAATTACAAATAACACACAATCAAAAGAAAATAAACATGAAATATGTAGATATCTCGTAGGCAATTGAAAATACAAAGCATATTTTCAATAGAAGCATGTCAACTTGATAATATCATGCAAATACAGATAAATATTTATGATAAACACATGAATATCTACTTGTAGACACATCTTTTAAATAAATATTCAGTGTAGAAGAAAGTGTAAGCTCATGATGATCAATGATCAGAAGAATTGATCAAACTTACAAATATCACAACGATCTTTGGAAATAGAGTAGAATTAACCTCTCTCTGAAGTGAATTTACATGATATAGTGAAATATTGATCACCTAAGAAAATGTAAACCCCTTGAAATGGAAAACATGTCACATCAACCTCTGAGCAACATCAGATGATTATGACCTGATCAACAGAGCCTTGGAGTCATTAGTTTATCTCAAATTGATTGTACTTTACAAGATAATAAAGGTTTGTTGTGCAAATTTTTATGCATGTTGTTATGACTAATCATCATCATCAACATAAATTGGCGCTAGAAGGAGGGCCTATCTTCGTTGCCTAGTAGGTGATTCGGTGACACATGTATATTTTCCTGTGTTAGAAGAAGAGGTAATATTCACGTAGTTCCTTACTTCAGATACTTTGCAAAGATTTGCTATTTTTTACTCTGTTCATGCTTATCCACCACAAGTAATTCAAAATCAAGCATAAATATATTAAGCTTTATAGTCGATTGTTATGATCCTTGAAAGATAAGATCTTATTTAGGTATTCTTATAGAATCTTTGAAGTAATTCGCTTATGATACCTGATATCCTGATGTCCGTGTCTAGAAGTCTCACATCACTTCATATTTGCATCATTTCTACAAATATTGCATAAATATTCAATCAGTTTTGGATTATGATCGTAAATACATCCTTTACACAAGTGTTACAGCTAATCTTTACAATAAAACAAGCCAAATTTTCATAAATTGTAGAAACTCTAGCTCTCAAGCCAAATACCAGGTCCAGATCTAGTGGACTCTTTGAGGAATTGCCTATCTAGGGACTTAGACCTAGAACAGTAGATATTCATCACCCTCCTAATTCAAGTACATTAGGTGCTTCACTAAAACACACTCCAATAACTCCTATTAGGTTACAAATACCTACAAGACCACCTATAACACCTCCAATCCAACCTCCACCAGTTGCAATGTCATTCTTTGTTGCAGAGTCACCTTTGACTTTCAATGCATATCATCCTTTACCTAAACATCCTGACAAGATTTGTCCTAAATATCATCCATATCAGGATGTCGATGATCACATTAGAACATTCAAGGAAGCTTGTTGTAGAGCAAGAATTGAACATCAGGATGTGGTATGTAGATTATTTCCATTTTCCTTTGGGGAAGAGGCATATAATTGGTATATCAGTCTTGGTCAAGGTTTAGTTGGTTCATGGGCTGCCTTGGAGAAATCCTTTAAGGATAGATTTAAAATACCTATAGACCCTTCAATGAAATATCATCTGCTTGCCACAATCAAGAGATTTGAAGGAGAAGCTATTGCTAATTTCAATGCAAGATTCCAAAAGATGCTCTCAAAGCTAGTCGTTCCCTATACTATAGCAGATGAAGCTGCTAGGAGTATATACTACTCAACATTAGATCCCCTAAATTCTATGTTTATTAGGAGAACACATCCTGGTATCACAACCTTGGCAGGAGCTTTTGAGGAAACCATAAAAGTTAGTTAGCAGTTATCCCTGCTCCAACATCTAATCTTGCATTTCCTACACTTCCTGCTTATCCTGCATATCCTACTCAACAATGGGCCAATGGAGCTGTGATGCCTCTATCTATAATGCCAAGTCCATTACAAGTACCTCCACTTAGCATCATGCCACCTCCAAATGGAAATGGCCAAATGGTGCAATATCTAGGACATACACAAGTACCTCAGGTTGTAGAATAGAAAAATAATAATAACAATGGTTCTTCCTTTTTCAAACCTCAAACAAAGAA
This sequence comes from Cunninghamia lanceolata, assembly GCA_027924645.1. NCBI lineage: Eukaryota > Viridiplantae > Streptophyta > Pinopsida > Cupressales > Cupressaceae > Cunninghamia > Cunninghamia lanceolata. The sequence goes on from BSBN01000377.1 coordinate 11,368,520, forward strand.
CGTAGTAGCCAAAGTTCAGAAAGAAAAGGAAGAAATTAAAGAGATATCAACACAACTGAGGAAACTAACAACTAAAATCACTCATTTGAGGAGTCAGAATTTCTATTCCCAACCAAATCAGAATAGAGGATATAATAATGATAGATCTGGATATCTTGATACGGGATACAATAACAACGGTAACAATAATCCTCCTAGACAACCTAGAGTATGGAAGACTAGGCCAAACAATGGTTCTCTACCATCACTCTTAGATAATCAACCTCCTAGTGAACCTAAGTAGACCACTAGAGTGAACCTAGTAGATGAAGCCCTTACAAATTGGTGTAGGATACACAATACCAGTGCTCATGCAGAGCTGGATTGTCCTCAGTTTAGGATAGAAGCTAGTATATTTTAAACTAAAGTATCTAGTACTGTAAGCTATCCATATTATGTTGAAGGAAATGAAATTGTCCCTTGTGGATATGATTCTGCTCTTGTATTGGAAAGTTTTACCAATCATCCCCATGAGAAAATAACATCATCTCATGAGAATTACACCTTAGCATGTGAAGAGTTAGCTATGCCTATTGAAATAAATTATGTTTTTCCCTTTGAAGATGAGAACGAGCCATCAATTGAACATGAGGAGGTGCATGCTTATCAGTAGTAATATTAGTGTAGATATAACTATAACCTGAGGAATAACTCCAATAGACCTATTGGTCCTCTGACTACATCCTTGCCTCCAAATAATTTTAACACTCCTATTCCCAAGGCAAGTAATAACCCTAAATTTCCCAAAGTTAATGCTCAGTACTTAGCACCACAAAATGTAATACCAAAAACTAGTAACTAGTCTCCTAAGTTTGACAAATTGGTCAATTACTTAGCAGATGAAATGAAAAAGATCAAAATTTGTTTGTCATTGTTAGAACTACTCAGAACCCTAGCTATTAAAAAGGCATTCATGAAATCTCTAGATGATCCTATTCCAAAAGAGGACAGTCATCCCTTAAATTAGACTTTGAATAAAGATCACGAAACTAAGGATACTAATGTTAAGCACAAAATTCTGGCCACTACCCAAGCTATAGAAACTTCACACATGACTCTTTACAGGGCTAAGACTGAGTCACCTCCTTTTGTTCTTACCATAAGGATGTTTAGTAAGAATTTGCATAATTTCTTAGTAGATTTAGGTGCATCTACTAATGTAATGCCTTTGTCCATATGTAATGCCTTAGGGTTACATCCTACTAAGTCACTGAAGAAGGTAACACTATTAGATAAAATAGAGGTGAGTGTTGTAGGAGAATTAACTCACATTCATATGTAGTTAGCATCAGATCCGAGAATTCAATACTACATTGATATCTAGGTAGTAGATATACTAGACACGTATGGAATGTTGCTCAGTAGGGATTGGTCAAAAACATTCAATGTGTACATGTCCACATACTTCAGTCACATGTGGCTACCTTGGAAAGGAATCCCCAATCAAATAAGGATAGATGCTCAACCCCACATGAAACATATGATCACTGAGTACAATAAAATCAATGAGATCATGTATGTAAACATTGAACCTGAAGTTTACACCATTAGGCCCTAGATCGTCAAGATAGAGGAGATCCTCATGTATGATGTTCATGTTCATAATGATAACCTTCAAGATGATAGAATAATTATAGAGTCTAATTGTAGTTCAGAAGATGACAAAGAAGTAGATCAATTTAGGAACTTTGAAATGCACTTATCCAAAGAAATGCAACATTGCCAATTGCTAAATATGTCTACTGAAGATATCCTAATTAAGGGATGGTGTAGGTTACATGATGAAGCACATTCAGAAAAGACCTGTGATGCTTGCTTAGATATGATGGAACTAGAACAAGCATGTAATGAGAAAGCATCATCATTATCCACAGTAAGCTTTACAGATAATTGCAGTGATGCTGATACTTGTCTGTCATTTGCAGGTATAGAAGAAAGTACATATCATGATGAAAGTTTCGTTCAGATGATAGAAGAGATTTTAGTATACATTGATAATAGTCATAAGAATAACAAGAATATCACCCCAGGAATTGATTGTTTGGTTGAATCAGATTATGAAGTATCTGATGAAGATAGAGATAGTAATTTGACCAAGTTTGATGAATTTTTATCAAAGAAAATTCAGAAGATGTTGTTGCAACATACTTTCCCACATGATATTTTAATTGAAGGTTGGTGCAAGTTACATGAGGCACCACATTTAGAAACTACCTGCTCATTATGTCTTCATATTCTAGAAAAGTAGATGATGCTTTGTTATAAAGATCTTTCTTTAGATGACAAAGAAGCAAAAGAAATATCAGCTTCACATCAGACAGATAAGGTGAAGTTTGAAAATATTGAATCACCAAAATTGAAATTGGATATTAGGTGGTGTATTTGTTAGAGCTAAAAAGAAAGGAGAAGGTCTAGATAAACCTTTAATTGAAGATAAGCCCTAGATTCTCAGGTTTGATGGATCCAAATCAAAACAAAGGGCTGGGGTAGGAATAGACCTTATTGATTCAACTAGTAAATCCTACTTGGCATCATATAGATTACAATTCCCATGCACAAATAATGTGATATAATATGAAGCTCTGATTCATGGGATATTCTTTGTGCTCAAAAAGAAAGTAAAGATCCTACATGTCTATGGAGATTTAGAATTAGTAGTAAGACAAGTTAGAGGTATATATTTTTTCAATTACAAGAGGTTGTCTAATTATAGACATAGGGTATGGGATTTGATAGAAGATTTTTATGGATTTAACATCACCCATGTGCCTAGAGAACATAACCATAGAGTAGATGCTTTGGCTCAAGCTGTGAGTACTTTGGAGCCATTATCCATATCTGGTTTGAAGAGATTTTCAATTGAATTAGTGTTAGTACCTTCTGTACCATATAATGTCATTAACCTTCAAGTGTTTGATGATGACCAGCACATTTTGGACTTCATATCAAATAGAGATGTGTTTGATGCACAATCATATATGAAAGGAATGTGCAAGATCATACCTAGGAAGAAGAAGAGATCATGGATCAGCCCAGTAACAAGATTCCCAAAGGGATGATAGAGCTAGAAAGAGCATTTGATTTAGATAACATGCTAAAACAAAAGGATCTCCCTAAAGAAGATGGAGGAGAATATTCACTAGTCAACATAGGACAAAATGAAGAAAAAAAGAATGTCTTGATTAGTAGAGTGTGTACAGAAGAAGAAATGACAAGAATAACCCAAGCACTTAAAGATTATATCCATGTTATTGCTTGGACATATGATGAGTTGAAAACTTATGATACTTCAATCATCACTCATACTATACCATTAAAGCCAGATGTTAAGCCTTTTAGACAAAAACAGAGACCTGTTAATGCTTTATTGGAGCCCATCATTTTTGAAGAAGTGAAGAAATTGCTTAATGCTAGAATCATATTCCCTATGAGGCATTCTACATGGGTGGCTAACTTGGTCCCTGTAAGAAAGAAGAATGGTGACATTAGATTATGTGTAGACTTCAAGAATTTAAATAGATCTTCTAACAAGGATAATTATCCCTTACCCTCATTAGATGAAGTCTTGCAGATAGTAAATGGTGCAAAAATTATGTCATTTTTAGATGGTTTTTTAGGCTATAACCAAGTGATGGTAGATAAAATAGACAGATTGAAAACTGCATTTACTACTAAGTGGGGTATATTTTCTTATAGGCGTATGCCTTTGGATTGATAAATGCTGGGGCCACTTTTCAGTGAGCAATGGATATAGCCTTTAGAGGGTTAATTGGTAAATGCATAGTCATATACATGGTCAACTTGACAGTTTTCTCCAAAGATGAGCTGAGTCCCTTCAGTGGCTGGAACTAGTTCAAATCCATTCTAAGCAGTACCCTGTCACCCACTTCGAACTCGGCAGGTCTCCTCTTAACATCTACAAAATTCTTCATCCTATCCACGGCCTTGGTGAGATGGTACTGATTCAGGTTGACTTGGTCATTCCACTCACTAAGATACTCTGCTGCTCCAGTGTTTCTGCCGAGATACCCACGAAGAACGGTGTGCAGAGTGAAGGACTGCCATTTGGTGGCCAACTGAAATGGAGAGAACTGACTTGCAGAAGACTTCTGCAAGTTATAGCTGAATTGGAAGGTACTAAAGAAGTGTGAACATTATGGAATATCCCTAAACCCTCAGAAATGAATATTTCAGGTAACCACAGGGAAGTTATTAGGACACCTGATAACAGAGAATGGGATCATAATTGACCCTGCAAGAGTAGAATCAATCGTGAAGATAAAGCTTCCTGGAAGTAAGAAAGAGCTCAAATCCTATTTTGATAAGATCAATTTTGTTAGAAAATTCATTACTAGTTTTGTAGAAATTGTCAGACCATTGAATGCAATGCTCAAGAAGGATGCTAAAATTGAGTGGACACCTCAAGCCAAAGCAGCTTTTGAGGACATCAAGAAAGCTATATCTGATGCCCCTATTCTGATTAGTCCAGACTATGCAAAAGATTTCTACATATACTCATTTCCTTCAAAGCATACATCTGTAGCAGTATTAACACAGAGAAATGAAACTAAAGAAGAAAATCCTATAACTTTCATGAGTTGCCTTTCAGAGATGTAGAGCTCAGATACATGGATGTAGAAAGACATGCACTTGCTTTAGTCCGTGTAGTTAAGAAGTTTAGACATTATATTTTGAGAAGTAAGGTAGTTGCTGTAGTACTAGATGTAGCAGTAAAGATGCTTCTAATTCAAAGTGAACCAGGTGAAAAGAGAGCTAAATGGATAATAGTACTTCAAGAATATGATATGGACATAACACCCATGAAGTTGGTAAGAGGACAAGCCTTGAGCCAGATGATATCAGAAATTGATCCTAACATCATAAGCCAACAATATGTTATAAATACAAAGAAAATTAAAGATTGATATTCAGATATCAGGCACATATTGATTATTGGAAGATGTCCTTCAAAGTTGCAAGCCTCACAAAGAAGAGCCTTGAAGATAAGATCATGAAAATACATGATAAAAGGAAGAATTGTTTTCAAAAAGAATTATGAATGAATATATCTTAGATGCCTAGAGAGGCAAGAAGCAGACATGGGTCACACTTCACCACTGCTCACGCTATCCTCAGAGCAGGATACTACTGGCCCACTATTTTTAAAAATACTGTTGAGCACATCAAATATTGCCATATGTGTCACATTACTACAAATAGAGAAAGATATGCTGCTCAACCTTTACAACCAGTAATGGAGATGCACCCATTTGCTCAATGGGGCATGGATTTCATAGGACCCATTAATCCTCCATCATCCTCAAGCCATAGGTATGTATTGACTATCACAGATTATTGCACCATGTTGACTGAAGCTATTAGCAGTAAGACATTCATTGCAGAGGATGTGATCAAGTTCTTGGAAAACAACATAATAACCAGTTATGGAGTTCCTTATGCTTTAGTATGTGACAATGGACCTACCTTTGCATCATTAAAGTTATCAAGTTGGGCTTTTGACCATGGAATCATTTTGAAGTTTTCTTCAAATTATTATCCTCAAGGGAATGGACTTGCAGAGTCTATAAATAAGAACTTGTTAAACATCATAAATAAATTGATAGAGAAAAACCCTAGGGAGTGGAACACCCTATTAAAATATGCATTATGGGTAGATAGAACTAGGATGAAGGTTGCATTGGGAAACTCTCCTTATCACCTAGTATATGGGGTGGATCCTATCCTCCCTGTTAACCTAAAGATCCCCACATTGTAGTTTGCACAAGAGTATCTAGGTATAGATAAAAAACAAGAAGTCAGGTTACTTCAGCTAATGCATCTAGAAGAAAAAAGAAATAGAGCAATTGATTAGTTTGCTAAACATCAGGCTGTTGTCAAACACTAGTTTGATAAAAGAGCTAGAGTTAAGGATTTTAGGATTTCAGATTTAGTCCTTATGTGGGATAAAGCACATGAAAAGAAAGGGGATCATGGTAAATTTGATAAACTTTGGATAGGTCCTTTTCAAATTTTAGAAATCTTAGGAGACAGTTCCTACAGACTCAAAACTTTAACCGGTGAGAATGTCTTATTACCAGTTAATGGACAGTTTCTCAAGCATTATTTTCAAGCCTAAAATAGGGTCATGTAAGTCAAATGTATTATAATGTGCATATTGTATAGTTGTTTGTGCAGTTTTGGTTTTGCTTGTTTGCTTGTCTGTTGAGTTTTTTTTGGTTAGTCAAGATGATGCAACTTGTCACCCTAAGAAACTAAACCAAATTGTTAGGATTCAAGTGATGAGAATAAATTCCTATATAGGTTGACTCATTTTGAGGAGTGTTGGTGATCAGGTCTGTAATATCCTTTTCATCATGGTGCCCTATCTTAACTAAGGTGATTTTCACAATGATTCACCTAATAGCCTTGGGTTTGTGGAACACATAAGTATAGGTGTTAAGTGAAAAATCTAAAGGGACTCCCTTGCTACCAATACAATCTCCAACCTAAATCAGCAAGTGACCATATCTTGCACATTGAGCTTACATGATGATATCAGATGAACAAAGAATGAATATTAAAAATCCATAAGGAATAAATTAGGCCATCTAAGTAACTCTACTAGAGCTATAGATGTCTGCTGGCAATGGGGCTCTACTTAGGGGGATTTTATAGATAACCTTGTCGAGGCTATGGATGCCTACTGGCAGCAAGGAGCTATCCAGGGTGGCTATGAGGGATGATCCCAAAATATGTAGCTTAACATTAGTTACTCATGATTTCAACTTACTTTCAAGATTAGGATAATTAATCACCTATACACACCTAATCCCTTGCTAGCATTGTTGCAATGATGAAAATCATATTATTCAGAAAGGTCATGATACTTATAATTAGAAAAAGTTGAAATGCTATGTTAGAATGTGATCACATCACTTGAATCATTAGAATTACGTTATTTTCTTTGGTGGCAAGATGTTGTGTGGTTACACAACATGCTTCATTTTGCCTTAGCAAAATAGGGACCCAACTTTTTCTTTCTGCTTGTGGCTTGCTTGTTTTCTGCTTTGGGCAGTTTGGTAAAATTAGTCATGCATGTAACCTTACAAGAGGGTGGATTTACCACTAGATGAGGTCAATTGTCAAAGTTAATAGTTTCTATTATTAACCACATGGCTGGAAAGTATTCAAAATTCTAAGTTTGTCTTTTGGATCACCCCAAAATTGTCTAAGGGTGAAAAGTTATGATCAGTCAAAGTTTGATCAAATGTCATATTACCCAGGAGGGGGGGGCATATTTCTAAATATTAGTCATATTCAGTAAGATAACCCAGATTTAGAATCATCACCTGATAATCACTAAGTGTACAATGCACGAACGTCAAAATTAAATAAGAACCGATACCTACTCGTCAAAAAACTTCACATATCCCACGGGGGGTCATATTTCCTAATATCGGTCATCTTATGAATATCACCTCTTTATGGATATCACCCTACATTAATATGCTAGTGACATCATCTAATTTTGATTAATGAAATAAATCATCCTGATGATGACATCACCATTCAATCTGACACATGGGGGGGTCATATATCTAATATCCATCATATTTCTTAATATGATGATGACATCATTAAAACATGATAGCTAAACAACGTCGATGACATGATGATGTAATCATCATCTTTTTCCAAAGAGAGGGGGGGTCATATTTTGAAGTACCCCTAATCTTAATTCCATAACTTGATATGTTCTATAGTCAAACATTGACCATATCACCCGATTCTTTGCACATAGCTATCCCACACAAGAAAGGAGGTCATATTATCCAAGGGAGGTCATATTTTTGAATATCCCCTGATCTTTTGAAGATCACCCTCCTCAACATTAAATGCGATTAAAGTGGTAGATGAACTCCTGCCGATTACAAATATGAATTGAACAATTGGCAGCATCTATGAGTTCCCTGTAAGTGATCGACGGATTTAGTCAAGACAACACATTTACCCTAATTTGTCTTATTGACCTATTTAAAGGTAAAATTCAAGGGTCATTTTTATCCACCTCGTGATAAATCAAAATTACGGAGTTCCAAAAGTCAAAACCCTCAACAGCTACTTACTATTGGATTGGATCTTTCTGCACAATGGAATGGAACGGGTGATCTCGGGTGCTACAATCTTTCCCATAATTTCTCATATAATCTAAGGAAAGCGTCATCAGGTAATTAACTGCAAAACCTCCCAGTTGTCATTTTCTGCAACTCTAGATAAAGTAATTATCTTTACTAGGATATGATCTTATGGTGATGCATAGAAAGGTAAAATGACGGGTAATATATAGAACATACATGATTTGATAGAAGTATATGGTGTTGTAAAAATGCATATGGGCCATGTAGGGTGAAATATATCATGGCTATTGCAAGAATCCATGGCTGATCTCAGGAGAAATAGGTTTGAGGTTGAATTCCTCAAGCTCATGTTTGTGCAGCCAGAGGGGGTACAATTCAAATATGGGGTCATTGGGGATACACATCATGGGGATACAGACCTAGATGTATGGTCGACAAGATTGGATAATGGTACTGATAATCATATCCTAGATAGGGTGTTTATCTCAGGTATGTGGCATGCAGCTAGCTTTCCTTATGCTATGGATGCTCCAGAATTGGTAGTGGAATGTGCAAGAAATTACAACCTAGAAACCAAGCAGGTAGAGAAATGTGGAAAGATATACGTAGACTTCTTGGTCAAGGGGGTCATTGCCACTTTCAATTTGCTAGTAGGGAATAAGGTGGTGAATGTGAACCTGCATAAACTAGAGATAGAGTATAACAATGACAAGAAGAATGCCAGGAAGATGTACCTTTGGAGATCAAAGAGTAGCACCTATACTGCCTTAGCTAAGTTGCCATTACACTTGTATAAATTTGACTTTGATGATGAGTACCAATATATCATTGCCTTTCTCAACAAGATGACTGGCAGGCCTCATGCTGGAAATTTTGAGAATTAGATGTTTGGGATCATCCAGATGGTCTTGTATGTAGACAACAAACCTCTATGGGCTAAAATCATCAGTGACTCATTGGATGAAGGAATGAGGAACTTGGGAGGACAAGCATGTTTATTCTGCATGACTTCATATGTGGTGAACTCTTGTGCATATAGAGGAACATTTGATGCTTTGAAAATAGTAGGCATGGTTGGTGGTGATGCCGATGACGTACATATATGGGATCATTATCCCCAATTGCAAGGAAAGGTATACCTCCAAGATTATAAACTAGTAAATGATGCATTCTCGATGCATCTAGTCAGAACTATGGAGGAGGATAGAACTAAAAGGCTAAGCATGGAAGCTCAAGAAATTATCTATCGACATGGGGCTTGGTTTATCCAATTTGCTACATTTTCATATATTAGGATTGAAGGATTTGAGGGGAAGCCTCTAATGTTTCCAAGATACCCTACTAATAAGGTTGTTTTGATGGAATTTGTTAGACAAGCATCCACCATGGTTGAGGCCTATAAGGCACAGAAGAAGATTCCTCCAATTTTGTTTCTAGTATCTATGGGTTGGTATATGTGCCCAGATACAAAGAGCATAAAACATGCTATCGGGGGATTGAAATTGATGTATCTATAGCCATTTCCTTTGGCTAAATCATATGACCCCTATGGCAGGATGCAGAAGATTTTGGGGAAATAGATACATCAAAAGCATCTAGAGGATTTTTGGACTGATTGTGATGATGAGGCTGAGGTGAGAAGAAGGAAATATTAGAGACTCACCTTAAACCAAGTCAAGACCTTTGAATATATTTTAGTGCCAACACAATTACATAAAGATGATGGGAGGATAATGTCCAATTAATATGAGGACAAAAAGTTATATAATGACACCATATCGGACTTTGATCTCACACAACAAGAAGATATATCCATACATTAGATGATGAATGGGGTGATCCAGCTAACCCAAGCTTGGGTAGATGTAGAAATAGCCAAACTAAAGAGAAGATGCATAGCCCTTACTATTGATACCAAAAATAAGAGACAAGAGTTGTCTAATGAAGAATATGATGATTTCCTCACTAAAAAGAGGAAATCCAATGGGGAGAGCTTGCCCACAGAAAAGCAAAAGAAGATACCTCCTGAAAGTAAAGAAAGTGAAAATGAACCAAAGGGGGTGGTTGTAGAAAGGGTCATCACTAAGGCTATGGGTGCATCCATATCAGCTCAGGCATCTACATTAGCAACATAGCCTCCACCAGAAAAACCAAAAACTAAGAGAATTTTGAAACCGGATGCTGAGACTACAGAGATGCAAGTGGAAGGATAGATCCTGCAACCTGAATTGAAGGAGGGAAATCCTTTGGGGGAAGGACAATTAAATGAAGAACCCAAAATGATGACTTGCTGATAGCAAGCAAGAAGAGGAGGGGGATGCCACTAATGTCACCACCCAAGAAACATAGAACAACCATGATGAGAGATGTCCATAATGACCCTATCATGTTTAGAGGAGCTGTTGGTAAAGTTTTTAGTAAGGAGCTACATCATGATGTTCCACTTCCCACAATAGTTAAATTTAAAACTGGAAAGGTTGAAGAGAAAGCAAGAGAAATGCTAGGGACAAGTAAGGGCCTCCCTTTCTCCTTAGATGATACAGTGGATTTATTAGATGATGAGGTGGTCCAAGAGGTGACCGCTCAACATATGGAAACTCTAGTTGCCAACACTAGAATGACTCCTCATGGGACTCCATTAGCCCAGATGAGGGTGTTGGAAGAAGAAAAGCTGTTGGAAGAAACAAAACATGATAGTCCTGAAAAGGTGGCTCAACAAATAGGACTAGACAAGTTGGTTGATCAGGTTACTAGCCTTGTAGCCATAGACTTAGCCTATAGGGGTGACATAAGCCCAAGCAAGGATGATGGTACACCCAAGGAGCCTACAAGGACTCAAGTGACAGAGCATCCAAAGAAGGATAGTACTACTCTTGATCAAGATCAGGAACAACAAGAGACATCCATAGAACCAAAAATATCAGACATCCAACAAAAGAGTGGGGGTGATCAAAGCATGTCAGATATTGGTGTTGCTTAGGCTTAGGGAGGTACATCACTACCTCAAAATAAAGAAGATCAAGAGATGTTACTCAAAGATGTTCATAAAGAATAGAACATAGCTCCACTACATACCGAATGGGGAGATTCAAGAGAAATCTCAAGGACAAAAGATAAATCAGGTCAGGCAAAGCCTAAGACACAAAATATCAATGCACCTACAGGTGGAGAATAGGAAATGACCCATGATCAAGGTACAAATAAAAAAATAGAAGATATGACCAAGGGTGATCAGGGTGATCCCTGAAGGGAGAATACACAAGCTTCTCAAGAGGCTAAGATATCCTAGGGTGAACTCAATAAGAAAGAAGATGAAGTTCCAAAGGAGGAATCATAGAATGAAGCACAAGATCAAAATGTGGATATTCCATAGGATTTTCCTTTGTAAAGGGCAGCCCCTCAACAAGAAGAACTCCAACAAGATCCCCCTCATGATGACTTACATGAAGAAGAAATTAGGAAGGCACCTTCTCCACCAAGGATAGAAACTAATACTGGGGAGTCAGACACTTATGATAGAAACAAGCGCCACCAAGAATCTAGAGGTAACACACCTCATTGGCTTAGAAAGGAAATACATATAGAAAAAATATCAGAGGTCCAAGATTTTGATGTCTCAACCCTATTTGCTAAAAGCATGATGAAACCAAGAAGGAAAGCTAGGTTGACATCTTCTATAAAAAAAGATCCTACCACAGGTAGGAGGACCACACAAGTAGCCCTCCCCACAGTTGAAAAGAAAAAAAGGCAAAATACGCCTGGAGGAATTTTAGATCACAAACATTGATCTCGGTTTTTCCAATGAAGACTAGGAAGATCAAGGGGGGAAATATATTATTGATTCTTTAACCCAAAGGGTGAAGAAGGAAAAGGAGAAAAATAAAGTACATAAGGAGCACATTGCTCAATTACATTCTTTCATAAAAGGGTTAATTAACCCTGATCATACGCTAGTTGATCCTGCAGTCCCACTGACTATTATATTACAAGAGGAGGTCACCAAATTGGACCTAATGAAACATGAAGCAATGGTGATGGAGAAATGGATGTTTTCAGCACTCACTGGGGCTGAGGATGTATTAAGGACTTCTCTGTAGAGATGGAATTCTTTGAGAAACCTAAAGAGGAAGGTGGACAAAATGTAAAATGACACAGGTAGAAGGTCATTCCAATTGGAAAAGGACCTGGGTTCTCTAAATGAGATGAGAAGGATTGATCCACAAATTTTGGTAAGTAATAAGGTATTAGACAATAATACTGCCTTGCTCATAGGTATATGGTATGAAGATATCAGGTTTGAGTGTGATGTATTGAAGAAGTGCAGTGGCAAGCTCAGGGATATCAGTGTCAAACTACACAACATGATGACATATGAGGCAGAAACCCTAGAGGATTTGAAAGGGAAAATAGAGGGTAAGATTGAAAATTAAGATGCAGATTTTGCTATTAAGGCCATGCATAATAATTTCAAGATTGTGGTAGATGACCCCCTCACCCACTTGACAGAGGAAGTAATGAATAGAATCATGAGAAAAAGTTTAAAGTGGAAACATACAATGAAACATTAAATAGCAGGAAAGGCAAAATGGAAGCTCTCAAGGCTAAGTTCCAATCCCATAAACACGCAATAGTAAAAACTAAAATCCAAGATGGGGGAGAGGTTGATAAAATAGTGCAAGCATATGAATCAATCAGGATAGCATTAAAAGTCCACATGAAGAGAATGTTTATCAGAGTAATAGTGATAATGAAAGTGAAGAAGGTGAAGGGAATGATGAACAAGGAGGATGTGAAGGAGGGGATGAAGAGTAAATATAGATGTACCACTAAGTGAACATATGCATGACCTACTTATGGGTAGTGAATCATACAAATAGTTTCCAGTTGGTAACCTGTGCCACGAATGAAGGGTTGACTAAGTCATAGGAAGATTGTCAACCGTTGATCTAAATTGATAAATCTTAACCGTTGGTCAATTGTAACTACCTGCTCACCTTATTCTATAAAAGGTACAATTGTGTAATCTTTTACTCATTCAAAACTTAATTGAAATTTGATTGCCAAAGAATTCAGGACTCATTTCAAAGTTATTGTAAATGTACATGTTTTGCATACTTAATGAAAGAGAAGCTATTTTTATTACAAATCATTGTAAATTCTGAGTAATCTGTGAGTGGAATCTAGATATATGCAATTGATTAGCTATGTCCCTTGGAGTGCTTTTCAGTCTGCATTTATTGTTTTCATTCTTCATTCCTTTGAAGTTAGCATCAACCATACCTAGCCGTGGAACAACCTGGTGAATTATGGTTTGATTTCTTCTCTTCATGACTATATCCTGAGTGTATGTGATTCAATAACTAAAGGTTCACTAAAATTAGAAGTATTTCTTTGAATTTCATTATAAATCACCTCCATAATTACAAATAACACACAATCAAAAGCAAATAAACATAAAATATGCAGATATCTCATAGGAAATTGAAAATACAAAGCATATTTTGAATAGAAGCATGTCAACTTGATAAATATCATACAAATATAGATAAATATTTATGATAAACACATGAATATCTACTTGTAGACACATCATTTAAATAAATATTTAGTGTAGAAGAAAGTGTAAGTTCATGATGATCAATGATCAAAAGAATTGATCAAAATTACAAATATCACAATGATCTTTGGATATAGAGTAGAATTAACCTCTCTATGGAGTGAATTTACATGATATAGTGCAATATTGATCACCTAAGAAAACGTAAGACCTCTTGAAATGGAAAACATCATGTCACATCAACCTTTGAGTAACATCAGATGATTATGACCTGATCAACGGAGCCTTGGAGTCATCAGTTTATCTCAAATTGATTGTACTTTACAAGATAATAAAGGTTTGTTGTGCAAATTTTTATGTATGTTATTATGACTAATCATCATCATCAACAAGTACTAGCAAAGGACAGAGAACGGTGCAAGAGAAGGTGATGTGGAGGAAGAACCTTTAGGATCACCTTGTTGAGTAGGAAAACTAGAGAAAAGAGAATCATTAGTCATGAGGAGAGCCTTATTTCAAGTAGAAACAACTAAGGAACCACTACAGATGAAAAGTTTTTCCGAAACAAGATGCAAATCAGGAGGTAAATGTTGTAAGGCTATCATTTATAGTGGTAGCATAGTTAGTTTGGTTTCGAAAGATGTAACAAGTCATCTCTCATTTCCCAAAATTAAGCATCTTAATTAACATTAAGAATAAGGTCATGATTAACATAATCATAGTTAATCAAAGTAAGAATCAATAGAATAATCAAAATCAATATGCATATCTTTTCTAGATATTTCAAAATTGAAATTTACAACAAATCCAAAGATAACATATTAGTGAATACCTTTCACTATACAATTACAAAGTTTTTTCTCATGGCATCATTGATAGTTTACATATAATAATTGATTATCAAGTCATATAAAAGAATGTATTGCATCTGGAATTTTTACATCTATCTTCATAAGTCTTGGCTTATCTTCTGCTTGGGAAGGAGAGCATCACTTGAGTGCTTTTCCTCCAACCACAGACTGGTGGTCCCCCACACAACTTCCTTCCAAGAAGTTGCCCTACTCTTCATGAAGGGAATATATATAAGGAACCAATTGGTTTGCCATCTAAGTATCTAGTGTTTTTTTTCCTTCACAGTACTTCTTGCTCAAACAACTATAGATCCATTCTAACTATGTATGCCGCTACTAGAAGTATTATGTGATCTAGAGCACAACGAACTGACTAATGCATGCAAAGATGGATGCATTACTTTGGCCAAAGTTTTATATACATAAACATTTTGAAATGAATGTAGTTAAATATTCACACACCTCAACTCGACTTAGAAGGTGTCTCATCATAGAGTGTTCATAATTTGACCTCTCTAGGTCATAGAAAAGATGGGTTCAATTCACCCTTAGTCCACCTAACTTGGACTTTTGATTCCGATTCTAGGAGTGCATCCATTATTTATCTTATTGTGTTATGCAATAGGGAAATTGTGACTCCACATCACCCTTTACCCATACTTTCCTTTGCAAGATCATGGTTCCAATTTTTTTTATGACCATTCCCAGACTAAGTTTCTATGGCTACCTTGTTTCAAGGTTTTCATCAAATCACATTGACTATAACACATACCATTAAAAACATAAACTAACAACACATTTCTATATCGAGTGGTGCAACAATGCTCTGCTAGGGTTATTGGTTTTTCTAGGGTTTTGCTTTTCTGCTTTCCATGTGCTGCTTGGGGATGGAGGGTCCTGTAGGTGGCAGTACCTCTTGTATACGCCTAAAAATGACATGATTCAGTCTAAATAAATATTCTTAATATTTATTCCCTTGTAATTCTTCTATCAATAAATAAATATACAAATTTATTTATTTGATTCACATTCCTCTAAGTTAATTAAATATCAAAATATTTAATTACCTCTTCTAAAGTCAAAATTAAATAAAATCCGTTATTTAATTAAAATCTTCCAAACAATTAAATAATTCTTAATTATTTAATTAAAGCTAATTCTTCTTCCAAATTTAAATAAATCAAATCAAATTTATTTTAATTCTCTCAATCTCTAAAAATAAAATACAATCAAATATTTTATTTATTCTTCCAAATCATGCACAACAATTAAATAAATTTATTTATTTAATTTGATTTCTTATGTTCAAATATCTTCCAAAATCTTCTAAAAATAAGTCTTTTTCTTCATGCACACAAAATTAAATAATTTATTATTTAATTTCTCTCAAATCATACAAAAGCAAATCTCAAGTTGAGTTATCTATTCAATCAACCTTGTTTTTATCAATATCTCTTAAATTAGAAAAAAACTTTCTAATTTATGAAAAGTATGTCTTATCTTTAGAAAAGAAAGTAGTTAACTCAAATAAAATAGCTTTTGTGTGACACTTGTCTTCTTCCTATTTATGCATGTTCCTCAACTATTCTATATCATTGATCTTCTCAAGTCTTCTATACCATTGATCTTCATTCTCTCAAGTCTATAAATTGAACTCTATTCTTCCATTTCATTCATCTAAGCTTTAAGTATTATTACTCTGCAGGAATTACAGTGTGCCTTTGGCACCAATTCCTTCATTGCTTGTGATCACATTCGTTATTATGCACTACTACCATCATTGTGAAGCTCATCTTCATGGTGATATTATCATAGCCATTCTCAATTGACATTCTTGAAAGAAAACAAAGAAGTACACTCTCTGAGGGCCCTATTTCATACATGAAAGATTGATTGTGATAGGTGATCAATGGAAGCTACAAATTAAGGAGGTTTGCTTTGTTATTATTCATTGTTTATTAGAATCTCTTTTCTTCACCATTTCATTGAGTTTTGGGTATCTTGATATTTGATATTATTGATTATTCATTTGAATCCAATTTTCCCTTAACATTTTTGGCGCCCACCGTGGGGCCTAGCCCCAAATTTAACCCAAAAACTAACTTTTTGTGTTTTAGAAGCCATACATAGGAGGAAATAGTGCATCTGATACATCCTAATATGCATATACCATCTATTACAGTGCATTCATTCCTACAACGTATATAGTCTCTATTCTGATGCATATACCATCTGTTCCAGCGCATACACTCCTGTAGCGCATACAGTCTCTGTTACAACACTTTTACCCTCTGATACAGTGCATATACACTATTTTCTAGTGTTTTGACCTCTGTCTTAGTGTATATGTACTGTGACACTTTTGTTCTTTGTTTCTATGCATTTAGTCTATGAAGCGGCGCATCCATTTTAGGCAGTGATTTTTAGGGTTTCCTTGAAATTTTCACTAACGTCGACATCATTTTGCAGGAACTCTCTTGATCTATTTTGCAAGCTAGGTACTTGTTTAGATTCACATAGTTGCACTTGTTAGCTCACACTTTGATTTCTAACAAGAAAGTAAAATGGATGCTCATGCAAATCTCACATAGTTTTAACTAGGAAAGTGGTAATTGAATCATTGCTATCGTGCATATCATTGAATCATTACTATTGCTATCTTTTCAAAGTTAACAAATCATTGCTATCTGGATAAAATTGAACTCATCATTGCTATCTAGGTAAAACTAAACCATTGCTATCTCAACCATCACTTCAAAGTTAACAATTCATGCTACATGGATAAAATTGAACTCATCATTGCTATCTGGGTAAAACTAAACCATTTCTATCTCGATCTTCACTTCAAAGTTAACAATTTGTGCCATCTGGGATAAAATTGAGCACATCATTATTATCTTGGTAAAATTGGACCATTGCTATCTCGTTATCACTTCAAAGTTAACAAATTTATGTGCTTGCCCAAGTAGATAGTACATCTAGTTTTTCTCATTTTAACTAGGGGAAAAGAACCATTGTATTATGTGTTTTGGGAATGATACCAGGCCTATGCTCTCCCCTATCTTGGGTGACCAAAATTCTAGACATATCATTTTTGCATGTGTTTTCCTTTAGAGGGGCCTGCTCTTGGATACCGTTCATCCAAGTAGGAACGACCCTAAGTGGTAACAGGCTAGATGCCAAGCCCTTCCAAGCCACTATAAATAAATTGTGTTTGGAGTGAAAGCTTCAAACAATGAGTAAAGTTGTGTTATACTGATAGCCAATCTCCCCCAAAACCCTCCAAGGTGCAACCCTTGTAGGCTGGGAGACTCCATAACAAAGAGTAGTACTACCATATGTATAACCACTTGAATGGTTGCTTTTATTACTCATCCTTGTTTTAGTAGACCAAAAACCCCTATAATCTGGTGTAGGGAAGGGTGATTATTGCCTCCCAAAGATGCCTCACCTAGAGATAGGGAGAATTTGGTTTTATACTGTCCTTTGAAACTTAGGGTTGTACTTGCTTTCTTTTTAGTCCAAAAAGAGTCAAAAAATCACAAAAAATTAAAAAACCATAAAAATATTCTTTGTGTTTGATGTGTCTTCTTGCCATAATTTTAGAAAATTAGATCAAAAATACCTTATTACAACCAAAGTACAAAAAACATAAGAAAATTGCAAAAAAATTGCAAAAAAATTGAGAAAAACGAGAGCAGCGCATCCGTCCTCTATTACTGCACATTTGTGCTGACCTGCAGCACATCTGAATCAACTTAAAGCACTTTTATTGTCTGTTACAATGCATATACCTTTTACCAATGTGGCACATCTGTCCTAACTTATAACACATTTACCAGTTTTCACAGCGCATCTGTTCTAGCACATGCATGATAGTGAGCATTTGAACAATCTTTGAGAGAAAATTTTTATTAGTTCTAGTTACCCATTTCAGTCTAGTTTCAGATTCTAAGATTAGATCTCACCTTGTAGTCATTTTTTCCATCCATTTCATGTCAACAGTCTCTCTTTCATTGGTCATCCCATTCACCTTCTATCAGGTCTTCCTAGTCCAAAATCAAAGTATCCCATATTAGGTCAGCATACGCCCCTTTTGCGCATCACTTTGGATTCAAGTAACCCTAGTAGGTCACAGGACTTCTCTAGTCCCTACACAGTAAGATAGGTATCGAGTACTCTTACTAGTGACTATCATCTTGTATCAGTCATCTTACTTGGAATCATTGATCAAAAAAGTCCTTTGTCCAAATCTTGTCATAAGTATCCTATTCCCAACAGTCTCTATCGACATCTTACCAAAATCTCTAGTTTCATTCTACCTCATCCCTCGTCACCTTGCATGGTTCTTACTAGATCTCAATACAAAAAGCAACTCGAAATGGCCAGATCATCAAACCACATCATTACACCTCATGATAGTGATGAGGAAATCTCTCACAAAGAGTATGAAGGAACCCTCCAAGATCAAAAATTCCAAAGTTTGTTAGAGAAAGTGCTCCATGACAACCCTCACAAATATTTTTATTATCTTGCAAATCTTGGAATTAAACTCCCCATGGATTTTGATATAAGCACAATCCAAGAAAATGTGGAAGATAATCATGAAAAAGGAAAGAAAGCCATAGACCCAAATGCAGAGGATAATAATGAAAAAGGAAAGAAAGCCATAGACCCAAGCACTCCTATGGAAGAAATGAGGAAACAACTCAAGGGTCTAAAGCAACAAATGTCAGATCTCAAGATGGGTACAAACACTAAAACCTACTCTTTGGAAGATATTGCACTGTACCCCTTCGATAAAAGTTTAAACATGACACCATTTCCCTTTCGATTCGAAGTCCCTAAATTTGACAAATATAAAGGGAAAGGGGACCCTAGAGATCACATTAGGGAATTCAATGTAGCATGCATGGAAGTAGCTCACAATGAGACTTACTTAATGAGACTATTCCCTAGATCTCTAGGTAGTCAAGCCATGGAGTGGTTCTCACGGCTCCCACTGGGCATCAAGTCTTTTGATGAGTTAGTCAACAAATTCATCACACGCTTCTCATACAATATTGAACACGAAGTCTCTATTCTTGATTTATGCAATAACAAGCAAAAGAGTGGCGAATCATTCACCACCTTCTTACAAAGATGGAGACAACTAGCAAGCAAGTCCTCGTATGATGTACCAAAAAAGTAGTTAATGGAGATGTTTGTCCATAACCTCAACTCTAATCTTAGCTATCAAATACAAATCCAATGCCCTACTTCATTCTCGAAGGTCATTGAAATGGGATTGTTCATTGAAAAAGATATGATCGCCAAAGGGCAAATCAAGTTATACAAGGACACACCTACCTCCAACTACATGACTAACAAATCAAAGTTTTGGACTAAAAACAAAAATGTCGTCAACGATGGAGTAGTTGATATCAAGGTGGCAGCTCCCAAGCAACAACCGATATTTACTCTCAAAGGAGAGGCAACCAATGTTACACCCAATAAAACATTCTCTCAGGAGCCAAGACCATGGTTCAATTCAAATCCAAGGCAAAAGTTCACACCGCTGGGTGAGTCCCAAGAATCTACATTAAGGAAGATATTGGCTAACAATGAAATCTCTCTACCTCCAACAAGTGACTATGAGCCTCAAATTAAACCTCACTATTGGTAAGACACCGACTATTGTGAGTATCATAGAGGAAGGGGACATACAACCAACAATTGTATCCATCTCAAACATGTTATTCAAGATGTGCTTGATCAAAATCAAGGAGGTGCTCATCAACATACTTCTAATGAGACACATGTGGCTTACAGGGATCCACTTCTCAATCATGACAGGCTGTACAACAACAATAACCACAACAACAATAACAATGGTAACAACAACAATAGCAACAACAACAACTGCAATAGGCAAAATCAGAATAGTGGGAATAGTAATGCCAACTATGCAAGTGTGCCATTCAACTATACCATCAATTGCATATCAGAGCATGTCCTACAAATCAATGTGGTCACGCCCAACCACCAATCAGAGCCTAACTGAAATGATTGCAGTATCATTACCCGTAGTGGTAAAGTCACATTGAATATCGTCCCTCCAAGGTCGTCACCTTCTTAGTCTAACTTCCATCAGTATAGTGTCATAGACCAACTATGAAAGACTCCATCCCACATTTCTATCTTAAAGTTGTTGCGTCTATCTCCTTCCCATAAGGAGATTCTCAATAAAGCCTTAGTGGAAACCACTGTCCCCACTAACTTGGCCCAAGAGATGTTTCAGGCCATGGTAGGTAATCTGACCTCCTCAAGTACCATATCATTTACTGAACAAGATGACCTCTCAGTGTCTCAACCTCATAACACCCCTCTGCATATTAGCACCTTCATCCACAAGCACCACATCAAGAGGGTTCTCATTGATGGGGGAGCCAGATTAAATATTTGCATGTTAAAGCTAGTCCTTACATTGGGGTTCTCTAAAAATGTAGTTGATCCAAGGAAGAAGATTACTATCAAAGCCTATGATGAAGAGGAGAGAACTGCAAAGGGAATAGTAGTCTTACCAATAAAAGTGGGACCAATAATAAAAGATGTTGTGTGCCAAGTCCTAGATAGGGAGCTCACCTATAATATTCTCCTAGGTCAACCATGGATTCATGCCATGAAAGTTGTTTCCTCTACTAATCACCAATGCATAAAATTCCCGCATAATGGCAAGCAAGTCACCATCCAAGGAGACCCTGACCCCTTTCAACATTGCAACTCTATCCTTTCAAAACCTGATTGCATCATACCAAACAATAGAGCATCTACATCCCCTACCCCAAAGCATTATCATAGCTCTGAAGCTTTCTCATCATAGCCCAAAGAGCAGAAAATTACCATCAAAGAAAAAGGAGTAGGGGAATATTCCATAGAGCACAGTCTCAATCTAGCCAAGATGCCTTTATCTCCTAGATCCTTTGGTCGACCCAAGCATTTTCCAAAGCCATCTACTCCTCCTATACCTCCCACAGCTCCTTTTGTAAAATGGGGGACCTTGTCCGATGAAATAGAGGAAAGAGATATCTTACAATTGCTCTATACCAAAGAAGAAGAGAACATATAACAAGAACCACCTAGGCTCCTAATAGAAATCTATGGGCAAGGTAAATCTATCCTACATAGAATGGGTTATGAAGGACAAGGCCCCATTGGCCTAAGAAAAGAAGGAATCATAGAACCCATTCAACCTTCTTCATCCTCATTGGCTAGAAATACAAAAGGCCTAGGATATAAGGATAAGGGCAAAGCTAAAGAAAATGCTTGTCTAGTAGAAATGATCCATACGCTTCAAATGGATAGAGACACAGATTCTAATGAATATGAGTGGGATGAGTTGACAGAACATTCCTATGACAACAAAGAGGTTGATACCATTCAAACTTATAGCCCATACCGTGAGGGACAAACACTACCGAATAGGCTGTTAGAGTGTGATTTACCTATCTTTGAGAATACAACTTTTGAGGAAGGTTTGAGTTCTATCACAATAAACAACTTAGAGGAAAGTACCATCCTGAACGCTTCCCCTACCAATACTCCTAGTATATCCATTCAAACTATCAACAAATCAGATCTATCCTCTGACTCCCTCCCCCTTGTACATCCTGAGCTTATTGACTGGGAACTAAGAGGAACCCCTCAACTAGATATGTTCCAAAATGATGATGCTTTTATTGACTACATGGAACTTAGGGACCACCTACCCAAAGGAGATCATAAAGCTAGTTTCTCTATTGAACTTAATACCATGGCTTATTTTAGAGAGGGTGCTAAGCTTTCCAGTCGTAAAAATATCAAAATAAAAATTGGATATGACAGTGAAAACCACTCTATGGCAGTGTCAAGTCCCAAAACAGTAAAAAGAAAGGATGCATCCGAAGGTGAAAACCCAACTATGGCACCTGATGATGGAAGGCTTGACACTCTCCCCAATGGCATGCACTAGGAGAAGTCTCAGATTGTTGTGGAACCCATAGAGCCAGTTAACTTTGGAACAGAGGAATAGCCTAAGATCATTCACTTTGCTAAGTCTCTAACCCCACCAGAGAAGACTAAGTTTGTACCATTCTTCAAGAGAAAGCAAGTCAATTTTTCTTGGTCATATGCAGATATGCCGGGTTAGATCCACATTTGATTCTACATCATCTTCCATTAGATCTAGGAGTGAAACTAGTGAAACAAAAGCTTAGAAAGATGCATCCACACATAACACTGCTTGTAAAAGAAGAACTCAAGAAATTACTAGATGTAGGGTTTATCAAAGCTATAGACTATCCGAAATGGGTCTCTAACATAGCACCAGTGTCCAAACTTGATGGCTGAGTCAGACTATGCAATGACTTTAGAGATCTAAATAAAGCTTGCTGCAAGGATGATTTTCCATTGCCAAATATACATATCATAGTTGACTTAACAGTAGGGCATACCATGTTATCTCTCATGGATGGTTTCTCAGGATATAATCAAATCAGGATAGCACCAGAAGACCAACATAAGACAACTTTTACTTGTCCATGGGGCACTTTCTGTTGGAATGTCATGCCATTTGGGCTAAAGAACGTAGGAGCCACATATCAACATGCTATGACCACTATATTCCATGATATGGTGCACGTAACAATGGAAGATTATGTAGATGATATCCTGGCTAAGTCACTCACAAGAGAATCACACCTGGATGTGTTAGAGAAGGTCTTTCAGAGACTCCAGCAATTCAAATTTAGGTTGAACCCAAAGAAATGTGTGTTTGGAGTCACCTCAGGCAAGCTCCTAGGTTTTATTGTATCAGCAAATGGAATAGAGATGGACCCTGCCAAAGTCAAGGCTATTATGCACATGCCACCACCCAAGACTCTTACTCAACTAAGATCTCTATAGGGCAAGCTAGGAAATCCATAGATTCATATCACAACTGGCAGACAAGTGTCAACTATTCAGTCATCTCCTGCACAAGAATATTCCATTTAGATGGGATGAGAAATGTGAAGAGGCATTCAAAAAATTGAAAGAGTACCTTATGAATCCACCTATTCTCATGCCTCCTATCCAAGGCAAACCATTGATACTATACATATCTGCTACACCAACAGCTCTTGGGGCTCTTCTAGCACAACAAGATTATGAAAATAAAGAAAAAGTTGTCTACTATATCAGTTGCACATTGGTGGGCTATGAGTTGCAATACTCTCAGATAGAAAGATCATGTCTTGTGGTAGTTTTTGCCTCCCAAAAAATCTAACATTATAGGCTTGCACATCCAGTCAAACTTATTGCAAAAATGGATCCATTGAAATACCTACTAAGCAAAGCAACTCTTATAGGTTGCCTAGACAAATGGGTAATGCTCCTAAGTGAATACGACATTGAGTATGTAGATAGAAAGGATATCAAAGGGCAAGTCATTGCTAATCAGTTAGTGGATACACCATTACAGGACACCATGCCAATGCAATTTGAATTTCCAGATGAATCCTTATTCAATATATCAACACATTCCTAGAAACTCTACTTTGATGGGTCCTACACAAACCATGGATTGGGGGTAGGAATCTTGTTTGTAACTCCTCATGGAGACACCATACTAAAGTACTATCGTTTATTATTCCCATGCACCAACAACATAGCAGAATATGAAGCTTTAGTTATTGGCCTCAAGATGGCAATAGAGTGGAAAATCAAAGAGCTACATGTCTATGGTGATTCTCAACTAGTGATAAAGTAGGTCAATGATGATTATCAAACCAAAGATGAAAAGCTTGTCCCATACAAGCAGATGGTTGAAGACTTTAAGGAATACTTTGTGATAATCTCTTTTGAGTAGATACCTTAGATTAAGAACAAACTAGTAGATGCCATGGCGACCATTGCCTCTCTTCTCAAGATACTTGAGAATGAGTCACAGTATGAATTCTTAGTGGAAACAATTCAGCAACCAGCTTATGATCTTCCTGAAATCCATTCGATATGCCTTTTAGTTGGATCTGATTTACCTTGGTATAGTAAGGTTTACACTTACCTCAAGGACAACGCCCTCTTACAACTTATCTTCAAACTAATGATGAACCTTTATATGCGAAACATCTCACTATACCATTATTGCCGACACCCTATATCGATGTGGTCTAGATGGTACTTTACTCTGTTGTTTAGAACGATAAGAATCCCAAACCACCTTACAAGACGTACATGAAGGGATCTACAGAACACACTCTAGTGGTCCTTCCTTAGCTAAGAAACTCATGTGTTTGGGTTTTTACTGGCCAAACATGGAAATAAATTCATATTAGTTTGTGAAGAAGTGCAAGCAGTACCAAATACATGGGAATCTGATACATGCACTAGCTCAAAAGTTGAGACCTTTAACGACACCTTGGCCCTTTTGCCAATGGGGACTTGACCTTGTGGGCAAGATCCATCCACCCTCATCTAATGGCCATAAATTCATAATAATCGCCACTGAGTACTTTACCAAGTGGATTGAAGTCATTCCCCTCACCACCATCATAGGTAAACAAATCTCCTCATTCATCCTAAATTACATCATCTATAGATACAGAATTCCTTCATCCATTATCACGGATAATAGAAGACCCTTCAAAAACTAGGATGTCTAAGAACTCTATGACTGATTCAAAATCCAACACCATTTCTCCACACCCTACTACCCCCAAGGCAATGGTCAAGCTAAAGCATCCAACAAGACCATCTTGAAACTCCTCAAGAATAGAGTCAATGATGCTGGTCATGATTGGCACATCCAACACAATCCCGCTCTGTTGGCCTACATAAACAGTATACGCACTCCCACAGGTGCTACACCTTATGCCCTTGTCTATGGCTCAGAAGCTATCCTCCCCATAGAGGTCAAATTACCATCTCTTAGGGTGTCGTTAAAAGGTCTCATATCAGATGAAGAATACAGAGTTTCTAGATTGTAAGAACTAGAGTTGCTAGAGGAAAGGAGACAGAAAGCTTTTGATCATCTCAAAGAATATCAACAAATGATGTCACAAAGCTATAACCATAGAGTTCATCCAAGGGTCTTTAAGGTTGGAGATCTATTACATAAGGAGAATCCCCACAATCAACAAGATAGGGAAAAGAAAGGCAAGTTCAAACCCAACTGGCTTGGGCCTTATGTGATCATAGCTTCTTATGGATTGGGGACATATTAGTTAGCAACATTAGAGGGTGAGCTGTTAGATGACCCGATCAATAACATGCATCTTCATTAGTAGGAGAACCCCAATATAAGGATGGCATAAAATACAAAAAAGATAAAAAAATTAGAAAAATACAAAAAAATAAAAAAATTAGAAAAATACAAAAAAAATCACAAAATTAGAAAAATGCAAAAAAAATTGTCCTTTGGTGAAAACCTAGCAAATAGGCACCTTGGATAGGTATCATGATGAAAACCTAGCAAACAGGCATCATGTTTACTTTCTAGCTTTCGTGCAAATAAAAGCAAGTGGTGAAAACTTGGTAAACAGGTGTTACTTGTGATAAACCACTTCCTCCATCTTTGGGAAACCAATCACCTTGTGTGTATTCTTCCTCGCATCCCATTCGATCCATGTCTATTCCATAATAAATCCTAACGATCACCTATCATGGCTTGATACTCTATCTCTTTGTTGCCTTGTCAACTAAGGTTTTATCCCATATCCTATCCATAGTTTCAGCCTAGCATAGTGTCTCTCGTTAGTATCCATAGTCCAAGTCCATGAACTATGTTGCCTCTGTGTTGTCACGTAGGCAAGGCCATTTCTCAAATGCACCCCTGAGGCTCCCACTATCCCATCCATCCCATGTCTAGTCCTTCTATCTATCTGAGTTCACACCACTTTCTATCGCCTAGGTCTTAGGTCCATTAGGGTTCACCTCGAACTGTGTTACCTCTACGTCGTCATGTAGGCAAGGCCATTTAGAAATGAGCCCCCGAGGCACCAGGTCAGTCCCTTAGGGTCCGTCTCACCAATAAAGATTGTGGAATCTTCTCACCAGGCAAGCAAGCACAAACAAAACCTACTCTTTTCAAGTAGAAATCTTGACGCAGGACATTAACCTATCCAACGCAAAGCAAACAAACTCCTAAGGCCTTCTAAATGATTTTACCCAAATTATGGCAAGAAACAAACACATCTAAATGCAAAAATGTTTTGTGGATTGGAAACATGGTTAAAAATACAGAGTCTTGATTTTTTCTATCATGCCATTCTATGCTACTTGAGGATGCCAAAAGCTAGAGATGCTATGGTGGGGGCATGATTATTTTCTTTTTTGTTTTTTGTGGATTAAACTTTAGTAATGTGAAGCCTTGTCTAGAGACATGATCGACAAAAGATCATCGAGGACATCTAAGGTCTAAACATGAATGGGGGCAATCCTTGACTATTGATACGCAAGAAATACTCAGGTCATCTCAGTTCAATTATACCTAGATGCTTGTATTAACTTGCTAAATCAAAATCCATGTAAGCAATGCTTAGGTCATCTCGGTTCAATTACACCTAGATGCTTGTATTAACTTACAACATACGGAAAAAGTACCAATTTTTTCCCCTAATGATGAAATAAGCACTTCAAAATACTTGCACCATCAAGATGTCAAAAGAAAAGCATCCATCATACACCCATTATACATCCATACATCCATATTCCATACAATAAAGAGATCCAAACAATGCAGAGTAATAATACAAAGTGAAGCTTGTGAATCTTTCTATCAAGTCATTCTTTCAATCAATCTTCTACCTATCATTCATATCATCTTTGTGTCGATAGAGTACATTTGGACATCACAAAAACATAGCATATAGTTGCATATCATATCACGTGAGATAGTCATTTACATGATTAAATCAGTTGCATACATAATAAAGTGCATTAGGTCATCCATATACATTTTTGCAATCATCATATAGTGTCAACAGAGACAAAAATCAAAAACATAGATAAGTACATCACATAAATTGCATAAATCATATAGATACCTTTTTTTCATTCACACACATTAGAGACATATCAAGTAAAACATCTAAGTCTACATTAGGTCATATACCATCACATAGCATCATATGAAAATCTGCATTAGATAACATCATATAGCATCAAGTACGCATCTAAGTCTGCATTAGACAAACACATACATCACATCATACAATAGCAATGCATCATAACTCATACATATAGAGGAAAATCAAATAGCTACATCATCATATAAATATCATAAAACACATGTCCAAATGTACGAAATCAAGTAGTCCATCTCTGAGTCAATGTCATATACAATAAATACATCCCAGGGATGGTGATACATGTCTCAAAATACAAAAATGGTACATAAGTATTTCTAGCTATCTAAGCCATCAAAAAGGTGCATGTGGGATCCAAAATATACAAGTCTCTACTATCCCTACTATTGTGGATAGCTGCTCCTAGTAGTGTCTCCTCCTCCTCTACTGGCCCCAGACTGTTGTGGGCCCATCACGGAGGCTCCTAACCTCGATCCACCTGCTCTCTGGGAGGCCATGGATTGGTTCCTATAGCTTGGAGCCCTCTGACTAATGAGCACGACACCATGGTATAATCCTTAGTAGTACTGTGTCTGAGCCTGTGCTCTAGCAAGCTCACCATGCACCTGTGCTAGATGCCCCCGTACCTACTCCAACTCTATCTATACCTAACCTAACTGTGTCTGTGCCTGCACCAGCCGTGCCTGTGCCTGCTGCACATGTCCAACCAAAAAATTGCTCGTTCCATCTGTCCCCAGGGCTACCACTGCGGTATCCCATTCTACTCAGATAACTCGTATCTGCACATCTACCATATCTCTCTCTCTAGTGAGCCCCACAATAAACTCTGCATCTATCTCTCACCGGGCATTAGCCATCCTAAGCTATGCCTGCAGCTACCTAACTATCCTCTCAAAGTAGCTATAACCCTCTCCTGGACATCTACCTATGCTGGACCCTAGGCTACAGTGCCTATCCCTGCCCCTGTGGCTGGGGTCCCTATTGCTTTGCCACCTACTGAGGTGGTGGTATCTGTACCTGCAGTGCCTGCTGTGGTGCCTACTATTTGACCTATGGTGGCACTACCTGCTGAGCATGGGAAGGTCCCTCGCCAGATCTCCTCCTCTATCTAGGCCTGCCTCCATCATCTCCACCACCCCCACCTCCTCCATTATCTCCCCCATCTCTGCCACCTCCTCATCCACCTCTCCTCCTCCTCCTCCCCCTCCAGCCAACCTAGCCCTCATCGTCTGAATCCACCTCGTCTATCTGAGGCACCAGCTCCCCAAGCCCTGAATATCTCAGAAATGGGTGGGAAGTGAACCAATCCTCATAATCCTAGGTCATCCCAGCATCTGCAATCACCCTCCTCATATCCTAGGTGACGTAAGGCATCTATCAAAACTCTGCCAGTGCCTCCTCATAGGATGCCATCGGTCCCCATCTGAGCCTCTCAAAACAAGTCCTTGTAAATCAGGCCTACCCCTGTGGCATGCCCTGCCTTCTCCTAAACTGTCTCTGTACTCGGTTGACAATCTACCACTCTAAGATAAATCATGTCTGCCCTATCAACCACCACGTCTGATAGTAGTAGGGTAGCTCATCTGCCTCATCCTCCCATGGCTCGCAATCTAGGTATGGCCTCCAGACGATAATGTCTACTCCATCAAAAGCATGCCATCAATACTCAAGCTTCCCCAGCCTATGCTGGGAAATCACTCTTGCATAACCTTAGTTGTATGGATCTCCTCTGTGTCTGTCAAACACACAAATCAGTCTCATGATCGCTATGTGCTCCCATAGTCAAAACTATAGCAAAGACACACCTATAGATAGGCTCACATGCCTATGATATACCACCTGATGCATGTCATGGTATAGGTGCGCTAGTACGCAGACACCCCAAGCATACCAGGTGCCCTCTATCACCATCCTCTCCATGATCAGACCCCATCTAATGGGGAACCCATGTGATCTCCTATTAGGGCATATAACGCCTCTGATCAGTCCTGCTACAATCCCTAGGAAGTAGTCATAACAATCATAAATATCCTGCCAAGAGATGACCTGCCTGACCAGCTCGGGGTCATTGAACACTCGCCTACACTCAACAAGTTCTGCGTCTCTCTATGGATCATACTCTACAAGGTCACCCTAAATCGGCAAATGGAGAATCCTATACACATCCTCCAAAGTAATGGTCATCTCACCAGTAGGGAAGTTGAAGGTCCCATCCTCACTGTGGAACCTCTCCACTGCTGCAGTTAGCAACCCGCGGTTCACCCAAACCTCAGGCATGAAGCAAACATAATCAAGTCCCATCGCGCCAAGTGCCTCCCTATCCATCTCAGTCAACATGTATCTCTGCAACATAGGCATAGGGAACTACTCCCTAGATTGAAGTGTATCTTGAATGTCCTCCTACACACATGCAAAGCAAGGCATCAACCAAAAAGCTGCAAGTACCATACTCAACATATATATAGAAGCATATTAACTAACTTAGCATATCAACTTGATCAAAATAGCACACTATATCTCTTGACTAGATTCTTGCAATCTCGGAGATAGCTTATTGATTGACGCATCGAACAAGATGCCAATCGAATCAATTTTGTTAAGTAAACTACCTATCTATATCATATGTGCCATAATAGGTGGTATATGCACCATTTCCTAGCAAATGTGCCATTTCTTTACAAATGCGCCACTTCTAACAAGTGCACCGCAAGAATCTATGCATGCGCCATCTTATACTGTAAATGTGTTGTCCAGATGAAGGCACCGCTACATACCATAAATGCGCTATAGAATTATGCATGTACTTCCTAGACTCATGCATGCACTACTTGAGTATATGCATCATTCTATATCATACATGCGCAACAAAACTATGTATGCATAGTTTTGCGTGGCATATGTGCCACACTGTGTTTCAGTGCATTTGTCTATCCTATTTTTCTCCTAGCATTTATTGCTATCAAACTCGACCCTAGGGGAAATTTTTTGAGATACATACCGGGGGTCCTACCTCTACTAGCCGGTCGAATCGACAAACGCACTCGAATTGATGCTCCTCACGTGGAATGTCTATCCTCATGCTGACTACTCTATGCTCTATGCTCCTCTAAGCTCTCCAAAGCAAATCAAACTAAGACAAGTGTGCAAATGAATTGTCTTGTGGACCTAGCTCCTATATATAGCATACAAACCCTAATCTGGCTATGTGGTGACTACGACTACTTCCCACACCTGTTTCTTCAATTCTCCCCCTATTTCTCTGAAACGCATCCTGTTTTCATCAAACCTAACCATGTTTTCCTTCATCTTCATGAGATTGTCAATCTCACGTCCTTCTGCCTTCTTCCCGTCCAATCTCCCGATGGGGCATCCTGTCATCATAACCTGTACCAGGGCAAACTGAGGCATGTATCATTATTAGACTATTTATTCTTTGAAGCAACATTGTAAACTGCATTGCATCAAAGAGGGGCAAAATGTATACGCCTAAAAATGACATGATTCAGTCTAAATAAATATTCTTAATATTTATTCCCTTCTAATTCTTCTATCAATAAATAAATAAACAAATTTATTTATTTGATTCACATTCCTCTAAGTTAATTAAATATCAAAATATTTAATTACCTCTTCTAAAGTCAAAATTAAATTAAATCCTTTATTTAATTAAAATCTTCCAAACAATTAAATAATTATTAATTATTTAATTAAAGTCAATTCTTCTTCCAAATTTAAATAAATCAAATCAAATTTATTTAAATTCTCTCAATCTCTAAAAATAAAATACAATCAAATATTTTATTTATTCTTCCAAATCATGCAAAACAATTAAATAAATTTATTTATTTAATTTAATTTCTTATCTTCAAATATCTTCTAAAATCTTCTAAAAATAAGTCTTCTTCATGCACACAAAATTAAATAATTTATTATTTAATTTCTCTCAAATCATGCAAAAGCAAATCTCAAGTTGAGTTATCTATTCAATCAACCTTGTTTTTATCAATATCTCTTAAATTAGAAAAAAACTTTCTAATTTATGAAAACATGTCTTATCTTTAGAAAAGAAAGTAGTTAACTCAAGTAAAACAACTTTTGTGTGACACTTGTCTTCTTCCTATTCATGCACCTTCCTCAACTATTCTATACCGTTGATCTTCTCAAGTCTATAAATTGAACCTTGTTCTTCCATTTCATTCATCCAAGCTTTAAGTATTGTTACTCTATAGGAATTACAGCACACCTTTGGCACCAATTCCTTCATTGCTTGTGATGACATTCATTACTATGCACTACTACCATCATTGTGAAGCTCATCTTCATGGTGATATTATCATAGCCATTCGCAATTGACATTCTTGAAAGAAAGCAAAGAAGTGCACTCTCTGAGGGCCCTATTTCATACATGCAAGATCGATTGTGATAGGCGATCAATGGAAGCTACGAATTAAGAAGGTTTGCTTTGTTGTTGTTCATTGTTTATTTAAATCTCTTTTGTTCACCATTTCATTGAGTTTTGGGTATCTTGATATTTGATACTATTGATTATTCATTTAAATCCAATTTTCCCTTAACACCTCTAATCCCCTACCCATTACAGACACTACTAGGCCTACAAACTAGAAAATAGTTTTGACGGGATAGGTGGAATCTCCTAAGAATGGATAGACAATGGTTTGTCAGCATAAAGAGATGGCTGAAGGGTCTTCCCTTGTGGTTCTTGATAATCTAGTGGATAGGATTGTCACTTCTATGGATCTTGCCCTGGTCGGCAAGTTTTTCTCTCTCCGTCCCAGCATTGAGATGGTTTGCAAATGGGCCTCCAATCGTTGGCATGTTAAAGGCAGTGTGACTATTGTGGGTATGGCACTAGGGCTATTCCTTTTTTGCTTTACCAACAAAGAAGACATGTTAGCTATCTTGTCTGGAGGACCATGGCTTTATGGTACACATTCACTTTCTTTGGGCTATTGGAAACTAAGGTTTGACCCTAGTACGAATCTCAATAAAACTACCCTGGTTTGGGAATGTTTTCTTGGCTTTCCCTTAGAATACTGGGATGAATCTATTTTTAGTTCTATTGCTAATACCTTTGGTAATTTTGTTACCCTTGATAACTCCACACGCACCGAATCTCTCTTTGTTTATGCAAGATTTTGTGTTAATGTGGAAATCAATAAGACTCTGCCCATGTTCATTGACATTAGCTCAAAATTTGGCATCTAGAGGCAACCCATTTCATATGAGAATTCCACAACTTACTGTTAGAATTGTAAGAGGAAGGGGCATCTCATCTCGCATTGTAAGTTCAAGAAAGATGAGGAAAATATTAATAAGTAAATCACTGTGGAGAATAAGGAGGCGACCTTAGTTAGTGCTGAGCACTCAAAAGAAGATTTTGCTCTTAATACCGATCAAGAGAAGGATCAAAACCTTCAATCTCAAGATGTTCCACAACCAACCTTGGAAGAAGGTGAGATTTTGAATCAAGTTAAGAATATTCAGT
Organism: Cunninghamia lanceolata; assembly: GCA_027924645.1. Lineage (NCBI taxonomy): Eukaryota > Viridiplantae > Streptophyta > Pinopsida > Cupressales > Cupressaceae > Cunninghamia > Cunninghamia lanceolata. Next base: position 11,401,693 of record BSBN01000377.1, read on the forward strand.
TAGAGGTTGGTAACCTTGAAAAGCCCCAAATTGAAATTGATAAAGTTAAGGAAACCCAAATGGGTTTTGATAGGGTTGAGAAGGCATGTGTTCAAGTTGAGGAGACCCAGTTGGGGAATGACAGAGTTGAGGGGACCTAGATGGGATTTGACAGAGTTGAGGAGACCCAAATGGGTTTTGACAATTCTGAGGAGACCCAAATAAGAATTGACAAAGTTAAGGAAACCCAAATGAGATTTGAAAAAGAGGTAGAGTCACATATGGGTTTTGACAGAATTAAGGAGACCTAGTTGGGGTTTGACAGAGTGGTGGAGACTTAGGATGATGAGGTAAAGTTTGTGACCTTATGGTCTTCAGTCCAAATAAAGTCTCACCCTTCTCTAGGGAAACTCACTTCGGGTTTTCTCAAAGGAGGGTTATTTCCTCCTTCTCCAAAGAAGCATTCTAATCATTCTATAGCTTCTCCAGGGGTAGCTATTGCTTCATTGAGTGACCATGAAGAGTGGACATCTCAAAAGAAAAAAATATGCAAACCAAAAAAGACTATTGATGTTGGTTTAGATTCTTTGAAGCGTAGACCTTCATTGAGAGAAACCAAGCAAAGAGAAGCAACTAGGGAGATTGTCAGTGGAAAGGAGAAGACACTAGAGAATCACCCAAGAAAATTATTTAAATGAAAGTCCTTTCATGGAATATGAGGGGACTTAATAACCCTCAAAACAATTTGAGGTCAAAAATTGTATTTTTGATCACAAAGTGGATATCCTTTTACTTCAAGAAGTTAAAATGTCTGAAGAAGGTTTCAATCTGATTGCTGATAGAATTTCACCTAATGTTTCCTTCTACATAAGCCCTGCTGTTGGTGCATCTGGGGGAATTGTGACTATGTGGAATGCTTCAAATTTTCAAGGTAAACTTTCTTTCTTCAACAAAAATTGCTTGGTGATTGAATTCTCTTTGCCTTCCTTTAAATGGAGTCTGGTTACTGTTTATGCCCCTAACACTAGGGTCTTAAGGAAAAATCTTTGGGAGGATTTGTCTAATTGACTCTCTTCTTATCTTGATTCATATTGGATGCTGGCAGGTGATTTTAATACCCCTCTTTATCCTTCTGAAAAGACTGGGGGAATTTTGGACTACTCTGATAGTATGTTGGACTTTGCTGATTTGATAAATACTTTTGGGCTTATTGATATTGATTTGATGAACCAAAATTTCACTTGGACAAATAGGAGGAAAGGGGACCAAATGATTCAAGTGAAGCTTGACCGATTTCTTATTTCCAATAATTGGCCAAACATTGCCTCCCTTAAATTGGCTACTCTGCCTAGGACTGTTTCTGATCACAATCCTCTCATTCTGGAATGGGCTAATCAAAAGAGAAGATGTCCTTTTCCTTTTAGATTTAACACTATGTGGATTAAACATCATGATTTCAAGAATCTTCTTTCTAGATGGTTGCAACTTTAGGTTGTGGGCACTCCTATGTTGAGACTTTTTAAAAAAGTTGATGCATGTCAAGAGAGAAGTTTATGGTTGGAACAAATACAATTTTGGAAACATTTTTTCTTAGAAAAAGATTTTATCCAATAAGCTGGTAGATATTCAATATAAGATTGTTCAAGGAGATACTTTTGATATTTCTTTCCATTTAGAAAAGGACTTAATTAGAGATTGGAAGAATTTAATGTCTAGAGAAGAGCTATTCTGGAAGCAAAAATCTAGAGTTCAATGGCTTAAAGAAGGTGACCGTAATACTACTTTCTTTCATGTTTCTACTTTAAACCATAGAAAATATAACTCTATTTCTAGAATAAGATTGGAGGATGGTAGTATGATTACTGATGATAAGGAGATTGGGGATCATGCTGCCAGCTTCCTTCATAATTTGTTGTCTGAACAGGGATCGAGTGCTGATAACTCACAGGTTGTGAATTAGCTTCTAAATAATATCCCTTCTCTAATTTCTAAGGAAGATAATGCTGGTATTTTAAAGCCTATTTTTGAGGAAGAGGTTCATACAATGATCTTTTCTATGGTCCCTTTCAAAGCTCTAGGGCCAGATGGTTTTCCCCCCATTTTCTTCCAAGAATTTTGGGACATTATAGGATATGATGTCACTAATGTTGTCAAAGATTTTTTTAGAACTGGTAAACTTTTGAAACAACTCAATAATACCCTTATTGCCCTTGTTCCTTAGAAGCCCAACCTGGAGATGCTAGCTGACTTCAGGCCTATTAGCCTTTGCAATACCATTTACAAAATTTGTACCAAGCTTCTGGTGGTCAAAATCCAACCTCTTCTTGATAAAATCATATCTCCCTCACAAAAGGGTTTTGTTCCAGGGAGATAGATCTTAGATATTGTGATAACTACTCATGAAACTATTCACTCAATGGATAAGAGTCATATCCTAGGTATGGTTTTCAAACTTGATATATCTAAAGCTTATGATAGGGTGTCATGGTAATTTTTATTTAAAATTATTTAGAAGCTTAGGTTCAATGATGAGGTTTATCTTCTCATTAAGGAAGCTATTACTACTATTAAATACCTAGTCCTTGTTAATGGAGTTCTAAGGGGTTTCTTTTCTCCTTCTAGGGGAATAAGACAAGGAGTTTCTTTGTCCCCCTATCTTTTTATTATGATAGCTAAAGCTCTTGGTAAATCTATTTACAACAATATCAACTCTAAAGATTTAACTTGGATTGAACCTACCTCTTCTCTATCTCCTATGCCTATCCAGCAATTTGTTGATGATACCATTCTTTTTGGCATCTCCTCTATTTTAGAGGCCTCCAGATGGAAATCTTTACTAAATGATTATGCTATGGCTTTTGGTCAGCATATTAATTTTCAAAAAAGTAATGTGTTCTTTTTCAATATCCCATGGGATCTCCAAAGAAAAATTATCAATATCCTTGGTTGTGCAATTGTTGACCTTCCTTCAGTCTATCTTGGTCTACCTTTGACTACTAAGGAAGTTTCTCTGGGTTTTTGGCATAATATTCTTGAAAGAACTCAAAAGAAATTGTTGGGATGGAAAGGAAAACTTTTAAGCAATGTGGGAAAATGACAGCTTCTGAAGGCCTCTCTTCAAGGTATACCTACCTACTTTTTATCCTTATTTAAAATACCCAAATATTTAGCTGATAAACTAGAGAAAATTTAGAAAACTTTATTGTGGACTAGAACTGAATAAAAAAAGAGACTTTCTTTGGTCAAATGGGATAAAGTCTTCCTTCCTAAGTCTCATGGTGGGCTCAACATTAGAACCATTCAAAATATGAATAAGGCTTTGTTGTCCAAGATTATTTGGAACTTCTTAAATAGGGATATTGACTAGCGTCTTATTATAAAGGCTAACTACTTAAGAGACATTGACATATATTCTTTCCTTAATCAGGAGGGCCTTCCTCAAGGATCTGTTATTTGGAATAAAATTATTAAATCCAGAAGTCTTATCAACAAGGGTATCAAATGGAAACTTGGTGATGGATCTCTTATAAATTTTTGGGAAGATCCTTGGTTAGGTGAGGGTCCTCTTTCCAAACAGTTGGGCAATGATGTTATTAGTGTTCTTGCCAAACAATTTTTTTGGCAACAAAGTTAGTCATTATATTCATCAAGATCAAGGGGCTAAAAGTTAGAAAAATCTGCTGGAGTGTTGTGCCAATAATCCAAATCTCCTTCATGGGGCTAATAAAATACAACAAATTCTTCTTAATACCAGGATTCCTCTTTTTTCTAGAAATGATCAACGTTTTTGGTCTGCTGACAAAAAGAGGGGTTTTTTAGTCAAATTTGCTTACCATTTGCTGATCAAGGAGGAATTTAAGAATGATATCTAGAGGAAGGTCTAGAATTGTAAACTCCTTCTAAAGGTAAACTTTTTCTAGTGGACTATTGTTCATAATAAGATTTTGACTTAGGACAATCTTCAACAAAGGGGTATGCCACTGGTTAATAGATGTGTTATGTGCTTGAAAGAAGAAAAATCTGTCTCTCATCTTATATTGCATTGTGAATTACAACTGAGATATGGAGTAAAGTCTTGTTGAATTTTGGTTTACAATGGGTCTGCAATAAGGAAATAAAAGATCTCATTCTTAATTGGATCCCTCCTCTATCCCATCCTTGGCTAGTAGAATTATGGACTCAAGCTCTTCCTTTTGTTGGAAAGAAAGAAATAATAGAATTTTTAGAGAAACTATTCAAAATTCTTCACAAGTTTTCTATTCTTTTTTGAAAGCTCTCCTGGAGAATGTTTCTAATTCCAGCATCAAAATTGCTGACAAACCTCTTACTCAACATGAAGTCCTTATGGCTTCCAACTGGGGGATTGTGAATCAAATTCCATCTTTTGATGATTCTAAATGCATTAAAAGATTAAACACTATTTGGACTCCCCCTAACCCAGGTTGGTTCAAATTGAATTTTGATGGAGCTGCTAAGTCAAATGGAAAGGCTAGTGGTGGAGGAATTATAAGGAATGACATAAGAGCTCTAATTGTTGCTTATGCTAGAGGAATTTGTAACCAAAATAATAACTTTGCTGAGTCCTTTGCTCTTTTATGGGGTCTCAAGTTGGCTATATCACTTAATATCCACCAGCTTCATGTTCAGGGTGATTCCAAAATTATTATTGAGGCTATGTCTAAAGCCTCAGAGTGTGGTTGGCAACTTAAGGATATAGTGTTTGATATTCAAACTCTTTCACAGACTATTCCTATCATTTCATTCTCTCATATTTATAGAGAGGGCAACACTATTGCTGATAGCCTGGCAAATTTTGGTCAGCAATTTCAAAACTGGCGTTGTTGGCACCAACTCCATAATATCCTGTGTCAGATTGGGGATATCATTCAAAAAGAACAAGTTACTATATGATGATTACTCATCATTTCACTTGACTTATCTACATGGTCAGTTCTTTAATTTAGGGCATACTGATTAGACACTCTATAAATGATGAGAGTGAGATTAGATAGCTTTGCATGCATGTGAAGGATAGCCGATTAATAAGGAAAGATTATGTAAGGACCTCAGGTTATTGTCATAATGATTTCCCTAATTCTAATTGCGTCCTCTTTGCCTTTCATACTCATTGCACTGTGATCAAAGTCTCTCGATTTTCCCATAGCATTGATAGAAGTGTTCTAGATAATAACTCTACGTATCCCTTCTCCAGGGTTATTCAGTTTCACTAGTTTTTCATCATGGGTGGTGATAGGATTAGAACTGAACCTAACAACTATAGAGAATTTAAAGAGAATGCCTTGGTCTGGCATTATTGTAAAGAAGGAGGAGTCACCCCATTCCTTGAATGTTTGAATGGACATGATGAAAACCTATCTATTCAATTTGCTCAGTCATAGGATAATCGTAAGGTGCAAATTGGGAATGTCAGTTTCGTGGTTTCTGAGAATGAAATTGCTATGGCTATGGGTCTTTCTCCAAAAGGTATGAAGATACATAAAAAGTCTAGGGTTTTGGATGCTCAGAATCATAAACTATTTCTTGGTGAAGGTGAGGAGTTGGTGCCTTACCAAGGTGGTTTTGAGAGAGCCTATCTTCCTAAACTATGGGCTGACATGTGCTATATGGTGATGAAGTATTTCACCCTTGAGGGCCGTTTTACCAGGTTTTATCACTATCATCTCCCCTTGTTGAATCATTTTAGAAGGAATGCCACTATTATTTTCCTTTTTACTTTCTTTCTTCTCTTAAGCAATTTGTTCAACATGTTAAGAAGACTCTTCTAAAGAAGCCTGGTGAGAAGCCTATTCCCTTATATTAAGGGCTCATTCATAGATTATACAAGTTTCACTTAGCTCTATCTCCTCCTCTTTATTCCTCTAGTCAGGAGACCCCTACTAACTCAATGAAAACTGGTCTTGCTACTCCTAAATGACTTCCTGAAGGTGATCCTTATTTTGGGACTTCTAAGTCTATTACCAAAAATGTTCAAAACCCTCCCTCCAGATTCAAATTGAAATCTAAGAGACATCTTTCTGATGTTGACACAAAGTCTATCCTTTTGAAAGAAGATATTGGGGTTTCTCAGACCCAGAGTGAGCAGAATCAAGGTAGGGAGGGAACCTCACAAAATTTCAAAAAAGTTAAACTGGAAGTTAAATTTGTTGTTGTTAGGTGGTCTGGTTGCATTGTTGGCAAATGGGCTCCCAAGTTGGAGTTGATTGACTATTCTGAAAGAAATTCTTAAACCTCTACCCATGAGGAGGAAGATCTTAAAGATTCTGGTGATGTTCAAAAGATTTCTATTGAATATTCTGATGGTGAAGAAGAAATTGATGGGCAAGACATTCCTGTGGAAATTGTTGATACTAAAGATAATATTGGCATTCATAATTCTATCCCCATTGGTGACTACGTGGATGTGGGAGATATTTCTACTCAGGTGGAGGTGACTGATACTGTTGATAACATTGGGAAGGATGCCCACTATGTTTCCTCTATTATTTATGTTGATCTTGATCTGTTTCAAGAGGAAGGTAATAATGCTCAAGATGGTAGGGAGGAGGACAATATTGAGGAATTAAATGGTGCTGATGATCTGTGTCATCTGAAGGAGCGGGTGGATTTCTTGGAAAAAAGAATCTTTTCTCTTGGTAATTTCATTACTAGCATGTTATGCAGGACTAATATTGCCAATCTCTCTCTGTTGAGGGAACATGAAGTTATTCATGGTGCTGATAATGACAGGGTTAAAGAATTTGACAAAATGCTGGAGTTTCTTTCTAAAGGAGAGGACATCCCTTCCTAGTCTTTCTATGCTTTCTGTTAGCTAGCTTTTTGCTATTAGTATCTTTTTGTTGTATTTCAGCTATATGTAGGCTGACAATGGTGGTTATGGCTCGTTTTGTTTTCTGAACTATTTTTTGCCCTTTTTGGGTTTTGTTTTGTAAGGGATTGGTCCCTAGTTTGCCGCCTTATAATATCAAAAACACAAACCATTATAATCTAATAAGTAGTCAATATTAAATAGACTTTTAACCAAAAGATTTCAAAAGGTTTTTCTTAACACCCTACACTTCATCCACGAAGCATTGCCATTTAGTAAAGAAATAAAACCGTAATGTGTTTTCAATAAAGAATTTTCATTCTCATTTTCATATTCTTTCCTACATGGAAATAAAATGATAGTTGAGGGTTACTCCCTTGACATGAAAGATTTGACATGCACTTAATGTAGTCTCTACATTGTTACAAAAAACAACTATTTTTTCCTCCATGGATACTAAGAGTCTTTTTACTCTTATCTTTTATAAAGATTACAATCGAAGGTATAATAATGTTGTCTTTCATAAACAAACAAATGTTTCACTTCCTATTTCATGTGCCTTGAAAACCACCATGGCATGGGCATTATCAATAACATCAACTTCCATGAGTGTCTTTTCATTATATTATGTATGGTCATCAGCCTTACTACTATCTTATCTTTCTAAAAAGCATTGGCTCATGGCCTACTCACATGGTTTATCATTAAATAGTATACATGGCTCTCAGCCAGCTTATGTGGCTTATCATTATACATCATGGCTCTTGACCAACTGGTGTGGCTTATCATTATACAACATGGCTCTCGACCAGCTTATGTGGCTTATCATTATATAGCATGGCTCTCGGCCAGCTTAACAGTCTTTATCCAACATACAAATGTTATGATATAAAAACACAATATCTTTAATACTTTGGCCATATAGGCCGTAACAAAGTTATCAAAGCCATCATATAAGATAGCATGGAACTATTCATGCAGTTGGCCATGAAGGCCTTAAACATGTAAATGTTATTGGTTATGATAACACAACACTATGCTTTCTCTTGGCCATGAAGGCCTTATCAAAGATATAAAACACATAAATACTATCATTAATGATAACACAGCCCTATACATGCACTTGTCCATGAAGGCCTTATCAAAGATATAAACACATAAATACTATCATTTATGATAACATAGCCATCAATTAACCATCGTGTGGGAAAATAATTATGGCATTATCATGCTCTATAACCCACAATTGTAATACACAATCATACCTATGAAGATAAGCTCGCAGCCAAGGTACAACTTGCTAAGGAGTAAGACTATCGACATATATTCCCAACTCCTATCCATGAGCTCTCAAGCATATTAGTCTCCTATCTGTAGCTTCTACAGAGAAACCATTATAATCCTTAAAACATCACAATCCAAAAAGACTATCAACCTCTTTCCTTTTGCATGTATTTGTCCCGCTCAGCACATAGCTGCCACCCTTTGAACTGAAGGTGGGTAAATTAGTTGGCACATGTCATTCCACCTCGCAGGTATCTTGGTTCCTCAAAGGCCATATCTCCCATTCAAGAGTATTTTCATAGTGATAAGCTTTAGTTAAGCTCAACAATGATCTCCACTCACTCCACATTTTGTGGGTAGTGGTATGGTTGACAACAAACATATAACCTTGATATATTAAAATGCTCAACCACTACAGGTGGGTAATTAATAATTATATTTCACATAGTATCATTTACATCTAAATGATGTCATAGGGTTATCAAAATAACCTAGTATATCTCTAAAGTACATTACCATCATTAAGGTGGTATCATTAATATGTGAATATGGGTCGAGTCTTACTCCCCTACTTCACCATATTAGACCATAGTCAAAATAATTAAACAATATTTGCAAAATTAATAAAGAAATAGATATGTAAATAAAGGTAAACTTAGACATCCAACCAGGATTACTATTGACTATATAAATTTTTTGAAAACATTATCTAGTCAAATCAACATAGATGACATTGAGAGATCTTAAATTGACTTGTTGATAATAGTCGAATTGAAATTGAGTTAACAAGGAAAAAGATTTATACTCACCCCATCTTACATGGGTTCACGAATGATCAATTTTGATATTCATATGGCATTCTAACCTTTTCCAAACATCTATTTCTTTCTCCTAGGTGATACTCTCCTTCCATCCTCGAAGAAAGATTCTTTTTTTCGGTTAAACTCACAACCATATAACCATGATCAGTGTATCATCATTTAGTTCATAAATAATTATGATAAAATAATCTTAACATGTATTCTCATGTCTAATATAAACATCAATTGATATCCATGTAATCAATGATTCTACTTGATATTTTTCACAAACATCAAACCATTAATCTAAGATTAATCATCTTGTTTACTACATAGAAGTAAGATTAATTATCTTCTTTACAACATAAAAGTAAGATTAAGCTTAATCATAAGTTGAGGATCTAACATATCTCCCCCATAAGAATCATCGTCCCCAATGATTTAATGTTTCCAAAGGTCAAATCAACATAAAGAAAAAGTGTTTACTAATCATAGTAAAAATAAGTTTTAAAAGAGATGGAGAAATCTTTGATAAATATCCTTATAGTTCTCCCAGGTGGATTTTCTTCTGGATACTAGTCACATTGGACCTTGCATTGAGTTATCTCTTTATTATGTAAGCGTAACTTACATGTTTTGAGTACCTTGATGCACTCAATCACTACTGCCACTGGGTCCTTCACCTATATGGCATTCCAATCAAGAATAGGAACATGATGATCTACTAAAATAAACTTTTTCAAATAGGAAACATGGAAAACATTATGTATCATGGCAAGAACTTGTGGTAAAGCAATCCTGTATGCAACTAGGTTGACCTCTTCGAGAACTTCAAAGGGACCCATATATCTAGGAGCTAGTTTGGATGTCTTTCCAAACTTAATGGAGCTCTTTTAGGGTTTGACCCTTAGACGAACATTTTCTTCCACTGATAAATGCCTTGCGATGCATTTAGTATCCATATAAATTTTCTACCTATCATTAGCTTCCACTAGCCTTTTCTTAATTAGATGGACTTGCTATTCTATTTCTGATAACATTTATAGACCAAGGATAATCATATCTTCTAGCTTATCCCATCTTATAGGGGTTTGGCACTTTCTTCCATATAATGCTTCAAATGGAGCCATCTTAATTGTAGAATGATAGGAATTATTATAGGAAAATTCCACAAGAGGAAGGTAATCTTCCCATTTGTATTGCTAATCCATGCAATACATTCTCAACAAATCTTCCAGTACTTGCTTTACCCTTTGAGTTTGGCCATCCATCTCAAGATGATAAACAAAGCTTATATTCAATTAGGTTCCGAGTGAGGAAAACAAGGTTTACCAGAACCTCGGTGTCATACGGGTATCCCTATCTGAGATAATCTTCTTAGGAATACTAGGCAATCTAAAAATTTCTTGCACAAATTTGTAGGCTGTGACTGGTGCTCCATCTATCAAATTCCCAAGTATAAAATGTGTTTCCTTGGTGAGTCTATCCAACACAAACAAAATAGTATTGTTCTTAATCCTTAACATAGGAAGTCCTTTCACAAAATCCATGCTAATGATTTTCCATTTCCATTCTAGAATTTCATGAGTGTATAAAAGTCCTACGGGGTGATGGTGTTCTGCATTCACTCTCTGGCATTCTAGAGATCCATCTACAAACCTTGCAGCATCCCTCTTCATCCCCTTCCAAAAATATAAAGTCTTTACATCATCCAATAGGTCTGTTACTCTAGGATGTCTAGAATAAGGTGCAGAATGAACCTTTTTCCACATGATATTCCTTAACTCTTCAGAGTTTAGAACATACATCTTTCCTTTGTACCTTAGTAACCCATCTGGTTCAAGATAGAATCCATCATATTTCAGATCCTAGGGATTCTCCAAAAGAGCCTATTTTACCTACTCGTAATATTCATCTCCTTCAGACTTTTGTAATATCTGATTCTTAAAATTAGAATGTATGTATAGATCATTGAGGAGATATGCCTTCTCCTACTTAAGGCATCTGCCACTTGGTTTTCCTTGCCTTGGATGTATTTAATCTCAAAATCATAATCTAATATTAACTCTAACCACCTTCTTTGGCATGCATTTAGGTGTGATTAAGTGAACACATATTTGAGTCATTGATAGTGTTTTTTCTGTTCAAATAACTTTCCAAGCAAGTAATGTCTCCACATTTGCAATGCATGAATTACTGTTACCAATTCCAAATCATGAGGAGCATAGTTTTGTTTATAAGGTTTTAGTTTCCTTTATTCATACGCAATAACTTTTCCATCCTAGACAAGTACACCACCTAAGCCTTCCCTTGAGGCATCGATAATGACTACCAAATGACCTTATGGGTCAAGTACCTTTAATATAGGTGTCATAATCAACTTTTCCTGTAGTTGGTCAAATGCCTCTTGGCACTTGTTTGACTAGTCAAATCTTTTGCCTTTTCTCTGCAAAGAAGTGATAGGATAAGAAAATTTTGAAAATTTTGTTACAAATTTTCTTTAATAACCTGCTAGGCCTATGAAACTTCAGTCCTCATGTACATTTATTGGGGTTGGCCATTCCAATATGGCTTTAATCTTGGCCAGGTCCACAACTATTCCCTTAGCTGAAATTATATGGCCCAAATATTGCACTTCCTTTTAAAAGAAAGTACACTTAGAGATGTTGCCATACATTTTGTGCTCTCTTAATATCTTAAGAACAATCCTTAGATGTTAAATATGTTCTTCCTCATTCTTAGAGAAAATTAGGATATCATCGAGAAAAACTAGGACAAACTTGTCCAAACAATCTTTGAACACACATTTTATTAAGTTCATAAATATTGCAGGTGTGTTTGTTAATCCAATGGGTAGGACAGTAAATTTTTAAAGCACATACCTCATTTTGAAAGTTGTTATATGAATATCCTCATCTTTCAATCGTAATTGATGGTACCCAAATCGAAGATCGATTTTAGAAAACATAGTGGATCCTTGCATTTGATCAAACAGATCATCAATACAGGGAAATGGATATTTTTTCTTTATTGTTGCTTTATTTAGTATGTGGTAATCTATACATAACCACAATGTACCATTCTTCTTTTTCACAAAAATTACTGGTGCTCCCCAAGGTGACACACTGGGTCTTATCATTCATTTGTTAAGCAATTCTCGTAATTGAGCTTTTAGCTCCATTAACTCAGTTGTGGTCATTATGTATGGAGCTTTAGATATAGGTTCTGATATTGGAATTATATCTATAGAGAAATCAAAAGCTCTTTGAGGAGGCAATCCTAGTAGCTCATCTAAAAACACATCCTCAAAATCTCTAGGAAAAGGATACTATACATATATGATCTTTCTTGATCTATGGACTTCCTCTTCTCAACTCCTTGGAGTTTCTAAGATTCATAAAATATTAAAACTTCTTGGAAATTAGTTTCCTTAAAACTATTTATTTTCTCCATTTTAACAAAAAAAAGTTGGCATCCCTTTCTCTGGGTTCTTTTCATCTGTAGGGTAGATATTTGTCTTAGTCTAACCTCTCTAGGGTTACCCTATAGAAAGACTTTATTCCCAAGGTCATCTAGACATTCTATTGTTTTGGCATAGCAATCCACTTTAGCTCGATGTCTCCATAACTAGTTAATCCCAAGGATAACATCAAATGAGCCTAATGGGACTACATAAAGTTCACTTCAGTAGAAAAACTTGGAAGTTCAACCCTAGCCTCAAACAAGCATTTCTCTACTTTAGCTTTGGTTTGATTTGCATATTCAACTGACCAAGTATTTGCCATGTACCCAGCTTTTCTAGATATTTTATCTTAAACTTTAGGAGAAACAAAACATTATGTTGCACCAATATCTATTAAAATTTGAATTAGAAATCTAGATAAAATACCTATGGTTTTAATAGGAGTAATTTGATATCCAGCTTGCCTATTATCCAAGGTTGCATGTATGCATTGTTGAAATGTTGTCTGCTGAGAGGGCAAAGGGTTTCCTCATGGCTAAGCTCCCTGCATCTTAGTAGGACACTAGTTGGCATAATGATCACCACCACATGTATAACACCCTCCCACGGGTCCTCACTTTAAATACAATTTTCCAAGATTATCTCCATTCTTCTTAGAATTATTATTGCTCTTCTTTTCAGCCTTGGAATTCTTCTTGTTCTTGGGCCCTTTTTCATTTTTCTTAGCAAAGTTCTTCTTTTTTCCATTTTTCTTAAAAGATTGGGAGGATTGGAACCAATTATACCTTTTTTCAATTCCTTTCCCTATAAGTAGACATAGATTTCAATTTCTATTCCTATTAAATAGCTTTCGCATAAACCTGGTCCATTGTAGTGAGACTGTGCAAATCAACTTCACCCCAAATCTAGGTGTTCAATCCCATAATAAACTTTCAGATGTGTAACCTATCATTCTTCTTATATTGTGGAACATATTTGAGTAGGCAAGTGAACTTTTCCTAGTACTCATTCACAGTTAAATCACCCTACCTCAAATTTTGAAAATCTATTAGCTTTTGGTCATAATACAACTGAGGTAACCATCTTTGCCTAAAAAGTTCCACAAACCTTTCCTAGGTTAGACTCGTGGATCTCAAGCCTAACTCCATTTTATTTTTCATCCACCAAGTGGATGCTTCACCTACCAATTGGTATGGTCCCCATACCGCTTTGGTGATTTTAGAATAGTTTATTATTTCAAAGTATTTCTCCATTTCCATAACCCATGACTTTGTGGCATCTCTACTTACATTCCCATAAAACTTGGGAGGCATAACCTTTTTCATATCTCTAGATAATTCCAAAGCCAAGTTGCTTCTTCTATCCTCTTCCTACCTTTCTTTGGAGTTATTCTCTTTGCATTCACTTTCAGTGGTGTCCTCATGATGTACCTCATCATCACCCCCGTGATAGGCTTCTCACCTGGGTCCATGCTGATCCCTAACCTCCTACTTGAGAGTTCCAATTCTCTCTCTCATCTCATGGAGCATAGAAAGGAACTAGTCAATTTTAGAATTGGAGTGGCCTAAAGGTTGCCCTTCTTCCTAGCTATCTCCCATATTGGTTCTTATTGAAACTAGCCTACAATCTACTTCTCCTAAAGTTTGCAAGTTATTCATTCAATTAGTCTTTCATACTATGAATCCATTTAAAAATGTAAGTCCATTCTTACTCATGTAATCTTAACAAGAAAGGAAAGACTTGCCAAAAATTTCAAAATACATTATAGTTTCCATGGATTACATATAATCCATTCATAGTTACAATTTTTTTCTTTATATCTTGCTATTGCAAGTTATTTTCAGACTCGAATATCTTCCCAAGCTTATCCTCATCCTTGAGGTTTATCAAATCAATTTTAAGAGGTGGACATACTCACATGTACTCATCCACAACCTTTTAAGTAAGATTTGTATCCTTAAGATTAGTTCCCACAATTGGTTCCTTAGGTGTAGAGGATTTTACTGATTCATTTTCAGAGATAGGAGCAGTAACTCTAACTTCTTTATCCTTCTCCCACTTGATGAATTTAATAGCATCTAAGTTTCATCATCAGTCAACCATGTACCTTCTAGGTAACAAGATTGTCTAAGGCTTTTCATTCTTGAGGCTCACTCCCTCATAGCCTTAAGATAATGTCAATTTCCCATTACCTTTTTTCTTGGCATCATTCTTATTCTGACCATTCTAGCATAAGAACGTCCAAACATTAGCACCTGTTAATGTCAGAGAGGAGAGAAAAAAATTAAATTTTTTATGTAGTGAGTTCATAGATCCATGTATTGAACCTAGTAGCTCTGATACCATATGTAACAAGTCATCTCTCATTTAATAAAAATAACCATCTTAATTAACATTAAGAATAAGGTCATGATTAACATAATCATAGTTAAGCAAAGTAAGAATCAATAACATAATCAAAATCAATATGCATATCTCTATTGGATATTTCAAAATTGAAATTTACAACAAATCTTAAGATAACATATTAGTGAATACCTTTCACTATACAATTATAATTTTTCTCATGGAATCATTGATAAGTTACATATAATAATTGACTGTCAAGTCATATAAAAGAATGTACTACATCTAAAATTTTGGCATTTGTCTTCATAAGTCTCAACTTGTCTTCTACTAGGGAAGGAGATCATCACCCAAGTGTTTTTCCTCCAACCACAGACTGGTGGGCCCCTACACAACTTTCTTTCTGGAAGTGGCCTTGCCCTTCATGAATGAAATAAATATAAGGAACTATTTGGTTTTCCATCTGAGTATCTAGTGTTGCATCCTTCATAATACTTCTCATTCATACAACTATAGATCCACTCTAACTATGTATGATGCTACTAGAAGTATTAAGCCATCTAGAGCATAGTGAACCAACTAATGCATGTAGAGATGGATGCATTACTTTGGCCAAAGTTTTGGTAGAACTAGACAATTGAGAGGGGGGCTGAATTAGTTGTCCCACAAAATCTTTTCTACCTTTAATGTTCTTTATTTTCTTACTATCAGATTAGTGATGTAAACATTTAAACATAAATCAACAATATAACAGTAGAAACATAATCAACACACTTGACACAAAGATTTTGACGTGGAAACCTAGTTAAGGGAAAAACCACGGTGGGGGTTAACCCATAAAATGCGTACCCTGTTAAAAGTACTTAATAAAATAGAAGGCACATGTCTTTGGATGCACTACCCAGAGCTCACTGATCAAAAGAGAGGCTCAATGCCTACAAAGTTTACTTAGAAAGAATTAACTGAGAAACATCTACTTCATGCTTGATTTAGTTTCAGTGAATGCTCAAGAACTTTCGCTTTCCCTCAAACTCTTCTTCACACTCTATATTTCTCTTGGTCCTTTTCTTCTTTGCTTTGTTCTTGATCCTTTATTTGGATTTTATCTATTTTGCACATGGATAATTTCAATACCTCTTCAACAAGTATTTATATACTTCATCAATCTTGGAATGATCAACAAGGTCAGCTAAACTAGACTCAGATCATCACACTGTTGGCTAAACACAACTGAGACTTAAATCCACTTCTACAACCACTCCATTCTTCATAAGAATGTTTTAAGGCATCCGCAATTGGCTAGGAACATCCGGTCAGCCAATACTAGGAAGAACATCAACTTCAAAGAAGAAATATTCAATCAACAAGCTCAAACTTCAATGCAGGCCTCTAACATAGTAGCCATACAATCTAGAGACCTCCACAAGTAAATTGAATGCACCAGTACCATCCATTCTAAACCAAACTAATAGAAACATTTGAATCTTCCTCCAAAACCTCAAGAACACTCTCTTCCATGACTGTTAGACTGGAAGGATAGCTTGTGGACTTCCAAACCACAAACCACTGATGTTGATGATACACATTTACTTCCGAAACATGCCTTCAGATCTGCAGATCATAAGTTTATATTTCTAGAGATATCTAGACCTCTTTCTTGTCTCTCTATCTTTCTTGAGTATTGTAGAAACAATTCTACTCATATGGGCATAATTCCTTTAGATCTTCATGTGGACTTCTCAAATCTTAATTGAAGCAATCTTTGACAATCCTCTACATAACCACATGATTTGCATGCATTGATTATCATTAATTTTCTCAATATCCTCAATAGTCTAGTCTTCTATGTAGACAACAAAATAGGATACAATTGACACCAATGGCAACAAGGATATGTTGACATCAATGACAACCCACTTAGGCACATATTTGCAACAATCTCCCCATTTGTTATTGATGGCAACATATGATGTGGAAAACTGAATCTAACCATCAAGACAAGAACTTCTCCCCTTTATCTTCACTTTAGCAAATACTTTCTTTACTACACCCCCTTACATTAGCAACTAGTTTTTCACATGACTTCTCTCCCCCTTTGACATTAATGGCAAAGGGCACATATTTGCTATCTTTTCCCCCTTTTTGCTTTAGAATGATCCAAAAATTTACATATTGACTACTCCCCCTTTGAGTAGTACCTCCTTAACATCAATTCGGATTACAAGATATGAATGTGAATTCCACCAGACCGATTCACCTTAGTGCATCTTAGTTCTGCTTAGGAGGGGTAATAACCCCTAACTTCTCTCTGAGATAATCAAAAGTATCCTTGGGAAGAGGCTTAGTGAAGATGTCTACAATCTGATCTTTGGAAGGAACAAACTCTAACTTGACTTCATTGTCATTTACATTCTCTCTCAAGAAATAAAACTTAATAGATATATGCTTTGTCTTTGAATGCAATATCAGATTCTTTGAGATGCTTATTGCACTAGAATTATGACAAAAAATTGTGACTGGCTCCTCAAACACAATTCTTGTAAGATTTCTACCCAAGAATGCAGGTGATTGAGAGAAAGCAAAAAAGAAATTAGATATGAGCCAAATAAACTGTATTCAACTCAAGAGAATACAAAGTAATACAATAGAATGAGATGCTCATATGAGAGCAAGAGGTGGGTATATATAGGATATTCCATGCAAGAGACTAAAAACACAACCAATATGAGATAAAGTGAAAAAGTCCCTAAGTAAACTTAACCTAGTGTGAAGAGAGCTAAAGTGGAGAAAAAACTAAGAAAGAGCTAGATAGCAAAGTAACCCTATTCACACTAAAACCCCCCCTTAAGTGCAACTTAGGGGGAAATGTTGACAAAATGCAAAGATGGGTCCCAACAACAAGGCCTGATGAGGTACTTGTTGATGCTTAAAATTGCACTATTTCCAACACTAACATGGGAAGTTTCAGGAATGTGGGACTTGCAACCTGAAACGACCTCTAGATTTTAAAGAAGCTGGCTCTTCCTTATCTTCAAATGAATTTTAGGGAAAAGGGATACAAATTAAACGGAATCACAAATGCAATGAATGAAAATTTAACTATGGCGATGCGCCTGAATATGATTCATTCCTTAATACTAAGCACAGTGAAACTATCTTTAGGATTTAGTTACATTAAAGAGAAAACAATGCATGATCAATGTAAACGATGAAAACAAATAGAATCAAAGGCTCACAACTTAGACAATTTTGCAATGACACAGAAAATATCAGCAAAGGCACAGAACTCAGTCTTCTTATTAATTTTTCAGTCACATAAAAGGCACTGATACATGCATAGTTATACAAACTTTCTGAATCAGAAAAATAGAACAAAGGCAAATGATATTACTGGTCACAACAAAAAGATCTCAAGAAAACTTCTCGTAAATTTCTGATAATAATCTATAGGCAGAAAACTCTATGTCTTGAATCTGCGATCTGGATCTATATTTATAGCATAGGATTGGCTCAAGATTGCTTGTATGATCAAATCCCAATGGTCTAACTAAACTGGAACTCAACTGGAAGTGTCTGATAGAAGATATCTTCCAGATCTGCAAACAGTTACAATAACTGTAAATTCATTAGCTATCTCAATACATGTGACGCCCCTCTTCTAACCAGAAAAAGACACTTGGCGACATCCACAACATTTAGAAACAAAACCCTTTACTTGAAACTCCTTCATCTTTCTGACAAAAATAGGAACTTAGCATGTGGCAGCCTCCGTTGCAATTGAAACATATACGTGGCGGCTTCTGCTGAACTTATAATTTACTGATACCTTGTAGAGTCCTATGGAAAATGACACATGGTGGACTCTGCCTTGCTTTAGAAACACTATATAAAAATTTGGGACTCATTTAGATTCACACGGACGATGACACTTGGCATGCTCCACTTAACTTTAGCAACTTACCGGGGCCCACCACAGTCTTTACTTAACAATGAAACAAAAGGAAGACCCTATGGATGTCGACACTTGTCATGCTTCGCTTTCATTACAAGAGACACACGGCACTTTCCGCACAACTTAAAGAAACTTATTGAAACCTTCCGTAGCTGCCACTTGGTGCCTTCCATGCAGGGAGAAACTTAGAAATAGGGACCCACCTCAGTCTTTGAAACATTAAAAGGGGCTTGAAACTCAACGTGGAAGATGACACTTGGCAATTTCTGTGTTAATCTGAGACTTCTCAAAATGTGTCTTAGTTGACGACACATGGCATGTTCTACTCAACTCTAAGACTTTAGCAAAACTTAGGCAAAAACAAACCCTTACTGTCAATCTTCACGGCCAAAACTAAAACTCATAGAAATAAAACCGTAACCTGCACAGCCACGCTGATACACTGCAGCTGAAACAAAATGTAGAGTATTTTACTCTATAGTTCTTGGCAACCCCGAGGACTTTTGAGCCTGCTCAAAAAGAATCCAAAGAATATAGAAAAGAATGTGTATAAAATACAGCAAAAATTAGAGATTTTGTAAAGCCGTCTAATAAACAGACCATTCAACATTAGATAGGCCCTACTTATTTTGTAGATCTTGGAAAACCAAATCGAGGTTGATGATGTCTCTGTGTGGAAACCTCTGCAAAACATAAACTGCAGCCTTCAGTTGGAACTCAAGCTGATCCATGGGTATTAATACAGCTTCTACTTCTTGCACTGATGAAGAATCTGTCAAACCTTGGAAAACTGACTGATCATTTTGTCTAGCTAATAACAAAGGCTTGATTTCATCAATCATCAGCATAGTGTTCCTATCAGGAAAAGGAGAGGGAAGTCCCAAATGCACCAAATCTTCAATATGCTTCTTCAATTCTTTTACTCCCTCTTTGACCACATCTAAGAGCTCTTTGCAATTAATTGTAGCGGAGTTGCAACTGAGAAATTCATTCACCCTTTTTGCAACAATCATTCTATCACTGATCCCTACTGTTGATAATGTTTCATTAGTTGTGTCATACAGCTTCTTCAATAGCAGTTGAGAATCTGAAACTCTCAAGCAAACAGTGGACAGGGTGGCTTGAACTGAAGTCTCCACCTTTTCACACATTTGCTGCGCATTTAGTAGGAAAGTTAGAGAGGGTCTGAGATGAGTAATCTCCTCAGAGATTCTTTTCCACACTAATACATATAGCTCCCTAACCAATTTTAGAACTCCTGCATTCTTTGGCCTATTAACCAACTCAACTGTCAACTGTTTTGATGTTTGTTGCTCGGCTTGAAGTTGGGCATGTATGGCAGTAGCATTGTTTTGTTCATTCAGCAGCTTCTGCTAAAACTGTGTGACTTGTTATAGGTTTTCTTGATATTTTTTTCTATAGTGTGGCCTTTTCCTACCTTAGGACTATCACTGCAGCCTTCACTTGTACTAGCTCTTCTTTCAAAGAAGCATTTTGGTTCTATGTAACCTGATGAATCTGACAAGAAACAGTATTTTGCAACTGCTTATTGAGATTCTCTATTTCATCATTTTTGGATTTAAGCTCTGCAGCAAGGTTGCCACAATGTGCCTTTTCTTGAGCTAAATCAGCCTCCACCTTCTGTAACTTCTTTGATACTTTCAAATAATCAGTAGCTATAGCAGAAGTGGTTTCATTCAGCAGCTCAACCCTATCCTATGGTCTAAAAAGTGACATATCCATAGCCACTACACTCATTGTATAATCCTGAGTCTGCATCTGCTCATTTGGCTTGACTACATTAGGTGACAAATGAGTCACAGTTAGCTGCTGCTAGATTGGGTCAAAGAGTGACCTCATGTGTGGTACAGCCAGAGCTTTATTATCTTTCTTCCTCTTTTTATCCATCTGGGCTTCCCTAGCCTTCTTAGCAGTGTCTGCTTGAGATTGGAAGGTAGGGGGAGAGGCAATATACCCACCTGCAAAAGGATGACCCTATTGCAAGCCATAGGGAATAGCCAAATGTTGGCTAGGGGGAATCTGGGGAGGTATTCTCTTTGGAAAAGAGGGGGAAAAGGAAGGCAATGATGTGGCCTGTGATGACATGGCCTGAGTAGTAATAGGTGGGGCAAATTGGGAAATTGGCACAGCAGAGGTGGCAGGAGCTAATGATGTTTGGACATTTGGGATTACCACCCCTATAGAAGAAGAAGGAAAAGTAGCACATACCTAAGGAGCAATAGATGTACTCAGTGGTTGTTGTTGTGAAGGCTCTACCTCCTCATCTGAATCTGGCTGAAGTTTCAACTTCTTATGTTTCCTTGGCCTCTCTTCTGCTTGCTGTGCTTCCTTCTCTTCAACATCTACCACTGCTGCTAGTGGTAACTACACAAAACTAGAAACCCCAATGGCTAAAACCGTTGGAGAAGACCTGGGGGGTGAGGATACCACACTCTTTTGTTTTTCTATGGCACTGAGAGATTGGGGCCATGGGGAAATAGGGGCAGCTGTTGATGAAGCTTGTCCTATTGCCTACATTGTATGAGTTGATTTTGCCTCCCCTTCTGACTCTCCACCCTATGTTTGAAATTTGTTTGTGTCAGGGCTAGAGACTGGAGATGGATGCCACTCGTCCCAAATGGACTCCCATTTTTCATCTATGTCAACCTTGCCAAAAGAGCAAGTTGCCTCAGAAACTTCTTGCCTATATTTCCAATAGGCTTCTATTTTATCTGGCTTCCATTCCCTGTTCTTTAATAAAATTTTCTTCAATCTAGTGCCCACTTTGAGCTTTGGGTCATAGACCTTTTGTTTATTATAAAATATTTCCCATGGCCTAGGCCCCTCAAAAGGCAAATCTGTCAATTCTACATACAAATCAGGAGTATCCTCCTTAGGGTTTCTTCTGTCTTCCCAAAAGGGATGACCCTCATGCACAATTTTGGCACTAACCTTATTGTCTTTAACCCATAAAGTTATGAAACTGCTTGGGTCATATTTCCATTTATCTTCTATAAGAAAGAAGCCCAAGATGGCTAATTTCCTCAGCAACAAGTGCTCGGCATCCCTGACTTCTAGGGACATGTTTTTCCTTACCCATAGGATATCATACATTTTCTTTTTCTCCTTTTTAGTGCCATAGTCATTGTCAACCACAGAGACTTGTTGGGTGATCTCTAGAAAAGCTAACCTAGGAGTCAAAATCTTAGGTAGCAGCATTGGCTCTCCATTAAAACTATGGATCCTAATGATGGTGTGATGGGACCCAAAGAAATAGTCACAGGGAATAGGGTAATTTGCCATGAGGCCTCTGATGCTTGGTGTTAACCAATTCTCTACAGACTCGGGGCTTAGGTGGCAAAAAGCAGGGGCAACAAAAAGTTCCCAAAATTCATACGGGTCAGATGCCTCAGATAAGACATGTGTCCATGTGGACACAGGAATGGTCCTATTTTGACTGAAACTTGGGTCATACATATTCAGATGCATATATTGCGAAAAGATGGCAGGGTTTCGATATAATATGAGGTGAAACAAATAAGAAGAATATTTGAAAACCTCGTTAGATTTGAAGTGGGTGAGTTGGTCAACCATTGAATAGGCAATCTACTCTGAGAAGTCCAGCCAAAACTCCTGAGACCTATCCACGGTCTTTAATCTGAACAAAATGTCAATTTGCCAGTCATATACAGTAATGTCCTCCTTCATTCCAAAGATAAATGCCATCATAGACAATGCTTCCTGGGTAGCCTAATTGAATTGTGCCCTTCCTATTGGTAGCACTGGCATTAGGGTGTTTTCATCTTCCATCTACAACTCTAAATTGAGAAACCTCAATTGATTATTGATGTTTGCCCATGTTTTCTACATTTTGGCAATGGTGGGAAATGTGGTTGTCTTATCATGGTAGAGGGCCAACATGTTCCTGATAGCCTTTGGTGTAATTTGCACCATGAAGGGACCCTTTTGTGTGGTGCTTGAGGGTGTATGAAATAATTCTGTGCACATCTCAATCAGGTCGGGGCATAAATGTATGCTTGGGACAATAAATTGTGCCAATTGAGAGGTCCATATCCTCATTCTGAATGTTTCAGATTGTCTAACCTTGGCCTTTTGGATACATCTTTGGTGTGCCCCTTCTTGCAGAGCTTTGCCAGGCTTTTGAAGGGTTGGGTCCACAATACCATCTGCAAAATCCTTTACTTTTGTTGGGTCTACTGCATATCCAACCTCGGGGACCCTCGTCCTTGGATAGGTTCTTAAGGGTTGTGCAGGGGCCGAAGCATATGATTTGCTGGTGAGAAGCTTATCAATGGATTCATATATCCCAAGCCCCTGTAGTGAAGACTGTGTCTCTGCCATATCTATGTCTATACTGGGAACCAGTGAACTTATTGTAACAAAGATGAAAGCTTTGTAATAGGGAAGACACTTTACTAAGTAGGTTTCCCTAGGAATTCACGAGCAACAGGGATTTTCTCAGCAGAAGCAGAAACAAATGAGACACATTTAAGCCTTAACTCTTAATATTGTGGTATTTAATGACACATTAAGTCTTATAAATGGCATTAAAGCCAGAAAACCATTTGTAAATCTTATAAAATTTGTATGGGACAAAGTGTCAGACACGTCATAAAAGTGGCTACATATGGTGGTACCTTGGGGAATTTTGGGGATTGGAAAAAGATTTAGTGAATACGAGAGTTTCAAAAATTTAAGAGACTGAACCATGGCCACATGCTCATATAACACTTATTTAAAAGAAAGAGTGGGAAAACATAGCTAGAAAACAAAGCAACAATGAAAGGGAAGCTAACTAACTATAATACACAGGAGAGATTGTCTAATTGAAATGCTTTAAGTAGATCCCATTTACAGGAATCTCCACAGGTTCACCCTCCATAGTTTTAAGCTCAAATGAATTCTGTTGCTTATAGGAAAGAACCTTGAAGGGGCCGGTCCATAATGACTCAAATTTGTTGTGTCGACCTGGCTTGGAGGCTTTCTCATCCCACTTCAAAACAACTGAGCCTACTTCAAAATGAGGATTTGAAGTCCTTTTGTCAAAACAGTCTTTGATTATTTTCTAGTGTTTCATTAGTTCTTCATGTGCTTTCTCTCTTTTTTCTTGAACCTCCAAGAGCTCAGTAAGTCTGACCTGCATGGGGTCATTCTCTTCAATCTCAATCTATTTTAATAACTGGAGAGCAGGGATTTCTAAGCTCAGGGGCATCACAGTAGGCTTGCCATAGACCAATTCATATGGGGACATTTTTGTCACTTGTTTAGGTGTGATTCTATTAGCCCACAGTGCTATATTAAGCACTTTATGCCACTCTTTGTGATGATCAGCCCCTATTCTCTTAATAAGTCTAATCAGAATCTTGTTGGTTGATTCTACCAAACCATTACCCTAAGGGTAATAATTTGAGGAAGTTTTCAAATAGATTTCATATTTTAGTGCAAAATCAGATAATTTTGCCTCCAAAAATGCCTTAGCATTATCTAAAATTATGGTACGAGGGGGCCCAAAGCGAGCAGTGATGCCTTCCAGAAAATCTAGGATCACCTTTTTCATTGCTTCCTTTAGTGGTACTGCCTCGCTCCATCTGGTAAAGTAATATGTGGTAGTTAGAATCCATTTGTGTCCCATACTTGACACTGAATTGATCATTCCAATGAAGTCTAGACCCCATTGAGCAAAGGGTTCATCAACAATTATGGGACTAAGGGGCATTGCTGCATTCCTTCTCTTCCCCACATAATACTGACAAGATTGGCACTCTTTGACCAGTTGATAACAGTCTGTAAATAAAGTGGGCTAGAAGTAACCTGTCTGACTTATCTTTATAGCTATGGTTCTTACAGAAAAATGTCCACTTGAGACTCCATGGTGCATTTCATGTAGTATTATTTGAGCCTCATCTTTCTCTATACATCTTAGGAGTATACCATCAGTATTTCTCTTGAAAAGAACTTGGTCAATTAAAATAAAATGGACCCCTTGCTACCTATAGTATCTCCTCTTGTCCTCAGAGAGCTCTTTTGGGAAAATCCCATGTTTCATAAACTAGATTCTATTTGTGACCCAAGAGTTCTGATCAATTTCTTGTATCCTCAATACATTTTGTTTTTCTATTTCTTTAATTATCATTTTCTCCATGTCTTGGGCCATGTATTGGCACAGTCCCTTGCCCTTGACTAGCTTAGTGGGTCTAACCTCTACGTCATACTCAAGGATCTTTATTATCCAGTTTGCTCTTTTTTCAATGATCTCACCTTCAATAATGTATTCTCTGACAATAGGATGAGCCACAAGTATCAGAATCTTATTTCCTGTCACCATATGCCTGAATTTCTTGAGGGCTTTTACCATAGCATATGCTTGTTTCTCCACAAAGTTGTATCTGGCTTCACACTCCCTAAGAGTCCTTGAGAAAAAGGCTATTGGATGCTCTCCCTCTTGTTGATCATCTTTCTGTGTTAGGACAACAGCAACACTAAACTCTCCTCCATAGACATACCTTATAAAAGACTTAGAAAAGTCTGGGTTTCTCAGTACTGGGGCTGTAGAAATGGCTTTCTTAATTTCCTCAAAAGCCTGTCTCCCTTCTACAGTCCATTTGAACACCAGGTCTTTCTTCAGCAGAAGTGTTATTGGTCTTATTAGGCTTGCAAAGTTTGATATGAAATGACTAACAAAATTTATCTTTCCCAAGAAGGACTGGACTGCTTTCTTATTTACAGGCAGAGACAAGTTCATTATAGTAGTGACTCTTTCTGGATCAATAGATACTCCATCTTTTGACACTATATGTCCCAGTAGTTTGCCTTGAGGTACTGCAAAAATGTACTTCTTGGGATTCAAGGATATTTTGAACTCTTGACACTTTTTAAAAACAACTTCTAGATGATCAAAATGATCAACAACATTCTTGGAGAAAATAGTGAGATCATCAAGATAAATCAGAACAATTTTATTTATGAGCTCCCCAAATGCTACATCCATTGCTCTTTGAAAAGTGGCCCTAGCATTTGAAAGGCCAAATGGCATCTTGGCATATGCAAATGTTCCCCATTTGGTAGTAAATGCAGTCTTGTGTTGGTCTTCATCAGCCAACCAAATCTTATTGTATCCAGAGAAACCATCTAGCAAGGAAAATCTCTCTGATCTAGCCACAGTCTATAAAATTTGCTCCATAGAGGGCAGGGGCTAATGATCCTTTTAGGATGCTCTGTTCAGATCTCTAAAATCTACATAGAGTCTTATGTCACCATTCATTTTTCTGACTGGTACTAGATTAGATACCCAGGTTGAGTGTTTGATTGGAAAAATTATTTTAGATTCTAAGAGTTTTTGCAACTCATCCACCATTAGAGGTTCAATCCTTGGATTCACTGGCCTCTGCTTCTATTTGACTGGCTTAGATCCTTCAGTTAGTTCTATGGTGTGCTGAATGATGTCTTTGTTATAGCCATGAAGGTCTTCATAGGTCTAGGCTATTACTCTGTCATATATTTCACACAATTCAATTAGTCTTTCCCTTTCCTATTGGGTTGTGGAATTTCCAATCTTTAGTTTTATCCCTTCACTCACTTGTATTTTAGAATAATCTAATTTATTTTCTTGAAACCTCTTTTTCTCTAGACTTACATTTTCTAGATCAAATAGGTTTTCTAAAGTAATCAAGCCTTTGGGAAGCTTATTGGACTTTAATTGAATAATTTGGTCTCCATATGCTTCTTCAATTTTGGGTTGCAATTGTTTAGCAAACTCCCCTGACTATTGCAAAAATGAGAGTACCTAAAAATCATTTTCAAAGACTTGCCAATTTTCATCATTGTCTGGGATAGTTGGCCTTACTATAACCTTGACTGACTCATTGTTGACTAATAGATTAGTTGCTGGGTCAAACTATGAGCCAATCTGTGCCATCCTATCAGCTTCAGAATTTTGGGTTCTAGGAACTACTTCAATATTGAAGGCTTCAAAATCATCTATTAAGTCCCAAATTCTGTGTCTATAGGATCTCATCCTTACATTTTTGGCTACTGCCTTTTCTCTAATTTGTTTCACCACTAGTTCTGAATCTCCTTTGACTATTAGATTCTTTACTCCATTTTTCTTGGCTAATATGAGTCCATGCACTAAGGATTCATACTCAGCATCATTATTAGTACAAGCAAATTGGAAACGGATAGCTCTTAAAATTTTCTCACCATTTGGAGCAGCAAGACAAATTCTTGCTCCAGCACCATTCTTACTTCTAGCCCCATCAAAATTTAGAGTCCAGATTTTTGAGTCCTTTTCAGATTCTTGAGTCTGTGGTGTTTCTTCCCTTAAAACATTTGGGATTTCATGGTGTTCATCAAATATGACATAAGTGCCTAGACCAGTAGAGTCATAATTTCCATATGGGTCACTTTGCATCATAGTTAATAATTGGTTATTTTCCTCCTCTTGGTCATGTTTAGTCCTGTCACCTAACTCTTCAATAAAGACCCTTTCTTCTTTATTCAGCATAGCATGAGCTGCCTCTAATTTTGGGGTTGGTTCATTTGTGATGTGATCATTAAATAATGACTTAGATAGTATTTTCATTTTTGTCCCATATTTGGTTCTTAGGATGAGGTGAGACCAATCAAGTGACATATAACCTCCTATCTTGGCTGTAAAATCTCTGGATAGACATAGACCAAAAACTGGAGAAATATCTATGACTACCACATCTTGATTCACAATTATATTTGGGCAAGTGTACAATTGCAATGGGAGTTGCTTAATTTTCCCTATTGTTTGCACTGATTTCCCATCCAACTGCATAACTCCTCTAGTGAGTGGCTCATACTTTATTTTCAAAGCATCTGTTATTTGTTTAGGCATTACTGTAGTACTAGCCCCAGAATCTATCATTGCATTATGCTACAGTTTCTTCCCAACTATCAAAGTCAAATAAAAGGGCTTTGGTTTGGATTTGCCTACCTCTGATGCATTGTTCAATAGGGCTATCGTCTACAGGGGACAGTGTCTTTTAGCTACAACTTTTCTTTATTAGAATGTCTTCATTTGGTACCAGTATGTTTAGGCACTACTTGGCCTTGCAGAGCTTCTTGCAATAGTGTCTTTTGCTTAGGAATAGCTAGCATGTCCCAAATTGGGACATGTGCTGGAGTTCTTTTGAGCTGATCCACCACATTCATAGGTCCTAATGCTTGGGTCTTTGAATAATAAGGATACATTGTTTTTTGTTGAAATTGTCCAGGAGCTACTTGATTCTGGATTGGCTAAGGTATTTCTCATCTAGTAGCTATGTTCTGATGACCCACAAAATCATTATTCGTGACTTCAGGCTGTTCCATCATCCTTCTCTTGGATCTGGTGTAGTAATTTGATTGTACTGATGGCTTATTGAAAGTAGATGCTTCATTCAAGAATATTAACTCTTCATCTTCAATCCATGAAAACAAAGCATGTTCAGGGGCTATCTCCTCTTCTTGCTGTAAAGACATTCCTTGCATCTGAGCCACCAGGACTAAATTTTGCATACCAGGAGACTAGTAGGGTTGAGTGTCAGAAGTATTTGCAAATTATCCTTCTATTCTTCTTTGCTCTGCTATCTTTTGCTATAGATTACCTCTGGGGCAGTCTCTAGGCATATGAGCATTGTTACAAGGGAAACACTAGGCATTGGTGACATCTGCATAATTATTCTACCCTAGGACAATCTCCCTATTTGGATTAGGAGGAACAATCTACAAGGGTGTAGGAACTGTAACTAATTGGTTTGATGGCGGAGGGTTAGTCTTCCTTTGAGGACCTTGATATTGATTTGGCTGAAAGGGAGGTCTATTCCCTTGGTAACCTTGATATTGGGGTTTAGGATAAGGATTCTACTATCTTTTTAGCTTAATTATCTCATTAGAAAATGTTCTTAAGATGTTCTTAACATCATCCATCTCAGATGACTGGACAGGGACAGCTGCTTTAGTAGGTTGTTAGGGAAAGGTATACATAGACATGGGTGGGGCTATGGGATTAGGGGCTTCTTGAGGCAAAGGTAAGGTAATATCTAGAAACATGGGCATGGGAGGCCTTGGGGGCAACTTTCCAGCATCTATTAAATTATTTTCAGCTCTGACTGCATAGTCATAGGCTTCTAGTAGTGTCTGACCTCCAAGTGATTGAATCATTACTGATATATCTGAATTTAGGGCTTTAAGATAAAACACTGTAGCCATAACTGGTAATGGTCTTGCTGTAGCAGGAATTCTTTCCCATTTCCTTTGAAATCTTGAATTGAAATCAGTCATTGCTTTTTGTGGTGCCCCTTTGATAGTAATCAATTGTTGCAACAAAGAAGATTTATCACCCTTTTTCTTTAAATCTTGCAAAGAAAGCATCTCCAAGCTAATCCCATGTAGAGATTGTATTTGGGGTCAAAGATCTATACCAGTCTAGAGCCTTCCCCTTAAAAGAAGCTGCTAACAATCTTATAGCCACATTCTACTGAGTGATCACATGTATTGCACAGACATCAGACACATCTTGTAGATGCTCTTCAGGTGTTTTAAAAATTTCCCCATTGAATTTGGGCAGAGCCTTTAGGGCATTCTCTGGAATAGGATCCCAAGTGGCTGGTGGTACTGGGAGAATCAGAGCACTGCCAGTGTTCCAATTTGCATAATTCCTTGGGGCTATAGGTGCTCCCATGTTTTCTCCTGGTGTTGCTATAAATTGATTGACCCTTCTTCTTGAATTAGTTGGTAGTGGTGGTAAAAGAATACCTGGGTTCACAGTAGATTGAGCTCTTGTTACAGGTCCATAACTCTGACTTCTTGTAGCTCTCTGGTTCATACAGTCTTGACAGAAAATTCAAGAATGGTCCCACCGAGTGTGCCAAAAACTATTGATGCTTAAAATTACGTTGTTTCCAACACCAACATGGGAAGTTTCAGGAATGTGGGACTTGCGACCTGAAACGACCTCCAAATTTTAAAGAAGCTGGCTCTTCCTTATCTTCAAATGTATTTTAGGGAAAAGGGATAGAAATTAAACAGAATCACAAATGTAATGAAGGAAAATTTAACTATGGCGATGTGCCTGAATATGATTTGTTCCTTAATACTAAGCACAATGAAACTATCTTTAGGATTCAGTTACATTAAAGAACAAACAATGCATGATCAATGTAAAAGATGAAAACAAATAGAATCAAAGGCTCACAACTTAGACAATTTTACAATGACACAGAAAATATCAGCAAAGGCACAGAACTCAGTCTTCTTATTAATTTTCCAATCACATAAAAGGCATTGATACATGCACAGTTATACAAACTTTCTGAATCAGAAAAACAAAACAAAGGCAAATGATATTACTGGTCACAACAAAAAGATCTCAAGAAAACTTCTCATAAATTTCTGATAATAATCTATATGTAGAAAACTCTATGTCTTGAATCTGCGATTTGGATCTATATTTATAGCATAGGATTGGCTCAAGATTGCTTGCACAATCAAATCCCAATGGTCTAACTGAACTGGAACTCAACTGGAAGTGTTTGACAGAAGATATCTTTTAGATCCGCAAATAGTTACAATAACTGTAAATTCGTTAGCTGTCTCAATACATGTGGCGCCCCTCTTCTAACCAGAAAAAGACACTTGGTGACATCTACAACATTTAGAAACAAAACTCTTGATACAGATGGCAGTGTCCACACTCTTTACTTGAAACTCCTTCATCTTTCTAGCAAAAATAGGAACTTAGCATGTGGTAGCCTCTGCTACAATTGAAATATATACGTGGCGGCTTCTGCTGAACTTATACTTTACTGATACCTTGTAGAGTCCTGCTAAAAATGACACGTGGCAGACTCTACCTTACTTTAGAAACACTATAGAAACATTTGGGACTCATTTAGATTCACGCGAACGATGACACCTGGCATGCTCTGCTTAACTTTAGCAACTCACCGGGGCCCACCACAGTCTTTACTTAACAATGAAACAAAAGGAAGACCCTGCAGATGTCAACACTTGTCACACTCCGCTTTCATTACAAGAGACACACAGCACTTTCCGCACAACTTAAAGAAACTTATTGAAACCTTTCGTAGCTGCCACTTGGCACCTTCTGCGTAGGGAGAAACTTAGAAACAGGGACCCACCTCAGTCTTTGAAACATTAAAAGGGGCTTGAAACTCAATGCAGAAGATGACACTTGGTAGTTTCTGCATTAATCTGAGACTTCTCAAAATCTGTCTCAGCTGAAAACACATGGCATGTTTCGCTCAACTCTAAGAGTTTGGCAAAGCTTAGGCGAAAACAAACCCTTATTGTCAATCTTCGCAGCCAAAAATGAAACTCACAGAAATAAAACCGTAACCTACACAGCCGCGTTGATACACTGCAACTAAAACAAAATGTAAAGTATTTTACTCTACAGTACCCATGTACAAAGAATCCCCTCAAACAGAAAAGGAAGGAGAAAACCCAGTGGGGAAAAGCTCCCCCATGAGAGGATAAAGTAGGAAGGGCTAATAGACTGCCCCATAAGAGATGTCCCGCACCCCCAAGAGAGACTAAAGATGAACATAGTTGCTCTTAGTGAAGGGTTTGGTGAAGATATCCACAACCTGGTTTGCTATAGGACAATACTGGAAATCAATGACCTGCTCCTGAATCAGGTCCCTGAGAAAATGCATGTGGATCTTGATGTGTTTGGTTTGCTGATGATGAATTGGGTTCTTCAAGATCTGCATGGCACACTGGTTGTCACAGTAAATGACTGATAGATTCTGAAAAGGGATGCCAAGTTCAGTGAGGATATTCTGAATCTAGATAGCCTCTATGGCAGCATTGATAGCCCCCCAATACTCAACCTCAGTCAAAGAAAGAGCAATAGCATGTTGCTTATTACTCTGCCAACAAATGGGACCAAAACCAAGGTGAAAGCTAGAGCCAAATGTGGACTTGCAATCATCAAGATCACCAGGCCAATCAGAATCAGTGTATCCAACCAAGTCTAAACTTGTGCCTACTACATAGTGAATCTCAGACTAGTGAGTGCCCTGTATGTAGTGTAAGATGCATTTGGCAACCTTCCAATGAAGCTCATGTGGCTCTATCATGAAGTGTGAAACAATTCCAACTACAAATGAAATGTCAGGGCGAGTATGAGTTAGATAGATGAGGCTACCAACAAGTTGATGATACAAAGTGGCATCAACAAGTGGTGTAGAACACTTTGCCTCAAGCTTGACTCCAGACAAAAAGGGAGTTAGTCTAGGCTTACAATTAGCCATGTGAAAATGAGCCAAAAGATCAAGAGCATACTTGGGATATGCAAGAGAGATCCCAGAAGAGGTTTGAGTGATCTCAATCCCAAGAAAATAATGCAAGAGACCTAAGTTAGTCATGGCAAACCTGTCATGCAAAGAAGTCTTGACACTTGCAATGATGGATGAAGTGCTCCCAGTGACAATCAAGTCATCAACATAGAGAGCCAAAAAAAGAAGAGCATCCTCCTATCTCAAGATGTAGACATTTGGATCTGAGTGGCATCGAGAGAACCCAACTAAGAGAAGAAAGGAGTCCATCTTGGCATACCAAGCCTGTGGGGCTTATTTGAGGCCAAGAGAGACTTCCTTAGTCTATAAACTAGTGAAGAATCCTAAACGAACCCCTGTGGCTGCTCGATGTAAATCTCCTCGTGAAGATCCTCATGAAGAAATACACTCTTCACATCCATCTGATGTACAACCCAACCATGAGCTATAGCAAGAGCAAGTATCAGGCGAATGGAGTTCATCTTGGTGACGGGGGAAAAGGTCTCAGTATAGTCACTACCAGGAACCTAAGAGAAACCTTTAACCACAAACCATGCTTTGAACTTCTCAACTGATCCATCTGCTACAAATTTGGTCTAGTAGATCCACTTACACCAAACTAGTTTTCTTCCCTTAGGAAGTGGAACAAGATACCAAGTTTTGTTCCAAATTAAAGAGTTGTGCTCTTCCTCTAGTGCTGAATCCCACTTAGCAATACCTGATGCTTCATGAAATGATTATGGATCTAAAGTTGTGGTAATGTAGGAATGTGAAATGTCTTGGTATTGTGACTGAGCCCTCTAAGCATCTGAAGGATCTCCAACAAGGGTACCTGCTGACTCAAGTGTCTGACGAGCCCAATGAGGCATGTGAGGAAATAGAGGAGGAGAATCCCCATTCTTAGACTCTAAACTCTATGAAGAGGAGGAGGAAACCTCATGATCAACTCTACGAGTAGAGGCAACTGGGGGAAAATCATCAGAGTCAATATCTGAATCTGCGGTGGAGGAAGGAAGAAGAGAGGATGAGCTAGGAGAGCTTTCCTCAAATTGCACACTTCTCTCAATGAAGAGCTCTTGTGTCCCAAGATCCAAGAGCTGATATCCTTTGACACCATCAAGATAACCAACAAAGATACAAGGTCGACTCTGAGGTTCCAAGGCCTTGTGCTTCTCTAAAGGAATGTGAGCCCATGCAGGAGAGCCAAAAAATTTGAAGTGCTGCACAATAGGTTTCCTGCCACACTAGGCTTCAAAAGGAGTCATTCCATTCAATGCCTTATGCAGAACTCTATTCTGGATGTGAGCAGCATAGTTGATAGCTTTGCCTAATATTCAGGTGCAAGGGAGCATGCGTGGATCATGCAACTAGCCATCTCTTTCAGGGACCTATTTTTCCTCTCAGTCACACCATTCTGTTGAGGTGTATAGGTAATAGTATGCTGAAGATCTATCCCTTCAAGAGTGCAAAATTGTTCAAAGCGGTGGTTCACATATTCTCTTCCATTATCAATGCAAAGAATCTTAGCAACTTTCCTAGACTATTTCTTGGCACGAGCCTTGAACTCCTGAAATCTATCAAAGGCTTCTCCCTTCTGACAAAGAAAGTAGACCCAGGTGTATCTAAAATAGTCATCAATGAATGTGAGTAAGTAACGAGCCTTGTTGAAAGACAAGGATGGAAATGGACCCACCACATCACTGTGAACTACCTCAAGGACTTCTGAAGCCCTCCAAGATTTCCCTTTGTCAAATTTGTCCTCAAGATGTTTTCCTAAGGCACAACCTAAACAAACTCCATCTGAGAAACTGATCTTAGGAAGACCTATGACCATATCCTTCTTGCTAAGTTGCTAGAGATAGTAGAAGTTGAGATGGCCAAACCTCTCATGCCATAACTTGCACACATAATCTGAATGAGTGAGCAAGGTAGTCGAATGTGAATTAGGTACAAAATGAGAGAAAGCATACAGTTGAGACTCATGATTAGCCTTACCGACTGTAAGAAGTGCATTATCTTCAAGACTCCTAATGGTGATGGAATCGAAAGTGAACTCAACTTTTCTACCATTCTAGGAAATCTAATAGACTAAGAGAAGGTTAGCTGATCAATTAGGTACACCAAGGACATCCTCAAATGTACCAGTGCCATCATCAACATAACCTTTCCTGATGACTTCAATAGGAGAGTCATCCCCAATGAGAATGTGGGGCACCAAACAAGGCTACAACAAGGAAAATTGTTCTCTGATAGAACCCATGTGATGTGAAGCACCTGAGTCAAGAATCCACTACTGAGAAGAACCTATAGTAGTAACTAGTGCAGTTGCTTTCCCTTTGCCTGATTTTGAAGGAGTAGAGGATTGTTGTGAAGAAGGCAAATTAATATTGTTCTTTTTCAGAAGATGCTTCAGCTCATCGATCTGCTTCTTGTGACAAAAGTGTTACTCATGATCAACTTTCTTACAGTAGCAACAAGTTGGTCTTTCCTTCTTCTGATTGTTCCCCTTTGAAGAAGAGGAAGAGGAGTCTACTATTGAGGCAGACAAAGACTGTGCCTGTTCTTTCTGTGACTTCTTCTTGGACTTCTTTTGTTTCTTGTCAGGTTTTCCTGAGTGTTTCTATTCCTTCGCCTAACTAGCCAATAAAGCCTGAGATTGAGATGGCTTTAAGAGCCCCATGGAAAGAAGTTTGCCTTGTTCTTGTATTAACAATTCAGAGAATGAAGAAAAAGAAGGCATTTTATATGTAGAGCCCATAGTCAATCTATGAGTATGAAAACTAGAAACAAAAGCAACATATTCAAGTCCAAGTTTGTTAAGATTAATCAAGACAAGTTGAATTTTCTTTTTATCTATGCCACATGCTTTACATTGTGCTCTCAAATCATTTACTTTTGTTACAAAGTCCTGGATGTTGTCAAAAGATTTAGGATCTAGGGCCATTATTTGATTATCAATTTGATATCCCCTAACTTCATCAGTTATCCCATAGAGAGTTTTTAGTTGTTCCCATGCATCATGTGAATTACCTTTTCCATCAAGTTGAAACATTATATCAAGAGAAACTAATCTCCTAAGACAACCTAAAGCTTTTGTTTGTTCAAGCATCCAAAGTATTTTTTCCTTAGCATCTGAGGGTTTAGTTATCTTTTGGTCAACATAGGGTGTGTACCCTTGTTGCATTAAGAAGTTCCATGCATTTTCTTTCCATGTATTGTAGTTGTATGGAGTTAGTAGTGGAAACTTAGCATTACCCATTGTGAAAGGAAAAAAGAGCAAGAGTAGAAGGAGTTGCACAAGCACAATCACACCAAGGGACCCCCCTTGAATTACTTAATGAAGAAGGTCCCCCAAAGAAAAATGATTTGACACTTTATAATTAGTGCAGTTACAATGGCCACTAGCAAGAGAACGCTAAGTGGAATTGACTTCAATGCTTTTACAAATCCTCACAAAATGAACATATACTAAAATTACAATTTCGGGACAAACCCAAATGAAATTAGTAGTACCACTGCAAAGTACATGAAAAATAGACACTTTCAAAAAATGAATCACCTCAATCCAAGGTTGTATACAAAATTTATGTACTTTTGAAAGTCTCAAAACGGGAACTATGCAGAGTCATGTGTGAGAATCTAAGATTACTAAAAAATTCATGCACTAAAATCAAGAAACAACTACACCAACATGTAGAGAACGAAAAATTATCCAAAATAAAAAAAGAAGCTCACAAATTGGAGGTCGGGAGCCCGAGTTACAGCCTTTGGAAGTTGAACTGCAATTTCCAAAATGCCAATGGAGAGTGGGTCTACTATAGCTTTCTGATGTCATTTCTACAAAATATATAAACTACATACAAAAACTAATAGATACTCAGATGGTTTTTTGATGCTGTGAACAAAACCCAGAAGCCGTTTTTCTTTATGATCTACAGAAGATGTGACTCTAATGTAAAAAAACATCTTTAGCACCAAAAAATGACCCCGGCAACCAAAAAATGGCATGCAAAGATTGAATTAGCTACCTAAGACAAAAAAAGGCATGCTATAACCTACAAGATTAATTAGAATAAATAAAATGCAAGCCAATTGTTAGATTTTACCTCAAAGAGTCTAGAGGAAGCTCCGAAAAAACCTACAACTGGCAAGTCAAAATATGAACCCCCCCAGAAAGTAGAGTTTTCTCCACACTTTTCTATTTCTCCAGATCATCAGAAGATGCAAGAGAAGAGCATACTCATGTGCTTTGAAAAACAACTCTACACTCTTAGATTTCTAAAAAAATGCTAACCCACATCTCAGAACCGCTCTGATACCATGTAAGATTTCTACCCAAGAATGCAAGTGATTGAGAGAAAGCAAAAAAGAAATCAGATATGAGCCAAATAAATTGTATTCAACTCAAGAGAATGCAAAGCAATACAATAGAATGAGATGCTCATATGAGAGAAAAAGGTGGGTATATATAGGATATTCCACCCAAGAGACTAAAAACACAACCAATATGGGATAAAGTGAAAAAGTCCCTAAGTAAACTTAACCTAGTGTGAAGAGAGCTAAAGTAGAGAACAAGCTAAGAAAGAGCTAGATAGCAAAGTAACCTTGTTCACACTAACAATTCTGATTTCCTTCAACATTTGCTTCATCCACAAAACCTGAGTGCAATTATTTGTTGCTGCTATGTACTTTGCTTCTATAGTAGACAAAGATATTGTCTCTTACTTTTTGCTTATCCAAGAGACCTATCTTCTCCACAAGAAGAATGCACCACCACTAGTACTTTTTCTGTCATCCACATCTCCTTCCCAATCAGCATCTGTATATGCATGAAGAGTGAAGTTATTGTCCTTTGGATACCACAGTCCATAATCAATTGTCCCCTTGAGATATCTAAAAAATTCTTTTGGCTATCATAACATGGGATTCTTTTGGATCAGCTTGAAATTTGGCAACAAGTCTAACTACATTCATGATGTTAGGTCTGGTCTGGGTTAAATAAAGCAATCCTCTAATCATTGATCTATATCTTTTCTGATTTACCTTGGGAGAGTCATCATCTTTTCTTAGCTTGCATTCAGTTACCATAGGTGTACCTACTGGCTTTGAGTCTTCCATTCCAAATTTCTATAGCAATTCTTTTACATACTTGGACTGAGATATGAAGATACCTTTATTTGATTGAACAATTTGTAGACCTAGGAAGAAATTCATCTCATCAAACATTGACATCTCAAACTCACTTTTCATATGATCAGCAAATGCTTTACACATGCATCCATTTCAACCAAAATTAATATCATCAACAAAAACTTCAACAATTAGAATGTCCTCATGATCAATTTTGAAGTAGAGATTGTTGGTAAGAGACACTACATAGCATTGATAGATGTTGTCATTGATGGAAACTAAGATTGTTTGACACATTCGCAGTGTAATATCTGATCATACCGGAAGTTAGAATGTCAGAATGATAATCCATCTAAGTCTAGGAGCTTGAAATAGAGCATATAGTAGAGTCCAGTATTTTGGTCAACAGATCCCTCAAGTTAATCATTATGGGTTGCAGATCTGAAGAAGTGTAAAGGGACACTAGGAGAATCTAAATCCAAGTTTTTATCCTCCAGGGATAAAGGGAGCAAAAGTTATGAGCATCTGAATACTGGATCCTATTATGACAGAATAGTTCAGTGAAGAATAGGCAGACTGATGTTAATCCTTGTGCAGACCCAATCGAAGTATTTTGATGAACTGCATGTGAGATAGAATGTTAGTGGATGACATGTATGATGATCTACATGTGTTATTTTTTGTATGCATCAATATTGGTGTATGGATCTAGTTGACAGAACAGACCTTTCTTAAAAAGTTCAAAGTGTTGTTGTTACTGACTAGCAAGTGATTGCAATTCAAGATAATGATATATATAGCTGATGATTGTGGATATTTTGTAAGTGTGTATGCGAAAAAAAAGAGTATGTGTGAAAGGAGAAGAAATCTAATATCCGAATGAAGGCAGAATAGAGAGAAGAGCAGAATAAAGATGAAGTGTACAAAGTCAGTATTTGGACTTAACTAGAACTGATCTCTAGCATTGGCAGATGCATCTTACCAGTTCAAAATCTCTGTAAATCTCTTATAATCTTTTCTATAGGTAGTGAGCCTCCACTTGAGTAGTGAGCTCAGGGCAGTGAGCTTGAATGCATATGCATTCCCATTTGTAAAATACTTTTAACAGGGTATTAATTCTTGTGGGTTAACCCCCACTGTGGTTTTTCCCTTAACCGGGTTTCCACTTCAAAAATCATGGTGTCAAGTGTGTTATTTATATTTCTTCTTATGTGATGTTTATTTTATTAATTTGATGGTAAGTGGTAAAGACAGATTAAAGGAAGAAAAATTATAAATGAGTGACAACTGATTCACCCCCCCTCTCAGTTGTCTGGACTTATCCAACAATTGGTATCAGAGCCAAAGGTTTCAAGTTTGAATCTCTCCCATGAGTGACGTGAGCTCCTATGAGTGACACTGGGGGGCTTATTGGCAGTGATCTAGTATCTCTCATAGGATTTGTGACATGGCTTAACCAACTCTTGTGGATTCATTAACTCTGGTGGTTGTATCAGGCATTCAAAGGTCGACCTTTTGGTGTAACGACAATCATGGGCCAACGGAGATAACTATAAGGAGTACCTTTGTTAAATCCTAGCTTAAGCAAATGCTTATCCAATCTAGTATATCAGGCTCTTAGAGCTTGCTTGAGTCCATACAAGGCTTTTCTCAATCTACAAACCATATCTCCCTAATCAGACAACTGAAATCCTTCTGGTTGCTCAATTTAGACTTCTTTCTCCAAATCTGCATTCAAAAATGCTGATTTCACATCCATTTGATATACTTTAAAATGTTTGAAGGTAGAAATGCAAGAAAGAATCTAATTGCCTCTATCCTTTCCACTGGAGAAAAAGTTTCTTTAAAATCAATTCCTTCTACTTGAGAGTAGCCTTTACATACCAATCTTGCCTTATTCCTTACTACCTCACCATCTCCATTCAGTTTATTCTAGAAGACCCATTTGGTTTCAATCACATTTTTGTCCTCAGGTCTAGGAACTAGATCCCATGTGTGATTCTTTTCAATTTGCATCAATTCCTCTTCCATTGCTTTGACCCAATTTTCATCATTGCAAGCTTCACTTACTGATTTAGGTTCAATCTTTGAAATCAAATAAATCTCTTCTTGATCTTTAGACATTTTCCTCCTAGTTTGAACACCTTTACTCTTATCTCTTATGATCTGATCTTTAGGATGATTTAACCTTACATACCTGGGAGTTTTGGAGATAGTTTGAGCATCTGTTTCTTGAACTTGTTCCTCATCATTTGTTTTAACCTCTAGATTCACTGGTTCAAACTGAATCTGGGTCTAAACTTGAACTTGCCTTCCTTGATTTTGACTTTCATATTGATCATCTGAATCATATCTAGAGTACCTGGAATGTCCTTTTCTTTCATCAACTTTAACATTCGCACTTTCAACAATCTTCTTCAATCTTTTATTGAAGCACCGGTAGGCCTTACTTTGAGTTGAGTATCCAAAAAATATTCCTTCATCACTTCTTGCCTCAAACTTACCTAAGTCCTCATCTCTTTTGATATAACATTTACTACCAAAGACTCTGAAGTATCTCATAGTAGGAGGATGACCAAACCAAATTTCATAAGGAGTCTTACTAGAATTTTGTTTGATCTGCACCCGGTTAAGAGTGTAGATAGCAGTACTCACAGCTTCTCTCTAATAAACTTGAGGAACATTTGTTTCCATCATCATGGTTCTAGCAACTTCTTGAATGGTCTAGTTATTTCTTTCCACAACTCCATTTTGTTGAGGAGTCCTAGGAGCAGATAACTGTCTTTTTATTCCATGCTTTTCACAGAAAGCATCAAACTCATCAGAGGTAAATTCTCCACCTTTGTCAGATCTCAGACACTTTAGTTTCCCACCAATCTCATTTTCAACCATCATCTTGAACACCTTAAACTTGTTAAGGGCTTCTAATTTTTCTCTCAGAAAAGTTACCCACATCATCAGAGAGTAATCATCAATTAGCAACATGAAATACTTGTCTCCTTGCACACTCCTAATTCTAGCAGGACCATAGAGATCAGTATGTACCAGCTCCAATCTCTCACTTGAACCTTGTTCCTTACTCTTGAATGAAATTTTGTTCTATTTTCCCAATTGACATTCTCTACATATATTATTAGGTTTCACAAGTCTTGGAAGATCTCTTACAGCTTGAGTGGAACTTATTTTGAGAATGTTGTCAAAATTCACATGACACATCCTCCTATGCCATAGCCAACTTTGATCTGTCTGAGAAATCAAACAACTTTTCCCAGAACTACTTAAATGAAAGATGTTACCTCTAGTTTGAGTACTAGATGCAATTTCAGTTCTAGAGCTTTCCAAGATTCTACATTTTCCATCTTGAACCGAAGATCATAACCGTTGTCAACCAACTATCCAACATTGAGAAGATTATGTTTCAGTCTTTCCACATACAAAACATCATTGGTGTTGTTCTTTCCATCAAAAGAGATGGATCCTTTGCCATGGATTCTATCAGCTAAGTTGTCTCCAAATTTCACAAGTCCTCCTTCATAGTTTTCAAAGTTCACAAACTTACTCTTGTCACCATTCATGTGATGAGAACATCCACTATCAATCACCCATTCATCCTTTTCAATAACTTGAGTAGCCAAGGCACTTTCCACATTTTCACAGCTAGCAGATTTAGTAGACATCAAATCTTCTTCTTTGATAGCAATAAACACCTAATCATTTTTAGAGGAGCCTCCATGATCAGATTCATCATCTGTTACCCCTTCTTCTCCATTTTCTTAGACATAGTAACATTTCTTCTGACCTTTATACTTGTTAGGGTTAGGTTTTGAAAACCTTTCTAGACATCTTGAGGCAAAATGACCAATCTTATTACAAGCAAAGCATTTGAGTGGTAATTTTCCTTCATACTTACCAGATTCTCTTGGCATTCTTCTAGCAATAAGAGCTTCAAGATCTGTTGTTTCTATTTCAACATCTTCATGATCCTTTCTTGCCTTTACAAATCTATTTGGTCTTGCAGAAGAGATTTCACCCGGATCATATCTTTGTTTTCCATACCATCTGGCCTTAAATGTAGATTTAGACTTGGGAAGAGAATCACCAAACTCACTTAATTCAAAAGCTAAAATTTTGCCAACCAGATGATCTCTTGTAACCTCTGAGACTGTCTTGAGTTCTTCTATAGCTACAACCTTATATTTGTATGAATCTGGTAAAGATCTAAGTAATTTTGACACAATTTCTGATTCTTCCAAAGTTCGACTAGCACACCTGATGCCACACACAAGTTCATTTATCTTTTGCATGTAGATTGTGATGTTTTCATCTTCGCTCATTCTCATAGTTTCAAATTTTACTCTTAGACTTTGCAGCTTTGTAAATTTGACATATTTATTACCTTCATACAGATACTCCAACTTTTTCTAGATTTGATAAGTAGTTTTTAGACTAAAGACATTTGTCATTTCTGAATCAGTCAGGGCACTCAATAAGGCTTCTTTAGCTCAGATATTATTTTCAGCATCTTTGACTTGATCAGCAGTTGAAGGACCTTTCTCTAGAGGTTTATACACAACACTAATTATTTCTAAATAGGTGTCGCCCATGCATTGCAAATGGCACTCCATGCAATTTTTCCAAATAGAATAATTTGTTCCATCAAATCTTAGACTATCCTTCTTGTAGGTTGACATCCTAGATCTCCTCAAGCGGTTATGTTTTTATTAGAGAATATGGCTCTTATATCAATTGTTGGAACTAGACAACTAAGAGGGGGGTGAATCAGTTGTCCCACAAAAACTTTTCTGCCTTTAATCTTCTTTATTATCTTACTATCAGATTAGTAATGTAAACATTTAAGCATAAAACAACAACATAATAGTAGAAACATAATCAACACATTTGATACCAAGATTTTGACATGGAAACCTGGTTAAGAGAAAAACCATGGTGGGGGTTAACCCACAAAATGTGTACCCTATTAAAAATACTTAATAAAATAGAAGGCACATGCCTTTGGGTACACTGCCCAAAGCTCATTGCTCAAAAGAGAGGCTCACTGCCTATAGAGTTTACTTAGAAAGAATTAACTGAGAAATAGCATCTACTTGATGCCTGATTGAGTTTTAGTCAAAGCTTAATAACTTTCACTTTGCCTCAAACTCTTCTTCACACTCTATACTACTCTCACTCCTTTTCTTCTCTACTCTGCTCCTGATCCTTTCTTTGGATTTTATCTATTTTACACAAGGATAATTTCAATACCTCTTCAACAAGTATTTATATACTTCATCAACCTTGGAATGATCAACAAGGTCAGCTAAACTAGATACGGATCATCACACTGTCATCCAAACACAAATGAGACTTAAATTTGCTTCTACAACCACTCCACACTTCATAAGAATGTTTTTAAGGCATCCGTAACAGTCTAGGAACATCCTGTCGGCCAAGACTGGGATGAACATCAACTTCAAAGAAGAAATCTTTAATCAACAATCTCAAACTTCAATGTGGACCTCTAACATAGTAGCTATACAAGCCAAAGACCTCCACAAGCAAACTGAATTCACCAGTAACATCCATTCTAAACCAAACTACTAGAAACATTTGAATCTTCCTCTGGAACCTCAAGAACACTCTCTACCATGACTGTTAGACTAGAAGGATAGCTTACGAACCTCCAAACCACAAACCAATGTTTTTGATGATACACACTGACTTCTCAAACATGCCTTCAGATCTATAGATCATAAGTTTATATTTCTGGAGCAATCTAGACCTCTTTCCTATCTCTCTATCTTTCCTAAGTATTGCAGGAATTGGTTCTCCTCAGATGGCCATAACTCCTTCAGAACTTCATACAGACTTCTCAAATCTTAACTGAAGAAATCTCTGACAGTCCTCTACACAACCACATGATCCACATGCATTGATTATCATTAATTTTCTCAATATCCTCAAATGTCTAATCTTTTATGCAGACAATAAAATAGGATACAGTTGACACCAGTGGCAACAAGGATACGTTGACATCAATGACAACCCACTTAGGTACATATTTGCAACAAGGTTTATATGCATAAACATTTCACAATTAATGTAGTCGAATGTTCACACACCTCGAATCAACTTAGAAGTTGTCTCATCCTACAGTGTTCACAATTTGACCTTTGTAGGTCATAGAAAAGATGGGTTCAATTCACCTTTAGTCCACCTAACTTAGAATTTTGACTCTGATTCTAGGAGTGCATCCATTATTTATCTTATGGTGTTATACAATAGGGAATCTATGACTCCATGTCAACCTTTTCTTGTACTTTCCTTTGCAAGATCATGGTTTCAATGTTTTTTTACGACCATTCTCGATCTAAGTTTCTATGGCTACTTGTTTCAAGGTTTTCATTAAATCACATCAACTATAACATAGACCATTATAGTCTAATAAGTAGTCAATATTAAATAGACTTTTAGTTAAAAGATTTCAAAAGGGTTTTCTTTACACCCTACACTTCATAATGAAGCATTGCCATTTACTAAAGAAATAAAACCATAATACATTTTCAATAAAGAGTTTTCATGCTCGTTTTCATATTCTTTCCTACATGGAAATAAAATGATAGTTGAGGGTTACTCACTTGACATGCAATATTTCACATGCACTTAATGTAGTCTCTACATTGTTACAAAAAACAACTAGTTTTTTCCTCCATGGATACTAAGAGTCTTATTACTCTTATCCTATATAAAGATTACATCCGAAGGTATAATAATGTTGTCTTTCATAAACAAACAAGTATTTCACTTCTTATTTCATGTGCCTTGAAAGCCACCATGGCATGGGCACTGTTGATAACATCAACTTCCATGAGTGTCTTTTCATTATAATATGTATGGCCATGGACCTTACTACTATCTTGTCTTTCTAAAAAGCATTGGGTCGTATCTTGCTCACATGGTTTATCATTAAACAATATACATGGATCTTAGCCAACTTATGTGGCTTATCATTATATAGCACGGCTCTTAGCCAGTTTAATAGTCTTTATCAGACATACAAATGTTATGATATATAAAAACATAGTATCTTTAATACTTTGGCCATATAGGTTGTAAAAGGGTTATCACCAAATTCATCATATAAGATACCATGGCACTATTCATGCAGTGGGCCATGAAGGCCTTAAACATATAAATGTTTCATTTATGATAACACAACACTATGCATTCTCTCGGCCATCAAGGCCTTATCAAAGATATAAAACACATAAATACTGTTGTTTAT
Organism: Cunninghamia lanceolata; assembly: GCA_027924645.1. Taxonomy (NCBI): domain Eukaryota; kingdom Viridiplantae; phylum Streptophyta; class Pinopsida; order Cupressales; family Cupressaceae; genus Cunninghamia; species Cunninghamia lanceolata. The sequence continues at coordinate 11,446,086 of BSBN01000377.1, forward strand.
GATAACACAACACTATACTTGCACTCAACCATAAAGGCCTTATTAAATATATAAACACATAAATATTATCATTTACGATAATACAACCATTGATTAACCATCATGTGGCCAAATAATAGTTGTATTAGCATTCTATATGACCTATGACTATAATACACAGTCATACCTATGAAGAGAATCTTGCAATCAGGGTAGACATTGCTAAGGAGTAAGATTGTTGATGTATATTCCCAGCTCCTATCCCTGAGCTCTCAAGCATATCAGTCTCCTATCTGTAGCTTCTACAAAAAAACCATGATAATCATCAAAACATCACCATCCAAAAAGACTATCAAAATCTTTCCTTTTACATGCATTTGTCCTACTCAACACATAACCACCACCCTTTGAACTAAACATGGGTAAATTAGTTAGCACATGTCATGCCACCTCATGCGTATCTAGGTTCCTCAAAGGCCATATCTCCCATTTAGGAGTATTTGCATAGTGATAAGCTTTGGTTAAGCTCAATACCGACCACCACTCACTCCACATTTTGTGGGTTTTAGTATGGTGGACAACAAGAACATATAAGCTTGATATATTAAAATGCTCAACCACTACAAGTAGGTAATAAATAATTATATTTCACATATAGTATCATTTACATCTAAATGATGTCATATGGTTATCAAAATAATGTAGGATATCTCTAAATTACATTACCATCATTAAGGTGGTATCATTAATATGCGAATATGGGGTCAAGTCTTACTCCCCCACTTCGCCATATTAGACCAGTCAAAATAATTAAATGATATTTCCAAAATTAATAAGAAAATAGATACATAAATAAAGGTAAACTTCGATATCCAACCATGATTACTATCAAATTTATAAATGTTCTAAGAACATTATCTAGTTGAATCAACATAGATGATGTTGAGAAATCTTAAATCAACTTGTTGACAATGGTCAAATTGAAGTTGACTTAACAAGGAAAAAGACTTATACTTACCCCATCTTACATGGGTTCATGAATGATCAATTTCAATATTCAGATGGCATCCTGGCCTTTTCCGAACATCTATTTCCTTCTCCCAAGTTATGCTCTCCTTTCATCCTCAAGGAAAGATTATATTTCTTGGTTACACTCACAACCATATAACCATGATTAGTGTATCATCGGTTAGTTCAGAAATCATTATGATAAAATAATCTTAACGAAATGTATTCTCATGTATAATATAAACATCAATCGATATCCATGTAATTAATTATTCTACTTGATATTTTTCATAAATGTCAAATCATTAATCTTAGATTAATCATCATATTTACTACATAAAAGTAAGATTAATTATCTTGTTTACCACATAAAAGTAATATTAATCTTAGTCATAAGATGGGGATGTAATAATAGAGATGGTGACAAAAGTTGAACCTAGAAAGATTGAAACATCCAAAGCCCTACAAGATAGCATGGATTCAATGTGAACATAAGGTACTGGTGAGTGAGAAATGTTTGGTAAAATTTCATATAGGATCTTATGTTGATGAGGTATTGTGTGATATTACACTGATGGTTGATGTATGTCATATATTATTAGGTAGACCATGACAATATGATAGAAAGGCAATACATGATGGGAGAAAGAATACTTATACTATTACAACAAATGGGAAGAAATGTATCTTGATACCTTTGGAGGAAGGGGAGAAAAGTGAAGTATGTGGGAACACTAGAATCTGTTTAATAGATGGAAGGAAATTTTTGGATAGATTGAGACATGAGAACATGTGTTTTGCATTGACTCCAAAGAAGTGCAGAGCCCTAAGTGAAGAGAATGTTATTGCAAAGAAAGAAGGACCACGGCTAGAGGAGATAACTGAATTGTTAACATAGTACCAAGAAATCATTTCAGAGAATGTACTTGAAGGATTGCCACCAATCTAGAGTATCAGTCATCATATGGACCTTATACCTAGATCTAGTTTACCAAACAAAGTGACACATAGGATGACACCAACAGAAAATGTAGTGCTAAATAGACAAATACAGGAGTTGTTGAGGAAAGGATTAATCAAAGAAAGTTTAAGCCCATGGTGGTACCTACGGTACTAGCACCAAAGAAAGATGGAGAATGGAGGATGTGTACATACTCTAGAGAAATCAATAAGATCATTGTCAAGTATAGGTTTTCACTACCAAGGATGGATGACATCATGGGTTGTTTGAGTGGAGAAAAATATTTCATAAAGATAGACCTAAAGAGTAGATAACATCAAATTAGGATCAGAGAGGGAGATGAGTGGAATACTACATTCAAGACAAATGAAGGATTGTATGAGTGGTTATTCATGCCTTTTGGATTAACTAATGCACCAAGTACTTCCATGATATTGATGAATGAGGTTTTGAAGAAATTTTTGGGCAAGTTTGTTATTATATACTTGGATGATATTATGATTTTTAGTAAAATAAAAGAAGAGCATTTGTAGCATATTAGACAAGTATTTTAGAGGTTGAGAGTAGAGAAATTGTTGATAAACATCAAGAAGTGTAGTTTCATGAAGGAAGAGTTGGTATATTTGGGATTTGTGATTTCTACAGAAGGATTTAAGATGGACCTTGATAAAGATAGAACAATTATGAAGTGGCCAACACTTGTGAACATTGGAGAGGTAAGATCATTTCATAGACTAGCAAGTTTCTGCCGCAAGTTCATCAGAAATTTTAGTACTATATGCACACCAATGACAAAGACATTGAGAGGTGATAGGAAGGATTTTAAGGGGACATCAGGAGCACATAAGAGTTTTGAATATTGAAGCAAAAGGTGATAGAGCAATCAATGTTAGCATTACCAAATTTTGACAAAGTATTTCAAGTTGATTGTGATGCCAGTGGAAATGCAATTAGAGCAGTGTTAAGAAGGGAGACCCTGGTAGCATATTTCAATGAAAATTTGAATGATGCAAGGAGAAGAAATTCAATTTATGATCAGGTGTTTTATGCCATAATTCAAGCCTTGAATAAGTGGAGGCATTACTTCTTTCCAAAGGAATTTGTATTGTATACTGATCATAAAGCTTTGCAATATTTAAATAGTCAGGGAAAGTTGAATTAGAGACATATGAGATGGGTAGGGTTCATGCAAAGTTACACATTTGTATTGAAGCACTGGAGTAGAAAGTCAAACAAAGTTGTTGATACATTGAGAAGAAGAAGGAATTTGTTTCAGATAGAGATGAGGATAGAGGTACTAGGCTTTGAAGAACTTAAGCATATGTATGGAGAAGATCTTGATTTTGCATAAGCATGCAAAGCATGTAGAGAACTTGTTGTAATAGATAGAATCAAGTGGTTGGATTATTTCATTTAGGAGGGTGTGTTGTTCAAAGGAAATCAATTACGTATACATAGGAGTTCAATAAGAGATAATTCGATGAAAGAAAAACATAGTGGTGGATTAGTAGGAAATTTTGGAGTGGATAAGAGAGTAGCTTTGGTAAGTAAACATTATTTTTGGCCTCAGATATATAAGGATGTAAGGAAATTTGTGCAGAGTTCCAGAATATGTCAAGTTACAAAAGGGAGTAGTTAGATAAATGGTTTGTACAAATATTTGACAATATCGGAGAGACCTTGGGAAGATATAAGTATATATTTCATAGTAGTTTTGCCAACATAGATATGACATGATTCTATATTTGTAGTAGTGGATAGATTTTTAAAGATGGTACATTTCATTCATTGTAAGAAGACAAATGATCCAGTGCATGTTGCTAACCTATTTTTCAAGGAGATTGTGAGATTGCATGGATTACCTAAGAGTATAGTTTCAGATAGGGATACAAGATTCATTGGATATTTCTGGAGGACATTGTGGAAGAAGATGAAGTTGAACCTAAAGTTTAGTTCAAAATTTCACCCATAGACAAATGGACAAATTGAAGTGGTAAATAGGAGTTTGGGTAACTTGTTGAGATGTTTAGTAGGAGACAAAGTAGAAAATTGGGATATAATTCTACCGCAAGCAGAATTTGCATACAATAAATCAGTGAGAAGTACAGGGAAGATGCCATTTGACATTGTGACAGGAGTACAACCCAGATGAGTTGCATAACTAAGAGACATCAGTATGGAGAACAAGAGAAGTGCAAAGGCAAAAGAATGTGCAAGATATATGGAGACAAACTTACATAATCAAGTTAGGAAGCATTTGGAAAAGATGAATAGTAAGTATAAGGAACAAGCAGATGAGAAGAGAAGACACAAAACTTTCTATTGGAGATAAAGTGATGGTATATCTAAGGAAGGAGATATTTCTTATGGGGACATATAATAAGATAAATATGAGGAAGTTTGGACCATGTAGGATTCTTAACAAGATTGATTCAAGAAATGCATATGAAGTAGATTTACCAAAGACATTTGGTATATCACCTATATTCAACATTGCAAACCTATATTAGTATCATGAAGAAGAGTCAATTGATAGTAATGAAGTTGGATTCAAGGAATAGTTACCACAACAACAGTCAGAGTAGATAGAGAAGATTTTGGATAGTAGAGTTGGATGCAACACCAGAGGCAATTAGTATAAAGAGTATTTGGTTAAATGGAAAGGAAGATCAGAAGAAGATTCATCTTGGATTTCTTAAGTTGATGTAGACCACCTTGGTTTTCATCTAGCCCCAACAAAGTGAGGGACTCACTTTTTCAACAACCCCAGGTGTCTAATGCAAGAGCATCCCAGGTTGAAGAGCAATCTTGCATCAACCAAAAAAATATTTGCTTTCTTTCCTTTTCTTGCATTTCAGTTGTAGTTCATCCATTTGTAGTTTCAACATTTTCTATTGCATTCTACCGCATCTTCATTTTAGAGCTTGCAGATAAGGATTTAGGATCTATATATGTCATCTACATCATATTAAGCTTTCATGATATTTGGATTCATTTGCAGAGTGTTATCGCTATCAGAAGATCATCAGATTTTGCAAAGTAGAGAAGTCAGCATTCAGTTGAAGTATACAAGGTTTGTGGAGACATCTCATGACTTGCAGAGCCAAATGAAACATTCCACAATACATTTTGGGACTAGATAGACCTTTGTTGCAAAGCACATCAAGTTTCATTCATTTGTGGAGCACTACCAAGAGCTATAGGCTGACCTACACATTTCCTACACATTTCATCATTGATTGAAGTTTGAGATTTCCTAAGGCCAACACAGAGGATTCCTTGAGCTTTAAGATTATATAAAATCATTCACAAGATTCATTAGGAATAAATCCATCATGATAGAACATTCTTAGTCTTTGATTGTAGTTTTGTGGAAGGCACTTCAAAGCTATATCATTCATGTAATTTTTAATCTAGAATTAGGCCTGAGAGCCCTAGATTGTAGCCTGCATGTTGCTGACATATAAGTATTATAATTATCTAATGGGTAAAAGAACAATAGTGCATCACACTTTCAGCTAAATAAATAATTTTGAGTAGATCATTTACACGTGATTTATTTATGCCTAGTTTTGTTACACCCAAAACCACGTTGTGTCTATGTGGCGCCTACATGGTTGTATGTTTCCTAGCAAAACCTTATCAGGTGGTACGTTTATGCCCAGTTAGGTTTTGGGTATAACAATAGAAAATAAAAATTAAAAAGGTGAAAATATCATTTTCACCCAAATTGATACTGTTTTGTAGTGTTCCTCCTAGAGCCCACATCAGCTAGCGAGCCCACAACAGACTGTGAGCCCACAATAGCCAACGAGCCCCTTTATTCAACTGTACTACACCACCTCTAGGTACTACACTATTCTATCACTATAACTCCACAACACCCACATGCACAAATGGATATATAAACTATACCCACCTGTAGAGATGTGCATATACCCTAATCGTAATATACACAAGATTATCATGTATGCATGCTGGGAATGTGTCACAAAAATTAGATCTTTTTGTGAACATGTTACAGAGAATTATTTTACATTTCCATCCCACTGAGGAAGAACGTAAAACCCTAATTCTACTTGCCGACTGTAAAATCCTATATGAATTTTTATAGTTTGTTCAAAATCTCTCCTTTCATATGATACAATCCTTTCTCCTTTGATATGATACCTGGTCTTTTTTAAAATGACTACATACAACTATACCTAGTCTTTTTTAAAATGATTACATATAGCTATACCTAGTCTTTTTAAAGAACTCTATAGCTTATTTAGGCTTTTTTAATGTAAAATACAATTGAAATTTTAAAAAGATTGTATCATATGAAAGGAGAGATTTTGGACAAATAGTCAAAATTCATAAAGGATGAGGGATGGACAAAATCAAAACTAGAAGCAGGTTGTAGGGGCATGCCCTTGTTGAAGATTGTCTTCAATGGATAATCTTCTTAGAAAAATTATAATTTATCTTGATGCATTTGGCCATGATAATTGTATGTTTCTTAGTGTTCAAAGATTCAAAATTGAAAGAACATTAGCACTCATTGGCTTGACTTCTGATCTGTACCTTACTATAATTCAAGAATTAATGGGGATATTATATTCCTTATTCTATTTTTCATGATTTCTTAGGGTAATAATGTCATTTGAGAAGAAAAATAGTAGGGATTCCCTCTTAAAACTAGGGAAAGAACTCAATTTAATAGAACAATAGAGGAAATTACAGAGACAAGCCAAAAAGGAAGCAAAAACACAAATGTCTAAGCCACTTGAAGGTTAGGACAATAGGGAGGCTTTCATAGGAAACCAACAACTATTTTGAATAGGTTTCCAATTGAGAGTAAATAAAGTTTGAATGCAGATCTCCCAATTTGTAGTAAGAAACTGGGTGGATAAGTTATCCTTTATGTTTGACAAAATGCATTTATTCCTTGGTTTCTTTGCATAAATTTATCTCAAATTTTGACATGTTTTTATCTTTCATCACATATGTCACATTCATCCTTGACACATTTATGACTTTATGGTCATATGGATGCGAGTGTGCTCTTTATGGATGTGTTATTTTACCATTGTTATCTTTCCCCTCCATTAGATATGTTGGTGCTTACCCTCTCCTATTAGAGATGTTTATGGCATTTACCCACAAACTTCATAATGATCCTCTGCCTTGTGATAACAATGAACATCTATTTAGCAAAATATTATTATGTGATTCTACCACACCCCTTTCACTGATGTATGAAAAATTAGTATACCTCTTGATGATACATCCTTTAAATGTCATGGTATCCCTATGTCCATAGATTCATCTAATTTGATTGCATTACCCTATTTCATACATCATGATGAGTATAGTGATGACCATTCTTCTATATTTATGGTGAATATATGGATAATTGTGATAGTCTTTTGCATAATCTTGTTCTACATGATAATAAATTATACCTTGATTATAATTCATAATCTTCTCATGTACCCTTCATTAATACATTGAAATGTCTCATCTTACATTACATAAATATATTATGAGACTTAGTGATGAACTATTGCACAATGACTATGATGGATCTACCAATGCCACTTACATGTAAAGTAAATGACTTGCTAATTATGAAAATTTAGATGATATATTATTGATTAGTGAGTTTAGATTATACTTGAGTGGTAAAGCTTTACAAGGGTTTGATTCATCTTGCATGCTTTGTACACTTCATGAATGTGGCCCATGCTTTTATTGCATATAATTCTAGCCTTAATTCATATGAGGATAGTATGTACTTAGAAATTACTTCTAATGACTTATCATTTGATCCTAATCATCCTTCTATCTATATGGTCCATGTCTGTCCTATACGCTACTTTCATGCAACCCTCAATTCACATGATCATAATTTAGTGGAGCATACACATCAAAGGTTAAGAAGAGGACAAGATGTTAACTTACCAACACCAATTTTCCATCTATTACACATGAAAATTGATATAAAATTTATAAATTAGTTAAATGGATATTAAATTTACAAATTAATACACTTAAAAAAATTAATACACTTTTTCGATTTATTTTGTAAGTAGATTAGATTAATTTTTTTTTTTTCCCTATTTTCAATTAAAATTAGAGTAAATTAGTTTAACATAGATCTTGAATGAGATTGATTAAATTTAGATTGCATTTCTTCATGGTTTGAGTAGATTATTTAACTTTATAACTATGTTGAATCCATTCTTGTCAAATTGGGATTTCTATCTAGAAACCTTGCTTCAAAAGTCATCTCTTTTTATGGTTTTCTTGCCTAAACATTTCAAAAAAAGTTATTCTATTAGTCTTTGGATTGCAAATGGTTGTTCTATATCATGTAAGCCCTCATTCAAAAGTGATTCCAACCCATTACCAATATTTAAAATCCTATTTACCTCCACTATTTTGGTTGCTAAAGGCCCTTGTTTTGATCTTCACTTGGAAAAAAATAGTTCAAACTAGTAGAAAACTAGGTCATTCATTGTTGATTAATTAGTTGTCATTTTGCTAACAACATTATATGTGTGATAGGATTGCACTTTTTTCCATCCAAAAACCATTGAAAACCCCAAATATAGTCATTTGCATTTAGTTGGCCTTCTCAAATTTACATTCATTTCAATAGGAAAAATCTATTTGTTGAAAATGGGAATTTGAACTTTAATGTATTTCAATTCAAAAGGATAGCTTTGCCATTATAGAAATAGATTAGTGAGTTTTGTATTTACATTTATTTCAATAAAACTTGCATTTTTATTCAAGAATTGAAATCTAACTACATTATTCGTTTGAAATTTTTAAAAAACCTAGATTGCATTTTAGGGAATGACATTGAAGAGAAATTATAATTTATCTTATATTGAATTTTAAAATTAAAATCCTAATACTAATAAAATGGAAACTTGTCAAATTGTAAACAATTGTATTCTTATCATTTTGAAAAGTTGCAAAATTGCATTCTTGAAAAGTTTTCATTTTATATAAGAATCATTCAATAAAACTAAATCATTTGTAAAAATATGCATTTTTGCTTGCATCTTAGTTGCATTCATCTCAAAATCTACATATTGAAATGAGAAGATATAAAATTTAGTTGCATTTGGTATGTATTTTCTATTTTATGTATTAACATAGAATTTTCTTTAAATGTGTCTAGATTGTTCATGTGTATTTAATTCTTAAATTTTAAATGTTTTTTAGTTTTGTTAATTCAAATGTAAAAATTGAATGTATAAGTTCATTTTATAAATTAAATGTACATGTTCAAATATTTTAAAATGTAGAAATTTGCATACATGGCATCTGATATGGCGTCTCATCATAGTGATGCTCATAATAGTGAGCATAATAATGCTGATGCACATAGTGTTAGGAGCAACTTATATGCTACCACTCTCGATAGACTAAATAATTCTTTAACACATTTAGATCAGATGATCCATACTATACAAAACTTGTCTAATAGAGACAGGTTGGTGGGGATTAGAGCAAAGTTTGCCCAAATGATTGACATAGTCAAATCATAATATCCCTATGATGATTTGAGTATTGAGGATTTTTATGTGTCACTTGCTAGTACTATTACTTAGACAGTAAAATGGTAGGTAGTTAATAGGTTTGTTTCATTAGATATGGTGCATAGTATGTTTCCACATTATCAGGGACTGGACAGAGTTCAAGACTATTTTGTCACTAGGTGTACAATTGTTGTTGTTGCACCACTTATATATCCCAAGTGGTTAGTAGCACATCATAAATGGCCTCACAAAGATTAGTTGCAATTATATTTTTGCAAACAATTATATGTTGCAGTTCATTTATGACTTGATGTTGATTCCACATCTATCCCTTAACATGCGGGATAGGGTTTTTGGAGGTTTTTAGAGAAATTTTGATATCCTAATTAGGATCTACCCATTGATAAGAGGGGATTAGTGGGTCCTAACCTTTTGGTACATCCCAAAAGGTTGAATCTAGGATAATTAGCTGAGGTGGCAGTTGCATCATCAAGACAACACTATTTTGAGAGTTTAGGTTCTATTGCTAGTGATGTTGACCACTTGGCATGAGATCACGTTGGTAGATATATGTTGTGTTGACACACTAACATAGGATCAAATGATTTGACTTTTTCTAGTTATGATCCTTACATATGTGTTGACATAGTTTCACCACGTGATGTTGCGTAGACTTCTAGAGAGGGTGCTTTACGCAGATTGAGTACATGTTTGGCGCAGGATCTACTTTTTGTATATCAATTTATTAGTTCAAAGTGCGTGATCACTCTTGAGACCATGTCCACATTTGTCATCCAGTGCAGTGATCACCAAGCTACACATATAACTAACACAGTGCCTTCACAGGAGATTCCATCATAGCCTGATGCTGGTATTGTACCACCTTACACACCAGGATCATTCCATGGACTTTTGTTTGAGGATAACATTGTGATGACCCTCGATTCATCAGACCTTAGTGGGATTGGGAGGGTAACCCATGGAGCCACATAGGTTGCTGATGATGAGGTATACATTTTAAAATTTGTGTTTAATCTCTAGTGTACAATTTATTTGTTAAATAAATAATATATATTTAAATTATAAAATTTAGACTTGTGCATCATGCACATGTTGACTCTTATTTTTAATCAATCTTACATTAGGGACCCATGAGAGAGGTGCTAGCAAATGACACTATGTAGCAAAGAGCAGATGTGGTTGAGGCTAGATGTGAGGTATTTAGTATTTAATTGTATAAAATTTGAACATGTACTTGAGATTACATATTTTTTAATTTATATATAAATTTAATTTAATAGAGATAATTTTTATACGTTCAGGGATCTACACATCACTCAAATATTCATAGATGGATGGGATTAGATACATAGGGTTTAGGATAGGGCTTAGGATGGGGATCAATATAGGGCTCAGCTCATCATTCTAGTCCTAGGTTGATTAAGGCTTGTTTCTCCCTTAGGAGGCACGAGTGATAATGTTGTAGTTAGATGTATTCATGTTCTTTGTTATGTTTTCCCAAATTCTCATGACATGTTGCAGTTAGACTTGATGTTATATTGAGTTTAGATGTTGTTGAGTTTACATGTTGTAGTTAGACTTTATGTTATTGAGTTTACATGTTGCAGTTAGACTTTATGTCCTTTCTTTATATATATATGATACATGTATATATGCACATTAGATTTTTAGCTATATAGATGTGTATGGATGTTTTCCTTTGAATAGATGAGTCTTAATTTGGATAAAATCAATTTTTAACTTATGTTTTAAATGTGTATATATGGTTACTTGTATATGCATATAAATTTACTTATACCTATGTATATATATATATTCACTTGCACATATATACATATAGTTGAAACATGCTATGTATGTATAAATTATAGGTTAAATTTAAATTTCGTTTTATGGAAATTTTTTTTTTTTTTTTGAAATGTTTCTTGTAGATGTGATGTTATTAATGATTTAGAAATGATGTCAACACCCTAGGAATTGATAGGAATAGTTTTATAACCTATGTGGGAATGTATGGAAAAATAGATAAATTATGTTGTGTAATAACTTTTAAAAATGATGAATAATTTAATGTAATTTATATCTATTGAATCTTGTGAATTAAAATATAGTTTTTATACAATATTTGTATTTCAAATTAGTCTCTTATTGGATGTGTCCACTATTGATAGTTTTGCCACATGTTTTTATATGGCTAATAAAATTTAATAAAACTTTGAATTATTCTCTTTTTTTGGTTTATAATGACTTTTAATATCATTGACAAGATTGTTCACTTGTCTATATAACATGTATAAACACCTATCTAGAGGACAATAGAAGGATTCATAGGTTCAAATCACTATATCATAGGTAAAGTGTAATATTGAAAGTATGTAATTGAAATTAAGTGGTGGTGAATAAATTTAAATACTCTATAAATTGTACATATATATGATGCTATATGAACTTAAGAATTCCATATAATCTAATATTTACACATGAATTTGATTGTGCATGCAAAGAATTCAAACTAGATGATGAGCTATAATTTTGTCTAATTGAATGTAAATGAAATCAACTCTATTCTTGAACTTACGAACTCCATATAATCTAATACACATGAATTCTATTGTGCATGCAAATAATTCAAACTAGATGATGAGCTATACTTGTGTCTAGTTGAATGTAAATGAAATCAAATCTATTCTTGAATTTAAGACTTCTAGATGGAATATTTATATGCAATTGGAAATTGATAAAATCTCACTATGCACATAATATATAAGTATCTAGAGATCTTTCCATGACAACTATATATTAAAAAGTGATCAATCCACATAATTGTACCAAAGATCCTATTACATGTGGTCTCAAGCTATACATCATTATGAATATTCCAATGCACCAAGGTGAACAAGAAAGACCAATCCAAGAGAACCCATACAAGAATAATTCACAAAATGATACACGTAACATACCAAAGGTTATAGAAAATCATGGTTGCTACTCTAAATGAAAGAAAAGAAATTACAACATGCCTAGATAGATCTTGGATAGTATAATAAAAAAATGAATGTCACAAATTAGTAACATAAAAAATAAAGAAAATTAGAGACAACATGTATCTATTCTTCACCACTCAAACTTACTTGACAAAGAAGTATTTGAAAAAGCATAATGTCAGGGATTGGATATGAGTGATAGCTTCCAATAAGGATCACAATGTATGTATGATCTATGCTATTTCAACATTGCTGAGAATGAGGCAGAAGATGAAGAATAGATTTAGGTTTTGTCAGTATTTAGGTATGAGTGATACTAATTTTTTAAACTATAAAGAGTTAGCTGTTGCAATTCTCTTATAAATGTCATACCAGGTTTGAGTTTATTTTGTTTTCTTGTATTTTGGTAGGGTTTTTTCCTCAATTACTATGTAGGTATCTAGATCTTACATGAGAGTTTGGGGACAACTTTTAAAGTAATATTTGCATTATAGAACTTTATGTATGTTATTTGAATTCTATATGCCAGATCTAGCATATAATGAATGTTAATTGAATATGTATGATCTCTATATCAAAATTTAGATTAATTTTGATTAATTTAATTAGATGTATATAAGGGGAGGGATATTGATATAATCTCACTATGCACATAATATATAAGTATCTAGAGATCTTCCTATGACAACTATATATTAAAAAAGTGATCAATCCACATAATTGTAACCAAAGATCCCATTACATGTGGTCTCAAGCTATACATCATTATGAATATTCCAATGTACCTGTTGTGTGGTTACACAACACGCCCCATTTTGACTTGGCAAAACAGGGACCCAACTTTTGTTTTGGCTTGTGTTGTCTGTTTCTGGCGGTTTGGTAAAAATAAGTCAGGTACATCATCATCATGATATTTGAAAAGCCCCCCGATAATATCCTGAGGTCGAAACATCCGGACGTCAAGTTTAAGTCGTAATAATCCTTTCCCGTCAGGCGGTCTTTTGTATCGCCAGAGGTCATCATCATGATCTTACTCTATCACCTGATAAAAATCATGCAGTCCCGAAACATCCGGACGTCAATCTTAAGTGCTAGTGTGTTTTACCCGTCGAGTAACCTTGGAAACATTGCGAGCATCATGATATTCCAACATCACCCGATATTATAATATCATGCTGATATTATAATATCACCTTACTTAGAGAAATCTGCCATCTGCATAATTTGCGCGCGCACGACAGTCTTGGTGATCAACGTCATCATGATATTTCAGGACCTGACATTTCCTAATATCCTCCTGACCTCCTTTTGCGTGATCATGATGATCACCTTATCTTTCGAAGCGGAGGGTGATTTTCATTTCTTAAGTCGTGTTGAACAAGATCATCATGATATTGTTCGTCTCTCCCAACAGTTCGTAATATCATCCTGCCGACGAGTATAACCTTTTGCAAATATGATGATGACGATGACGTCACCATCACCTTTGTCCTTCGGCAGGATATTTTCCAAGGCGTGATCCATTTCGCCAATATGATGATGATGATGACGTCATGTTCGAAGATTAACACAAGGCCGGGATATCCTGATGACGTCATCGGGACTTTCAGCAGGATCATATTTTAGGTCACCCAATGCGGATATGATGATGATGATGTTCTTCATCCTGATCTTTTGAGAGGATCACCTTCTTCGCGAAAGGGTCATATTGCATGCACCACCTCATCAGCTTCCTTAGAGGCGACCCGATATTCCAGTTATCTCCTGATCTTGGCGGAACATGACGGTGACGTCATCCCTTTGCATTTTAACCAAGCCTGATGATGATGCAAGGCCGGATTCTAAGGATGGTTGAAAGGCGGTTATTTCCTTGTATAATCTGAAATCATCATCATCATATTTCGAACCTGATATACAAGAAAATGGGCGGGAAAATTTGAAACGATAGAAATTTGAAAGCCCCACTGCCTGATTTTGGTCAACGAGGGTTGACCTGGTTGTTTTTATGCTGTTTATGCATTTAGTGCATATTTTCCGCAGGTAAAGCCTGATTGCCTGTGGCTGTGTTGAGAGGTATGTTTAATGAAATGTTTACTTCCTGTTGTTTATCCACATGATGATGAACTTAATATTTGTCTGTTTACTTGCAGGAAGACCTGATGATGCTGCTGAAGCTGAACATTGAAGTCATGATGCTGCTGAGGCTGAACATTGAAGTCATGATGCTGCTGAGGCTGAACATTGAAGTCATGATGCTGCTGAGGCTGAACATTGAAGTCATGATGCTGCTGAGGCTGAACATTGAAGTCATGATGCTGCTGAAGCTGAGCGTTGAAATCATGATGATGCTGCTGAAGCTGAGCATTACAAAGTTACGCATGGAGTCAACATGGGCCAGACATGAGGAGGATATTGTCAAATATGCTGTTCGCCAGCTGGAGACCGAATCAAGTTGAAGATGCTGGAATATTATGCGCCAGCTGTACATTTGTTAACTGACGAAGCATGTGCTTTTCATCTGGACCGTTGTTTGTTATGAGAGGATCCTGATCCTTGGATCATTGTAACCGTTTTCTGGCAGTTGCTCTATATAAGAGCCATAGCTTGTCATTTTAAAAGGGGGAAAAAGGATATACATTAGAATACATAGACGCATCTGGCGAAAAGAGTCAATTACTGTCGAATCAATTAGGAGATCGGATTACTGAGACTAATGAGGATAGAATTGTTGAAATGTCAAGGTTCTTTCTTCGGATCACTGTGAATGTACCTGTTCTTAAGCATACTGAATGAAGATGAAGTTCCAGATTACATCTTAATTGTAAATTTTACGTAATCTTTCTGTTGATTTCTGGATATGTACTGGTGAATGCTGTGTTCAACTGGAAGCGCTTTCATTTCATTACATGTTGTTGTCAACTTTCCTTTGAAGCTTTGCACTAGATCATGCGGATTTGTGGAATGTCCTGGTGAAGTATGATTTCTAGTTTTCCTTCTTTTCATTGCAAGTATGGGAGCTTGTATGTGAATCAGTGATCTAAGTCCAGTAGTTTTGGGAATCTCATTCTTTCACCCTTTTTCTTCTTTTAATTTCATTAGTCCATCACCATAACTGCAAATCATGATAAATAACAAGCAGAAACAATGAAATATGCTGAAACCCCGTAGGTAACTGAAAATCCTTAGCATATTTGAGTTAGATGCATAAAGTATTGAAAATATCATGCAAGGAATCATAAATAATGGTAGAAATCATGCAAATATCAGCCTGTATGCACATTATTTGACTAAATTTACAGTGCAGAGGCAGAATTGTTGGAGACTTATGCAGAGCGAACATCCAGAGCAGGATATTTGAAGATGATGATGATGAACAGTGCAGAAACATGTAAGGCCCCTGAATGGAAAACAGCAATGCACATCAACCACTGAGTAACGTCAGTAGATTAAGACCTAATCAACGGAGACTTGGGATCATGAATTCTTTGAATTCATCGTATCTTTCAAGATGAGTAAAGGTTGTTGTGTAACTTTTATTCTATGTTTGCGAATGACTAACATCATGACCAACATAAATTGGCGCTAGAAGGAGGGCCATCTAGAAGATCACGTTCATCATCAGTACTTTCAGGTTTGATGACGCTCAGAGTAAGGTAACTTCAGATCATTTGTGAATTTCATCATATTGCGTAAATATTTGCTGCAATAAGTTTGTATATGCACATTCTATGTAAAGATTTCCAAATCTCACATAAATATTGCAAGCTTTACAGTAGATTTCTTTAAATTCACTAAATATTGGCCAAAGATGCATAAATTTGTTCAAGCTTTGAGAATTTGAGCCTTAGACACGTGAGATCTGGTGCTACTGGTCGGAATATCCCACTATCCTGTCATATTTGCAGTGTCTTCGCAAATATTGCGCGAATATTCAGTCTGATTTGCAAGTTGACCGCAAATATCACCTCGTCTGGTGGAATCCAGCCAATATTTGCAAAGTTTCAGCTAATTGGCCTCCAAATCGAGAAATCCTGGCTCACAGGATAAATACCAGGTCTAGACATAGTGAAATTTTTGAAGAATTGCCTGTCAGAGGTTTTAGACCTAAGACTGTAGACGTTCACCATACTCCAGAGTCTAGTGCATCCAGAACTTCACCAGGACCTACTCCTGTAACTCCTGTTGGTTTGCAAATACCTTCTGGTATACCCGTGACACCTTCTGTTCAACCTCAAGGTATACCTTTAGTCCAACCTCAGCCAACTGCACCACCAGTTCAGCCCCCTCAGGTTGCAATGTCGTTCTTTGCAGCGGAATCACCATTGACCTTTAATGCGTATCATGAGTTACCAAAGTATCCAGACAAACTTTGTCCAAAATACCATCCTTATCAGGATGCGGATGATCATATCAGGACGTTTAAAGAAGCTTACTGCAGAGCCAGAATAGAGCATCAGGATGTGGTGTGCAGATTATTCCCTTTTTCCTTAGGGGAAGAGGCTTATAATTGGTTCATCAGTCTTGGTCAATCTTCTGTAGGTTCGTGGGCTGTCTTAGAGAAGGCCTTTCTTGACAGATTCAAGGTCCCTATTGATCCATCCATGAATTACCACCTGTTTGCCACAATCAAGAGATTTGAGCATGAACCTATTGCAAATTTCAATGCTAGGTTCCAGAAAATGTTGTCCAAGCTAGTTACCCCATATGTGGTGGCTGATGATGCTGCTAGGAGTATTTATTATTCAGCCCTGGATCCATTAACCGCCATGTTCATCAGGAGAACACATCCTGAGATCACCACATTGACAGGAGCTTTTCAAGAAGCTATCAAGGTAAATCAGTAGCTGATACCTGCTCCTACTCCTAATATAGCATTCCCTACTTTGCCTGGCGTACAGTCACAATATCCAGCACAGTATCCTGCAGCTTATCCTTCACAATATCCTGCACAATATCCAAATGGAGCAGTGATGCCCCCAGCAATCATGCCTGCACCTTTGCAAGTACCTCCATTGAGTATCATGCCTCCTCCTAATGGAAATGGCCAATTGCCACAATATCCTGCACATACTCAGACACCCCAGGGTACAGATCTATCTCACAATAACCATGGATCCTCCTTTTTCCAGCCTCAGACTGAAAATGTAGTGGCCAAAGCTCAAGAGGAGAAAGAGGAAATCAAAGAAATTGCTGCTCAGTTGAGAAAACTCACCACAGAAGTAACACACTTGAGAAATCAAGGGTTTTATTCACAGTCAGGTCAGAATAGGAGTTATTCCAATGACAGACCAAATTACCCTGACAGAGGATACAACAATAACTTCAACAGTAGTGCTGCAAATAACAATAATCCTCCTAGGCAGCCCAGAGTGTGGAACTCCAGGCCAAATAATGGTTCATTACCATCACCCCTAGACAATCAGCCTCCTGGTGAAACCAAACAGACTACTAGAGTCAATCTTGCTGAGGCAGCCCTTACCAATTGGTGCAGGATTCACAACACCAATGCACATGCAGAATTAGATTGTCCACAATTTAGGATTGCTGCCAGCATCTTTCAGACTGAAGTGTCTAATACTTCTAGAAATCCACCTCAGGCAGAAGGAAATGAAATAGTTCCTTGTGGATATGACTCAGCTTTTGTGCTGGAAACATACACTAATCAGCCTCATCAGGAATATAATCAGACCTGTGAAGAATCTGCCTTAACCTTTGAAGCAAACTATGTCTTCCCTTTTGAGGATGAAAACGAACCTACAAGAGAGCATGAGGAAGTACATGCATACTAGCAGCAATACCCTGGTAAGCATAGTTATAACCTGAGGAGTAATGCCAACAGACCTGCCGGTCCATTGACATCATCTCTACCTCCAAACAACTTCAACACACCTCCTGATCCTAAGGCTAGCAATAACCCTGGGTTCCCTAAGGTGAATGCTCAATACTTGTCTCCTCAAAACACAGTAACAAAAGTCGCAAATGCACCTCATGAGCCTGACAAGTTAGTCAGCTATTTGGCTGATGAAATGAAGAAAATCAAGATCAGCCTGTCCCTATCTGAGTTAATGAAAACTCCTGCCATCAAAAAGGCATTCATGAAGTCACTGGATGATCCTGCTTCTAAAGAGGATAATCACCTTTCGAGTCAATCCAATAGCAGAGACCATACTGCTAAAGATAACACTGTCAAGCCCAAAGTGTCAGCCACAGTCCAAGCTGCTGAAACCTCTCACATGACCTTGTACAGAGATAAAACTGAATCACCTCCGTTTCTCCTCACCATAAGAATGTTCAGTAAGAATTTGCACAACTGTTTAGTTGATTCGGGAGCCTCAACTAATGTTATGCCTTTGTCAATATGCAACGCATTAGGACTGCATCCTGCTAAATCCTTAAAGAAGGTCACTCAACTGGATAAGACAGAAGTAAGTGTCATAGGAGAACTCACTCACATTCACATGCAGCTAGCGTCTGATCCTAGGATCCAGTATTACATTGACATTCAGGTAGTTGACATACCTGATACATACGGGATGTTGCTTAGCCGGGACTGGTCTAAAACGCTTAACGGATACATGTCCACAGACTTCAGTCACATGTGGTTGCCATGGAAAGGTATACCTAATCAGATCAGGATTGATGCTGAGCCTAGGATGAAACATATGATCACGGAATATAATAGAACGAATGAGATCATGTATGTAAACGTAGAACCTGGAGTTTATCACATCAGGCCTCAAACTGTCCAAATAGAAGAGGTCCTGATGCTTGATGTTCATCATCATCATGATGATGATTATCATGAGGATTTGCCAGTTGCAGAACTTAATAATGATCCTGATAATGACAACGAAATAGATCGCTTCAGGGATTTTCAGATGCATTTATCTACTCAGATAAAACGTTGTCAATTATTAAATATACCTGCTAATGATATTTTGATTGACGGATGGTGCAGATTACATGGCGAAGCACACTCAGAAAAGACTTGTGAACCATTCTTAGACATGATCATACTGGAGCAGACGTATAGTGAAGCATCATCATCATATTCCGAGGTGAGTGCTACATCTGATGATGATGATGATACTAATTTTTATTTGTCTTCTGCAGGAACAGAAGAGTCGACGGATCCTGATGAGGATCATATCCAAAAAACAGAGGAGATCCTGGTGTCCAATCATACGAATGATGCGAGAAAGGAAAAGATCACTCCTGGTAGTGATTGCTTCATGGAACTGGATTACGAGTTGTCTGATGAGGATAAAGGCAGTGACCTGACGAAGTTCGAAGAATTTCTGGTCAAAGAAATAAAAAAAATGACACAATAGTGTAGATCTCCCCAGGAGGTTTTAATTAAAGGTTGGTGTAGGCTGCATGAGGCGCCTCACTCAGAAACCACTTGCTCACTGTGCTTACACATTTTGAAGAAGCATGCAGCTATATGTGCTGAACATCATCCTCCTGCTAGGATGGAAGAGAAAACAGAAAAGCATTCAGGCTCATCAGATAAAGGAAAGAAGAAGCTTGAAGATGACACACCTAAGTTAAAATGGATATCAGGCGGAGCAGCAGCCAGAGCTGCAAAGAAAAGGGAAAGCTCAGGCAAATGTCCTGCTGAAGATAAGCCTTGGATCCTGAGGTTTGATGGATCCAAATCCAAGCAGGGTTCTGGGGTAGGAATTGACCTTGTTGATCCATCAGGAAAATCCTATTTAGCAGCTTACAGATTACAGTTCCCCTGCACCAATAATGTCACAGAGTATGAAGCTCTGATTCATGGACTGTTGTTTGCCCATAAGAAGAAGGTGAAGATCCTGCATGTCTTTGGAGATTCAGAACTAGTTGTAAGACAAGTAAGGGGAATTTACTCTTGTAACTACAGAAAGCTATCAAATTACAGGCATCGTGTGTGGGACCTGATTGAAGACTTTGATGCCTTCAACATCGTTCACGTGCCAAGAGAATAGAACCAAAGGGCAGATGCACTTGCTCAGGCCGCCAGTACGCTGGAACCGCTGTCTATATCTGGTCTGAAGAGATTTTCAGTAGAATTGGTGTCAGTACCTTCGGTACCTGACAATGTGACTAATCTCCAAGTGTTTGATGATGATCAGCATATCCTGGACTTCATATCAAACAGAGACATATTTGAAGCTCAGATCATAGATGAAAATGGTATGGAAGATCATGTCTGGGAAGAAGATGAGATATTAGAGTTGCCTAGCAACACAATTCCCAAAGGTATGATCGAATTAGAAAGAGCCTTTGATCTGGATAATATGCTCAAACATAAGGATCTGCCTAAGGCAGATGGAGGTCAATATTCACAGGTGAATATTGGACAGGCTTATGACAAGAGGAATGTCTTGTTGGGTAAGGTTTGTACACCTGAAGAGTCAGAAGGAATAACTCAGGCCCTTAAGGATTATATACATGTAATTGCATGGACTTATGACGAGTTGAAGACGTATGACACTTCTGTCATAACTCATACTATACCTCTCAAGCCAGATGCAAAACCTTTCAGACAGAAGCAGAGGCCAGTCAATGCTCTGCTTGAGCCCATCATCCTTGAAGAGGTCAAAAAATTGTTGAATGCCCGGATAATTTTTCCTGTAAGGCACTCCACTTGGGTGGCAAATCTGGTACCGGTCAGGAAGAAGAATGGAGACATCAGATTGTGTGTGGATTTCAGGAACCTGAACAGAGCATCAGAAAAGGATAACTATCCTTTGCCCTCTTTGGATGAGGTTCTGCAGATGGTAAATGGAGCCAAGATGATGTCCTTCTTGGACGGTTTTTCAGGATACAACCAAGTGATGGTAGATAAAATTGACAGATTAAAGACTGCCTTCACCACAAAGTGGGGGATATTTGCATATAGACGTATGCCGTTTGGACTGATAAATGCTGGAGCTACATTCCAGCGAGCAATGGACATAGCCTTCAGAGGCTTAATAGGAAAATGTATAGTCATCTACATGGATGACCTGACAGTATTCTCCAAGGAAAGAGGAGATCATGTTGCTGATCTCAGAAATGTACTGAAGAAATGTGAAGAATATGGAATATCTTTGAATCCCAAGAAGTGCATATTCGGGGTCACAACAGGAAAGTTACTAGGCCACCTAATCACAGAGGATGGGATTATCATTGATCCTGACAGGGTGGAATCTATTATGAAATTACCACTTCCAGGAAGCAAAAAGGAGCTTAAATCTTATTTTGGTAAGATAAATTTTGTGAGGAAGTTCATCACGGGCTTCGCTGAGATTGTCAGACCACTGAATGCCATGTTGAAAAAAGATGCACAAATTGACTGGACACCAGAAGCCAAAGCTGCTTTTGAAGATATAAAGAAGGCCATTTCAGATGCTCCTGTCCTCATTAGTCCAGATTATACAAATGATTTCTACATCTACTCATTTGCTTCAGAACATACTTCTGCAGCAGTGTTAACTCAAAGAAATGAAGATAAAGAAGAGAAACCAATTGCCTTCATGAGCTGTCCTTTCAAGGATGCTGAGTTGAGATATGTAGATGTTGAAAGACAGGCACTTGCATTAGTCAGAGCAGTAAAAAAGTTCAGACATTATATACTGAGAAGCAAAGTGATTGCTGTGGTACCAGATGCAGTAGTAAAGATGCTGCTGATGCAGAGTGAACCTGGTGAAAAAAGGGCCAAATGGATTACGGTACTACAAGAATATGACATGGAGATCACACCCATGAAGCTAGTAAGAGGACAGGCTCTGAGCCAGATGATATCTGAAACTGATCCAAACATCATCAGTCAGCAGTATGTAATCGATGAGAAAGACAAAAAAGAATGGTATTCAGACATCAGGCACATCCTGATCATTGGAAGATGTCCTTCGAGGATGCAAGCCTCATAGAGAAGAGCCTTAAAGATAAGATCCCAGAAATATATGATGAAGGGAGGAGCCCTGTTTAAAAAGAATTATGAAGGGATATACCTGAGATGCTTAGAGAAACCAGAAGCCAATAAAGTCTTGACAGAGTTACATGACAAGTTTGGAACTGCCCACGGATCAGCGTTGGCCACCACACATGCAATCCTCAGAGCAGGATATTACTGGCCTACAATTTTTAAAGACACAGCTGATCATGTTAAATGTTGTCATGTTTGCCAAGTTGCTGCCAACAGAGAAAAATATGTTGCACAACCATTGCAGCCAGTGATGGAGGAGCGCCCATTTGCACAATGGGGCATGGATTTCATAGGACCAATCAATCCTCCGTCTTCTTCAGGCCAGAGGTATGTCCTAACAATTACTGATTATTGTACCAGATGGACTGAGGCTATCAGCAGCAAAACTTGTACTGCTGATGATGTCATTAAATTTCTGGAAAGCAACATTGTCACCAGGTATGGGATTCCTTATGCATTGGTAAGTGATAATGGTTCTGCCTTCATTTCCACTAAATTGTCAAGTTGGGCTTTTGATCATGGGATTATACTTAAGTTCTCATCCAATTACTATCCCCAGGGAAATGGATTAGCAGAATCCACCAATAAGAATTTACTGAGTATCATAAGAAAATTGATAGAGAAAAATCCCAGGGAATGGAATTCATTTCTGAAATATGCCTTATGGGTAGACAGAACTAGAATGAAAATTGCATTAGGAAACTCACCCTTCCAGCTAGTATATGGGGTAGATCCTATCCTCCCTGTAAACTTGAAAATTCCTACTCTGCAGTTTGCCCAAGACTATCTAGGCATAGATAATAAACAGGAAGTCAGGTTGCTTCAGTTGATGCATCTGGAAGAAAAATGAAGCCAAGCGATTAACCAATTTGCAAAACATCAGGCTGTTGTCAAACGCTGGTTTGACAAGAGAGCCAGAATTAAAGCGTTCAGGATATCAGATTTAGTCCTGATGTGGGATAAAGCCCATGAAAGGAAAGGTGATCATGGTAAGTTCGATAGACTATGGATAGGTCCCTTTCAGATTTCTGAAATTTTAGGAGACATCACTTATAGGCTTAAGAACCTGACAGGTGAGGATGTCCCGTTGCCAATCAATGGACAATTCCTCAAACATTATTTCCAGGCCTGAGTGACTTCATGACAGTCTTGTGTATCATATTGTATATTTGTATAGTTGTTTGTACAGTTTGCTTGTTGTTGTTGTTGTTTGTTGGTTGGGACCTTGTTCTGGTAAGTCAGGATGATGCACTTCATCACCTAAGAAAATAACTAAATTGTTAGGATTCAAGTGATGAGATCAGATTTAGATATAGATTGTAATTCATTCTGATAAATACTCATGATCAGGTTTATGATGTCTTTTCATCAGGGTACTTTTTCTTGTCCAAAGTGAATCAAACACAATGAAACACCTAACAGCCTTGGGTTTGCTGAAGATATGAGTATAGGTGTTAAGTGAAAAATCTAAAGGGACTCCCTTGCTACCAATACAATCTCCAACCTAAAGCTGCAAGTGACTACACCTTGTACAAATGAGCAGACATGATGATATCAAATTTAAATTTTTAAAGGAAAATCAGAAACGAAATAAAATTAGGCCATCTAAGTAACTCTACCGGGGCTATGGACGCCTGCTGGCAGTGGGGCTCTACTTAGGGAGATTGTATAGATAACCTTGCCGGGGTTATAGACACCTGCTGGCAGCAAGGCTCTATCCAGGTTGGCTATGAGGGATGATCTCCAACTATGTAGTTTAACACCAGTTACTTATGTTTTCAACTTACTTTCAAGATGAGGATAATTAATCATCTGCACACACATGATCCTTTGTTAGCTTTATCACCATAATGAAATTTTATCATTCAAAGATCATGATGATTTTACTTAGATAGAATTAGAACTCTATAGATGAATATGATCATATCACTTGAATTATTTGAATTTTGTTGTTTTCTTTGGTGGCAAGTTGTTGTGTGGTTACACAACACGCCCCATTTTGACTTGGCAAAACAGGGACCCAACTTTTGTTTTGGCTTGTGTTGTCTGTTTCTGGCGGTTTGGTAAAAATAAGTCAGGTACATCATCATCATGATATTTGAAAAGCCCCCCGATAATATCCTGAGGTCGAAACATCCGGACGTCAAGTTTAAGTCGTAATAATCCTTTCCCGTCAGGCGGTCTTTTGTATCGCCAGAGGTCATCATCATGATCTTACTCTATCACCTGATAAAAATCATGCAGTCCCGAAACATCCGGACGTCAATCTTAAGTGCTAGTGTGTTTTACCCGTCGAGTAACCTTGGAAACATTGCGAGCATCATGATATTCCAACATCACCCGATATTATAATATCATGCTGATATTATAATATCACCTTACTTAGAGAAATCTGCCATCTGCATAATTTGCGCGCGCACGACAGTCTTGGTGATCAACGTCATCATGATATTTCAGGACCCGACATTTCCTAATATCCTCCTGACCTCCTTTTGCGTGATCATGATGATCACCTTATCTTTCGAAGCGGAGGGTGATTTTCGTTTCTTAAGTCGTGTTGAACAAGATCATCATGATCTTGTTCGTCTCTCCCAACAGTTCGTAATATCATCCTGCCGACGAGTATAACCTTTTGCAAATATGATGATGACGATGACGTCACCATCACCTTTGTCCTTCGGCAGGATATTTTCCAAGGCGTATCCATTTCACCAATATGATGATGACGATGACGTCATGTTCGAAGATTAACACAAGGCCGGGATATCCTGATGACGTCATCGGGACTTTCAGCAGGATCATATTTTAGGTTGCCCAATGCGGATATGATGATGATGATGTTCTTCATCCTGATCTTTTGAGAGGATCACCTTCTTCGCGAAAGGGTCATATTGCATGCACCACCTGATCAGCTTCCTTAGAGGCAACCCGATATTCCAGTTATCTCCTGATCTTGGCGGAACATGACGGTGACGTCATCCCTTTGCATTTTAACCAAGCCTGATGATGATGCAAGGCCGGATTCTAAGGATGGTTGAAAGGCGGTTATTTCCTTGTATAATCTGAAATCATCATCATCATATTTCGAACCCGATATACAAGAAAATGGGCGGGAAAATTTGAAACGATAGAAATTTGAAAGCCCGACTGCCTGATTTTGGTCAACGAGGGTTGACCTAGTTGTTTTTATGCTGTTTATGCATTTAGTGCATATTTTCCGCAGGTAAAGCCTGATTGCCTGTGGCTGCGTTGAGAGGTATGTTTAATGAAATGTTTACTTCCTGTTGTTTATCCACATGATGATGAACTTAATATTTGTCTGTTTACTTGCAGGAAGACCTGATGATGTTGCTGAAGCTGAACATTGAAGTCATGATGCTGCTGAGGCTGAACATTGAAGTCATGATGTTGCTGAGGCTGAACATTGAAGTCATGATGCTGCTGAGGCTGAACATTGAAGTCATGATGCTGCTGAGGCTGAACATTGAAGTCATGATGCTGCTGAAGCTGAGCGTTGAAATCATGATGATGCTGCTGAAGCTGAGCATTACAAAGTTACGCATGGAGTCAACATGGGCCAGACATGAGGAGGATATTGTCAAATATGTTGTTCGCCAGCTGGAGACCGAATCAAGTTGAAGATGCTGGAATATTATGCGCCAGCTGTACATTTGTTAACTGACGAAGCATGTGCTTTTCATCTGGACCGTTGTTTGTTATGAGAGGATCCTGATCCTTGGATCATTGTAACCGTTTTCTGGCAGTTGCTCTATATAAGAGCCATAGCTTGTCATTTTAAAAGGGGGAAAAAGGATATACATTAGAATACACAGACGCATCTGGCGAAAAGAGTCAATTACTGTCGAATCAATTAGGAGATCGGATTACTGAGACTAATGAGGATAGAATTGTTGAAATGTCAAGGTTCTTTCTTCAGATCACTGTGAATGTACCTGTTCTTAAGCATACTGAATGAAGATGAAGTTCCAGATTACATCTTAATTGTAAATTTTACGTAATCTTTCTGTTGATTTCTGGATATGTACTGGTGAATGATGTGTTCAACTGGAAGCGCTTTCATTTCATTACATGTTGTTGTCAACTTTCCTTTGAAGCTTTGCACTAGATCATGCGGATTTGTGGAATGTCCTGGTGAAGTATGATTTCTAGTTTTCCTTCTTTTCATTGCAAGTATGGGAGCTTGTATGTGAATCAGTGATCTAAGTCCAGTAGTTTTGGGAATCTCATTCTTTCACCCTTTTTCTTCTTTTAATTTCATTAGTCCATCACCATAACTGCAAATCATGATAAATAACAAGCAGAAACAATGAAATATGCTGAAACCCCGTAGGTAACTGAAAATCCTTAGCATATTTGAGTTAGATGCATAAAGTATTGAAAATATCATGCAAGGAATCATAAATAATGGTAGAAATCATGCAAATATCAGCCTGTATGCACATTATTTGACTAAATTTACAGTGCAGAGGTAGAATTGTTGGAGACTTATGCAGAGCGAACATCTAGAGCAGGATATTTGAAGATGATGATGATGAACAGTGCAGAAACACGTAAGGCCCCTGAATGGAAAACAGCAACGCACATCAACCACTGAGTAACGTCAGTAGATTAAGACCTAATCAATGGAGACTTGGGATCATGAATTCTTTGAATTCATCGTATCTTTCAAGATGAGTAAAGGTTGTTGTGTAACTTTTATTCTATGTTTGCGAATGACTAACATCATGACCAACAGTACCAAGGTGAACAAGAAAGACCAACCATATTATGGTCTTTAAAACTTATATTATGTAACTACTTTTATTGATTATTCCTTCCACATTATTATAGTATTCACAATTGACACATACATACAAGCCCTCTTCCTTTTATTGATGATTTATCAATGCATAACCTAGAATTACATACAAGGGTTATCTTTTAAATGTTTTACTAAACACAAAGCCCATTATCTCAATAATGAGCAATAGGTTAAAAAACTTAATACATAGAATAATTCTTGGAAGCAACTTGAGCATAGACTTTTCCTAAGATTAACCCATACTCAACCATACAACTTTATGCCAATAATGCATTATCCAATACAACCCTTCAAAAGTTTAATAAAAACATTTCATACAACCTAAAGAGTATTGGTTGCATTACTAAATAATAGGCCTCATAAAACTCAACAAGCTAGAGACCAACATAAATATTCATTGGGCTACTCAAAACAAGATCACCAAACTTGCACACACAAGTCTCCTATCCGCATACCAAGAAAAAACCTAGATGAAAATAACAATCAATATCTTTAAATATCACTATCATACTAATAAAAATAATCTAAATTCATATGAATCACTTTCAACACATACAAATAGTATAAATTGCACTTAGTTCTTCTCTCTTGAACTCAATTCCAAAATTCAAAGTGCCCTTCACATATCTCAAGATACACTTTGCAACTTTTATGTGACTATAATATGGCTCTTGCATAAAGTTGGCCACCAATCTAATAACAAAAGAGACATTAGGACAAGTACTACTTGAGTGAGATATAAAAAACTCCCTCACTATTTAGAGAACCCATACAAGAACAATTCACCAAATGATACACATAAGTAACATACCAAAGGTTATAGAAAATAATTGTTGATACTCTAGATGAATGAAAAGAAATTACAACATGCCTATAGATTTTGGATAATATAGTAAAAAAATTGAATGTCACAAATTAGTAACATAAAATATAAAGAAAACTATAGACAACATGTATATATTCTTCACCACTCAAACACCAAATGAATTTTTAAAGTTGTACTAGATGTTTTGTAAATTGCATATTACATTAGGTATTTACATTTATTTTACTATATTAAACATTCAAGATTTGTACATATAAACATGTAACACATCTCTTGGGTTTTTGAAAACAAGTCTCCACTATGAAAGTCACTCGAGCACATTCCAATAAGGATAATGTCAGGGATTGGCTGCGAGTGATAGCTTCCAATAAGGATCACAATGTATACGAGATATGCTATTTCAACATTGCTGAGAATGAGGCAGAAGATGAAGATTAGATTTAAGTTTTGCCAGTATTTAGGTATGAGTGATACTGATTTTTTAAACTATAAAGAGTTAGCTACTACAATTCTCTTATAAATTTCATGCCAGGTTTGAGTTTATTTTATTTTCTTGTATTTTGGCAAGGTTTTTGCCTCAATTACTGTGTAGGTAGAGATCTTACATCATGAGAGTTTGGGGACATAAATTTATGCAAAATTGGAACATAAACTAGGTTTTGTAAATTGTACATATACATGATCTAGCATATAATTGTCTAGTTGAACAAATGAAATCGAAGATTTAATGAAAGTGAACTTAACAAATCCATACATCAAACATAAACATGCAATTGGAATAGATGATTTAAAGGAATTTAGGAAAAATGGGAACAATTTAAAAGTCACTCTAGGTTTTGTAAATTATTTATATATATATATATATATATATATATATATATATATATATATATATATATATATATATATATATATATATATATATGAGATCTAAGATTCAACAAATGAAATCAAAGATTCAAGTGAACTTAAAAGAATATGTCCAATCAATATAGATATCTAGATAGATCTATAAAAAGTCTGAGTACATATATATATATATATATATCAAAAAGACAACTTAAAGCTCCTGGTAGATATGATCTAGATCCTCTCTATCTTTAATTATCTCTAAAATATTTTCATGATCTTCAATAGGCAACCTCCACTTTTGTTTGGCATGTCCTCTTTTAGGTAAAGTTTCTAAATTTATTTTTGTTGCTATAACTAAGTGACTATAATGTAGAATCTGTTGTCCTAGCATATAATCAATAAATATAATACCATGTCTATCTATCTTTATTTGTTGATAATATGTGCCTTATATAATGACTGATCCAATGGGATACTCTTGTCCATCACCATCTATCATTGATTCCACCAATTTTCTTTTTGGTTGCATGCATCTTAGTAGATAGTAATCTACATCTTCCACATTGTCAAGATCTGCAACAACAGTGAAAATATCTCTTGTATACACACCATGTAAAGTTTACGAAAGTTGTATATATATATGTTTGAATCAAAGTTACTTGTACATAGAATATATAAATCAATTTTAAGTTAATCAATTAAATACATACTTGTAACAACTAAATCAGATACACATTCATAATCAGCTAAATATAGAGGATCGTAGACATTGACATGATCATTTTCTTCAAAAGGAGGCATTGATATTAATTGTTTCATTTCCCATCGTGAAACATACCCATCTCTAATATTCTCACATTGAACAATATTTGCATTATCCTCAATGCAATCGACACAAAAACATGATTTTTCTCTCACATTGATTACATAAGGCCTGCTACCTCCTATTGTAATGATCAATGATGTAGACTTCTAATACCATTAATTGTTTGACAATTAATAGCATTTGATCGATCAATAGCTATAAATTACAAACATCCAAGTGATTAACTTAAATATATATATTTAAATTTGAAAATTCAATTAAATCATGTACACAAACTTTTAAATTCAAATTTAACAAATTTTGACTAGATGTACCTGTAACTTCCTAAAAATACCGCATGTTGTATGTTGAGTCATGAGAAAAAATTGACTTTTTCACCATTCAACAATTTCATTTGCATTTCATATGGCATTACCTACAAGTACACATGTTGGCAAAAATTTGTCACCTATTGTACTTTCAAGGTTTATTTAAGAATTTAAAAATTAAAGTTTAAATATAGATCTAAATTTTTAAAAAATATCTCTAGATTCCATATATATATATATATATATATATGGCACAAACTACCTGCAAGTTCATGTTAATGAACTGCATGCTTCACACATTCTCCTACTCCATCGTGCTCTCCTTTTCTATGTCCACTCTCATGCAAATTCCACAAGAATTTGGTGTTGCATCTAGCATGTTGGCTTAACCAAACAATAGCTTTTGTAGACTTAAATTGTCCTATGAAGTTACAAATAATTACACTCAAACCAAATTAGCTTAAAAAAATGACATATTATATATTATAAGTAATTGAATAATTTAAGTCTTAAAGTTAATAGTAAATAAAAATTTAAAATTAAACCCTTAATAATGTACTTACCATCACATCCATCAGACCATATCGAGTGTTGTTCTTGATTTATGCCACACCATCTCAGGTCTTCAAAAAATATTTTCAAATAATGAGCTACATAATAGAACTATCATGACTCATATCATCACTGATATAAAAGTGAACCTCTTTGATGATAATTCGATCATATTTGCTACTTTGTATACCATCTACTTGAAACTCGGCATGTCTATAGCAAACTTGCACAAATTGCAACTTGCTCTGAATGATATTATTGACTTTGAATCTCAATTTGAAGACTAAATGTATAGTTGTTAGAGAAATCTACAATAGAGAGAATACAACCTGGAGAAAAACAATTCTTTGAATCACGAATTGCTTAGCTTGCCATCTTGCACCATGACAATGCTAGATATGTGGATATATGATATTATGAAATTTATTCATAAATTCATTGTAAGGCAATCCACTCTCTTTGAGAACAATTTTTTTGGCCTCGACTCCTGACTTCATTAAGTATGTCTCATATTCAAATCTCTTCCAAATAACTTGCATTTCAATGTTGTCAACTTGTAAAAGATTCTTTAAATTTCCACAATCATTACATATATTTTTTATACACTGAACATGGAATTCATCTAAATCTTCTAATTTTTCATGTAAAAGAGACTTCACAAATTGTGTTGTGCTTCCAAGGATGGCTATATTTTGATCAATTACTGCCATAACTTTTTACATGATTGTAGATGTAGATCAAATTCAGCATGATTTTGACAACAAGTTTCATGTACTTTATTTATACATACAAATTATGGTCGTAGTGTCTCAAACATCCTTTGAAAAATCTTCACATTTGAAAACTCTTGCTTGAATGCTTCAAAAAGTTTACTTTGTATTGTATCTATAAAATGTTTTGGATTAGAAATTTTTGTACCATATTCACCTATTATTTGTATAGTATCCCTTCCATTGGAAGAAACATGAGAGTGATTGGTCCAATATTCAACCACCCATTTCTTTACATCTAAAATTCTATCTTTTTAGGGAACCCTACAAATATTTACCTAATTTTTCTCAATTTTTTCATCTATTTCATTTCTCTTTTCAATATACCTTTGAACAGTTCTCCTAGAAACATTTAGTAATTTAGAAATTGCTTCTACTTGTCTTCTATGCGATAATTTCTTACTAGAAATTATAGTCTTCAGTGCTCTACATGCACAACAGTTGAATCACTAGCTTGACTCTTGTTATCAATACTGATGAAGGGGTAAATCATAAAACACACAACAACAAAAATTACACACTGAAAATAGAACTTTCTTTATTGATTTGGACAACTTATTACATTACAGAAGCTCAAATACAATAAGAGGATGAACCCTCCATAGGTTGCAACACATTACAACTTCTTATCACAAGACTCTGGAATCATCAACCTTCTGTATCCCACCTATTCTTGACTCTACACTTTCCCCCTTAACTCTACTACTACCTAGGGTTCCCAAAAATGGTTATTAATAGCCCTTTTTGGTGGCCAACAACCTAATTTTGAAATTTGCATCTCCCTCCAAAAATAGGTCAACTTCCGGGAGCCATAACTTTTGATCCAGGTGTCTGATTGATGAACTGTTTTATGCATTAAAAAGATCACAGAGTGCTCTATACGTTAAGAACCTGTTCTTCCAATTCTAGCCATTTTTGGACCCGTATAAGACTATTTAGTTCCTAAAAACTAAGTTTGAATAATTTTTAGATGTTTTTTGGAAAACATAAACTTTAATATCTTTCAACTCACAAATGATCTTTGCGTGATTCCTTCGCCAAACGTCTTACTTTTCAGTTTTGAAGCTTCCTGTAAAACACCACTTCAATCTGTGCCTAATTGCAAACTTTCTAAAAATAGTAGGTTGCTATTTTTAGCAGTTTAGAAAAATTGAAAATTCTACATCATTATTCAAGCGATTATGGAACTAGAACCACAAATCTTGAAAAGAAATGGAAAGAAAATCAACAATTTTGAAACACATATTTTTTGGGGTGATGCAAGATTGCCCTTACACCACTGGATGCTCCTACATCAGACACCTAGGGTAATTTGAGAAGTGACCCTGTCACGTCTTAGGTGTTTGTGTGAGGAAAACAAATAGTCAACCTCTGCCTTAGACAAACAAGAAGAATCTTCAACAGGACTTCCCTTCCATTTCACCAGATATTTTTTGTATTGCCTATTTCAAGCACTTCTTCCCACATGGCTATCCAAGATCTCTTCTATCTCTTATGTTGAAGTAGATGCCAGAATACTCCAATGTTCTTCTGTTGGTCCATCCTCTGTTCCACCTTCATGATATTCTAATAAATTAGCAATGTTGAAAATAGGGAAAATGTTGATATCACTCAGCAGTTCCAACTCATATGCATTTCCTGAATCATGTTTCTTCAAAATTCTGCATGGTCCAAATTTCTTCATTTTTAGCTTATTGTATGTTCCAATTGGGAACCTTTCTTTTCTTAAGTGAACCATGACTTCATCTCCTACCTAGAATTCCTTATATCTCCTCTTCTAATCTACTTTAGCCTTGTACTGAACATTCATCTTATTAGTGTGCTTTTTCTCCTCTTCATGCAAATTCTTCATGTGTTCTGCAAAGTCTTTAGCCTCAGCACTTGTCTTTTCTCCTTTGTCTAGATTCCTTAAATCTAGAGCATTTCTTGGACTATTCCCATATACAATCTAGAATAGTTATTTACAAGTACTCCTATTGATAGAATTGTTGTAATCAAATTCTACCTATAGTAAAATCAAATCCCATCCCTTGGGATTATCTCTTACTAAGCATCGTAGTAGGTTACCCAAACTCCTATTCACCACTTTGGCCTATCCATCAGTCTGTGGATGGTGTGCAGAACTAAACTTCAAATCTGTCTTCAACTTCTTCCACAATGTCCTCTAGAAATAACCAATAAACTTGGTATCACGATCTGAAACTATGGTCTTTAGTAGACCATGTAGTCTCGCCACTTCCCTGAAAAATAACTCTACAATATAAACAGCATCATTAGTCTATCCACCACCACAAAAATGGAATCATGCCCTCTCTATGTCCTTGGTAATCCAAGAACAAAATCCATACTGATATCATCCCATGGCTTCTTTGGTACAGGTAATAGCTGATATAGCCCTGTATTTTGACTTGTTCCTTTTGCCATCTGACACACTCTGCAACTCTGCACAAATTTCCTCACGTCCTACTTCAACTGTGACCAATAATAATTTTCACCAACAATAGCAATGATCTTATCTCGACCAAAGTGTTCTTCCAATCCTCCACTATGCTTCTCCTTAATCAGGTTCTCTCTCATGGAACTCCTTAGAATGTACAACTGGATTCCTTTAAACAACATGGCATATTGGATTATGAAATTCAACCATTTTGTCCTGTCTAAAGTAATAGGTTCCAAACAAGCTTTCCAGGCCTCTGCAAAATCTAGATCTTTAAGATACAAACTTTTGAGCTCATCGAACCCAACAACCTCTATCTTCATTTTTGTCAGCAAATTTTATCTTCTGCTCAAGGCATCTGCAACTCTATTAGACTTCCCACTCCTGTGCTTCAAAACAAAAGTATAACTCTACAAAAACTCAACCCACTTTAAGTACCTTTGGTTCAACTCTCCTTGACTATTAAGATACTATAAAGCCTGATAATTAATATATAAAACAAACTCCTTTGGCAACAAACAATGTCTCCATTTCTTCAAAGCTTGACCTATTGCATAAAACTCCTGATCATAAACAAAATAATATTTCTTGGCATCATTAAGCTTCTCACTAAAATAGGAAATGGGCTTACCTTCTTGGCTCAAAATAGCTCCTATAGCACTACCACTAGTATCACAATCTACTTGAAACACCTTATTGAAATCTAGAAGTACCAAAATAGGTTGCTCTGTGACTTTTTGCTTCAATGTATCAAATCTTTTATCTGCTCCTTTAGTCCATCTAAACTCTTGTGTATCCCCTCTTATTATCTCAGTTAGGGCTCCACAAATGCTACTAAAATTCCTGATAAATATTCTATAAAAACTTGCCAAATGATGAAAAGATCTTACCTCGGAAGCACTCCTTGGCATAGGCCATTCAATGATAGCCCTCACCTTCTCTGGGTCCATCCTAAGACCTTCCTCTGAGACAACAAATCCTAGGTATACCAACTCCTTTGTAAAACTACATTTCTTTAGATTGATCAACAACTTCTCCTCCCTCAGCTTCTTTAAAACTCTTCTGATATGCATCAAATGCTCATCCCAAAGCTTACTGAAAATCAAAATATCATCTAAATAAAAAATAAAAAAGCTTCCCAAAATTTCTTTCAGTACCTCATTCATGAGTTGCATGAATGTGCTCGGTGCATTGGTTAGCCCAAATGGCATGACTAACAACTCATACAAACCTTCCTTTGTCTTGAAGGCTATCTTCCATTCATCTCCTTCCCTGATACAGATCTAGTGATACCCAGTCTTCAGATAAATTTTTGTGAATTACTTAGCTCCACTCAAATAGTGTATTATGTCATCCATTCTTTGCAATGGAAACCTGTACTTGATTGTGATCCTATTGATGGCTCATGAATTTGTACACATCATCCACTCTCCATCTTTCTTTAGTGCTAGTACTGCAGGTACCGCACATGGACTTAGGCTCTCTCTTATCAGCCCCTTCCTTAACAGCTCTTGAACTTGTCTGTTTAGCTCTTCACTCTCTACAGGGGTCATTCTATAGGCTGCCTTATTCAAAAAACTAGCTCTTGGTATCAAGTCCATTTGATGACTTATCTTCCTCACTGGTGGTAAACATTCTGGTACATTATCAGAGACAATGTCCTAAAATTCTTCCAACATATCTAAAACTTTTGTTGTTACATCTTCACATTTCTCTTGACTGATCTTAGGAATCAATGCAAAGCAAAGATGCTCATGCTTCATACCTCCCAAAAATTTCCTACCATCTACCAAGCAAATTCTAGCAATACTACATACCTTTTTTTCCACCTCCTTCAAGGGCTTAAACTTATGACGAACTCCATCCTTTGCTAGGGAATATGTGTTTGCATGGCCATCATGGACAGTGCTCCTATCATACTTCCAAGGCCTCCCCAATAGCATATCACCTGCATCCATTGATATGATATCACACAACACCTCATCATAGTAGTCTCAAATCTTGAACTTCACTAAACACTGCTCATTGACCAAATCTCTATGGTCCTTCTGCAACCATGCAATCTGATATGGATGTGGATGCTTTCTTCTTATCAACCATCTCCTCTAAAACAAGATTATTAGTGCTCCCACTATCAATAATAATATCACAACACTTACCTTCACATTTGCACCTTGTGTGAAATAAACTCTTCCTCTGATTGGGTTCTTTCTCCTCATTCAACAAAGTTCTTCATCTACATCTGGAACTCATGCATTACCTTCAGGTCTTCTATTTGTCCTTCCTTGCTCTTGTGGACACTCGTATGCTTAATGCCCTTCTTCTCCACATTGGAAACAAGTTCCTCTGAACCTCCTCTTCCAAGTCCTTGCCCAGGTCTGCCTCTTCCTCTTCCTCTTTGCTCACCATTGTTCTGTTCACGAGGGAGGTAGGCATTACCCCCTCTATGATTTCAACTGATGCTAGCTTCTTCACTTTTCTTTTGATCTTCATTACGGCCTCCATAGGGTCTTCCACTAGTCTTTCATTCATCTTCTCTTCCACCTTTAAGGAAAACTGGTATGCATCTTCTATGGTGGTCATTCTGACCAGGCTTAGCTCCTCTTGAATACTCGGCCTCAACCCATTAATATAACAAGCTACCTTCTCTTTGTTGGGCTTTGCATGGCTTGCCCTTATAGTAATTTTATAAAACTCTTCTGTATACTCCTTAACAGACTTGTTACCTTGCTTCGGTCCTTGTAGCTTCTTTAGCAACTCCATCTCATAGTCCATAGGAATGAAATACTTCTTCAGTTTCTCCACCATCTAGTGATCTTTCCTTTTCCTCTTCTATTCCTCTCTAATTGGACCTCCTTCCACAAAATACTAGCATGGCCCTTCAACTTTTTTTTTACAAACTTGACCCGATCTGGGTCTTCTACATCTTCATACTCGAAATACTCCTCCATGTCATTGATCTAATCAATAAGTTGTTCTGGATTCAAATCTCTAGAATATGTAGAAACTTCTATCCTAGGCCTCTTTCTGATCTTCAAAATGGCCCTCAACAACCTAACTTCTGCAGGATCTCCTGTAGCTTCTTGTTCCTCCTCAGATAGCTCTTCTTCAGCTTCATCTTCCCTTTCTTCTCTCATTCTCAGATCAAACCCTTTTCGTAGCTCCTCTTGCAATGCATCGATTTGTCTTTGTAGGGCTCTAAAATCCTCTTTCATCAAAGCATTCCTCCCAATATAGTTTCTTCCTGTGAGGCCTACATTTTTTATTTTGTTCATCTAACTATTTACCTTACTGTTGTTGATACTTTTATATTTGTGGGACTGTTGATCCCAGATTTCTGAACTTTTAGACCCTATTATGTTAAAGAAGAACTAATTGGGTGATGATAGATAGATACTTGTATTAAGAGAAAACAAATTGGGTGATGTTAGATAGAAGTTTACATTACAGGAAAACTAATTGGGTGATGTTAGATAGAAAATTGTAATGTGATTTCTTTTATGCTTAAGAGGACTTGTGATATCTTATGTTAGTGCAAGTTTTAAATTGCTTTGGCTATGATATTAA
Source organism: Cunninghamia lanceolata (assembly GCA_027924645.1). Taxonomy (NCBI): domain Eukaryota; kingdom Viridiplantae; phylum Streptophyta; class Pinopsida; order Cupressales; family Cupressaceae; genus Cunninghamia; species Cunninghamia lanceolata. The sequence continues at coordinate 11,483,492 of BSBN01000377.1, forward strand.
TATCTGGAATTGACTTTGCAATTGAGTGCGTAGGTTTTGCTAACAAACCACAGATACTGGAGATCATCCCACACCTTATGTTGTAATCTTTGTGAAGCCGATCTGGTTCCACGAGGAACCAAGATCAACTCTATTTTTGATGTAATGTTGTAATGTTAGTTTGCATGAGGTTGAATGGGTTAGGTCTACCCTCTTTTAAATTGAATTATGATTTGTATTGTAAGATTTTTTTTTTAATTTTATTTTTTAATTTTAAATTTTTGAGACCCTTTTCATGTGTTTTAACTTGACCCTAGGTGTTCTAACTAAGTTAAAGTTGACCCTAGATTAAACCCCATGGGTCTAGGATCCCTTTTGACTTGGGTAACCCTTGGTTAACCTCTGTATGGTCACCTTAACTTCACACTGAATTTAAGTGACGAATTTGGAGGCATGAGAGGGATAGGATGAGTGGTACCAACACTCAAGCCTATCCTTTTTCCATTCCCAAGGCTTGAGATGACTCCAAGATCCACCAATTGTGGAGGACTTGAATTCAAGTCTCCCTCACAATTGGTGAGAGTCCCCATGGATTTGTGTGGTCCTTCATGACAGGGAAGGAAGGGGAGACATGTGTCACCCTTCCCCTCTTTAACTCTCCTTTTCTCTCCCATGTGTTCGAGAGAGGACATGTGGTAAGGGGTAAGGAAGACTTTGGGGATGGGTGAGTGACATGTGTCAACACCCATCCCTTGGGACACAATAGTAGTGGGGAGGAAGAGTGATGAGGTGACAAGTGTCACCTCCCCATTCCTCTAAACTCATGGATGGGGCTTATTATAATCCCACTTGGGATAGGGAGAAAGGTTGTTGAATTTTTAAGAATTTTGAATTATTAGATATTGTTTTTGGAGAAAAAAGATAGAGGGAGTTTGGTGGCTTAGGTTAGAGGAGACTTTAGAGGAGCTCTACATCAACTTCTTCCATTATTAGGGATTTAAAGGTTGGTTTTCAAGGCTAAGGCCTTCCCCTTGTAATTTAAATTTTTGCTTGCATGATGGATGTGTGAGAAGTATTTTTTCTTGTGTGTATTTTATTATTGTGGGAAATTTTTATTAGGGTGTTGAAAGAGCTTCTCCCACTTGGGAGAAATACTCATCAAGTGTGGGGTAGGGGAGGAGTGATCCTCCTTGAGTTCATTGCTTTATTTTGGGATGTTGGAAGCCTTGGGGGCATTTGTGTAATTTTGAGTAAATTTGTCACATGGCTTGAGAGCCAAAATATGAACTCCTTTGGAAATTTTGTTATCAAGTTGGCTTGAGGCCATGAGAAATTTGTGTTGAAATATTTTGAAGGGTGGCACTCTAGAGTTGAGTGTGTCTACTCTCCTACCATTTTAAACTCACTTTAGTTGAGTTTGTGTTTGTGTAAATATCCATGGGTGTATTTTGTATTTAGTATTTTGGGATGTTGTTTTGCATTGTTGTGAAGTGGATTTGGAATACCCTAGGTGTGTGGATGATCTCTTTAGCTCGGGGGTGACCCTCTTATGGGTCTACGGTAGGGAGGAGAGAAGAATGTGTGGTGTTTTCTTCCCTTGTGTGATATGCAGGTTTCTTGGAGCATAATGTAAAGTTGGAGAAGTTTTCTTGTCTTGGAAAAATATTTTATTTTCCTTTACTCTTAAGGCTCTATAGAAGAGCTTGGTCTCATTAATATCTTCATCCTTGTTGATTTTCAAGAGGAGAACTTCTCTCTCTTGTTGTAAAATTTGGACTCCTTGAGTTGTGAGAAAATCCTCTTCAATGTATTGAGAGTTTAAATTATAGTTTGTTATTTAAATTTTACCATTTGTGAAATGATGGAGGGAAATTTGTTTTTTAAAAAAAAGAAGGATATTGCTTTTTGTATAATACCTAATACCTCTATTAGCAAAGTGGTGATTAGTTGTTATGGAAATTAAAGAAAGTTTGTTAGAAACCATTGCATTGTATGGCATATTGAATGGGAAATCTTGTAAAGTTATGAAGTTGTAATTGTAACAACAAGAAAATTTAAAACTGTTATTTGAAAGAAATGTAAGTAAGTTGTAGTTAAACATTATATTTGTCCTCTTCATTTTAATTGCAAATATATTTAATTTCTTCCTTTTCTTTTTAAGAGTTTCTTAACTCTTAGGAAATTGAGAAAAGCAAAATTATTGTTATATATAATCTGGTGTATTTATTTTAAAAACAGAAATTCCTATAAATGTTAGAAGGAGAATTATTATTGAAATTATATATATTTAATTTTTATGTTTTGAAGAAATTACATAATTAAAATTTTTGCATGTATTAAATTTATTCTTCCCATAATTCTGTCCAAAAAAAATGGACTGTTTGTCATATACTAATTATTTGTATATATATATATATATGTATATGTATATATATATGTATATATGTATATATACATATATATATACATATATATATGTATATATGTATATATACATATATATATACATATATATATATACATATATATATACATATATATATATATATATATACATATATATATAGGACTCTAGTTGTGGATCTGAATATATTAAAACTCTATGTTTACTATGTTTTCTAGCAGAACTGACTATATATATATATATTATTTCTTTAATACTGAAGAAACTTGCATTAAAATAAACTTTTTTTTTAATTGCCATGTTGAAGGAACTGCATTTTTTTACAGTCACCGAATTTAAAAAAATGGAGGAATAAATTTTTAAAAAAATTTACAAAGTATGGTGGGGGACTCGAACTCCCACCGTTGTTAATACAAAGTGTGTGGGGAGGGGGCGGAGCCCCCACCCTGATGAAGGGGGTAAATCACAAAACACACAATAACATATATTGAACATAGCAAATAGAACTTTCTTTTATTAAACTAGGCAACTCATTACATTATAGAAGCTCAATTACAATCAGAGGATGAATCCTCTACTGGCTGTAACACATTACAGCTTTTCCAACCTCAAGACTCCAGAATCTTCAGCCTTTTGTAACCCCAAATCAGCTAGGGTCTCTATTTTCCCACCTATTCTTGACTCTACACTAGCCCCCTTCACTCTCCTCTCACCCAAAATAGTCACAAATGGCAATTTTTGGTGGCCTCCAGCTAAATTTTAAAATTTGCAACTCCCTCCAAAAGTAGGTCAACTTCTGGGAAGCATAACTTTTGATCCAGGTTTCTGATTGACAAATTGTTTTAAGCACTGGAAAGCTTGCGATGTGAACTATCACACTAGAAATTTGTAAATAGATTTCCGTCAACTTTTCAGGATGTTATAAGAAGTTTTAGTGCCTCATATTTCGTTCTAAAAATTTTTAGGGGCTTTTCAGAAAACAAAAACTTTAATATCGTTCAACTCACAAATGATCTTTGCATGATTCCTTCGCCAAAGGTCTTATATTTCCATTATGTAACTTTCTATAAGTTTTTTCTTCATTATGTGCACAAATACAAACTTTCTAAAAATAGCAGGTACACTTTCTAAAATAGGCAGGTCACTATTTTTAGCAATTTTGGAAAAACTAAAAGTCCTACATTATAATTCTAGATATTATGGAACTAGAAACACTAATTATGGAAAGAAATGAAAACAACTACAATGATTTTGAATTAACTTCTTTTTGGGTGATGCAAGATTGTCCTTACACCATTAGATGCTCCTGCATCTAACACCCAGGTTAATTTGAGAAGTGACCCTGTCATGTCTCAGATGTTTGTGTGAGGAAAACCCAAACAGTCAATGTCTGCCTTAGACAACCAAGAAAAATCTTCAATAGGCCTTCCTTTCCATTTTACTAGATATTCTTCATATTGCTTGTTCCGAGTACTTCTTCCCACATGCCTATCCAAGATCTCTTCTATCTCGTCCATTGAAGTAGATGCTGGAATTCTCTGTGGGCGCTTCTGTTGGTCCATCCTCTATTCCACCTTCATGATATTCTGATAAATCAGCAATGTTGAAAACATGGTAAATATTGATCCCATTCGGTAGCTCTACTTCATGCATTTCCTAAATCATGCTTCTTCAAGATTCTGCATGGTCCAAATTTCTTCATTTTCAACTTATTGTATGTTCCAATTGGAAACCTTTCTTTTCTCAAGTGGACCATGACTTCATCTCCTACTTGGAATTCCTTATATCTTCTCTTCTGATCTACCTTAGCCTTGTACTGAATATTCATTTTATTAATGTACTTTCTCACCTCTTCATGCAAATTCTTCAGATGTTCTACAAAGTCTTCAGCTTCAGCACTTGTCTTTTCTCCGTTGTCCAGCTTCCTTAACTTAGAAGCATTTCTTGGGCTATTGCCATATACAATCTAGAATGGTGATTTACCAGTACTCCTATTGACAAAATTGTTGTAAGCAAATTCTTCCTGTGGTAAAATCAAATCCCATCCCTTGGGCTTATCTCCTACTAAGCATCGTAGCAGGTTACCCAAACTCCTATTCACCACTTCAGTTTGTCTATCAGTCTCTAGATGGTGTGCAGAACTAAACTTTAAATTTATTTTCAACTTCTTCCACAATGTCCTCCAAGAATAACCAACAAACTTGGTATCTCAATCTAAAACTATGCTCTTTGGTAGACCATGTAATCTCACCACTTCCCTAAAAAATAACTCTGCAATATGAACAGCATCATTAGTCTTCTTACAAGGAATAAAATGTGCCATCTTTGAGAATTTGTCCACCACCACAAAAATAGAATCATGCCCTCTCTGTGTCCTTGCTAAACCAAGAACAAAATCCATACTAATATCATCCCATGGCTTCTCTGGTATAGGTAATGGTTGATTCAACCCTGTATTTTGACTGTTCCTTTTGCCATCTGACATACTCTACAATCTGCACAAACTTCCTCACATCCTGCTGCAACTGTGGCCAATAATAATTTTCATCAACAATAGAAATGGTCTTATCTCGACCAAAGTGTCTAGCCAGTCCTCCACTATGCTTCTCCTTAATCAGGTTCTCTCATGGAACTCCTCAAAATGCACAACTGGCTTCCTCTAAACAACATGCCATCTTGGATTATGAAATCCAACCATTTTGTCTTGTCCAAAGTAACAGGCTCCAGACAAGCTTTCCAAGCCTCTGCAAAATCTGGATCTTCAGGATACAAACTTTTGAGCTCATTGAACCCAACAACCTCTATCTTCATTTCTGTCAACAAATTTTGCCTTCTCCTCAAAGCATCTGCAACTCTGTTGGACTTCCCACTCCTATGCATCAAAACAAAGGTATAACTCTGCAAAAACTCAACGCATTTTAAGTGCCTTTGGTTCAACTTCCCTAGACTATTAATATACTGCAAAGCATGATGATTAGTATATAAAACAAACTCTTTTGGCAACAAATAATGTCTCCATTTCTTCAAAGCTTGAACTATTGCATAAAATTCCTGATCATAAACAAATTACTTTTTCTTGGCATCATTAAACTTCTCAGTAAAATAGGTAATGGGCTTACCTTCTTGGCTCAAAACAACTCCTATACCACTACCACTAGCATCACAATCTACCTATAATACCTTATTGAAATTTGGAAGTGCCAAAACAGGTTGTTCTACAACTTTCTGCTTCAATGTATCAAAGCTCTTGTCGGCTTCTTTAGTCCATCTAAACTCTTTTCTATCCCCTCTCATTGTTTCAGTTAGGGGTGCACAAATGCTATTGAAATTTTTGATAAACTTTCTGTAAAAACTTGCCAAACCATGAAAAGATCTTACCTCCATTATACTCCTTGGCGTAGGCCACTCAATGATAGCCCTTACTTTTTCTGGGTCCATCTTAAGACCTTCCTCTGAGACAACAAATCCTAGGTATACCAACTCCTTCTTTGTAAAACTGCATTTCTTCAGATTAATCAGCAAGTTCTCCTCCCTCATCTTCTCTAGAACTCTTCTGATATGCATCAAATGCTCATCCCAAGTCTTACTGAAAATTAAAATATCATCCAAATAAACAATAACAAAACTTCCCAAAAATTCTTTCAGTACCTCGTTCATGAGCCACATGAATGTGCTCGATGCATTGGTTAGCCCAAATGGCATGACTAACCACTCATACAAACCTTCCTTTGTCTTGAAGGCTGTCTTCCATTCATCCCCTTCTCTGATATGGATCTAATGATACCCACTCTTCAGGTCAATTTTCGTGAAGTACTTGGCTCCACTCAAACAATCCATGATGTCATCCATTCTTGGGAATGGAAATCTATACTTGATCGTTATCTTATTGATGGCTCGAGAGTCTGTACACATCCTCCATTCTCCATCTTTCTTTGGTGCTAGTACTACAGGTACTGCACATGGACTTAGGCTCTCCCTTATCAGTCCCTTCTTCAACAACTCCTGAACTTGTCTGTTTAGCTCTTCATTCTCCGTAGGGGTCATTATGTGGGCTGCCTTGTTTGGCAAATTGGCTCCTAGTATCAAATCCATTTGATGACTTATCTTCCTTACTGGTGGTAAACCTTCTGGTACATTATCAGAGATAATGTCTTAGAACTCTTCCAACATATCTAAAACTTCTGCTGGTACATCTTCACATTTCTTTTGACTAATCTTAGGAATCAATGCAAAGCAATGATGCTCATGCTTCATACCCTCCAAAAATTTCCTACCATCTACCAAGCAAATTCTGGCAGTACTACATACCTTTTCTTCCACCTCCTTCAAGGGCTTCAACTTATGACGAACTTCATCCTTTGTTAGGGAATATGTGTTTGCACGGCCATCATGGATAGTGCTCCTATCATACTACCATGGCCTCCCCAATAGCATATGACATGCATCCATTGGTATGATATCACACAGCACCTCATCATGGTAGTCACCAATCTTGAACTTCACAAAACACTACTCATTGACCAAAGCTCTATGGTCCTTCTACAACCATGCAATCTGATATGGATGCGGATGCTTTCTTCTTGTCAACTTCAACTTGTCAACCATCTCCACTAAAACAAGATTATCAGTGCTTCCACTATCAATAATAATATCACAACACTTACCCTCACATTTGCACCTTGTGTGGAATAAATTCTTCCTCTGATTGGGTTCTTTCTCCTCATTCAGCAAGGTTCTTCTGACAACTAGGGTTTCTCCCCTTTCAGCATCTTCAGAATGCTCAGAATGTATATCTTCATCTACATGTCCAACTCGTACATTACCTTCAGGTCTTCTAATTGTCCTTCTTTGATGTTGCAGACACTCATATGCTCGATGCCCTTCTTCTCCACATTGGAAATAGGTTCCTTTGAAACATCCTCTTCCAGGTCCTTGCCCAGGTCTACCTCTTCCTCTTCATATTTGCTCACCATTGTTCTGGTCACGAGGGTGGTAGGTATTATCACCTCTTTGATTTCAACTAGTGCCAGCTTCTTCACTTTTCTTTGCATCTTCATTTCGACCCCCATAGGGTCTTCCACCAGTCCTTCCGCTTTGATCTCTTCCCCTTTGCTTGCTGTCGAATCTTTTATTTAGCTTCTCTTCCACCTTCAGGGAAAACTGGTATGCATCTTCTATGGTGGTCATTCTAACCAGGCTTAGCTCCTCTTGAATACTCGGCCTCAACCCATTAATGTAATGGGCTCTCTTCTCCTTGTTGGGCTCTGCATGGCCTGTCCTGATAGTAATCTTATAAAACTCTTCTGTATACTCCTTAATAGACTTGTTACCTTGCTTTAGTCCTTGCAACTTCTTCAGTAACTCCATCTCATAGTCCATAGGAATGAACTGCTTCTTTAGTTTCTCCACCATCTGATCCCATCTGGTGATCTTTCCTTTTCTTCTTCTATTCCTCTCTAGTTGGACCTCCTTCCACCAAATATTGGCATGGCCCTTCAACTTTGTTTTTGCAAACTTGACCTAATTTGGGTCCTCCACATCTTCATACTTGAAATACTCATCCATGTCATTGATCCAATCAATAAGCTATTATGGATTCAAATCTTTAGAATATGTAGAAACTTCAATCCTGGGCCTCTTTTCGATCTTCGAAATGGCCCTCAACAACCTAACTTCTGCAGCATCTTTCGTAGCTTCTTGTTCTTCCTCAAATAGCTCTTCTTTAACTTCATCTTCACTTTCTTCTCTTGTCCTTGGCTCAAACCCTCTTCGTAGCTCCTCTTGCAATGCATCAATTTGCCCTTGTAGGGCTCTAAAACCCTCTTCTGTCAAAGCATTCCTCCCAACACGATTTCTTCGTGGAGGCATCTTGGTCTCTATAGCAAACCCACAACCTGAGGTCCTAGTGCAAACTGCCTCATGGTCGGTGATCTGTCTACACACTCAGGAACCCTTGCTCTTATACCACTTGATGAAGGGGATAAATCACAAATCACACAATAAAAGATATTGAACATAGCAAATAGAACTTTCTTTTATTGAACTGGGCAACTCATTACATTACAGAAGCTCAATTACAATCAGAGGATGAATCCTCTACTGGCTGCAACACATTACAGCTTTCCCAACCTCAAGACTCCAGAATCTTCAGCGTTCTGTAACCCCAAATTAGCTAGGGTTTCTATTTTCCCACCTATTCTTGACTCTACACTGGCCCCCTTCACTCTCCTCCCGCCCAAGGTTCCCAAAATAGTCATAAATAGCAATTTTTGGCGGCCTCCAGCTAAATCTCAAAATTTGCAACTCCCTCCAAAAGTAGGTCAACTTTCGGGAAGCATAACTTTTGATTCGGGTGTCTGATTGACGAACTGTTTTAAGTACCAGAAAGCTCGCAATGTGAACTATCATGCCAAAAATTTGTAAATAGATTTCCATCAACTTTTTAGGATGTTATGGGAAGTTTTAGTGCCTCATATCTCATTCTAGAAATTTTTAGGAGCTTTTCAGAAAACAAAAACTTTAATATCTTTCAGCTCACAAATGATCTTTGCCTAATTCTTTCGCCAAAGGTCTTATATTTCCATTATGTAACTTTATGGAAGTTTTTGCTTCATTACGTATGCAAATGCAAACTTTCTAAAAATAGTAGGTACACTTTCCAAAATAGGCAGGTCACTATTTTTAGCAGTTTTAGAAAAATTGAAAGTCCTACATTATAATTTTGGATATTATGGAACCAAAGACACTAATTATGGAAAGAAATGAAAACAACTACAATGATTTTGAATTAACTTCTTTTTGGGTGATGCAAGATTGTCCTTACACCACTAGATGCTCCTACATCACACCCACACCCCACTAAGTGGGATGTGGGTGGGGGCTCCGCCCCCTCCCCACACCCCCGTAACCCCTAAAGCCCTGCGGGCTACCTCCTCCTGTGGCTGTTGCTGCAGTCTCCCTCCGCTCGTGCCCTTTGTGGCCTCCCTCTACTGTAACCTCCCTCACACCACTGCCCTACCACCTTCCGTTCGCATGGCATCCCATCCGTCGTTCCGTGTGGCTCCCCTTCTCCACAACCTCCACCAGGGCCCTTCACACAAAGTCAACCTCCTTTGTGTGCCACCACCACCCTTGCCTCCATAGAACCCTACAACACCAATCAAAACAAGAAAAAGAAAAAAAGAGTTAGCGCTCAGCCAATGAGTTAGGGCATAAAGATTTTAAGGCTTCAACCCTATTTAGAAATAAAATAAAATGTATAGGTTGTAAAAAGAAAACCTAATTTGAAATTCAATAGAAAACTAATATATATATATATATATATATATATATATATATATATATATATATATATATATATATATATATATATATATATATATATATATATATATATATATATATATATATATAAAGGGACCATTTAAAAAAAAAGGAATATGGGGTTTTCATTTATTGACAAAATATATATATACATATCAAACATTTAATAAGACTATATATTAATTCTAAAATATAGAAAAATGTCTTTGAGGTTTAACAATTTTCATAATTAAAATACCAAGAAAACGAAAAGAAAAATATACTTATATTTTTAATAAAAGAAAACTTAGAAATATAAATGCAAATAAGCATATATATATATATATGCTTATTTGTATTTATATAGATATGCGTATCTTTATAAATGCAATTAAGCCATCATATGCATTTCATATGTGGCCACTGTAAACTCGACTTGTAGATTGAGAAAACATCCAATTGAGAAAAAGAAGAGAAAAAGAGAAAGATAGATAAAAGTAAAAACAAAGAGGAGAAAATGCATGGCATTTCTGAAATAGGCTAAGAGAACTAAGTAAGATTTAACTCTCTGTTAATCCTGATTAGGGACAAATTAATTATCAAAATTAATTCAAACATTGAGATTAAACTAGAGTGGAAACCTAGGGGACTTCTTCAAGTGAAATTAGTAAGTCTTGTTTAAGTGATCTGGTTTACCAAGAAATTAGGAATAATGTAAAGGATGCAGTGATAACTCTGATTGATAGAGAACTGATCTGATTTACCAAGAAATTAGGAATAATGTAAAGGATGCAGTGATAACTCTAATTGATAGAGATCATGAAAGAGAGCAAATTAAATTAACTTTTAGAGAAATGGTAGGAGAACAAATGAACAGGCTTTGTTGAAAATGCTAAATTTCGGAGGAGAAATTAACATTAAATTTTAAAGAAATGGTAGGAGAACAAATGAACAAGCTTTGTTGAAAATGCTAAATTTAGGAGGAGAAATTAATATTAAATTTTAGAAAACATGAAGGAGAACAGATGATCGTGCTTTGTTGAAAAATGATCAATCAACTTAATCAACTGTTGTACCAATGTAATTAGTGAGATTAACCTAAGTCAGGAAACCACGTGATCAAGATTAATTTTAGTGTAATAAATCCCACTCACACCCGTGAGACATTATGTTGTCAAATTTTTCTAAAATTTAGGGTTTAGGACCTTAGTAAGTTTAACCCTTGTAGCGACGTTAACCACGTTGCGATGACCCCCTTGTTGGCCTTCTTGCATTTGGGTGTGCACATCTGTGCGTAATACCCCATTGACAACTATATTGTTTATGCCTTAAGTGTACGCCACCGAGCACGCTTAAGTGTGAGAGGGGATTTCTAGGGAAGCATGGGAAATTTTTTTATATTTCATATCATGACCACATGACACATGTGGACATGACATGTGTGATGCGTGTTGTGACCGCATGGGAAATGTAGGCATGACATTTGGTATCAAAACCTAAGTTTAAATACTGGGCATATTTGGGCACGTTATTTATTACGTAACTTTGATTAATTAGTGCCTACCTTGTTTTGTAGGATGCCTCTCCGATGTGTTCAACGAGTGCGATCGCGCAACACGACATCTATTGAGCTGCATAGTGATTCCTCAGCTGAGGGACAAGTACCGGCAGTCATAGCAGGTCCACCAGTACCACAGGCACCACCAGTACCACAGCTGTTGCAAGTATGGACCTAACCAGTGTTGTCATTGATGTCAACATACTTCTGTTGCATTAATGATAAGAATTGGATGAGCTATGTTTTGAGGATATTGAGAAAATTAGTCTCAATCAAAAACAGTAAAGATCAGTGATGACAGTAAGGTAAAAGTCCAAGATAGGATGAGTATCAAAGGATGTGGTTTAAAGAGTTTGTAGATATGTGTCTTAAGGTGGTCTCGTAGAGATTTCAAAGGTCTGCATGAAGATTTGAAGAAGTTGTGGCCGCTCAAGTAAAATCAGTTTCGACAGATGTTTAGTGGTGACAAAGTGTTACAGATAGGTCCGGTGAGATCCAGAATTGCATTGTTCTGTTCTACAGATTTGAGGGAGTGTTGAGGAAGTCTTTGTGGAGTGTCAAATAGATTGTTCATGATTTGAAGGTCCGCAAGCATCTATTCCTTTGTGACAGTAATGACAGACTATGTTCTTGAGATTCTCGATAAAGGGGAGATGGATTTCAATAAGCAGATGAAGTGTGGATGTTCTTGGTGATTTAGGAAAGCTTGTGGAGGTCTTTGGATCATGTCTAGTTTGAGTTAGTGATCCACATTGAAGTCAGAGCTTGCAATTGAAGATTATCTTCTGGATGATAGTGTTCTTCTAGAGATTGGTCGATCAGATTAGTTACATATCATGCGGATGTTCTTGTTGATGTTTGCCGACTTAGATGATCATTCCTAAGTTTATGTCTTGTATAACTAAGGGATTGCAAAGTCATTTCAAACTTGTCCTTGTGGAGATGAGAGTGTGGTAGCAAGGAGGAAAGTGAAAGGCAGAGCAGAAGTATTGGGCTTAAATAGAACTAATTCAAGCATGGTGAAGATGCTATTTTCTAGTTCAAGTAGGTGATACTTATTTCTTTGTAGATAGTGTGTCTCCTGTAGGTAGTGGGCCTCTTGTGAGCAGTGTGCCCTAATTGGCATATGCCACTTTGTTCTTTCTATTATTCTAACAGAGAATACAATCTTGGGTTAATCACCCTGTGGTTTTTCCCTTAACTCAGTTTTTCAAGTCAAAATCTTGGTGTCTCATGTGTTGATGTGTTTATGCTCTTGATTCATTACATTATGTTTCCTTGATTATTTGCAAAGTAAAGTTAAGTGTTTAATTGGAAGAAAGTTTTGTACAACTGATTCACCCCCCCTATCAGTTGTCTGCCCTAAGTCTAACAATTGGTATCAGAGCCAAGTTCCTCTAAAAGGAGCTTAACTGCTTGAGGAGATCCAGAATGTCGTCTTACAAGAAGGATAGTCTGAAGTTTGATGGAATCAATTTTAATCTCTAGAAAAGTCACATGAAGTGTCACTTGTAATGTATGGGAATGGCGTACTAGACCATTGCTACAACACAGTATGTACCTCCACAGGGTGGTCTGAAAACCCTAAATGAAATCATTGATGCTGAAAATAATTTGCGGACTATAGAGGCTCTTCTAAGCACATTATCTAATTTAGATCTCTCAAATGTTATTGACCTACGAACTGCTTTTGAGATTTGGCAAAAATTGGAACTTTTGCATGAAGGAGACAAGTATGTTAAATGTGCAAGGTTACAGAGTCTAAAAGGAAAATTTGAAAATCTAAACATGAGAGATGATGAAAATATTACTACTTTTATGCCAAGAGTAAATGAGATTGTTTGTGGAATTAGAAATGCTGGTGGAGTCCTGGATGAAAATGAGATTGTTGGCAAAATTCTCAGATCCCTACCTGCTTCTTATAAAATCAAGGCTGCTGCCATTGAAGAATTCAGAGCCCATACAACTATCACAAGAGATCAATTGGCTGGAAAATTGGCGACATTTGAAATGACAGAGTTTGGAGATGACCCCCCCAAGACTGAATCTGTATTCAAAGCTAGTGTCTCTGTCAAATGTAAACAAAGGTTTGATCTAGGAGAAAATTCATCAAGGAAGTCGTCATGGTATGAAAAAGCAAGAAAAGATCTAGAAGAAGAAGAAGTAGAAACTGCTCAACTTGAACCCCTTATTGCAAAGAGGCTACCAAGAGGATCCAATAAGTATGAAGAAAAATTACCTTTTAAGTGTTTTCACTGCAATAAAATTGGTCATTTTGCCTCAAGGTGTCTGGAAAGGTTTTCAAGGAAAAATCCTAACAAGACAAGGTTCCCAAAGAACTAATATTGTGTACATGAAGATGATGATAATGAAGGAGTAACAGATGATGAATCAGAGATAGGAAACAAATCTAGAAATGAATGGGTGTTCATTGCCATCAAGGAAGAAGATCCAATGTCCTCTGTATCTGTCAATCATAAGACTACGGAAAGAGCTTTGGCTGCCCAAGTTGAAGAAAATGATGATTGGGTCATTGATAGTGGTTGCTCTCACCATAAGATAGGTGACAAAAATAAGTTCATAGATTTGGAAAGGTATGAAGGAGGAGTGGTAAAGTTTGGTAATAATTTTGCTGGTAGAATCAGAGGTAGAGGAACTATTTCTCTTGATGGAAGGAACAAAATTGGTAATGTACTATATGTTGAAGGTTTGAAGCACAATCTTCTTATTGTTAGATAGTTGGTGGACAAAGGCTATGATCTCCAGTTCAAGAATGGAAAATGCAAGATCTTTGAAAGTTTTGGAATAGAGATTGCATCCAGTACTCAAACTAAAGGTAATATCTTTAACTTGGTTGGTACTGGTAAAAGTTGCTTATTTGTTCAAATTGATCAGAGTTGGTTATGGCATAGGAGGATGTGTCGTGTGAATTTTGATAATATCATCAAGATAAGCAATACTCAGGCTATAAGAAATCTTCCAAAATTGGTGAAACCTTCTAACAGCTTGTGCAAAGAATGTCAGTTGGATAAGCTGAGTAGAGTCACATTCAAAAGCAAGGAATTGTCTTCTACTAGATTATTGGACTTAGTTCATACTGATCTTTGTGGTCTGGTAAGAATCAAGAGTATTCAAGGTGATAGATACTTCATGCTACTAATTGATGACTATTCTCGGATGATGTGGGTAACCTTTCTAAAAGAGGAATTAGAAGCTCTTAAGAAATTCAAAATATTCAAGCCTATAGTAGAGAATGAAACTTAATTAAAATTGAAGTGTCTGAGGTCTGATAGAGGTGGAGAATTCATATCTAGTGAGTTCATAGAGTTATGTGAGAAACATGGAATAAAGAGATAGTTGTCTGCTCCTAGGACCCCATAGCAAAATAGAGTAGTTGGGAGAAAGAACCGGACCATCCAGGAAGCATCTAGGACAATGATGATGGAAGCAAATGTTCCTCAGATCTATTGGAGAGAAGTCATCAATACTACAGTCTATACTCTCAATCGAGTTCAAATCAGAAACAATACCGGTAAGACTCCTTATGAACTTTGGTTTGGCATCACTCCTACTGTGAGGTATTTTAGAGTCTTTGGTAGCAAATGTTACATCAAAAGAGATGAAGATCTAGGAAAGTTTGATGCTAGAAGTGATGAAGGAATATTCTTGGGTTACTCTACTCAAAGCAAAGCATATCAGTGTTATAACAAGAGACTGAGAAAGATGATAGAAAGTACAAATGTGAAGGTTGATAAAGGAATTGAAAAAACCTCAAGATTCTATGAATATGATGAAGATGATCAGAATGGTGTTCTGACTCAAGGAGCCCAAGCCTCTTTTGAGTTTCAGATCCAGATTGATCTGGTAAATCAGGAAGAAGAGATAAGTTTGAATGAGCCTGATCAAGAAGCAAAAATTCAATTAACTCCCAAAGTTCCTAGGTATGTAAGACTGAATCACTCTAAAGATCAGATCATAGGTGATAAAAGCAAAGGTGTACAAATAAGAAGGAAAATTGCTCAAAACTCAGATGAGTATTGTCCAATTTAAAAAATTGAACCTAAGACAGTGAATGAAACTTACAATAATGAAAACTGGATGAAAGCAATGGAGGACGAGTTGATGCAAATTGAGAAAAATCACACTTGGGATCTTGTTCCCAGACCTAGAAACAAAAATGTGATTGGAACCAAATGGGTCTTTAGGAACAAACTAAATGAAGTTGGTGAAGTAATCAGAAACAAAGCCAGATTGGTCTACAAGGGTTACTCTCAAATAAAAGGAGTTGATTTTGAAGAAAATTTTGCTCCGGTGGCAAGAATTGAAGTAGTTAGATTATTTCTTACTTTTTCTGCTTTCAAGGATTTCAAGGTATATCAGATGGATGTCAAATCTGCCTTCCTAAATCATGACTTGGAAGAAGAAGTATACATTGAGCAATTGGATGGATTTCAATTGTCTGATCATGATGATATGGTTTGCAAGTTGAAGAAAGGACTATATGAACTGAAGCAAGCCCCAAAAGCCTGGTATGAAAGATTTGATAAGCCTTTTTTGAAGATTGGTTTCAATAAAGGTACTACTGACAGTAATTTGTATTTCAAAATTGATCTTGAAAACATCCTGATTGTTGAAGTGTTTGTTGATGATATCATGTTTGGAGGAAGAGATAGTATGTGTAAAACTTTTGCAAATCAAATGAAAAGTGAATTTGAGATGTCCATGCTTGGTGAAATGAATTTCTTCTTGGGTCTTCAAATCACTCAAACAAAGAAAGGAATCTTTATTTCTTAAACCAAATATGTGAAAGAATTGTTGAAGAAATTTGGGATGGAACACTCAAAACCAATGAATACTCCCATGGCAACCGATTGTAAATTGAGCAAAGATGATGATTCTCCTAAGGTTGATTAGACAAAGTACAGGTCAATGTTTGGAGGATTGTTGTATCTTACTCAAACAAGACCAGACATTATGCAAGTTGTTGGTCTTGTTGCTAGATTTTAGGCTGATCCTAGAGAATCTCATGTCATGGAAATCAAAAGGATTTTTAGATATCTAAAAGGGACAGTTGAGTATGGTCTGTGGTATCCTAGAGATCATGATTTCTCTCTTTATGCATATAGTGATGCGGATTGGGCAAGAGATGTGGATGACCGGAAGAGTACTAGTGGTGGAGCGTTCCTTTTGGGGAAGAGATTGGTTTCTTTGCTAAGCAAGAAACAAGAGGCAATATCTCTATCTAGATTGGTTTCATGGTTGCTGATAGGGGGACTTGTGACAGTGAGGAGAAGTTCTTGTCTTGATGGTCAAAATAGTTTTTCACATTATATGTTGCCATCAATGACAAAGGGGGAGATTGTTGCAAGTATGGACCTAACCAGTGTTGTCATTTATGTCAACATACTCCTGTTGCATTAATGATAAGAAATGGATGAATTGTGTGCTGAGGATATTGAGAAAATTAGTCTCAATCAGAAATAGTAAAGATCAGTGATGACAGTAAGGTAAAAGTCTAAGATAGGATGAGTATGAAAGGATCCAGTTTAAAGGGTTTGTAGATATGTGTCTTAAGGTAGTCTTGTAGAGATTTCAGAGGTTTGCATGAAGGTTTGAAGAAGTTGTGGCTGCTCAAGTAAAACTAGTTCCGATAGATGTTCAATGGTGATAGAGTGTTACAGATAGGTCCGGTGAGATCCAAAATTGCATTGTCCTATTCTGCGGATTTGAGGGAGTGTTGAGGAAGTTTTTGTGGAGTGTCAAATAGATTGGTTCGTTGTTTAAAGGTCTACAAGCATCTATTCCTTTGTGACAGTAATGATAGAATGTGTTCTTGAGATTCCAGATAAAGGGGAGATGGATTTCAGTAAGCAGATGAAGTGTGGATGTTCTTGGTGATTTAGGAAAGCTTATGGAGGTCTTTGGATCATGTCTAGTTCAAGTTGGTGATCTGCATTGAAGTTGGAGCTCGCAATTGAAGATTATCTTCCAGATGATAGTGTTCTTCTGGAGATTGGCTAACCGGATCAGTTACACATCATGCAGATATTCTTTTTGATGTTTGCTGACTTAGATGATCATTCCTCAGTTTATGTCTTGTATAAATAAGGGATTGCAAAGTCATTTCAAACTTGTCCTTGTGGAGATGAGAGTGTGGTAGCAAGGAGGAAAGCGAAAGGTAGAGCAAAAGTATTAGGCTTAAATGGAACTGATTCAAGCATGGTGAAGATGTTATTTTCTAGTTCAAGTAGGTGATACTTATTTCTTTGTAGACAGTGTGTCTCCTATAGGCAGTGGGCCTCTTATGAGCAGTGTGCTCAGGCAGTGAGCCCTAATTGGCATGTGCCACTTTGTTCTTTCTATTCTTCTAATAGAGAATACAATCTTAGGTTAATCACCCGGTGGTTTTTCCCTTAACTGGGTTTTCCATGTCAAAAACTTGGTGTCTCATGTGTTGATGTGTTTATGCTGTTGATTCATTGCATTATGTTTCCTTGATTATTTGTAAAGTAAAGTTAAGTGTTTAATTGGAAGAAAGTTTTGTACAACTGATTCACCCCCCTCTTAGTTGTCTACCCTAAGTCTAACAATAGGCACCACCAGTATTTAATAGATTCTACAGACACTATAGGCCATGTTAAACAGGTTACCACCAGCGATTCCAGAGCCATGTGATGAGCCTCGCGTTGATCCGTGAGAGGAGCTACGTAAGGAGCCGCGTGCTGAGTCACATACTGAGCCATATGTGGAGCCCTGCGTCAATCCACGAGAGGTTCCACACATGGACCCTTTTGTAGAGATCCTTGATACTATAGTAGAGGAGGTAGGGTCAGCCTATTGTGCATGGAGTAGGAGTCCTCTGAGACTGTTGAGATGAGATGAGACCATGAGAGTAGAGTAGATACATCATGGACTGTATGAGTATGTGTTAGATGAGCTAGTTATAGGGCTTAGAGATAGAGGAGACCCCATCAGAGACTTGCTTAGGCTCAACCCACCTACCTTCGCAGGAACTACAGAGGGAGCTGTGGCCGAGGCTTGGCTTATCAGTCTAGACAGGTGCTTCGTGTTGCAACCTTATAGGAGCAACACGAAAGCACAAGTGGCAGTACATCTTCTGATAGATGCAGCAGCTACCTGGTGGTGCACTGAGGAGTTTAAGCACCATTTATCCTTAGATACACTCATGTGGGACATATTCATAGAGTGCTTTAATGCATGATATTTGTCAGATCATTATAGACAGCGCTGGATAGATGAGTTCCATGATTTACAGCAGAGAAATATCACGGTTGCTCAATATGAGAGTCAGTTCATTGAACTTTCTCATTATGTAGAGTATCTCCATGATGAGAAACCCCTAGTGCACAAATTCATCAAAGGACTAAATCATAGGATAGTAGGACTAGTGCGTATAGGAGACACCGAGATTATGAGTGAGGCTGTCAAAAAGGCTTTTATTGCAGAGGAAATTCAGGGATGAGGGCAGAATTCACACCTGCAATTTCAGGACCGCAATCACCAACAACAACAAAACTTTCAAAGACCACAATCCACACCATAGAGAGGAGGATTTAATTCCTCATCATTACCTCCTAGGCCTCCATAGCAATAGCATCAGCAGAGGTCTAGACCCCAGCAGATGGTTTAGGGAGGACAGAACTATGGTTGGCAGTAGTAGGGCCTGCGTACAGATCAGAGACAGCAGGAATCATCTGCAGGACCTGCGAGGTCTCATTAGTCTTACAGAGGTTCACAGGGGCCCACTGGATGGACTAGACAGTAGTAGTCAGGTAGGACTCAGTCAGGATAGTTATAGGCTAGGGGCCCATGTTATGTATGTGGTGGGGTAGGGCATATGGCTAGAGAGTGTCCACAGGGATTTATAGTAGGGGAACAACCCTGTTTAGGAGGATCTGACCAGACTGTAGGTGATCTGGGCAGGTCCCACCGTATGTTTGTAGCAGTTGACAACTACCAGGATGATTTCCAAGCTTCAGTCATTGAGACAGCAGGTATGATTGGGGATTTCCCCATCTCTATTTTTTTCACTCTGGAGATACCGATTCTTTTCTGTCTACATCGTTAGTGGAACGTTGCAGGCTGGTGGCTTCTAGGCAGGACATTAGGTGGGAGGTTGAGTTGGCCTCTGGGGCTAGGATGTCAGTAGATACCTTTGTTAGAGATTGCGAGATCACCTTGGGTTCCTTCACTACATCATGTAACCTTAGGGTTATTCCATTAGGATCCTACGGTGTAGTTCTGGGTATGGACTGGCGTGCAGCTCATAGAGCCAAGTTAGATTGTCGCTAGAGAATGATTAGTTGCTTAGACGATCATGGCTCACCAATCAAGATAGTGGGGATTCAGAAGCCCATGGCTATTCATATGATATCTTCTCAGCAGCTTAAGTGCTACATGCGAAAGGGTTGTCAGATGTTTGCTATCATGGTCAGTGATAGGTCAGAGGATGAGCCTGAGGCTTCTTTAGATGATCACCCTATCCTGAGAGATTTTACCGACGTATTTCTATCGAAGTTACCATGTATGCCTCCACACAAAGAAGTAGATTTCCACATCGACTTAGTGTCGAGTGCAGAGCCAGTGTCTTGTGTACCCTACAAGATGACTACACATGAGCTTACAGAACTTAATTGTAGTTAGAGGAACTACTTGAGAAGGGGCACATCCAAGCTAGTGTTTCACCATGGGGCTCACTGATTATCTTCGTGAAGAAGAAAGATGGGTCTCTTCAATTATGCATGGATTATAGGCAGTTGAACAAGGTGACAGTGAAGAACCGTTATCCTTTGCCTAGGATTGACGACCTCTTTGATCAGATGCAGGGAGCCAGAGTGTTCTCAAAAATTGATCTAAAATTTGGGTATCACCAATTGCGCATCACAGAGGCAGACATTCATAAGACTTCTTTTCGAACCAGATATAGCCATTACGAGTTCACTATGGTACCCTTAAGTTTGACGAATGCCCCTGCAATGTTCATGAGTCTCATGAATGGGGTGTTCCGTACTTACTTGGATTAGTTCGTGATCATATTTCTTGACTATATTTTGATCTATTCGTAAACCAAGGAGGAACATGTGGATCATCTGTGTCAGGTGTTGCAGTGCTTATGAGAGCAGCAACTTTATGGCAACCTGGCAAAGTGTGCCTTCTTTAGGACAGAGGTGCAGTATTTGGGACACGTCTTATCAGGTGATGGTATCTCTGTAGATCCATTAAAGATTAGAGCAATTTAGGATTGGCTGGCACCCACTAGTGTGACAAAAGTCAGGAGCTTTATGGGATTAGCCAGCTATTACCATAGGTTTGTCAAGGGCTTTTCCAAATTAGCACATCCCATCACTTCCCTTCGGGGGAAAGAGAAAGGTTTCACTTGGATTGAGCAGTGTGAGAGGGGCTTTGGGGTCCTTAAGGAGCATCTTACCAATGCTCTCATACTAGCAGTTCCAGATCCTACAGAGGATTTTGTTGTTTGCACTGATGCATCATTAGAGAGTTTGGGAACCATGCTTATGTAGGGTGGTAGAGTGATTGTACACAAATCACGTAAGCTTAAGACACATGAGCTAAACTACCCTACTCATGACTTAGAGCTCACAGCAGTTATTCATGCTCTTGTTCGTTGGAGACACTTCCTTTTAGGTTAAAACTTTGAGCTCCATTCGGATCACCATAGCTTACAGTACATTTTTACACAGCCAAATTTGAACGCTTGCCAGTGGCATTGGATGGAGTTCTTATGCAAGAATGACTTTGATGTTCACTACATCAAAGGGAAGGAGAATGTGGTCGCTGACACCTTGAGTCGAAGGCACCATGAGATCTTGACCTTGACATTGAGGGTGGACTTGAGAGAGCATATCATACAGCATCTTCCTGAGGATGAGTGGTTTCTTGAGGTGTAGCAAGAAATTTGAAATCAGAGGGCCCTTAAGGGCAAATTCGCAAGATATTCTATTGAGTCTGATGGTTTGCTTAGACATCAATAGCGCATCTATGTACCCTGTGTGAGTGATCTGCGTACAGTGATCCTTTCAGAGGCTCATAGAGCACCCTATGCAGTACATCAAGGAGTGAAGAAGACGCATGCTGATTTGTGACAATTATATCATTAGGCAGGGATGAGACGCGACATTACAGAATATGTTGCTCATTGCCTTGAGTGTCAAAGGGTCAAGGCCGAGCATCAGCATCCAGTAGCACTATTGTACCCTCACGAGACACTTGAGTGGAAATGGGACACCATTTCCATAGATTTTATTGTTGGTCTACCTATGTCATCACGTCACCATGATGCCATCATGGTGACAGTTGACAAGTTGACCAAGGTGGTGCATTTCTCACCTGTACGCATGACGTACAATACACCATCAGTGGCGAGAGTGTTTTTAGATCAGATTGTTAGAGTTCATGGAGTACCTCTCCACATCATTTCTGATAGAGACTCTA
Organism: Cunninghamia lanceolata; assembly: GCA_027924645.1. Taxonomy (NCBI): domain Eukaryota; kingdom Viridiplantae; phylum Streptophyta; class Pinopsida; order Cupressales; family Cupressaceae; genus Cunninghamia; species Cunninghamia lanceolata. Next base: position 11,505,208 of record BSBN01000377.1, read on the forward strand.
TATTCACTTCATCATTTTGGAGAGCCTTACATCAAGCATTGGGTACACAACTCAACTTTAGTTCAACTTACCATCTAGAGACCGACAGAGAGTTAATCAGGTGTTGGAGGATATGCTTCATATGTATGTTATGGACCATCAGTCTAGATGGGAGGAGTATCTGTATCTGGTTGAGTTTGCTTACAATAATGGGCATCACAGCTCGTTGGGTATGCTTCCTTTCCAGGATTTATATGGCAGACCATGCAAGACACCATTGAGTTGGGATCAGATAGAGGACAGGGTTGCCATTGGTCCAGAGATAGTTTAGGATATGGAGCAGCAGGTTACACTGATTAGACAGAGACTTTAGGAGGCACAGCATAGACAAAAGAAGTATGCTGATGCTAAGAGAACTTATCGGAGCTTCTCACTGGGTGACAGGGTATTTTTGAGAGTGCGACCGCACAAGAGTCCAATTCATTACGGAAAGGGCTCTCAACTCACACCTCAGTTTGTAGGACCTTTTGAGATTTTGGAGCGGATAGGACCTGTAGACTATCGTCTAGCCTTGCCACCTAGCCTGTTGCGTATCCACGATGTCTTTCATGTTTACGTTTTACGTCATTACATCTCTAACTTATCTCATGTATTGGATTGGAGTATTAATATGTGGAATTGACTTTGCAATTGATTGCACAGGTTTTGCTAACAAACCACAGATACTAGAGATCATCCCACACCTTATGTTGTAATCCTTTGTGAAGCTGATATGGTTCCACGAGGAACCAAGATCAACTCTGTGTTTGATGTAATGTTGTAATGTTAGTTTGTATGAGGTTGAATGGGTTAGGTCTACCCTCTTTTAGATTGAATTATGATTTCTGTTGTAAGAATTGTTTTTGAATTTCATTTTTTAATTTTAAATTTTTGAGACCCTTTTCTTATGTTTTAACTTGACCCTCGGTGTCCTAACTAGGTTAAAGTTGACCCTGGGTTATACCCCATGGTTCTAGGGTCCTTTTTGACTTGGGTAACCCTTAGTTAGCCTCTGTATGGTCACCTTAACTTCACACTAAAGTTAAGTGATGAATTTGGAGGCATGGGAGGGATAGGATGAGTGGTACCAACACTCAAGCCCATCCCTTTTCCATTCCCAAGGCTTGAGATGACTCCAAGATCCACCAATTGTGGAGGACTTGACTTCAAGTCTCCCTCACAATTAGTGAGAGTCCCCATGGAGTTGTGTGGTCCTTCATGAGAGGGAAGGAAGGGGAGACATGTGTCACCCTTCCCCTCTTTAACTCCCCTTTTCTTTCCCATGTGTTGGAGAGAGGACATGTGGTAAGGGGTAAGGAAGACTTTGGGGATGGGTGAGTGACATGTGTCAACACCCATCCCTTGGGACACAATAGTAGTGGGGAGGAAGAGTGATGAGGTGACAAGTGTCACCTCCCCATTCCTCTAAACTCATGGATGGGGCTTATTATAATCCCACTTGGGATAGGGAGAAAGGTTGTTGAATTTTTAAGAATTTTAAATTATTGGATATTGTTTTTGGAGAAAAAGGATAGAGGGAGTTTGGTGCCTTAGGTTGGAGGAGACTTTAGAGGATCTCTACATCAACTTCTTCCATTATTAGGGCTTTAAAGGTTGGTTTTTAAGGCTAAGGCCTTCCCCTTGTAATTTAAATTTTTGCTTGCATGATGGATGTGTGAGAAGTAATGTTGCTTGTGTGTATTTTATTATTGTGGGGAATTTTTATTAGGGTGTTGAAAGAGCTTCTCCCACTTGGAAGAAATGCTCATCAAGTGTGGGGTAGGGGAGGAGTGATCCTCCTCGAGTTCATTGCCTTATTTTGGGATGTTGGAAGCCCTGAGGGCATTTGTGTAATTTTGAGTAAATTTGTCACATGGCTTGAGAGCCAAAATATGAACTCCTTTGGAAATTTTGTTATCAAGTTGGCTTGAGGCCATGAGAAATTTGTGTTGAAATATTTTGAAGGGTGGCACTCTAGAGTTGAGTGTGTCCACTCTCGTACCCCTTTTTAAATTCACTTTAGTTGAGTTTGTGTTTGTGTAAATATCCATGGGTGTATTTTGTGTTTTGGGATGTTGTTTTGTATTGTTGTGAAGTGGATTTGGAATACCCTAGGTGTGTGGATGATCTCCCTAGCTCAGGGGTGACCCTCTTGTGGGTCTATAGTAGGGAGGAGAGAAGAATGTGTAGTGTTTTCTTCCCTTGTGTGATATGCAGGTTTCTTGGAGCATAATGTAAAGTTGGAGAAGTTTTCTTGTCTTGGGAAAATATTTTATTTTCCTTTACTCTTAAGGCTCTATAGAAGAGCTTGGTCTTATTAATATCTTCATCCTTGTTGATTTTCAAGAGGAGAACTTCTCTCTCTTGTTGTAAAATTTGGACTCCTTGAGTTGTGAGAAAATCCTCTTCAATGTATTGAGAGTATAAATTATAGTTTGTTATTTAAATTTTACCATTTGTGAAATGATGGAGGGAATTTTTTTTTATTTTTTATTTTTAAAAAGGATATTGCCTTTTGTATAATACCTAATACCTCTATTAGCAAAGTGGTGAATTAGTTGTTATGGAAACTAAAGAAAGTTTGTTAGAATCCATTGCATTGTATGGCATATTGAATGGGAAATCTTGTAAAGTTATGAAGTTGTAATTGTAACAACAAGAAAATTTAAAATTGTTATTTGAAAGAAATGTAAGTAAGTTGTAGTTAAACATTAGAGTTGTCCTCTTCATTTTAATTGCAAATATATTTGATTTCTTCCTTTTCTTTTAAAGAATTTCTTAACTCTTAGAAATTTAAGAAAAGCAAAATTATTGTTATATATAATCTGGTGTATTTGTTTTAAAAATATAGATTCCTATAAATGTTAAAAGGAGAATTATTATTGAAATTATATATATTTAATTTTTATGTTTTGAAGAAATTGATTAATAAAATTTTTTGCATGTATTTAAATTTATTGTTCCCTTAATTCTATCAAAAAAAAAAAAATGAACTATTTGTCATATATTCATTATTTGAATATATATATATATATACATATATTTTTATAGGACTCTAGTTGTGGATCTGATATATTAAAACTCTGTGTTTACTATGTTTTGTAGCAGAACTGACTCTATATATATATATTATTTCTTTAATACTGAAGAAACTTGCATTAAAATAAACTTTTTTTTAATTGCCATGTTGAAGGGACTATATTTTTTTACGGTCATCGAACAAAAAAAAATGGAGAATAATTTTTTTTAAAAAAATTACAAAGTATGGTGGGGGATTCGAACCCCCACCACTGTTAAAACAAAGGGTGTGGGGAGGGGGCGGAGCCCCCACCCACACCCCGCTAAGTGGGATGTGGGTGGGGACTCCGCCCCCTCCCCAAACCCCCGTAGCCCCGTGGGCTACCTCCTCCCCCAGCCATTACTGTAGTCTCCCTCTACTCGTGTCCTCTGCGGCCTCCCTCCACTGTAACCTCCCTCACACCGCTGCCCTACCGCCTTCCCTCCTCACAGCCTCCCATCCACCACTCCCTTCGGCTCCCCTTCTCCATGACCTCTACTGCAGCCTTTCACATAGAGTCGACCTCCTTTGTGCGTCGCCACTGCCCTTGTCTCCATTAAACCCTGCAACACCAATCAAAACAAGAAAAAGAAAAAAAGAGTTAGGGCTCAACCAATGAGTTAGGGCATAAAGATTTTAAGGCTTCAGCCCTATTTAAAATAAAATAAAATGTATAGGTTTTAAAAATAAAACCTAATTTGAAATTCAATAGAAAACTAATATATATATATTATTTATTATAATTTTAAAAAATGGACCATTTAAAAAAAAAGGAATATGGGATTTTCATTTATTGACAAATATATATATATATATACATACATATTAAACATTTAATAATACTATATAATAATTCTCAAATATAGGAAAATGCATTTAAGGTTTAACAATTTTCACAATTAAAATACCAAGAAAATGAAAAGAAAAATATACTTCTATTTTTAATAAAAGAAAACTTAGAAATATAAATGCAAATAAGAATATGTATATATATATATATATATATATATACATATATATATATATATATACATATATATATATATATATATATATGTATATATATATATATATATATATGTGCTTATTTGCATTTATATAGATATGCGTATCTTTATAAATGCAATTAAACCATCATATGCATTTCATATGTGGCCACTGTAAACTCGACCTGTAGATTGAGAAAATGTCCAATTGAGAAAAAGGAGAGAAAAAGAGAAAGATAGATAAAAGCAAAAACAAAGAGGAGAAAATGCGTGGCATTTTTGAAATAGGCTAAGAGAACTAAGTAAGATTCAACTCTCTGTTAATCCTGATTAGGGACAAATTAATTATCAAAATTAATTCAAATATTAAGATTAAACTAGAGTAGAAACCTAGGGAACTTCTTCAAGCGAAGTTAGTAAGTCCTGTTTAAGTGATCTGGTTTACCAAGAAATTAGGAATAATGTAAAGGATGCAGTGATAACTCTAATTGATAGAGAACTGATCTAGTTTACCAAGAAATTAGGAATAATGTAAAGGATGCAGTGATAACTCTAATTGATAGAGAACGTGAAAGAGAACAAATTAAATTAACTTTTAGAGAAATAGTAGGAGAACAAATGAACAGGCTTTGTTGAAAATGCTAAATTTAGGAGGAGAAATTAATATTAAATTTCAGAGAAACAGTAGGAGAACAAATGAACAAGCTTTGTTGAAAATGCTAAATTTAGAAGGAGGAGAAATTAATATTAAATTTTAGAAAACGTGAAGGAGAACAGATGATCATGCTTTGTTGAAAAATGATCAATCAACTTAATCAACTGTTGTACCAATGTAATTAGTGAGATTAACCTAAGTCAGGAAACCACGTGATCAAGATTAATGTTAGTGTAATAGATCCCACTCACGCCTGTGAGACGTTATGCTGCTGAATTTTTCTAGAATTTAGGGTTTAGGAGCTTAGTAAGTTTAACCCTTGTAGCGATGTTAACCGCGTCGCGATGACCCCCTTGTTGGCCTTTTTGCATTTGGGTGTGCGCAGGTGTGCGTAATACCCCACTGACAACTATATTGTTTACGCCTTAAGCGTATGCCACCGAGCATGCTTAAGTGTGTGAGGGGGTTTCTAGGGAAGCATGGGAAAATTTTTGATATTTCATATCATAACCACATGACACATGTGGACATGACATGTGTGATGCATGTTGTGACAGCATGGGAAATGTGGGCATGACATTTGGTATCAGAACCCAAGTTTAAACACTGGGCATATTTGGGCACGTTCTTTATTCTGTAACTTTGATTAATTACTGCCTACCTTGTTTTGTAGGATGCCTCCCCGACGTGTTCGACGAGTGCAATCACGCAACACGACATACGCTGAGGTGCATAGTGATTCGTCGACTGAGGGATAGGTACCCGCAGTCATAGCAGGTCCACTAGTACCACAGGTGTTGCAAGTATGGATCTAACCAGTATTGTCATTGGTGTCAACATACTCCTGTTGCATTAATGATAAGAATTGGATGAGCTGTGTGCTGAGGATATTGAGAAAATTAGTCTCAATCAAGAACAGTGAAGATTAGTGATAACAGTAAGGTAAAAGTCCAAGATAGGATGAGTATCAAAGGATGCGGTTTAAAGGGTTTGTAGATATGTGTCTTAAGGTGGTCCCGTAGAGATTTCAGAGGTCCGCATGAAGATTTGAAGAAGTTGTGGCCGCTCAAGTAAAATTGGTTCTGGCAAATGTTCAGTGGTGACAGAGTGTTATAGATAGGTCCAGTGAGATCCAAAATTGCATTGTCCTATTCTGTAGATTTGAGGGAGTGTTGAGGAAGTCTTTGTGGAGTGTCAATTAGATTGGTTCATGATTGAAGGTCCACAAGCATCTATTCCTTTGTGACAATAATGACAGACTGTGTTCTTGAGATTCCAGATAAAGGGGAGATGGATTTCAGTAAGCAGATGCAGTGTGGATGTTCTTGGTGATTTAGGAAAGCTTGTGGAGGTCTTTGGATCATGTCCAGTTTGAGTTGGTGATCTGCATTGAAGTTGGAGCTCGCAATAGAAGATTATCATTGAAGTTGGAGCTCACAATAGAAGATTATCTTCTGGATGATAGTGTTCTTCTAGAGATTGGCCGACCGGATCAGTTACACATCATGCAGATGTTCTTGTTGATGTTTTCTAACTTAGATGATCATTCCCAAGTTTATGTCTTGTATAAATAAGGGATTACGAAGTCATTTCAAACTTGTCCTTATGGAGATGAGAGTGTGGTAGCAAGGAGGAAAGTGAAAGACAGAGCAGAAGTATTGGGGTTAAATGGAACTGATTCAAGCATGGTGAAGATGCTATTTTCCAGTTCAAGTAGGTGATACTTATTTCTTTGTAAATAGTGTGTCTTCTGTAGGCAGTGGGCCTCTTGTGAGAAGTGTGCTCAGGCAGTGAGCCCTAATTGGCACGTCCCACTTTGTTCTTTCTATTCTTCTAACAAAGAATACAATATTGGGTTAATCACCCCTTGGTTTTTCCCTTAACTGGGTTTTCCACATCAAAATCTTGGTGTCTCATGTGTTGATGTGTTTATGCTCTTGAATCATTGCATTATGTTTCCTTGATTATTTGCAAAGTAAAGTTAAGTGTTTAATTGGAAGAAAGTTTTGTACAACTGATTCACCCCCCTCTCAGTTGTCCGTCCTAAGTCTAACAATTGGTATCAGAGCCAAGTTCCTCTAAAAGGAGCTTAACTGCTTGAGGAGATCCAAAATGTTGTCTTACAAGAAGGATAGTCTGAAGTTTGATGGAACCAATTTTAATCTCTAGAAAGGTCGCATGAAGTGTCACTTGCAATGTATGGGAATGGCATACTGGACCATGGCTACAACACAGTATGTACCTCCATAGGGTGGTCCGAAAACCCTAAATGAAATCATTGATGCTGAAAATAATCTGCGGACTATAGAGGCTCTTCTAAGTGCATTATCTGATTCAGATCTCTCAATTGTTATTGACCTACCAACTGCTTTTGAGATTTGGCAAAAACTAAAACCTTTGCATGAAGGAGACAAGTATGTTAAATGTGCAAGGTTACAGAGTTTAAAAGGAAAATTTTAAAATCTAAAGATGAGAGATGATGAAAATATTACTACTTTTATGCCAAGAATAAATGAGATTGTTTGTGGAATTAGAAATGCTAGTGGAGTCCTGGATGAAAATGAGATTGTTGACAAAATTCTCAGATCCCTACCTGCTTCTTACAAAATCAAGGCTGCTGCCATTGAAGAATTTAGAGCCCATACAACTATCACAAGAGATCAATTGGCTGGAAAATTGGCTGCATTTGAAATGACAGAATTTGGAGATGAACTCCCCAAGACTGAATGTGCATTCAAAGACAATGCCTCTGTCAAAGGTAAACAAAGGTTTGATCCAGGGCAAAATTCATCAAGGAAGCTATCATAGTATGAAAAAGTAAGAAAAGATCTGGAAGAAGAAGAAGTAGAAACCGCTCAACTTGAACCCCTTATTGAAAAGAGGCTACCAAGAGGATCTGGTAAGTATGAAGGAAAATTACCTTTTAAGTGTTTTAACTACAATAAGATTGGTCATTTTGCCTCAAGGTGTCTAGAAAGGTTTTCAAGGCAAAATCCTAACAAGCCAAGGTTCCCAAAGAACTGTTATTATGTACATGAAGATGATGATAATGAAGGAGTAACAAATGATGAATCAGAGATAAGAAACAACTCCAAAAATGAATGGGTGTTCATTGCTATCAAGGAAGAAGATCCAATGTCCTTTGTATCTGTCAATCATAAGATTGTGGAAAGAGCTTTGGCTGCCCAAGTTGAAGAAAAGGATGATTGGGTCATTGACAGTGGTTGCTCTCACCATATGAGAGGTGACAAAAATAAGTTCATAGATTTGGAAAGGTATGAAGGAGGAGTGGTAAAGTTTGGTAATAATTCTGTTGGTAGAATCAAAGGTAGAGGAACTATTTCTCTTGATGGAAGGAACAAAATTGGTAATGTACTGTATGTTGAAGGTTTGAAGCAAAATCTTCTCAGTGTTGGATAGTTGGTGGACAAAGGCTATAATCTCCGACTCAAGAATGGAAAATACAAGATCTTTGAAAGTTCCAGAATAGAGATTGCATCCGGTACTCAAACTAAAGGTAATATCTTTCACTTGGTTGGTACTAGTAAAAGTTGCTTATTTGTTTAAATTGATCAGAGTTGGTTATGGCATAGGAGGATGTGTCATGTGAATTTTGATAATATCATCAAGATAAGCAATACTCAGGCTGTAAGAGATCTTCCAAAATTGGTGAAGCCCTCTAATAGCTTGTGCAAAGAATGTCAGTTGGGTAAGCTGAGCAGAGTCACATTCAAAAGAAAGGAACTGTCTTCTACCAGATTATTGGACTTAGTTCATACTGATCTTTGTGGTCCGGAAAGAATCAAGAGTATTGTTGTGTGGTTACACAACACGCCCCATTTTGACTTGGCAAAATAGGGACCCAACTTTTCTTTTGGCTTGTGTTGTCTGCTTTCTGGCGGTTTGGTAAAATCAGTCATGTTCATCATCATGTGGAGTCAAGATGAGGTAAGCCCCAATATGAGGTCAGTCTGTCAAAATTTGTATTTTGTATATATGACCACATATTCTGAAAGAGCATTAAAATTCATGCAGGTTTGCTTTTTACATCACCCTGATATTCATCAGGATGTGAGAGTTATGAACAGTCAAAGTCTTGGTCAAACCTGATATTCGCAAAAAGAGGGTCATATTTTATAACCTCAGTTATGCTGTGTGAAGAACATCATCATCATATTTGAAAAGTCCCCCCCCCCCCCGATAATATCCTGCGGTTCAAATATCTGGACGTCAACGTTAAGTGATAGTAAGTCTTCCCCGTCGAACGGTCTTTTGTATAGCGAGCATCATATTTTGAAAGTAACCTGATATTCGTTAATATCATCCTGATGCAAAATATCACCCTTAACAAACATCTTGATGACATCATCTGAATCTGATAAACAAAAAAACAAACATCCTGATGACATCATCATCATATTTACATTTCGACAGGATATTTTGTAAACATGATCATGTTCACCCAATGTGGCGATGACGTCATGAGACATTTCCAATACAAAGAACAAATATCATGATGATGTCATCCTGATATTCAAAGAGGAGAATGAGTAAGTTTGAAGGTCATCATCATATTTTGGAATATCACCCGATAGACCGAAATATCCTCCTGATGTGCTAAAGTGTAAACAAAGGTGCGTTGTCACCCGAATTTTGTCGCGATAACAGTTCCAATGCAGAGGAGGATGATATCGAAACTCAACCCGATATTTGTGAAATGTCATCCTGCTCTCATGATATCATGTCATATGGATATTCCCCCGCTCCCTTTGCCGCCATTTCCATTAAATGCGCGCAGATATTGTAGGTGATTCCCGCCGATCCCGGAACCCAATGAAACGTTTGGTGAGATCCTGAGTTTTCGCACGAATGATCAAAGATTACGATCTAACTTGTCAGAGTTACCCTAAGTTTACCCTAACTGCGAGGTTAAAAGGTAATTCAACCGCCATTGTTACATTTACCTGCGTTAAAATTGTTTTACAGAGCACTAGCCTCCATTTCTGCATAACAGCTACCGTTGCGCGACTGGAGCTCATAGACTGAGGGAGGAAGGTGATCAGCAGCTGAATCGAGAGCATCTTAGAGATATACTGGTATAAAAAGGAAATCGGCATAACCAGGTAAGTGAACTGAAACCCTCATCATGTTGTTTTTAAATAATGTTGAAAGTTCTGGTTATGTATCCATGCAAGTAAGTAATGTAGAATTGATACAATAAGCATGATATTTGCAGTATGTATGCATGCATATCCCGTTGTGAGAAGAAATGTTGTGAATTGCAGGTACCCATGGCTGAAAAATGCTTAGTCAAGAATTAGGAAGAATTCAGCTGGCCTATGTTCTCTTCACAGAGAGGGGTCCTGTTCAAATTTGGGGCAATTATAGATACCCATCAGGGGAGTACCAACCTGGAGGCTTGGTCAGCCAAGCTGAATGATGGGCAGGATAAGAGTCTGGTGCTAGATGCTGTGTTTGTATTAGGTATGTGGAACGCTGCTGGCTTCCCCTACTCCATGGAGTCTCCGGAGCTGGTTATTGAGTGCGCCCGGAATTACAACCCTCAGAAAAGGCAGGTGGTGAAGCATGGGAGAATGTATGTAGACCTATACATCAAAGGTCTATCCCAAACATTTGGACTGCCAATGGGCAGCAAGGTAAAGAGTGTAGACTTGAAGAAGTCTGAAAGAGAATATGAGAACAACAAGAAGATGGCCAGAAAGAACATGTATGCTTGGCGGGCCGAGAACAGCACATATAATGCAGCGGCCAAGCTCCCTGTGCGCATGTTCAAATTTGATTTTAATGAAGAATATCAGTATGTGATTGCCCTACTGAACAGGGTGACTGGCCAGCCTGATACTGGAGAATTCAGAGACTAGATGTACAGCATAATAATGATGTGCCTATATGCAGACATCAAGCCACTGTGGGGCCAAATCATAAGTGATGCTCTGCATGAGCAGCTGCTGAACTTGGGAGGTTCAGATTGTGCCTTCTACATGACCTCCTATATTGTTTATTCCTGTGCTTATAGAGTCACTTTTGATGCCCTGGTCACAGATGGAAAACTGACGGGCACGAATGCAGCATATATATGGGATCATCATCCCCAGCTGCAAAGAACCAAATACATCAAGGATTATAAACTGGTCAATGATGCATTTTCTATGCATCTGGTAAGGACCATGGAAGATGACAGAACTAAAAGACTGAACATGGAGGCTCAGGAGGTAGTATACAGGCATGGGGCATGGTACATCCAATTTGCCACCTTTTCCTACATCAGGATAGAAGGTTTTGAAGGGTAGCCCCTGATGCTGCCAAGGTATCCTACAGATGCAGTAGTTTTAATGGAGTTTATCATGCAAGGCTCCACCATCATACAGACGTATAAGGATGCCAAGAAGCTGCCACCAATTTTGTTCCCAGTCAGCATCGGCAACTACATGTGCCCTGACTCTGACAATATTAAGAAGGTGATGGTCACTCTGAACAAGATGAATTTACTACCCTTCCCAGTAACGAGACCATATGATCCTTACGGCCGAATGCAGAAGATCCTAGGAAAGCCTATTCACCAGAGGCACCTAGAAGATTTTTGGGCTGACTGCGAAGATGAGGCAGAGGCCAGGAGGAGGAGGTATCAGAGGTTAACTCTAAACCAGATTAGAATGTTCGACTGCATCTCCCTCCCTCAGCAGTTGAAGAGTGATGACGGCAGGATCATGGCAGATGAATACGAGCAGAAGAAGATCTACAATGATACCATTTCTGCCCCTGACCTCACCATGCAGGAGGATATGTCCTTGGACCCATTCTTTGCCAGAACCATACACTTGACCCAAGCTTGGGTAGATGCACAGGTAGAGGCATTGAAGGAAAAGGGTGTTGCCATCACAATAGATAGCAAGAAGAAGGGGCAGGACATCCCCACAGATGAATATGATGACTTCCTACTGGAGAAGCGGAAGACTAAGGGAGAGAGGACCCCTCCACCACAGCAACCTAGCAAAAGGGCCACAAAGGGCAAGAAGGTGGAAAAGGGACCCAAAGGGGTCATAGTTGACAGGGCAGTATTCACAGTGGAGGAGGTAGCCAAATCAGGGTTAGAATCAGATTCTCCTCCCAAGCCTAAGAAAGCCAAGACAGCAGAGGCTGGAACCACTGAGACCCAAGAAGTGGGTCAATCATCCAGACAACCAGGCAAGGATATCCTCATGGAGGAAGAGCCTGAAGAAGAGGAGGAAGCTCCACTAGTAATCAGAAGAAAGAGGAGAGCTCCGCAGGTGTTGGTTCCTACCACACCTAAGAAAACAAGAACCTCCATGAGAGGTGAGATGAGTCAACCCCCAGTGCAATTACAAGGGGCAGGTAGTGAAGTGCAGAAGGAACTTCAGCACAATGTTCCACTTCCTACCATTGTCAAGTTCAAAACTAAACTGGCAAAAGAGCAACAAAAGGAAGCATCCCAGGCGCAAGCAGAAAAGCATGTCTCGCTAGACGAGACAATAAACTTGTCTGATGATGAGGTGGTGCAGGATGTAGCTGCACAAGAAATGGAAACACTTGCGGCTGCTGGCATCAGTGTGACTCCTCACAAGCCTCCAACGGTTCAAACAGTGCTTGAGGAGATGAAACAAGCAGAAATAGAGCGAGAAAAGAGCCCAGAACTAGAGAAGAGCCCAGAGCAGGTAGCTCAGGACATAGGGCTGGATACATTGATCGCTGAGGTGACAAGTCCTGTAGTGGTAGACTTAACAGAGAAGCAGGATGCAAGTCCTGAACAGCCAGCAGGATCACCTGATAAGGCCCACTTAATAGAAGAGATAGAGATGGCAGAAACAGAAAGCCACGCTCTTGAATCAGGCCAACAAAGCCCACAAGATACATCAGCAGGACCTGCTATAGTAGAGGTCCAAGAAGCAAAGGCTAATGATGAGAAGAATGAAGCGATAGAGGATCCTACTGATAAGGCACAAGAGGTGGATGCTGCAGGTACAGAACAGATAGCCACTGCGGAATAGATGCCATCACCTCGGGTAGATCCAATGATATCAGATACGGTGGACATGCCGCTAGAAATAGAGAAGCAAGAGGAGGATGATCAACCTCCACAGGGGGAAGAACTGGGGATAGGTGAAGAAAGGATGGAGAAAGATCATGATCATCATGATCCACATACAGGTACACCGCCAGGTTCCCCACACGGAGAAGATGCTCCCCCAGAAAAGGAAGTTCCTCAACAGGAGGAGGCACCACAGGATTCGCAGCAAGGTGAGCATCAAGAGCCAGAAAAAGAAAAGTCACCATCTCCACAACGCTTGTTGGTGGAAATGGGAGATAGAGGTGAACATCATCATGATGCTGAAAAGCATGATCAGGTGCCTCCATGGTTAGAAAAGGAGGTAAATGTTGAGGAGGAGCTAGAGATTCAAGAGTTCGATGTCTCCACCCTGTTCGCCGCAGATATAATGAAACCCAGGAGGAAGGCCAGAATGACTTCGGCCATCAAAAGAGATCTGGCGACAGGGAGAAGGACTGCACAAATTGTTGTATCTGTGGTAGAGAAAGAGAAAGGCAAAATCACTGTGGATGAATTCCAGATAAGCACAGTTGATTTGGGTTTTGCCAATGAAGAGCAGGAAGGTCAGGAGGGAAACGATATCATTGACTCTCTGATTCAGAAAGTGAAAAGAGAGAAAGAGAAGAATAAGCAACATAAAGAGCACATTGCTCAGTTGCATGCATACATTAAAGGCTTGACCAATCCTGAGGATACTACAAGTGAAGCTGCAGTCCCATTGACTGCCATTTCTCAGGAAGAAGTGAATAGACTGGACCTCATGAAACATGAGGTTTCCGTAATGAGAAAGTGGGTGTCATCCACATTGGATGATGCCATTGAAATAATGAAAGGTTCTTTGAAAAGATGGAGCATATTGAGTGACTCCAAGGCTAAGGTGGACAGGTTGCAGATGCAGACTAGAAAAAGGTCTTATAAACTGGAGAAAGTCCTCAGCCTGTTGGACGAAATAAGGAAGATAAATCCACAATTGCTTATCAGTAAGCAGGTGTTAAATAATAATACTTCATTATTAGTGGATATCTGGTATAAAGATGTACAGTTTGAATGCGGAGTCCTCAAGAGATGCAATAATAAGCTGAGGGAGATCAGCATGAGGCTACGCGATTTAATGGGCATTGAAGCAGACATGCTCAAAACATTAGAAGGCAAGCTGGAAGGGAAGATAGAGAATCAAGATGAAGATTCTGCCCTCAAGGCTCTACGCAGTAACTTCCAGATAGAAGATGATGGTCTGCTAGTCCACTTGACAGAAGAGATAATAAATAAAATGATGAGGATCAAGGTCAAGATGGAAACCTATAATGAGACACTGTAGGACAGAAAGAATAAGCTGGACAACAGCAGGGATAAGTATGAAGTGCACAAACACGCCATCATGAAGGCAAAGACTCAAGATGGCGGAGGAATAGACCAAGTTGTGCGGTCATACGAACAAATCCAGAGCAGCATGCAGCCCCATATGCAGTAGCGTCATCATCCAGATAGCGAAAGTTCAGAGAGCGATGCACATGATGATGACCCGCGTGCATCAGATGAAGAACATGATGAAGATACATCATGAAGGGGAATATTTTGCATATGCAGTATAGATAGTTGCCAGCTGGCAACTTGTGCCTTTTTGTAAAATTGACAAGTCATGAAGTGATGACCGTTGATTTGTATTGACATATCTGATCCGTGGATCTTTTGTAACGGATTCCTCACCTTATTCTATAAAAGGTGGTGGAATACCTTGTTATATTCATTCGAAACTTAATTGAAATTTGATTGCTGAAGTATTCAGGACTTATTTCAAAGCTGCTGTATATGTACATGTCTTTTGCATACTTAATGAAAGGGAAGAGTATTTTGATTACAAATCTTCGTAAATCTTGAGTAATCTGTGTCTGAATTCTGGATATGTGCTTTGATGTGTTGCGTCCCTTGGAGTGCTCATCATGTTGCATGTATTGTTTTCATTCATTATCCTCTGAAGTTTGCATCAACTGTATCTAGCTGTGGAATGTCCTGGTGAACATATGGTTTGATTTCTTCTCCTCATGACAGTATCAAGCATGTATGTGGATCAAAAGCTAAAGGTTCAACTTAATTAGAAGCATTTCCTTTAATTTCTTTCAATTTCAGAGCATCTCACTATCACAATTGCAAATAAACTGATAATCTTAAGCAAACAACCTAAAATATGCAGACATCTCGTAGATAATCATAAATATTTAGCATATTTGAACACTAAGCATGCACAATTGAAAATATCATGCAAAGAATCATAAATAATGGTAGAAATCATGCAAATATCAGTCTGTAGGCACATTATTTGAGTGAATCCATAAGTGCAGAGGTAGAATTGTTGGAGATTTATGCAGAGCAGACATACAGAGTAGGATATTTGGAGGAATAATGATGAACTTTGCAGAAATACGTAAGGCCCCTGAATGGAAAACATCAACACACATCAACCACTGAGTAACGTCAGTCGATTAAGACCTAATCACCGGAGACTTGGGATCATGAATTCTTTGAGTTCACTGTATCTTTCAAGATGAATAAAGGTTAATGTGTACTTTTATTCTATGTTTGTTTGTGACTAACATCATGACCAACATAAATTGGCGCTAGAAGGAGGGCTGAGCTGTTTCTCAGCAAATAAATTCTTTTCAGTTGACGTGATATCCCCTGCCTCTATTTATCAGCCCACTTTAAATCTTGCTAACATATCTGCAGGCCCCTCGCTTCTAACGCAACATAAATTGGTGCTAGAAGGAGGGCAGAACTAGAAAAGACGCCATTTCTTTAGTCATCATTCATTTTTATGTAGGCCCCTCGCTCCTATCACAACATAAATTGGCGCTAGAAGGAGGGCATAACTGGAAAAGACACTACTGCTTCAGTCATCATTCATTTTATGCAGGCCCCTCGCTTCTAACGCAACATAAATTGGCGCTAGAAAGAGGGCATAACTGGAAAAGACACTACTGCTTCAGTCATCATTCATTTTATGCAGGCCCCTCACTTCTAACGCAACATAAATTGGCGTTAGAAGGAGGGCCTGAACAGAGAATTTCTGGATTTCTGCAAATATTGCATAAATATTTCAGCATTTGAGTTAAATGTCTGCAAATATCTCTTATCTAAGATGTTTTGGTTGCACCTTTGCAAAGATCTAGCCCAAAGCATCAAAGATTAGTTTGATTTTCTGAGCTTTCAAGTTTTATCCTGAGATATGATAGATCTCCTTAAAATTTCAAAATACTAAAAAATTGAAAAATAGAGTCTCATTTTGATGGATGTATATGTAGGTAATTGTCAAGTTAACATTCCTTTATTTCAGGAAACTTTGAGTAGGTAGCTTTACCCTCACAGTTTGTCTAACTTTGGTTTATCCACCTGTTACAGGATACACCAGACTGTGGAACACAGCGAAATAAATTGTTTAACTTTCCTTACAAGGTTGGATTTATATTTGAAAGGACTAATATTCTTCCCGGATGTGTTCAGGGCCGAAACTTACCAAGAAAATGAAGAAGTCTGGCAGGAAAATGAGGAAATTCTGGAGCAACAAGCAATTGCAGCACCAGAAGTTATTAATTGTCCAGACACTGAAGTGGATCGCTCTGAAGATTTTGAATTATACTTGTCTAGAAATATACAGTGTAGTCAAATATTAGGTTTATCCACTAATGATGTCTTGATTGAAAGCTGGTGCAGATTACATGATGAAGAGCATTTAGAGAGAGATTGTTACGCGTGCTTGATCATGTTGAAAAAGACTCTAGAAAATACAATAGCTGAATCGGTTCCAGAAGGTAATGAAGAGGAAACATCTTTCCTGGATTCATTTTATGGTGAGATTGATAGGAGTTCTCTACTTCCTAATACAAGTGAGGATCAGTCAGTATGCAGGTATGAATCTTGTGAAAATTTTAGAGAAGAAATCACTCATCAGGATAATATTTTTGATTCTGATCCTAATACTTTTGATAAAGAAGATGAAACGTCTTTCCTGGAGTCATTCTATGGTAAAGAGAAGTGTAAACAGATAGTAGAACAATCCAAATGCACCACTCCTGATGATGAAGTTCCTATGGTGGTAACTCAGGGAGTCATAGAAAATAAAATAAATGCTGATTTATTACCTAACTGGGTTGAATTGAATGATCAAATGCAAGAATGTTGCAGGTTAATGGAACCAGATCCTCTAATAGATAGAAGATGTGAATTGTTTAATGAACAATTCCTGAAAGATGAAGATGTAGAAGACTTTGGAGTTGTTATGCATAATCAGATGTCACTCCAGAAATATTTTGAAAATGAAACAGGGGAGTGTCCTTATCAAGTGAAAGTTGTTTCTCTTTTACAGTCACATGATTTAGAAATGATAAATTTCTGTATATCAGGTTGTGATAATAAAGATACTTATTTAGATGCTGATGTGCAGGAAATTGAAGAAAATATTGAGAAGTTTCCTGAACTAGAGGATAAACTGAACATCCAGAATGAAGGGATAAGGCTGGATAAAGATGAAGAATTAATACATCAAGAGTCATACATCCTTCAATTTGAAGAGAGACCAGACACTGAGCCAAGCAGTGAAAATATAATGACAAATGGAAGACCAACTGCCAATGAAGAAGCATGTCCAACAAAATCAGAAATACACCAGGTTGTATTTCTCCTTTCCACAGTAAATGATGTTGAATATTATTTTGATTATGGAAATTCAGGAGATAAGACATGCATATGGATTAATCATGAACATGATGAGCTGCCTCAGTTACTGATCATCAAGAGTCATTCTGTTGAATACAATGAATTCAGAATATCAGAATATTTTTCAGAATATAAAGATAAATTTGCTAGGTTGAGAACCATAACTAATACCCAAATGCTCCTGCACAATCAAAAGAAGTATGCAAATACAGGTGTATTTGGGTCATTTTCTGGTTTTTGTTTGCCTAGTAGTGGTTTGTATATAATTTTGTAGGTTAGTTGTTTGTACAGTTTGCTTGTTCTGCTTTCTGTTGTTTCCTTTCGTAGGTTAGCTATTTGTACAGGTTGCTTTTTGCTTGGCGTTGTTGAGTCTTTGTGTTGGTTGGGCAAAACTGGTGCACCTTGTTACTTAAGAACACTACATAAATTGTTAGAATTCAAAAGTTGGATATAAGTTTTTACATAGGTTGTAATTCATATCAGTGTAGGTATTCTTGATCAGGTCTGTGGTATCATATTCATCAGTACTACTTCTCTTGAGTCAAGGTGATCCTCACAATGACACACCTAATAGCCTTGGGTTTGTTGAACATATCAGTGTAGGTGTTAAGTGAAAAATCTAAAGGTTGCCCTTGCTACCATTGCAATTCTCAACTTAATTTCAACAAGTGACCATTCCTTGTATCATGAGGCTACAACTGTTATATCTTAAGAATTAAATTCAAAATATAAAATAAATAAAATAATAAAATGGATTTTCTGAAATCCAGATTAAGTCATCTAAGTAACTCTACCGGAGCTATAGACGCTTGCTGGCAGTGGGGCTCTACTTAGGGGAATTGCAACGATAACCTTGCCGGGGCTATGGACGCCTACTGGCAGCAAGGCTCTATCCGGTTGGCTATGAGGGATGAACCAAACTACGTAGCTTAACACCAGTCACTGATTTATTCAACTCACTTTCAAGATGAGTATATGAATCACATGCACACAATTGATCCCTTATCAATTCACTGTTACATTGATGAACATGATACCAGTTAGAAAGGATTAGGATGCTCATGCTTAATAAGAGTTGGAAATTTATGTTTTAATTTATCCTCACCTTTTGAATTATTTGAATTTTGTTGTTTTCTTTGGTGGCAAGTTGTTGTGTGGTTACACAACACGCCCCATTTTAACTTGTCAAAACAGGGACCCAACTTTTTGGCTTGGCTTGTGTTGTCTGCTTTCTGGCGGTTTGGTAAAAATGAGTCAGGTGCATCATCATCATGATATTCGATGAGGTTGGTCATCATCATGAGGTCAGTTTGTCAAAGTTCATATTTTGTTTCTATGACCTCATATTTAGAAAGAGCTTGAAATTCCATGCAGGTTTCCCTTTTACATCACTTGAAAATTCGTCAGGATGTGAGAGTTATGAACAGTCAAAGTCTTGGTCAAACCTGATATTCGCAAAAAGAGGGTCATATTTTATAACCTCAGTTATGCTGTGTGAAGAACATCATCATCATATTTGAAACATCCCCCCCCCCAATAATATCCTGCGGTTCAAATATCTGGATGTCAACGTTAAGTGATAGTAAGTCTTCCCCGTCGAACGGTCTTTTGTATATCGAGCATCATATTTTGAAAGTAACCTGATATTCGTTAATATCATCCTGATGCAAAATATCACCCTTAACAAACATCTTGATGACATCATCTGAATCTGATAAACAAAAAAACAAACATCCTGATGACATCATCATCATATTTACATTTCGACAGGATATTTTGTAAACATGATCATGTTCACCCAATGTGGCGATGACGTCATGAGACATTTCCAATACAAAGAACAAATATCATGATGACGTCATCCTGATATTCAAAGAGGAGAATGAGTAAGTTTGAAGGTCATCATCATATTTTGGAATATCACCCGATAGACCGAAATATCCTCCTGATGTGCTAAAGTGTAAACAAAGGTGCGTTGTCACCCGAATTTTGTCGCGATAACAGTTCCAATGCAGAGGAGGATGATATCGAAACTCAACCCGATATTTGTGAAATGTCATCCTGCTCTCATGATATCATGTCATATGGATATTCCCTCGCTCCCTTTGCCGCCATTGCCATTAAATGCGCGCAGATATTGTAGGTGATTCCCGCTGATCCCGGAACCCAATGAAACGTTTGGCGAGATCCTGAGTTTTCGCACGAATGATCAAAGATTACGATCTAACTTGTCAGAGTTACCCTAAGTTTACCCTAACTGCGAGGTTAAAAGGTAATTCAACCGCCATTGTTACATTTACCTGCGTTAAATTTGTTTTACAGAGCACTAGCCTCCATTTCTGCATAACAGCTACCGTTGCACGACTGGAGCTCATAGACTGAGGGAGGAAGGTGATCAGCAGCTGAATCAAGAGCGTCTTAGAGATATACTGGTATAAAAAGGAAATCGGCATAACCAGGTAAGTGAACTGAAACCCACATCATGTTGTTTTTAAATAATGTTGAAAGTTCTGGTTATGTATCCATGCAAGTAAGTAATGTAGAATTGATACAATAAGCATGATATTTGCAGTATGTATGCATGCATATACCGTTGTGAGAAGAAATGTTGTTAATTGTAGGTACCCATGGCTGAAAAACGCTTAGTCAAGAATCAGGAAGAATTCAGCCGGCCTATGTTCTCTTCACAGAGAGGGGTCCTGTTCAAATTTGGGGCAATTACAGATACCCATCAGGGGAGAACTATTGGTCATGATGTTAGTCACAAACAAACATAGAATAAAAGTACACATTAACCTTTATTCATCTTAAAAGATACAGTGAATTCAAAGAATTCATGATCCCAAGTCTCCGGTGATTAGGTCTTAATCGACTGACGTTACTCAGTGGTTGATGTGTGTTGCTGTTTTCCATTCAGGGGCCTTACGTATTTCTGCAAAGTTCATCATTATTCCTCCAAATATCCTGCTCTGTATGTCTGCTCTGCATAAATCTCCAACAATTCTACCTCTACACTTATGGATTCACTCAAATAATGTGCCTACAGACTGATATTTGCATGATTTCTACCATTATTTATGATTCTTTGCATGATATTTTCAATTGTGCATGCTTAGTGTTCAAATATGCTAAATATTTACGATTATCTACGAGATGTCTGCATATTTTGGGTTGTTTGCTTAAGATTATCAGTTTATTTGCAATTGTGATAGTGAGATGCTCTGAAATTGAAAGAAATTAAAGGAAATGCTTCTAATTAAGTTGAACCTTTAGCTTTTGATCCACATACATGCTTGATACTGTCATGAGGAGAAGAAATCAAACCATATGTTCACCAGGACATTCCACAGCTAGATACAGTTGATGCAAACTTCAGAGGATAATGAATGAAAACAATACATGCAACATGATGAGCACTCCAAGGGACGCAGCACATCAAAGCACATATCCAGAATTCAGACACAGATTACTCAAGATTTACGAATATTTGTAATCAAAATACTCTTCCCTTTCATTAAGTATGCAAAAGACATTTACATATACAGCAGCTTTGAAATAAGTCCTGAATACTTCAGCAATCAAATTTCAATTAAGTTTCGAATGAATATAACAAGGCATTCCACCACCTTTTATAGAATAAGGTGAGGAATCCGTTACAAAAGATCCACGTATCAGATATGTCAATACAAATCAACGGTCATCACTTCATGACTTGTCAATTTTACAAAAAGGCACAAGTTGCCAGCTGGCAACTATCTATACTGCATATGCAAAATATTCCCCTTCATGATGTATCTTCATCATGTTCTTCATCTGATGCATGCGGGTCATCATCATGTGCATCGCTCTCTAAACTTTCGCTATCCGGATGATGACGCTGCTGCATATGGGGCTGCATGCTGCTCTGGATTTGTTCGTATGACCGCACAACTTGGTCTATTCCTCCGCCATCTTGAGTCTTTGCCTTGATGATGGCGTGTTTGTGCGCTTCATACTTATCCCTGCTATTGTCCAGCATATTCTTTCTATCCTGCAGTGTCTCATTATAGGTCTCCATCTTGACCTTGATCCTCATCATTTTATTTATTATCTCTTCTGTCAAGTGGACTAGCGGACCATCATCTTCTATCTGGAAGTTACTGAGTAGAGCCTTGAGGGCAGAATCTTCATCTTGATTCTCTATCTTCCCTTCTAGCTTGCCTTCTAATGTTTCGAGCATGTCTGCTTCAATGCCCATTAAATCGCGTAGCCTCATGCTGATCTCCCTCAGCTTATTATTGCATCTCTTGAGGACTCCGCATTCAAACTGTACATCTTTATACCAGATATCCACTAATAATGCAGTATTATTATTTAACACCTGCTTACTGATAAGCAATTATGGATTTATCTTCCTTATTTCGTCCAACAGGCTGAGGACTTTCTCCAGTTTATAAGACCTTTTTCCAGTCTGCATCTGCAGCCTGTCCACCTTAGCCTTGGAGTCACTCAATATGCTCCATCTTTTCAAAGAACCTTTCATTATTTCAATGGCATCATCCAATGTGGATGACACCCACTTTCTCATTACGGAAACCTCATGTTTCATGAGGTCCAGTCTATTCACTTCTTCCTGAGAAATGGCAGTCAATGGGACTGCAGCTTCACTTGTAGTATCCTCAGGATTGGTCAAGCCTTTAATGTATGCATGCAACTGAGCAATGTGCTCTTTATGTTGCTTATTCTTCTCTTTCTCTCTTTTCACTTTCTGAATCAGAGAGTCAATGATATCCTTTCCCTCCTAACCTTCCTGCTCTTCATTGGCAAAACCCAAATCAACTGTGCTTATCTGGAATTCATCCACAGTGATTTTGCCTTTCTCTTTCTCTACCACAGGTACAGCAATTTATGCGGTCCTTCTCCTTGTCGCCGGATCTCTTTTGATGGCCGAAGTCATTCTGGCCTTCCTCCTGGGTTTCATTATATCTGCGGCAAATAGGGTGGAGACATCAAACTCTTGAATCTCCAGCTCCTCCTCAACATTTACCTCCTTTTCTAACCATGGAGGCACCTGATCATGCTTTTCAGCATCATGATGCTGTTCACCTCTATCTCCCGTTTCCACCAACAAGCGTTGTGGAGATGGTGACTTTTCTTTTTCTGGCTCTTGATGCTCACCTTGCTGCGAATCCTGTGGTGCCTCCTCCTGTTGAGGAACTTCCTTTTCTGGGGGAGCATCTTCTCCGTGTGGGGAACCTGGCGGTGTACCTGTATGTGGATCATGATGATCATGATCTTTCTCCATCCTTTCTTCACCTGTCCCCAGTTCTTCCCCCTATGGAGGTTGATCATCCTCCTCTTGCTTCTCTATTTCTGGCAGCATGTCCACTGTATCTGATATCACTGGATCTACCCGAGGTGATGGCATCTGTTCCGCAGCGGCTATCTGTTCTGTACCTGCAGCATCCACCTCTTGTACCTTATCAGCAGGATCCTCTATCGCTTCATTCTTCTCATCATCAGCCTTTGCTTCTTGGACCTCTACTATAGCAGGTCCTGCTGATGTATCTTGTGGGCTTTGTTGGCCTGATTCAAGAGCGTGGCTTTCTGTTTCTGCCATCTCTATCTCTTCTATTAAGTGGCCCTTATCAGGTGATCCTGCTGGCTGTTCAGGGCTTGCATCCTGCTTCTCTGTTAAGTCTACCACTGCAGGACTTGTCACCTCAGCGATCAATGTATCCAGCCCTATGTCCTGAGCTACCTGCTCTGGGCTCTTCTCTGGTTCTGGGCTCTTTTCTCGCTCCGCTTCTACTTGTTTCATCTCCTCAAGCACTGTTTGAACCGTTGGAGGCTTGTGAGGAGTCACACTGATGCCAGCAGCTGCAAGTGTTTCCATTTCTTGTGCAGCTACATCCTGCACCACCTCATCATCAGACAAGTTTATTGTCTCGTCTAGCGAGACATGCTTTTCTGCTTGCGCCTGGGATGCTTCCTTTTGTTGCTCTTCTACCAGTTCAGTTTTGAACTTGACAATGGTAGGAAGTGGAACATTGTGCTGAAGTTCCTTCTGCACTTCACTACCTGCCCCTTGTAATTGCACTGGGGGTTGACTCATCTCACCTCTCATGGAGGTTCTTGTTTTCTTAGGTGTGGTAGGAACCAACACCTACGGAGCTCTCCTCTTTCTTCTGATTACTAGTGGAGCTTCCTCCTCTTCTTCAGGCTCTTCCTCCATGAGGATATCCTTGCCTAGTTGTCTAGATGATTGACCCACTTCTTGGGTCTCAGTGGTTCCAGCCTCTGTTGTCTTGGCTTTCTTGGGCTTGGGAGGAGAATCTGATTCTGACCCTGATTTGGCTACCTCCTCCGCTGTGAATACTGCCCTGTCAACTATGACCCCTTTGGGTCCCTTTTCCACCTTCTTGCCCTTTGTGGCCCTTTTGCTAGGTTGCTGTGCTGGAGGGGTCCTCTCTCCCTTAGTCTTTCGCTTCTCCAGCAGGAAGTCATCATATTCATCTGTGGGGATGTCCTGCCCCTTCTTCTTGCTATCTATTGTGATGGCAACACCCTTTTCCTTCAATGCCTCTACCTGTGCATCTACCCAAGCTTGGGTCAAGTGTATGGTTCTGGCAAAGAATGGGTCCAAGGACATATCCTCCTGCATGGTGAGGTCAGGGGCAGAAATGGTATCATTGTAGATCTTCTTCTGCTCGTATTCATCTGCCATGATCCTGCCGTCATCACTCTTCAACTGCTGAGGGAGGGAGAT
Organism: Cunninghamia lanceolata; assembly: GCA_027924645.1. Taxonomy (NCBI): domain Eukaryota; kingdom Viridiplantae; phylum Streptophyta; class Pinopsida; order Cupressales; family Cupressaceae; genus Cunninghamia; species Cunninghamia lanceolata. Next base: position 11,529,469 of record BSBN01000377.1, read on the forward strand.
GCAGTTGAACGTTCTAATCTAGTTTAGAGTTAACCTCTGATACCTCCTCCTCCTGGCCTCTGCCTCATCTTCGCAGTCAGCCCAAAAATCTTCTAGGTGCCTCTGGTGAATAGGCTTTCCTAGGATCTTCTGCATTCAGCCGTAAGGATCATATGGTCTCGTTACTGGGAAGGGTAGTAAATTCATCTTGTTCAGAGTGACCATCACCTTCTTAATATTGTTAGAGTTAGGGCACATGTAGTTGCCGATGCTAACTGGGAACAAAATTGGTGGCAGCTTCTTGGCATCCTTATACGTCTGTATGATGGTGGAGCCCTGCCTGATAAACTCCATTAAAACTACTGCATCTGTAGGATACCTTGGCAGCATCAGGGGATGCCCTTCAAAACCTTCTATCTTGATGTAGGAAAAGGTGGCAAATTGGATGTACCATGCCCCATGCCTGTATACTGCCTCCTGAGCCTCCATGTTCAGTCTTTTAGTTCTGTCATCTTCCATGGTCCTTACTAGATGCATAGAAAATGCATCATTGACCAGTTTATAATCCTTGATGTATTTGGTTCTTTGCAGCTGGGGATGATGATCCCATATATATGCTGCATTCGTGCCCGTCAGTTTTCCATCTGTGACCAGGGCATCAAAAGTGCCTCTATAAGCACAGGAATAAACAATATAGGAGGTCATGTAGAAGGCACAATCTGAACCTCCCAGGTTCAGCAGCTGCTCATGTAGAGCATCACTTATGATTTGGCCCCACAGTGGCTTGATGTCTGCATATAGGCACATCATTATTATGCCGTACATCCAGTCTCTGAATTCTCCAGTATCAGGCTGGCCAGTCACCCTGTTCAGTAGGGCAATCACATACTGATATTCTTCATTAAAATCAAATTTGAACATGCGCACAGGGAGCTTGGCCGCTGCATTATATGTGCTGTTCTCGGCCCGCCAAGCATACAGGTTCCTTCTGGCCATCTTCTTGTTGGCCTCATATTCTCTTTCAGACTTCTTCAAGTCTACACTCTTTACCTTGCTACCCATTGGCAGTCCAAATGTTTGGGATAGACCTTTGATGGATAGGTCTGCATACATTCTCCCATGCTTCACCACCTGCCTCGTCTGAGGGTTGTAATTCCGGGCGCACTCAATAACCAGCTCCAGAGACTCCATGGAGTAGGGGAAGCCAGCAGCGTTCCACATACCTGATACAAACATAGCGTCCAGCACCAGACTCTTATCCTGCCCATCATTCAGCTTGGCTGACCAAGCCTCCAGGTTGGTACTTGTTGTGTGGTTACACAACACGCCCCATTTTAACTTGTCAAAACAGGGACCCAACTTTTTGGCTTGGCTTGTGTTGTCTGCTTTCTGGCGGTTTGGTAAAAATGAGTCAGGTGCATCATCATCATGATATTCGATGAGGTTGGTCATCATCATGAGGTCAGTTTGTCAAAGTTCATATTTTGTTTCTATGACCTCATATTTAGAAAGAGCTTGAAATTCCATGCAGGTTTCCCTTTTACATCACTTGAAAATTCGTCCATATGTGGGAGTTATGAGCAGTCAAAGTTTTGGTCAAACCTGATAATCGCAAGTGATCATCATATTTTTATATCCTCAGTCATGTTGTCAAGGTCATCCTGATTTTGATCTATCACCCAATAAAAATCATGCAGTCCCAATATCCGGACGTCAATCTTAGGTGATAGTGCCCTTTACCCGTCAAATGACCTTATGTGCATCGTGAGCATCATGTTTTGAGTGTAACATGATATTTCATAACAATGAGCATCATGATATTATAACATCACCTGATATTATAATATCATGCTGATATTACAATATCACCCTGCTTAGAAAATCCACTATCTGCATATTTGTATGCGCACGTCAAAGTCCTATCGGAGGGTCATCATCCTGATCTTTCAAGGGAGGGTCATATTTGCTGATATTCGATAATATGATGATGACGTCATCATATCCTCCTGATCTCCTTTTACATGATCATGATGATCACCCTATCTTTTAAAGGGAGGGTGATATTCCATTCCTTAGCATGATCATATTTTAAATATCACCCTAGCGCTAACCTGATGATGACCTCAACTCATCCTCATGCTTCGAAGACGGAATATGATGGTTACGTCATCATGATATTCGATGAGGAGGGTCATCATATTTTTATCCAGTCATGTTGTCAAGATCATCATGATCTTGTTTGTCTACCTGATATTTCGTAATGTCCTCCTGCCGAGAAATATGACCTTTTGCTAATATCCTGATGACGTCATCCTAATCTGATAAAACGAAGAAGCAAATATCAGGATGACATCATCATCACATTTCCCTTCGGCAGGATATTTTCCAAAACATGATCCGGTTTGCGAATATGACGATGACGTCATGTTCTAAGTTTAACAAAAGTCCCGGATATCCTGATGATCATCATCATCCTGATCTTTCGAGAGGGTTACCTTGGCCGCAAAGGGGTCATATTACATTCACCACCTGATCATCTTCCTTAGGTGACCCGATATTACATTTATCCCCTGATCTTGACTAAACATGATGGTGACGTCATCTTTTGCATTTTAATGAAGCCCGGATATGATGATGACGTCACCATCATATTCCTTTCCTCAGCAGCAGGATCATATTTCATATCCTCCTATTTTCCTTCGACATGATGATGATGATGATGTCATTCTTTTCCCCAATATATAGAAGCGAAACATGATGATGATGTCATCTGGACATTCGGAAGGGGGAGCATCATATTTCCAAAATATCATGCAGACGAAAGTTTTAAGTCTTGCTGTCGGCCTTATCTTGAGTTATCATGCCGATAGAACATGTCTTCCTGATGGAAGGACATCATCATGATTTTTGGTGTCGGTATAAGTTTAACCGTCGGCCTAATGTAAAATTTGTCATCTCGACCGTGTGTAGTCACGCCGATACATACATGCATCATATACAAAGCTGGATTCGAAGGAAGGTTAAAGGTAGTTTTTTCCTTGTATATGTTGTGATGCATGATCATTATTTGAACCCGATATACAAGGAAATGGGCGGGAAAATGAAACGATGGTTGACCCGAGTGTTTTAACGCTGTTTATGCATTTAGTGCATATTTTCCACTGATTTGGAGCCCGATTGCCTGTAGCTGCACATTTTTGAGGCCTGGTTAATAAAATGTTTAAATTCCTGTGTTCCACATGATGATGAACTTAATGTTTGTCTGTTTATTTACAGGAAGTCATGATGCTGTTAGAGCTGTTGCTAAGCATTGTATGGTTGCACATGGAGGCAACATGAACCAAAAATGAGGAGGATATTGTCAAATATGTTGTTTGCCAGTTGGAGACCGAATCAAGTTGAAGATGCTGGAATATTCTGTGCCAGCTGTACATTTGCCAACTGGTGAAGCATGTGCTTTTCATCTGGACCGTTGATTATTATGAGAGGATCCTGATCCTTGGATCATTGTAACTGTTTTCTGGCATTTGTTCTATATAAGAGCCAGATCCTGAGCTGTAAAAGGGGGAACAAAAAAAAAGAAAAAATATCTGGCAAGAAGGCCGATTACTGTAGAATCAATTAGGAGATCGGATTACTGAGACTAATGAGGATAGAATTGTTGAAATGTCAAGGTTCTTTCTTCAGATCACTGTAAATGTACCTGTTCTTGAGCATACTGAATGGATATGAAGTTTCAGATTACATCCTGATTGTAAATTTTATGTAATCTTCATGTTAATTTCCGGATATGTACTGGTGAATGCTGTGTTCAACTGGAAGCGCTTTCATTTCATTACATGTTGTTGTCAACTTTTCCTTTGAAGATTTGCACTAGATCATGCGGATTTGTGGAATGTCCTGGTGAAGTATGATTTTAGTTTCCTTCTTTTCATTGCATGTATGGGAGCTTGTATGTGGATCAGTGATCTAAGTCAAGTAGTTTTGGGAATCTCATTCTTTAACCCTTTCCTTTATTTTAATTTCATAAATTCATCATCATAACTGCAAGTGATGACAAATAATAAGAAGAAAAAAGAAATATGCTGAAATCCTGTAGGTAACTGAAAATCATTAGCATATTTGAGTTAAATGCATGTAGTATTGAAAATATCATGCAAAGAATTGCAAATAGTGGTAGAAATCATGCAAAGATCAACCTGTAGGCACATTATTTGACTAAATTCACAGTGCAGAGGTAGAATTGTTGGAGATTTATGCAGAGTAGACATACAGAGCAGGATATTTGGAGGAATAATGATGAACTTTGCAGAAATACGTAAGGCCCCTGAATGGAAAACAGCAACACACATCAACCACTGAGTAACGTCAGTAGATTAAGACCTAATCAACGGAGACTTGGGATCATGAATTCTTTGAGTTCATCGTATCTTTCAAGATGAGTAAAGGTTGTTGTGTAACTTTTATTCTATGTTTGTGAATGACTAACATCATGATCAACATAAATTGGCGCTAGAAGGAGGGCCGGTGATATGTTTGTATATGATCAACAATCATGATCAACATAAATTGGCGCTAGAAGGAGGGCTGGTGATATGTTTGTATATGATCAACAATCATGATCAACATAAATTGGTGCTAGAAGGAGGGCTGGTGATATGTTTGTATATGATCAACAATCATGATCAACATAAATTGGCACTAGAAGGAGGGCCGGTGATATGTTTGTATATGATCAACAATCATGATCAACAAGTATTCAAAGTGATAGATACTTCATGCTACAAATTGATGACTATTCTCAGATGATGTGGGTAACCTTTCTAAAAGAGAAATTAGAAGCTCTTGAGAAATTCAAAATATTCAAGCCTATGGTAGAGAATGAAACCAAATTAAAATTGAAGTGTCTGAGGTCTGATAGAGGTGGAGAATTCACATCCGGTGAGTTCATAGAGTTCTGTGAGAAACATGGAATCAAGAGATAGTTGTCTGCTTCTAGGACCCCATAGCAAAATGGAGTAGCTGAGAGAAAGAACTAGACCATCCAGGAAGCATCTACGACAATGATGATGGAAGCAAATGTTCCTCAAATCTATTGGAGAGAAGCTGCTACAGTCTATACTCTCAATCGAGTTCAAATCAGAAACAATACCGGTAAGACTCCTTATGAACTTTGGTTTGGCATCACTCCTACTGTGAGGTATTTTAGAGTCTTTGGTAGCAAATGTTACATCAAAAGAGATGAAGATCTAGGAAATTTTGATGCTAGAAGTGATGAAGGAATATTCTTGGGTTACTCTACTCAAAGCAAAGCATACCGGTGTTATAACAAGAGGCCGAGAAAGATGATAGAAAGTACAAATGTGAAGGTTGATGAAGGAATTGAAAAACTGTCAAGATTCTATGAATATGATGAAGATGATCATAATGGTGTTCTGACTGAAGGAGCCCAAGCCTCTTCTGAGTTTTAGATCCAGATTGATCAAGTAAATCAGGAAGAAGAGATAAGTTTGAATGAGCATGATCAAGAAGCATAAATACAAGTAACTCCGAAAGTGCCTAGGTATGTAAGACTGAATCACTCTGAAGATTAGATCATAGGTGATAAAAGCAAAGGTGTGTTGGCAAGAGACACTATATGGATTCATGATTATTGTCATTGGTGGCAACAAAGTTCATCCCACACATCTGCAGGACATGGTATGTCTATACCGGAAGTCAGAGTGAAGAATGTTGTGGTCCGGTAAACAAGAACAGAGCATGTGGCGAGGTTCGACAGGCAGGTCCGGATCTCTCAGAGGAAATATCATGGTGAAGTGTGGATTTGGGGAAGTCAAGAGGACTACCTTGAGTGATAGATTCCAAGGATTTAGCCTCCGGTGATAGATGAAGAAAAAGATATGAATACTTGAGTATTGGGTTCCTAATTGGCAGTGTGGATAGAGGAAGAACTGACTGGCAGAACATCAGACTTTATTCCGGATGTGTTACTGATGATGGTAAGGATTCTTAAGGCATAAGTTATTATTGGCCGACATGATTGATGACTTCTATAAGTATATACTTGATCTGTATCATGGTAAGCAGGGATTTAGCCGACAGATCAGAGTTTGTGGAAAATATTGACTATTCCAGGTGCCGACTAGAAAGGTGATGAAATCACTTGTGCACATATATATACAAGATGTATTTAGTTGTAAGGTGTGTTGTGGTTTTTGGTGATGTGTGAATAAAAGCAGTAGAGCTGAATAAAATTAGAAAGGAAGGTCTAGTATGTGAAAGGAGAGCAGCACAAAAGAAGAGGAAAGATGAAGTGTAGCAGATCAGTGTATAGAGCCTAACCGGAACTAAACTCCAGCATATGTTGATGCTCCTTATCAGTTCAAGTATTGTAATACACTCTTTATAAATTGTAGGCAGTGTGTCTCTTGTTGGTAGTGTGCCTCTTATGAGCAGTGTGCTCGGGTAGTGAGCCCTAATTGGCAAGTGTCATTTTGTATTTCCATTCTTCTAACAGAGAATACAATCTTGGGTTAATCACCCTATGGTTTTTTCCCTTAGCAGGGTTTCCACGTCAAAAATATTGTGTCATGTGTATTTCCATTTCATGGTTATTTTTGCTTATTTGAATTAATGTTGCATTGATTATTAAGAAAGTTTAGAAAGTAGAAATAATTAGGATAACTGATTCACCCCCCTCTCAGTTATCAACAATTGGTATCAAAGCCAAGTTCCTCCTAACAGAGTCTAACAGCTTGAGGAAGACCCAGGAATCCAAATGGATGCATATGGTTTAAGGGAGCACCTCAAGACTACCCTTGATGATCTTAAGCAGTCAAACTCTGAAGTTAATGAATTAAAGGAAAGACTCAAACAGGCAGATGATTTCATGAGAGAACTAAAAGACAAATTAAGTCTCTCTATGAAAAAGAGAAAGGAGCTACTTCAACAATTGGCAAGTCAAGGTGAAACAAATGATGCAAATGAAGATCTAAAAGAGAAAACCAAGTTATGTGAAAAGTTATCAAAAGAAATCATTTTGGTAAGACATGAAATGGAATCAAGAGTTATGAAGTTTACCCAAGAAGTCGAAGAGAAAAGAAAAACTGAAGATAATCTAAGACAATCTCTCAAGGAGAAATTAGAAGATTGCCACAAGATGGATAGAATTATTAGACATCTTGATTCTGATCTTGAAGATGCTAAAGATAATGAAGAAAAACTTGAGGATCAAATTGTCTCTCTCAAAAGGGATCTTCAAACAACAAATGAATATAAAGAGAAATTCAAGATAAGTTTTACTCAACTTGAAGTTCTTCTTGGAAGTCAAAAGAGGGTAGAAGACAAGTGTGGTTTGGGATATGAGAAAGGAGAAAGCTCTGGATCCGGTCAGAAGAATTTTGGATCAGAAAATCCAAGGAACAGGCCTAGAAGACCTCCGGTAAGGTAGCCCAATGCTCAAAGATATCCATCCTTCAATGGATACTGCCACAACTACAATAACTTTTGTCATAAAGCTAATCAATGCAGAAAGAGAATGAATTAGACTAATTCATCCTTCTCTGAACAGTGTTTTAACTGTAAAAGGTATGGTCACAAATCTCATGAATGCAGAAATATGCAAATGAACAAATCATTCAATGGTAGATGCTTTGCATGCAATAGAATAGGTCATATGGCTAATTAATGCAGATCAAGAGGATATCAATCAAATATGCAAATAAATGTTGTTTGCCAAATTTGCAATAGATCTGGTCATATTACAAATTTATGTAGAAGCAAGAATCAAGACAAAAGAGGTCCGGTATATCATAATCAGAATCAAGATAAGGGAAAACAAAAAGTAAATGTAGATGAAGTTCAAAGTGAGATGAACAAGATTTGGGTGAAGAAAAGTACAGAGAATGTAGAGGATGGATCAGCACCAGACTCTGGTGCTGATATTCCTTCTAGAAATTAAAAAGTGAGCTCTGGCTCAGGGGGAGACACAAAGAAAACCTTGTTCCCCCAGCCAGTCAATTCATGCCGGAACTAGCACAAGACGAGTTGCGGATCAAAGGGTTCTTAAGAGAAACATCTAAATAAACTATGGTTAAGATTTGGAAGATCCACAAGATGTTTAAGATCATGATTGATCCGGTTCTTCAAGTCATCCGAATAAGGCAAACTGGAATGACTTAGGTTGAGCATTTATTGCAACTTAACATTAGGGTTTGCAGAGCAATATAAGGGTGTTTCTCACTAAAAATTTGCTCATTCTACATTCAAGAAGAAATGAAAAGAGAGGCTCTACAACAAAATCCCTCAAGCTCATCCAAGATCATTGACAGAAGTCATTTCATCCAGAAATCAATCTGGCTAACTCTGTAAAACTGAAAGGCGCAAAAGGTATTCTCCTTTATCAAATATCTCTCTGTAAATCCTTAATGATGGGTACTCCATAATATTGTGAAGATCTTTGATAGGCCTCGCCCCAAATTCAAGAAACATCCATACAAGTAATTGGAAATAGATCCCTTAGGAGCTTTTTCCAGTGTTCCGCATGGTGTGTTGCATACACAAGACATTAGGGTTTACATACACATGAATATTGAAGAATTTGGGGAATCAAAGTTAGTGGATATCTATCACAAATAGTTAATAGATGATTCTTTTGAGATTAACCTTAGTATAAAGCCATCCGGGATAAGCATTTTGCACAGTGCATTCATTTCCCCTATTTTGAAGAAGATGAATGGGTTCGGTATGTGTTGAGTAGAGTGCATGACAATTTCTTATGGTTGAATAAACCATTTAAGATCACCAAAGATGCAATTAGGGTAGTAACTGGTCTACATTCATCTGGTGGAATACATGTTCTCAAATCTGTCAAGAATCAGACAGTAGTGATGCAACCAGATCAAAATTTGACAAGAGAGCTATAACAATTGAAGACATCACTGAACCGGATGTCAAATTTGCATCCATGATAATTGGTTACAAGATTTATCACTCCAGTAGGGAAAATTCGGTACCAAGAACTGCAGTTTACACAGCCTATCAAATGCTAAAAGAAAATGCTGACTACGATCTGTGTGAACTTCTTCTAAGCCAACTTTTGGAAAATCTGCAAAAGATTAAGAAGGAAAAGAAGAACTTCTTCAAGTATGGTGGCTTAATACTCTGCCTATTTTTTTATTACATGAATGAGCTTCCCGGATCCAATCGCTAGGTATGGCAGAATGACAGACTGATTGCCATCCAAATCAGAGACTATTTGCATGGGCTTGGGGATGCTAAAGTAAGAAATACAGCTCTGTGGGGATATTTCAAGAATTTTTAGAACATGATGCAAGCAAGAGAGAGAATTCCCCAATATCTTGTTAAGAAATACAAAGACATAGTATGTTTTATGGTAGAGACTGATCAGTGCCTAATGGAGGCAGTAGAACCAAGAACTATATGGATCATGCCTATGGGGTATGAAGTTGATGAACAAATTGTGGAGCTGCATATTCAACACATGTTAAGACAGCCAAAAGATCCCAAGGCAGAAAGGTTTGAAACCTTTGAGGAGCTAAGTGTAAAGATTCATGTGGAACTTAGACAACTAGAGATCAAGAGGAACGTAAGAAAAGAAGTTGAAGATGTTGCAAAAGGCTTTGGCATATCAAAGGAGGCACTTGATGCCAACAAGGAAAAGATGGAAAGGGCTGAGGAAGAGAAGAAAAGGGTAGAAAAGAAAAATGAGGAAAGTGTTTCGGTAAAATCTTCCACCCGGACTAGATCATCAAAGAGATCAGCACCTGTCACAGCTAAAAGCTCAAGGACATCAAAACTGGAAGTCCAAGCATCCAAAAAAGGAGAAAAGAGAAGAACGAAAAAGGCAACAAGGTCCTATGTTAGCCTAAAGGATGATGAGGAAACTGAGTCAGATGAGGAGATAAAGAAACTAAAGAAGAAGAAGAAATCATCTAGTGAACACTCTACCGGTCAAGGAGAAAAAGAGAAGGAAGAGGAATTTGTTGAAAAACTCACTCTATCCTTAGATGTTGTAGTGAAAGTAGTCACTGTGGATGGGAACCTATAACCCTTAATAGAATTCTATGATGCATATAATGAAGCAGATAAAAAGATTCTAGAGGAAGTCACAGTTAAGTTTATGAACACTTACAATAAAGCTTTTATTGAAATTATCTCTCTAATTCCCAAAAGCTTAGAGAAAAGGCTTGAAATGAGGAAGAACAATGCTCGAGCAAAAGATCTAGAAATCTGAGAACAGATAGCAATTCAGCTATACCCTTCAATCACTCCACATCAAATGAACATGATCTTCAAAGATTGCAAGGATGAATTCTGGAGCCAAGCCAGAATGAATCAACTTATGCTCAAAAAAACTGACGAAGTACTAAAAGAGATAGAAGAGATTCTCTGGAATGCATACAAAAGATTCAACATTCCTATTATAGAGGACTTAGGTGACAACCCCTCGGCTATAGACTTTGAAGAAAATGCTATTGAAATAGTAACAGAAGAGGTTAAGGAGACAAGGGAAGTTAAAGGTAAGGACTTGGAATCCTCTACTGCGGAAGAGGTGGCCCATGAACAAACAAATGTCTCTCCTCCAGTTTCCCCTGCTAACTTCGGATCCAAAGGAGAAGAAGGAATAAAGGAGAAAGAAGCAGAGGTGAAGGAAAAACAAGATAATAGTCCAAAGGTTGTGGAAGGAGAGAAAGCTCCAAAAGACAGTTCTGTGACTGCAGAAGAAAAGAAAAACCTGTCTCTAGCAAGAGACAGTGCAAAAACTGTCCAAGAATTCTTGAACAAAAAAATAATGGAGATTGATGAACTGGAGCTTCTACAAGGACCATTTAATTTTGATTCTCTTTCTTTGGTATAAACAATGAAGATAGCCTCATTTGCTAATGCAAAGGCTAAAAAAAACTCCTAAAGTCTCACATGGAAGACTATGAGTTGATAGAAGCTACTTTTGGAGTGCTAGAAAAGATTATGCCATCATTTCAGAAGGATCCCATAGCCTCCTCATCCAGTAATCTCAAAACTCTAGTCAATAGTGTTAGCACACATTTTGATTCTCTAGAGAAGTCAACAGAAGATAAGGTCTGGAAGGAATTTCTTGCAAAAAGATTATCAGAGGTACAAGGGTTGATAATTAATGATAGGAGAAATATGAATATTGGGTTAAAGAGCTTAGAAAATGCTCTTAAAGATGGCGGGGAAATATACAAATTTTGTTTATCATGGTCCAAAGCAACATTGAACATTGAGAAGAAAGTAAAAGACTAGGAGGACAAACTGACAAATCTATCAAAGAATTTTGATCCTCTCTCATCCTCCATAATAAATCAAGAATGTCAGACTATTGCAGTCTTGAATGAAATCAAGAAGCTGGAGAAGGAAAAGAAAAATAGAATAAGCAGGTTGGGTGGACTCAGAGGGATAATTTTCCCTAAGTTAGAGGCCATGCATGAGGCCATAAAAGAAGCCCAAATCACAGCCCAGACCAATAATCAAATAGATCTAAAAAGGGTAGATGCATTTGCATTCCTGTTGAGCGGTCATATATCAATTTTGGACAGAATGAAGCAACGTTGGGCTACAGAATTCATTCAATTGAAAACAACTTTTGCAGACATACTTCAATATATGTAAGTATTCCATATGTATATACTTAAGTGGACAAGATTTTGAAAATTTTGGTATGCGGACCCTACCCTTTGCCATTGATGTCAAAGGGGGAGTGAGGAGTAGTGAAAAATAAGGAATCCAACTAAGGGGGAGCTCCGGAAAATGTATATAAAAATAGAGCATTAGCCAAGGGGGAGCATAGTGTAAACACTTAGTCATTTTTCACTAAGTGTTGCCATCAATGCCAAAGGGGGAGATTGTTGGAAAGAGACACTATATGGATTCATGATTGTTGTCATTGATAGCAACAAGGTTCATCCCACACATCCGCAGGACATGGTATGTCTCTACCGGAAGTCAGAGTGAAGAATGTTGTGGTCCGGTAAACAAGAACAGAGCATGTGGCGAGGTCTAACAGACAGGTCTAGATCTCTCAGAGGAAGTATCTTGGTGAAGTGTGGATTTGGGGAAGTCAAGAGGACTACCTTGAGTGATAGATTCCAAGGATTTAGCCTCCGGTGATAGATGAAGAAAAAGATATGAATACTTGAGTATCGGGTTCCTAATTGGCAGTGTGGATAGAGGAAGAACTGACTGGCAGAACATCAAACTTTATTCTGGATGTGTTACTGATCATGGTAAAGATTTTTAAGGCATAAGTTATGATTGGCTAACATGATTGATGACTTCTACAAGTATATACTTGATCTGCATCATGGTAAGCAAGGATTCAGCCGACAGATCAGAGTTTGTGGAAAATATTGACTATTCCGGGTGCCGACTAGAAAGGTGATGAAATCACATGTGCGCAAATATATACAAGATGTATTTAGTTGTAAGGTGTGTTGTGGTTTTTGGTGATGTGCGAATAAAAGCAGTAGAGCTGAATAAAAGCAGAAAGGAAGGTCTAGTATGTGAAAGGAGAGCAACACAAAAGAAGAGGAAAGATGAAGTGCTGTAGATCAGTGTATAGAGCCTAACCAGAACTGAACTCCAGCATATGTTGATGCTCCTTATCAGTTCAAGTATTGTATTACACTCTTTATAAATTGTAAACAGTGTGTCTCTTGTAGGCAGTGTGCCTCTTGTGAGTAGTGTGCTCAGGTAGTGAGCCCTAATTGGCAAGTGCCATTTTGTATTTCCATTCTTCTAACAGAGAATACAATCTTGGGTTAATCACCTCGTGGTTTTTTCCCTTAACAGGGTTTCCACGTCAAAAATATTGTGTCATGTGTATTTCCATTTCATGGTTATGTTTTCTTATTTGAATTAATGCTGCATTGATTATTAAGAAAGTTTAGAAAGTAGAAATAATTAGGATAATTAATTCACCCCCCCTCCTCTCAGTTATCAACAAGGTGTACAAACAAGAAGGAAAATTGCTCAAAACTTAGATGAGTATTGTCTGATTTATAAAATTGAACCTAAGATAGTGAATGAAACTTGCAATGATGAAAACTAGACTAAAGCAATAGAGGAAGAGTTGATGCAAATTGGGAAAAAATCACACTTGGGATATTGTTCCTAGACCTAGAAACGAAAATGTGATTGGAACCAAATGGGTCTTCTGGAACAAACTAAATGAAGTTGGTGAAGTAATCAGAAATAAAGCCAGATTGGTTTGCAAGGGTTACTCTCAAATAGAAGGAGTTGATTTTGAAGAAAATTTTGCTCCGGTGGCAAGAATTGAAGCAGTCAGATTATTTCTTGCTTTTGCTGCTTTCAAGGATTTCAAGGTATATTAGATGGATGTCAAATCTGCCTTCCTAAATGGTGACTTGGAAGAGGAAGTATACATTGAGCAACCAGATGGATTTCAATTGTCTGATCATGATGATATGGTTTGCAAGTTGAAGAAATCACTGTATTGATTGAAGTAAGCCCCAAGAGCCTGGTATGAAAGATTTGATAAGCATCTTTTGAAGATTGGTTTCAACAAATGTACTACTAACAGTAATTTGTATTTCAAAATTGATCTTGAAAACATCCTGATTGTTGAATTGTTTGTTGATGATATCATTTTTGGAGGAAGAGATATTATGTGTAAAACTTTTACAAATCAAATGAAAAGTGAATTTGAGATGTCCATGATTGGTGAAATGAATTTCTTCTTGGGTTTGCAAATCACTCAAACAAAGAAAGGAATCTTCATTTCTCAAACCAAATATGTGAAAGAATTGTTGAAGAAATTTGGGATGGAAGACTCAAAACTAATGAATACTCCCATGGCAACCAGATCTAAATTGAGCAAAGATGATGATTCTCCTAAGGCTGATCAGACAAAGTACAGGTCAATGTTTGGAGGACTGTTGTATCTTACTCAAACTAGACCAGACATTATGCAGGTTGTTGGTCTTGTTGCTAGATTCCAAGTTGATCCTAGAGAATCTCATGTCATGGCAATCAAGAGGATTTTTAGATAACTAAAAAGGACATTTGAGTATGGTCTGTGGTATCCTAGAGATCATGATTTCTCTCTTCATGCATATACTGATGCGGATTGGGCAAGAGATGTCGATGACCGGAAGAGTACCAATGGTGGAGCATTCTTTTTGGGGAAGAGATTGGTTTCTTGGCTAAGCAAGAAACAAGAGGTAATATATCTATCTACAACTGAAGTAGAATATATTGCAGCAATAGGTAGTTGCACTCAAGTTTTATGGATGAAGTAGATGCTAAGAGATATCAAAGTGGAGTATGATGAACCTATCACAATCTTCTGTGATAATTCAAGTGCTATAAATATATCTAATAATCCAGTGTTGCATTCAAAGACTAAACACATATCCATCAAGTTTCACTTTTTGAGAGAGCAAGTGAACAAGAATGAAGTTAGATTAGAGTTTGTGCCTTCCAAGGATTAGATTGCAGACATCTTTACTAAACCTCTACCTAAGGACTCTTTTGAGTATCTCAGGGAGAAGTTAGGGGTTATTGCCCCTCTGGTGATGAACTAAGGTGCATTGAGGTGCATCAGTCCAATGGATATCATAGTAATATCTTGTGATCTGGATTGATGGGAAGCTACTACTCAGGGGGAGCAGCAGGTATGATTCTGAAGTGTTGGAATTGCAAGTATGTGCCCTTTGCCATTGATGTCAAAGGGGGAGAGAAGACATGTGAAAAACAAGCGGTTGCTAATCAAAGCAGGAGCAGTAAAAGGAGAGAAGACATGTGAATGGTTGTTGCTGATAGGGGGAATTGTGACAGTGAGGAGAAGTTCTTGTCTTGATGGTCAAAACAGTTTTTCACATCATATGTTGCCATCAATGACAAAGGGGGAGATTGTTGCAAGTATGGACCTAACCAATGTTGTCATTTATGTCAACATACTCCTATTGTATTAATGATAAGAATTGGATGAACTGTGTGCTGAGGATATTGAGAAAATTAGTCTCAATCAGGAACAGTGAAGATCAGTGATGACAGTAAGGTAAAAGTCCAAGATAGGATGAGTATCAAAGGATATAGTTTAAAGGGTTTGTAGATATGTGTCTTAAGGTGGTCTCATAGATATTTTAGAGGTCCGCATGAAGATTTGAAGAAGTTGTGGTTGCTCAAGTAAAACCGGTTCCGGTAGATGTTTAGTGGTGACAGAGTGTTACAGATAGGTCCGGTGAGATCCAGAATTGCATTGTCCTGTTCTGCAGATTTGAGGGAGTGTTGAGGAAGTCTTTGTGGAGTGTCAAATAGATTGGTTCATGGTTTGAAGGTCTACAAGCATCTATTCCTTTGTGACAGTAATGACAGACTGTGTTCTTGAGATTCTAAATAAAGGGGAGATGGATTTCAATAAGCAGATGAAGTGTGGATGTTCTTGGTGATTTAGGAAAGCTTGTGGAGGTCTTTGGATCATGTCTAGTTCAAGTTGGTGATCCACATTGAAGTTGAGGCTCGCAATTGAAGATTATCTTATGGATTATAGTGTTCTTCTAGAGATTGGCTGATCGGATCAGTTACACATCATGCAAATGTTCTTGTTGATGTTTGCCAACTTAGATGATCATTACGAAGTTTATGTCTTGTATAAATAAGGGATTGCAAAGTCATTTCAAACTTGTCCTTGTGGAGATGAGAGTGTGGTAGCAAGGAGGAAAGAAAAAGGCAAAGCAAAAGTATTGGGCTTAAATGGAACTGATTCAAGCATGCTGAAGATGCTATTTTCCAGTTCAAGTAGGTGATACTTATTTCTTTGTAGACAGTGTATCTCCTATAGGTAGTGGGCCTCTTGTGAGCAGTGTGCTCAGGCAGTGAGCCCTAATTGGCATGTGCCACTTTGTTCTTTCTATTCTTCTAATAGAGAATATAATCTTAGGTTAATCACCTGATGGTTTTCCCTTAACTAGGTTTTCCACGTCAAAATCTTGGTGTCTCATGTGTTGATGTGTTTATGCTCTTGATTCATTGCATTATGTTTCCTTGATTATTTGCAAAGTAAAGTTAAGTGTTTAATTGGAAGAAAGTTTTGTACAGCTGATTCACCCCTCCTCTCAGTTCTCTACTCTAAGTCTAACAACAGGCACCACCAGTATTTGACATAGGTCCACAGATTCTACAGACACTGCAAGCCATGTTAGAGAGGTTACTACCAATGATTCTAGAGCCACGTGATGAGCCTCACATTGATCCGCAAGAGGAGTCACGTAAGGAGCCCCGTGCTGAGTCATGTATTGAGCCATATGTGGAGCCCCGTGTTGATCTACGAGAGGGTCCATGCATGGAGCCTTTTGTAGAGATCCCTGATACTATAGTAGAGGAGGTAGGGTTAGCCTACTGTGCATAGAGTAGGAGTCCTCTAAGACTTTTGAGACAAGATGAGACCATGACAGTAAAGCAGATACATCATGGACTGTATGAGTATGGGTTAGATGAGCCGGTTATAGGGCTTAGAGATAGAGGAGACCCCATTAGAGACTTGCTTAGGCTTAGCCCACCTACAGAGGGAGATGTGGTTGAGGCTTGGCTTATCAGTTTAGATAGGTGCTATGCATTGTGACCTTACGGGAGCAACATGAAAGCACAAGTGGTAGTACATCTTCTAAGAGATGCAACAGTTACCTAGTTGCGCACTGAGGAGTGTAAGAACTGTTTATCCTTAGATACACTCATGTGGGACATATTCATAGAGCACTTTAAATGCGCAATATTTGTCAGATCATTACAGACAGTGCTAGATAGATGAGTTCCATGATTTACAGCAGAGAGATCTCACGGTTGCTCAGTATGAGAGTCAGTTCATTGAGCTTTCTCATTACGCAGAGTATCTCCATGATGAGAAACTCCTAGTGCAAAAATTCATCAAAGAACTGAATCATGGGATATCAGGACTAGTGCATATGGGAGACCCCAAGACTATGAGTGAGGCTATTGAAAAGGCTTTTATTGTAGAGGAAATTCAAGGATGAGGGCAGAATTCACACCTACAGTTTCAGGACCGCAATCACCAACAATAACAGAACTTTCGAAGACCACAATCCACACCTCAGAGAGGAGGATTTAATTCCTCATCATTACCTCCTAGGCCTCCACAGTAGCAGCATCAACAAAGGTCTAGACCCTAGCAGAGGGTTCAGGGAGGACAGAACCATGGTTGGCAGTAGTAGGGCCCACGTAGAGATTAGAGACAATAGGAATCATCTGCGGGACCTGCGAGGTCTCAGCAGTCTTACAGAGGTTCATAGGGGTCCACTGGATGGACTAGACAATAGTAGTCAGGCAGGACTCAGTCAGGACAGTTACAGGCTAAGGGCCTGTGTTATGTATGTGGTGGGGTAGGGCATATGTCTAGAGAGTGTCCACAAGGATTTACAGCAAGGGGATAGCCCCATTCAGGAGGATCTGAGCAGACTGTAGGTGATGTGGGCAGGTCCCATCATATGTTTGCAATGGTTGACAACCGCCAGGATGATTTCCAGGCTTCAGTCATTGAGACAGCAGGTATGATTGGGGATTCCCCATCTCTATTATTTTTCAATCTGGAGCTACTAATTCTTTTCTCTCTACATCGTCAGTGGAACGTTGCAGGCTAGTGGCTTCTAGGTAGGACATTAGGTTAGATGTTGAGTTGGCCTCTGGGGCTAGGATCTTAGTAGATACCATGGTTAGAGATTGCAAGATCACCTTGGGTTCCTTCACTACATCATGTGACCTTAGGGTTATTCCATTAGGATCCTACGGTGTAGTTCTGGGTATGGACTGGCATGTGGCTCATAGAGACAAGCTAGATTGTCACCAGAGAATGATTAGCTGCTTAGATAATCATGGCTCACCGGTCGAGATAGTGGGGCTTTAGAAGCCCATGGCTGTTCGTATGATATCTGCTCAGCAGCTTAAGCGCTGCATGCAGAAGGGTTGTCAGATGTTTTCTATCATGGTCAGTGATAGGTCAAAGGATGAGCTTGAGGCTTCTTTAGATGATCACCCTATCCTAAGAGATTTCATTGACGTATTTCCACCGGAGTTACCAGGTATGCCTCCACACAAAGAGGTAGATTTTCACATCGACTTAGTGTCGAGTGTAGAGCCAGTGTCTCGTGTACCCTACAGGATGACTACACATGAGCTTACAAAACATAATTACAGTTAGAGGAACTACTTGAGAAGGGGCACATATGACCTAGCATTTCACCATGGGGCTCACCAGTTATCTTCATGAAGAAGAAGGATGGGTCTCTTCGATTATACATGGATTATAGGCAGTTGAACAAGGTGATGGTGAAGAACCGTTATCCTTTGCCTAGGATTGAGGACCTCTTTGATCAGATGCAGGGAGCCAGAGTGTTCTCAAAAATTGATCTAAAATCTGGGTATCAGCAATTGCGCATCACAAAGGCAGACATTCATAAGACTACTTTTTGAACCAGATATGGCCATTACGAGTTCACCGTGGTACCCTTCATTTTGACGAATGCCCCTGAAGTGTTCATGAGTCTCATGAACGGGGTGTTCCGTACTTACTTGGATCAATTCATGATCATATTTCTTGACAATATTTTGATCTATTCATAAACCGAGGAGGAACATGTGGATCATCTGCGTCAGGTGTTGCAGTGCTTATGAGAGTAGCAGCTTTATGGCAACTTGGCAAAGTGTGCCTTCTTCAGGACAGAGGTGCAGTATTTGTGACACATCTTATCAGGTGATGGTATCTCTATAGATCCATCGAAGATTAGAGCAATTCAAGATTGGCCAGTACCCACCAGTGTGACAAAAGTTAGGAGCTTTATGGGATTAGCCGGTTATTACCGTAGGTTTGTCGAGGGCTTTTCTAGATTAGCACATCCCATCACTTCCCTTTAGGGGAAAGGGAAAGGTTTCACTTGGACCGAGTAGTGTGAGAGGGCCTTTGGGGTCCTTAAGGAGTGTCTTACCAGTGCTCCCATATTAGCGGTTCTAGATTCTGCAGAGGATTTTGTTGTTTGCACTGATGCATCATTAGAGGGTTTGGGAGCCATGCTTATGCAGGGTGGTAGAGTGATTGCATACGAATCACGTAAGCTTAAGACACATGAGCTAAACTTCCCTACTCATGACTTAGAGCTCACAACAGTTATTCATGCTCTTGTTTGTTGGAGACTCTTCCTTTTAGGTCGACGCTTTGAGCTCCATTCAGATCACCATAGCTTACAGTACATTTTCACACAGCCAAATTTGAACGCCTGCCAGCGGCGTTGGATGGAGTTCTTATGAGAGTATGACTTTGATGTCCACTACATCAAAGGGAAGGAGAATGTGGTTGTTGAAGCCTTGAGTCGAAGGTGCCATGAGATCCTAACCTTCACATTGAGGGTGGACTTGAGAGAGCGTATCTTACAGCATCTTCCTGAGGACGAGTTGTTTCTTGAGGTGTAGCAAGAAATTTAGAATCAGAGGGCCCTTAAGGGCAAATTTGCAAGATATTCCCTTGAGTCTGATGGTTTCCTTAGGCATCGGCAATGCATCTATGTACTCCATGCGAGTGATCTACATATAGTGATCCTTTCAGAGGCTCATACAGCACCCTATGCAGTACATCCAAGAGTGAAGAAGATGCATGTTGATTTGTGATAGTTATATCATTGGGCTGGGATGAGACGCGATATTGTAGAATATGTTGCTCGTTGCCTTGAGTGTCAGAGGGTCAAGGTCGACCATCAACATCCAGCAGGACTGTTGTACTTGTAGATTAAAAAATGCAAATAGGGTGAAAATACCAAACAAAGTGCAATAAACACAGAGTTATACCTTACAAGCAAATCCAATCCCATCAAGGGAGGAAGGAGCCTTTGCACCCAAACAAGCTCCTAAGACCAAGATGATCCCTAGACAATGGATTCCAATGTGAAATGCTCATTCAAGTTGTGCAACTCACTATCCTAGCTCAAGAGTGATTTTGGCATTATGTCTTTGCATAGGCTTAGCTTCTTGAAAATGGCTTGGGAGAGGCTGTATTTATAGACTTTTGGAAGGGATTTTGATCGAAGGGTGGAGATTGATTGGAAATATCAATGGTGGAGGATGGAGATGATATGGAAGGCCTAGATCTAATCTAGGAGAATGGATGGCTTTAAATAAAAATGTTTCTTTTATTCATTTTGGGGAAGGGGAAATTATTAAATAAGTTATGGAGGGAAGATTATTTTTAAATAAAAGATTCATGGGGGAAAATGCAAATGAATTAAAAATTCATTTGGGGGGAAATAGAGGTATAGGCATGGGAAAAATGATTATTTATTGTGATGTGAGATTTTAGGTGGATTTATTCCCATTTCTTTATTTGGAGAATGTGGGAGAGTGGGTTAAACTAGGTATAACCATCCAAATGAGGGGTTTAGGGTTAATTAAACATTGATTTTATTTAATTAACCCTAGGGCTAGAATAAATAGGTTAAATTAAATAGTTAACATGATTTTAACTAATTAATTGAATTTAGTGGCAAAAGGGAAAAAATGATTTAGTAAATATTGCATATTTACTAAATTCGTTTGGCTAGGTTTAAAACTATTGAATTAATGAAATTAATTCAATTGTCTGGGATAAGTTGATGAAAAATGGGGTAATGAAGGGATACTCAATTAAATAAAATTTAATTAATTGGTTTATGATGGAAATTGACATGATTAGGGATATCAGGAGTCAGTTTGGTGGTTGAGACATTTTTAGGTGTCTACATTTGCCCCTCTTTGACATGGAGTCAGGACCTAGGAGGGAAGTGCGGTCAGGTTGAAGAAAAATATGCCCCAGCTACCGGGAAGGAATAAGATGGATAGGGGATGCCCCCTCGAGAGCTCGGTGGGAAAATAAAATTTTTCCAGGTGAGCTCTCGAAAGGATGTGACAGGAGTGAAGGTTGGATAGTGGACAGAAAAAAGAGGATGGCGGGAAGAAAAATGGAAGAAAAAGGTTAGGATCTGCACCCTGGAGGAAAAAGGAAGGGTGGAAGGATGACATGGCCCACTATATTAGGCAAAGTGGGCCCTAAGAGTGCCACATTTGCACACTTTGACCCTAGAGAAGAAGGAGCAAAGGAGAGATGGCTGACCGCAATCCCCAGTTCCCGTGACTTCGACACATCTCCGAGCAGTTCCGAGAGTTTGGTCGGGCACCCGACACTGGACCCCTGGTAGGGCCTGACCCTGACTTTGTAATTTTTTCATTTTTCATGCATTTTTTTAGGGTTTTAGGGGTCGGGATTGAAGCACGTAGAACTAATGGCAAGGTGGATTGGCACCATCTTCTGGATTGGCGCTATCCGCCTAGGTAGGGTAGGGTAGTTTTTTTACCATTAGGTGGGTGTTTTAGTGCTATCTTCCAGATTAGCGCCATTTAGAGAAGAAATAGATTTTTGGCATTTTAATGCTAAATGGGGGTCAAAGTAGCGCTATTATCTCCAATAGCGCCATCCTGGGAAGTAGCGCCATGATGTATTCTAGCACTATTGTGTGTTTTAGCACTATTGTTTATTCTAGCGCTATTGGGAGAATTGGTGCCATTGGGCGAATTAACTCCAAAATTAATAGTGACGCTATATGGTTCAATGGCATGATGAATAGCGTGTAGTAGCTCTATTTTCTGGATTGGTGCAAAGAGGTATGCGCAGTGGCACGATATTCTGTATTAGTGCTATTTAGAAGAAATTTTAGCGCCATTTTAAAAATGGCACAAGGGTTGGCTATTTGCATGCCACCTGATGCTGGCTTGTTAGACACTTAGAAGAAGAAAAAGGTTGATTTAGAATAAGATAGGTTGACATCCAACCATATTGTTACGTATGCAGGATACAGAGCGATTTTTATTGTAGTCATGAGAGCGACGAGTTCCTGCTATGATGGCCTTGTTCGATGGTTTCGATGATGCCGTGAAGGCATGTTTGGCGAGCTTGGGGCTTCGGATAGTGTTGTCGATGCCAGTTTTGTGAACTCATAGAGCTCTGATGACAGCCATGGTGGAGCAATACCGTACTGAGACTTGTAATTTTTTGTTACTGATAGGAGAGATTACCATCACACTTGAGGATGTTTATCGCATCCTTAAGCTATCTATCTGAGGTCGACATGTCAGATATGACACGAAGAGTAGGTGGAGGGCACTGGTTAGAGTGTTTGGTGCGGATCGTCTTGTTCTCTCTCTGAATGAGAGGGAGATGGATTATGAGGGGACATTAGCTGTAGGTACAGATCCGTTTTCCTTGTTCCTGTTCACATTGATTGGAGGCGTGGTGATGCCTGATAGGTGAGGCAGGGGTTTTTCAGTTGGCTAGGGGGTGATAGAGAGGATGGTGACACATGGGATTGTCTACACCTAGGGGCTAGTGATGCTAGCGCAGTTATATCATGAGATGCACACGGTCACCTATCTAAATTATAGAACCTTATCCGCTGGTGTGACTCTGCTACATGTATGGATTTGGGAGCACATCCCTGTCACTCGGTCGACATGTGGGTACTATCAACAGTAGTTTGAGGCCTTTGTGTTTTTATATCAGGATGTTGAGTACACATTTACTGGCTAGGTGTGATATTGGTGGCAGATGCTGGATGACATGATTAGTGTGGTTTGGCGAGCATACATCAGTTGTGAGGAGTGGCCAGATGACGTTATTCATCTCCCATACACTTTTTAGCAGAGATACCTTATGGGTCGAGGGGACCGTTGCATAGAGATGTACCTACCCTCGCAGGTTATGCAATAGTTTGGTTTGGTGAAGGACACCCCTCAGCAGATGGTGATATACGCGCAGACCCCGTGAGATGGACCTTACTAGCCTGCACCTCTACAGCCATAGGTTGCTCTAGCAGATTTTGCAGCACTTTGGCCAATATAGTGGGATTGGAGGAGCACAGTGAGGGATGCAGGGACCACAGCTACTTATAATATTTGGTGGCATATGCATCAGCCTACTCGGTTGACGGATCCAGCAGAGGAGGCAGTAGGTTCAGTGGGTGATGACTCAGATGGTGGAGATGACCCTAATGGGGAGGGTCATGTGGAGGGGGATATGATTATTAAGGACTTCCTTGTGGAGGTTGGGGATGATGGAGAGGAGAGAGTGATTGGGAGGGATGGCCAGCTGATAGATGTGCTGGCAGTAGTGGCAGTAGGACAGGGGCAAGCGCAGCAGGTTCCTGCACAGCAGGTTCCAACACAGCAGGTACAGGCAGAGCAGGTTCCTGCATAGTAGGTTCAGGTGCAGCAGGTTCCTACACAGCAAGTTCAGATTGGCTCAGTGCGATAGCCAAGAGTACCCCGGCGACGCAGGGGGCAGCTGAGAGTAGATGAGGGTGACCTACCTCCACCACAGGAGGGGCAGCAGTAGGTTGGTGGGCATGATGCAGAGGCAGGGACCTCGGGGACAACTTTGGAGGTAGAGGCTAAGGGTGAGATGCATTCATCTCATTGGAGGTGACGGGACGAGGAGGAGGAGATGGAGACCCTACGAGCATAGGTGGCCAGTCTGGAGGAGGCACTAGAGGGCCATGAGGCAGAGTTGGTGTAGTTGTGGGTGGCCTTGACATTATTAGATGGGGCAGATGGACAGGTGCCTGTGTTACAGGCACAGTTGGCCCAGGCGCAGGGTGATATAGAGGCTTTGACTACAGAGTGGGATGCAACACTTGGCAGAGCACAGTAGGTAGAGACTGCATTAGGTAGTCTACAGGCTTCAAGTGGTGGACTTGCCCTAGTTTTGATAGGGATGCAAGCTCAGTTGTCTCAGGTGCAGACACAGACTTATCAGCTGCAAGCATAGTTGAGTCAGGCACAAGGGCAGGTGATGCAGGTATAGGGGGATTTGGCAGAGGCCAGAGCATGTGTGGAGTATTACAGGGGGCTGTATTATGCAGTTGTTCCAATAGCGTAGTGTACCCTGAGTTATAGTCAGGTCAGCAGATCAAGGACATTGAGATCTATTCAGTCTATTCAGCAGTCAATGTCTCCTCCCTCACACATGCCCCAGCAGGTCACTTAGGTGCAGGTATAGCCACCGCCATAGTCACAGCCACCGACAAGGTCACAAGCTTGACTAGGATAAGAGTCTCCCACTCCATCAGAGAGGGGATCCTCTATGTGATAGCCCTATCATGATAGCCCTTGGAGGCATTTTTGTATCAGGACATTTTATTTTTGGATGGATACATGAGCGATGTACATTTTTTGCGGTGATTTATATATGATGCGATGCTTTTTGATGGTTTATGATGCTTATGATTATGATGCTCTATTATGATGATGCCTATGTGATGGATGCAATATTTCATTATGGATGTTATATGCTATGGTTGTGTTATGTTTATGCAATGATGTTTTTGATGTTATGGATGCATTTATGATGGATTTGTTGTGATACATGCATGGTGTTGTGATTTTATGGACTATGTGATGTATAATGCAAATGAATGTTCAGGCTAAGAAACATTTATTATGGATGCAACAATGTGATGTAATGTATATGTATATGCTACTAGATGATTTAAATGCTACTTCAATGATTGTGATGATGTGATGTAACTAAAATGTGTTTATGCAATGTGATGATACTAATTTTAATTTTATCATGCACCTATGTGATGGCAATCATGAATGAGTATGATATGATTGTAATGTGCAACTAATTGATTCTAAAATGGACCTAATTATTATGCAAACTTAAATGGATGAAAATGAATCTAAATGACATGTAATTTTGAAATGGTTTAATGAATCTATTTGATATGCAAAAATGGATAAATAAATCTAAATGACATGTGATTTTAGATGGTTTAAAATGCACCTAAATGACATGCAAATTAAATGGATTAAAATGCACCTAAATGATATGCAAATTAAATGGATTAAAATGCACCTAAATGACATGCAAATTAAACGAATGAAAATGAATCTAAATGACATGTAATTTAAATGGATTAAAATGCACCTAAATGACATGCAAATTAAATGGATTAAAATGCACCTAAATGATATGCAGAAGGATTTAAAATGAATTCTAAAATGATATGCAGAATGGATTAAAATGAATCTAAAATGACATGCAAAATGGATTAAAATGAATCTAAAATGACATGCAAAATGGATTAAAATGAATCTAATGTGATATGCAATGATGGATTAAAATGCACTTAAAATAATATGTAATGAAATGATCATGACATGTAGCTAGATGATATGCTTAGATGCAGTTTAGGTGATAGGTGGTATGCAAACTAGGTGATAGGTGATGTGGTCTAGTCCTGATACGCATGATGTTCTTTGTGTTGACCCTGAGTGGTGAGGCTGTGGGAAAGGGGATTAGGTGGGGAGAGGATAAGGGTGTATGGATGGGCATGGGTAGGATTGGAAGTGTCTAGAGACAGGGGGGAGTGGGGAGATGAGAGGGTTGTTAGGCTGCAAGACACCATGTCAGTTGAGGGGGGATTTATTTCAGTTCAGGATGTGTTGAGTGGAAATGTGGTGGGGGAATGGGATTAGTGAAGGGTTGGTTGGTGGGGGATGGGGGAAAGTGATTATTAAATCCAGGCTGAGATGGGATAGTTGATTGAGTGATTAGGATGATGATTTTGAGCTAGTAACAGTAGTTGCACAAGATTAATTGAGAGCATTTCTTAGTTTAATGTAGCAATGTAGGATATAGTTCACAAAGGTATGAAATGACCTAGGTGATGATGTATACCCTGCAATTGCATGGACTAGACCTACAAACAATAGGTTGATTTCATGCATGCCCAAGGTAGTATAATCTTGTCTAGTCGAGGAAGGGGACTCATAACAATGAGTGCGAATAATGCATAAAAGATTTTAATGTCTGTATATGCAAATAGGACACATCATGCTAGAACTGACCTAGACTTCAAGATATGAATACTATTCTTGGAGAAATGAAACCAACCCACAAGCACAGCATGCAGAAACAATGACGATGTCTACTCCAGGTCCTATCCGCTACATACCATGATATAATGAGATCAAGGTAGCATTGGAGATGACTTAGAGCGAGACAAAAGATAAAAATCAATAAGCAAAAAGACCAATGAAAAGATACAAATAGCCTTTGTGTGCTCTTTCCAAGAGACGTGATGATAGAATGATAGATTTTTGTCCATTGTAGGAAAGATATATCCTAGGACGCAGATCCATTGGTGTTGATTAGAGAACTATGGGAAGAAGGGCAAAGGAAGAGTCTGGCCATGTGTAGGATTATGGTTGGTATGTTGATTGATGATTTTTGCATTGGGGAACTTGTTCGGAGTGCATATGTAGCTTGTGTGTCCGTTATGAGATCTAGAAATCTTAGTAAATGGGGTACCATCCAACGGGGTGGATGGGTGCATCTTAGATACCTGAGTATTGGAAACATCCTTCATATTCTAGACTGCCTACATACCCTATGTCCATAGGATCAAGGTACTTTTAAGATGCGGGTGAAATGAATATGTAGTTCTGGCAAGACTTGATGATGTGGGAATGGTTTGCAATGGGCTTGATGTGTTGAAGATTGATGGGTGTTTGATGATGAGATGTGTTGTTTTTTGGATTTTTTGTATTTTGTATTGTTTTTGTATTTTTTGATTTTTTGTATGTATAAAGGGAGCTTACAAGGATCCTTGTTCCATGGGTTGCTCTTGGGATATAATAGGATGGGTTAGGTGATAGGACTTGATGTTTTAGAATTCCAAGCCATGGGACATGTGAAATATGGAATGGTGTGACGAGAAGATGACTTATTAGATGGTAGAGCAGGCCACTACGCATGGTGCCTAGAATAGGTTTTTGTCATGGTACTTATCCAAGGCGTCACTGAAGTGATTTTCACCTTTGGAAGTTTTTATTGCACTCTAATTTTTTCTTGATTTTCTAATTTTTTTTGGGTGTTTTTGATTTTTTGATTTTTTTGATTTTTTGACTTGGGGTATCAGATGGGTTATGCATAGAATTTCTTGAGATGCATGATATTCATCGGCTCATCTAGAGGCTGCCCCTCGGATGTTGCAAGCTGATAGGCTCCTGACCCATAATCGACCGTGACGACATAAGGTCCTAGCCAATTGGGTTCAAACTTTCCTTGCTTCAGACACTCTTGCAGGTTCTTCTGATTTTCCATTAGGACAAGGTCACCTACCTCAAATTTTTTGGTTCTGATCTTTTTGTTGTAGCTCCTTCAGAGGTGGTTTTGATATGCCTGCAAGTGATTCAGTGCATTTAGGCATTTCTCATCCAGTAGTTCTAGTTGGTGTAACCTTGCTACGTGGTAGTCCTCATCAGAGATAATGTTTTGTAAGGACACTCAGAGAGATGGGAGCTCGACCTCTATAGGTAAATGGCTTTAGATCCGAATACTAGTGAGAATGGGGTGGCTCCAGTAGGGGTGCAAATGCTTGTGCGGTAGGCCCATAGGGCGGGGTTGAGTTGGAGGTGCCAGTCGTGGCTAGCTTCATTGACTATCTTCTTGAGAATGCAGATGATGGTTTTGTTAGAAGCCTCTGCTTGACCGTTTCCTTGAGGGTAATACAGTGTCGAGAAGTGGTGTTTGATGTCAAACTTTTCACACAAAGTGTGAACTTCTTGGTTTTTGAAGGGCTTTCCATTGTCGGTGATGATGGAATGGGGGATACCATATCGGCATATGATATAGTGGAGGATGAATTTGGAGATTTGGATACCTGTGGTGAAGGTGAGTGGTATTGCTTCCACCCACTTTGTGAAGTATTCGATAGCGGTGATTATGAATTTATGGCCATTTGAGGATGGATGGTGTATTTTTCCTATGAGGTCGAGTCCCCACTATGAGAAAGGCCATGGCATTGTGATTGGTTGTAACTCCTGTGTTGGTGTGTGGATGAGATCACAGTCCATGGTTGGCCAGTAGTATCCCATCTGG
Organism: Cunninghamia lanceolata; assembly: GCA_027924645.1. Taxonomy (NCBI): domain Eukaryota; kingdom Viridiplantae; phylum Streptophyta; class Pinopsida; order Cupressales; family Cupressaceae; genus Cunninghamia; species Cunninghamia lanceolata. The sequence continues at coordinate 11,557,424 of BSBN01000377.1, forward strand.
AGGATCTTTTTAGATAGGGTAGGTCCACTGGAATGTGCCCCATAGATACCTGCAGGTACCTCTTCCAAGGCTACCATAGCTTCCCTAGAGTCTAAACATCGTAGAAGCATGCCGTCAAGACTCCTTTTGTATAGTGTGTCGCCGACAAGAATGAAATGGGATGCTCAATAGATGAATGATTTTCGCTAGGAAGTGGATAGATTAGGGGGAAGGATATTGTCATGAAGGTAAAGGTATGTTTCTTGGTACCACGGGGACAAGGGGCCAACGACTTCACACACTAGTTCTGATTGAGGAACATCATATGCAGGGATGGGGAGCTCTTCTATCAGGAATTCATATTTCTTGCTATCCTTTTTCATATCGATTAAAGATCCTATGGTAGCCATGGCATTTGCTACTTTATTGTTGAGCCTTGGGATTTGCTCGAATTGGATGTCATCAAAGTAGTCTTTGAAATCATCAACCATCTTCTTGTAGGGTAGGAGTTTGTCATCTTTGGTCTTATATTCATTACTGACCTACCTAATGACTAGTTGGGAGTCACCATACATAGTTAGCGTTTCAATTTTCCATTGGATGGCCATGCAGAGACCTGTGATGAGAGCCTCATACTCTGCTACATTGTTGGTGCATGGAAATGTGATTTTGAATGATTTAGGGATCAAGTCGCCTTGAGGGGTAACAAACAAGACGCCTGCCCCCGAGCCTCTGTGGGTGTATGATCCATCAAAATATATTTTCCATGTGTCTGGGGCTGGTGTGATTGTCAAGACGGCCTCATCTAGAAAATCTGCAATTGTAGGATGTTCTGCGAGGATAGGTTCTTCAGCTAGCTGATTTGCTATAACTTGCCCTTTGATGGCCTTTCTCTTAGTGTATTCTATATCAAACTCTATGAGGATCATGATCCATTTAGCCATTCTACCAGTAAGAGTAGCTCTATTTAGGAGGTACTTTAGTGGGTCAATCTTAGCAATGAGCTTGGTCTTGTGATTGAGCATGTAGTGTCTCAACTTTTGTGACGTAAAGACAAGGGCTAAACATGCTCATTCAATCTGTGTATAATTGAGCTCATACAAGATCAAGGTGCGGCTGATATAGTAAATGGCTTTTTCCTTCCCATGCTCATCATGTTGTACTAACAAAGCCCCGATTGTTGTGTCTATCATGGAGATATACAAGAGGAGGGGCTCTCCTTGTCTTGGTGGAGTTAGAATAGGGGGATTAGCAAGATATTCTTTTAGCTGATCGAAGGCAATCTGACACTGATCAATCCAGGCGAAAGCCATATCTTTCCTGAGGAGATGTTGGAATGGTTGACACTTATCAGCAAGTTGGGTGATGAACCGGCGAATGGAATGTAGTTTCCCCTGTAGGATTCTCAGTTGTTTCAATGTTTTGGGAGGTGGCATTTCAGTGATAGCTTTGACTTTCACAAGATCTACCTCGATTCCTTGTCTGGAGACTATGTATCCCAATAGTTTACCTGATGTGATGCCAAAGACACTTCTTCAAATTAAGATGAACATTATATTGCTCTAGCCTATTAAAGATCTTGGCTAGCACATCTAAGTGTTCTTCTCTGGTCTTGGATTTTCTTAGCAAATCATCCACATAGTCTTCCATGACATGGTGGAAGAGGTCATTGAAGATGATGGTCATGGCTCTTTGATAAGTGGCTCTTGCATTTTTCAGGCTGAATGGCATTACCACCCAGCAATATGTTCCCCATGGGCATATGAAGGTCATTTTGTACTGATACTCTTCGGCAATTTTTATCTGACTGTATCCTAAGAAACCATCCATGAGGGATAACATTTCATATCCTGCTGTAAGATCCACTATCATGTCGATGTTTGGTAGTGGGAAGTCATCTTTGGGGTAGGCCTTGTTGAGATCCCTAAAATCGATACAACAACGGATTCGGCCATCCGACTTAGCAACTGGGATGAGGTTTGAAACCCATTCAGGATAATCGATAGGGTGAATGAACCCTACATCTAGTAATTTCTTTAGTTCTACCTTAACTAGGAGAGCCACTTGAGGATTCATCTTTCAAAGTTTTTGCTTGACTAGTTTCACATCAGGATGCACTGCAAGATGATGAAAAACTAAGGCGGGTTCTAGCCCTGGCATGTGTGCATAGGTCCATGCGAAATTGTGATTTATTTGTGTGAAAAATGCCAAGAAGTCTTCCTGTTCGAACATGCTAAGAGATGCTGCTCTGTATGTGATTTTTGGTGCTTGTTCTATCCCCTGGTTCATTTCCTGAGCCGGTTCAACCAAGATGGGTGATCTATCTGGATAGACTTTGTCTATCTCAGGGAGGCCCATGCTTCCATCTATTGGCGCCTCATGGAGGTTTTCACCAAGAGATACATCTTTTATTTTTACTATTTTGGGATCTAATACTGCCGTGGAACAGTTTTCACCATCAGATCTATTTTTTCTTTTTGTGTTTTTGTGACTGGAAGCAGGGGTTGTCTCCCTAAAATAGGCATCTAGATGGAGTTTTATTATGTACCCTGCTCGATGATCTCCCAAAGAGAAGTGATCTCTTACCCCCATCATTTCAGCGATGGCCTCGTTGTTAGGTGCGATGTCGAAGATAGGAGGTCCCTGTTGGTCCCAATCAATGAGTTCAGGGTAGGCTAGTGGTAAGTCATTGGAGGGTGAAGGGAGAGTGGTGACAGAGTAAATGGTACAAATGGATGAGTCGAAGAAGTCGGCGAAATGGCTAAAGGAGTCTTGAAGGCCCATTTCATTAACATTATCTACGTCTAAGGGGGCCGTAGCGGTTGTGAATAAGATACACTCGCCGGAAGGGAGGATGCATTGTGGTTGACCATACCCTAATCCTTGAGTATAGGGATTCTTTATTGCTTGTAGTGGTTCTACAATTCCTTGTTCATGAAGGCCTATACGACCTTGTCCTTTGTAGCCCATGCTCTTGACAATTTCTAAACCTTTGTTGTAGATTTCGGTTGGGATTGTTGAGACTTCTTGTTCAGGTTTGTCATCTTTGTAAAGCCAAGATGAAATATCTTCAAGTACATCCTGATCTAGGAGATGCTTCTTCTTGAAGGTGGGCGAGGGTTTGCACTTGATAATGACTGTATTGGCTGTCTCTGTTGTTGGGATGCCGAATGTCTTAGGATTGGGTAATGTGCCCACACAAAAAGTACTGTGTAGGTCATATTCCCCACATCCCATGTCAGATAGCTTGATCTAGACCTCAGGTGGTGGAGTTGCTTGGGATGAAGTGGAAGCGATGCTTGCGGGGTTGATATATGAGTTTGACATTATTGGTTTGACTTTGGTGGTAGCTTTATTATATGGGTAGAATGTTTGGTTGTGGCCTTCCAAAAAACTGCAATATTGGAAGGGGCGCAGGTCGGCATAGACTGTGACTTCTGTGCCGTTGTGAGGGAATTTGATGCATTGATGGAAGGTGGATGGGATGGCTTGCATAGCATGAATCCAGGGTCTACGGAGAAGGATATTATAGGGAAGGTTGAGATCAAGGACTTGACATTTAGTTTCCAATATTTTCTATCCCACTTGAATGGGAAGCTTGATAGTACCTTCGGGTAGCCTCTCAGTGTCATCATATCCTTTGATCGTGATGCACTCACTAGTATTGACAACCACATCAAAGTACCCCAAGTGTTTTAGTAGTTTTAAGTGCATATGTTGAGGCCCGATCCACCATCTATTAAGACTCTTTTAATGGTGTGCTTGTGGATGCAGACTTTGATGTGCAGGGCATCGTTGTGTATGTGGTCAGAGGTAGGTAGGTCCTTTTCTGAGAAGGTGAGATGATGCGGTGCGGCGATGTGTCCTACCATGGCTTGGAATTCTGTTACATTCAAGTTGGCAAGGACTTGTGTTTGTAAGAGCGCTTTATCGAGGACGTCCTTGTGAAGGGGAGATGTGTGAAGCAACTTGAGGATGGAGATTTGTGCAGGTGTCTTGCCTAGGTGTTCTAGGAGGTTATACTGGTGGGTAGGCGATGGACGTGCAGTTGGACAAGGAGGTAAGGGAGTTGACGTGGATGTAGGCATTTGTTCAATGGGAGGGGCTGTGCGGATGGATGCACGACCACGGTGAGTTGTAACAGCGCAATCAGGTACTTGTGCCCGAATAGTAACTGTGTTGACATGATGGGATGATGCTTCTATACATCCTATGATAGAGTCATAGGACACGGGTGGTGGGGTGATATTGTAGGTTTGGTTCGATGAGGAGGATTTGTTATGATTAGGGAGGGGATCCTTGTAAGCTCCTAGGTTAGCATTTGGTGATGGGTGGGTACTGTGATCGAGGCCGACTAGGTTTTGTTCAATAAGGTCTTGGATACAATGTTTCAATTGCATGCAGTCAGCTGTTTTATGTCTCGCAACACAGTGGTAGTCGCAGTAGTCATTCTCATTGTACCACGCAGCTTTTAGTTCATTGTCTTGACGTGGGTGAATAGGCGGGAGTGTGATGACACCTTGTTTGAGACATCTATCGAGGATGTCCTCGATGGGTTCTACTAATAGTGTGAATGTTCAGCGAGGTTTGCGTGGTTTATTTGGCCCTCTTGGGTTATTTACATTTGTTGCATACGTATGTGCAGGTGTTTGGTTTTGTATATGTTGGACGGCCTTCACATCCATGACACCATCATTTAGATTGTTCTTGTTCTTCCCCCAATAGCATGATTTGTCATTGGATTGCGTGTTAGTAGTGTTATTTGTGTTGGGGGTGTTGTTATTGGATTTGTAGTTGTAGTTGTAGTTGGACTTATGGTCATATAGTTTGATGGAGCCCTTGGCAATGAGGGCTCATTCAATGGTTGTACTTCTGTCGATGACCTCTTCAAAGGTAGATGCACACAAAATTTGTAAGTGAAATCCTAATTCCTGATTGAGATTGGTCACAAACATAGTGACAAGTTGTTTTTCAGGAATAGGCCATGGGAGTTTGCTTGCTAAGCCTCTCCACCATTGTAAGAAAGAAGTGAAAGCTTCTCTGTTCTTTTGTTTGGTGTTGTAGAGGTCAGTCATAGACACCTCGTGTTTGAAGTTATAAGAGAAATGGTTTACAAACTTCTCTGCGAGCTCAGGGAACATTCGAATCCCAGGTGGAAGATGGGCAAACCATTCAGCGGCTTGACCACCAAGACTTCTTGGGAAGAGTCTCATAAGATATGTGTCGTTATCAAAGACTTCTAGGCAAGAAATGTAGAACTCCCTAAGGTGGTCCCTAGGGTCTCCCTTTCCCTTGTATTTGTCGAATTTGGGTGTCTCAAAGTTTTTGGGGAAAGGGGGCATGTACAATGTGCGATCGAATGGGTAGGGGCAAATATCCTTAAATGAATAGTGTTTGCATTTGCCCCCAGCTTGTAGATTTGCTACCTATTGGACTAAGCCTTGTACAACAGTGTTGAGATCCTATGGTTGCTGTGGTTGTTGTATGTATGCTTGTTGGTTGGTGAGATGTTGGAATTGGGGTGGGGTTTGATATTGGGGGTTTGTTTGATATTGTGTAGATGATGTTACGAGGTTATGTGGATATGTGATAGTGGATGGATTAACATTGGATTGGTGGGTGTGGGATGGGTTGGATGTATTGTACTGTGGTTGTGAGAACAACTGTCACAGATAGGCAATGGTGTTCGGATTGGGTGGAGGCACACTTGTGGATGTACTTGCTTGCATGATGTTGCCTTGTATGCCCATGGTAATTTGTGGCATGGAAGGGTTTACAGTTGTTGTAGTAGTGGATGTGGTGACGGGTTGTGAAGTGGTGGGGTTAGGGATATTAGTAGTAATGGTAGACGTGGTAGCGGTAGAGGTCGTGTTGGTGGTAGATACGACAGGTGTGGATGTTTAAGAGATGATGGGTGTTGGATGTGGATGCTTGTTTATTTGATGGGGTAGGGTTGGTTGTAGAGGTGGATGGTTGTGATGATGTCATGATGGGGGGTAGTTGAGCACCAATTTTGAGAAGATGATCTAGAAATCTATTTGGATCCGACCGTAGGACTTTGTCAAGCATGTCCATGTTATCAACATCTTATGTGAAGGTTAAGACATCAGGATCATCTTGGGATATGAGGGGGATGTGTTGTGGTGGTGGTGGTGATGGTCATAGTTGTTGTAAGTAATGGGAGGGATCTTTGTTGGCACCATATGGGGGGATGTAATGGTATGTAGATTGGTTGAATGCTTGGTTGATGGGTATGTTGTGACTGTTCGTATTAGGCATTCTTGGATATTGCTCTACCATTTCTTGGATTTTCTTGTGTTGTGATCTCATGATGGGCATGGAAAGAAATAGGGATGGAAACCTTAGAGGATTTGATTGATTATGTTGGATCCAAAAAAGGATGTGGTAATGGGGTGAGGTAGACGAGGCGATGTGGTGGATGTATTGCTAGAGGTTTCAATCGAAAGGTGATGTGGATGGCCGATATTAATTTTGCATAAATGTTGGACCAAAGATGATGTCTGTTTTGGAGGAGATTTTATTTGATGTTTGATTTTTTGATGTGTCATATGGATGATTTTGGTAGTCAACAATTTGAGCTTAGATAGAACCTAGATTTGTGGTTTACACAAAATGGATGTCTTTCTTTGTTTGGGGTTGACTAATGACCTTACACAAAGAGGGATAATGATTTCACTTGGAAGGTAGACTATTGACTTTCCAAGCAAGGTATGATGTGTGTAGGAGAAAATCTAGGTCAATTTTTTTAGCTCAAAAGGGATGACAATTGATGTTTTGATTTGGGAGATTTTGGGGATTTTTGGAATGATTTTCTTATGACAAGGATTCTGATTTGGTCCAAAAGGTATGTAAAAATCACTGAAGACAAGCGGATAGGAATTTGAATGGGTTTGATATAGCAAAGGGGTCCAAAAATGGTGGTGATTAATCCCCTAAGGTCGAAAGAGAAGGTGTGATTTTGGGAAAAATTTAGAAGAAAATGGATGGACTATTGTCGGATTTTGGAATGTGACTACAGATTATGGCAGTGCAGATGGTGGGGATCACAACTAACTAGGTCTCTATCTTAGGCCAGTCAATCTGAGAATAGCGCCAATCCACGGGTGAAATGGCGCCACAATCAGACAGATATGGTACTAAAACAGGGCAAACAAATTTTGAAGACAAATTTGGATTTTCTTTGATGGGAATTTGATCAAATTGTTTTCAATGTCTCTTGGTAGGTTGTTTGTGAATAATAAAAGCACATTTAATACACAATTAAGCACATGAATGCACAACAACCAAGATTTTTTGTTTTGTGAAATGACGTATGATTTTGTTTAAACAAGCACTTTTCACAACCTAAGGTGAGAATGTGACAGTATTTGTTGAATCCCCTAGCTGCGCCTATTCAAAGTGGGTAGCTCTAAGATCTTGGTAGCACCAGCTCCTCCTTACAATTGCACACACTTCTCACACATACCAAGATCTAGGTTTCTTATAAGGCTTGTCCCTCACCAAACCTTTAGATTGTCCCTGCTACCTCAGCTAAGAACCGCATGAATCAGGGCCGCTTCAAGGGTTTCCCCTCTGCGTCAACAAATAGAAGGATTTTGGCTTGCTAAAACAACAGTTCATAGTAAGGGCATCCATTTAGGTGGTTATACATGCAGCGGTGCTACTCTCTATTATGGAGTCTCCCAGCCTCCAAGGGTTACGCCTTGGAGGGTTTTGGGAGAGGTTGGTTGTCGGTATAACATAACAACACCTGTCGCTTGAGACTTTTGTCCCAAATGCCTTATTTTATATAGCGGCTTGGAAGAGCTTGGCTTTAGTTTGATACTGCTTGGGTCATTCCCACCTTTCAAAGCGGGGTGGCAGGCCCTCTAAGGATTACAAAAGCAATACAATCATAAAAATACTTTTGATCCCCAAGTTCACTCAAAGGTGCAAGGGGAGAGCATACGTATTCTAAATGATTGTATCACACTAAACATGGTTCATTTTAGATCTTTTGGATTTAAATGGGGTGTGGTTTTTGCAAGTTTCATGATGAGCTTTTGATTCCCAAGGTCACCAAAATGGTGTGAGGGAAGAGCATATGCTCTTTCACATTACAAACAAAAAGAGCACAAGACACTTCAAACAATTAAGATGATTTTCTTGGTTACATGCATGAGAGATGCAAGTTGTTGTTCTTTTTAACCAAGATGCTTTATGCAAATTTCTAGTTCTTTTTAAAGCCCCAAATTCGAAGTGTTCGATTTGTTGTTTGTTGGCACACAAAAGAGTAAATTTTTAGGGCACCAAAGCAAATGCTATTGGCATACACACTTCACACAAAAGGAGTTGTTTGTTTGTTTGATCAATTTTTAAAACACCAAATTGAAGTGTTGTCTAACTAGGATGCCAAAAGAAAGGTTCATTTTAAGTCCCACATGAAATGACGTTGTGCAAGAAAAACTAAAAGAACCCTGCAAATAGTTTGTTAGTATCTTGCAAAGGATGATAAGAACCGGCAAAACCCTTGTCAGCACCTGCACAAACAGCAAAGTTAGTTTTTTTCTCAAAATAGCGCTAAAACAGATATGTGAAAGCGCCACTACGGGCAGAACAACCCGACTTACAAGAAATGGCGCTAATTTAAGACTGTGAAAGCGACACAATACGAGATAGCACTAATATAACTTTTAGTGCTAATAAAGCAAATGGAAAGCGACGATCCGGACGATAGTGAGGATAAAGGTATAAGAAGGTGATACTTGCAACCTTTTAGGGAGTTTGGTTATCCTGTAGATGGCACCGATCTGGGTGATGGCACCGATACGACACTGAACACGTCTGTCCTACAAAAAGTAATTTTTTCTACACAAGGCAAGGGGTCAGATAGTACAATCGAGGTCTTGTTAGCCTTGTTAGTCAAAGTAAATGAAAAACAAGACAATAACAAAGCTAAAATGCCTATTTAGGCCCCTTGTAAAAATTTTGACATAACCCCCCCTTGCAACTTCAATATTTCTATGTAAACTTAGAGCGAATGAACACCAGAAATAGCAAGAAGATCTTAAAACCAAAAAAATGTGAGTGAATGAAAGAAGTGGAATGTACTGCGCAGAAATAGCGCCAAAATAGAAAACGGCGCTGAAATGAGGCAGTGATGGCGTCGCTGCGAGGGTATAATGGTGCTACACCTACAAAACACACGATCTTACACCAAAAACTCACAAAAACAAGTTAGACTGGACCTTGTGGGTCCCACCGGGCGTGCCAATGTAGATTAGAAAATGCAAATAAAGTAAAAATACCAAACAAAGTGCAATAAACACAGAGTTATACCTTACAAGCAAATCCAATCCCATCAAGGGAGGAAGGAGCCTTTGCACCCAAACAAGCTCCTAAGACCAAGATGATCCCTAGACAATGGATTCCAATGTGAAATGCTCATTCAAGTTGTGCAACTCACTATCCTAACTCAAGAGTGATTTTGGCATTAGGTCTTTGCATAGACTTAGCTTCTTGAAAATGGCTTGGGAGAGAATGTATTTATAGACTTTTGGAAGGGATTTTGATCCAAGGGTGGAGATTGATTGGAAAGATCAATGGTGGAGGATGGAGATGATATAGAGGGCCTAGATCTAATCTAGGAGAATGGATGGCTATGAATAAAAATGGTTCTTTTATTCATTTTGGGGAAGGGGAAATTATTAAATAAGTTATGGAGGGAAGATTAATTTTAAATAAAAGATTCATGGGGGGAAATGCAAATGAATTAAAAATTCATTTGGGGGGAAATAGAGGTATAGGCATGTGAAAAATGATTATTTATTGTGATGTGGGATTTGAGGTGGATTTATTCCCATTTATTTATTTGGAGAATGTGGGAGAGTGGGTTAAACTAAGTTTAACCATCCAAATGAGGGGTTTAGGGTTAATTAAACATTGATTTTATTCAATTAACCCTAGGGCTAGAATAAATGGGTTAAATTAATTAGTTAACATGATTTTAACTAATTGATTGAATTTAGTGGGAAAAGGGAAAAAATGATTTAGTAAATATTGCATATTTACTAAATTCATTTGGTTAGGTTCAAAACTATCGAATTAATGAAATTAATTCAATTGTCTAGGATAAGTTGATGAAAAATGGGGTAATGAAGGGATAATTAATTAAATAAAATTTAATTAATTGGTTTACAAGGGAAATTGACATGATTAAGGATATCAGGAGTCAGTTTGGTGGTCGAGACATTTTTAGGTGTCTACAGTACCCTCACGAGATACTTGAGTGGAAATGGGACACCATTTCCATGGATTTTATTGTTGGTCTACCTATGTCATCACATCGCCATGATGCCATCATGGTGACAGTTGACAAGTTGACCAAGGTGGCACATTTCTCACCTATACGCACAATGTACAATGCACCATCAGTGGTGAGAGTGTTTTCAGATCAGATTGTTAGACTTCATGGAGTACCTTGCCGCATCATTTCTGACAGAGACTCCATATTTACTTCATTATTTTGGAGAGCCTTACATCAGGCGTTGGGCACACAGCTCAACTTCAATTCAGCTTACCATCCAGAGACTGATAGATAGACAGAGAGAGTTAATCAGGTGTTGGAGGACATGCTTCATATGTATGTTATGGACTATTAGTCTAGATGGGAGGATTATCTATATCTAGTTGAGTTTGCTTACAATAATAGGCATCACAGCTCGTTGGGTATGCCTCCTTTCCAAGATTTATAAGGCAGACCATGCAGGACACCATTGAGTTAGGATCAGATAGAGGACAGGGTTGCCATTGGTCCAGAGATAGTTTAGGATATGGAGCAGTAGGTTACACTAATTAGACAGAGACTTCAAGAGGCACAGCATAGACAAAAGAAGTATGCTGATGCTAAGAGAACTGATCGGAGCTTCTCTGTGGGTGACAGGGTATTTTTGAGAGTGCAACCACACAAGAGTGCAATCCATTACGGAAAGGGCTCTAAGCTCGCACCTCAGTTTGTAGGACCTTTTGAGATCTTGGAGCGGATAGGACCTGTAGCCTATTGTCTAGCCTTTCCATCTAGCCTGTCGCGTATCCATGATGTTTTTTATGTTTTAGTTTTACATCATTACATCTCTGACTTATCTCACATATTGGATTGGAGTGCTCTTTAGGTAGAGGCAGATGGATAGCTGGCTTTGGAGCCAATTTACATATTGGCTCGTTGGACGCTGGGCCTTCAAGGTCGAGAGCTGGACCAAGTTGGGGTCTAGTGGGACATGTATGATGAGGTCACTATGACATGGGAGGATCCAGCGAGACTGAGGACTCTTTATCCTCACCTCTTTGACGACTTCTAGGAGGAAGTACAGTATTAGGGGGGAGGATGTGAGGCCTACATTTTTTATTCTGTTCATGTGACTATTTACCTTACTATTGCTGATACTTTTATATTTGTGGGACTGTTGATCCTAGATTTCTGAACTTTTAGACCCTATTATGTTAAAGGAAAACTAATTAGGTGATGATAGATAGATGCTTGTATTAAGAGAAAACAAGTTGGGTGATGTTAGATAGATGTTTATTTTATAGGAAAACTAATTGGGTGATGTTAGATAGATGTTTACATTACAGGAAAACTAATTGGGTGATGTTAGATAGAAAATTGTAATGTGATTTCTTTTATGCTTAAGAGGAGTTGTGATATCTTATGTGAGTGCAAGTTTTAAATTGCTTCGACTATGATATTAATATGTGGAATTGACTTTGCAATTGAGTGCATAGGTTTTGCTAACAAACCACAGATACTAGAGATCATCCCACACCTTATGTTGTAATCCTTTGTGAAGCTGATCTGGTTCCACGAGGAACCAAGATCAACTCTATGTTTGACGTAATGTTGTAATGTTAGTTTGCATGAGGTTGAATGGGTTAGGTCTACCCTATTTTAGATTGAATTATGATTTGTGTTGTAAGAATTGTTTTTGAATTTTATTTTTTAATTTTAAATTTTTGAGACCTTTTTTTTGTGTTTTAACTTGACCCAGGGTGTCCTAAATAGGTTAAAGTTGACCCTAGGTTATACCCCATGGGTCTAGGATCCCTTCTGACTTGGGTAACCCTTGGTTAACCTCTGTATAGTCACCTTAACTTCACACTAAAGTTAAGTGACGAATTTAGAGGCATGGGAGCGATAGGATGAGTGGTACCAACACTCAAGCCCATCCCTTTTCCATTCTCAAGGCTTGAGATGACTTCAAGATCCACCAATTGTGGAGGACTTGACTTCAAGTCTCCCTCACAATTGGTGAGAGTCTCCATGGAGTTGTGTGGTCCTTCATGAGAGGGAAGGAAGGGGAGACATGTGTCACCCTTCCCCTCTTTAACTCCTCTTTTCTCTCCCATGTGTTGGAGAGAGGACATGTGGTAAGGGGTAAGGAAGACTTTGGGGATGGTTGAGTGACATGTGTCAACACCCATCCCTTGGGACACAATAGTAGTGGAGAGGAAGAGTGATGAGGTGACAAGTGTCACCTCCCCATTCCTCTAAACTCATGGATGGGGCTTATTATAATCCCACTTGGGATAGGGAGAAAGGTTGTTGAATTTTTAAGAATTTTAAATTATTGGATATTGTTTTTGGAGAAAAAGGATAGAGGGAGTTTGGTGGCTTAGGTTGGAGGAGACTTTAGAGGATCTCTACATCAACTTCTTCCATTATTAGGGCTTTAAAGGCTGGTTTTTAAGGCTAAGGCCTTCCCCTTGTAATTTAAATTTTTGCTTGCATGATGGATGTGTGAGAAGTAATGTTGCTTGTGTGTATTTTATTATTGTGGGGAATTTTTATTAGGGTGTTGAAAGAGCTTCTCCCACTTGGGAGAAATGCTCATCAAGTGTGGGGTAGGGGAGGAGTGATCCTCCTCGAGTTCATTGCCTTATTTTGGGATGTTGGAAGCCCTGAGGGCATTTGTGTAATTTTGAGTAAATTTGTCACATGGCTTGAGAGCCAAAATATGAACTCCTTTGGAAATTTTGTTATCAAGTTGGCTTGAGGCCATGAGAAATTTGTGTTGAAATATTTTGAAGGGTGGCACTCTAGAGTTGAGTGTGTCCACTCTCGTACCCCTTTTTAAATTCACTTTAGTTGAGTTTGCATTTGTGTAAATATCCATGGGTGTATTTTGTGTTTTGGGATGTTGTTTTGTATTGTTGTGAAGTGGATTTGGAATACCCTAGGTGTGTGGATGATCTCCCTAGCTTGGGGGTGACCCTCTTGTGGGTCTATGGTAGGGAGGAGAGAAGAATGTATAGTGTTTTCTTCCCTTGTGTGATATGCAGGTTTCTTGGAGCATAATGTAAAGTTGGAGAAGTTTTCTTGTCTTGGGAAAATATTTTATTTTCCTTTACTCTTAAGGCTCTATAGAAGAGCTTGGTCTTATTAATATCTTCATCCTTGTTGATTTTCAAGAGGAGAACTTCTCTCTCTTGTTGTAAAATTTGGACTCCTTGAGTTGTGAGAAAATCCTCTTCAATGTATTGAGAGTTTAAATTATAGTTTGTTATTTAAATTTTACCATTTGTGAAATGATGGAGGAGGTAAATTTGTTTTTTTTTTTAAAGGATATTACTTTTTGTATAATACCTAATACCTCTATTAGCAAAGTGGTGAATTAGTTGTTATGGAAATGAAAGAAAGTTTGTTAGAATCCATTGCATTGTATGGCATATTGAATGGGAAATCTTGTAAAGTTATGAAGTTGTAATTGTAACAACAAGAAAATTTAAATTTGTTATTTGAAAGAAATGTAAGTAAGTTGTAGTTAAACATTAGAGTTGTCCTCTTCATTTTAATTGCAAATATATTTGATTTCTTCCTTTTCTTTTTAAGAGTTTCTTAACTCTTAGAAAATTGAGAAAAACAAAATTATTGTTATATATAATCTGGTGTATTTGTTTTAAAAATAGAAATTCCTATAAATGTTAGAAGGAGAATTATTATTGAAATTATATATATTTAATTTGTATGTTTTGAAGAAATTGCAGAATTGAAATTTTTGCATGTATTTAAATTTATTGATCCCATAATTCTGTCCAAAAAAAATAAATTGTTTGTCATATACTCATTATATATATAGTTGTGGATTTGAATATATTAAAACTCTATGTTTACTATGTTTTGTAGTAGAATTGAGAATATATATATATATATATATATATATATATATATATATATATATATATATATTTCTTTAATACTGAAGAAACTTGCATTAAAATAAACTTTTTTTTTTAATTGCCATGTTAAAGGGACTGTATTTTTTTACAATCACCGAACAAAAAAAATAGAGGAATAATTTTTTTTTTTAAATTTACAAAGTATGGTGGGGGATTCAAACCCCCACCGCTGTTAATATAAAGGGTGTGGGGAGGGGGTAGATCCCCCACCCACACCCCACTCAGTGGGATGTGGGTGGGGGCTCCACCCCCTCCCCACACCCCCGTAACCCCTGAAGCCCTGCAGGCTACCTCCTCCCGTGGCCATTGCTATAGTCTCCCTCCGCCCGTACCCTCTGCGGCCTCCCTCCGCCATAACCTCCCTCACACCTTCACCCTACCACCTTCCCTCTGTGTGGCCTCCCATCTGCCACTCCCCTTCTCCATGATCTCCACTGCGGCCCTTCACACAAAGCTGACCTCCTCTATGCGCTGTCGCTGCCCTTGCCTCCATTGAACCCTGCAACACCAATCAAAACAAGAAAAGAAAAAAAAAGAGTTAGGGCTCAGCCAATGAGTTAGGGCATAAAGATTTTAAGGCTTCAGTCCTATTTAAAATAAAATAAAATGTATAGGTTTGAAAAAGAAAACCTAATTTGAAATTCAATAGAAAACCAATATATATATATATATATATATATAATTTATTATAATTTTGAAAAAGGGACCATTTTAAAAAAAGGGAATATGGGGTTTTCAATTATTGACAAAAAATATATATACATAGCAAACATTTAGTAAGAATATATATTAATTCTAAAATATAGGAAAATGTGTTTAACAATTTTCACAATTAAAATACCAAGAAAACGAAAAGAAAAATATACTTATATTTTTAATAAAAGAAAACTTAGAAATATAAATGCAAATAAGCATATGTATATATCTATATATATGTATATATATATATATATGCTTATTTGCATTTATATATATGTATATCTTTATAAATGCAATTAAGCCATCATATGTATTTCATATGTGGCCACTGTAAACTTGACTTGTAGATTGAGAAAACATCCAATTGAGAAAAAGGAGAGAAAAAGAGAACGATAGATAAAAGTGAAAACAAAGAGGAGAAAATGTGTGGCATTTCTGAAATAGGCTAAGAGAACTAAGTAAGATTTAACTCTTTGTTAATCCTGATTAGGGACAAATTAATTATCAAAATTAATTCAAATGTTGAGATTAAACCAGAGTGGAAACCTAGGGGACTTCTTCAAGTGAAGTTAGTAAGTCCTATTTAAGTGATCTGGTTTACCAAGAAATTAGGAATAATGTAAAGGATGGAGTGATAACTCTGATTGATATAGAACTGATCTTGTTTACCAAGAAATTAGGAATAATATAAAGGATGCAGTGATAACTCTGATTGATAGAGAATGTGAAAGAGAGCAAATTAAATTAAATTTCAGAGAAATGATAGGAGAAGAAATGAACAAGCTTTGTTGAAAATGCTAAATTTAGAAGGAGGAGAAATTAATATTAAATTTTAGATAAACGGTAGGAGAACAAATGAATAGGCTTTGTTGAAAATGCTCAATTTAGAAGGAGAAATTAATATTAAATTTCAAAAAATGTGAAGGAGAACAGATGATCGTGCTTTGTTGAAAAATGATCAATCAACTTAATCAACTATTGTACTAATATAATTAGTGAGATTAACCTAAGTCAGGAAACCACATGATCAAGATTAATGTTAGTGTAATAAATCCCACTCACGCTCGTGAGGCGTTATGCTGCCAAATTTTTTTGGAATTTAGGGTTTAGGAGCTTAGTAAGTTTAACCCTTGTAGCAACGTTAACTGCGTCATGATGACTCCTTATTGGCCTTCTTGCATTTCAGTGTGCGCACGTGTATGTAATACCCCACTGACAACTGTATTGTTTATGCCTTAAACGTATGCCACCAAGCACGCTTAAGCATGCGAGGGGGATTCTAGGGAAGCGTGGTAAAATTTTTGATATTTCGTATCATGACCACATGACGCATGTGGACATGACATGTGTGATGCGTGTTGTGACCACATGGGAAATGTGGGCATGACACTTCGTGGAGGCATCTTGATCTACGTAGAAAACCCACAACCTCAGGTCCTGGTACAAATTGTCTCACGGTTGGTGATTTGTCTACACACTCAAGAAGCCTTACTCTGATACTGCTTGATGAAAGAGGTAAATCATATAATACACAAAAATAGAAATTGCACACAGAAAATAGAACTTTCTTTATTGATTTAGGCAGCTTATTACATTACAGAAGCTCAAATACAATAAGAGGAATCAACTCTCCATATGCTGCAAGACATTACAGCTTCCTATCACAAGACTCTAGAATCATCAGCCTTTTGTAACCCCAAATCAACTAGGGTTTCTATTTTCCCACCTATTCTTGACTCTACACTTTCCTCCTTAACTCTACTATTACGCAGGGTTCCCAAAAATGGTTATTAATAGCCTTTTTTGGCAGCCAACTACCTAATTTTGAAATTTCCATCTCCCTCCAAAAATAGGTCAACTTCCGGGAGCCATAACTTTTGATCTGGGTGTCTGATTGATGAACTGTTTTATGCGTTAGAAATCTCGCAGAGTGCTCTATGTGCTAAAAACTCGCTCTATTAGTTCTGACTATTTTTGGGCCCATACGAAGCCGTTTAGTGCCTCAAACCTGAGTTTGAATAATTTTCAGGCATTTTTTGGGAAACAGAAACTTTAATATCTTTCAGTTCGCAAATGATCTTTACGTGATTCCTTCGCCAAAGGTCTTATTTTTCAGTTATGAAACTTCATGTAAATTTTCACTTCAATATGTGCCCAATTGCAAACTTTCTAAAAATAGCAGGTTGCTATTTTTAGCAGTTTAGAAAAACTGAAAGTTCTACATCATTATTCAAGCGATTATGGAACCAGAATCACAAATTTTGAAAAGAAATAGAAAGAACATCAACAATTTTGAAACACATATTTTTTTGGGTGATGCAAGATTTCCCTTACACCACTGGAGACTCCTGCTTCAGACACCCAAGGTAATTTGAGAAGTGACCCTGTCACGTCTCAGGTGTTTGTGTGAGGAAAACCCAAATGGTCAACCTCATCCTTACACAACCAAGAAGAATCTTCAATAGGAATTCCCTTCCATTTCACCAGTATTCTTCATATTGTCTGTTTCGAGTACTTCCCGCACGGCTATCCAATATCTCTTCTATCTCTTCTATTGAAGTAGATGGTAGAATACTCCACTATTATTTTGTTGGTCCATCCTCTTTTCCACCTTCATGATATTCTGATAAATCAGCAATGTTGAAAATAGGGGAAATGTTGATCTCACTTGACAGCTCTAACTCATATGCATTTCCTGAATCATGTTTCTTCAAAATTCTGCATGGTCCAAATTTCTTTATTTTCAGCTTATTGTATGTTCCAATTGGGAACCTTTCTTTTCTTAAGTGAACCATGACTTCATCTCCTACCTGGAATTCGTTATATCTCCTCTTTTGATCTTCCTTAGCCTTGTACTGAACATTCATCTTATTAATGTGCTTTTTCACCTCTTCATACAAATTCTTCATGTGTTCTGCAAAGTCTTTAGTCTTGGCACTTGTCTTTTCTTTTTTGTCTAGATTTTTTAACTCTGAATCATTTCTTGGACTATTCCCATATATAATCTGGAATGGTGATTTACCAGTACTCCTTGGGCTTATCTCCTACTAAACATTGTAGTAGGTTACCCAAACTCCTATTCACCACTTCGGTCTGTCCATCAGTCTGTGGATGGTGTGTAGAACTAAACTTTAAATCTATCTTCAACTTCTTCCATAATGTCCTCGAAAAACAACCAACAAACATGGTATCATGATTTGAAACTATGCTCTTTGGTAGACCATGTAGTCTCACCACTTCCCTGAAATAACTCTGCAATATGAACAGCATCATTAGTCTTCTTACAAGGAATAAAATGTGCCATCTTTAAGAATTTGTCCACCACCACAAAAATGGAATCATTCCCTCTCTATGTCCTTGGTAAACTAAGAACAAAATCCATACTGATATCATCCCATGGCTTCTCTAGTACAGGCAATGGCTGATATAGCCCTGTATTTTGACTTATTTCTTTTGCCATCTGACACACTCTGAAACTTTGCAAAAATTTCCTCACGTCCTACTGCAACTATGGCCAATAATAATTTTCACCAATAATAGCAATGGTCTTATCTCAACCAAAGTGTCTAGTCAATCCTCCACTATGCTTCTCCTTAATTAGGTTCTCTCTCATGGAAATCCTTGGAATGCACAACTAGCTTCCTCTAAACAACATGCCATCTTGGATTATGAAATCCAACCATTTTGTCCTGTCTAAAGTAACAGGTTCCAAACAAGCTTTCTAGGCCTCTACAAAATCTAGATCTTCAGGATAAAAACTTTTGAGCTCATCGAACCCAACAACCTCTATCTTCATTTATGTCAGCAAATTTTTCCTTCTGCTCAAGGCATCTACAACTCTGTTGGACTTCCCAATCCTGTGCTTCAAAACAAAAGTATAACTCTATAAAAACTCAACCCATTTTAAGTACCTCTGGTTCAATTTTCCTTGACTATTAAGATACTACAAAGCCTGATGGTCAGTATATAAAACAAACTCCTTTGGCAACAAATAATGTCTCCATTTCTTCAAAGCCTAAACTATTGCATAAAACTCTTGATCATAAATAGAATACTTTTTCTTGGCATCATTAAGCTTCTCACTAAAATAGGCAATGGGCTTACCTTCTTGGCTCAAAACATCTCCTATAGCACTACCACTAGCATCATAATCTACCAGAAGCACCTTATTGAAATCTGGAAGTGCAAAAATAGGTTGATCTATGACTTTCTACTTCAAAGTATCAAAGCTTTTATCTGCTCCTTTAGTCCATCTAAACTCTTTTATATCCCCTCTCATTATCTCAGTTAGGGGTGCACAAATGCTACTAAAATTCCTGATAAACTTTCTATAAAAACTTGCCAAATCATGAAAAGATCTTACCTTAGAAGCACTCCTTTTCATAGGCCATTCAATGATAGCCCTCACCTTCTCTGGGTCCATCTTAAGACCTTCCTCTGAGACAACAAATCTCAAGTACACCAACTCCTTCTTTGCAAAACTACATTTCTTTAGATTGATCAACAACTTCTCCTCCCTTAGCTTCTCTAAAACTCTTCTGATATGCATCAAATGCTCATCCCAAGTCTTACTAAAAATTAAAATGTTATCTAAATAAATAAAAAAAAAAACTTCCCAAAAATTCTTTTAGTACCTCATTCATGAGCCGCATGAATGTGCTCAATGCATTGGTTAGCCCAAATGTCATGACTAACCAATCATACAAACCTTCCTTTGTCTTGAAAGATGTCTTCCATTTGTCTCCTTCTCTGATACGGATCTAGTGATACCCACTCTTCAAATCAATTTTTGTGAAGTACTTGGCTCCACTCAAACAGTCCATTATGTTATCCATTCTTGGCAATGGAAACCTGCACTTGATCATGATCTTGTTGATGGCTTAGGAATTCTTACACATCCTCCACTCTTCATATTTCTTTGGTGCTAGTACTACAGGTACTGCACATGGACTTAGGCTCTCTCTTATCGGCCCCTTCCTTAACAGCTCTTGAACTTGTCTATTTAGCTCTTCACTCTCTGCAAGGGTCATTCTATGGGCTTCCTTATTTAGAAAATTAGCTCTCGGTATCAAGTCCATTTGATGACTTATCTTCCTCACCAGTGGTAAACCTTCAGGTACATTATGAGAGACAATGTCTTGAAATTCTTCCAACATATCTGAAACTTCTGCTGGTACATCTTCACATTTCTCTTGATTGATCTTAGGAATCAATGCAAAGCAATGATACTCATGCTTCATACCTTCAAAAAATTTTCTACTATCTACCAAGCAAATTCTGGTAGTACTACATACCTTTTCTTCCACCTCCTTCAAAGGCTTCAACTTATGACAAACTCCATCCTTTGTTAGGGAATACGTGTTTGCATAGCCATCATGGACAGCGCTCCTATCATACTGCCACAGCCTCCCCAACAGCATATGACATGCATCCATTGGTATGATATCACACAGCACCTCATCATTGTACTCTCCAATATTGAACTTCACTAAATATTGTTCATTGACCAAAGCTCTATGGTCCTTCTACAACCATACAATCCGATATGGATGTGGATGCTTTCTTTTTGTCAACTTCAACTTGTCAACCATCTCCTCTGAAACAAGATTATCAGTGCTCCCACTATCAATAATAATATCACAACACTTACCTTCACATTTGTACCTTGTGTAGAATAAACTCTTCCTCTCATTGGGTTCTTTCTCCTCATTCAACAAAGTTCTTCTGACAACTAGGGTTTCTCCTCTTTCAGCATCTTCAGAGCACTCAGATTGAGCATCTTCATCTACATGTGCAACTCATGCATTACCTTCAGGTCTTTTATTTGTCATTCCTTGATATTGTAGATGCTCGTATGCTCGATGCCCTTCTTCTCCACATTGGAAATAGGTTCTGCTGAAAACTCCTCTTCTAGGTCCTTGCCCAGGTCTGCCTCTTCCTCTTCCTCTTTGCACACCATTGTTCTAGTCATGAGGGTGTAGGCATTATCCCCTCTCTAATTTTGACTAGTGTCAGCTTCTTCACATTTCATTTGATCTTCATTATGGCCTCCATAGGGTCTTCCACCAGTCCTTCCACCTTGACCTCTTCCCCTTTGCTTGCTATCAAATATTTTATTCAGCTTCTCTTCCACCTTTAGGGAAAAGTAGTACGCATCTTCTATGGTGATCATTCTAACCAAGTTCAACTCCTCTTAAATACTTGGCCTCAACCCATTAATGTAATAGGCTACCTTCTCCTTGTTGGTCTCTACTTGGCCTGTCCTAATAGTAATTTTATAAAACTCTTTTGTATACTCCTTAACAGACTTGTTACCTTGCTTCAGTCCTTGTAGCTTCTTCAACAACTCCATCTCATAGTCCACAGGAATCAAATGCTTCTTTAGTTTCTCCACCATCCAATCCCATCTGGTAATATTTCCTTTTCCTCTTTTATTCCTCTCTAACTTGACCTCCTTCCACCAAATACTAGCATGGCCCTTCAACTTTATTTTTACAAACTTGACCTGATCTGGGTCTTCTACATCTTCATACTCGAAATACTCCTCCATGTCATTGATCTAATCAATAAGTTGATCTGTATTCAAATCTCTAGAATATGTAGAAACTTTGATCCTAGGCCTCTTTCTGATCTTCGAAATGGCCCTCAACAACCTAACTTCTATAGGATCTCCTACAGCTTCTTGTTCCTCCTCAGATAGCTTTTCTTTAGCTTCATCTTCGCTTTCTTCTCTCATTCTCAAATTAAACCCTTTTCGCAGCTCCTCTTGCAATGCATTGATTTGCCTTTGTCGGGCTCTAAAATCCTCTTTCATCAAAGTATTCCTCCCAATACAGTTTCTTCATATGAGGTTTTATGACATTTTTCCTACCAAAACCCTAGTTAACCTAGTTAACAGAGCAGTTTTAGAAAAAATATGATATCTTCCTCTAGGAATTGAGTTAAGACCTCAGATCAGATGCATTTGAAAGGTAACTCAATCCTATTTCCAACCATATATGGATTTCCCCTTTATCTATCTATACAAATCCATACTAAACACTGCAACAGAACTATTGCAGGGAAAATCTAAAAATTACAATCTATAAAACACTCATATCTCCCTCAATATTGCACCAAATTTGATAAGGCTTGAACCAAAATGAATCTTATTCATCCTACTTCAATATCACATTAATATTGTATAGGTTCCAAGCCATACATGGCCATACAAGGCCTAGAATCAGAGAAAAAATAGTTAGAACTGCAGAATAAGGGCTTAAAATCACAAGTTTTAAATCCAATTCACATCTATTCATCTTGGTTCAAGTTTTACATGCTTTAATAGGTGTATACATACACAATATTGACCTCCACATCAATTTAACTAATTAACTACCCTCTTTTAATACAATGACTCTCCATACCCCCTAATCTTGCCTTGACAACTTTACAACTTTTGACATTTTTCAATGTTGACAACTTTATACAAAATCTCCATCCTAGACCATCTTTAACATGACAAAATGGACTAATTATGACCATTTACAACCTCTCAAACCTTTCCTTGGCCATTTTGACCCTTTGACCAACCTTGACCATATTAGGACCTTTTAGATCTCTTGGCACAAAAATGGCTTTCCAAGCTTTACAAATGAGTTTTTTTTATACTGATAGACTTTATGACATTACAAATCATGTATGAACATTAAAAATAAGCAAAAATGCACTTTGACCTCATAAGATGTCTTTATACTTGGGTGCCCGTACACCACCAACACCCTAATTTTAAAATTTGTATCTCCCTCCAAAAATAGGTCAACTTCTGGGAGCCATAACTTTTGATCCCAGTGTCTAATTGAAGAACTGTTTTATGCGTAGGAAAGCTTGCAGAGTATTCTATGAGATAAGAACCTGCTCTACTAATTATGGCTATTTCTGGGCCCGTACGGGGCTATTTAGTGCCTTAAACCTAAGTTTGAATAATTTTCAGGCATTTTTTAGGAAACATAAACTTTAATATCTTTCAGCTCGCAAATGATATTTGCATGATTCCTTTGCCAAAGGTCTTATTTTTCAGTTATGAAGCTTCCTATAAATTTTCACTTCAATCCGTGCCCAATTGCAAACTTTCTAAACATAGCAGGTTGCTATTTTTAGCAGTTTGAAAAAATTGCAAGTTCTACATCATTATTCAAGTGATTATGGAACCAGAACCACAAATTTTGAAAAGAAATGGAAAGAAAATCAACAATTTTGAAACACATCTTTTTTTAGGTGATGCAAGATTACCCTTACGCCATTGGATGCTCCTGCATCAATTACAATTCAATGCTTCTTGCAAGTTTTCAACAATTGTTTGTTTTAATGAACCTGGTGACTTTTTCCTATTATCAACCCCTAACAACTCCAAAATAGGGGTCATTTATTTTCATCTAAATAACTTTGCAACTAACTGTGCTCTTCCAATTAGAGATTTTTCTTCAAAAAATTTATCCCATATTCTTTTAGATTGTAATTTTACTGTGCTTTCAGGTAACATATCTTTAGATGAAATATTATTGAAAAGAGAATCATTATCCATCTCCATCAGATTTTCCATACCATAGAAAAAATTTCTATTACTAGGTTCAGTTGTTCTTGTACATGTACATCACCTTGGTCATCAATATTTTCCATGGGTTGTTCTTCAATAAATGTTCCTTCACCCACTTTTCTCTTCCTCTGTTTTGTTCAATCATACTTCCTCGATCTAGACCTTGGATTCCCCATCACAAATTACACTCAAATTTGAATTCACCTGCATACAAATGTACACACATGTGCTTTCAATGAATGTTTAATTAATATTGCATAAATAGAACACAAAATTATAAATTGTTCATTTGTTAAAGCCAAAGTAAAAAAAAACATTCAAATTACAAACATATCATGAGAAAATTTGGTATCATGAGCATATTTGGTATATCATGATGCCTCTAATTTAAATATATTGTAATAAAAGACTTATATGATGTGAAAGAGAGAAAACATGATATATCTCCTATGAAAAGGTATATAGCAATGAAAGGATAAGATTATAAAGGTGAAGACATATGATTCCTTAAATGCAAAGATGTGACAAATAAAATCACACTATGTAATTGATTTCATTTGTTAAATACTAATGTAATTGATTGCATTAGTTAAATACTAATTTGTAACAAGGGATGGAACCCACACATGAGAAATAAATGAAAAGTTGAGAAGAGAAGAGGTCCAAGAGAAAACATGATTGTGCACATGCATAAAGCTAGTTTTCCCTAGATGGGTAGGATAGTATATATAATGATTTACTCATGAGGGGACAAAGGCATGATGCCTCTAATTTAAATATATCATAATAAAAGACTTATATGATGTGAAAGAGAGAAAACATGATTTGAAATAAACCTTCTTTTGTTGAAATAAGTCGTCTTTTGTCGAAATAAGCCTTCTTTTGTCGAAATAAGCCTTCCTTTGCCAAAATTTTCCTTCTTTTGTATTTAATCAAATTTTCTTGAGTTGAAATTTTTTTAATGAAAATAATATATATATATATATATTGATTATTTTCAACCGATAAGTTATCGGCTGACTACGTATCAGTCGATAACTTATCGATTGATTATGTTACACTTAAACCCTTGTCAGCCATAACCTGTTCAGCTGAGTATGTCTAGTTGGATACCTACTTAGTAGCCAACTCACCTTTTTTTCACAAATTTATGAAACATTGAACTTTAACAGGGTATTTCTCTTATCAAAATGAATTTTCTGCAACAAAGAAAAATACCTTTTTGTAGAGCTCAGAGTGATGAATCCAAATATGTAATTTTTTTCATATTTTGATTAGTTCTAATATATTTTATTTTTTAAATCATGCAAGTAGGTTGTTAAAGTTAAAAAAGAGGCTAATTAGAAATTTTAAAAAAAGAGTAAAACATATTAATTTTTTTTTAAAAAGTATATGGTGCACTAGATGAGAGAGTCCTCTTCAAAAGGGTATAATTTGTTTTTTGAAAATAATTAAAAAAATAGACAATAGTTGACATCCCATGAAAACTATGAAATTCTAACAAATTTAACTTTAAAACATTATTACGAGAAAAATATACATCAGTTTTTTTTTTCCATGCACTAGATATTGATGTTACCTATTTGGAAAAAAAATTAGGGAGAAATGAAGTTTTTTTAAATTTGTTTCTTGACGTCCTATGAATGTCACTTTTTCCTGAAATTTTCAACATTCCAAAATTTGTTCTTAAATTGATTAAAAAAAAATGAAAACAATTTTTGAAAATTTTGAAAAATTAGAGGAATAAACTTCATCAAAAGTTCTACATTTCATTAGTTTATATTATTTTAAAATTTAAAACATAAAGACCACTTTTATGTGGTCGAAGTTCAGAATTTTTTTGTTGTTGGTTGATTCCTTTATAAAGTGTGACATAGGTTTGTGCTTTTACCCTATGGTCTTCTTTTCTAATCTCCTCCACATAGGATTCTTCAATGTCCCTTCTTAGTGGGATATGTACTACTTTATTGTCATTAGCAAAGGAAATTTCCTCCTTTCTAGAATCCACAATTCTATTGGTGTTTATGAACCACTTGAGACTACTAGTACATTGAAAGAGTCGAAAGTTTCCTTCATTGCTACTATTTCAAAATCTATTATTTGCTTCACTCCCATTATGTTGACTTCTACCTTTCGCTGAGTTCCTAGTGTACCCATAGTTGATCCATCCGCCAAGCTGATTTTATATGG
Source organism: Cunninghamia lanceolata (assembly GCA_027924645.1). Classification (NCBI taxonomy): domain Eukaryota; kingdom Viridiplantae; phylum Streptophyta; class Pinopsida; order Cupressales; family Cupressaceae; genus Cunninghamia; species Cunninghamia lanceolata. Next base: position 11,583,099 of record BSBN01000377.1, read on the forward strand.
GGTTTCTTCTAATCTTTGTCTTCCTAGCTATTCCCAAATCCTTCTTGGTAGCATGTTGACTTCTACACCAAGGTCTACCATAACATGTTTGATCTTGTGGTTTATGTGAGCATTTATCATCAATGGTCTAGTTTTCCATTGATGGTCTATCTGTACCATCTTTCTTATTTGCAGTTTAAGGTTTTGGTCCTTATTCTAATATTTATAGAACTATTTTAGTTTGTCTACCAGATTGTGTTGTTTTGTTACTTATATTAGTCGTTTTAATGCCATGACTTCTTCTTCAAAAATAATTTTGTTTTTTGTTGTTGTTTGTGTTGTTATTTAGATATTACTTATTTTGATTGTTCTAGAAATTTTTTATCTTGATTTTTGTTGGGGAAGAAGTCATCTTCTTCCTCTTCTTCTTCCTCACTATCAATGTTTTCTATTCTTGCGGTGTTGGTCCCTTATCTTATCACTACCACAACTTTCATTTTATCTTTATTTTTCTTTTGTTTTATCTATTTAGATTTTAACTTTTTATGGTAGTAGTCATTATCTAATGTTTCATTGTGTGAAGTGTCAGACTCATATTTACTTTCATGTTGGCATCTCCTAGCTACCTTTAGTACATCCTTTGGTATTTTTCTTATTATGAACTCCGCTTTTTGTGGGTTGAACCATTGTAGTTCATCAAGTTTAGATTGAGTAAGTGTATTTTTGAAATAATGTTGTGGTTTATTGCAAGTGAATAAATCATGCTCTACATTTCCATAGAATGCACATTGTTTCTTTCTATCTCCCCAACATTTGTTTTCAAAGTGCCCTTATTTACCATATTTATAGAAACTTGTGTCCTCTCTCCTTCTCCTACCTTTACCATGACCATTACCTCCTCTATAACCATTATATTGTCCCCTCTCATCATTATTCTAATTATTAATGTATGGCATTTGATTAGGGTTTCTATTTTGTAATGTATTTACATTCATTTGGTTTAGCCAATTAGGATCTATGTATCTGTGATTTTGGTCATAAAGGGGTATCTCATCCAATCCATTTACATATTCTATGTCTTGGTTAACTGTTCTCATTAAATAGAAAAGAGAGATCTAGTCTAGGAAGTTAAACTAGGTCAAAACCCTCTTCCATAAACATTAGGACACAAACCAAGCTTGGCTTCTACCCATGAAGGAAAGCCAAACTATAGGGGTTCTACCGTTTTGTTGTATAGAGAAAATTCAACTAAATTCAACCAAGATCAAGTAAGAAAACTATGTTGAATGTCAGAAATACTAAGAGGGGGGTGAATCAGTGTTCTACAAATCTTTTGATGCCCTTTAACTTTCAACCATTTTCCAAAATTAATTAAACAGAAGCACAACATGCATATGAATAGCAACAACAAAAACATGACACATAGACACCAAGATTTTTACGTGGAAAACTCAAAATGGGCAAAACCAAAAAGATGATTAGCTCTCAAATATATATTGCAATCTTTACAAATAATGATGTTCAGGCTTGGTCACTCCATGAGCCTGAAACATATTGGCTCACTGCCATGAAGTACAACTAAGTTTAGCAGGCTCATTGCCTCAACCCTAAACCTAGAAAGATTACAATAAGGGTTGTTAAACCCTAATGGAGGCTCACTTCCATGATGAAGAAAGGTCACTTTCAAAAGCAAATTGCAAATGAAAATTGAATACTGCAAAAGGCATCTATCACTATGCCAGGATGTAGTCATCTATCAACTAAATTCTAAATCCCAAGTCTTAATCGCTGTTGATCTTTTAACCCTGCTCTACTACTTGCATGCTCACATCACACACCACACACACACCTCACAACTGAAACCCATTGCCTTGACATATCCACATCATGATTTGATCCACAATCAAGTTAGCATCCAAGAGATAAAACATGTACATAGAAAGATGTGGCTTGTCGACTAAATCCAATGCACTGTATATTATGCAGACCCAAAAAAATTTCCCAAACATGTTCATATAGGTTGGATCTAATCTTTCAATCACTTATATAGATCCTTCAAACATTATCTCTTCTCTGCACAATGATTTATCATACTAGTCAGCCTATTCCTCAAGAGAATGCATAACAAGTTCATCTGTTGACTTACAACTTTTATTGTGGATCTTTAAAGCACCTACAAAAACATATTAACAACTCTTCACACATTCCCAAACTGACCCTCAGAACCACAAGGCATGATGTCATCTTGCAGAGAAATGTGGACCATCAGAAGTCAGACTCTGTCTTTGTCAAACACTATGCTGATACTTAGTAGCTTGCAACTATATTTCCAGCGGACATCAGATTTCCCAACTCTAGAATTAGACACTTCATATAATTGTTTACAACACCTCAAAACATCATAACAAAATGCTCACCTACGGAGGAATGCAGAGCACTGCACTATACCTTGTTCATTATTCCTTCAATACCTTTGCTTATCTAGACTTAGATATTTCTTCAAGGTGACTTCTAGAGTTGTGTCTCCCTATCATACTGAAGAGATATTTGAGCCTTGTTGCCATCTGTAGTTAGGGTAAAATTGCAAATCAAGGCAAATGATTAAACAGCAATGATAAAAACCCTAGCAATGCACAATGAAGCACAAGACAACATGAAAATCAAAATAATGAATCTAAATGCAAACCGATCTCCACGCTATGCTTGATTTATCTCCAATTCTCTTCTCCACCTTGCATGAGCATGCAAGATTTTGAAGGATTATTGTTAGAAGAATGTTGGGTGCTCACTTCTGCAGCATAACATTAAGATGAAGATACTAGAATGAATGATAGATGAAGGATGCAAAGGATCTAATGATATTTCAACAGCATGTGGATACTTGAGGATCAATGCATGCTAACGGCTTATGAGGGGGTTGCTTTATAGGAAAGGCTTAATTCAAATGGATGGCTAGGATCAATTAGGGCTTTAGATGAAATGGATGGATAAGATTAAGTTAGGTTTCCTTGCACATCAAGAAATTGTAGTCATGTGACATGTGGCAAGGGAAGATAAAGCTTAAGTGTGCTTGTGTAGATAAATACTAAAATTAGGTCCCAATAGTTGTGCATGTGAAAGATAAAAGTTGTAACACATGATTGACTGGACAAGTGTTGGAATGTGATGAAAGATGAGGACTTAATTCAGATAAAATATTTGAATTAGTTGTGATATGAGTTGGAAATTAATTAAATAAATAAAATTTATTTAATTAATTGGATAGATGAATAGGATGGGATAAGATATGATGTGGAAATTAATTAAATAAATAAAATTTATTTAATTAATTGGGATGGGGATGAGATTATGCATGTAAAATTAATTAAATAAATTAAATTTATTTAATTAACTGGCTAATGGATAAGTGGGATTAAGAATGGGATTAGGACAAAATGCTACATGATGTCTAAGATAATGTATTTGACTAGGTGTTGCAGGACATGGACAAAGCTGGGACAAATTTGGGTGTCTACATTTTACCCCTCTTTGAGATGATGTTCGAGATGATAAGCTTTATGTTGAGTAACATCATTTCAAAGAAGCTATGGTATGGATAGAGGAAAATGGATAGGATGAAGGAAAGATAGGATGATGATTGATGAAGGATAATGGGATGATGATGCCCCCTCGAGAGGATAGGTGGGTTGGACAAATACAGGTATGCTCTCGAAAAGAAATGGCTTGGCTACAAAAAGAAAGATAAGGGGATAGATAGAAGAAATGATGATGCGTTATACTGCAATGAAGGTGAGCAACCATGATGTTTGATATAGCACTAGACGTTATGCACCAAGGTATAAGGATCTAGGGTGATGTTGTGTCTTGCGCCCTAGCGTAATACAACCTTGTCTAATGTATGAGGAAGTAAACTTAGAGCATTAAAGTCCTAATGCATAAAAGGTATGATATGACCTTAGATGCAAAGGATAGTGCAAAAAGCTATTCCAATATACACAATATATGAATATTAGCTGGAATGATTACCAATTTGATACAAATGCAAGATAAAATGATAACACACACAAGCAAGCAAGCAAGCATGTACAAATGATTCAAAAACAAATAAGGTATTGCCCCTATCAAGCTGTAAACCAATGATTAATTGTTGATTGTTGATAGTTGAGAGTGTTGTCATTGCAGGGAAAGCTATATCCCTAGATCAACACAAGGTTGTTTGCTGAGTTGGTTGGCTAGTTGGCTGATTGATTTATTTGGCTTACAACAAGGCTAGGATCAAGACCATTGATTGCAATTGGATAACTTGGCTTGATTGATTAACTTGATTGGTATGGATTAAGGATGGGCTTACACTTGGATCATTGCTTGGAATGATGTGAAGATGATGAAATGATGGATGAAGATTGATTTGATGAAGGATGGATAATTTGTGGTGGATTGAGCTGCTTTTGATTTGCTGAAGTGATTGGATTTGTTTTGATGGCTAGCTTAATGTGCTTTGGTGTTGATGTTGATGATTGATAGGATTTGTTTTGATAGTTGGCTTGATGTGCTTTGGTTGTGATGTTTACTATTGCTGGGTTGATTGTTTTGATGATTGGATTGTTTTGAATGATGATAGTGATCGATAAAGATTAGAGTGTCCACTCAATCTAAGCATAAGCAAGTGTTCTCAGTATGCTCAAAGGATGGAAAACAAACAAGGTATTTCCCTTGTCAAGTCATAAACCAATGATTGATTGTTTGAGTGATGATGATAGTGTTGTCATTGCGGGGAAAGATATATCCCTAGATCAACACAAGGATGTGGGAATGCTATATCCCATTGATGATGATTGATTGAAATGGATGAATGAATGTTATTGATAGGAAGAATTGATGATGATGATGATTTGATTTTGATTGAATGTTGATGGAGTGGATTGTTTTGGATTGATGATGATTGGTTTTATTACTTGGATTTTTCATTGGATATTTAATTTTTTTTTGGATTTTTGAGAATATTTGATTTTTTTGGATTTTTGAGAATATTTTAATTTTTTTGTGTTTTTGAATGTTTTTGGGATGTCAATGGATTTACAATTTTGGGTAGCCTTTGTGCTAGATACCAATGACAAGGGAAATCTAAGTCTAGGTGCAAGGATGGATGAATGGGATTGGATGGATAAAAGGTTGAGCAATAAGGGATGGAAGGCTCATGATAAATGGATGGATAAAGAGATAGGCCATATAAGGGATGGATGCATGCCCTATGATAAATGGATAGGTAGGCTATAGTGGAAAGCTCATGATAAATGTAAAGCTCGTGATAAGGATATGCCATAGTGGATGGATCATAAGGGAGCTAGGATGTGATCTCCAAAGGCTATGTTGCATCGGAAGAATAACTTGCCCCATTCTAGGTGGTAATGCTTAGGATTTTTACATGACAAAGTTCATGACCAAGGGATGACATGATAGATTGGTTTAAATGAGATGGATAAATGGTCAATGGATAGGAATTGGTTCATAAAGAAGGTGTGTTAAGAAATATCCAAACATGTTTCAACATTTTGCCCCTATGTCTTCATCAAAATTAAAAGGCGGAGGATGGATAAATGGGTTCAATAGGATAGGCATGTTTATGTAATGGCTAAGGATGACAGGATGGTATGGTAATGGTAGGATAGGATAGGATGGAAAATGATATAATGGGATAGATAGTTTGGAAATGGATAGGTTGGATGAGACAATGTGCCCCCAAGTGTAAGTGACATAGAAGATCAACCTACACATGACGCCTGTTTGCCAGGTTTTCATCATGGTACTTATCCAAGGTGCCTATTTACCAGGTTTTCACTGTTGGATGAAGGGATTTCTCTTTACTTTTATGATCTTTTTTTAAAAAAAAAAAAAATTTGATGGGATAGCATGACAATTACACATGGCACCTATTTGCTAGATTTTCGCCATGGTAATGGATAGGAGGGACTCAAGTGTTTAGTGCTATGAATGTTGGTAGTCCCATTGGAGATGGATGATGTCTTCACATGGACCATGTCATTATGCTCATCGATGTTGATAAGGGATTTTATGGGAGGGAAATGGATGAGGATGTGAATTATGCATGGAAAAATAGTGGATAGTGGATTATGATGTGGATTATGGAAGGTTCATGCAAGGATGGAGGATAGTGGATTATGTTGTGGATTATGGAGGAGAGATGAAAGGCTTATGCAAAATCATGGACCATAGGAAGGTGATGGGGAAGATATGTAGGATAATGGATGAAGGATGGGGAGATGTAGTTATGTGGAGGTGCTGTGGAGTAGAAGGGAACCATGACCAACAGTTGCACACACCGTGATAAACATTGAAGCTTTTGATGGGATGGCGGTGTAGGAAGCAATGCCGTTGTTTGCTTAGGAGATAGTTGATGAAGTGATTTAGGAACCCACATAGATTTAGTATTTTTAGTGCTTTTGCTTTGCTTGTGGGATTTTTGAAGGGAATGGAAGTTTTGGACGGAAGTAGGCTTTTGGATGGAGATAGGTGATTGGGATTCATGAGATGTGGATGAGGATGCCTCATTCGCTTGGCTAGCTATTTTCTTAGGAACCCAAACCATTTTGCTTTTGGGCTTTGCATTTGGAGGTAACAGTTTAGATGGCTGTTTAGATGAACTTTGCTTTGATTTTGATTCTTTATGTCCTAAGGTATGAAGACCTTTAGGATTTTTGGTAAGATTTTTAGCTTTATAGGTAGAGGCATCAAAATTTTTTCTTTTGAATCCCATGGGGTGGGTGGAGTGGATGGAATGATTGGAAGATTTATGCTTAAATGATGTGTGCTTTTGTTGGCCATGATTAGGGATGTAAGGATACTTATGAATGATCAGTATGTTAGGTGTTGGAAGCAATGGTGGTAAGGTGGATGGAGGGATATTTGGAGTTGGTAAAAGTGGAGGCAAAGTGGATGGCGGAAGGTGTATGGTCACATGCTTTTGGAGTTTGTAAGTTGATGGAGGTGGATTGGCTACATACATTTTGGGTAGATGATAAGGTTTGTGATGGAAAGTGGTAGATTTAGGATGTATGAAGGGATTACCAATATCTTGGCCTTGTTTACCTTGGGGTGTGTATCCAAGGCTATATGAGCATAGAGGAACTTTGACATGGTTTGGCTCCAAAATACCTTGTTCATAAAGACCTAGGCCTTTACCTTTGTAGTTCATGTTTTGGAGGATGCGATTGACTATGGGACTAGATGTGTTTTGAGAACTAGACTTGAGCTCTTTATTGGATGAAGAAGGTGAAGTAGATAGAGGTTGTTTTTGTCCAAAGGAAGAAAACTCATGTATAAGGGTGGTAAGACCAATAGGACATGATGGTGGACTTGAAGTGGAATCAATGGTGGATGTGGAAGGAGGATCATTATGATCTTGATTATGTTCATTATGTTTGCTAAGATCCAAGTTATTTGTTTGATCTTTTATGCTTACTTGGGGGACAAGTGTCTCATCATGACAAGTGGATGTTTGCTCATTACGGATAGGGCTAGATGGCTGATGACTAGGAGCAATTTGGATATCTTGCTCATGGATGGATATAAGATTTTGGATAGGATCAAGGTGCTCATGGATAGCTTCTTTATAGGTATCATCTTGATCATAAAGAAGGTACATGTTATGGATGGGTTGCATGAAAGTGATTTGATCGTGAGTTGGACTAGGGCTTAATGTTTCCACATGCTTAGGATTAAACCTTTGACATACCTATTGGGTTCCTTGAAGGGAAGTGGAAGGCTCTTGGATAGGCTCTTGATCAACAACATGAGAACATAATGACTCTTGAATAGGCTTGATGGCTTGTAGGTCACATGATGGGACTGTAGGTTTGGACATGACCTTTGGAAGTTCTTTGGTTGGCTCATGAATGGGTGTTTGAGATGGAGGTAGTTTATTCCTAGCTAGTAGCCAATGGATCACATCCGTCACAAGTGTATGAGTGGATGAGCAATATAATGGATGGATGATAATAGTAGATGGTGTTGTAGGCTTATGATTAGGATTAGGTTGAGGGCTAATTGGATTGGACAGATTAGGATTTGGACTAGATGGGGGTGACACATAGGATGGGGATGATGTGGCATGATTTCGCATTATAGGTAGGTAGACCTTATAAACAATTGGGACAAATATTGGGCATGTATTTGTATCATGGCCTTTGGTCCTATGGTATGCACAATAATCATGTTCATCATATGGACTTTCTTTACATGGGTTGATAGGGGGAAGTTCAATGACTTTTGCTTCAAGCATTCTTTGTAAAACTATCTCAGCCGCATCCTTTGGTGAAGGATTAGAATGCAATGGTGATGAAGATAATGGAGGGCTTGGTGGTTTGGAAGGTTGATGGATTAATGGACTAGGAATGGGATCACATGATGGTGTTGGGATAGGACTTGTTGGCTCATATGTTGGCATGGGATTGGATGGTGGAGGCCACTCTAGATTGGTATCTCCCTTGTCAAAGGTTATTAGATCTTGCATAGGATAACTTGGGCTTGTTTGATTTATGTACAAGGGACCACTTGGACTTGCATGTGCTTCTTGTTGCAAAGGTGGATTTGGGCTCATTTGTGCTTGTTGTGGAGGCCATTGATAGTCTTGGAAGCTAGGTGTAATGGTAGGATATGTAGACAAAATATCTTGAGGTGGACCCAAAGATGCGGGCATTTGATCTTGTTGGCAAGGTTGACTTGTGCTCACTTGATTTACATACAAAAGGCCATTTGGACTTGAATGTTGTTCTTGTGATATCACTTGATTTCCTTGTGGATGGGCTTGGTAGTGCATTGGCATGGTGGCATGAGGGATTGGATAAGCTTGAGGTGGATATTCATAGGTTGATGTGGCATTGACTTGGTGGATAGATGGATTAAGTTGATAGGAAGTGGAAGATGATGACATGTAAGTTTGATGTGGAATTTGTTGAGGTTGGGATGGTGTTTGGACTTCTTGTTGTGATATGATTTGTTGTTGATGTTGGTAAATGTGTTGATGTGATGATGATGGAGGGGTTGCATAGGATAATGATTGTTGTGATATGGATTGATATGGATAAGGGTTGTGATAGGTTGATAAAGGGCTGATATGACATGTGGATGAATTTGGTTGAGATGAAGTGGGATAAGTTGATGCAGAATTAATTTGGTGTGTGGATGGATTAGATTGATATGAAGTGGGATAAGTTGATGCAGAATTGATTTGATGTGTGGATGGATTGGGTTTTGAACATGTCTCATCCTCATAAGTAAAGAGATGGCCTCCTCAAAGTATAAACTTGGTCTTAAGAGGAGAGGCTCCTTTGACTGTGATCTTTGGTCTTGGATTGTCTTCATGACTTGGATTAGGAGGATAGCCTCCTTTAATTGTGACCTTGGGTCTTGGTTTATCCTCATGATTTGGATTAGGAAGAGGGCCTCCTCTAATTGTGACCTTAGGTCTTGGTTTATCTTCATGATTTGGATTAGGAGGATAGCCACCTTTAATTGTGATTGATTCTTCTCATGATTTGGATTAGGAAGAGGGGCTCCTCTAATTGTGACCTTAGGCTTTGGTTTTATTTCATTATTTGAATTAGAGGGGTAGCCTCCTTGAATTGTGATTATAGGCTTAGGTCTTGTCTCATGATTATAAGGATAACCCCCTTGAATTGTCACCTTAGGCTTGGGATTTGTCTCATGACTAGAGGGATAGCCCCCTTGAATGGTTACGACCATCTTGACAAGTGTTGACTAGGAATAGGTTGATGATGATGTGGAGATGATTTGGAATGGGTATGGATATGACTAGGAAATGTTCAGAATAAAATTGATTTGGGTATGATTAGGATATGATGTGGAATGACAAAATTGGGTGATGTGGATGAAAGGTAGGATGAATTGTTTATGTGTTTGGTGTTTATAGCTTGATTTGGCAATGTTCAAACAAATGATTATGCATATACACACATGAATCACTCACGCAAGACACATAAGAAATTGTTGACTTTGAAAATGAAATGTGATGATTATGCAAGCACACATGGAAGACACATCAACAAGCCTAATGTGTAGTCAAGTGGGTATAGCCAATTAAGTCTTAAGCTATCTATTGCACAAGGTTGACTATGGAATTGAAAGTGAAATCCTGCCACACAGCCAGGAGAAAGGGGTAACCCACCCTTCACCTTCACTTCCCAAAGGTATAAAGTTCTTTGGGGCGTAGCCAAGAGTAATAAGATTCCAACTCCCAATGAGGGTGTCCTTCGATTCAGCCTCGATTGAGGTCGTCCCTTAGAGTGGTGTGTCTCCAAGCAGACCTCCTAGATAGGGTTTACAAAAGCAAACCAAGTGAGATATCACTTGATTCACACTCACAGTTGTTAATTAACCCTTTAGAAATGAGATGTGTGGAAGACAATTCAAGTACTTGTTCTTTTTAGACCCAAATCCAAATGTGATGAAAGACAGTAGTTTGTTTTAGCCCAATTTTTTGATGTGAATTTACAAACAATTGTTCATTTTATGCCCAAAATCTAAATGTGTTTGCAAACAATGATTAGAAGATGAGAAATGAAATGATTGCATCTAATTATTTTTACTTTCCAAATTGCTGTAGATGTTGATGTCAATGTTGCTCCAGCTCCTTATGATCACCTACAACATAACAAAAATGATATTATAATGCAGGCATAAAAAAATAGGCTCATCAGGGAAGAAAAATTATAATTTTAGATGCATAGCCGAATTAGATTTGATTATTTCAATACATTTTTGGTTTAAAAATTAAAAAATCAAAGAAGAGACCCCTATTAATTTTTAGAGAGCTTTCCGAAAATGTAAAGAAATCAGAAAAATTTCCTAATTTGCGCTCAGAAATACAGATTTATGGAAACAGTACAGTCAGTAAAGATCTAATATTTTCGCACTATAAACGACCTGCAAATTAAATCTGTAAAACATAGATCCCTATTAAAATTTTGTGAGCTTTCTAGAAATGTACAAATTTCTAAAAAATTCATTGATTTGAGCCCACAATTATGATTTTATGAAAAATTATAAAAACATGATAAATCCCGCAAAAATCGTGATAAACCCAAAATTTTTCGTCTGTAGCTTCCTTATATCATGGACAAACTTTTACTAAAATCTTGTAGAAAAATTCATAGTCGTTTGGAAAATATGATGAAATCTTTAAAACCTAGGGTTTTGTCCAAAAAGTAGCAGATCTGCAACAAAAAGTTAATTAAACCTACAAAACTCAACAATGGGGGTTATATGAATGCAAATTTTTACTACAAAAACCTACAAAAAAGATCAAGTGAAGTCGAGTCCCACCAGGCGTGCCAAAATGTAGTTAGGGTAAAATTGCAAATCAGGGCAAATGAATAAACATCAATGATAAAAACCCTAGCAATGCACAATGAAGCACAAGACAACATGAAAATCAAAATAATGAATGTAAATGCAAACCGATCTCCACACTATGCTTGATTTATCTCCATTGCTCTTCTCCACCTCGCATGAACATGCAAGATTTTGAAGGATTATTGTTGGAAGAATGTTGGGTGCTCACTTCTGCAGCATAACATTAATATGAAGATACTAGAATGAATGATAGATGAATGATGCAAAGGCTCTAATGATATTTCAACAACATGTGGATACTTGAGGATCAATGCATGCTAATGGCTTATGAGGGGGTTGATTTATAGGAAAGGCTTAATTCAAATGGATGGCTAGGATCAATTAGGGCTTTAGATAAAATGGATGGATAGGATTAAGTTAGGTTTCCTTGCACATCAAGAAATTGTAGTCATGTGACATGTGGCAAGGGAAGATAAAGCTTAAGTGTGCTTGTGTAGATAAATACTAAAATTAGGTCCCAATAGTTGTGCATATGAAAGATAAAAATTGTAACACATGATTGACTGGACAAGTGTTGGAATGTGATGAAAGATGAGGACTTAATTCAAATAAAATATTTGAATTAGTTGTGATATGAGTTGGAAATTAATTAAATAAATAAAATTTATTTAATTAATTGGATAGATGAATAGGATGGGATAAGATATGATGTGGAAATTAATTAAATAAATAAAATTTATTTAATTAATTGGGATGGGGATGGGATTATGCATGTGAAATTAATTAAATAAATAAAATTTATTTAATTAATTGGCTAATGGATAAGTGGGATTAAGAATGGGATTAGGATAAAATGCTACATGATGTCTAAGATAATGTATTTGACTAAGTGTTGCAGGACATGGACAAAGTTGGGACAAATTTGGGTGTCTACACCATCAATGACAACATACAAGTCCATACCGAAGCAATGTCTCTTGCCAACAATCTCCCCCTTTGGCATCGATGGCAAGACTTAGTAAAAAATGCTTGATTGCTCTCCCTTACTAAATACACTTCATTCTCCTAATCCCCCTAATATGTTTTTATTCATTTTTCATTGATCTTCTTCTCCCCCTTTGACATCAATAGCAAAGGGTGTGATTTGGAACCAAAAATTATGTTGAGTGTTCAAAATTTTGATGTATTCTACCACATATTTACAAGTACAATCTTCATCTTAATTTGTGACTGAAGGCAAAATGTCACTATAGATAGTATTTAATAGAGCTATTTCTCTATTCCATCTACTCCTTGCACTTTCTAGGATATGGACATGGCCATTCATTAGAAAAACTATCTTCTCTACCCTCTACACATCTAATGGTGTATCAACTAGTGCAAGTGATTTCATGGCTTCATTTGCCAGATTAGTCATGGAATCAATTTTCACACTTATTAGTCCCCTTAGCTAACACAACCTGTCTCTAACATCTCCCCTTTTCTTCATCAGAGTGCTTAACTCATTGTGAATTCTTGCATATTGAGCTTCTTTGGCATTTATTGACTCAACTACCAGATTATATGTCTTAGAGATATTAAGTAGTTTGAGTTCCAAAGATTTGGTTTTATCATCTAATTCCTTTGTAACTTTTGGCCAAGATAGGTAGAACTTATAAACTTTATAGGTTTCATCAATGGCACTTTGTATGCCTTCTATTAAATTTTCTAATATAGTTTTTCTTGTAAATATGTTCCTAAGTGGTGTTGTCATTGATGTCAACATATCCTTATTACCATTGGTGTCGACTGTATCCTATTTTGTTGTCTGTATAGAAGACCAGATTGTTGAGGATATTGAGAAAATTAATGACAATCAATCTATGCAGACCATATGGATGTTTAGAGGTCTACCTGAAGAAGCTCCAGTTATGATTTGAGAAGTTCACATTAAGATCTGAGGAGGTTATGGCCATCTGAGTAGAACCGGTTCCTACAATACTCAGGAGAGACAGAGTGATAGGGAACTAGTCCAGGTTACTCTGGTAATGTAAAATGATGATCCTAAAGGCTTGGGAAGTCAGTGTGTTTCATCAATATAAGTGGTTCGTGGTTTGGAGGTCTACAAGCAATCCTTCTAGTTTGACAGTCATGACAAATAGTGTTCTTGAGGTTCCGAATAAAGATACAAGTGATTCTAATGAGTTGGAGGAGAGTGGATTTTTTGTTGAATTCAATACACTTGTGAAGATCTAGATCATGTAGCTACAGCGTTGGAGGTCCGTATTGTAGTTTGAGCTCACTTTTGAAGATTTTCCTTTTCATTGTTGATGCTCTTCCCAGTCTTGGCCGACCAGATGTTCCTAGCATGTTGCAGATGATCTAAAGAGCAGTTTATGAAATGTGGCATATTAATAGAGGAAGATTCAAGTCTCAGCTATGTTTGGCCGATAGTGTAAAGATCCACGTTAAGTTTATCCAACCTTGTCAATCATTCCAAGGTTGATGAAGTGTATAAATACTTGTTGAAGAGTTGTTGAAAATTATCCTTGTACAAAATGAATTAAATCCAAAGAAAGGATCTAAAGAAGAGCAGAGAAGAAGAGGAGCAAAAGGAGTATAGAGTGAAGAGTCAGTGAAGAAGAATTTGAAGATAGAAGTAGAAGTTTTTGAGCCTTCAAAGGGACTAAATCAGGCATGAATGTAGATGCTATTTCTTAGTTCATTATCTCTGTGTAAATCATAAATTCTTAGGCGGTGAACCTCCTTTTGAGTAGTGAGCTCTGGGTAGTGTGCCTAAAGGTATGTGCCATCTATTTTCTTAAGTACTTTTAACAAGGTACGCATTTTTGTGGGTTAACCCCCATCGTGGTTTTTCCCTTAATCAGGTTTTCCACGTCAAAAATTTAGGTGTTGTGTGTTCATGTTGTTTCTGCTTGTGTTGATTCATTCTTAAAAGTTTACATCATTAATCTATTTGTAAATTAAGAGAGAAAGTTAAAAGTGAAGAAAAGGTTAAATTTTAGGGACAACTGATTCACGCCCCTCTTAGTTGTCTGGATTAATTCCAACAATTGGTATCAGAGTTAAGTTCCTCTAAAAGAAGCTTGACCACTTGATGAGATCCAAGATGTCATCTTACAAGAAGGAAAGTCCAATATTTGATGGAACAAATTACTCCCTCTAGAAGGTATGCATGCAATGTCATTTAGAATGTATGGATGATGCCTTTTAGTTAATCACCAAGAATGTGTATAAGATTCTAAAGAAAGGACCTTCAACTATAGACGAACTCAGAGATGTTGAACACAACATTCGAACCAAAGAAGCACTATTGAGTACCCTGTCTGATACTGAATTGGCAAATGTCCTTGATTTGAAAACCACTCATGAAATCTAGAGTAAGTTGGAAAATTTGTATGAAGGTGACAAATATGTTAAATGTGCCAAGCTACAAAGCCTCAAGGGTAAATATGAAAGATTGGTAATGAGTGAAGATGAAAACATTACTTCCTATATGCAGAATGTAAATGAACTTGTGATGAGTATCAGAAATGCAGGTGGAGTATTGGAAGAATTAGAAATTGTTACCAAAGTGCTCAGATCCTTACTTACAGCATACAAGCACAAAGTTGCAACCATTGAAGAAATCAGAATAGTAACAACTATCACAAGGGATTAGTTAGTTGCTAAGCTCTCAGCATTTGAAATGAGTGAGTTTGGTGACTCTCTCCCTAAGTTTGAGTCTGCATTTAAGGCCAGTGTATATGGAAATCAAAGATATGATCCAGGAGAAAGTTTTTTAGGAAGATCAAACAGATTTATGAAGACAAGGAAGGATCTTGAAAATGATGAAATTGAGACTACAAATCTTGAAGCTCTTATTGCCAAAAGAATGCCAAGAGGATTCAGTAAGTATGAAGGAAAGTTACCATTAAATTTTTTTTCTTGTAATAAGATTGTTCATTTTGCCTCAAGGTGTCTAGAGAGGTTTTCAAAACCAAACCCTAATAGATACAAAAGTCAGAAGAATTGCTACTATGTCCAAGAGGCTGGAGAAGAAGGAGTCACAGATGATGAATCTGATCATGGAGAAGGTGATTGGGTGTTCATTGCTATTAAAGAAGAAGATCAAATGTTTACTGAATCTGCTAGCTATGCAAATGTGGAAAGTGCCTTGGCTACTCAGGTTGTTGAAAAGGATGAATGGGTGATTGATAGCAGATGTTCTCATCATATGACTGGTGACAAGAGTAAGTTTGTGAGTTTTGAAAAATATGAAGGTGGGCTTGTGAAATTTGAAGACAACTCAACTAGTAGAATCTGTGGCAAAGGATCCATCTCCTTTGATGGTAAGAATTGCACCAATGATGTTCTATATGTAGAAGGACTGAAACATAATCTTCTCAGTGTTGGACAGTTGGTTGACAAAGGTTATGATCTTTGATTCAAGGATGGAAAATGCAAAATCTTGGAAAGTTCTAAAATTGAAATTGCATCTGGTACTCAAACTAGAGGCAACATCTTTCATTTAAGTAGTTCTGGCAAAATTTATTTGATTTCTTAGACAAATAAAAGTTGGTTATGGCATAGGAGGATGTGTCATGTGAATTTTGATAACATTGTCAAAATAAGTACCACTCAAGCTGTTAGAGAGCTTCAAAGACTTATGAAACCTAATAGCATATGTAGAGAATGTCAATTGGGTAAACAAAACAAAATTTAATTTAGAAGTAAGGAACAAACTTCTAGTGGGAGATTGGAACTGGTACATACTGATCTCTGTGGTCCTACTAGAATTAGGAGTGTGCAAGGAGATAGATATTTTATGTTGTTGATTGATGATTATTCCCAAATGATGTGGGTAACTTTCCTAAAAGAAAAATTAGAATCTCTTGATAAGTTTAAAGTGTTCAAGATGATGGTTGAAAATGAGATTGGTGGGAAATTGAAGTGTCTGAGATCTGACAGAGGTGGAGAATTTACTTCTGGTGAGTTTGATGCTTTCTGTGAAAAGCATGGAATAAAAAGATAGTCATCTGTTCCTAGGACTCCTCAACAAAATGGATTTGTGGAAAGGAAGAACTGGACCATTCAAGAAGCTGCCAGGACCATGATGATGGAAACAAATGTTCCTCAAGTTTATTGGAGAGAAGCGGTGAGTACTTATATCTACACTCTTAACCGGGTGTAGATCAAAAGAAATTCTAGTAAGACTCCTTATGAACTATGGTTTGGTCATCCTCCTATGAGATATTTTAGAGTTTATGGGAGTAAATGCTATATCAAAAGAGATGAGGATTTAGGCAAGTTTGATGCAAGAAGTGATGAAGGAATATTTTTGGGTTATTCTACTCAAAGTAAGGCTTACCGGTGCTTCAACAAGAGTTTGAAAAAGATAGTTGAAAGTGCTAATGTTAAAGTTGATGAAAGAAAAGGACATTCCAGGCACTAAGGATATGATTCAAATGATCAATATGAAAGTCAAATTCAAGGAAGGCAAGTTCAAATTCAGACTCAGATCCAGATTGATCTAGTAACTCCAGTAACTCAAGGGGCTAGTGCAGATGATGAGGAACAAGTTCAAGAAACAAAAGTTCAAACAATTCCCAAAACCCCCAGGTATGTAAGAATGAATCATCCTAAAGATCAAATCATAGGAGATAGAAATAAAGGTGTTCAAACTAGGAGAAGAGCTATTGAAGATCAAGAAGAGATTTGTTTGATTTCAAAGATTGAACCTAAATTAGTAAGTGAAGCCTACAAAGATGAAACTAGGTTAAAGCAATGGAAGAAGAATTGATGCCAATAGAAAATAATCACACTTGGGATCTTGTTCCTAGACCCAAGGACAAAAATGTGATTGGAACAAAATGGGTCTTCCAGAATAAGCTAAATGAAGATGGTGAGGTTGTAAGAAATAAGGCAAGGTTGGTATGTAAAGGCTACTCTCAAGTGGAAGGAATTGATTTTGAAGAAACTTTTGCTCTGGTGGCAAGAATGGAGACAGTTAGATTGTTTCTTGCATTTACTGCCTTCAAAGATTTTAAGTATATTAGATGGATGTTAAATCAACATTCCTGAATGGAGATTTGGAGGAAGAAGTCTACATTGAGAAACCAGAAGGATTTCAGTTGTCTGATTAGGGAGATATGGTTTGTAGACTGAGAAAAGCCTTGTATGGACTCAAGCAAGCTCCAAGAGCCTAGTATGCCAGATTGGATAAGCATTTGCTTAAGCTAGGATTTAGCAAAGGTACTATTGATAGTAATTTGTACTTCAAAATTAATCATGAGGACATTCTAATTGTTGAGGTCTTTGTTAATGATATCATTTTTGGTGGAAATGAATGTATGTGCAAAGCATTTGCTGAGTAGATGAAAAGTGAACTTGAGATGTCAATATTTGGTGAGATTAATTTCTTTCTAGGTTTGCAAATTGTTCAGTTAGATAAAGGTATATTCATATCATAGTCCAAGTATGTGAAAGAATTATTGAAGAAGTTTGGAATGGAAGACTCAAGGTCAGTAGGTACACCTATGGTAACCGGATGCAAGTTAAGTAAAGATGATGACTCCCCCAAGGCAAATTAGAAAAGGTATAGATCAATGATTGGAGGATTACTCTATCTGAATTAGACTAGACCTAACATCATGAATGTCATTGGACTTGTTGCTATATTTCAAGCTGATCCAAAAGAATCTCATGTTGTGGCAGTCAAAAGAATATTTAGATATTTCAAGGGGATGATTATGGATTGTGGTATCCCAAGGATGATAACTTCATTCTTCATGCATATACAAATGCTGATTGGCTAGGAGATGTGGATGACAGAAAAAGTACTAGTGGTGGTGTATTCTTCTTGGGAAGAAGATTGGTCTCTTGGATGAGCAAAAAGCAAGAGGCAATATTTCTGTCTACTGTAAAGGCAGATTATATAGCAGCAACAAATAATTGTACTCAAGTTATGTGGATGAAGCAAATGCTAAAAAATATTTGAATTGTGTTTGAGGAGCTAGTCACAATTTTCTGTGATAATTCAAGTGCTATAAGCATTTCAAAAAATCTGGTATTGCACTCAAAGACAAAACATATATATATCAAGTTTCATTTCTTGAGAGAGAAAGTAAATGAGAATTAAGTCAAGTTGGATTTTGTGTCTTCCAAAGATCAGATTGCAGATATCTTCACTAAACCTCTTCCCAAGGATACTTTTGAGTATCTCAACGAAAAGTTAGGGGTTATTACCCCTTCTCACTAAAGTGCATCTATCTGGTGGAATTCACATTTCATATCTTGTGATCTAGATTGATGTTAAGGAGTTACTACTCAAGAGGGAGTAGTCAGTATGCAATTTTGGGATTGGTCTGAAGAAAAAAGGGAGAAAAGATAGCAAATATGGGTCCTTTGCCATTGATGTCAAAGGGGGAGAGAAGTCATGTGAAAAACTTGGAAGTGAATAGTTGTTGATGAAAGGGGGAGGAGTGAAGAAAGTGGTTGCAGGTGTGATAAGAGAAAGGGGAAGAAGTTCTTGTCTTGATGGTTGAATTCAATTTTTCACATCATATGTTGCCATCAATGACAAAGGGGTAGATTGTTGCAAATATGTGCCTAAGTGGTGTTGTCATTGATGTCAACATATCCTTGTTGCCATTGGTGTCAACTGTATCCTATTTTGATGTATGTATAGAAGACCAGATTATTGAAGATATTGAGAAAATTAATGGCAATCAATGTATGCGGACCATATGGATGTGTAGAGGTTTACCTGAAGAAGCTCTAGTTATGATTTGAGAAGTTTGCATTAAGATCTATGGAACTTATGGCCATATGAGTAGAACCAGTTCCTACAATACTTAGGAGAGACAGAGTGATATGGAAGTGGTTTAGATTGCTTCGGTAATGTAATATGATGATTTGTAGATCTAGAGGCATGTTTGAGAAGTCAGTGTGTTTCATCAATACAAGTGGTTCATGGTTTGGAGGTCCGCAAGTAATCCTTCTAGTTTGACGGTCATGACAAATAGTGTTCTTGAGGTTCCAGATAAAGATGCAAGTGATTTTGATGAGTTGGAGGAGTGCAGATGTTTCTATTGAATTCAATGTGCTTGTGAAGATCTTTGGAACATGTAGTTGCGGTGTTGGAGGTCCGCATTGTAGTTTGAGCTCACTTTTGAATATTTTTCTTTTCATTATTGATGCTCTTCCTAGTCTTGGCCAACCAAATGTTCCTAGTATGTTACAGATGATCTAAAGAGTAGTTTATGAATCATGGCATGTTAATAGAGGAAGATTCAAGTCTCAGCTATGTTTAGCTGATAGTTTAAAGATTCGTGTTAAGTTTAGCCAACCTTGTTGATCATTCCAAGGTTGATGAAGTGTATAAATACTTGTTGAAGAGTTGTTGAAAATTATCCTTGTACAAAATGAATTAAATCCAAAGAAAGGATCTAAAGTAGAGTAAAGAAGAAAAGGAGTGAAAGGAGTATAGAGTGAAGAGTCAGTGAAGAAGAATTTGAAGATAGAAGCAGAAATTTTTAAGCCTTCAAAGGGACTGAATCAGGCATGAATGTAGATGGTATTTCTCAATTCATTATCTCTGTGTAAATCATAAATTCTTAGGCAGTGAGCCTTCTTTTGAGCAGTGAGCTCTAGGCGGTGCACCTGAAGGCATGTGCCTTCTATTTTCTTAAGTACATTTAACAGGGTACACATTTTGTGGGTTAATACCCACCATGGTTTTTCCCTTAACTAGGTTTTCCACGTCAAAAATTATGGTGTTGTGTGTTCATGTTGTTTCTACTCATGTTGATTCATGCTTAAATGTTTACATCATTAATCCATTTGTAAATTAAGAAAGAAAGTTAAAATTGAAGAAAAGGTTAAAGTTTAGGGGCAATTGATTCACCCCCCCTCTCAGTTGTCCAGATTAATTCCAACAATTTTATCTCTTGCTAACATAGCCTTTAACTCAATCAATATATTTTCATCGTATTCTTTTCTAACTTTTGCTTCTACAGACCTTTCAAAAGACTAAAAATGTGTACTTAAAGAGTCTAATAGTTCCTTGAAATGATTAGTAGAGGATAATGAGGTATCCTTTTGAAATGTTGACATCAATTTTTCCAAATGATGGATGCCTCATTTATCAATTTACTATCTTGGTCATGTGATTTCATCATCTCTTACTGTGCCTTGGCCTGAACAATAGATACTAACTTGAACTTTTATATAGGTGACAAAGAGGCCAAGTTGATTGGTCCTTGAAGGAGTTCAAACTCATCTGAAGCTCGTTGACTTCTTGAACCAACTGAGACATCTGCAGTGTCTCTTGCTCTCTCAAATACTTCCTCTTGATTTTGTTTTGGAGGATCTATGTCCATATTTTCTAGTTGATCTACATTTTGTTCTAGTGTAGGGCTCCTTATCTATTCCATTTTGTCTTCATCCTTAGCCTATTGCTCATGAGGCAAATCAGTTTCAATTTTTCCTTGATCTATCATATCCACTATATTAGTGTTGGGAACTTGATCACTCTGTTCTGGTCCTTGATTTTGGATTTTCTCTGGTGGAGATATGCCTTCATCATTTTCTTCTTTATTATCATAGATAGTGGGAATATTATTTTTCTTTAATGCTGCTCGGGTGATTTCCTCTATTTCCTTAACCACTTTGTCAATTTCTCCCAACATCAATGAGTTCATTCTTTTCTTGGACCTGAAAGCATCTTTGATTTCTTTTGTGATTTTAATTTTCTCCTCAGGAGCGATTCCCAGACATAATCATATCAATGAGTGCTCTCTCAGCTCAACATCTTTTGCAATAGTTGCTTCTTTTCTTGTACTCGTTATGTTACCCAGGCTGTGTGGTAGATCAGTAATAATTTCAATTAGGGCCTTATTGTAGATGTTTAGATATTCTACAATAGTAGTCTTAATGATCCTCTTATCTGGATCATTGTATTCAGCATACAACTAAACTATGGGTTTCAAATTTCCATCAATTGTTGTTGGAGCAATTCACAAAGATCATACTCTGCATCTTTCTTTACCATCTCAAAGGCTATATAAATTGTTGTGCTAGATACTGAATTTTCACGGTTTGAGAAGTAAACATTGTAAGCAATAACCGTCGATGCCAATCTTGCAGCATAGTCTTCAATATCATTGATTGTTAACACTCTTTTGTCAAACTTGGCTCTAGTGGCCGCCATTACTTTATCATTCTTTACAGCTTTTAGAACTGGTACCAATCCAGTTGACCAAAGTCCAGTTACTAATCTAATTGCATCCTTAGTGATCTTGAAGGGTCTCTCAAGTCACATGAATTCATCATGAACCCTTCTCAATACATACCGGACCATTCATCCTTCACGAAAGTTGGAAAGTTGATGTATTGAATAAATTTCTTGGTCTCCAATGCCTTGCATTCATTTTTTAGATCATAACCTCCATCGTACAGGTGATCTAGAAATAAGTCTGTGAGTTTTCTCTTTTTGTGTTCTTCTAGGGCAACATGAATGTATGCCCTAACATCCTCAACATATAGAACTCCATGAAGAATATCCAAAAATGCACCCATCAGATCCACTTCTATTGCTTTGGATGGGCATTCTTAAATTTAGGCCGAGGTCATTTTGTGATATCAATGACTTGCAGAGTTGCCATTGTAGAAATTTAATAGATTCATAAATGAGGTTTCAATGAAAATGCCTTGTGTTAGGGTTTCCTTTCTTCAATTTCTTCAACTACTTCAAATCTTGGTTGTCGCTGCTCAAGTTTGGCTCTAATCTCTCTGAACACTTGATATCTTCAAATGTAAAGTGATTTCGAATTCAAACTAGCTCTCTTTTATCCTCTACATCACTTAATCTAATCGCCATTAATGGTTGTTCCAAAAAGTTATTAAACTCTTTTTTGTAGAATAAAGTTGATTAGGATTGCTCCGCAATGAGCCATACTAACTTCTTTTCTTCTAGTTTTTATTTTAAGAGCTTGGTCATATCAGATTCCATCATACATCTTCATGCCTAATTCTGGCACCCACTTTCTAGTTGGGGGTTTTTGAACTTTCAACACTGCTCCCCTTGATCCAGTGCTCACAACTTATTCTTCAAAGAAGGTGTCCATGTCAGATGTTGGTGTGGATCTATTCTCAATTAAAATTACATCCTTATCAACCTATATCTTCTCCATCTCTTCCTTAGTTTCAATCACATTGATTTTTTCTTTTCCCCTCTCATTCCTCTGTTTTGTTTTACCCTCTTTCTCAGGATAGTTTCTTCTTATCTTTTTTCTTCTACAAAATCTTGCAACATGTCCAAGTTTGTTAAAATTGAAGCATACAATGTTTCCTTCTACTTGGCTTCTTCCTCTAAATGAATTCATCCTTGTTCTGCAATGATGAGCCATGTGTCCAAATCTATTGCATGTGAAACACTTGCCAATGAAGAATTGACCATTCCTAGAATAGTTTGGTAAACTTCTGCATTCATTTGCTTTATGACCAATCTTTTTACAATTAAAACATTTACCAAAGAAAGATGGAACATTTTGATTCATTCTACTTCTACACTAAGTATCCCTTTGACCATACTTATTGCATTTATAATAGTGACCATTGAAAGATGGGTACCTTTGAGCATTTGGTTGTCTCACTAGAGGTCTTCTTCTTTGATTTCTGACTGAATGGTTTATGCTTCTTCTTTCTTTAGATCTATCTTGTCCTAAATTTGAGCTCTCTCCCTTTTCAAATCCCAAGTCTTGCTTGTCATCAGGATGTTTTTGACTGACCAATAACTTCTCAAGTTTTGTAGAGCTTATTTTAAACTTGTCTTCAAAGCTTTTGGATTTTTCTAGATCTGCTTTGAGACTCACAATTTTCTCTTCACAATTGAATTTAGATCTTCTTCTATTTTTTCTCTTTCTACTTCCAAGAGATTTAGGGTTTCACTTGCTGATATTAATTAGTCACTAACCTCTTTATATTTGTCCTTGAATTTCTCGAATTGTTCCTTTAGCTTTGTGATGCATTCATCAGCTTCTTGCAAGTTATTCTTTAGATCCCTAATTTTTGCCTCAGAATTTTCTATATCCATAAGAGTTGCTTCTAGTTCACCATTGCTTTCATAATTCCCATATCTTCTTATTGCCATGGTTGCACTATCCCAAATCTTCCTCAAGTTGTTAGACTTCTTCAAAGGAACCATGCTTTGATACCAATTGTTGAATGCTAGGAACACTGAGAGGGGGGTGAATTAGTGTTCTACAAATATTTTCATGTCGTTTAACTTTCAACCATTTTCCAAAATTAATTAAACATAAGCACAACATGCATATGAACAGCAACCACAAAAACATGACACATAGACACCAAGATTTTTACGTGGAAAACCCAAAAATGGAAAAACCATGAAGAGGATTAGCTCTCAAATATATATTGCAATCTTTATAAATAATGATGTTTAGGCTTGATCACTCCATGGGCCTAGAACATGTTAGCTCACTGCCATGAAGTACAACTAAGTTTAGCAGGCTCACTACCTCAACCCTAAACCTAGCAAGATTACAATAAGGGTTGCTAAACCCTGAGGGTTGTTAAACCCTAATGGAGGCTCACTACCAAACTCATTGCCTTGATGAAGAAAGGTTACTTTCAAAATCTAATTGCACATGAAAACTAAATACTGTAAAAGGCGTCTGTCACTATGCCAGGGTGTAGTCATCTATCAACTGAATTCTAAATCCCAAGTCTTCATCACTGCAAATCTTTTAACTCTACTTTTCTACTCACATACTTGCATCACACACCACACACACACTTCACAACTGAAACTCATCACCTTTATATATCTACATCATGATTTGATCCACAATCAATTAGCATCCAAGAGATAAAATGTGTACATAGAAAGATGTGGCTTGTCAGCTAAATCCAATGCACTGTATATTATGCGGACCCAAAACCTTTTCTCAAACATGGTCATATAGGTTGGCTCTAATCCTTCAATCACTTAGATAGATCCTTCAAACGTTATATTTTCTCCGCATAATGATTTATCATACTAGTCGGCCTGTTCCTCAAGAGCATGCATAACAGGTTCATCTATTGACTTACAACTTTTACTACGAATCTTCAAAGAACCTCCAAAAACGTATTAACAACTCTTCATACATTCCCAAACTTACCCTTTGAACCACAAGGCATGATATCATCTTGCGGAGAAATGCAGACCATCAGAACTCAGACTCTGTCTCTATCAAGCTCTGTCAAACACTATGCCAATACTTAGTAGCTTGAATCTATCTTTCAGATCTCCCAACTCTAGAATTGGACACTTCATATAAATGTTTACAACACCTCAAAACCTCATAACAAAATTCTCACCTACAAAGGAATATGGAGTACTGCACTATACCCTGTTCACTATTCTTGCAATACCTTTGCTTATCTAGACTTAGATATTTCTTCAAGGTGACTTCCAGAGTTGTGTCTCCCTGTCATATTGAAGAGATCTCTAAGCCTTTTTCCATCAATGAAAACATACAAGTCCATACTAAAGTAGTATCTCTTGCAAACAAACTAAGGAAAATAACCAAACCCTATTTGACAAAGACATGCTAATAACTAACGATCAGAAATACATATCAGAAATCTAAAAGCATGGCAGAGATTAGGAGGCATCAAAGACTAAGGAACTTGGGCACCCTAGACTTTAATTAGGATTTATCACAATCTCTTAGTATTACCAGACTTGTACCCACAAACCCTCTCCTCTTCCTAGATCATGTCTTTGGAAACCTATACCTCCAACTTGTATACAAGAAAAGATGAAATGGTTTTGTTGTGTATAAAGGCTTGCCTTAGTCAAATCCTATGTTGGTGTTTCCACCTCTACTATAGTGATGATTAGATCCAAGAGTGCATTCCCTAAGAGTGCAAAGGCCAGATCTACAATATATGATAGAATATGAATGAAAATAATAATGATTACCACAAGATGCAAAACCCAATTTGATGGAGATAACTCAAGATCATATACCAACAAGGAGAGTGATGAGAAGGCTTGAAAAATCCTTGAATACCTACAAACAAACTTCATAACATCCACAAGTAGATACCAATTCCAAGCATGAAGAGCACTTTAGCATAGAAGATAAAAACATGTGGGCAAACTCTAATTTTCCATTATGCATCTTAGCATTCTCTAGGTATAAAATGAATTATGAAACTCCTTTATATATGCATTATCTCTCACAAATAATGAATAAAACCAAATTGGGCCTACATGTACAAACTAGGGAGGTGTTCAAAGCTGACACCACAAAAAAAGGGGCTAAAGGACCCATCTGGGACTAGGGTGCTTGGGTGCCTTAGTCCTTTAGCTCCACAAACTCTGGGAGTGTCTAATGTTGTGGGATTAGGCTAGTCCTAAGTTTATCCTATTAGTTTTATTTATCAAGGTTGTGATTTTATCATGTAATGCTCAAAAGGTGCTAAAATAGGTTCTAATTAACAAAGGTAACATTTTAGATCCAACTAGTTGCTAAACTAAGTGTAAAATGCTAATGTACACATTTTACCCCATAAAATTTAGCCCCCACTTTAGCCTAGGTATGAACTTACATTAGAACACACACTAAAGGAAGGAGAAGACATATTTCATACACAAAAACATAGGAGCCAAATAATTCCACCAAGTTGTGGACTATTAGTAGCTCCCAAGCTTAGGATTCTAAGGTTGCAAACACATATGAAAAGAGACTTTTGATACATACATGGTTCTTATGTTTGTCATTGATGTCAACAATGTCATAATGTTGTCATTGATGTCAACTCTATCATGTGGTGATTGACTCTATTGATAAGGATGATGGTTGACATATGATTCCTAAGTGATGATATTGATGTTCATGGTTGGATGTCATGTCCTATCTGGTGATAATAGAGAAGATATATTAAGATGGGAATTAGAAGTTCATGGTTGGATGTCATATCTTATCTGGTGATAGCTGAGAAGATATATTAAGATGGGAATTAGAAGTTCATGGTTGGATGTCATGTCCTCTCTAGTGACAATAGAGAAGATATATTAAGATGGGATTTAGAAGTTCATGTTTGGATGTCATGTTCTAACTCATGATAGTAGAGAAGATATATTATAAGCATCAAGCTGGTATATTAAGATGGGAATTAGAAACACTAAAAAGAAGGCTAGAAGTGATGCTGATGTTGTGAAGATGTTGATTCTCTAAAGCATGTTGTATGCTCTCTTCTTTTATTCTTGAGGATGTTTGTGTTGCTACAAGGAGAACTTGTTCTTTAGATGTTGGTAGAAGGCTTCTACTATAGCAAGATTGCCTTGAAGAATGCTTGGGAGAATGCTCTACATCTCTCTTGAGATGGTGATATGACCTTACAATTTGGAAGGTAACCTCATGTGGTATCAAGGCATGTATGATCCAAGTTTAATGATGTTTGGATTATCGGAAGAGTGTTTTGCAAAAGATAGTTTTGATTCTAAAGAAGGTAATCACTTTGTCACAATGTTTGGCTCCACATTTCTCCATATCTGAAGACAAGGTCATGTAGTTCAGAAGTTGAGTTCAAGATATTGGCAAGGTACTATTTCCAAAGTCTCAAGTCTCAACAACTTCTTTTGTGAAATTTATAAGTAGCAGAGTTCTGATCTATATTCTGTTAGAAGAAAGTAATGTTGAACGCTTGTTGGAATGCTCTGTATTCTTCCAGAAGTAAAGATTTGCCTATGCAGATTGATGAACATGTTTAGAGATGTGCATTGCATGCTTCTTTTCAGTTTTAGGTGTTTTGGTGATCTTGGAGATCAATTTCTCAATGACAGTGTGTTTCAAATAGCTATTTGACCTTAGTATACTTATTTAAAGGTGTGCAACACAAATTCTTTGCTCTGCAGAGCTCAAGGTTTGTTTGGAGATGTTGTATGAGTTATGAAGAGTCATCTAGATGAATTTCATGAGGATCTTTCTTATTTCCAGTACCACACAAGGTTTTCAAGTGGTTGTGACTGTTATGCTTCAGGTTTCATGTTTTCCTACTTAAGGTCATCCTATTTCAAATAAGAGAAGTGTGTGGATGTAATTCCTTAAATAATGATGTTTTGAAGGATATTTAGGACTAGGTTAAGAATGTGTTGGATTTTGTGAGGTATGATTCTTCTATTAGTGTGGCATACAGTCTTGTTTAGTACTTGCCCTCTACACATTTCATGAGGTTTGTAGTCATGCTAACTTGTAAATGTAATATTCATGTTGTCACTAGCTGACTAGCTTTGTAATCAATGTAATATCATATATATTATAAACCTAGTTTCTCTAGGAATGGTTTGATTACAAGGTAAGTGAAGTGGTTCACAAGCAAGTGAAGTAGATTGAATGCATAATGATGTGGAACTGAAGGAGAAAAAGTAGTAGTAAAGTTTGTCCTGATTCATCCTGAAGACATATTTGTGACAGAAGGGAAGTAAGGAGTGTGCCTAATTATTTTCTAGAGGTAGTGAGCCAAAGAAAATACTTCTTTAAGGATGAAAATAATGAGTCAATAAGCTGAAGAGAAGACATTTGTAGAAGTTGTTGAGGTTGTGTAATCATCAAAAGTTTGTGCTTTCATTGTCAAATTTAGGCAGTAGAAGGACTGTCATGCTGTAATATATTCTAAGTTTGTTCGCAATTTAGGGAGTAGTTGCTTCCTTGGTTTTAAGCCCTAAAACAAAGTTAGTAGGGAGTTGTAGCTTTCTTTGGATTGACTCTAAAACCTTTTCAGGGAGTAGTATCTTCCTTGGGTTGTATCCCTAAAACACAGTTGTAATTTATAATTAGCATTCATATATTGTGATCTAATCCTCATGGTGGTTTTTCCCTTATTCAATTTTCCACGTATATTTGGTGTTATGTGTTGATGTGCTTTGTGTTGTTTTGTTATGATTTTGATTATGTTATAAGAATTAAGTTTCAATTTTTTCTAGAGAGTTTAATATTTGATTGAATATTGATTCACCCCCCTCTCAATATTGTGGTGTATGTTCAACAATTGGTATCAGAGAAAGGTTCCTCTAAAGAAAGATTAACCTCTTAAAGAAGGTATGGGATTGCACAAAATGGATCTAGCAAGATTCCTAGGTTTGATGGAACAAATTATGCATTTTGGAAGCTAAGGATGGAAGCCTGTATAAATTATCTAGGATGTGGTGTTTGGAAATCTATCAAGGCTAGTTACAAGGCTCTTGCTACTACTCCTATAGATCTAGATGAAGTCAAGTTGCATGATAACAATGCCAAGGAAAAAATTTCTATCATGAGTGGGCTAGATGATTTAGAACTTTCAAAGGTAATGAGTTGTAGTTCTATTAAACAAGTTTGGGATAAACTTGAAACCATTTATGAAGGAGATAAGAAATTAAAGAAAGAAAAGATGTAAATCTTCAAGAGAAAATTTGAAACCCTAAGAATGATAGGGGATGAAGACATTGTTAGATATATGCTCTAGGTGAATGAAGTTGTTAATGCCATCATAGGTTTTGGTGGTAAAGTGGAAGATGATGAAATTGTTAAGAAGTTTCTGAGATCTCTCCCTAAATCTTATAGCCATAAGGTATCTACTATTGAGGAGAATGTGGGTTTGGATACATACACTGTAGAAAAATTGTTTGGTACCCTTACTTCTTTTGAAATGAGAGATTTTGGCAATGATGCTCCAAAGAAAGAAGCTACCTTCAAAGTCAGCAAGAAGACAAAAATGAAACTACTAATGAATATGGTGACCTTGATGAAGTAGAAGCAAACTTTATGAGAAGATTGAAGGAACCAACAAATACAAAGGTAAGCTACCTTTCAAATGTTTCAATTATGGGAGAGTTGGTCATTTTTCCTCTAAATGTCTTTTTAAAGAATCAGGAAGTGGTAACAAAAGAGAAAAAATGAAAAAGGGTTTTTACTCCATGGAGAATAGATGTTCCTTAGAAAGTGAGGATCATGATGATTCAAATGATGAAACACTTTTCATGGCTATGGAAGTTAATGGGAAAAATAGTGAGAAGTCTAACATCATGTTGGTTGACAAAAATAATGAAGAGTCTATGGTTGTGTGGACTACTTTTCATGTAAAAGAAGAAGAAAATGTTTGGGTTATTGATAGTGGATTCTCTAATCAAATGACTAGTGACAAGGAGAGGTTCATCGGCCTTAAGAAATGCAATGGTGGAGATGTCAAATTTGGTTGTGATGAGTCATCACAAATTTGTGGAAAGGGTGCCATAATAATTGATGGGAAGAACATAACTAAAGATGTTCTCTATGTCAAAGGGCTGAAGCACAATCTTCTTAGTGTTAGTCATATGTGTAGAAAAGGATATAATCTAACATTTCATGCTAATGGTTGTGAGATTAGGAAGGCAGGATATAGAAGACTAGTTGCAGAAGGTATACGGATATATGGAAATGTATACCATCTAAAGGAGGCAAATGGAACAACCTGTTTGTTGGCTAAATCTGATGAGTGTTGGCTATGGAAAAGGAGAATGGGACACATCAACTTTGGCAATATGGTGAAGATTAGTTATACTCATGTAGTGAGAGCTATGCCTAAGATAACCAAGCCTACAAATACATTATGCAAGGAATGTCAAATGGGAAAGAAAACAAAGACAAGTTTCAAGAGTAAGGAATGTTCTTCAACAAAGCCATTAGAGTAGATTCATACTAATCTATGTGGACCCACAAGGGATAAGAGTCAACAAGGTGAAAGGTATTTTATGTTGCTTATTGATGATTACTCTAGAATGACTTGGGTTACCTTTTTAAAAGAAAAATTAGAATCCCTAAATAAGTTTAAGGTTTTCAAAGAAAAGGTTGAGAATGAAATGGATGTTAAGATCAAATTCTTAAGGCTTGATAGAGGAGGTGAATTTACTTCAAATGAATTTGAAAACTTTGGTGAAGATCATGGTATTAGGAAACATCTGTCTGGTCCTAGAACCCCTCAGCAGAATGGGGTAGTGGAAAGAAAGAACAAGGATGTGCAAAAGATGGCTAGGATAATGTTGAAAGATGTAGATCTGCCTAATATGTACTAAAAAGAAGCAATTCATACTACTATCTATATACATAATAGAGTGTAATTGAGGGTCAACAACTCTAAGACTCCTTATGAGATTTGGTATGGAAGACCTCCCATAGTCAGATACTTTAGGAGTTTTTGCAAAAAATGCTACATCAGAAGAGATGAATAAGATCTTAGTAAGTTTGATTCAAGGAGTGATGAAGGGATCTTTCTTGGATACTCAACAACAAGTAAAGCCTATAGATGTTACAACAAAAGATTGGGAAGGACGATTGAAAGAATAAATATGAAGATAAAGGAAGATTTGTATCAGTGCTCACAAGAACTTAAGGGTTGCGGACCTGATATGCTTCCCTACACTGAAAAAGAAGAAGAAGAGAAGGAACAAGAATTAGAAATTAACCCCAAGACTCCAACAAAGTATGTTCAAAAAAATCATTCAGAAGATCAGACCATTGAAGATAAAAATGAAGGAGTACAGATTAGGAGAAGATTTAAAAAATCAAGTGAGCAAGAAAATTTTTGTTTCTTGTCAAAGATACAACCCAAAACTTTCAATGATGCCAACAAAGATGAAGGATGGCAAATGGTAATGGATGAAGAATTGAATCAGATAGAAAAGAATCAAACATGGGAATTGGTTCATAGACTAGTTGATAAAAATATTATAGGAACAGAATCAGTGTTCCAGAAAAAGTTGAATGAAGATGGTGAAGTTGTAAGGTATAAAGAAAGATTGGTATGTAAGGGATATACACAAGTTGAAGTTATTGATTTTGATGAGACTTTTTCTCTGATAGCCAGAATAGAGGCAATCAAAATGTTTCTTGCCTTTGCTTCTCACAAGAACTTTAAGGTCTATCAAATGGATGTCAAGTTAGTATTCTTGAATGGTGACCTAGAGGAAGAGGTCTACATTGAGCAACCAGATGGTTTCTAGCTATCAGAAGATCCAGACATGGTATGTAGACTTAAGGAATCTTTGTATGGACTCAAGCAAGCTCCTAGAGCTTAGTATGCAAGGTTGGATAAGTAGCTACTTCGGCAAGGTTTCAAGAAAGGTACCGCAAATAGTAATCTTTACATCAAGATTAAGGAAGACAAAATTTTGATAGTATTTGTGTATGTTGATGATATCATCTTTGGTGGAGATGATGATATGTGTAAAAGATTTGCAGATGAGATGTAAAAAGAGTTTGAAATTTCTATGATTAGTGAGTTGTCTTTCTTCCTTGGACTTCAAATTGTTCAGCTAGATGATGGTATCTTTATTTCTTAGGCTAAGTATGTAGAAGAGATGTTGAAGAAATTTGGCATGGAGGATTCTCAATCAGTAGGTACTCCTATGGTCACTGGTTGTCACTTAAGCAAAGATGATGAGTCTCTAGAGGTTGATTAGACTCTTTTTATAGGTCTATGATTGGAAGTTTATTATATTTGACTGCTTCTAGACTTGATATTATGTATGCAATATGTTTGGTTGCAAAATTTCAAGAAAATCCTAAGCAAACTCATGAGAAGGCAATGAAAAGAATATTCAGATATTTCAAGGGTACTCTAGACTGTGGTCTATAGTATAAGAAGGATGAATGCTTCTTTAAGTGCTTATACTAATGTTAACTGGGCCGGATGTGTGGATGACCAGAGAAACACTAGTGGAAGTGCATTTTCTTAGCATTTTCTTAGGAGATAGACTTGTCTCATGGTTCAATAAGAAGTAGGACTTAGTGTCCTTATCCATAATAGAGGTAGAGTATATTGTTGTAGCATAGTGTTTCACCCAAGTGCTTTGGCTAAATAAAACTTTGAAGGATATAAAGATGGTGTATGATGAGCTTATTCCTATTTTGTGTGATAATACTAGTGCTATCAAAATTTCTAAGCATCCATTAATGCATTCTAGAACCAAGCACATATAAATTAGGTATCACTTTTTAAGAGAGAAGGTTGTAGATAAGGAAGTGAGGTTGGAATATGTTCCAACAAAGGATTAGATTGTAGATATTTTCACAAAGACTTTTTCAAAGAATACTTTTGAGTATCTCTGGTAGAAGGTAGGGTTTATTAAGCATCCTTCTTCTTGCTAGATGCATAAGTGGGTGCATCTATCTAGGGGGAGTAGTCCATGTTATATCATTTTCCTAGACTAATGGTAGCTACCTCTGATGGGAAATAGGTAGTGGTTGCTAATGACAGAGGGAGTCTAATTGTTGCTACAAGGAGTATATGAACATCAAAGGAGAAGAAATGTGAAGTTATGCCCTAAAGGAGAGAAGTAGTTTCCATTTGTCCTTGATGTCAAAGGGGCAAAATGAGTAGATGTGTGTAGTAAGTGTGTGTTACCATCAATGCCAAAAGGGGAAATTGTTACACATATCATTCCTATGTTTATCATTGATGTCAACACTATCATAAGGTTGTCATTGATGTCAACTCTATAATATGGTGATTGATGCTATTGATAAGGATGATGGTTGTACATATGATTCCTAAGTGATGATAATGATGTTTAAGGTTTGATGTCATGTCCTATCTAGTGATAGTAGAGAAGATATATTAAGATGGGAATTAGAAGTTCATGGTTGGATGTCATGTCCTATCTACTGATAGCATAGAAGATATATTAAGATGGGAATTAGAAGTTCATGGTTGGATGTTGAATGTCTTATTTGGTGACAATAGAGAAGATATATTAAGGTGGGAATTAGAAGTTCATGGTTGGATGTCATGTCCTGACTAGTGACAGTAGAGAATATATATTAGAAGCATCAAATTGGTATATTAAGATGGGAATTAGAATCACTAAAAAGAAGTCTAGAAATGATGGTGATGTTGGGGAAATGTTTCTAATGTTCTAAGACATGTTGTATGCTCTCTCTTGTTTTTCTTGAGGATGTTTGTGTTGTTACAAAGAGGACCTTGCCTCTAGATTTTGATAAAGGCTTCTGCTACAAGAAGATTGCCTTGAAGACTTCTTGGGAGACTACTCCACATCTCTCTTCGGATGGTGATATGACCCTATAGTTTGGAAGGTATCCCCACATGGTATCAAGGCATGTATGATCCAAGTTTAATGATGTTTAAAGTACTGAAAGATTATTTTGCAAAAGATATATTTGATTCTAAAAAAGGTATTCACTATGTTGCAATGTTTAGCTCCACATTCCTCTACATTTGAAGACAAGGTCATTAAGTTTAGAAATTGATTTCATGCTATTGGGAAGGTTTTATTTCCAAAGTCTCAAGTATTAACACCTTCCACTATGAAATTTATAAGTGGCATAGTTCCAGTCTATATTCTGTCAGAAGAAAGCAATGTTGAAAGCTTGTTCGAATCCTCCACATTCCTCCAGAAGTAAAGATTTTCCTATTCAGTTTGGTGAACATATTCAAAGATGTACATTGCATGCTTCTTTGCATTTTTAGGTGTTTTGGTGATCTAGAAGATTAGTTTCTTAATGACAGTGTGTTCTGGATAGTTGTTTGGCCTCAGTATACATATTTGAAGGTGTACGACACAAAGTCTTTTTTCTACAGAGCTCAAGGTTTGTTTGGAGATGTTGTATGAGTTATGAAGACTCATATAGATGAATTTCATGAGGACCTTTCTTTTTTCCAATAATGCACAAGGTTTTCAAGTGGTTGTGACCGTTATGCTTCAAATTTCATGTTTTTTTGCTTAAGGTCATCCTATTTGAAATGAGTGAACTGTGCAAATGTAATTCCTTGAAGAATGTTGTGAACAGTCTTTAGAACCAGGTTAAGCATTTGTTGGAGTCTGCAAGGTGTGCTTCTTCTAGTAGTGTGGCATGTAGTTTTGTTTAGTGCTTGCCCTCTACACGTTTCATGAAGTTTGTAGTCTAGCCAACTTGTAAATGTAATATTCATGTTGTCTCTGGTCAACTGGATTTGTAATCAATTTTTATATCATATATATATATATATAGTAAACCTAGTTGCTCTAGGAATGGTGTGATTGCAATGTAATTGAAGTGGTATGCAAGCATGTGGAGAAGCAGATTGAATGCATTATGATGTGTGATTGAAGGAGAAAAAGCAAAAATAGTAAAGTCTATCCTAATTCATCCTGGAGACATATTTGTGACAGAAGAGAAGAAGTGTGCCTAATTATTTTCTGAAGGTAGTGAGCCAAAGGAAAGACTTATTAAAGGCTGAAACAAGTGATCAGTAAGCTAAAGAGAAGACATTTTTAGAAGTTGTTAAGGTTGTACAATCATCAAAATTCTATTCTTTCATTGCTATATTAAAGTAGTAAAAGGTCTGTCAAGTTGTAAGCTATTCTGAGTTTGTTTTCAATTTAGGGAGTAGTTGCTTCCTTGGGTTTAAGCCCTAAAACAAAGTCAGCAGGGAGTTGTAGCTTCCTTGGGAGTGACCCTAATACCTCTTTACAAAGTAGTAGCTTCCTTGGGTTGTAGCCCTAAAACAAAGTTGTAATTTATAGTGAGCATTCATATATTGTGAGATAATTCTCACCATGGTTTTTCCCTTCTTAGGTTTTCCACGTATATCTGGTGTTATGTGTTGATGTGCTTTGTGTTATTTTTGTATACTTTTGATTATGTTGTAAGGATTAAGTTTCAATTTGTTCTTGAGAGTTACAGATTTGATTGAATATTGATTCACACTCCCTCTCAGTATTGTGGTGTATGTTCAACAATTTTCAAACATGTAAGACATTGTAACATAATTCGTATACATGGAGTATTAAAAGCATACATAGGAATACACACAAGAGACACACCATACACAATGCATACATGGTAGATACGAAGCATACACATAAGATATAAATCATACATGGAAAACACATGGAAGACATTATCAATACATATAAGACACATTGAATCATTAAGGAATATAAGATCAAACAAACATAGAAACAAACACACAAGGCACGTGACTCTAACACTAGCTTGCTCTGTCGCTAGGGGTCATGTGAAAAGGATTTCCTTCATGGATCACACACTAGTAAGGACCATTGAATCACTAGGTGACCATGACAAGTCACATGAAACATGAAACACATAGGCTAGCCAAATTCATTGCACTAGGTGGCTCATGGACCAAAAAGGAAATATCACGGGCTAGTGAGGACCACCAAATCACTAGGTGAGTTCCATTCCCATCATAATAAATAAGTATGTAATCAAAAGAGCATAGTATGATGTATGCCCCCACCTTAAAATGGTTGCTAACTCCTATCAGGGAGAAATTGCTTTAAGGGTAGAATAAAACACAAGACAGGCATGAGATCTTCTGAAAGAACATGCCATAAGATGTGTTCCCAAAAACTACATCACACAAAGGTGTTCCCCCCACAAAAGGCAAACCAAGGTGATGCTATGAGCATGATACACAATGGCTTGTGTAGTCATGGTATGATGATGAGCATAGAAACAAGGTGGGCCACATAAATCAAAACATCAAAGGAACAAGTTATATTATAAAGTAACAACACAAAGGGATCTACCTGACAGGTGTTAATATATGAATGATTGTATAATAGGAGATATCTCAAGACTATATATTTGGAACTATCATCATCCACCAGATAGTAGAACTATGGAGACAAAGGAAGAAATATCACCTAAAACCAAAACTAAAAGGTCCTTTGGGTCAATGAGGGAGAATGTCAAAGCATCCTATGCCTTGCATCATCACCAAAAGATACAACAATAATGCAACTTATGACATATAGAAGAATGATGATATAAATAGAGAGAATATCATAACAGATTTTGTCCCTTTGTATCCTTGCACCTACAAGGGTGTCGAGGGTCATCCAAAGAGAGCTTAACAACAACACTAATAAAAACATAAATAAAATATCAAGTGACACATTATAGGGGAAAACAATCACATGCACTCATAACATAATAAAGATAAGGGACCCCACTTGTGAGTCAACCTAAAGAAAATCATTCTCCTCCCAATCTTGCTCATCATCCATTTGGAAAGGTGGAGAAGATGTAAGAGGAATTATAGCACATGAGGTATAAGGAACAAGAGCCATACCTATATTATCTTTAGATTCACTATCAAAATGTAGTACAATAGGTTCCATAGAGGCTTGTGAATCTTTATCATTCTCTATAGGAGACAAAATAGCCCAGCAGATGTCTCTTTTGCATCCATCATTGATAAACACTTGTGAGGAGGTAGATTCTCCTCTCCTACAAAAAGGTGAGCCATAACATGATGATGCTTCTTTCTTCCTCTCACAATTTTATTTCTCTTAACTTTATTTGTGATTTTTATGAGGAGAACCATAGTATCTTCCAATGTGGGTTCCTTTTCTTCTTTTGATTCATGAACATTATAAGAAATAGGAGGAACCATCAAAGGTTGGGAGACCATAGGGGAAGGGTTCATTAAAGCATGTTGCTCTTCCTTTTGAACTTGTGAAATAGGTGGAACTACATGAGCATCCTCAAGTGGTTGAGAAACCTCAAGAAATAACAAATGTGCAACTGATAGATTTCCACTAGTCTCTACAGAGGCAGGTGGTACAAAAGTATTATTACAATTGTGAGGAGGTCTATTTTGTGCTTTATAGTTTCCTCATTGTCCTTGAATGGATGGCAGAGGGGGAACGTTAGCATATTTACCAAATCCTCAAGGATGGGGAAGAACCTTCGATTTGGGCTTAGCTTCACTCACCACCTGCTGGACACAAGGAACTACTATCTTACCCTCAAAAGATCAAAGAGGTTTAGGGACATCACAAGGAAGTATGTTATTAAATGATAACTCTATTATTTTCTTTGCTTTAAACTTTTGATCTAATAAGAAGAATAAATCCTCTTTAGCTCGAGTGATTGCAAATGGTTGTGGCTAGAATTAGTCAAGTGTAAAATGTCCATGTCAAGCAATGAGCAGGTACTGACTATGATGTATAGAGTGAACACATCCCTCAAATAGAAAATTTAAACACTTATAAACCATAGAGGGGACCACCTTCATAGACTGGAGCCACGGGTGACCCAACTTCACATGAAATATGTTTGATATAAGAATGGTGATAAAACTAACATCCATGGTTCTTGGCTCAACCTTGACATCAAGGGTCAAGGCACCAAGAGTTGGAAGGATAGACCCATCATGTTCTCTAATTGCCATCTCTGATATGTCATAGGTATCTCAATGTAAACCATGCATATAGAGAAAATCTTTAGTTACTACATTTACCATGCATATAGGATTGATCATACCACCTCGAATAGGCTTATCATTTATTGAAATAGTAATGTAAAGAGGTCCATCAGGAGCTTCAATAGTAGCATCATGTGGAGTAAAATATATAGTTGGTTTTGATTCCACTCACTCTTTGTGAGGGCGATCATCCACCATGCAAATATCAACTTCATAATCTTATTCTTGAGATAGATCTACAACATTAGATTCATGATGAGGTAAAGGATCATTATATATTTGAATATTTTGATTAGGAGAAGCCATCAATTTATTCCTTTTGTCATTCACCCTAGCAACTTGGATGACATTGGAGTTGATGAGGTCTTGAACTTCACGTTTAAGATGCATACATCTTTTAGCATCATGGCTAGCGGAGTAGTGAAATTGACAAAAATCCTTTGAATCAAAGGAAGATGCTTGCATCTTACTTGGATTGAGAGGTCTAACTGGTGGAAGCTTGATGAGATTTTTGTTCAGAAGTTGTCATTATAGAGTAGAGAGACTACGATGATGGTGTGAAATGTCATGTTTTTGGTTTCAATTTATAAGGGGTGAGAGCAGGAGATGACACTACTGCCACATGTTTTCTTATGTTACTAGCTGAAATTGTATCTATCTTAATGAATTTTTTATTGTTTCTTTTGAATGAATGATTATGAGAGGCTTCAGATTGACCAACTGGAGACGATGATAGGTTATGCTCATACTGACTAACCAAAAGTTGGTAATCATGAAGAGCTATGCAAAGATGAGTGAAAGAATCATATCACATTAACAATATCTTATCATGGATGTGAGGGTGTAATTTTTCAATTGTTATGTCGTAAAATGTCCCCCTTAGACTTTTACCTCGTAAGTTTAGCTCCTGGGTCCCTTGTTCTTGATTTTGCATGTTAAATCTAACTCCCAAAACAAAATGGCCTGAAACCCATGTTAAATGGGGCTTGAGGGACATTTTGGAGCTTAGCCCTAACTTAAAATAGGTCCCAGAGGCTTGGACGCTTGTGTCCTAGTCCTACCTTATTTTGGTAGGGTCCCAAATTTGAATGTTAGTAAAGTGACTATTAAAGGTGTCCCTTGCTAACATCTTAAGTTTGAATTATGAAATTAAATTGGGAATTCTTATATAAGCATGTTTAGGGTTTGATTTGTAAACTAGAAGATAACTAGAAGATGATTATGAGATTTTGGTGAACTTATGATTTTAGAGCATTTAAGGCATTCATTGTGTTGCAAAGCAGAATATTGTTATTGTGTTTGTTTATTGTAGATTTGGATTCATCTTCTCATGTTGTGAAGGATATTCATCTATGTGAGAGCTACACCTCCAAGGTGATATCTATTTGTGTTGAATCAATTATTTATCATTTGGTTTTTTCCTCTATCCTACAAGGATACACTCTTTATCAAACAATGGTGTTGGAAGGCTTGAATGCCATTCTAGGGCTTGATTGGGGCAAGCTCCTAAACACCACAACCCCCAACTCCTCTCCTTGTGATTATAGGTGACAGGTATTGAGTTTTGTGGAGTGGAGTTGCAAAGAAGTGTGGCCGAGGATAAAGATTTTTGATCTAATGAAAAGAAGTGGAAAAGAGCACTGTCAGGGCTTGGGTGCTAGTCCCATTGCCCTCCAAGTTTGTAGAGCCTAAAATCTCTAGAATAGTGATAATCAGTGTTGGAAGGAGTCTGGAAACCCCCAAAGAAAATCCTACCTTGGGCTTGGGTGCTAGTCTCTTTGCCCCTGACATTTTAGGATTCTAAACTTTGAAAACTGGTATGTATCTAATCTTCATTTAGCATCTCTGTGTGTGACCATTTGTCAGAATTCATTTGTTTATTTACTATTTTGCATAATTAGGGTTTTTAGTATAATTGGACACTAAATTAGTACATTAATTAGTAAATTCCAAATTTCCCTATCATTACAAGTGACAACCAACCTTTAGGTGAATCTGTTGCAAGTATGTGCTAATCGGTGTTGTCATAGATGTCAACATGTTTGTGTTGTCATTGATGTCAACTATGCTCTTGCTTTAATGAGTTAGTTTCTTTGTAGAGTCTTGTACTTATGCTAAAGATGTTAATAATATGTCTTTGATGTTGAGTTTCGAAGTTCTTTTGAGAAAATTTTATTTATATCAAAGACAATGTGATGAAGAAGTATTTTGGCTTATAGGATACTGTTTGAGTTATTGCTTCGTATTTCTTCTATGTTGAAGAACAGAGTGTGAGGTTTGAATATGTTTTAGAGAAGTAGTTGAAGATTTTAAATCTATATTTTATTTCTTCAGAACGTTGTGGTTTGAGAGTTATGCTCACCAATTTGAAGACTATGCCTAGCAATGTTTGCAATGTAACTGGGAGAAAGTATTTTTCTCCGCATTTCTCCGTAGATTTGTTTTTGGCCTTGCACTTCTAGATGAGTGTTCATAAGATCCATATCTATGATCTATCAAAAGGAATTTTGATTTGGTGCTATGAAAAGTATTTTTCTTGAGTAGCAGAGCTTGGCAATGTTGGTTGTGAGCAATCTATGAACTGTCTTCTAAGTAAGATTTATTATAGATGGATTTGTTGGTTCCTAGGTGATTTCATGTTGTTCATGGATGTTTCTAGATCATGTTAAAGTCTCATGCAGAGTCTGCAAGTTATGATTGTGTTCTTGGTGTTTACACAAGTTTGGCCGACTTGGGTGTTAACACTAATTGCATATGTGCTTGGTGGATTGTGGAAGCATGTGAATATGTTTTTAGGTCTGCTAAGATGTGTGGTGGTCTACCTTCATTCCTTTGTGTTATGGAATGTTTAGGTCCAGACCTGATTCAAACATTGTGTATGCTGACCTTGGAGAATGGTTCAAGGATTGAAGATTGTGTTGCCGACATTGGAGATTGCTATCAAGGTTGATGGTGGTATAAATAAGTGTCAGGAGTTTGTGCATGTGGGTGTATATGTGAGGTGTATGAAGTATGTGATGTGAAGTTGATCAAGTTAGTAAGATATTTCACATATTAGGTGACTGGATGTAGTGAACAGAAGGTGCCTACATTTGATATAGTTGTGAAGAGGATGTTTATTGTGCTTCATTAGAACTAAACCCATGCATATGTTAGATGCAATTATATCAGTTCATTCTTGGTTGTGAGCTATTTCTTCTTTCTTCTTCTTCTAGATAGTGAGTCCTAGGAAGTGAGTCTTTCTTTTCCAGATAATGAGTCCTTGGTAGTGAGCTTTTCTTTTGTGGGTAGTGATCCCTGGGCAGTGAGCCTCTTGTAATTTATTATTGCTATTACTTTATATTGTGAGCTAATCCTCACCATGGTTTTTCCATTTTATGGTTTTCCACATAAAAATCCAGTGTTCTCTTGTGCATGGTGTTGATGTGATTAAGTTTCTATTATCTATGTTTCATGTTTAATCTTTGTAACATATTAAGGGTTTAAGTGAACTGATGTGGATGTGATTTTGTATATGAGGGATTGAAATTTTGATACAACTAATTTACACCCCTGCTCTCAGTTATCTTGTGCATTCAATAATTGGTATTAGATCCAATTTCCTTTGAAAAAACCTTAACAGCTTGAGGTAGATCCAGGATGATGCACAAGAAGGATGTTCCCTTGTTTGATGGAACAGACTATGTACTCTGGAAGGTAAGGATGGAAGCCTATCTGATTTCTCTTGGTTATGAGATTTGGAATTGTGTCAAGTCTAACTACACTATACTTGAGAAAGGTGTAAATACTAAAGATTAAATTAAATCTATAGAAATAGATGGTAAGGCAAAACATGCTCTCTTGAGTGGACTTACTAATCTTGAATTGGTGAAAGTGGTGGATTTGAAAACTGCTAATGAGATTTCGAAAAGATTGGAAAGTGTTTATGAAGGAGATGAGAAGGTTAAAAGGGCTAAAATGTAGAATTTGAAGCTCACTTATGAGACCATGAGTATTTCTAAAGATGAAAACATTACAAGCTACTTACAGAAGATAGACAAAGTTGTCAATTGCATCAAGGGACTTGGTGGAAAAATACATGATCAAAAACTAATATTAAAGGTATTTAGAACTCTTCCTAAATCTTACAATCATAAGGTTTTTTCTAGTGAAGAATTACAAAATTTGAATCAATTTACCAAAGAGATGTTGATTGGCACTCTAACCGCTTTTGAAATAAGAGAGTTTGGCACAAGTAGTGGAACTGTAAAAGATGAGACTACTTTTAAAGCTGGTAAAATAGAGAAGACTGTTCAATTAGATCCAGAATGCTTTGATGAAGTGGAAGCTAAATTTGTGAGAAAGATGAAAAAGGGTACTAGTAAGTTCAATGGTAAGTTGCCTTTTAAGTGTTTCAGTTACAGAAAAATAGATATGCCTCAAGCTGTCCAGATAGAGATCTAAGGAGTAAGAATAAGGAAGGAAGAATAGTTAAGAAAAAACACTATGCAAGTATCTTTGATGATGAATTTGAGTTTGAGAATGATAATGAAAATGAATGCTTATTTATTGCCATAAGAGATGAAACTAGGTCTACTAACTCTGGAAGTTGTGTGAAGAAAAAAGGTCCAGAAGCAAGTACTAACTCTAAAGGCACTATAATGTCTACTTTTCATGCTAAGAGGGAGAAGGATGATTAGGTTATCGACAGTGGATGCTCAATCATGTGACAAGTGATAAGAGTAAGTATTAAACTTGAAAGATTTGATGGAGTAGTTAGGTTTGGTGGTGAGGAAGCTACTAAGGTTTGTGGAAAAGGTTCAATCAGTTTTGATGGAAAGCATAACATTGATGATCTCCTTTATGTCAAAGGATTAAAGAATAATCTCTTGAGTGTAGAGAAGATGTGTAGCAAGGGTTACAATCTTCAATTTCAAAATGATGGATGTGAGATTAGAAAAAACTCCAGAACAATGATTGATGCTGGAAAGAAGACAGATGGAAATTTCTATCATCTCAAAGGTGGTCTTAGTTACTGCCTTTTGACTCATATCAATGAGAGTTGGTTATGGCATAGGAGATTGTGTCACATCAATTTTGATAGCCCAGTAAGGATTAGTTTAGTCAAAGTTGTGAGAGGTCTGCTAAAGTTAACAAAGCCTATCATTGTAGTCTGTAAGGAATGTCAGTTTGGAAAACAAACAAGAAGAAGCTTCAAAAGCAAGGATCAGTCATCTACCAAATTGTTGGAGCTAGTGCATACAGACATGTGTGGTCCTACCAGAGTAAGGAGTTTTCAAGGTGACAAGTATTTCATGTTATTTATTGATGATTACTCTAGAATGACTTGGGTCACTTTTCTTAAAGAAAAATCTAAAGCCCTAGATAAGTTTAAAGACTTTAAAGCAATGGTTGAAAATGAAACAGCTATGAAGATCAAATGTTTGAGGTCTAACAGAGGTAGAGAGTTTACTTCTAATGAGTTTAACATGTTTTTTGAGAATCATGGGATAAAAAGGCATTTATCTATTCCTAGAACTCCTTAGTAGAATGGAGTGGTTGAAAGGAAGAACAAGATTGTTTAAGAGGTTGCAAGGACAATGATCAAGGAAGCAAACCTATCATAAGTCTATTGGAGAGAAGTAATTCATACTACTGTCTACATTCAGAACATAGTACAGGTGAAAACAAATGACACAAAGACTCCCTATGAACTATGGTATGGAAGGTTACCCTCTGCTAAATATTTTAAAGATTTTGAAAGCAAATGTTAAATTAGAAGTGATGAAGAACTAGGAAAGTTTGATGCAAGATGTGATGAAGGTATTTTTCTTAGATATTCTAGCAAAAGAAAATCTTACATGTGCTATAATTAGAGGTTAAGAAAGATTGTTGAAAGTGTTAATGTTAAGGTTGATGAATATATGCAGAAGTTTTTAGAGATTAATGGATATGAATCAGATGAGTCTTCTTATGGAGAAGAAGAAAAGAACAAAGAGAAGGAAGTACATGTTGAAGTCCAAGAAACTCTAGAAAGAGAAGTACCAGTTGAAGAACAAGAAGCTTCAGAAAAGGATTCTAAAACTCCCAAATATATGCAGAAGCATCACACTGAAGATCAGATCATTGGTGATAAGAGCAAAGGTGTATTGATAAGCAGAGTTGCTAAACAATAGGTAAATCTATGCTTACTTTCCAAAGTTGAACCTAGAACATTGGTTGAGGCATGCATGGATGAGTATTGGATTCAGGCTATGGAAGAAGAACTAATGTTGATTGAGACGAATCAGACTTTGGAACTTGTCCCAAGACCAGAGAATAAGAATGTGATTGGAACTAACTAGGTATACAAGAACAAGTTGAATGAGAATGGAGAAGTTGTAAGGAACAAGGAAATACTTGTGTGTAAGGGGTACTCACAAGTGGAAGGAATAGACTATGAGGAAACTTTTGCTATGGTGGCAAGAATAGAGGCTATCAAGTTGTTTCTAGCTTATACATCTCACAAGGATTTCAAAGTATATCAAATGGACATGAAGTTTGCTTTTGTAAATGGTGAATTAGAAGAGGAAGTTTACATAGAGCAACTGGATGGATTTTAGTTGTCGAACAAACTAGATATAGTATGCAGATTGAAGAAGGCTTTGTATGAACTGAAGCAAGATCCCAGAGCTTGGTATGCAAGGTTAGACATGTATTTGTTACAACAAGGATTCAGTAAAGGGTCTACAAACATTAATTTATATATCAAGTTAGGAAAAGATCAAATATTGAAATTATTGAAGTCTATGTGGATGATATAATCTTTGGTGGTAATGAAGGTATCTACAAGAAATTTACAGATTAGATGCAAAAAGAATTTGAGATGTCAATGTGTGGAGAGATGAATTTCTTCCTTGGGATGTAAATTAAATAGAAATATAATAGTATCTTTATTTTACAATCAAAGTGTGTCAAGGTTTTGTTGAAGAAGTTTGGAAAGGAAGATTCTAAACCAGTTTGTACTCTCATGACAACCTGTTGCATGCTGAGAAAAAATGATGAATCCCCTAAGGCTAATCAGAGTAAATATAGATCAATGATTGGAGGACTACTATACCTAACTTCTACCAGACTAGATATCATGCATGC
This sequence comes from Cunninghamia lanceolata, assembly GCA_027924645.1. Classification (NCBI taxonomy): domain Eukaryota; kingdom Viridiplantae; phylum Streptophyta; class Pinopsida; order Cupressales; family Cupressaceae; genus Cunninghamia; species Cunninghamia lanceolata. The sequence continues at coordinate 11,627,826 of BSBN01000377.1, forward strand.
AGTCTATCTTGTAGCCAAATTTCAAGAAGATCCTAGAGAGTCACATGTCATGGTAGTAAAGAGGACATTTAGGTATTTGAAGGGCACTCCAAACCATGGTTTGTGGTATCCTAAGAATAATGACTTTACCCTAAGTGCCTATACAGATGCAGATTGGGTCAGTTGTGTAGATGACAAAAGAAGTACAAGCATTGGTGCATTCTTTCTTGGAGATAGAGTTGTATCTTAGTTAAGCAAGAAGTAGGATTCAGTATCCTTATCTACTACAAAGGTAGAGTACATTGCAGCATCATCCTACTATACACAAGTGTTATGGATGAGACAAACCCTGAAGGATATCAAAGTTGATCATGATGATCCAATTCCCATCTTCTGTGATAATACCAATGTTATTAAATTTTCAAAGAATCTAGTGATGCATTCAAGGACAAAGCATATTTCCATCAGGTATCACTTTCTAAAAGAGAAGGTTGTAGATAATGAAGTGAAGCTTGAGTATGTGCCTATAGAGGATCAGGTTGCTAAAATATTCACCAAGGCTCTTCCTAAGGATACATTTCAGTATCTTCAAGAGAAGTTAGGGGTTATTCCCCCTCCTTCTTTGAACTAGATGCATAAGGAGATGCATCAGTCTAGTGTAATTCAAGATTCATTCTTCTCTAGACTAATGATGGAGGCTACCTCTTAGGGGGAGCAAGTAGTGGTATTGATGATTGTTGTAGTCAGGGTGAGTAGGAGTTAGTAGAGATTAGTGTGCACTCCTAAGGGACAATATTCAGAGCTATTAAGAGCAATGCAAGTATGTACAGCATCATAATCAAGGGGAGAAAGTCTAAAAAAGATGTGTTACCCTTTTCCATTGATGTCAAAGGGGGAAAGAGGTCATGTGAAAAAAAAGGGAGAGAAAGAGAGTAAGATGTATAAAAGAAAGGGGGGAATGAGATTGGTGCATAACTGTGAGATTGGTGCAGAGTTGTGTCATGATTTTTTTTCACATCATATGTTTCCATCAATGGCAAAGGGGGAGATTTTTGTAAGCATGTGCTAATCAGTGTTGTGATTGATGTCAATTGTGATCTTGCTTTGATGAGTTAGTTTATTTGTAGAGTCTTGTTGTTGTACTAAAGATGTTGAGAATATGTCTCTGATGTTGAGTTTCCAAGTGCTTTTGAGAAAATTTAATTTATATTGAAAATAGTGTAATGAAGAAGTATTCTACCTTACAGGATACTATTTGAGCTTTTGCTCCACATTTCTTGTGTTGAAGATTAGAGTGTGAGATTTGAATATGTTTTAGAGAAGTAGTTGAAGATGTTAAATCCATAATTTAGTACTTTGGTACGATGTGTTTTGAGAGTTATGTTCACTAGTTTGAATATTGTGTCTCGCAGTGTTTGTAGTGTAACCGAGAGAAAGTATTTTGCTTCGCATTTCTCCATAGTTTTGTTTTTGGTCTTGTGATTCTGGATGAGTGTTCACAAGATCCATATATATGATCTATCCAAAGGAATTGTGATTTGGTGTTTCGAAAAGTAGTTTTCTTGAGAAGTAGAGTTTGGTAGTGTTGGTTGTGAGCAATCTGTGAACTATCTTCAAGTAAGATTTGTTGTATCTAGATTTGTTGGTTCCCAGGTGATTTCATGTTGTTTGTGGAATTTTTTGGATAGTGTTAAAGGCTTGTGCTTGGTTTTCTTACAAGTGACAACCAACTTGTAGGTGAATCCTCTTGTAAAAGTTGTGATTCAACTCGATTAAATGTCCTTGAATGTGTGTAGTGAAAGGAGGATCTAGGCATATCATTCATCAAACCCTTTTCCCTCTTTTTCTACATAAAACCAATAAATATTCTTCAGACATCAACATCTAGAATAGAATATTGAACTTGTGAAAAGAGGGCTTGATAACAACCGATAAAGTCTGTTATTTTTTCTTTCATTCCTTACTTGCAATGAACCAAGTTTTTCAAAGAGACTTGATGTCCAATTTTCACTTGAAAATGATCGAGGAGTTTATTGACTAATTGTGAAAAAGAAGTTATAGAATTAGGAGTATGCCAAGATTGCATCCTTAAAGAGGAAATCACTACACATACTGGTAAAGGTTTCCACATGGTTGTTAGGGTCCCCCTTCCCATTATATTTCTCAGAGTGAGGAATCTCAAACTTCACAGGCATTTGAGTTCTTAGGATTGAATAAGACAAAGAGCTACAAATATAATGTGTTTTCATATTAGGTTTAGGAGGACTATTTATTATGCTAGCCAATTGTTGTTGGATGGATATCATATTTTTTAACAATTGCTTTATGACAGGGTTGGAATTGGAATCAGGTAGAGATTGGAATGAATTAGAAGGACTAGGTGACAATGTATGAGTAGCCTTTTGGAAAGTGATAGTAGGTTTAGATGTAGGTGGAGTAACATTAGGTGTGGAATTTAAATGTAATTATATGGAATGGTACTATAATGATGAACGAAATTCCCAGTAGATAACTCAACACATGTGGTAGCACTATTACTTGGTTGTGTAGTAGTGGTGAGAATAGTAGAATTATATGTAGGAATATGGAGTGTTGGTATGGGTGTCAACACTTGAGTTCCTATTTGATTAGAGGAGGTGAGATTAGTGTTGATTTCAGTATAACTAGATGAAGATAGAATGTTGTTATGTACTATATGAGCAAGGCCATGCAAGACTTCCAATCCTTCTTGAACTTTGAGAAAAAGACCTCTTAGACTCCCAACAACAATGAAAACCTATTTAGATATATGCTCTGACCTTACAAATTGTTGAAAATTAGCCATCTCAATGTCTACTTTTTAAATTTGAGCTTCAGGAACATGAGCCAGAAGGTCATCAATGTTGACAGATTCATTGAAATTTGACACTTCAGGAAGATGTGAAGTAGGGATATTAGGAAGAGGTGTTTGACCTTCTTGTGTGATAAGACTATGGATTTGGAGTTCTGATGTATTTGTATCATCATTATGCAAAGCATTAGAACCTATAATTCGAAGCTGTATTTGCACAAGAATGGTAGAAATGGGGCACCGGGTCACAAAGCTTATAAAGCATCTACAAGATTTAGTAACACACAAGATGCACAAATAGAAGACATGAATGATATAGCAAAAGTGTAACATGCTAACTCACATTACCCAAATTTAACCATAATTAACCATCTTAATTAAGGTTGGGAATACATCATGATTAACATAATCACAGTTAAGCAAGAAAGAATTAATATGATCATGCTAATTAAACATGCTATTCTTTTTTGAATAATTTAGAAAATTAGGTTTACAATTAAATTTTTAGTGAATAACCTTCAGTATACATGTACAAATCTATGTTCATGGCATCATTTATATAAATATACATAATATTTGACTATCAAGTCATATAAAGAGAACTACATCTAGAACTTTAACATATATCTTCATGATTCTCAGCCTGTCTTCTGCTTGGGAAGGAGAGCATCACCTAAGTGCTTTTCCTCCAACCATAGATAGGCGATCCCCTGCACAACTTCCTATCTAGAAGCAACCCTACACTTCATGGAGGGTATAGATATAAGGAACCATTAGGTTTTCCATCTAAGTATCTGGTGTTGTGTCCTTCATAATGTCTCATGGTCACACAACTATAGATCCACTCTAACTATGTATGACACTACTGGAGATATTACGCCATCTAGAGTACACTAGACTGACTAATGCATGTAGAGACAAATCCATTACTTTGGCCAAAGATTTACATACATATACATTTTGCAATGAACATAGTCATATGTCCACCACCTTGACTCAACTTAGAAGATGTCTCATCCTATAGTAATTATATTTCAATTTCTCTAGGTCTTGGGAAAGTAGGTTCAATTCATTCCCAGTTAATGATTTCATGTTTGCCTTATCACATTGTTTAAATTCAATTCATATCATCTAGACTTGTATTGTAATAGTCTAAAAAGACTCTAACTTAAAGAATCCACATGAGTTCCTGATATCTTATACTTCATTCTTGAAGTATTTCCATTCGAAAAGAGATGGCATTCGTATAGATTTAAACACAAGAGTTTCATATTGGACATAGTATTCATTCTCATAGGAAAATAATTATCAAGGTGAAATAACTTCTCCAATAAACATGGCATGCACTTAATGCTGCCTAGACAACAATACTATTTACCTCTTACCTATTTCTCCTTCTTCAATAAGGAGTTAATATATCCTTTTAAATACATAGAATGCACCATAGTTATCATAATAACTATTATAAATAGTCGAGCACTGTTATTTGCAGTCCTTAAGACCAATATATTAAGTGCCCTCGATGCAGTCAAGGTAGAAGGGTCCGGTGAGGGACTATCTAGCCTTGTAGCCTAATTATCTAACACCATGATCATAATGGATATGCAATGGAACCTAACACCTAATCAATAGAAAGGTAAAAGATATTACACATAACACAAGATGTATCCTGGGAAAACCATAATAGGGAAAAATCTAGCCTTCAAAGCTCATTCCTCATTTATTATAACTTCAAATCAAATTACATATGCCTCAAGGGATTTATAGACACTAGGTTGCAGCCTAGGGATTACAAAAGATTCATACAACAATATTCTTTCATGATTTCTTTCTTCTACATTTTAATTCTATGTTATGCAACTGATTATGCTTCCTACTCTGCTTTCTACTCTATTATGTGGCTCAATCGGATCAAAATGACTTAATATCTTGCTTCATATCTTCATGATATCGATCACTACCTCAAAACAATCCTTTTCCTCTCATTTATATGCTCTTCAAGTCTCCAAATCATTATCAAGTCAGCCTAATTGCAACGGCTATTATGAAACGTGTGTACACTAATAGGTCAAACCTTAACATAAGGCATTGCTCTACATGTACATAGAACTTCACGTAGATCTTCATGAAGGTTGGATAGGTCCTATACTTCATTGAATAATGTTCCTTTAGGCTCCACAAGTCACGGATTTGCTCCACAAGATTATTAGACTTCACTGAACACATTCGGCTCTACTCTGTCAAACATGCAACAACAGTCAATCTTTTGATAGCGATATCTTTCTAGAATCAAAGCCAAATGACTTGAATTCTTAATATATTGTAGCTTCGTATGTCTAGATATTAATTCCAACTCCATAGCCTCTTATACTCAAATGTGGTATCTCCCTAGGTCACCATCTTAATATTCTACAACTCAGTGTCAACTATCTCAGCTATTTTGAATTCTTCTAGATGATCCTGCATCAGACTCTCAGGGTTAATTGAAAAGTGAGCCTCTTCACTTTGGTCTATATTATGTCAAATTCATTATTGTCTCTTTGAATAGATTCGGCATTCTATTTTTAGGTACTTGCAACTACCTCAAGGTCGGCGGTCTGTTCAAGTCCACCCTACAAAACTACCTCAATTTCTTCTAAGTTCAGCATTCTACTTGTAAGCCTTGCACTACCTCAATGATCGGTGGTCTAATCAAGTCTTCTCCACAAGTTACCTCAAGTTCTTCATCTTGTCATGGTCTAGGTTCAGTGGTCTACCTGCAAGCCTTGCACTGCCTCAATGATCGGCGGTTTGAGCAAGTCTTCTCTGCAAGTTGTCTCAAGATCAATGTCTTCTTCAATGAATTAAGAGTCAATCAATACCTATAGCATCCTTCAGAACAATAAAGTCATTTCCTGATACATTCTTGAATTTTCTCTGCAACTCTATCTAAGTCCAAGTTCTTATAACAATTTCCTCCACACTCATCAAAACCTCACAGTTTCCTCTCTATGTACACTTTCCTCTCTGCGTACACTTTCCTTTTACTCACCTATGTTTCCTTATCCATATTTACTTCATTCTGGTACATAAACTTTCTCTTCTAGTAGAATATTTTGTCATTCCCTCTTTCTCTGCCACATGAACTTTGCTTTTCTATTATGTTTATGTTGTTCTCAAAATTAGCTATGCTCATTTTTTTAGACAACCCCTATGAAACTTGTCTGTTTCGTAGTCTACACTCTAAGCTCGCAAATCGAGACAAGTTTTCTTGGCCTCGTGTGAAGTCATATGACATCCTAAACTAGTTTGCAACATTTCCTTAACTCGATTCCTTGAAATTTGTGTGAATCAATTAGGTTGTAAACTAATCAAAATATCAATTTTGATCATTTCAAGGTGTTAGTAAAATTTTGAAATTTCCTATGCAATGTCAACAAAATCCGCCACTCTTGCATACCTTTTTTTTTTAAATTGTGTTGAGTCAACGAAAATTGCCGCTTTTACATAGTCTTTTGTTTAAACATGTCTGAGTGGCAATTTTCGCCATCGTTACATGTTCTTCATTGAAAGCAAATGTATAGGTGATAATTTTTACTACCATTGTATTTTGGATTAACACATGTTGGGTCGGTGATTTTCACCACCCGAGTAAGATCTTGAGGATTGCGAACTCCAGTGGCATTTATGACCACTCGTGTTAACATTAAGAGCTTACCTTTTAAACCTTTAATGCGTAAACTCATTTTATCTTGTTATTTCTTTCTCTCTAAACCTTCCAATTGACTCCTGAAACAATCCTTAGACTACTCGATCGTTGATCCCAGATTTGGACAAATTTTGGGTTGCCAAGGTCACGTTTAGGGTTTTAGTCATTTTGACAGGTAAGTCTTTAACTTTGTTTTTGTTGTTGTTTCCTTCTAGGGTTTTTCTTGTTTAATGAAGTAAATGTTTGTGTCTTCTGGAAATTATATTGTTTAAGGCAAATCATCCTTCATTTTGTTTTTCTTTCTTTTTGAGTCATTTTTAAAACCCTAGTCCTTGTTTAATCCTTCTCTGGCTGACGTTTTATCAAAAAAATTTGCTAATACATAAGAATTAACCACCGCGTGCCTAGTTGGCCAATTTTACCACTTGAAGCAAAGCATGAACTGACATAGCCATTACATGTGTAGGATTGGTGATAATTGCTGCTCAAACATGTTAAGTTACGTTTGGTCTTGTGTAGTGTTGGTGATAATTGCCGCTCAAACATGTTAAGTTATGTTTGGTCTTGCGTAGTGTCAGCGATAATTGCCACTCAAAGTCCTTCCATATGAATTTTACCTAAGTGCTAAGTCAGTGAAAATTGTCACTTCTGCAATTGAAAGCCGTACCCCCAAGGTGCCTGGGTGGTGAATTTCGCTACCTTTACATGAAGAAAACTTTGAACATCCAACCTGCAGGGTCGGTAAAAATCATCACTCAAACACTTGTAATATACCTCTTATGCATTGTTGGTGAAATTTGCCACTCAAACACGGATTGTTCCAACATGCAAAAGCGGTTAATTTTACCACCAATACATTTGCATTTTAGCCTACCTATAGGGTCAGTAAAAATCACCACCCTGACACTTGCAATACATCTCTCTAATGCAAGGGTGGCAAATTTTGCCGCCCATGCATTCACTATTAATTTTTCCTAACTCTGAGAGATTTTCAATTTTGCTTCTCCAAGCCCACTTTCCTCCATTTTTTGACCCGCTTGGACTCTAGCCCTTTCAAGCATATCTCCATAGTTGTGATCGATGACATACAATTTTCCCAGATTACCAACATTTCTCCTAATTGCATGATCATGGCTTTTTATTGCAGTTTCTTCTACAAATTTTCTCTCTTCACCAACATCCTTCTAGTGATAGCTTTTTCAGATGACTGAGTTGTCTCCAAAGAAGTCAAAAGCGATGAAGTATAAGTATCAAGGTGTTTTTCCAATCACCTCAGTTACTTCCAATGTCAATGACATTTGGGATACAGAGATTAGCCATGTGGACATGGCTGAATTCGTGGAAAGAACCAAGTCTAATAATCCTAGTTCTGCAATGAAGAAGATTATTGATAGTAACATTCATTTGGTGTCATCTTTCCTAGTGGCAGCCCATAATACAGAGTTTGTTCTTCAATGTGCTCAGTTCTACAATAGAGATACTAGGGTAGTGGTGGATGCAAATGGTAATGTGATAATCAGATTAGATCCAGAATTCATTAATAGAGTTTTCATGTGCCCTGCTATTACAGAAGTTATAAAACTAGATTTTGCTGAAGCCCAAAAAGAGAATCACAAAAATTTTGAGAAGACTAAGAAGATAATCAATACTAAATGGCTCAAGACTTCAAGGTCAAACTTGTCTGGGTGGCCAAGGAGTTTTCCTAGAAGTGATATTGTAGAAGAAGTTGGTGATCTTATAACTCTTCTTAGTAAGATAAGGGGATTGGCCTCATCCTCACTTTTTCATGAGTGGATGTACCCTTTTATCAAGGTAATACTTCAAGGTAAACAAGCCATCTTCTGGGGCGAGCAAATTAGCAATGCTCTACATGAGCAATTGACTAAGGTATCCACTACCTTCAAATTCTATATGACTTCTTACCTTGTGTATATAGCAGCCTCCATGAGAATCTTTCTAGGTTTGACATCAGAAGGAGATAGGAGAGTAGTTCCTATATATCAGTACTATTCTCAATTGACATTGAAAGGTTCTATTCACTACTTCAAGAGGGTAAATGATGCTTTCTTCATAGTGTTCTTATTTCTTTTTGACCCTCAATTGGAGAAAAGAAGAGTTTCAGATGAAGCTTGGTCAGTGGTGAATGATTTTGGATGCATGTTCTTACAATTTCCTTCTTTCTCATATTTAAGGGTTAGCTTTTTCCAAGGTCATCCTTATATGTTCCCAAGGTTTCCTTCAGACATAATTCTTTTAATGGAATTATGTAAACAAATGATTATCATGCATAATAAGCAAATGGAGCTCAAGAAACTAGGATTCAGGTTTCCAGTTGAAATTGGCAGGTTTTCAGTATCAACTGCTACAAAGGCTAGAGCCATAGAAAATGAAATGTAGCTAGTAACCATGAAACAATTCAAATGAAGACCAAGGTTTGATTACAGGGGTGTGAAAGACAAGATCAAGAGAAAGACCTAGTTTCATGAACCTATGGTTGAAGATGTCTAGGTGGGCTTGAGGACAGAAGAAGATGTCAGAATGTTGGATTATAGCAAGTTATCTCTGGAGCAGATTGAATATCTGGGATTGGCTGATATTCCTAAAGACCTAGTGGATGATGAAGAGTTGATTGATGATAGATATAATACTGAACAGGTTGATGGTTCTCCTCTTCCTCTTATTCAATGGTCTTAGAAAGAATTGACTTCTCTGAGGAAAAGGTTTGAACCTATATTGGTTAACACCAATAAATGGCTAGCAGATAAGGGAATTGCTTTGAAAGAATTCCTTACCAGATCAAAGACTGAAATTCAAGAACAAACAAGTAAGAAGGTGGAGAATAGGATGAAGAATAAGAGTGACATTCCCTCTTCTTCCAAGCCACATAAGCCCATGATCAAATTTGTGATGAAGAAGTCAAAGGCTGTGGAGAAAGAATCTGAGATAGAAGATGTGGAAATTAAGAAATAGAATATTGAAGAACCATCTACCGAGTAAATGGACATTGAAGATAGACCTATAGAAGGACAAAGAGAGGAAGTTTTGTCTCCTCAAGAGAATGTACAACAAGAAACGGGAGTCCCTTCTCCTTTGTCTGACACACCTATTTCAGTTCCTCTATCTGTTTCACCTATTGACATCCCCTCTTCTAAATCTCCTTCACCTTCAAAAATAATTTTTAACAATCGTCAAACTACTTTTGATGATGTTCTTCGTTCCTCAGAGTCTATTCCTAGCTTGTCCTCCTCATCTTTTGATATTGGGGATACTTCTATATTTGATCACTTTGTAATAAATTCTGAACAGGTTTCTAATGTGAATGTGTCAAGTGCTATTTTTACTAATTCTCCACCTATTGTTTCTACTTCCAATGCAAGTGCAGTTCCAGTAACACCAACAATGGAAATAGATCCTAATGTGAGTACTTCTGTGCTTCCTCCATGGTTGTCAGCATATACACCAAAAAGGAAGAAACAAGCCATCTCTCCAGATGACTTTGATTTTAGTAAGCTGGTGCCTGCGAAAGATAAGACCCTGAAGATGCCAAAGATTCTTTTGAGAATTCTCAGAGACAAAGGACACAAATTTCTGGAGATTGCAAGACCTCCGCAGGATGCAACCATAGAAAATTTTAGTATGAATGATTATTCTATGTCTAGGGTTAAGCTAGGAAAAATAACTCATGAAAGTGCAAAGACTGACATGCAGTCAACAATGGACATTCTAATTCAGAAGTTTGATAAAGAGAAAGAAATGAAGGATTATTACAAAGCAATGGTTGAATAGTTGACTGCAGCAGTGAGGAAAATTACTTTGAATTTAGAATCAGTGACTCCTGATGTAGTTTCTATACAAGATCCTATCATCCAGAAAGCTGAAAAGACTCATCTTAAGGGAAGAGTACTTGAAGAATATTTGGAAAGGATGTGCACAAGGAATATCTCTACTTACAGAGCTATCTGAGAAGATAGACAAAATGGCAAAAAAAAGAGCAGAACTTGATGACTTGATTGATGTTATTTCTCAAGATATTGATCATCTAGAACAAAATCATGATAAGTGGGTAGAGATGAGAAAGCTAAAAATAAGCTCTGATATCAATTGGTGTCATTCCAAGTAGGGATTCTTATACTGAAACCAAAGAGGCATTGACATATCAGAGCTATGTGCTGAAAGATTTGATCAATGACCTAGAAACTGCAAGGAAACTAAGTGATCAAAGTGATGTTAGTCTTTTGCATAAATTGGAGGAGTTGTCGTGCAATCTAGTTTCATCGAATAACCGATTTCTTTCTGCAAAAGAGATGATTCAAGAATTTGAAAATATGTTCCAGAAAGAGTTCGAGGATAAAACATTTTCAGTGGCCTTCATGGATAATATTCTTGACAATCAGTTAACTTTGGATAATCTAAAGGCCAAGTTAACTAGTCGTGCAAAATCAGTTACCATGTTCAGAGATGTAATAGTTAGAGCCCGAATGATTTTTAAGAACACGGTTAGTCTGGATCGTCTTGGAATGCAACCAACATTCACCATGTTTGATTGCCACATGAAGAAAGAAGGCAATGCAAGTTGAAGCATCTTTTCCATTACTTGGTTTATTTTCTACTTTTTAGATGTACTTTTGAAATAATTTTGGATATATTTACATGTACTTTTCTCATATGTAATTGCATGTAAAAACATAGGAAGTGTCAAATCAAAAAGGACTCCTTTGTTGAATAAGTCATAATTAGTTTTTCTTTTCCTATTTTTTCTCTCGGTTCATCTTATAAATAAAGAGGAACACCATTGTAAATATCATCTTTTAGTTATTGAAGAGAAACTCTGCCAAATTGAAGAGCATTTTGAGACTTTGTGTTCAAATTGTAAATCAAATTTTATCAAGTGAATAGAAAAGCAAGTGATCATTCAATCTCTGTGTTGAAATAACTTGTGGCGTATTGGAAATTGTTCTTATGTCCTTTTCCTAATACTATCTTTTCTACTTGATCAAATTGTAGTGTGATTGTGAATAATATGGGAGATGTTCTAAAGCTGATTGTGGAGACTTTGTGCTACAACAATTATATTTAGTTTGTGATTTTGTGTTTTGAAGTTGGAGACTTTGAGCTGCTATTATGTTTTGTGATCACATGTTTTATCGTAGCATTTGGTGAAAACTTTGAGCTGCACCTTATGCTACTTAGTTCTAAATTATAAATCAGTAAAAGGAACAATGATTAACTTTGTGCTCTCGTGGGTTTCTTGGTTCTTCAAATTGGTATCAAGAAAGTGCTCTTTCATTTTGTAAACATCATTTCTAAAAAAAGAGGAATGGATGATATGATCTCACCCCTAAGTTAGTATTTAGTTTAAATAAGTTTGTGATAGTTGATAGGGAACCTCCCCTTGCTGAGAGGAGAGATTTATCTCATTACATTGTAGTCGATATAACCGTTTTGCCTTTAGTTAGTTGAAGACAAAATATTCACCCAACCATTTTTGGTGACTCGACTATGGAAGGAACGTGCAACTTGTAGCCTCATGCTCTAAGTTGAAGTATTACAATTATTTTCCATTGTCTCATGATTTTTCAAAATTTTGTTGAGTACACTACATTCTAGCAGATTCACGGTATACAAGAAGCAAGAGAGCTCAAGGTATTATTGATCCTGTATTTGAGTTAATGCTACAAAATAATTTTGGTCTTTTGCCTCCACGACCTCGACTTTAGTGAACTAGGAGTTTTCCTCCTACCAATGCCAGGTCTCTGATACCAGGTGAAGCTTCTAGTCCTGGTACTAGTAGAGTTTTGTTCTGTCCATAGCCACAGAGGTTTGTTAGCCCACCCTTTAATCAGCACACCATGGCAAATCAAGGCCCTTGGGGTAACATTTTTGGTCCTTTGAATTTAACCCCACCATTGCATGAACTAAGTCATAGTTCAAGGAAGAATTTTCCTAAGTTCTATGGTGATGGGAAAGTCCACCCGGATGAACACATTGCAGCTTTCTTCATAGCTTGTGGTGTAATAGGTGTTGAGCATGATGATGTAACAATAATACTTTTTGTGGAAACACTACATGGTGTTGCTGCAGATTGGTTTTACCATCTTCAAGCTCAGACTATAACCAATTGGAATACTCTCAAGACCAAGTTTGAAGCTAGGTTCAAACCTGCAGAAGATACACATGCCTTATTGGCTCAGCTCACACAAATGAAGAAAGAACCTCACGAACCCATGTGAGACTTCATCGCTAAGTTCAATAAGCTGAGGAATAGGATTCCTACAATTACTCAGCCAACAGTAGAGAATCTTAAGTGTTTTTTTTATCAATACTTAGCTTGTCGAGGTGAGCTTTCTGTTAAGATGGGTTGGTCCTGTAGATCTTCCTACAACACAAATTTTGGCTATTGAAGTTGAAGATGATCTTATCCTTGCGGGTAAGATAAGAAAAGATTCTAATAGAAACATAGGTCCTTCTTCTGTTGATAATTCTTCCACAAGCACCATGGATCCTATGGTGCAAAAGTTAGCAAATGAATTGCTAGCTCTGAAAAGGTAAATGTCACAAGGTATGTCTGCCCCTCCTTCTTATCAAGATATACCAAGGAGAAAATTTCCCAACAATTCATATCAAGGGAATGCTGCTCAAAATCAAGGGCAACACAATCATCTTCCACCCACATAGGGGAAGCTCGCCATTGAAGCAGCGCCGGTCAACTCAATAGTTGGCTATTATGAAGCAGAACATGATCATTCTTTCCAACTTGAGCTGGACCAAGAGAATGATGCTAATGATTTTGCAGAAGGAGAAGAAGAATTAGCTAGTGACTCTACCATTGGCTTTCTGAATTACCAAGATGAAGCTGAAAAAGAAGAAGTATATGATGGAGCATATGCTATTTTTACTAGGTCCCAAAATCAGTCAACTCAACAAGCTGATAAAGGAAAGGCAAGAGAGGAATCTTAGCCAGTGATCTCAATTACCAAGGACCCGGTGGCCAATAAGCAAGTAAGTACATCTAATAATCTTGTATCTTCTACTTCTATCCCTTAGACCAATACTACCCCTAATAAAACTTAGAATGATGGATTTCCTTCCTCTGTCTCTAGTTCATTTCAATTATTTGATATAATAGATCATGCTAGGAAGACCAAAATCCAAATGTCTGAGGTTGAGTATTTACAAGCTAATCCCAAATAGTTTGATAGGCTAGCTAAATATATCAAAAACAAGACTGTCCCTAGATTTTCCAAAAGTTACCCATGATTCCTCAAAGAACAAATCTACCCAAAATAATCTTGTCACTACTCCCCTTGTTGCCTCCAGAAAAATAGAACCTTTCTATGTTTCCCTATTGATAAATGGTCATAAGTTGAGTAATTGCATCATAGATTCTAGGGCCTCCGATAATGTCATGCCTGCCAAGGTAGCAGACACCCTTGGCCTCACCTTAACTAAGACCTTTGGGAGATGTTTCTCCATGGAAAATAAGCAAGTACCATTGTTGGGCCAAATCAAAGATGCCCAATTTGTATTTGCAGCCTTCCAAACAAGAGGATTAAGATGACCGTCCTAGTAGCTGATGTTCCAGCTTCTTATGGCATTCTGCTCGGGTGTAATTTTTGTAAAGATGTGGGTGGGGAACTGAACATGGATCTATCTAAAGTAAGGATACCTATTAAAGGTGTCATGCAAAAGTTGCTTCCTGAGAAACAGGCAAAATATATTGTTACCCAAACGGCAAATCCCAAAGCCCAAATTTTGTTTGAGTCCTCGAGTATGGGTAATTAGCTCTTATTTACTGAAGATATTCCTAGTTCATCAAATGAGATCTCAGACAATTTAGATGGAGAATCATAAGAGTATTCAGATGAAAGTGCAGATGAAGGTATAGTAATGCTAGATTCTTCCCTCACTGATGAAGATGAATCTTTTGGTCAAAGAAATTCCAAAAAATCAAATTCTAATGAGGTTTGGGTTTTAGAATTTGATGGCAGTTGTTCCTCTACTAGTTCTGGAGCCAGAGTTGTTTTGATATCTCCAGAAGGTGATATCTTCCCTTTCTCATACAAGTTGCAATTCAACAATACCAACAACACTGCTGAATACGAATCATTGTTGCTTGGATTAGAGGCTGCTCATGCTAAAGGTGTTAAAAATCTTCACGCTCAAGGAGATGTCGAGTTAGTGGTTTGTCAAGTGAGAAATTTATATCAGACCAAAAATGAAATATTGAGACATTATCGCAATCACGTATGGGATTGCATTGAAGGTTTTGATGCTTTCAATATTTCTGCAGTGCCTAGAGAGTTTAATGATCATGCAGATTCATTAGCTGTCTCTGCCACCCTCATGGTTCCTCATAAAGACTTCAAAGGAAACAAGTACACAATTGAGTTGGTCTTCCAACCAAGTGTACTTGATAATGCTGACCATTGGCAGGTATTCAATGGTGATAACCAAATCATAGTTTTCTTAGAAAAGACGGATAGCTTTGATGAGCTCTATTTTGAAGGTAGCGAATCTCCACCACGGGAATACGTTTCTGAAATAGATTCACAAACTGGTGAAAAGTTTCTTCAACTAAAAGGGAATAAGATTCCAAAAGGTTTGGTTTCCCTGGAAAAGCTATTTGATAAGCATGATAGATACATTAAACAATAGCAACAACTTGATTCAAGTTCCTCTAGGGAATTTGAGCAAGTAAATTTGAGTTCTCAGGCAGATCCCAAAATGGTCAACATTGGGAAGTGTTGCATTGCTGACAAGAAGTTCAAATTCATTACACTCCTCCACCATTACATTGATGTTTTGGTGTATTCTTATGATGATCTGAAGTCCTTCAGGCCTAAGGAGATTTAGCATGAAATTCCTCTCAAAGCTGGGTCATTGCCTCACAAGCAAAAATAAAGGCAATACAATCCCAAAATATCAGGTACTATCCTTTCTGAGATTTAGAAAATGTTGAATGCAAGAATAATCTTTCTGATTCATCATTCCACCTGGATCACAAATATAGTTCCTATAAGAAAGAAGAACGGAGAAATCCGTATCTGTGTTGATTTTAGGAATCTCAACCAGTCTTCTCTAAATGATAACTACCCCTTACCCATTATGGACCAAGCGTTGCAAATTGTAACTGGTTCAAAAATGTTGTCTGTTAGATGGTTTTTTGGGGTATAATCAAGTAGAGGTTAACGAAGCAGATCAATACAAGACTGCTTTCACAACACCTTGGGGCACGTTTGCATATCGCAGGATGCCTTTTGGTTTGATCAATACTAGCGCCACATTCTAGAGAGCAATGGACCTTGCTTTAAGAGATGAGATGGGGAAGTTCATCATGGTGTATCTTGATGACTTGACTACTTTCTCCAAAAAACATCATGATCATGCGTATCATTTGTGACAAGTGCTGGAAAGATGTTGACAAAATGGTATCTCTTCAAACCTAAGAAATTAGTTTTTGGGGTTACAGAAGGTAAACTTCTTGGTCACATTATCTCCTGAGAAGGCACTAAAATTAACTTAGAAAGAGTCAAATCTATTCAAAGTCTTATTCTGCCTGCTAGTAAGACTGTAGTTCACTCTTTCTTTGGAAAGGTGAATTTTCTACGGAGATTCATTCCAGAATTTACAGAGAAAACTCATCACATTGTCAACATGATGAAGGGTAAAGCTACTTTTCGTTGGAGTGCAGAAGGTAAAGCAACATTTGAGGACATCAAGAAGGCTATAGCTCATGCTCTGGTTCTTGTTTGTCTTGACTATACCAAAGATTTTGTAGTATACAGCTACACTTCTGAACATACACTTTCAGCCATTCTTGTTCAACAGAATGAGGAAGGTGTGGAATCTCCCATTTCATTTATGAGTTGTCCTTTGAAGGCTCATGAATTGAAATATTCAAATATGGAGAAGCATGCTTATGTTGTGGTCAAGGTAGTAAAGCATTTCCAGTTCTATATTCTAAATTCACATACTGTTGTTTTGGTGCCTAATACAACAGTAAAGTCAATTCTAACTCAACAAGAGTTCAGAACCAAAAGAGGTAATTGGATTGCTAAGATCCAAGAGTTTGATCTTGATATCAAACCTACCAAGCTTGTTCATGGCAGAGGTTTGTGTCAATTGATTGTTGACAATGTACCAAACGAGACAGGAGATTAAGAAGAAGAAGAAGTTGAGGATATGCCAACTGTTCTTTTTGTCACTACTACTAATGAGTGGTATTCAAATATTGCTCATTTTCTTACCTATGGTGAGTGTCCTTCTCATCTGTCTTATAACAAGAAAAGAACTACCAAATTGAAGGCTGCCAACTATGTCCTATGTGAAAATGGTTTGTATAAGAGTAATCTTGATGGAGTATTTCTCCATTGCGTGGATAAAACACAACAAAGTAGACTTTTGGAGTCTTTCCACAATTTGGCCTATGGAGGACATTTTTCTGTGCCTGTAATGGCTCATAAGATTCTAAGGGCTAGGTACTATTGGCCCACACTATTTCAAGATGTGTACAATTATGTACGTAGGTGTGAGTTGTGTCAACAGTTTGTTGGAAAGCCTAAGTTGACCGCACTACCTCTCAAGCCAGTTGTGATTGAAGAACTGTTTCAGCAATGGGGCATCAACTTCATTAATGTTGTGAACCCACCATCAAGTGTGGGACACAACTTTGTTCTCACCGTGACTGATTATTTTACCAAGTGGGTGGAAGCCATCCCTGTAAAGCATGCTACTTCTGAAGTGGTATGTAATTTCCATAAGGAAAACATTATTTCCCAGTTTGGAGTCCTGAAAAAGGTTGTAGCAGATAATGCTACTTGTTTCTCTTCCCATGAGATTACTAGGCTTTGCTATGAACATGGGATCATTCTTTCCCACTCTTCAGACTATTATCCGCAAGGAAATGGTTAGGTGGAATCAAGTAATAAAAATCTAGTTACTATTATCAGGAAACTGGTGGAAGATAATCAAAGAACTTGGCATAAAGCATTGTTTGATGCTTTATGGGTAGACAATATTACCCCCAAAAGGGTGATAGGTATGTCACTATTTCAGCTTATGTATGGTCTGAATGTAGAGATACCTATTACTTTGGAGTTACCAGCATTGAAGTTGGCAAAGGCTAGTAGAAGATAAAACTTTTGAAAGTTCTATTGATAAAAAAATCATGTACTTAACTAAACTTGAGGAGAAAAGAACTATGGTAGTGGATCGTATCGCTAAACATCAAAGTCAGGTGAAGAAACTCTTTGACAAGAAAGCAAGGGCTCGTGAGTTTCAAATTGGAGATCAAGTCTTGTTATGGGACAAGTGGAGAGAACCAAAAGGAATGCATGGGATGTTTGATTCCCTATGGAGAGGCCCGTTCATCATTCATCAACTTTGTGGTGAAAATAGTTTCTTACTTGAGTATCTGGATGGAACACCAATCTTGCTGCCTCACAGTGGACAACATCTGAAGCATTTCAATCCTTGAAGTATCGGATAAGTTCATTTGTACATTTGTATAGTTTTGTGTTTTTATTTTTGTGCTCTTGTTTAGTCTTTTGTGTCTTTTTCTTTTTTGTAGCTTGACTCTATGGCCCAATGGCATGGATGAAGGCACTTAGAGACTGGATTATTCTCCCTTTGATTGTTTCAAAGTTTGATCAACAGAAGTTCCCAAGTTAGAGCTAGTTGTTCTCAAAATTAGCTAGGCTCGTTTTTGTAGACAACACCTACGAAACTTGTCCGTTTTGTAGTCTACACTCTAAGTTTGCAAATCAAGACAAGTTTTCTTGGCCTCGTGCGAATTCATATGACATCCTAAACTAGTTTGCGACATTTCCTCAAATCAATTCCATAAAATTTATGCAAATCGATTAGGTTGTAAACTGATCAAAATATCAATTTTGATCATTTCAGGGTGTTAGTAAAATTTTGAAACTTCTTGTGCAATGTCAGTAAAATCTGCTGCTCTTGCATACATATTTTTTTTAAATTGTGTTGAGTCAGCAAAAATTGCTGCTTTTACATAGTCTTTTGTTTAAACATGTCCGAGCAGCAATTTTCACCGTCGTTACATGTTCTTTGTTGAAAACAAATGTATAGGCAGTAATTTTTACCGCCTTTGCATTTTGGATTAACACATGTTCAGTTAGCGATTTTCACCGCCTGAGTAAGATCTTGAGGATCGCGAACTCTAATGGCATTTATGACCACTCATGTCAACATTAAGAGCTTACCTTTTTAATGTGTAAACTCGTTTTATCTTGTTATTTCTTTTTCTCTAAACCTTCCAATCGACTCCTGAAACCTTCCTTAGACTACTCGACTACATTGTTCCTAGATTCAGACAAATTTTGGGTCACCAAGGTCGCGTTTAGGGTTTCAGTCATTTTGACAAGTAAGTCTTTAACTTTTGTTTTTGTTGTTGTTTCCTTCTAGGGTTTTTCTTGTTTAATGAAGTAATTGTTCGTGTCTTCTTGAAATTATATTGTTCAAGGCAAATCGTCCTTCGTTTTGTTTTTCTTTCTTTTCGAGTCATTTTTAAAACCCTAGTCCTTGTTTAATCCTTCTCTGGCTGACATTTTATCAGAAAATTTTGTCGATACATAAGAATTAACCACTACGTGCCTAGTCAGCCAATTTTACTGCTTGAAGCAAAGCATGAACTTACATAGCCATTACAGGTGTAGTGTTAGCGATAATTGTCACTCAAACATGTTAAGTTATGTTTGGTCTTGTGTAGTGTCAGCGATAATTGCCACTCAAAGTCCTTCCATATGAATTTTGCCTAAGTACTAAGTCAGTAAAAATTGCCACTTATGCAATTGAAACCCATACCCCCAAGGTGTATGGGTGGTGAATTTCGCTGCCCTTACATGAAGAAAACTTTGAACATCCAACCTACAAGGTTGGTAAAAATCACCGCTCAAACACTTGTAATATACCTCTTATGCATTGTTGGCAAAATTTGTCACTCAAACATGGATTGTTCCAACATGCAAAAGCAGTTAATTTTACCGCCAATACATTTGCATTTTAGCCTACCTGCAGGGTCAGTAAAAATCACCACCCTGACACTTGCAATACATCCCTCTAATGCAAGGGCGGAAAATTTTTCCGCCCGTACATTCACTATTAATTTTTCCTAACTCTGAGAGATTTTCAATTTTGCTTCTCTAAGCCCGCTTTCCTCCATTTTTTGACCCGCTTGCACTCTAGCCCTTTCAAGCATATCTCCATAGTCATGATCGTCGATATGCAATTTTCCCAGATTACCAGTATTTCCCCTAATTGCATGATCATGGCTTTTTGTTGAAGTTTCTTCTGTGGATTTTCTCTCTTCACCAACATCCTTCTGGTGATAGCTTTTTTAGATGACTGAGTTGTCTCCAAAGAAGTCGAAAGCAATGAAGTATAAGTATCAAGGTGTTTTTCCAATCACCTCGGTTACTTCCAATGTCGATGATATTCGGGATACAAAGATTGGACATGTGGACATGGCTGAATTTGTGGAAAGAACCAAGTCTAATAATCCTAGTTCTACAATGAAGAAGATTATTGATAGTAACATTTATTTGGTGTCATCTTTCCCGGTGGCAGCCCATAATACAGAGTTTGTTCTTTAGTGTGCTCATTTCTACAATAGAGATACTAGGGTAGTGGTGGATGCAAATGGTAATGTGATAATCAGATTAGATCTAGAATTCATTGATAAAGTTTTCATGTGCCCTGCTATTATAGAAGTTATAAAACTAGATTTTGCTAAAGCCCAAAAAGAGTATGACAAAAATTCTGAGAAGGCTAAGAAGATAATCAATACTAAATGGCTCAAGACATCAAGGTCAAACTTGTCTAGGTGGTCGAGGAGTTTTCCTAGAAGTGATTTTGTAGAAGAAGTTGGTGATCTTATCACTCTTCTTAGCAGGATAAGGGGATTGGCCTCTTCCTCACTTTTTTATGAGTGGATGTACCCTTTTATCAAGGTAATACTTCAAGTTAAACAAGCCGTCTTCTGGGGTGAACAAATCAGCAATGCTCTGCATGAGCAATTGACTAAGGTATCCACTAGCTTCAAATTCTATATGACTTCTTACCTTGTGTATATAGCATCCTCTATAAGAATCTTTTCAAGTTTGACATCAGAAGGAGATAGGAGAGTAGTTCATGTATATCAGTACTATTCTCAACTGACATTGAAAGGTTCTATTCACCACTTTAGGAGGGTAAATGATGCTTTCTTCACAGTGTTCTTATTTCTTTTTGACCCTCAATTGGAGCAAAGAAGAGTTTCAGACGAAGCTTGGTCAATGGTGAATCATTATGGATGCATGTTCTTACAATTTCCTTCTTTCTCATATTTAAGGGTTGGCTTTTTCCAAGGTCATCCTTATATGTTGCCAAGGTTTCCTTCAGACAAAATTGTTTTAATGGAATTATGTAGACAAATGATTGTTGTGCATAATAAGAAAATGGACCTCAAGAAACCAGGATTCAGGTTTCTAGTTGAAATT
This sequence comes from Cunninghamia lanceolata, assembly GCA_027924645.1. NCBI lineage: Eukaryota > Viridiplantae > Streptophyta > Pinopsida > Cupressales > Cupressaceae > Cunninghamia > Cunninghamia lanceolata. The sequence goes on from BSBN01000377.1 coordinate 11,648,821, forward strand.
GGCAGGTTTTCAGTATCAACTACTGCAAAGGCTAGAGCCATGGAAACTAAAATGCAGCTAGTAACCATGAAACAATTCAAATGAAGACCAAGGTTTGATTATAGGGGTGTGAAAGAGAAGATCAAGAGAAAGACCCAGTTTCATGAACCTATGGTTGAAGACGTTTGGGTGGGCTTGAGGACAGAAGAAGATGTTAGAAAGTTGGATTATAGTAGGTTATCTCTGGAACAGATTGAACATCTGGGATTGGCTGATATTCTTGAAGACCTAGTGGATGATGAAGAGTTGATTGATGATAGATATAACATTGAATAGGTTGCTGGTTCTCCTCTTCCTCCTATTCAATGGTCTTAGAAAGAATTAAATTCTCTGAGGAAAAGGTTTGAACCTATATTGGCTAACACCAATAAATGGTTAGCAGATAAGGGAATTGCTATGAAAGAATTCCTTACCGGATCAGAGGCTGAAATTTAAGAACAAATAGGTAAGAAGGTGGAGAATAGGACAAAGAACAAGAGTGACATTCCCTCTTCTTCCAAGCCACACAAGCCCAAGATCAAATTTGTGACGAAGAAGTCAAAGGTTGTGGAGAAAGAATCTGAGATAGAAGATATAAAAATTGAGAAATAGAATACTAAAGAGCCAACTACCAAGGAAATGGGTGTTGAAGATAGACCTATAGAAGGACAAAAAGAGGAAGTTTTATCTCCTTAGGAGAATGTACAACAAGAAATGGGAGTCTCCTCTCCTTTGTCTAACACACCTGTTTCATTTCATCTGTCTATTTCACCCATTGACATCCCCTCTTCTGAATCTCCATCACCTTCAAAAACAATTTTTGACAATCCTCAAACAACTTTTGATGATGTTCTTCATTCCTCAGAGTCTATTCCTAGCTTGTCCTCCTCATCTTTTGATATTGGGGATACTTCTATATTTGATCACTTTGTAATGAATTTTGAACAGGTTTCTAATGTGAATGTGTTAGGTGCAGTTTTTACTAATACTTTGCCTATTATTTCTACTTCCAGTGCAAGTGCGGTTCTAGTAACACCAATAATGGAAATAGATCTTAATGTGAGTACTTTTGTGCTTCCTCCATGGTTGTCAGCATATACACCAAAAAGGAAGAAACAAGCCATCTCTCTAGATGACTTTGATTTTAGTAAGTTGGTGCCTACAAAAGCTAAGACCCCGAAGAAGCCAAAGATTCTTTCAAGAATGCTCAGAGACAAAGGACACAAATTTCTAGAGATTGCAAGACCTCCATAGGATGCAACCATAGAAAATTTTAATATGAATGATTATTCTATCTCTAGGGTTGAGCTAGGCAAAATAACTCATGAAAGTACAAAGACTGACATGTAGTCAGTAATAGACATTCTGATTCATAAGTTTGATAAAGAGAAAGAAATGAAGGATTATTACAAAGCAATGGTTGAACAGTTGACTGCAATGGTGAGGAAAATTACTTTGAATTCAGAATCAGTGAATCCTGAGGCAATTTCTGTAGAAGATCCTATCATCCAGAAAGCTGAAAAAGACTCATCTTAAGGGAAGAGTACTTGAAGAATATTTGGAAAGGATGCACACACAAGGAATATCTTTTCTTACAAAGCTATCTGTGAAGATAGACAAAATGGAGAAAATAAGAGCAGAACTTGATGACTTGATTGATGTTATTTCTCAAGATATTGAGCGTCTAGAATAGAATCACGATAAGTGGGTAGAGATGAGAAAGCTGAAAATAAGCGCTCTGATATCAATTGGTGTCATTCCAAATAGGGATTCTTATACTGAAACCAAAGAGGCATTGACATATCGAAGTTGTGTGCTAAAAGATTTGATCAATGACGTGGAAACTGCAAGGAAACTAAGTGATCAAAGTGATGTTAGTCTTTTGCATAAATTGAAGGAGCTGTTATGCAATCTAGTGTCACAGGATAACCGATTTCTTTCTATAGAAGAGATATTCAGGAATTTGAAAATATGTTCCAGAAAGAGTTTGAGGACAAATATTTTTAGTGGCCTCCGTGGATAATATTCTTGACAATTAGTTAACTTTAGATAATCTGAAGGCCAAGTTAACTAGTCATGCAAAATCAATTACCATGGTCAAAGATGCAATAGTTAGAGCCCAGATGATTTTCAAGAACACGTTTAGTCCAGACAGTCTTGGAATGCAAGCAACATTCACCATGTATGATTGCCACATGAAGAAAGAAGGCAATGCAAGTTGATGCAACTTTTCCATTACTTGGTTTTTTTTCTACTTTTTAGATGTACTTTTAAAATAATTTTGGACATATTTACATGTACTTTTCTCATATGTAATTACATGTAAAAACATAGGAAGTCCCAAATCAAAAAGGACTCCTTTGTTGAATAAGTCAGAGTTAGTTTTTCTTTTCCTATTTTTACTCTCGGTTCCTCTTATAAATAAAGAGGACCCCCATTGTAAATATCATCTTTTAGTTATTGAAGCAAAACTCTACCAAATTGAAGAGCATTTTGAGACTTTGTTTTCAAATTGTAAATCAAATTTTATCAAGTGAATAGAAAAGAAAGTGATCATTCAATCTTTGTGTTGATATAACTTGTGGCGTATTGGAAATTGTTTTTATGTCCTTTTCCTAATACTATCTTATCTGCTTGATCAAATTATAGTGTGAGTGTGAATAATCTAGGAGATGTTCTAAAGCTGATTGTGGAGACTTTGTGCTACAACAATTATCTTTAGTTTGTGATTTTGTGTTTTGAAGTTGGAGACTTTGAGCTACTATTATCTTTTGTGATCACATGTTTTATCATAGCATTTGGTGAAAACTTTGAGCTGCACCTTATTCTACTTAGTTCTAAATTATAAATCAGTAAAAGGAACAATGATAGACTTTGTGCTCTCATAGATTTCTTGGTTATTCAAATTGGTATTGAGAAAGTGCTCTTTCATTTTGTAAACATCATTTTTGAAAAAAGAGGAATAGATGATATGATCTCACCCCTAAGTTAGCATTTAGTTTAAATAAGTTTGTGATAGTTGATAGGGAACCTCCCCTTGCTGAGAGGAGAGATTTATCTCATTACACTGTGGTTAATATAACCATTTTGCCTTCAGTTAGTTGAAGACAAAATATTCACCCAATAGTTTCACACTTGTTCACACAAACTTTCTCTTGTACTGCTTCTTCTGATGATTAGTTTATAACATAATTCTTCTTAAGATCAATGCTTCACCTTCTTTTGGTTTCTCTATCAAATTTGATGACTCAAAAACTTTCTCTTCCTCTTCATAGACTATCTCTATATCAACAGGCTCTACTTCTTCTGCATAAAATATCTCTATATTAACAGGCTCTTCTCCTTTTGTACAAACTATCTCTGTATTATTGACTGCTTCTCCTTCATTATCTTGTTTGGTAATAGGCTCTTGATGACTTTTATCGCTTGATTCTTTCCTCCTCCAAACTTGAAAATAGGTTCTTCTAAATGGTCTTCTATCGAATCCTCTTATATCTCTTATGTATCCTTCATTATGATAAGACTTGTGACTCCTGTCATTTCTCCCTCTGTAGAATGAATTATTGTTCTCATTCTTCTCTGCATAAGGTCTTCTTTCTCTGTATCCAACACATGGATACTTCAATCTATACCTCCCTCTGAACATACAAGTAACATGTTTCCATTCCTATCCATCAAACCATCCATAGTTATTCTGTATACAACCTTCCATAGATTTTCTCTTTCTCATTTATCCCAACACATCCTTTCAGAATGATTCCTTAATCCACAAAACTTACAAGGGTATAGATCCCAACACATTTCCTTTTCATGCCCATGTCTATTACAATGTGAACAATACATATCTCTTCTTCCCAGATTTGATTTGTTTGAATTTCCAACAACATCCTTACCTCTGTCATATCCAAGGCCTTCACTTCTTGATCTTATTATTGGTTCAATAGGTTCTGTAATTCCTTACTGATGCTTTCCCAATCCTTGTCCTTCATATCACATTCTTTGCATGATTTTGAAACCAATACCATCACCAACAAATGCAGGTTCAGTTATATTGTCATTTTCAGTTTCACTTTCTAAAGAAGCTTCTGTAGTATCACACAAATCATTAGTATCACAAGAAACATCACAAAATTTAGACTTACATCTCATATTTTCTTTCTCTCTTTTGTAAGCTACAAGTGATTGAACTGATCCATCTTCTCTTTCAATTCAGATATCTCCTTCTTCTGTAGACTATTTTCCTTTTTCAATTCTTTCAAACTTTCTTCTAGACCTCTATTCCTTTCTTCCACCTTCCCAAACAACTTGAATACTTCTTCCAATTCTTCAAATTTCTTTTCAACATCTTCAAATAATTTTAGCTCTATCTCTAGGTCTTCATTTCTCCTCTTTACATTTTTTAGTTCTTCTTCAAGAGCATCATATTTGTCTTCTCCTAGTTCTTTTATCCTCTCCATCAATTCTGAATTACACTTCTTGATTTCACACAATTCTTCTTCCAAAATATTTTTTTCACTTATTAGGGTTTCATTTTCTTTCTTCATCCCTTTTCTAATCTTCACCATTGAAATAAATCAGATAAACAACTCATTTTGAAAATCTTACCTGAATCTTGTCTTGATCTTTCTTCAGTGAAGATTTAGAGTTTCACACTTCTTTCCAAAAAATTCACCACCTTCCTAGTAGATTTGCAACCATCTCTAATACCACTTGATGTAGTCAAGGTAAGAGGGTCCAGTGAGGGACTGTCCAGCCTTGCAGCCTAATTATCTAACACCATGATTATAATGGATATGCAACGGAAGCTAATAGCTAATCAAGAGAAAGGTAAAAGATATTCATGAACACATAATGCAAGATGTATCATGGGAAAACCCTAACAGGGAAAAACCTAGCCTTCAAAGCTCATTCCTCATATATTATAACTTCAAATTGAATTACACATGCCTCAAGGGCTTTATAGATGCTAGGTTGCAGTGCAGGGATTACAAAATATTCATACAACAATAGTCTTTCATGGTTTCTTTCTTCTACATTTCAATTCTCTATTCTACAACTCATTATGCTTCCGACTCTGCTTTCTACTTTATTCTATAACTCAATTAGATCAAAACAACTTAAGATCTTGCTTCATATCTTCATGCTATCGATCACTGCCTAGAAACAATCATTTTCCTCTCATTTATATCCTCCACAAGTCTTCAAATCATTATCAAGTCAGCCTAATTGCAACAGCTATTATGAAATGTGTGTACACGGATAGGTCAAACCTAAACATAAGGCATTGATCTGCAGGTACATAGAACTTTGCACGGATCTTCATGAAAGTCAGCCAGGTCCTATACTTCATTAAATAATGTTCCTTTAGGCTCTGCAAGTCACAAATTTGCTCCGCAAACTGATTAGACTTCACTAAACACAGTCGGCTCAGTTGTGTCAAATGTGCAACAACAGTCAATCTTCTGATAGCGATATCTTTCCAATATCAAAGCCAAATTACCTAAATTCTTGATATGTTGTAGCTTCCTATGTCTAGATGTTAATCCAGCTTCGCAGCCTCTTATACTCAAATGCGGTAAAATGTGGTATCTCCCTAGGTCACCATCTCAATATTTTGCAACTCACTGTCAACTGTCTCAACTGTTTTGAATTCTTCCAAATGCTCCTGCATCAGCCCTAGGCACAGTCAAGGGTTTAAAATTAACAACATGGTTATCATTATTTGAGTAAGGCTCTCAGCCTACTCCATTACCAACTTCATGATACCCTTAAAAACATACATTATGAACCACTGCTCTCTCAGGCTTTTACATAGTCACCTTGAATCATAAACAAGAGAGCATCATAGACATATGTTATAGTTTATAAACCTTGCCAAACCAAAATTCAATATTTCTTGCATGCAACAGCAAGCTTGGGGTTTGGTCTCATGGCTTCGGTCGAGTAACACACTAAATAGTGCTTACAAGTTGCAAGGCAAAGCATGCATGTATGGCCTTGAAGGCCTTCTAAGATAGTTCAAAAACACAACTACTAACACAGTAGTAAACACCATGAATAACTATGGCTTTGAAAGCCCTAAATATGTAAAATAGAGTCGAATTCAGCCTGCTATAGAATAACTCCTATGTGTATCACAATGGTTCTATCCTTTGAGCACAATTGCACCCCCGCACTACTGCTATAGCAATCTTTTTACTTCAAACCCTTGATTCAAACTCTCCTTTTCTTGACACCAAACAACATACCAAAAATGCATAAGAAAGAATGGTACCCTACGATACTATTGCATGCATTCATTTTCTTTTTGCATGTCAATGCAATCTACCACCTTTTCTGTAGGTGGTGGTGACAATAGTTGAAAACTCCCTACCACCTTGCGGGTTCCATTGGATCCACTCTACCATCATGGGGTGGTCCATGAAATAGAGGCTCAAGAATGGCTTCCACTCAGCCTCCACTCTCTCCACTCCTCATGGGTGGTGGTTGGCCAAGCGCCAATAGGTAAACATAGATATATTATTATTACTAAGGTACTCGACCTCTAAGGAGGTTAAAATAATTATAACACACATAATTTCCCCTACATTGATACTAAGGGTTATCAAATAAACCAGGATGTCATCAGATGTTGACATCATTGTTTGGGTGGCACAATCAAAATATGACTTTGGGGTCGAGTACCACTCCCCCTTCTTTTCCATAATAACCATAAGTAAGATATAAAAGGAAATAATAATCACAAAACCCTAATAAGGAAATAGATAAGGAAAAGAAGGAAGTACTCGACAACATGACAATATTATCTATTAACTTACATTGACATTTTAAGAACATCATTTAGTCGAATCGACATAGGTGACATCGAGATAACTCAAATTGACATGCTGACACAGGAAAGGAAATGACTAACAAGGGGAAGATGCAAACTCATTCTTCCTTGATTGGGTTCTTAAGGACTAAATTCAATACTCATATGGCAATCTGACCTTTTCCCAACATCTATCTCCTCCTCTCGGATGATACTCTCCTTCTATCTTTGAAGAAAGATTCTTTTCTTGATCACACTCGCAATCATATAACCATGATTAGTGTATCATCATTTGATTCAAAAATTATTATAATTAAATAATCATAACAACATGTAATCTCATGTCTAACTAATATTAGTCAATATTCATATAATCAATGATTCTATTTGATATTTTCCACAAACATCAAATTATTAAAGTACGATTAATCATCTTGATTACCACACAAAGGAAAGATTAAGTTAATTCATAAGTTAGGGATGTAACAAAAAGAAGTGTTTGTGTGTTTATTTAAGTTAAGCAATGTTTTGTTCAAATGTAAACAAACATAATGCACATAAGATGCCCTTTATAAATTTAACTCTACTCAAATCTACTTAGATATCAATAATGCCAACATGCTTAAATCAAACCCAAATTTCAATGTTTTTTTTTTCAAAATGCAACAATCTAAAATTGTTTCTAGGTTCAATCTTCAATGCAAGATGGCATTTCTAATGTTGTAGAACAAAGTAAAATCAGATTTTTAATGCAAATGATGGAAGAAAAATCTGAAATTAAATATCAATCTCAAACCCTAGATTTCAACATTAACTTAGTTTTCACAAAATGCAATTTCTTTTATTTGTCAAGTTCTAGCAATGCAAAAGATTCAAATACACAATGTAACACTATGAAATGATTAATTACTTTACTACCAATCAAATATGATGCAAAAAATTAGAAATTTAATTCATGCTATGATGATCTAACCTTACAAAATGCAAACAAAGTGACAAATATGTCTTTTTTTCAAATCTAGAATTAAGTGTTTATTTTCCAAATTTCAAATGGAAGAATGTAAAAATGTTTTAACCAGAAAGAATGACAAGGTACAATAAATGTAAATGTTTTAAATAAGCTAACAATGCAACAAGATCTAAAACAACTCACAAATCTATAAACTCTAGGCTCAAAACTAGCTAGATTGTTTAGAAATGCAAAGTTTTTAAAAACCCTAGTTTTGAAACTATATAAAATTTAACTATGTATGTATAAAAAATGATTAATGATTTCAATGATAATCAAGTCTAGGGTAGAAAACAACTTAGATCTGAAAGAATAAGGATGCAAAAGGGCAAGATAAGTTGGGTTCACCAAAATGTTAAGTGGAAAAGAGAGATCTAGCCTAAGAAGTTAAACTAGGTCAAACCCCTCTTCCATAAACATTAGGACACAAACTAAGCTTGGCTTCTGCCCATGAAGGAGAGCCAAACTACAGGGCTTGTTCCCTTTTGTTGTATAGAAAGAGTAAACCAAATTCAACAAAGATCTAGCAAGAAAACTAGGGCAAATGACAAAACCCTATTTGACAAAGACTTGTTAATAACTAACCATCAAAAACATATATTAGAAATCTAAAAGCATAGAAAAGATCAAGAGACAAAGTAAAACTTGGATCCAGATTTGGAGGCACCAAAGACTAGGGCACTTGGATTCCCTAGACCCTATTTAGGATTTAGCATAATCTCTAAGTATTACCAGATATGTACCTTCAAACCCTCTCTTCTTCCTGGATCTTGTCTTTGAAAACCTATTATATACAAGAAAATGATTAAAGGTAATAAGAAGATAAATACAAATACATTTAATACCTTCACCTTCAAACCAAGTCCACACTTCATAGAATATAGTAGATGTACCCTAATCTACTAGCTTTGTCCTATGTGATCTTTTATGGATAGAATGAGATGTTGATTGCTCATAATTTATGTAGCATAACACTACTTTCTTGTGTAATCCTAATGGTTTGGTTAAGGCTAGATTTATAGATTTTTTTTATTATGGAGAGATAAAGATTTGACTTGAAGATAAGGATTTGATTTTTACTTTATTTGACAAAAGAGGAAATAAAACAAGTAGATGATAAGATAGGATATGAGAGAATTATCTAATTAATTTAATTAATTAGATACACACATGAGTTTTAAAAAGGAAAGAAATTGAAAAGAAGATGTGATTTGGATTTTATTAATTAAATAAATATTTGATTTATTTAATTAATGTTGGATGATGATTTAATTAATTAATAATAAATTATTTAATTATCTTTAGAAAATTGAATAGATTAATTAAATAATTGTAAGTTATTTAATTAATGTGGAAGAATAAGGTTGATTGAAATTAATTAAATAATTAAAAATTATTTAATTAATGAAAAATTAATCAAGTCGAGAAGTGAGGTGAATTTTAGGTGTCTACAAGAGCAAATTTGAACTACAATGAAAAGAATACGCACATATCAAAACATGATAGGGTCACCCGTTTTAGCAAGGCAAGTCACCCCTAGAGATTCTACTTAACATGCTGGATAACCCAAGAAGATCCTAAAGACACAGGGGGAGATAGAGGAGGTTTTGCACAAGTGGTTTTTAAGATGAAGAATGGTCTAGAAGGTTCAAGGATGGTTTAAGAACCCTAAAAATAATCATAGAATCTCGACATGATGGGTCATCCATTTTACTAGGACAAGTCACCGCTGGAGATCATATTTAAATTGTAAGGCCACCCAGGGAGATCCTAAAGTGTCAAGGACTAACTCAAAAAGTAAAGGTGGGACAAGAAATTTGAGGTTACAGAAGGGATGGGGAGGTTAATTAGATGATTCTATGGGATGAAATGATGCAACTGCACTTAGGGAGAGCAAATTTCCCTCTTGTGAAGTGGCTTAGTATGGTTATTGAGGCTAGAAAACAATAGGAAAGATTTGTCAAATCATTGGTCATGAAGAAAGATAAAAGGTGTGCAAGACCCTAAAAGGTTAGCTTGGTGATTAGAAGAGCACAATAAAAGTAAAAAACACACAAAGACATGTCACCAATAGGAATATTGCCATGAGATATGTATATATTCACGCTTACATATACGTGATTAGGACTATAACTCATCCTTGGGCCGTCATCTAGGACTGTGCATCTTTTTCATACTTACAAAAACTACGTGTCAAACTATTTTTTTGTGACAAGTATTTAATTAAAATTGTCCTTCAAATATTAAAGCTTATCTTATTTTAAGAAAAAATTATATAGACTAAATATATGTAAATAATATGATGTTAAAGGCATGGTGGGATGGTTAAAAATGTTGAATGTTGACAAATTCACCAAGATTCAAAGCCCCACTAGGTCGTTGAGCTCATAGGCCTTGTGCCTTCATTAGGCCATTGATCTTGCAAGTTTTGACTGCCCACCCTAATATAGGGGGTGATAATACCCATAAACAAGATGTCCTTTATAAGCAACCTCTCTTGTTTTATAAGCAACCTCTCTTGTTCAAGGCCAAGGTATAGAGAGAGTGTCACCCAAAATCTTTCCTTTCTATTGATACATTTTTTCTAAAATTAATTGTATTTTAAAGTTACTCTGACTAAATACGGCCATAGGGCCATCAAATTTAAGCCTGGATGAAATCCAAAAGACGAACGCACTATCGAGCCTCTTTCGGGAAGTTTAACTCGAATAACAAGACAATGTAAAATGTAGGTCCTCTACGGAATTGTAATGATCATTCCTAAACATGATTGAAAATTAAAGAACCTTTTTTTACTTGAGTATGAAAAGAATCATAATTTAGGAGAAGATATCAAATTTCTGATGACTTTTGCTTTCATTTTGAACTGTTTCAGCTTTATTTTGTATAATCCAATAAAGCAAAGTTGGATGACTATCTGTTCCTTACATTTTGGATCTGTTGTAATACTTTTTATAAGACGGGAAAGATCAGCCCCACATATGATAGATATTCCAGGGGACTTTGAAAGAACAAAGCAGGTAATGTGTTACTTCAAAGTTCAGAAGATGCGACCGTATAAAAGCAACTGGAATTGATGGAAGAGATCAAAAGCAAAAGCAAAAGCCACATTCTGTATGGTAAAAATGGTATTCATGGAGGAAAAAAACAATATGATTCCTTCCTATGAGCGTAAAAGAATGCAACGTTTTAAACACCATACAGAGAATGGTCTGTTAATAATACAAATCTCTATAAAGAGATCATAGACCAGTTTAGGCCGACAGCAGGAGAATGTATCCAAGTACTGAAACATATGGGGGCTAACAATAGAACTGTAATATTGAAAATAAAGAACTTCAAACCCGTAAACTGTGAAGTATGGGAAAGCTAAATACAAATATAATGAAACATTTTTAAATGTACTTTTAGATTTTAAAATTAAAGAAATAAGAGTAGATAATGGGTTGAGATTAAGTGGTTAATGGGTTCTTATTGTTTTACTCAAGTTCAAATCTCTAAAGTGATATCTATGGTGGAATTCTTAGTGGTGAGTGTCTATTTGACCTAGAATAGAATGCCTTGCAATCTTAGAGAATGCACACTAGACCTAACCCTAGGGATGTATGTCGACTGAAGTACAAGGGGCAAGATTCATGATCAAGTCAATGTTAGTAATGGACCAATTCATAGGAGTAAATAGATCCCTCTGCTAAGTAGACAAATACAATATTGCTAATGCATCTAATAATGGTAAAACATAATTGGATCACTTTAAGTGATCCCCTTAAAAATTACTTACACATGTACATCATGGAGTTGACATAAGCATGCCTCTCTAAATGTATTCTTTTTTTAGTTCTTTTAAGATTTCGACAAAGAGTATAATGCTAAATCATGCAAATGGACGAAACCTAATCTAATAAAAAACTACAGAAGGGAATAAAGGAGATTGTATAAAAATAAAAAAAATGTTCATTTAGCCAAATAAGGTTGATGCCTATTCATTTTGGAATAGTGTTATAATTAGAAAAGGAAAGAGATTCACATGAATCAACCAATAGAAATTAGAGTCACATATATACTTTTAAATCGATCAAGAAAAGAGACATATACATAGCTAGATCTTCTTTAAATATCCATTTATACTTTAAAAAATCCTCATTTGTATAAAGGAAAAGATTGCTACAAATTGTTTGCAAGAATTTTACAGGGTTAGTACTGTTAATATATTTGTGTCTTCTTAGCTCAAAGAGTTAACATGGGTGTCTTAGGAGTGTTAAAGTTTCAAGTCATAGTTAGAGATTTTAAGTCTTGTTTACAAGGTGATAAATCAATCTTTTGATCATTTCTTTGGTACATTAGAGTCTTTAGACCTTTGATTACACCTTTGACAATGTAAAATCAATATGTGTAATACATTCATATGTAAAAAGATTCTTTTACCATGCAAAAATCAAACATTTTATAAGTCAAAAAGTCAAAAGTGGAATGTTTCTTATGTTTTAAAACCTCAAAACCTTCAAAATGCCTCGTACTCATCCTTGGAGGGAATTGTTTTTAAATATGGTCATGATTTTGTAACTAAACTCAAGCTCTCAAGGGTTATGTCATTTTGGTTAGGTTAAGGTTGGTTTGTCTCATGTCTTAGGTCATTTCCTTTAGGGTTTTATGTTTTTGCAGGTTTCAAGCATGAAAGAAGTGTAATATACTTTCCATACAAAGAAACCAGATGTTTGCTTTAGAAAATGATGAGATATGCAAGATATGCATGAGCAAAGATGTAAGGAGTCTCCTTGTGATTTGAGAGAAAAGTTTTGTAAAGAATAAGGAAGAGAACCTTTTGTGGTGTGAATAGTTTTCAAAGAGTGTCAAGGTTTTCTTTTAGGTATGTTAAACATCCATTTTCTACATCCACGGACTCTTGAGATGAAATGCTTGCATCTAGTCTACACCATACAGACTATAGCATGGCACATGGACATCTCTATGGTGCGTTCTTGTATTGGGCAGTGGGATTCATCCTTTGGTGCCAAGTACTTTATAATATGCTTTCATTTTTGTACTTCTTTCTGTAAATCATTTCATTATTTTTGTATTTTTCTAGTTTTAGTTAGTTTAGTTATTCAATTTTCATTTGATATCAACAAAGGGATATAGCTTGGACAATCTTTCTCTTCCATATTTGAATAGTAGTGAGATAAACATCTTCATTGGCTAGTATTCTAATGTAAGATAGGAAATTGTCATAATTAGACATAGTTTTAGTTACAAGTAATTTTTCTACTTCACAGCTACCCAGTGACCATTTTAAAGCATTTTTCCACCTTCGGTGGCATGCAATATCTTATATGTAACACCTCTATGAACCCTAAATGACTTGTTTTTACATACCTTCCCTCTTCTTCCCTCTAAGTTGTTGCAAGTATGTGCTAACCAGTGTTGTCATTGATGTCAACATGTCTGTGTTGTCATTGGTGTCAACTATGCTCTTGTCTTGTTGCTTGCTTGTGATGAGTTAGTTACTTTGTATTGCTTTGTATAAGTGCTTAAGATGATGATAATATGTTCCTGATATTGAGTACCCGAGTGCTTTTGAGGAAATTTTCTCTCCAAGTGGAAATAGTGTGTTGCAAAGTATTCTAACTTGCACCTAATACTATATGAGGTTTTGCTTTGCATTTTCTTTGTGTTGAAGACTAGAGTATGAGTTTTGGATATATTTTAGAGAAGTGTTTGAAGATGCTAAATCCTAAGTTTGATGGTCCGGATCACTGTGCAACAAAAGTTCTATTCACTAGATTGAAGATTGTGCCTGACAGTGTTTGCAGTGTGACAGGGAGAAAGTATTTTGCTCTGCATTTCTCCGTAGTTTATTTTTTGGTCTTGTAGTCCTGGACATATTCTTATAATCTTATTAGCTACTTTTATCCCAAATCATTTGTGATTTGGTGCTCTAAAAAGCATGTTGTTTAATTAGGAGAGTTTGACAGTGTTTATTATGAGCAGTCTGTGATATATTTTTAGGTGATATATGTAATCTTCAAGTGAGATCTATTGTGGTTAGATTTGTTGGCTTCCAAATGATTCTATGATGTCTCCAGAATGTATTGAAGGCATGTGATTGATCCGCAAACTGTAATGAAGCTCTTGGAAGCATGTGTCTAAGTGTTCTTATTGATTGCACCAGTTTAGCTAACCTAGGTACTAACACTCTTTGTGGATGAATTTCTTCAATTGTAGAAGCGTGTTGTAGTGAGTGAAGATGTAATTGAGTCTAATCTAAGCCATGAAGTGTTTCTTTTTCATTGATCTCCTTCGCAAGTTTGTTTAGGTCTTGTCTTAATTTGAAATTATGTATGTATGATGACCTTGGAGATAGTTCCAATGGTTGAAGATTATAATGCTAACCTTGATGTACATTCCAAGGTTGATGATAGGTATAAATACATGTAATGAATTCATGAATGAGGTATGATTGTGCAAAGATAAAAGTGTGTGTGTTGTAAAGGCAGATAAGGAGAGATATATTGTGCTTCAATGGAACTGAACCCAGATATGTTGTAGATGCTACTATATTAGTTCATGGCAGTGAACCACCCTTTTGGAAGTGAGTGTATTTTGCAGTGAGCCCTAGGTAGTGAGCCCTTTGGTAGTGAGCCTCTTTTGTATTTTGGTATTGTTACAACATTATATTGTGAGATAATAGTCACCATATTTTTTCCCTTTCTAAGGGTTTTCCATGTAAAAATCTAGTGTTCATGTGTGCATGGTGTTGATGCGTTTAAGTTTTATTTTTGCATTTCATGTTTAATCTTCACAACAGACTAAGTGGTTAAAGTAGGTGAATGTGAATGTAATTTTGGTTAAGAAAGGTTAAAGTTTTTGATACAACTGATTCACACCCCCCCTTCCCCCCACCTCTCAGTTGTCTTGAGCCTTCAACATAAGTTACATTTTTGGACACATTATTGCTAATGTTGTAAGGATTTTTCTTACAACTCTATTGTTTATTCTAGTACACTCTTACACTCTTGTGAAATTTTACAACTTTCTTGGTAATCTTCCTTAGCTTTCTACAACATACAACAAAATTATGTTTTGTTCAATATTATGTGATCGCATCTTCAATATTTGGCATCTTTGTAGGGTTTGTGGAACCGTTATCCTCTACCAAGCTCTTCCTAGGGCCTTGTTCTTGGCTAGGTAACTCTCATCTCCATTTTTGGGGTTATTGTGTTCCATTTTATCTATTGCTAATCATTTTTTGTATATTCCACTTGTGTGTGTAAACCATTTTGTGGTTTCTTTCATTGCCGTCTTCTCTCTTCATTGTGAACTAGTTTTCTTTAGCTTGAGTAGATTTAACTTTAGCATTTATAGTATTTTCATTGTCCCTACTATTGTTCTTCCTAGACACATTTACGAGATAAAAGCACTCACTATTTTCGATATTTTCCAACATAGGCTATCCATGGAAGTTGTAATATTGACATAGGGGCTTCACTTGAAGGTAAGCCTCCAAATAACCCCAACATTTTATTATTTTTTTGTAACTCCTAGATTTAGAGAAGAAGATCTCAAACACATGCTAGTTTTGTATATTTTCCCCTTTGCCTTAGTCATTTATTTTACTTTCTTGGAACATATAGATGTTATCTTTTCAATTTTAGCTTCTATTTGTCACCTGGAGATCTCTTAGGCTTGCTATCATGTATTTTTATGTAGGTCAAGTTTTCCAACTAAGAGAAAAATTCTAATTTTATTTTTTGTGTAATCCATACTATAGCATAATGTGTAGATCTCCACATGACATGTAGACATTCACATGATGCACAAATGTCCACACACCACTCAGATGTTTACACAACACATTGACATCCTGGCCAATGGGCTTTAAGATTCTATCACATGTTCTTCTTGGTTCCTTTGTTTATATTTCTATTCATTTCCAACTAAGTTTGATATTCTATTTTAATTAAATTTTAATTTCTCTCAATTGGTATAGTGTTTTAACTTGATTAGAAAATGTAGCTTTGTCAAGGATAAAACACATAGGCTTAGCTAGTTAAAATCTACTCTTCTATTAAGATAGCAGTGGATTAAAGTCATTTAGGTGAGCTATTTATTCCTATTGTCATTGATATCATCTAGTACAAGGGGAAACCCACTTTTCTTTGCCAAATTGAATTTCATACATTACATGGAGTTAAGTGAATTGGCACTTGATTGAAAAATAAAGTCAAAATGATATGATAAGGCAATATATGGGATATCTTTGTGTTTCTATTTAAGCGGCCTAGGTTGTCATCCTACACATATCATTGAATGAAATCCATTAAAATCAAGTTTTGTGATCAGAGATGATAAATACTTTTTATTTTAAGAATGAAATATAATTTTGACATCACTCTAATGTTTTGGTACAATTAAATGATGATGCTAAGATTTGGCTTAGTAGGACAATATGAAAGGAAAGAGAATAAATTCAATACAAAGAAAACAAATATCACAATCACAATCCACAAGGTAGGTCTTGAAAGGTAGAGTAGTAATGAATTTTATAATATATCATGAGCTAGATAAATGGGAGATGGCTAATTTGGAAAAATATGACTTGGAGTGATTAAGAGAAGTTTTTTTATTGTTCATCCATTGGTAGAGAGTGCCATATGCAAGGTGGTCAAGAATGAGTTGATAATGGTGTTTGCATAACATATACTCAACAACAATGTAGAATCCATGTTCCTATCAAAACTAACAAACATATTAAGAGAAGAGGGGATGATAAAGGCACTAGCTAGAGCATACAATTGAATAGATTTACATCCTCAAGTGCAAGAACTAAGCACACAAATTAGTGGATATTATATATAGGTAGGAGAGGTAAACATTAGGGGACTAGTTTCACTAGATCTCCTGGATCTTTTGGGAAGAAAATTGTGTTCTATGCACAACTACAATAGGCTTGATTGATGGATCTTTGAAAAAGTTTAATGAAGTGCTAAATAGTCAAGGTACTATGTTGGGAGGGTAAAAGCAAGAGAGAATAAAATAGGTAATCAATGCAATGTCTTTTTTTCTACATCATGTTGTCATCTAGCTAGAGGAAAAGGAAACATATGAGGAGAAAAATGAAGACATAATATATCATATCAATATATCAACATACTAAACGTTAAGAATAGTGGAGTTAATTGATATTGCTATAGTTGGCATGAATCTAGTTCCAATTAATTTATCTTCTTTGTTTTCCTATAAATCCTTATTCAGTATGTTGTTCTTATGTTATAGAGCTAAAATGATGTAATTGAAACTGAATGCTTCTAAATAAAATTGTGTTTTTTTTTCATGTCATCCACATTTTGGATCACACTACATGATCCCATCATTTTTTTCTCTCTTTTCATCCCATTGATGAATCATGTAATGTGATCCAAAATTATGATAATAAAAATACACAAAAAAATTTATCAAGAAACATCTAATTACAATAATATGTACAATCCTATCTTTCATCAATAATTTAATTGTACTAGTGCATCCCAATCAATATAAATTATAGTAAGGGCCAACATGTAATGGACCAATTCATAGGAGTAAATAGATCAAAGTCCTCTGCTAAGCAGACAAATACAATATTGCAAATGCATCTAATAATGGTAAAACATAACTGGATCACTTTAAGTGAATCCCTTTCAAATTTCATACACATGTACATCTTGGAGTTGACATAGGCATGCCTCTCTAGATATTTTTTTTTCTTTTGAGTTCTTTTAAGATTTCAACAAAGAGTATAATGCTAAATCATCCAAATGGACAAAACATAATCTAATCCAAAACTACAAAAAGGGATAAAGGAGATTGTATAAAAATAAAAAAAATGTTCATTTAGCCAAATCAGTGCCTATTCATTTGGCAATAGTGTTATAATTAGAAAAGGAAAGAGACATTCACATGAATCAACGAATAGAAATTAGAGTCACATATATACTTGTAAATCGATGAAGAAAATAGACATATACATAGCTGGATCTTCTTTAAATATCCATTTATACTTAGAAAAATCCTCATTTGTATTAAGGAAAAGATTGCTACAAATTGTTTGTAAGAATTTTGCAGGGTTAGTACTGTTAATATATTTGTGTCTTCTTAGCTCAAAGAGTTAACATGGGTGTCTTGGAAGTATTTAAAGTTTCAAGTCATGGTTAGAGGTTTTAAGTCTTGTTTACAAGGTGATAAATCAATCTCTTGATCATTTATTTAGTACATTAGAGTCTTTAGACCTTTGATTACACCTTTGACAATGTAAACTCAATGTTTGTAATACATTCATATGTCAAAAGATTGTTTTACCATGAAAAAATCACACATTTTATAAGTCAAAAGTGGAATGTTTCTTATGTTTTAAAACTTCAAAACCTTCAAAATGCCTCGTAGTCATCCTTGGAGGGAATCTTTTTCAAATCTGGTTGTGGTTTTGTAACTAAACTCAAGCTCCCAAGGGTTATGTT
The DNA here is from genome assembly GCA_027924645.1 of Cunninghamia lanceolata. Classification (NCBI taxonomy): domain Eukaryota; kingdom Viridiplantae; phylum Streptophyta; class Pinopsida; order Cupressales; family Cupressaceae; genus Cunninghamia; species Cunninghamia lanceolata. Next base: position 11,667,152 of record BSBN01000377.1, read on the forward strand.
GTTTTAGTTAGGTTAAGGTTGGTTTGTCTCATGTCTTGGGTCATTTCCTTTAGAGTTTTATATTTTTGTAGGTTTTAGGCATGAAAGAAGCATAATATACTTTCCATACAAATATACCCAATGTTTGCTTCAGAAAATGATGAGATAAGCAAGATATGCATGAGCAAAGATGTAAAGAGTCTCCTTGTGATTTGAGCGAAGAGTTTTGTATAGAAAATGGAAGAGAGCCTTTTGTGGTGTGAGTAGTTTACAAAGAGTGTCAATGTTTTCTTTTAGGTCTATTAAACATCCATTTTCTACCTCCACAAACTCTTGAGATTAAATGCTTGCATCCAGTCTACACCGTACAGACTATAGCATGGTACATGGATGTCTCTATAGTGCATTGTTGTATTGGGCAGTGGGCTTCATCATTTGGTGCTAGGTACTTTTTAATTGTATGCTTTCATTTATGTACTTCTTTTTGTAAATCATTCCATTATTATTTGTATTTTTATAGTTTTAGTTAGTTTAGTTATTCAATTTTCATTCAATATCAACAAAGGGATATAGTTTGGACAAATTTTCTCTTCCAGATTTGAATAGTACTGAGATAAACATGTTCGTTGGCTAGTATTCTAATGTAAGATAGGAAATTGTCATAATTAGACATAGTTTTAGTTAGAAGCAATTTTTTTACTTCATAGCTACCCAATGATCATTTTGAAGCATTTTCCCACCTTCTGTGGCATGCAAGATCTTACATGTAACACCTCTGTGACCCCTAAATGACTTGTTTTTACCTACCTTCCCTCTTCTTCCCTCCAAGTTTCCTTTTTGTACTCATTATTACTAATTTTGTAAGGATTTTTCTTGCAACTCTATTATTTATTCTAGTACACTCTTACATTCTTGAGAAATTTTTCAACATTCTTGGTAATCTTCGTTGGCTTTCTACAACATACAACAAAATTATGTTGTGTTCTTCAATATTATGTGATTGAAACTTCAAGATTTTGCCTCTTCTTAGGATTTGTGGAACCATTATCCTTTGCCAAGCTCTTCCTTGGGCCTTGTTCTTGGTTGGGTAACTCTCATCTCCATTTTTGAGGTTATTGTGTTCCATTTCCTCCATTTCTAATCATTTTTTATGTAATCCACTTGTGTGTGTAAACCATTTTATGGTTTCTTTCATTGCCCTCTTCTCTCTTCATTGTCCACTAGTTTTCTTTAGCTTGAGTACATTTAACTTTAGTATTTTTAGTATTTTCATTGTCCCTACTATAATTCTTCCTAGACACACTTAGTAGATAAAAGCACTCACTATTTTTGATATTTTCCAACATTGGCTATCCATGGAAGTTGAAAGATTAACATAGAGGCTTCACCTAAAGGTAAGCCCCCAAATAACCCCAACATTTTCTTGTTTTCTTGTAGCTCCCAGATTTAGAGAAGAAAATATCAAATGCATGCTAGTTTTGTAGGTTTTCCCCTTTGTCTTAGTCATTTCATTTACTTTCTTTAACATATAGATGATATCTTTTCAATTTTAGTTTTTATTTGTCACCCGAAGATCTCTTAGGCTTGCTATCATGTATTTTTGTGTAGGCCAAGTTTTCCAACTAAGAGAAAACTTCCACTTTTAATTTTTGTGTTATCCATAATATAGTATAATGTGTAGATGTTTGCATGATGTGTAGACATTCACACAATGCACAAATGCCCACACACCACTAATATATTTGCACAACACATTGACATCTTGGCCAATGGGCTTTAAGCTTCTATGACAGGTTCCTTTTGGTTCCTTTGTTTATATTTCTATTCATTTCCAACTATGTTTGATATTTTATTTTAATTAAATTTCAATTTCTCTCAATTGGTATAGTGTTTGAACTTGATTAGAAAATGTAGCTTTGCCAAGGATAAAACACATAGGTATGGCTAGTTAAAATCTACTCTTATATTAAGATAGTAGTGGATTAAAGTCATTTAGGCGATCTATTTATTCCTATTGTCATTGATATCATCTGATAAGCGAAAGCCCACTTTTCTTTACCAAATCAAATTTCATACATTACATGGAGTTAAGTGAATTGGCACTTGATTGAGAAATAAAGTCAAAAAGGTATGACAAGGCAATAAATGGGATATCTTTGTGTTTCTATTGAAGTGGCCTAGGTTGTCATCCTACACATATCATTGAATGGAATCCATTAAAATCAGGTTCCATGATCAGAGATGATAAATACTTTTTTATTTTAAGAATGAAGTATAATTTTGACATCACTCCAATGTTTCAATACAATTAAATGATGATGCTAAGATTTGGCTTAGTAGGACAATATAAAAGAAAAGGGAATAAATTCATTACAAACCAAACAAATATCACAATCACAATCCACAAGGTAGGTCTTGAAAGGTAGAGTAGCAATGATTTTTATAATATATAGTGAGCTAGACAAATGGGAGATGGCTAATTTAGAAAAATAGGACTTGGAGAGATTAAGAGAAGTTTTTTTATTGTTTGTCCATTGGTAGAGCATGCCATATGCAAGGTGATCAAGAATGAGTTGATAATGGTGTTCGCATAACATATACTCAACAACAATGTAGAATCCATCTTCCTATCAAAACTAATGAACATATTGAGAGAAGAGGGGATGGTAAAGGCACTAGCTAAAGCACACAATTGATTAGATTTACATCATCAAGTGCAAGAACTAAGCACACAAATTAGCGGATATGATATAAACGTAGGAGAGGCAAACATTAGGGGACTAGTTTCACTAGATCTCCTACATCTTTGGGGAAGCAAACTACGTTCTATGCACAACTACAATAGGCTTGATTGATGGGTCTTTGAAAAAGTTTAATGAAGTGTTAAACAGTCAAGGTACTATGTTGGGAGGCAAAATGCAAGATAGAATAAAATAGGTAATCAATGCAATGTCCTTTTTTCTACATCATGTTATCATCTAGCTAGCGGAAAAGGAGACATGCGAGGAGAAGAATGAAGACATAATATATAATTCAAGAGAGTGTTTCTGGATTAAACTGTATATGTTTTTGCATCAACGTTTCGGATCATGCACAATGATCCATCATCTCTTGAATTCATGGATTGTGGAAAACTAATGCCTACGATAATATATAATATCAATGTATTAACATACTAAACATTAAGAATAATGGAGTTATGTGATATTGCTATAGTTGGCATGAATCTAGTTCCAATTAACTTATCTTCTTTGTTTTCTTATAAATCCTTGTTTAGTATGTTGTATGTTGTTCTTATATTATAGAGCTAAAATAATGTAATTGAAATTGAATGCTTCTAGATAAAATTGTGTTTTTTTCCTATCATCAACAATTTGGATCCCACTACATGATCCCCTCATTCTTTTTGCTTTTTTCATCCTAATAATGAATCATATAATGTGATTCAAAATTATAATAATAAAAAAACACAAACAATTTTATGAGAAATATTCAATTACAATAATATGGACTATAAAAACATCCCATCTCTCATCACTAATGTAATTGTGCTAGTGCATCCCAACCGATATAAATTATAGTAAGGGCCAACATGTACGCTAAAGTTGACAATCAACCTAAAATCTTACCATTCATCTTTTACAGCCTTTAAAAGCAAATTGAGAATATTTTATGATTAAAAGTTAATATACGGTCAAACGGCCATCAAAATTGTAATACGCGGGCATGCTTGCTTGGGAATTTACATTTTTCCTTTTCTGTGGAACATCGAAAGTTTTGAGAATTAAATTTGATGGCCGTACTAATCTGATTCATGAATAATTAAAAAGTTCAAAAACCGGCCATCAAATTTACCCCACAGCGGGACATGATTGCTATAGAATCCAAGAAAGCTTTTGTATGGTGTATCGAGTCTCTGGAGTGAAATTTGATGGCTGCACGACCGAATATATATACGGTAAAGTATAATAATTATTTTTAGGTAGGATTGTTATAGTTAAAAAGCTTAAATACGTCGTTTAAATTCAGCCCTGTACTTTAAAAACGCTGGGCAGGCTTGCTTTGGAGCTTTATGGCGGTGTAGCCGTATTCAAATATTTTGCCGTAAAGTAAAAAAAAATTATATAAGACTTGGTGTTTCTCTTCTCAACCATGGTATGAATTATCATTTGAAGCACAACTTTGAATGGATAACGTCATCAAATATTCACTTGACACGTAAAATTTAGCCCTTGGTGGACAAACAGGCCTCGAACTTTGGATAAAGAATAAAGAAGGGAGAGTGACGCATGTTTTCAATTTTAGTCACCTACCACTTTCCTATTTATATTATAGCTTAGCAGGAGCAAAGAGCACCAATCAGTGTGAGAGTGTTGAACCATGGCGGTCAATAATGACTTCAATTGTACCAGGATAGGGAGTAGCCGTGGGGAGTCGGGAGTAAGTGTATCCTTAATGGTGGCAGCGGTGATTTTATTTATTTTTCTCATTTCAAAGGATGCACTTAAGGCTTTAAAGGGGAGAGCACATTGGATTCCCGCTGATTTTCTTGTGCTCAGCGCTTTCTCAATCCAATTGCTAAACTTGCTTAGTGCTCCGGATGAGCAACTGCATCCCCAGAAGGGACAGAGGATTTGTTTGAACGAGTTTTGGATGATCCATACCAGTCGAATTACGTTGTGTGTAGTTGTAGCCTATTTGGTCCCTGGTATGGCCAATCCCGGCGCTGAGAATTTCTGGGGTAAGTTGATGGGTTTGGCATTAACTACATTTATTCATATAATCTCTGAGGTGTATATTTTGTATCCTTATCCTGCAACAAGCTTCCTGGAACGACTATGGCCTCGACAAGTAGATACTAGCACGGCTCTCTACATTGTACTTGCTACGCTAATATTCGTCTCCTTCATTATTCTCCTTCTCCTTCTTGGCTGCGCTAATATTGCCGGCAGAGGCATTGCACGCATTGTAGCGCAAAAGGTTCCTCTAATTCTCAAGGAGCAAGTGGAGGAGGAGGATCATCATCATCCTCACGATCCCCCTCATTGTCAAGACTGCTGGCGGAGAGTAGAAGATGCGGTGCTCAGAGCGTGGATCGTTGCTCGTGCCTACTCCCTTGAGTATTCTATTGCCAGATCAGCCTTGGCCTCCTCATGTGCTATCATAATCACAATTCAAATTGCGATTACGATGGTGGGAGGGGTTAGGAAAGGCCCCCAGCTGAATATAGAGAGGACACATGAAAAGCTAATATTTACTATTACTATGCTGCAATGTGTATTCATCTTGATAGGATGGGCCATGATCGAATGGAGGTGGCTCACTGCAGTGGCTTATTACGCAAGATGGCAACCAGATAGGTGGAGTAGCTGTTTACGAATAGAGGATTTCTGGACGAGACACCTGAAAGAGTTGCAGCAGGCGCAGGAGACCCAGCTGAAGCAAGCACAGTTTCTCCAAGCCAAAATCCAAAAGCTGGTTGCCGAACAGCCGACAAAGATCACGTCACCAGCAATATTATTGTATCCAGTGATTGCGCTACAGTCGCTCACGGTTTCATTCAGCAAAGCTTGCCGGCTCGCGTCTCTGGTTCTTTTCCGCAACAAATTGACGGGTGGGTTGCTGTCTTTGATATTATTAAAGCACGAAAGGCAAGCATTTCAAGACTATCCAAAATACATAAAAGTATTGGAGGGTGTGCAGATGTTAGGGGAGACTCCAGAAAGCCTGTGGGTAGCTAACCGCGAGTCAATTGTAAAGGCTACGGACCTCATTTTACAAGGAAATCAAGACGGCGAACGTAACTGTGAGCATTTGGTGGGCTTTCTAGTCAACAAAAGAACGGACAGCCGTCTAGGGTTGAGCTGTTTGGATCCAACAAAGCCTCAAAGAGGATTGAAGTATTTGTGCCAGAGAACTCAGCAATCACAAGAGGAGCATTTCACAGACATGAGTACAAAGTCATGGAAAATGACAGCAGTGTCCCTGCTCAGTATCGTCGCTCAGCTGTCTCCTATTAATGCGGAAGTAAAAACTTCCACTTCTCTATTTTCCCCTCCAAAAGTCGTTAAAGATTGTTTTGATGCATATTCTCAGGCATGGGAAATCATGGATTTCGTTGACGCAGCGGACACAGACGCCGACGGAATCACCAGCGATGCAGCCGACGGAATCACCAGCGATTCAGCCGTCGGAATCAGCAGCGACGCAACCGACAGAATCCCCAGCGACGCAGCCGACAAGTACTTCCAAGCTCTGAAAAATCGAGTAGATACTGCACTTCCTGCTAGCAATGTCAGCCGTGCAACACGTGAAAGCGTGCGTGCAGCATTGGCCGAGCTTAAAAAGGAAAGCAAAAGCAAAATGGAGCCGCCCGGAAGTGTAAATTGTATAAAAATGCAAAGCCCTACAAACGGATGGGACGGCAGCGACTCCATAGACTGGAAGGCAGCAGCATCAGGCAGTGCCGTCTACAAGTTATGCAACAGCATTGAGTGCAATGAAGAAACCGATGTGAAGGAACTACTGAAGGAATTAGAGAGCTCCTTGGCAGATATAATAAACGAATGTCTAGAGAAAATCCAACATCTCCTCTTGCTGAACTCCAGGAAACGGGCCCTAAAAAGTGATGAGAGAAGAATGGGGAGAGCACTGTATACAGCAGGAAAAGCCAGTGCAATCATGAAAAAGTTGGAGAGCAGACAGGCAGGAGAATCTAGTCCGAAATAGTAACATATCATGGATAGTTTGTCATATTTAATAATGGATGTAATAGCGTGTGTTTTTAAGGCGTGCTTTTGTACAATATAAGTGAATAAATGTTGTAGTTCCTGTTGTTTGTCCGTGTATAATTCAGTTGGTGTTGACTGTTGTCTGACTTATAGACAAAGATAATCTGCAGCTCACGTGGAAGCTACAAGCTATATGACGTATGGCATTCTCAAGGACGGATTTCTAAATATATTTCAATTTCTTTTTAAAGATATTTTGTATATTTATTCTTCGGACTCTTAAAAGTGAAATCTAAAATTGTTACTGAAATTTGTTATATATTTTTCATCAATTTAAATTTATGCATAAACTTTTTATTATTTATATATTTGTAATGTTGAAATTAACGTACTCATGCTAATTTCCATTTTGTTTTGGGGCGATGTCTATTTAGCATTTTAGATGTAAAAGATATTAATAAAAATTTAGAATGTTGGATAATTATTATTTTTAATTATTTTTGAAAAAGTGTATTTAGAATGTTGGATAATTATAGGTGCATTTTGGACCTATTTTGATGGGAATATCTTAATGTAATTATATATCAACAAATTTGACACACTCTTGTATTAGGTTTGGTCCATACATTGATTCTTATTCATCTTTATTTATTTCCACTTACATATTATTTTACCTCTCATTATTGCACATACATTTGCACCCACTTACATACATTCATCCCTACCTTGAGATTAGCACTTGCATGCCCTAGATTATTTTATGTGTTGCTTGAAATTGATCATGTGGGGCACGAGAATGAACCTCAAATTCAAATTAAAATTCCAAAATTCCCACTCCTTGCTAGTTGTTATCAGCTAGCATATTAAAATTAAAAATCCAAAATTCCCACCCCTTCATACTAGTTGTTATGAGCTAGCTTAACATATGTTATTGTGACATGTTGTGTTTTGGAGTTTAAAGACATTCAAAGTGCAAGCATTAAACAAGAGACTACAAGGTTAAATCATTTCAGCACACTTTGATTCTCTAAGGTACAAATAACCACATTAGCATTTAGGTTGCTTACATGCTGGTGAATACTATCTCCAATTTTCTCATCCTATTTTTAATTTACCTACCAAGGGGGTTGACTAGGAGAATATGATCACCTATCAATCAACAATCTCATCAAAGATGTTGTGAGCACTACCTCGATGAAATCAAATATTGAGAAGATGAAGGCAAAGAAATTTTCTAAATACACATTCTTCTAGACCATTCCCATCCAACCCAATTTAGTTCTACATTTTAGATCAAATATGCAACACTCTAGTTTAAGCATAAGGGAATTGAATGTAAACCATAGATTTATTTAAGACTATATAAATATCAAGACATTCGTCATAACTGCATTAATTTATTGATAGTGGCTAATGATTGTAGCATTATATTTCCATCTTTGGTTCCAGAGATAACCCTTCTATCCCTTCATTTAATTCCTAAAATATTTATTTCAACTATTAGTCCCAACATTGATTTTAGAGTGATCCCACAATAGTATGCCCCAGTTTTTGGCCTCAGTCAGACATTGAAATCAACATTTTTTACTAATTTTTTATTTTATATCAATTATAGCAATAAAACCATTAAGAATTTGAAGATGACATGAACTTGATTTTTGAGATTCCTTGTGTAGATTCTATTTATTTAAATTAAAAAAAAATTATTTTTTAAACATTTATAAATAACTAAATATTGTATACTTTATAGTTTTTTAAATGAGTGACATTATTCCATAATGCATACCTTTTTTAGAAATAAGATAAATTCATAATTTCTTAAACATAGACCATTAACACTGATATCTAATGCTTGCATTTTTAAAACAAATTGCATATTTTAATTATTATTACAAAATTTAATTCAAATAATTATAATTTCGAGTAATATTATTGTACAACACATAATTTATTGTATATCGTTGGTAAATAGATTTATCACTACATCTTTGAAAGTGACTTGCCCGATGGACAATTATAAATGTCCCAACAGTTGGATGAGTTGTTACTAGACTAACAAATTTCCTCTACATTTGAGAGGTGCAACTCTCTTGTATAATGGGGTTTTTAAGGCTTTTGTGTACTTTTAACCTGAAAGTACAAAAAGGAGAAGAAGAAAACTAACATGAAATATGGTTGGAGAAACCCTAACAACAAACATATGAATACTATTCTAGATTTCTCAAACTTATTAACAAGTTACAAGGGGGTTTCACCATAAGAGTTAGAAACTACATTCCTGAACCTAATGATGAATTATACAATAATATACATATGATATTACATGACAATAAAAAAATAATGACATACTAATCCCACGTGCTATGAGATAGGTTATATCAATAACATTTGAATCAAGATAACAAGATAAGACTGCATTTCTTTACATCAATTGCACAATTTGTATTAACATTTCAACATGTGACTAATGATTTCCACAAAGACACAAGGGATTACTAATTTAACAGACAAGAAATCAATAATGATAACATAGAAGAACATCTAAAACACATGATTCAAACTATGTTTTCTTTATTATCTTTTTGAAGTTATACAACTCCAAAAACCCTTCTATACAAAGTGTGAGCAAAGTCTCCCAAAAACTTTCTCCATCATTCCCCCCTTAAAGTCTCTCTTAAGAGTCCCTTGTAAGAGTCCCCCCCTATAATACAAAATAGACTTGTATTTATAGGCTTTATCCTCATAACTATCATGTAACCACTTGGAATCTACTTGGTAACTACCTCAACTACCTTTTTAAAATAAAATAATAAACCTTATTTTTTATTATGTTTTACATTACTTTTATGGAAATAAGCTTCATTTTCTAACTTTTAGTTACAATAAGTGACATAAGTCACTTTTACAAAAAGTAACTAGAAACTCATAATTTTGAAAGAAATACCAAGTTATGGGTTTGTTAAGACAAGCACTGTGTCTTCTTCCAATCCATGAGTCACCTATTTGAATGGAGATTTTCTAACAACCTAGCCCTGAAGGATGTTCATCCCAATTCAACTCTTACATCACAAAGACACAAAATTCCAAGTACTGCACTGAAACTTGTTTTGATTATAATAAATGTGTAACAGTAGTTTGAGGTGCAAACTCCTTACGCAAAACCTTGAAGCTTGTGCAGATGCATTTGTAACAAATAATTCCACCTCTTTTGATTAGCCAATGTTTTGGCTAGCGTATTCACTTAATAAACTCTAGTGCAACAAAAGCTATCCAGGGCTTGATTCCACTACCAAGCTTGTTCTCATTCACTGAATCCACAACCATGTGCAAAAGGGAACATAAAGTAGAGACAACCAATTTATCTTTTCCAAGAATACTCTCAAGACTTTGCAAAATACTCAACGATGCAATCAAGTCATTAGTCAAAATATTTAGACCATCAACTACCCCTGCATATAATACCTTGTCAATGGTAGAGCCAACCTCCTTGACAATATTCAAGATTTGAAACCCATGAACAAGATTAGAGCCAACCACATAGATACCCTTCAATCTAATAATTATCTTATAAGTCCCAACAAAGTAGGTCTCTACTAGTGGTTTGATATTAGTTGCTTCTTCCAAATAAGAATAAGCATTAGAGCACGCATCCAATTAATGAGCCTCAGCCTTTCTACTCAACCCAAAACTCTCCAATATCATTCATGGGAGATTTCACATCTAAATCTGTTTGGTCACATCTTCCTTGTAATTGGACATTTTTAGAGTTTCAACTGGGTAACATATGGAGGTATATGCTTCAACAATCTGCAACTTCACCAACAAGACACTTGATCCTATTGAAAATGTCATTTCCTCCCAAATCTAAAGGATGTTTCTCCAATTCATTTAGATCAAACAGAGGAGCATACATTGTCTCCAAATTGACCTCTACCTGATCTCTTGGCATGCTCTTCTCCCACTACATTTCTCACAATTATAACAATTATTAGTTATAGCATAGATTGAATTTTAAACATCGAAGCAGTCTCAATGATTACAAATGATGCATTAACACAAGGGTTTATATGCAATTTATAGCCATAAAATTGTAGTAAGCCCTAATGTGAGTCAATTTCTCACATCACATATATCTTACAATGATGGCATTTAGGTAAAAGCATGAAGTTGAGTCCACTTCTCATGGAAGTTTCAGACTTAGGAAAAAGCTTGAAATCAGGCAAACCAAAACAAGATCTTCTTTTGTAAAAAATGGGATCCCATTATGTAGTGGGATCCTGAACCTAGGACCAAGAAATGGGATACCGTTTCGAAAAAGTATTTAATTTTTTTAAAAATTCCTGCGAGCTCATTTCTCAGTGATAGCCATAGGTCTTCTAGAATGGGATCCTGAGTGTAATCGACTATTTCCAACCATCTCAAGCTATAGGTGAGTGGATTTTTCCTCATTTTTCATTTTTTGTATTTTGTAATTTCTATTTCAAGTTTATTTTTTATATCCTTGTACATTAGGTTTTAAATTTGGTTTGAATCTTCTCAAAAATGTATAAACTCTAATGTCAAAGAAAACTAAAAACAATTACCCTACACAAAAAAAAAACCCTAAACTGAATTGAAACAAAAATATTTACCCTTCAAACAAAAATATGAACCCTAAAATGAGATTCAATCACACCTGCAAACCTATAAATTTAATTCTTACTTGTGAGAACCTTGATGATTTGGAGGATTCGAATGAGTTTGTAAAACTAATCCATTATAATATAGATTATTATTATTATTATTATTATTATTATTATTATTTTTTATTGGTAAAAGGTCGAGGCCATTAATATATATAATTAATAATAAAATACAGCTCTGTTAAGTGCGAGCATCGATAGGAAAGAACAAAGCAAAGAAAACCTCTAGTCTAGCCCAGGACTTTGTAGTCTAGTTCATTTGAACTTATACATCTTATACAAGGTCAAGCCCCACAAGGATACATCCTATCATATACAATTTCTGAAATACAAGTTAAGACATTGCTCATATCCAAGGCTTTTCTTCTAATATCCTCTTGTTTCAAATGTCTTTTTGGTTCTTCGGCACCTGGGATGTTCTCCATGGCATTTATCATTAAATCAGCTATCTATAGTCCAAGTGAGGGGACTTCTCCTATCTTACACCTACCAGTATACCTGTCTTACCTAAAACCACAGGAACAAACTTCCAATTCTTTTCACATGTTAGCTATACAAAATAGATACATAGAAATAATTTTCCTGCAAACTCCTATTAGTTCTCAAAATCCTTTGCCAGAGAGGTAAGAAAAAAGCTTGCTCTTGCCAAGTTTATCAAAATACTAAAACACACTTGCATCACTGTTAAATTAAATCCGGTTGTAAGGGGATATCCCATACTGATACCCATTGGCAAGACACTTGAGATAGCTGTGATTTAATATTTTCATTCCAATTTCCTTTTCTTACCGATGAGTTTTCAACGATGGAGTATTTAGAGTTTCTCATTTTTAGGGTTTCTTGTGTATTTTCACTTTTCGCCCTTTCTGTTTGGCTCGAGCACAACTGTGAGGATCCTAGTGAAGGTTATGGATTCTAGTTTTACACCTGCCAAATGCTTTTGTTTGAAAGTTTCCTTTCACTTTCTACAATAATTGACACATCAATATTCAGAAGTAGAACCAGCAAAGGGTGATGTTGGCATAATTTAATTCATGGCTTCACTCATTTATTGGAAGGTTAGTAGAAGCTTCCCCCTTAACTTCTGTGATAAACATCTGTCTTCCCAATATGTTTCTTTCACTACTTAATGCATCGGTATGACTGTCACTGAAAGCTCTTTGGTTTTCATGATCGTTGTAACTCACATAGTCGGCAGGACCCAAAGCTTCCACTCTGATCATACAAGTCTTCCTGACATGTCTCCCTTGTCATTTAGTTGGATGGGATAAATCAGTGTGACCCTTCAATTCTCTCCTCGATGTTATATTTTATTTGTGACTTCGTATCGACCAGATATCTTCAAGATCTCCCTGAAGTAGGAGTGGGCAAGGTTATCATCGGGGTGACTTTCTTCATAGTTATGTGAATAACTTTATTCACCGATCTCCTAAGTGTCACTGAAAGCTCTTTGGTTTTCATGATCGGTGTAACTCACATAGTCAGCAGGACCCAAAGCTTTTGCTCTGATCATACAAGTCTTCCCAACATAACTCCCTTGTCATTCGGTTAGATGGGATAAATCGGTGTGACCCTTCAATTCTCTCCCCGATGTTATATTTTATTTGTGACTTCGTATCAGCCAGATATCTTCAAGATCTCCCCAATGTAAGAGTAGGCAAGGTTATCATCAGTGTGACTTTCTTCATCGCTATGTGAATAACATTCTTCCCGATCTCCTAAGTGCCACCGATAGGATTATCGAGGAGAGTCTCAATGATGAGTGAAATCCTTATTGCTATCGGAGTAAGAAATGTTATCAGAGTAACCTTCTTCAAGTCAGCTAATCATGGTTATCTCCCTGATAGCCCTTTATACTCCTTATCGGAGAGACCTTTACAACATGTCACCAACATCATTGTGAGAATCACTTTGGTCAGACTTATAAGTTTTATTCTGATTCATTTACTCTCGCCGATAGTCCCCATCTCTACTTTGTACATAGTCAGTAGTCTTCACGTTTTGTCAATAGGGATTGTGGCTTATACAAGATAACATACAAACGGCACTATACAAAGAAAATATACAAGAGAAAATAATACAAAACTTGACAACATTGGAGATATAAATAACGGGTGGGGGCCACGAATGTATATTGGAGATGATTGTGCAACTAGATACATACAATGGAGGATCCCAAGAAAATTCCAATTCGTTTCACAAATCCAAAGAAGTCCGCAATTGTATAAAAGTGTATGCATGTGATATAAAAGGAGATACAAATGGATACATACAAGTCTGGACCCAGATAGAAAGTTTAAATTCTAAGAACTATATTTGAAGTCTGTGCTTGTATATTGCGATGTATCTATATAGGATACAAAGACAAATGCATATGAGAAACAAAGGAAATGTATATACAAAGAAAATATACAAGAGAATATACAAGTATGCATTTCAGAAGATACAATCTGAAAAGTGATGTGGGCTCCACCGAATGCATATCGGGCTTGGATAAATAATGATATACAAGCTGAAATAGAAGCAAGAAGGATACAAATAAGAGATGCAAACTGGACGCGAAGAGAAAGTTAAATCCTGAAAAAACTTTGTATGTTTGGGGTGCATGTATATTTATAATATACATTCCCGATATACAAAGGAATAAAAGCATCGCTGGGGAAGACATGCTTTGTATGTGTGCTTGTACAAGATTGCATACAAATGGCAGTATACAAAGAAAATGTACAAGAGAGCGTTTGTATAAGATGCTTTGTATGTGCGCTTATACAAGATAACATACAAATGCCAATATACAAAGAAAATATACAAGAGAGGGTTTGTATAAGATGCTTTGTATGTACGCTTATACAAGATATAGATTATTATTTTTAAGTCTCATTGGTTCAAACGAATTCATAAAATGGTATTTCATTGAGAGTAATAGGACAAATGTGAAATTTTATATTTTAATAGCAATCAACCTCTTAATGATTATCAAATGCTTAAGGAGGCAGATGAAGGAATGTTTTAGATATGGGAATGATTCTAGATATGAATAAGTAGATTATGGGGGGAACAGAAATAAAAGATAAAATCAATAGCATCAAAGAACCTCTATGTGGCAAGGTATGCTAGAGTATAGGGAAAGAATTGAGAAACTTGAGTAGGAATTTAAAATCTGGCCCTACAACCAATAATTAACCTACAACAACAATTCATCAAAATGTGGCCCTACAAAACTAGATTTCACATCACATTACAATTATTTATTTTTCAAATGTAGACAAACCGTGTCATTATCAAGGGATGGTCATAAAATCCCCTTAAGCCACTAATAATAGCACAAATCCCCTTCAAATCTACTCATTTTCAAGGGATGATCTAAGAGGATATAGATGAGGTCTACAACTTGAAATCTACTCATTAGTCCCCTTAAGCCACTAATAATAGTTGAAAATTGATCATTCACATTTGATCAATTTGTATAATGTTAGATGCTTGAAGTTTTTACAAACTTGTTTAAAAAGATAAATATATTAAACTTGGTCAACTTAAGACAAAATCATTCCATTAGCATGGTTTATGGACCTAGGAAAGATGACATGGATTAAGGGGATTTAAGAAAACTGTTTAAGACCTATCCTAAGAAGATGTATATGGTTAAGGATTTAGGGTTTTGGGTTTAGGGTTTAGGGTTAAAATTTTAGGGTTTAGGGTTTAGGTTTAAGGGACAAGGGTTTAGGGTTTAGGGTTAAGGGATAAGGGTTTAGAGTTTAGGGTTTAGGGTTTATGGATCTAGGAAAGATGACATGTGGATTAAGGGGATTTAAGTAAAATTGTTTAAGGCATGTCCTAAGAGGATACATAGATGGTACAACTTGAAATATACTCATTTACATCAAGCCACAAAGTTTTATATGCCTTAGACATAAATGAATAAAAATCAATAATATCTCATCAAATTGGTAAGTTTATAGTTATTAATTAACAAGAGGATGTCATCATATGTTATCAGTTATGTTCTAAATACATTTTAAAAATTAGGATATGTAAAATGAAAAGTGTACTATCAATTAAGTATAGGTAGGTAGTTGAAACAACCAATAATTAACCTACAAGAATAGTTCATCAAAATGTGGCCATACAAAACTAGATTTCACATCACATTAACAATTATTTGTTTATCATAGGTAGACAAACAACATATCATTATCAAGGGATGATCATACAATCCCCTTAAGGCACTAATAATATAACTAATCCCCTTGAAATCTACTCATTGTCAAGGGATGATCTAAGAGGATGTAGATGACCTACAACTTGAAATCTACTCATTAATCCCATTAAGCCACTAATAATAGATGAAAATTGATCATTCACATTTGATCAACTTGTATAACGTTAGATGCTTAAAGTTTTTACAAACTTGTTTGAAAAGATAAATATATTAAACTTGGTCAACTTAAGACAAAATCATTCCATTAGCATGGTTTATGGACCTAGGAAAAGTGACATGGATTAAAGGGATATAAGAAAATTGCTTAAGGCCCATCCTAAGAGGATGAAGATGGTTAAGGATTTAGTCTTTAGGGTTTAGGGTTTAGGGTTTAGGGTTTAGGGAACCCAGTGTAAAGGGTTTAGGGTTTAGGGATTAGGATTGAGGGTTACGGGTTAAGGTTTAAGGGTTTAGGGTTAAAGGTCAAGGGTTTAGGGTTTAGTGTTGAGTGTTAACGTTTCAAGGTTTAGGATTGAGGGTTAAGGGTTAGGTGTTAGGGTTTAGTGTTAGGGGTTAAGGGTTCAAGGTTTAGGGTTAAGGGTTTAGGATTTAAGGTTTAGGGTTTAGGTTTAAGGGTTAAGGGTTTAGGGGTAAATGTTTAAGGTTTAGCATTAAGGGTTAAGGGTTAGGGTTTAGGGATTAGGGTTTAGGGTTTAAGGTTTACAATTAAGGGTTTAGGGTTTAGGGTTTAGGATTTAATTATGTCCTAAATATATTTTAAAAAATAGGATATGTAAAATGAAAAGTATACTATCAACTAATTATAGGTAGGGGGTTGAAAGAACCAATAATTAACATACAACAATAGTTCATCAAAATGTGGCCCTACAAAACTAGATTTCACATCACATTAACAATTATTTATTTTTCAAAGGTAGACAAACCACATATAATTATAAAGGGATGATCATAAAATCCCCTTAAGCCACTAATAATATCACTAATCCCCTTGAAATCTACTCATGTTGTCAAGGGATGATCTAAGAGGATGTAGATGAACTACAACTTGAAATCTACTCATTGATCCCCTTAAGCCACTAATAATAGTTGAAAATTGATCATTCACATATGATCAATTTGTATAATGTTAGATGCTTGAGGTTTTTAAAAACTTGTTTGAAAAGATAAATATATTAAACTTGGTCAACTTAAGACAAAATCAATCCATTAGCATGGTTTATGGACCCAAGAAAGATGACATGGATTAAGGGGATTTAAGAAAACTGCTTAAGGCCCATCCTAAGAGGATGTAGATGGTTAAGGATTTAGTGTTTAGGGTTTAGGTTTTAGGGTTTAGGGAACTTAAGGTTAAGGATTTAGGGTTTAGGGTTTAGGGTTGAGGGCTAAGGGTTTAGGGTTTAGGGTTAAGGGTTAAGGGTTTAGGGTTGAGGGTTAAGGGTTGACAGTTTAGGGTTAAGGGTTTAGGGTTTAGGGTTAAGAGTTAGGGTTTAGATTTTAGGGTTTAAGGTTTAGGGTTTGGGGTTTGGGGTTTGGGGTTAAGGGTTTAGGGTTGATAGTTTAGGGTTTAGGGTTTAGTGTTTGATTATGCCCTAAATACTTTTTAAAAAATAAGAAATGTAAAATGAAAAGTGTACTATCAATTAATTATAGGTAGGGGGTTGAAACAACCAATAATTAACCTACAACAATAGTTCATCAAAATGTGGCCCTATAAAACTAGATTTCACATCACGTTAACAATTATTTATTTTTCTAAGGTAGACAAACCACATATCATTGTCAATGGATGATCATAAAATCCCCTTAAGCAACTAATAATAGCACTAATGCTCTTGAAATCTACTCATTATCAAGGGATGATCTAAGAGGATGTAGATGACCTACAACTTGAAATCTACTCATTAATCCCCTTAAGCCACTAATAATAGTTGAAAATTGATCATTCACATTTGATCAATTTGTATAATGTTAGATGCTTGAAGTTTTTACAAACTTGTTTAAAAAGATAAATCTATTAAACTTCATCAACTCAAGATAAGATCATTCCACTAGCATGGTTTATGGACCTAGGAAAGATGACATGGATTAAGGGGATTTAAGAAAATTGCTTAAGGCCTATCCTAAGAGGATTTAGATGGTTAAGGATTTAGTGTTTAGGGTTTAGGGTTTAGGGAACTTAGGGTTAAGGGTTTAGGGTTAAGGGTTAACAGTTTAGAGATTAGGGTTGAGGGTTTAGGGTTTAGGGTTTAGGGTTTAGGGTTGAGTGTTAGGGGTTCAGGGTTTAGGGTTAAGGGTTAGGGTTTAGGGTGTAGGGTTAAGGGTTTAGGGTTTAGGGTGTAGGGTTTAGGGTTTAAGGTTTAGGGTTTAGGGCTGAGTGTTAAGGGTTTAGGATTTAGGTTTAAATGTTTAGGGTTTAAGGTTAAGGGTTAAGGGTTAAGTTTTTAGGGTTTACATTTAAGGGTTTAGGGTTAAGGGTGTAGGGATAGGGGTTTAGGATTAAGGGTTTAGTGTTGATGGTTTCAGATTTGGGGTTTAATTATGTCCTAAATACATTTTAAATAATAGGATATGTAAAATGAAAAGTGTATTATCAATTAATTATAGGTAGGGTGTTGAAACAACCAATAATTAACCTAGAATAATAGTTCATTAAAATGTGGCCCTGCAAAACTAAATTTCACATCACATTAACAATTATTTGTTTTTCAAAGGTAGATAAACTACATATCATTGTCAAGGGATGATTATAAATTCCCCTTAAACCACTAATAATATCACTAATCCCCTTTAATGTACTCATTGTCAAGGGATGATATAAGAGGATGTAGATGACCTACTGATGTATAGGAAAAGATCAACTGCACTTCAAATAGGCAAAGTTTAATAAGATGGGTTTCAATCCATTAGGATCTACAAACCTCACAAGGAGTCTTCCATAATAACAACAGCACCAAACTGAGTTTCAACATTTCTGACTCAGGAGAGGTCTCTAATATCCTTCAGTCTCCTTAAGAGCTCCTACTCAACAAAAATAAATAGTCACCAAGGACTATCTCAACATGCATGCAACCATTCCTTCATTGGATGTCATAACTCCTAGTAGCCCTATCTTAGGGACTGTCAGTGCATAATTTTCAATGTAGATCTCCATTCAAGACTATAAAGGCATATTTGAATACCCATTAAAAAGTTTTAAAAATATCTAAAACCCAACACATGTTACTTTGTAAGGAACTGCCCAAAACAGGACTGTCATTGTGCCAAATAGGCCTAAATAGGCTTGAAAACAAACATGGATTATTAAAAATGGGTATACCATGACTCCCCACACGTTGCATGTGGTTGGAACAGTTCACAAAAGGTCTGCAAGAACTTATTAATTCATCAAAAGTCCATCTTGCAATGATATGAGTACAAATCCCAAGGCTTACCTTCTTGACTACCCTTTAAACTCTGTTTTTTGGACTGTATATAGAAAAACAGTCATAAAACCATGATTTTCTCCACCTCAACCTTAGTCATTTGGTTAGAGACCTCTAGAATATAAAGGCACATACTACCACAACCATTTTCCACCAAAGATTAGTAACATGCAATGGATAAAAAGGAAGAAACACAATTATCTCAGTCACTATTTACCCTAACAGAGGGTTTTGACTGTTTTTAGCAAATTTCCAATATCTACCTCAAAACAAAACCAATCTGCATTCAACAAAATGGAAAGGGAAGGTGATTGAAGGAACTTTCATGAACCAATAGTTAAAAATGAATTCCTGCCCATACAGAGCCGTACCATGCAAGAAGATAGCAAATTCCTGAAGAAGAACATAGAAAAACATTGCTTTTTACCATTCCATTTCAAATCTCCAATCACCTCCGAGTTTACAAAGGTATACAAGACCTTTTAAAAGCATTACAATTTGTCCTTTTAGTTTCCAACTGATTTCTAACTTCCTCCAAGCGAATGACCTTTGGTATTCCACTATTGTTCTTTTCTTGCATTTTTACAATATTGCTTTGGTAGAAAATTTAGCAATTTTTACATTTTCAACTTCCCAGAGACCTATTGATGGCTCATTTACATAGGAATTGACCATTACATGACCTATTACAATTCTCTTATACTTGAAGGTTAAATTTTACAAATTTGCCAATTAAATGAATCTAATGAGTAAGGTGCTCCTGCACCATACAACCAACCAACAAAATTTCCAAGTCCCTTGGAAATGTACCTACAACAAAAGCCTTTTTCTGCATCTCCTCTGGCTTTATCTTCAATCTTCTCAGCTTAAATCTTCATACCAATGACTAGTGAACAACCAACCAACAAATCAAACTATCAACTTTAGAGCTTCTTCAGGCTCCTTCTACTCCCATCAGTGGAGTACTCTTCAGGCTACAACATCAAGTGCTTCTTCAATTAGGTATCCATCTCTCTACTGCTTCACAACAAACCAACTCACCAAACCATTCATCTCACCCAACAGTAGATCTTGGTGATGCACCTACCACTCTCTCCTCAGTGGTTTCTCTCTGCACCCTTATCCAGCCTAATCTCCATTGGAGAATGGTCATGACAGACCTCATCTTGTCTGCCCACACACACAACCTCAGAAAACATCCTTCTGTAGCTAGATGGACCAAGCACCTGCAACCAAACAACTTAGCAACAAAATAATGGTCACCAACCAAACATATTGTTTCAACATCTCCTCCCAGAGCTTTTGCTAGCTCTGATACCAATCTGATGCAGAGGAAAAGATCAACTGCACTTCATATAGGCAAAGTTTAATAAGATGGGTTTCAATCCATTAGGATCTACAAACTTCACAAGGAGTCTTCCATAATAACAATGGCACCAAACTAAGTTTCAACATTTCTAACTCAGGAGAGGTCTCTAATATCCTTTAGTCTCCTCAAGAGCTCCTACTCAACAAAAATAAACAATCACCAAGGATTCTCTCAACATGCATGCAACCATTCCTTCATTGGCTGTCATAACTCCTAGTAGCCCTATCTTAGGGACTGTCAGTGCATAATTTTCAATGTAGATCTCCATTCAAGACTGTAAAGGCATATTTGAATACCCATTAACAAGTTTTAAAACATATCTAAAACCCAACACATGTTACTTTGGAAAGAACTGCCCAAAACAGGACTATCACCGTGCCAAATAGGCCTAAATAGGCTTGAAAACAAACAGGGCTTATTGAAAATGGGTATAACACGACTCCCCACACCTTGCATGTGGTTGGAACACTTCACAAAAGGTCTGCATGAACTTATTAATTCATCAAAATTCCATCTTGCAATGATATGAGTACAAATCCCAAGGCTTACCTTCTTGACTGCCCTCTAAACTCTATTTTCTGGACTGTATACAGAAAAACAGTCATAAAGCCATGATTTTCTCCACCTCAACCTTAGTCATTTGGTCAGAGACCTCTAGAATATAAAGGCATATACTACCACAACCATTTTCCACCAAAGATTAGTAACATGCAATGGATAAAAAGGAAGAAACACAATTATCTCAGTCACTGTTTACCCTAACAGAGGGTTTTGACTATTTTTAGCAAATTTCTGATATCTACCTCAAAACAAAACCAATCTGCATGCAACAAAATGGAAAGGGAAGGTGATTGAAGGAACTTTCATGCACCAATAGTTAGAAATGAATTCCTACCCATACAGAGCCATACCATGCAAGAAGACAGCGAATTCCTGAAGAAGAACACATAAAAACATTGCTTTTTACCATTCCATTTCAAATCTCCAATCACCTCCGAGTTTACAAAGGTATACAAGGCCCTTAAAAGGCATTACAATTTGTCCTTTCAGTTTCCAACTAATTTCTAACTTCCTCCAAGCGAATGACCTTTGGTATTCCACTATTGTTCTTTTCTTGCATTTTTACAATATTGCTTTGGTAACAAATTTAGCAATTTTTACATTTTCAACTTCCTAGAGACCTATTGATAGCTCATTTACATAGGAATTGACCATTACATGACCTATTACAATTCTCTTATACTCGAAGGTTTAATTTTACAAATTTGCCAATTAAATGAATCTAATGAGTAAGGTGCTCCTGCACCATACAACCAA
The DNA here is from genome assembly GCA_027924645.1 of Cunninghamia lanceolata. NCBI lineage: Eukaryota > Viridiplantae > Streptophyta > Pinopsida > Cupressales > Cupressaceae > Cunninghamia > Cunninghamia lanceolata. The sequence goes on from BSBN01000377.1 coordinate 11,688,871, forward strand.
CCAACAAAATTTCAAGGTCCCATGGAAATTTACCTACAACAAAAAGCTTTTTCTGCATCTCCTCTAGCTTTATCTTCAATCTTCTTAGCTTAGATCTTCATACCAATGACTAGTGACCAACCAACCAACAAATCAAACTATCATCTTTAGAGCTTATTCAGGCTCCTTCTACTCCCGTCAGTGGAGTACTCTTTAGGCTGCAACATCAAGTGCTTCTTTAGTCAGGTATCCATCTCTCTACTGCTTCACAACAAACCAACTCACCAAACCATTCATCTCACTCAACAGCAAATCCTGGGGATGCACTTACCACTCTCTCCTCAGTGGTTTCTCTTTGCACCCTTATCTAGCCTAATCTCCATTGGAGAATGGTCATGACAGACCTTATCTTGTCTGCCCACACACACAACCTTAGAAAACATCCTTCTGCAGCTAGATGGACCAAGCACCTGCAACCAAACAACTTAGCAACAAAATAATGGTCACCAACCAAACATATTGTTTCAACATCTCCTCCCAGAGCTTTTGCTAGCTCTGATACCAATCTGATGCAGAGGAAAAGATCAACTGCACTTCATATAGGCAAAGTTTAATAAGATGGGTTTCAATCCATTAGGATCTACAAACTTCACAAGGAGTCTTCCATAATAACAATGGCACCAAACTGAGTTTCAACATTTCTGACTTAGGAGAGGTATCTAATATCCTTCAATCTCCTCAAGAGCTCCTACTCAACAAAAATTAACACTCACCAAGGACTGTCTCAACATACATGCAACCATTCCTTCATTGGCTGTCATAACTCCTAGTAGCCCTATCTTAGGGACTGTCAGTGTATAATTTTCAATGTAGATCTCCATTTAAGACTATAAAGGCATATTTGAATACCCATTAACAAGTTTTAAAACATATCTAAAACCCAACACATGTTACTTTGGAAAGAATTGCCCAAAACAGGACTGTCACCATGCCAAATAGGCCTAAATAGGCTTGAAAACAAACATGGCTTATTGAAAATGGGTATACCACGACTCCACACACCTTGCATGTGGTTGGAACACTTCACAAAAGGTCTGCATGAACTTATTAATTCATCCAAAATCCATCTTACAATGATATGAGTACAAATCCCAAGGCTTACCTTCTTGACTGCCCTCTAAACTTTGTTTTCTGGACTATATACAGAAAAATAGTCATAAAACCATGATTTTCTCCACCTCAACCTTAATCATTTGGTTAGAGACCTCTAGAATATAAAGGCACATACTTCCACAACCATTTTCCACCAAAGATTAGTAACATGCAATGGATAAAAAGGAAGAAACACAATTATCTCAGTCACAGTTTACCCTAACAGAGGGTTTTGACTATTTTTAGCAAATTTCCAATATCTACCTCAAAACAAAACCAATCTACATGCAACAAAATGGAAAGGAAAGGTGATTGAAGGAACTTTCATGCACCAATAGTTAGAAATGAATTCGTGCCCGTACAGAGCCGTACCATTCAAGAAGACAGCGAATTCCTGAAGAAGAACACAGAAAAACATTGCTTTTTACCATTCCATTTCAAATCTCCAATCACCTCCGAGTTTACAAAGGTATACAAGGCCTTTTAAAGCATTACAATTTGTCCTTTTAGTTTCCAACTGATTTCTAACTTCCTCCAAGCGAATGACCTTTGGTATTCCACTATTGTTCTTTTCTTGCATTTTTACAATATTGCTTTGGTAACAAATTTAGGAATTTTTACATTTTCAACTTCCCATAGACCTATTGATGGCTCATTTACATAATAATTGACCATTACATGACCTATTACAATTCTCTTATACTTGAAGGTTCAATTTTACAAATTTGCCAATTAAATGAATCTAATGAGTAAGGTGTTCCTGCACCATACAACCAACCAACAAAATTTCCAAGTCCCTTGGAAATGTACCTGCAACAAAAGCCTTTTTCTGCATCTCCTCTGGCTTTATCTTCAATCTTCTCAGCTTAAATCTTCATACCAATGTCTAGTGACCAACAAACCAACAAATCAAACTATCAACTTTAGAGCTTCTTCAGGCTCCTTCTACTCCCATCAGTGGATTTCTCTTCAGGCTACAACATCAAGTGCTTCTTCAGTCAGGTATCCATCTCTCTATTGCTTCACAACAAACCGACTCACCAAACCATTCATCTCACCCAACAGTAGATCCTGGTGATGCACCTACCACTCTCTCCTCAGTGGTTGCTCTCTGCTCCCTTATCTAGCCTAATCTCCATTGGAGAATGGTCATGACAGACCTCATCTTGTCTGCTCACACACAAAACCTCAGAAAACATCCTTCTGCAGCTAGATGGACCAAGCACCTACAACCAAACAACTTAGCAACAAAATAATGGTCACCAACCAAACATATTGTTTCAACATCTCCTCCCAGAGCTTTGCTAGCTCTGATACCAATCTGATGCAGAGGAAAAGATCAACTGCACTTCATATAGGCAAAGTTTAATAAGATGGGTTTCAATTCATTAGGATCTACAAACTTCACAAGGAGTCTTCCACAATAACAATTGCACCAAACTGAGTTTCAACATTTCTGACTCAGGAGAGGTCTCTAATATCCTTCAGTCTCCTCAAGAGCTACTACTCAACAAAAATAAACACTCACCAAGGACTGTCTCAACATGCATGCAACCAATCCTTCATTGGCTATCATAACTCCTAGTAGCCCTATCTTAGGGACTGTCAGTGCATAATTTTCAATGTAGATCTCCATTCAAGACTATAAAGGCATATTTGAATACCCATTAACAAGTTTTAAAACATATCCAAAACCCAACACATGTTACTTTGGAAAGAACCGTTCAAAACAGGACTGTCACCGTGCCGAATAGGCCTAAATAGGCTTGAAAACAAATAGGGCTTATTGAAAATAGGTATACCACGACTCCCCACACCTTGCATGTGGTTGGAACACTTCACAAAAGGTCTGCATGAACTTATTAATTCATCAAAAGTCCATCTTGCAATGATATGAGTACAAATCCCAAGGCTTACCTTCTTGACTGCCCTCTAAACTCTGTTTTCTGGACTGTATACAGAAAAACAGTCATAAAACCATGATTTTCTCCACCTCAACCTTAGTCATTTGGTCAGAGACCTCTAGAGTATAAAGGCACATACTACCACAACTATTTTCCACCAAAGATTAGTAACATGCAATGGATAAAAAGGAAGAAACACAATTATCTCAATCACTGTTTACCCTAACAGAGGGTTTTGACTGTTTTTAGCAAATTTCCAATATCTACCTCAAAACAAAACCAATCTGCATGCAACAAAATGGAAAGTGAAGGTGATTGGAGGAACTTTCATTAACCAATATTTAGAAATGAATTCCTGCTCTTACAGAGCCGTACCATGCAAGAAGACAGCGAATTCCTGAAGAAGAACATAGAAAAACAATGCTTTTTACCATTCCATTTCAAATCTCCAATCACCACCGAGTTTACAAAGGTATACAAGGATTTTTAAAGGCATTACAATTTGTCCTTTCAGTTTCCAACTAATTTCTAACTTCCTCCAAGCGAATGACCTTTGGTATTCCACTATTGTTCTTTTCTTGCATTTTTACAATATTGCTTTGGTAATAAATTTAGGAATTTTTACATTTTCAACTTCCCAGAGACCTATTGATGGCTCATTTACATAGGAATTGACCATTACATGACCTATTACAATTCTCTTATACTTGAAGGTTCAATTTTACAAATTTGCCAATTAAATGAATCTAATGAGTAAGGTGCTCCTGCACCACCTACATCTTGAAATCTACTCATTAATCCCCTTAAGCCACTAATAATAGTTAAAAATTGATCATTCACATTTGATCAATTTGTATAATTTTAGATGCTTGAAGTTTTTACAAACTTTTTGAAAAAGATAAATATATTAAACTTGGTCAACTTAAGACAAAATCATTCCACTAGCATGGTTTATTGACCTAGGAAAGATGACGTGGATTAAGGGGATTTAAGAAAATTGCATAAGGCCCATCCTAAGTGGATGTAGATGGTTAAGGATTTAGGGTTTAGGGTTTAGGGTTTAGGGAACTTAGTGTTAAGGGTTTAGGGTTTAGTGTCGAGGGTTAAGGGTTAATGGTTGAGGGTTAAGGGTTTAGGATTTAGGATTAAGGATTTAGGGTTTAGTTTTGATTGTTAAGGTTTTAAGGTTGAGTGTTAAGGTTTTAGGGTTTAGGTTTAAGTGTTTCTCACTCATTTTGGCTTTGTTTTCACTCTTTTTTCTTCCAGTTCACATGATTTTTGATGCCTAATATGGAGTTGACTTTTTCATGCACCCACACATGTATAATTAACTCCATTTGATCTAAAATTAACAACTCAATCAATCTCATGCAACCTCTTAACTCCAATTCCTCTTCTGTGATAAGTTATTATTGATTTATCACTCCATAGTTAGCTAAGTTCACTAGGTAATCAACCTTCTTAACTCCCCAATCAATCCTTGTTAACTCATAAATCAAATGAGTTAACTTCTCAATCAATTCCACCTCTCATCCCTTCTTCTAACCTATAAATACCCATCACCTCTTCATTATTTTCCAAGTTGAGCAAGTTGGAGAATACCCTTCTCATCTTCACAAGCTTTTTCAAGCTTCTCCACAGGCCTTTGAGCCTCTTTCTTCATTTCTTTCTTTATTTTTTCAAAGCTTCAAAGATTTCATTGTTGCATAGCTTCAAAGATCTCCCATGGAGGCAAATTAATTTTGCACACAGCTCTTGCCAGTTTTTCTCTCCAACTTAGCATACAAATGCTCTCACAGGATGAAGGTGCCTTTTGTTTTATTTGTTCAACTAGGCAATGCTATGCTGCTTCATTTTATGCCATTGGACTCAATCCAAGATCTTATTGAGCTCATACAAGCTTCATCAAAGCTTCTTTCTGCTTCTTTGTGTCATTTTGTTGTCAAGAGGATCACCTACTACCACAAAAGGATTCAAGGTTGCCAAATTACAAGGATTACTGAGGGTAGTGGAGTCAACAAATCTTCATTTCTTCTAGGTTCCTTCATTGTTTATTTTCAATTCATAGTAATTAGAGAATCAAATTTTCTCTTGGGAATAGTAAAACATTGATTTTACCTTGATAGTTAGATCTTGCATGTTAAATTAATCGCTTTCATATTTCTAGATCTAGATTGTTAGAAGAAGCATTTTCCCTTTTCTTTAGATTAGATTACATTAAAATCATCGAAAACCCAAAAAACATAGGTTAAATTTGCATTGGAAAAGTCATATGAGATTGCATACATATTTCCTTTTCATAGCTTAGAAGCACTTTTATTTCCAAAATACTCTAAAAAATACCAAAAAAATGTTTTTCTTATCATTTAGCTTGCATGCATATAGAAACCCTAGAATAGACAAAATTACAAACCCTCGATTCCATCACGAGGTAACCACGGTCAAACAATCCAAGAAAACCCTCAATTCCATCACGAGGTAAACACAATGTTAAAACACAAGTCAAACCCTAGGTCAACGAAACCCTAGGTCAAAAACCTAGATCTGGGCAAGGTTAGTAATCACACATCTACCTCTCTCCTGATTCATGAATGTGCTTAGGAGTAAAAGGAGAGTGGGTGAGGGCTATCTGTGATGAGATTGAAGAGTTACATCCACAACAAGAAATGTTTGCTCTACCACAATGAGACCCATTTGTCCTCTTGTTGTTAGAAGAAACTAGACAGTTATAAATACAAAGAAAATTCCTTCGAGATATTGAAATAGCAGAAGACATCAACAAAAATAATTGCTTACCCACACAGAGGTGGAATCTAAGGAATCCAAATAGAAGAGAGAAACCAGTGACCCTTCAGGTCATAGGGTTATCTCAAATACAAGAACAATTGAATGAAACATACAACTAAACACACAACAACAAAGGCCACTGAACTTGTCGACCCCTCTCCATGAAGTCTATCTCTCCAACGAGCCAAACCCCTACCGTGTCTTGCCTCCTCTCGACTGGCTACTTCCACATGAGCAAGCGTGATGTGGTAGATTGCCCCATGGAAAGGAGGGAAGGGTCCATGTGCATGTTGAATCTAACCTGATAGCCCTAGGCAATTGGAGTCACAATTTTGAGCTTACACCTAGGGGGCAACCCTAGGTCACCTGGGGGAGATCCAGGCTGGACAGGGTCAGAAGTAGAAAAACAGGCTGGGAGATGTAAGAAGAGAAGAAACGGAGGGGTTATACCTCTAGAAATAGGTCAGTCATGTGCAAGAATCCAAATCTTCACTTGCGTCTGCAAGATCTCCTGGGGGAGATCTAGAAATAATAGGGGGAGATTTGGATTGGTTGAGTGGAACTGAAAACTGAAAGCGTGAGATGGAAGGGGGGACCTCCAGAAGGCTTCTAGAGGTGTACTAGATGAAAAACAAAGGAGAAAGGTGAAAACTCACCTGCAAGACACTCACAAGGCTTAGGAACAAGATCAAAAGCTCACAAAATGCAAGTCAACAAGTGTTGCAATAAGTGTCGAAAAGCATCGCAAACGAGGAGAGAGAGAAATCGATAAAGAGGAAACAACAGAAGATAAGAAAAGAGGACATGTCATCAAAAGGCTTACTACTTAAAGGACATTATTTCATTCTTACATGTACATGACAAGGATTTGAATCATCATAGGGGTCCTCGTGGAGGCTATGCGTGATTTTTGTGCTTATAGTAACTAGTTGGGAAATAAGAAAAATCTATCTTTGTGTGTTTTGTATATATAAACCAGAGGGAAGAACTTTAGAAAAAAAAAGAAACCTTATCTATTGTATTTTAAAAAAAACTATATTGGAAATTTTTGAGACAACAAATAGAGAACTCCCCATTCCTTATACCTGTGCATTTAACAATGTAGAAGAAATAGAAAATAAACTTAGTAAACAAATATGAAATGTTAGAATAAAAAATATCAACCTATAGAAAATGTTAGCTAATAATTTTAGAAAATTTTAAACTAAGCCCTTTTTGGGAAGATACCTCCCACTTGGGGAGGTACCTTCCATCCCTCTTGCATTTTTGGGAACCTGCAACCAACCAGAAAGAAAACCACTTGTGAATGTGAACAAATGAGAAGCTTTTGGGAATTTATAATTTCCTATCTAGGGTTGGGAGCCCTAAGATTAAGGATAGAGTTATGTAGCCTTAATTAATCTTGTTTTGGTTATGCAAACCCACTTAGTGAGTGGAAGCCTCTCTTTTGTCTTATGTGGGTGTGGAAGTAATTCATTTCTTTTTTTATTTTGGTATTCTTTTCCCTTGAGCATCTTTTTATTTGTTTGAGAATTAGTTTATCCTATATGATTGAATGAAATAAAACAATTACCTTTGCACCTAAATAACTTTAATTTATCATGTTGAAAAGGAAGCTATTGGGTAGTTATATTTTTTTATTTAATGAAATTAGTTGGGGTAGAGTATATAGTAAATGTGATGCATTTAGTTTATTTAAATTTTGAAAGGGGTTAGGGGTAGAAATTATTTTTAATTTAATTTTGTAAACCTCCTATGGTTGATGAGATGGAATTATGCTATCAAAATCACTATAGGATTTATTTCCATTTGGACCTGTTATGCTGCCAATATTTATCTAGGCTTAAATGAGATAAATTTTATTAATTTAGTTTGATTATTTTTCCCTTTTGCTTTAGATGTTAGATTAATTATTTCAGTTATATTGTTTATAATATTAGACTTAATGATTAGTCCCTTAGGTCTATAGTGGACCTAAGGTTAGACTTTGATTTATATCGAAATCATCCCACTTCATTTTAACAACGCTAGGGTTGGAATCTGGAATGGAATCTAGCCCTCTTAGTGTCTCTCCTTGTAACACACACCCCCTTAGTGGCTTACATTTTGTAGGGTTGGCGAAGAGAGTATCACACCATCCCGTTGTGATTGACATTCTCTGCCTTTGGGTGAAGCACCTGATGTTAGTTGTAGAGACAACTACATTACGTACATGTGTCACCAAGCATGCATATTACGTGCGAGGGGGTTTGTAGAGTCGGGTGGGAAAATTTTTTGTAATTCATGTGATGACCAAATGGAAAATGTGTACATGACATGTGGTTATCATGTCATAACCACATGGCAAATGTGGGCATGACATAAGGGAGGTAATTTTAATGTCATGAGTGGAAAAAAATGCTTGAAGAGACTCATTTTGGAAATAATGTTCATGCTCCATTCATAAAGGTTGGCACTTAATGACTAGGGCAACTTGGTAGTTGCCATGGTTGATGGAACATAATGATTAAAAAAGGAGCACATTCTTATTACTAAAGGGACCAATTTGAACTCCATATGGTAATTGAATTTATTGGACTACTTCATTCAACTACCATTGACCACATTATTGAGTGTCTAATGTGTAGACAGATTTGAGGAAGAGGTTAATGGGATTTCAAAATTTATAGGAGCAAATACCATTACTAATGGTAGGTATTTTAGTGTCCAAGGGGGTAGGTGCATAGTCAAGTACTAGATATTGAGAGAATAATAAATGGCAAGAAAAGAAGATTATAGAAAGGCAAGTGAGACTTTATGAGAGGCTATGTTCTTCGACATGCAAGAAAGATTTATGCAAATGATGGAAGGGTTTAGCTATGAGAGAATGCTTAAGAGAAGAGAGTGTGAAGTCCTATGGGAGAGGCATAACAAATGAAAAAACTAGCTATGTGGAAAGAAAGCCATAAGTACATTGCTAAAACATACAAAATGCCAAATGTGGGAGAGGGCATGCATAAGGGAAGTGAAAATGTAGGTACAATTCAACCAAGAGAAAGAATTAATGAGGTCTATAGGTTATATACAATTGAAATCACAAAAAGGTGCTTACTGATAGTAGAAGTTGAAGTTAAGGTCTTGTGATAGATGAGTGTAGAAGTTAACTGAGAGTAACAAAAAGTTAAGAGGTTGGAAAGAGATCTATATGGGCTACATGTATGTAGAGAGACTATGTAAATCTATCAAGAGAGAATTTATGAGTTGATCAAGTTTGTGGGAGAAATAGGGGTGGATTACATTCTTGTCTATCTAATTTGTATGCAAAGTATTATTTGTATGTTTATGTTTCTAACCATAGTAATGAAGAAAAGTCATTTAACTATTGTTAGAAGTGTTATATATAGATTGTCAATGTGAGTGCATGTGAATTGGGTTCCATTTTCTATTTTTGTTGGGTTATGTTAGCCTACAATTATTAGTTTGTGTGGGAGGTGAATAAGAGGTCACATCTCAAATAATTATAACTACAATTGTTGGTGTCTTCTATTGTAGGTTGTTGGTGTAGTTACAAGTCTTCCTACAATATGGACCAAAGTCATTCTACCACATTATTTGTGTGAATTTATTTTAGGATACTAGGTGGGACTACTCTTCATTTTGGTCTCCAACCTTAACGTTATTGTCAAGTAGTATCAAAACAAGTTACAACACTAGAAATTAGTTTGTGAGTGTGTTGCATGTATCCTTAAACAAGTGTAAGCTCTAGATAAAGGGATGTAGATACATCATCCACTGAGGGGATAGTGGTAGTGGAATCTACAAAGTCTAATTCATCTAGTATTGTTAGATAAAGGTAAAAGTGTGAGTGGTTGTGAGAGAAACCTATAGTCTATTTGTGTGTAACTTATGTAGGATAGTACAACTAGGATAGTTGCAACAATAGGGAATAGAATAAAGATAGCCAAGATGTGACCCAAGAGGAAGAATGTCAAATATTTTAATAGTAGTATGCATTGGAGGAAAATTTGGAGTGATGTTAGAAGACACAAAGGAGACACAAGCAAGGTTCAAAAATTATGAGTGGAAAAGGGAGGGTTAATACTCATGATGAGTTGTCTTAGTGAAGGAGATAATGGAGTAACATGTCTGAGGCAAAGATAGCCTTGAGATATAATAAGAAAGTGTGTGTATTATGTGAGCATCCCATGGATAGAGAAATGGGTTATGTGTAACTCATGGAGAACCTTGTAGATATCATGGTATGGGAGAAGATATCATTCATGGATATGGAGAAAGAGGAAGAAAGAGATTTGCAACACCAAAATTGCAAGAGGCTAATGAGATAGAAATGGAGAAGCTAACCAAGGAGAGAAAATTTGAAGCCCTTGGTTTATCTAACATTTATTTAGTTGTAGGTCTTGTGGATAGTAAAAAAAATATATCCTCATACAAGGGTCCAGGAGGTTGCAAGAGAAGTGTTCCTTGCTAAAGGCATTAATGTTCTAGAGTGTGTACCAAGTGGAGAGGAAGAGTGTAGCTATAAAAATTGAAGAAGAGGCATGTAGGCAATTAATCACACAAGACATAATAATTTAAAATGATAGCAAAAATTGCGACTTGTAAAATGAATTTAAATATTATCATAACAATGAACATGTTTAGATTCTATGTGTTACCTTGAATCAACTTAGTAGCCTTTGCTCCATTTATAAAAGTATACAAAGGATACTCCATGCAAAAAAACTCCATAGTTTCTTGTGTTTCATTTAAAGGTAACACAATCTTAAACACTCTTAACACTTAATTGTACAAATGTATGTTTCATAAAATTTTGTAATTATGTGAAAAATAAAATTAGTTCTTAGCTAAACAAAAGAGATTATAAAATTGTTGTGATTAACATAATTATGCCGAGAGGCATTCCTACATTCACAGCAGGGGTGGAGTTAAAGAGCTCAAAGATTCTAAGATTCCATGTAATTTTATAAGATTCCAATCTAAAAATTAAAATAAATAAGATTCCACTATAAAATCAAAGAAAAAAATTAAAATTTGGTTTTTATTTTTTATTTTGTCCAATTTCTTTTTTGGTTCCATATTTTTTGTGATTTTCTTATTTTCAATTTCTTTTTTTGTTTTTATTTTGTACTTTTTTCCAATTTCTTTTTTAGTTTTTTAGTTTTTATTTTTTCCAATTTATTTTTTGGTTTTTATTTATTATTTTTTCCAAGTTCTTTTTTTGGTTCCATAGTTTTTGTGATTTTCTTATTTTCAATTTTCCAAGTTCTTTTTTTGGTTCCATAGTTTTTGTGATTTTCTTATTTTCAATTTCTTTTTTGGTTTTTATCTTTTATTTTTTCAATTTATTTTTTAGTCTTTATTTTTTATCTTTTCCAATTTCTTTTTTAGTTTTTATTTTTTATTTTTTTAATTTCTTTTTTAATTCTATAGTTTTTATGATTTTCTTATTATCAATTTCTTTTTAAATCACCCAAAATATCAAACAAAATAAAATTGAAAAATTAAAAAATAAAAAAGATGGAAAAAATAAACTATGGAAAAGAGATATCCCTTAGCATACTTTAGATATATTTTTTTAAATATAAATATACTTGTAGTTATTTACATGGAGATGGATGAGAACTTATATAACCATCGTGGTTAGCTTGGAGATTGTTAATCTATTAAGGTAAAGTTTGATGTTGGTTGGCACACATTAGGCAATATTAATCAATAATGGTTATGAATAACTTCAATCATTTGATCATAGCGACTTATAATCTGTTTATGATCCTATGATGTTAAAATTCTTTTTGACAAGACATTACTATTGCAGTAAGAAAGTAAGGGTATAATTTATTAATAAGAATTATTGTAAATATATGTGACTTAGTCTACTTCACATCACTTATTAGTGCCCCATTTACTAATTTCACACATATACTTTCACATTGCAAGTCTCACATATATTGCCAATTTCATAGGTATACTTATACTTACATTACTAAATGCATTATAGTAGATGCTTTGTCAAATGATCCATTGTTCTATAAGAGCACATAATTAGAAATGATATGTGATGGATGATCTATGGGCAACATGATAACACTTTGATGAAACATATATTTGATCATTCCTCACACATTGTATGTATTGAAAGACCAAGTCACTTTGTTGTTGTAAATTGACATTTAATGAGAAATGTGGACAATTCATTAAAAAAACTTTTCTTTTGTCACATGATACACAAATAAACAATACTTAATGATCATTGGATACAAATAAATATAAATATACTAGTCATTGGATACAAATAAAGTCTAGGTTATGGGCATAAACATGATAGTAGACATTGACTAATGTGGTAGAACAATTCATCCTCCTATGCATAGTTGTAGGGGAGAAAATTTGGAAAACTTGTTCATTTACAAGCACCGAATTGTTCCTTTTCATTTACAAGAACTAAACTACTAATCTCTAATCTAATGTTTTTTAGATCGAATAATAAGTATAATAATAGTAAACTGAATGAACTTGCTTGCAAGAATTCAAAAAAGAAAACAAGTAACAAGCTTTCAAAATGCAACAAGCCTAAGATCCTTCTATGCTTAATTATTAACAAAATAAAGAGGTTGAATTCTCCTATAATTTATAGTCAAAGACAAAAAAAGATATGAATATCAAGACATCAAGATGAAGAGTCGTTATTTCAAAAAGTGACTAATCATTAAATAAAACAAAAGTAGCTTTGACAATAAATGTATATCTAAGAGAATCTTAATAGTGTTTTCCCCTAAATTAAGATGCTTCACTCCTATCCTTCTCATGTGTTGCTGCTCTATCCAAATCATCATGCCAAGTATGCTTCTTGTTGTTCTTTACACAAGATGGAGTATGAAACACAGCTAAAACTTGACAAATGGTTGAACGTCTCCTAATATTCATTATTTCAATCAAGTCTCTCTCTCTACAAAGTGTAGTGCCATGACCATCAACAATACACTTGAATGGTTTCACAGAGGGGTGTTGTAGTCCAATTCGACTAGATAGTGCCATGCCTCTACCCCTATTTATCAAGTCATCTAACCCCTTTTCAAAAAAAGGTTATTGTTCCATCATCATCTATGCTTTAGAAAAAATCTTTAATCAACTTTTGTACCCTCATCATTGAATTTATTTTGCCTTCTCCACCTTCTTGTGCTGAAATCTAAATATTAATCAATAAAAGATATTAGTAGAATATAAACAAAAGTAATGGACATAGCATGAGTGTTTGAAAGCACATTACATTTGAGTGACATTGGTTCTCTTCCTCAACATCATCAAGTGCATGTAATGTGGATTGGTCATCTGCTACTTCCTAATCCATTTGCATATAAATAATTAGTAAGTGAATAATGACCATCTATCTTGAAAGAGAATGTAATAAAAGTATGCAAAAAAATACAAAAAGACACTCATAAGGTAATTTGATATATCAATGCTAGTGTCCTCTCCATGAACCCATGTGCTCACACTAGAAATGTCATCAACAACTAGGGGAATATCATTTCTATTGGTGTGACCAATTGTTTCTCTCATCATGTTCACCTTGACTATATGCGTACATGTGTAACCCTGAGTTGCAAAGTTGCATGAACACATAGACAAACCTGGCATTGTTCCATACACTTGGTAACAAATTTTGTGATCTCTTTGACTTTGAACCCATGCAATACATCTATCGGTGGCATCAAACTTAACATGATCATCAAGAATCTGTAAGGCACGCACCCAAGACATATTCTCAACCTTTTTCCAAATTAAAGTTTCTATAGAAACCATTTTCTTTGTTGATTTACATCAACCAATAATATGTGTATACATCCACAATCAATTAGTTAACCAACCAATCCACTCTTCTATGTGATGCATGTCGAATGGTCTTTAAAAACTGGTTCTTCAAATGTGAGTGATATGATTCAATTGCACCATTTGTTTCTTGACCAGCATGCTTAAGAGTATGACAACATCTAGACCACATCCCCACCCTATGGATCCACCACTCTTGAAAATAGTCAACAAACTTTTAATGCATGTCTTGAAAATGATGAACAAATAACCAAGCATCTTTAAAAGCTATCTCCTTATCTAGAGAGCGATGCATGATGGATCCCAACATATCAGACATTTCTCTTCTAGAAAAATCATCTTTCACCTTGGCTATCAAGTTCTTCAACCATGCCCTCCTAACATGCCAGCTACAGAGATATATTTCACAATGAAAAACCTCCCTACAAGGCCTCAATACAACTATAATTAGCATCCTAATTATATAGGTAAATATTAACAATGTACATTACTTACAAAAATAAAAATCACCTGATAGCATTAATTTCTGCTGCAACATCATCTACCATAAATGCATTGATTTTCCACTTGATCTTCTTCATGAGAACTCTTTGCATAAGAATTCGCATCTAATATGCTAAATTAGATGTACATGATCTAGACATTATTATCCGTGCAACTGATAACCCCATGTGTTGGGCATCAGAAGCAATCAATGTTTACAATTGGAATTGTAAAAATAATTAGAGATATAAAGATTAAGATCATAAAATATATATATGAAGGAAAATATGATAAGAAAAATATTCTTAAATGTTTTACCTTCATTGCATTGGTTCCAAATGTTGAGTCCATTGCTTCCAAATGTTGAGTCCATTGCTAGCATGCTATTATGCCCATACTGTATCATCCAATCCAATTGTTGTGGTAGTTGAATCCCTAAAATAAAAGGCACATCTTCATCTCCATTTCCATCAACACTAGTTTCATTTAATTTTTGGTAGGCAAACCATTTTTCTGGATTTGCGACCACCCATTGTTTGATAGATTGTACATCATTAGTATGCAGATTATATTTTGTTTGTTTAATTTTATGCTCTATATTTTGTATATATATATCATTCTTATTCAAGAATTCATCTCTTTATGTTTGTCCTTTGAACAAGATTAACTTGTTCATGACCATTTCCCTATGTTTCATATGAACTACATTCGGAGATAAACCTAACAATAACATATTTTTCACCCAATCTTGTAATTCTTTACTTATGTTAAGTGCAAAAAAAGATCTACTCCCTTTGAAAGCTTCAACCTCTTGACCATGACAAGGAAATTCATTCTTGTCAACATGATCAACTTGGTAAAAAAACAATAGAGAATGATCAGGCCTACGATGCATAATGCGGATTGTAAAGTGGCACTGACATCCACATCTTCTACTTTTTTAGCCAAGCCTACTTCCTTTACCACTCTTTGGGACCACTGATTTGTCAAATTGAGTGGCATCAATGTCTCGATAATCATTTGGGTCATAAGAGCACCAATATCTACACAAAATTGAAAAATACAAATAACGTTTGTCCTTGAGAGATGCATTTACTAGCTAATGTTAGTATTTCAATATAAATTTGTAAATGAAGATCTTATGTAGTGTACTCTGAAAATGAGTCTATCCTTCTTGATGCATCACTAAGAGGAGTAGACTTCTTCTTCTTGACATAAAAATGGGTGGGATAACTGCCTCTTGGATTCCCCTTCGATAAAATCCTTTACTATCATTTTCAACCAAGCCACTTGGAAGGTTGAATTAGTTTGATCAGGGTATATATTCCAAACAAGGTCCTCATAGGAAAATGGACTGTCATGTGGGTGTTGGACCTCATGGGACATTATTTGTTGCATCTAAAATTATACCAAAACCTTAGAATTAGACTAAATTAAGTTTGTAGTTTTCCTCATCAAATATTATTAATAATATTGAATCCTAAATGGCGTAGTAATATTAGTAGTCAATTTTAATAGCCACATACCCATGATCAGCTACATGACATATATGGCATCATTTTTTAAAAGAAAACAATAACTCCTTAGAGAGAAAACTAAAATGAGGAAAATTTAAAATGCATTTCTTTCATAGGTTAAACATAATAGAAGATAATAAAAAATATAATTTTGTATGCCATTCTTAGCGTATGCCATAGAGGGTGCTTTTAAATGTCATAGGCAGAGATTAAAAAAAAGTGCCTTAATGAGGCTTTGATTTTCTCCAGTCCATTCCTCTGGGTGTTGCTGAAGTACCTCCATCATTTCCATGACTCCGAGCACAGCGATAGTTATCAATTCCTTCTGTACATGTTTGGTCTCCACCGTTTTCAAAATATTAATACCTTATCAAACTTAGCACTCTACTGCAAGAAATCTAAAATGCAATGCATCATATGAATAACAAGTATTATTTACATCAAGAAATCTGAAATGCAATAAAGCAAGCTTACCTTGAAACAAGAAACTAGGGTGAATAGAATCAGAGGAAGTTAACGATAACAAACATAAAACTATACTACTATCAACAATCTGCAAACACTTGCACCATCACCTCAACAAACATCAACTAAAACTAGATGTCAGAAAGCAATCAAAACATAATGTGCTCACATGTTTTTAAGAACTAAAACTTATCAAATGTTTATAATTAATCCTTTTTAAAATACCAATGAATATCCAAACCTAATTCAATTTATTTGGCTGACAAATGAGTGGATAGAATAAATTATGAGTTGGTGCAGTATTGTTCATCCCACAATCTATACCTTTTATGATGCATCCATCGTAAATGCTGGATACATCGCCTAAGGTGGAGTTATTGTCTTTTGTTTCTCCAAACCAAATACCAGGTTACTTATATTAAGCAACTTATGCTTCTCTAGGTACAAAGCACAACAAATAAAAATATTATCTAGGTTTCATTCTTGTGTTGAGATTTGAGATCGAATGGAAGTTCGCAAAAGCTGTTGTTCGAAATGCAGTTCATTTCATTGTCATTTCCATCCTTCTTCTCAAGTAGTTCTGGATAATCCAAAACACATTTCAATCTATAGTCAAGGAAAAATATGAATCATTATAGAATGCCAATTTCACAAACTCAAAATTTCTTCAGCATTTAAAAGATTCTGTGCAGCTGCAAAATGATTGTTTAAGGGATCAGCTAGCTTCTCTTAGTAAAACAATTATTGTGGGGCATACTGACGTAAGAGGAATTGCACTAGTTTTCTCTGAAGATATGCTACACAAGAAGAATGATCAGATTATAGATCTCAAGTGGGAGATGAACTGGCGATGTAGCAAGACGCTCCCCACAGTTTGATCCTATTCAGAGTCTCAGAGCGGTAAATGAAAAAATACAAATCAACTAAAAAAAAAACAAATCAAAAAATCTACCATAAGAAAAATAGAAAAAGCTAATGTTGAAGGCAGGAATATTTCAAAGGTAGTCATCTATGCTGTCAACCATGGTTAGTGAAGTCTACGGTTAAGACTGGTAGAGGGATGGATGAAGGAATGGAAGAGGATGAGGCAATGCCACTTCCACATCAGCATTGACTCAACGCTAATTGTGGAAGTGGATGACATTTAAGTAGAGCCAGTGCATCGTGGCCCAAAAGATTCCTCTAATTCTCAAACACTCTACTTAAATATCTTCCACTTCAATGGTCAAACAAGCAATAGCAATTTTACACCTCATTCACAACAAAAAGTGGTAAATATTTGTCCTATTTTTATTGGCCAAAATTAACCTTTGACTGTTAGAATGAATGATATTTAAGAATAGCTCGATGTGCTTGATACCTCTGCCAGCAATATTAGCACATCCAAGAAGAAGAATGAGCATAACGAAGGAGAGGGATATTAACGCAACAAATGCAATGTATGTTAGAAGTATCTAATAATTTCTACAACTGTTCGCATTTAATTCTCCACTCCACCACCGACCATCTAGAAATAACCTCAGTCAAAGGCCACTGTCTGCATTAAAAATAGAAGCTTCTACCATCCTCCACCGACCTGCAGACAATTTCCAAGCATGTGTTTTTTGAATGTTTTCTAGAGATTTCTAAGATCTCTATAAAAAGAGGTGCACGTAATCGATTAATGTAAGGCAATAAAATTTTGTTTTTTATTTTTTCTTACCTCTGCCCATCTTCATCGTGGTATCAAAGATAGGATTGTCTAGTTATTAGGTTGACTGTGTTGTAGAAAGCCAGAAGAAGAAATCGTGGAATCGCTACAATTGCCAATGAGAAAAGGAGATTAAGGATCGTTGACCAAGAGAAAGTCAAGGTATAACTACATTTGTTGAAGTCAGTTTGATAAGTCACAGTTGTTTGCAGGAAAGAAGATGAGTCCACTGCTAAGGATCTGATCTAAGGAGACAATAAAGTTTATCGAAGCCATAGGAAGAATCGCTACAAAAGAAGGTCATCAAGTGCAGATCGCCCAAGCTGCAATAAGTCAAATCAAAGGAGATTATTGTTAAAGATAAAGTCCTTGTAGGTGCAAACAAAAAGAGGTGAAGCTATAGTTGAAGCCTGAAGCAAGGATCGCTGAAACCACAGAACTATTGTAAAAGCTGTTGTTTGAAAGGAGATCATTGTGGCGGAGAGGAGAGATCAATGTCCAAGAGGAAGCCATCAAAAGAAGAAATTTCTTGTTAGCTACTGAAAAGAAAGAAGAGGATCAGCCAAATCTGGGTGCCAAGATTGAAACCACCACCGGTTGTAAGGAGGATCCGCAGAAAATTAAGGCATCACTGTTCAAATTGGTAAAATTGTTTTATGCAAACTATAAATTTTTTTTTAAAGATCTGTGAGCATATAATTGCCCTAGTTAAGGATTGAAGTATCTTTTTCTTTTGAAGAGGATTGTTTTGGAAAAGTATGGCATCTGGTAATTTTCAACCTCTTATTCCAATATTTTATGGCAAGAATTATGATAATTGGGCTTTTAGAATGAAGTTGACATTTGACTCATATGAGTTATCAGACATAGTTATAAATGGTTATACTATAAATGGTTATACTGAGCCACCAGATGAATCTGCCTTGAGTCCAGATGATAAGAATATTCTTAAAGAAAATAGGCAAAAGAATATAAGGGCTTTGTAGATCATTGCACAAGGATTGGATAAGTCAGTTGTTGGAAGGATTAAGCCAGCTTCTACAGCCAAGCAAGCATGGGACATCCTAGAGACGACATATAAAGGTAATAGTAAGGTAAAAATTGCTAGATTACAAGCACTTAGAAAAGAATTTGAAAATTTGCAAATGAAAGATTCTGAATTAGTAGATCAATTCACATATCATGTTATAGATTTGGTTAATCAAATAAGGTAGACTGGTGATGAGCTAATAGATCAAAAGGTTGTAGAAAAGGTTTTAAGATGTTTGACTAAAATATTTGATGCAATTGTTGTGGTAATTGAGGAATCGAAGGATTTGACTCAATATTCTATAGATGAGTTGGTTGGTTCTTGGAAGAATTATAAAGGTAGGATAAACAAGAATGACAATACCTCATTGGAGCATACATTCAAAACACAAATAACATTTGGCAGAGGCAGAGGAAGAGGAAATTCAAGATTTAGAGGAAGAGGAAGAGGAAGAAACAATTTTCAAAGAGAAGAAAGAAAGAGTCCAAATCCAGGAGGAAGGGAAAATCAAAATTTCAGCTCAAGGGGATGCAATAACAATCAAGCATCACAAAGTTATGACAAATCAAATGTGCAATGTCATTACTACAAGAAGTATGGTTACTTTGCTAATGAATGTCAAAAGAAATAAGCAAATATGAGCAAGCAAAATGCAAATTTCTCTGAAAGTAATTCAGGATTTTTATTTATTACATGTCATGTAGCTCAGGAAAGTTCTAGTAACATTTGGTTTCTAGATAGTGGTTGTAGTAATCACATGAATGGAAACAAAAAGTTTCTTGAGAATTTGGACACTTCAGTTAAATTAGAATCAAATTGGGTAATGATAACATAGTTGAAAGCATGGGAAAAGGTGCAATTAAAGTGATAACAAAACTTGGTAAGAAGACTATTCCTGATGTTTATTTTGTACCTGGTTTAAAGCATAATCTCATAAGTGTGGGACAACTTATTCAAAAGGGTTATTGAGTTGCTTTTGAGGATAATGTTTGCACTATATTTGATATTTCCCCAAGTAACATGGTGATTGCAAAAGTTGAAATGACAAATAACAGAATGTTCCCACTTTGCATGAAAAGTGAAATGATGGAGATTGGAGCAAGTTTCAAGGCATCAAGTCAAGATCAAGCATGGGTATGGCATTTGAGGTATGGTCATCTAAACTTCAAAGGATTGTGTTTGTTGCAAAGAAAGGAAATGGTAAGAGGTTTATCCCCCATTGAAGCACCATTGAGTTCATGTGAAAATTGTATTTTGGCTAAGCAACATAGAGAGAGTTTTCCAAAAGAAATGTCATATAGAGCTTGGGCACCTTTAGAAATTGTGCATACAAATATATGTGGTCCAATGAAAACACCATCATTAGGGGGGAGCATTTATTTTCTAACATTCATTAATGATTATAGTAGGAAAACATGGGTTTATTTTCTTAAATACAAATCTGAAACATTTGGCAAGTTCAAGGAGTTTAAAGCATTGGTTGAGAAACAAAGTGGCCTATCCATCAAGGTATTGAGATTAGATAGATGAGGAGAATAAAAGTCAAATGAGTTTTTGGATTATTGCAGGTATCATGGAATAAAGAAGCAATTCACTACAAGTTACACACCTAAGCAGAATGGTGTTGCAGAAAGGAAGAATCGAACAATAATGGAGATGGCAAGGAGCATGTTGAAAGGTAAGAATCTACCTAATGAGTATTGGGCTGAAGAAGTTGCTTGTGTAGTTTATATATTGAACAGGAATCCAACAAAGATTGTGAGGGACATGATTCCACAACAAGCATGTAGTGGTAAGCATCATAGTGTTTCTCATTTTAGAGTATTTGGTTGTATTGCATATGTACATGTGCCTAAAGAAACAAGAAGTAAACTGGATGATAAAAGTGAAAAATATATTTTTATTGGCTATGATGAACAATCTAAGGCATATAAGTTGTTTAATCCTATAACCAAGAAAGTCATTGTAAGTAGAGATGTTGTATTCAAAGAGGAAGAATCTTGGGATGGTAATATCGACAAGACAATTATAGGTACAATAGTAATACCATATGAAGAACAAAAAGATAAAGGTCAAGGAGAACAAGAAGAATAAGAAGAACAATCAAATGAGCATGGAGGAACACCATCAAGAAGTCCACAAGGAGAAAACTTACAAAGGCAAGTTGAGCAAGGAGAATCATCAACTCCACACGTAAGTAATGACTCAAATCCTACACCTACATCATTGAGACCAAGACTAAGAGGTAAAAAGACTAGAAGCTTACAAGAAATATATGATCAAGGAGATAGGATAGATTTACAATCTAATTTTACTTTATTTGCTCAATATCCTATATATTTTGAAGATGCAATTAAGGAAGAACATTAGATTAATGCAATGAATGATGAAATAGAATCTATTGAGAAAAATGACACATGAGATCTAGCTGATTTACCTAAGGATAAAAAATGCATAGATGTGAAATAGGTTTATAAAACTAAATATAAGGCAAATGGAGAAGTTGACAAATATAAGGCAAGATTAGTAGCTAAGGGATTTGCACAATAATATGGAGTTGATTACAATGAAACATTTGCACTCGTAGCAAGACTTGACACTATTAGGATGGTACTAGCTATTGCAACTCAAAACAATTGGAAGGTCTATCAAATGGATAACAAATTAGCTTTCTTGAATAGATATTTGGAATAAGTTTATGTATAGCTACCACCAAGTTATGAGATAAAAGGATATGAAGACAAAGTTTATAGGTTGAAGAAGGCACTCTATGAATTGAAGCAAGCACCAAGAGCTTGGTATAGCAGGATTGATTCATACATGATAAATAATAGATTTAGTAGAAGCACTAGTGAGTCTACACTATACACCAAGGTCAATGAACAAGTTTAGATTTTGATTGTTTGCTTATATGTTGATGATTTGATCTTTACATGTAATATTTCTATTGACAAGTTTAAATCAACAATAAAGAAAGAATTTGAGATGACAGATTTGGGTTTAATGAAATATTTTCTTGGCATTGAAGTCACATAGAATGATAAGGGTATTTTAATTTGTTAAAGTAAATATGTAAAAAATGTTTTAAGAAGGTTTAGAATGATAAATTATAGTCTAGTTTCTACCCTTGTGGAAATAGGCACAAAACTAAGTAGAGAAGATAATGAGACTGATTTTGATTCAACTATATTTAGAAAATTGGTGGGTAGTTTGATGTATCTCACAACAACTAGGACAGGTATAATGTATGGAGTTAGTTTGATTTATAGAGTCATGGATTCACCAAAGAACTCACATTGGGAAGCAGGAAAAAGGTTATTGAGGTATATTGCAGGAACTATGAATTATGGCATAATGTATTCTACTTCAGATGATTTTTAGTTGGTTGGATATACAGATAGTGACTTTGCAAGAAGTATAAATGATAAAAAGAGCACATCTGGATATGCATTTCATGTTGGAAGAGGTATTGTAGCATGGGCATCAAAGAAACAACTAATAGTAACAATCTGATCAATAGAAGAAGAGTATGTAGCAGGTACATCAATAACATGTCAAGCAATTTGGATGTGAAGAATCTTGAAGGATCTAATGCATGAGCAAGAGGAGCCTACTATAATCTATTGTGACAACAAGTCCACCATTGCACTATCAAAGAATCATGTTTTTCACAAGAGGACAAAGCACATTGACACTAGATATCACTTCATTTGATAATTGGTCAACAATGGAGAACTCACCCTACAGCATTGTAGATCAAAGGAACAACTTGTAGACATATTCACAAAGGCATTAGCACAAGAACAATTTGAGTATTTGAGATAAATTTTGGACATTGTAAATATTGATGTAATTAGTTGTTGATAGTAGAAAGTAGGGGGAATGTTAGAAATATCTAATAATTTCTACAACTGTTCGCATTTAATTCTCCACTCCACTATTGATCATCTAGAAATAACCTTAGTCAAAGGCCACCATCTACATTAAAAATAGAAGCTTCTACCATCCTCCACCGACCTGCAGACAATTTCCAAGAATGTGTTTTTTTTAATGTTTTCCAGAGATTTCCAAAATCTCTATAAAAGGAGGTGCATGTAATCAATTAATGTAAGGCAATAAAAAATTATTTTTTGTATTTTTTTTTGGCCTCTACCCACCTTCAATATAGAGAGGCTCACTAACCTCTTTTTTTGGAAACCATAGATAAGGATAGAATTGTCGACGATGTACAATATACAACTCAGAGGTTAAATGAAGAAAGATAGTTAATACCAAAGCCATCAACTTACCCCAGAAATGCTCAAAGCTAGGATTGGCCATTCTAGGCATCAAATAGGCTACAACTACACACAACATTATTCAACTGGTATGGATCATCCAAAACTCATTCCAAAGGATATTGAAATTTGTAGCTTCGTGTCTGATGCCACACCCTAGTCACTAAGAAAGTTTAGCAATTGGATTGACAAAGTGCTAAGCATAAGATAATCACCTAGAATCCAATGTGCTCTGCTCCTCAAAGCCTTCATTGCATCCATTGTAATGAGAACAATGAAAATAACTACTACTGCGATCAACAAAACTATCTTCACAACTTGACCAGCGGACTCCTCATTTATCATACTCAATGCCATCATTCAATCCACTCCATGATCCACAACCTTTGCCCCTACCAAGCTCAATAGCAGGAGACAAACATGTGTTATGATGCCTTCTTTGCTCCTATAATGTACTTAGAGAATTCATTCAAACCAGGGCTTCAATTTTGTTTGGCATTACTTGTAGAGTCACTACAATACTCTTCCCCTCCCACTTCAATAGTAATATTACACTTCATTAAAAATTAAAAAAAGTGTTAAATATTTTTTCTATTTTTATTGGCCAAAATTGACCTTTGACTATTGAAGTGGATGATATTTAAGAATAACCGGTATCCCAATACTCATTGCTCCCATGTGTTCTCGCAATTATGTAGACGAGACCTTTTTAAAAGATAGAAATACTTTTCTCTTCTTGCTCTTGCCATTTTGTTTTTAAGGGGTGTTTCTTAATGCTAGTGTAATAATATAAGTGTATCTTATTTTAAGTTATTTAGGTAGATTAAGTATAATGGATGTTATTAGAAAAATGGGAACAATTGCATAAACAATTAATAATCTGATAGTCTCAATGAAATTGAAACAAATAAGATCAAACATAAAGAGCACAATACCTTGCAAACCTTTCTATTCCATGACTTCCATTGGTCGCCTATCTCGAATTGATCTTGTGTATGAATAGAGCCCTCAGAAGGTGCACTTCCATGCTTTTTTTCCAAGATGACAATGGAGAATGGCTATTGATAGGTTTTGCAAATGAAGAGGATCTTCACAATACAATGATAATGGTGATAATGGTGTGACAATTGATCTCAAGCTATGGAGTGATTTGTGCCAAAGGTGCACTATGATTCCTGCAGAGTAAGTTTATAAAAAGCTTGGATCTTTCAACTGGAGAAATAGGGGTTGTATTTATAGATTTGTGAGAGAAAAGATCAATGGTGTAGAATGAATAAGAAAATCAACCGTTGAGGAAATTTGAGAGGATGTGCGCAAATAGGGAGAGGACAAGTGTCCTGCTCCATGCATCAGGGGAGTTAACGGAATAGATTGAGAAGTTAACTAAGATGATTGACCAGTTAACAGAATAGACTAATCAGTTAAGTGAATTGATTGAAGAGTTAACGAATTTGACTGGAGGATAAATAGGACATGTGGGTGAGGGGATATTAGCTAACTAAATATTAAAATATTTAATTACATGTGCAACATGGATTAATTGAATTATTATTGGTATTAATTCAATTTTGGAGGAAATAAATAATTTAAATAAATATTTGGATTTATTTAAATAAAAGAATGATTTGATACTTATGGATTTGAAGACTTTGGAATTTAGAAGAAACAATTAAATAATTTGGTATTGTTTAATTTAGTTTGATTTTAGGAGAATTTAGATGATTTAATTAAATAAATGATTTTATTTAATTTTTGGAGAAATATGAATCAAATAAATAAATTGATTTATTTATTAATAAAAGAATTTAAAATGAAATAAATATTTAAAATATTTATTTAGCTAGAGTCATTTCATTTTTAGGTGTATACATTTTTCCCCTCTTTGATGCAATGTGTTTTATCATGTTGTTTCAAAGAATAAAAAATTTCTATGATTGATACATGCCCCAGTTTGCCCCTGGTACAGGTTTAATGATGGTAGGATGCCCCCTCAAGAGATTGGATAGGAAGAAAATTTCAAGGGCGTGAGACGGACAATCTTATGATGAAGAAGGTGAAAGAATGACAAGATGGCAGACAATCTCATGATGAGATAGGTTGAACAGTTAGGTTAGGGTGAACAAAATGGAGGAGAAAGGGCATGGAGAGCAAGCAAGGTCACAACACAGCTAGTTAGGGTTACATGTCTATATATAGAAGCTGGGTCCACAATCCTAGTCATTTGCACACTTGTCACTTTGTGAGAGCTATTAGGAGCTTTGCAGAGTGCATGAGCCAGAGAAACCAGTGAAGAGATGGATATTCCAGTCGAGGAGCATCATTTCAAGCGATTTTGACGATTCGAGCAGGTAGCGGATGCAGGACCCTCGGTACATATGTCAAAAATTTTAGGCTAGGTGCATTTATTAGTGCAATAAATGCTTGTTAAAGTTACTTGAGCATAAGTGCAGCTTTGAGTTTCGACGCATCTGTGGCCCGAAACTATGCATTTGTTCTATTTCAGTGCATTTAGGTTTTATTCTTGCGCATTTGCAATTTCTGCACATTTGCTAGAGGTTAATGCACATTTGTTTAGATATGGCGCATTTGTACTATTCTATTCATTTATTTTAGGATGCTATGCATGTGTTTAGATATGGCGCATATGTTTAAGTGTTGCGCATATACTCCTTTGTATGATGCATGCATTGTGAAGCTACACTTTTTCTCTGATACTGCGCAAATGTTACCTGGAATGATGCATTTTCTTAGGATACTCAGCTACTTAGTGAAACTGACTCAATTGGCATCTTGATCAATGCATCAATTGATAAGCAATCTCTGAGATTGATAGAATCTAGACAGGAGATGATATGCTTGGTTTGATCAATTTGATATGTTAAGTGATTACGATAGGTTTGATAGTTGAGCAAGTTGGCATTGATATGGTTATGGTTGACGCCTTGCTTTGTTGATGGCAGGAGGATATTTTTGATTGTCTCATGTCCCAGGAGCAGTTCCTAATTACTCTGCAGCAATGACATGTTCTCACAGAGGTGGATTGTCTAGTGCTTGGAGCGATTGGTTTGTACTATGTCTGCTTCATGCTTGAGGTTCGTGTGAATCTCGGTCTACTAACTACTCTAGTAGAGCACTTTCACAGTGAGGATGGGACATTTTACCTCCCTAGCAATGAGATCATCATGACCCTGGAGGATATTTATAGGATCCTAAGACTTCCGATAGTAGGGGAGCTGGTAGAGTATGACTCTCAGCGTGATGTCGGGCAGGAGGATATTTGATGATCTTGACATAGAGGGATTAGTGATTAGCTGGCAAGATATGTATGACTACTATGATTATTTCCTTGGGATTGTGGCTAGCTTGGTCAGAGGTGTTGTATGCCCCGATCGGTGATCACATGGATTTGTAGTTGGTTGGGGTCAAACCCTAGAAAGGATGTTGACTGAGGGCACCCATTTTGCTTGGGGTTTCTGTGTATTGGCTCACCTCTACCATGATATGCATCAGGTTCTGTACTGTGGAGCATCGAGTCTGTCTGTAGGTGTTTCTTTGTTATGATTCTGGGCTTGGGACCACATTGCAGTTACATGGCCCATTTGTACATTTCACTGATAGCCAGATGAGCCATACTCTTATGGATACACTGGTGTACTTAATTAGTACATGCTGGGTAAGCTGGAGTAGTGGCACCATCCCTTTGATAATGTGGATGCAGTTGTGTGGTGACCATACCCAGAGTGCAAGGTATGGGATTATGAGGCTGACAAGTTGTCATATGTGTTTCAGATGCGGTGGCTGATTGGTTGAACCTTACATATTCTAGAGAGATAGATAGTTAGTCATGTCTTCTGGCAGTTTGGGAGGATACAGGGTATGCCACAGGGGTAGGCACTGTTCACAAGGACATGGGCAAAGTGACAGTGATGGGGTCATGTGGCTTCTTATGAGGAGGCCCAAGGGGACTTCTTATAGATTCCCTATCAGGTATGGCCGATGAGCTGGGAGATGGTTGATGCAGGGATGACGTAGGATTTTGAGGATTGGTTTGCCACGCACCCATTTCCTAGGTACTCAGGTCTGGGAGAGTTAACTCCTTGTCTAGAGGAGGTTGACTCAGAGGAAGAGGATGATGGAGGTAGATAGAGGAGGAGGCAAAGGAGGAGGAGAGGAGGAGATGGTGTAGGAGGAGATGGAGGTGGTAGAGATGGGGGAGGAGGAGATGGAGGTGGTGATGTCCGGTTGAGACAGCGACAGAGAGTGGGGTAGGCCCCACCCTAGCAGGTGGCACAATAGGAAATACCAGCAGATGTTCCATAGGTACCATAGGCACCTAATTAGCCTGACACACAGTAGTAGGTGCAGGGCGATACAACAGATTTGCTACAAGGGTAGCTAAGACAGTTGAGACCACAGTTGAGAGCCATAGAGGCTTAGATAGATAGAGTGGGATGTTGCATTGGCCAGGGTTCAGGCACTGACAGGGGAGAGGGATGAAGCCATAGCTACCCTGGGTACTAACGCATCTATTGTATTTCTTGTGATATAGTTGACATAGGCCTAGGCCTAGGTTACATAGGTGCTAGGATAGTTGGCTACAGCGCGAGCATAGGCATAGTATTACAGAGGGCTATACTACGGGGCGGTGCTAGCAGATCAGAGGGTGCTGAGTTACAAGAGCCAGTCAGTGGCTATGTCCTCATGGATGGTAGGTGGGTCATGGTCGGTGGCTTCAGGCATGGGCCCATAGCAGTCTGGGATAGGCCGAGGTGGAGGAGGGGGAGGGGACAGTGTCGGGAGCAGCATCCCATGACAACAGGGTTAGTTGCGATTCTATACAGATTTTTGTCTTTGTACATATACATTTTTTATGGCTCATGGATAGCTAGTCTATGTATATATCACTTTTATTGTACAGCTACTGAGACATGTATCATTATTATTTTGATGTATGTATACATCCTTTGCAATTCAACTCATGGATGACTGACTGATTTTGTAGACTGGGACATTTTTATGTTTTTATGATTATATATGATGATGTAGTTATGATGTCCTACATGCATTTTTATCTTTATGCAATGATCATGGATGCACTCTATTTTTTATGGACACTTTTATGCTTTATGTTTATATATGATGATGTAGTTATGATGGCCTACATGCATTTTTACCTTTATGTGATGATCATGGATGCACTCTATTTGTTATGTTTATATGTGTAGGCATCAAAAAATTGTCCTAAGTTTTCCTTCATCCAAAGATTTAATTAATTTTAATTAATTAAATAAATCTTACCATTTTATACCATATTTCGTAAATAATAAATTCAATTTATTTATTATTTATCTATAAACCACAACACCTCCTGACAAATAATAAATTAAATCAACTTAATTTATTATTTATTATTTTATCCAAACTTTAACCTAAATCTATTTCACCAAAATAATATAAGCCCGTTATCATAACCCTAACCACCTTTTTACCTACCTTTTCTCGTTCAACCGATCAAACCACTTTTGAAACCGTCCCCAAAACTTTATAAAATCAAGCTCATCCATCATTTATGGCCCCCGCAACATTTACATTGGAGTTATGCTACTATTCTGAGCAACCACATTTAAGCGGTTTCGGTAACATTTAATTTTTCGAGTTTCAATAGTTTGCAATTATCTTTTTGGTGCACTTAATGTAGATTTTAGGGTTTTGCAAAATACATTTTCAAATCTTTTTATTAAAATCTATGTTGGCTGCATACAATGGTGAACCTGACGTGAACCCTCCTTAATTTATTGTTGGCAAGCACTTTGGTGGAAGTTTGTGCAGGTGTCTCAACGAGTCTTGAAAATCATCTTCTACAGGGTTGCATTTGCTGGTTCTTTGTGATAACTGTTTCAATCATAAATGTTTGATTTAGCATTTCATTAATAAATCTATAGCATTTCAGACACGATAGGAATCTTTAACCGTGTTATAGCTTTCATTGATATCAGTTTAAACAGTGTTACCCACACATTCTGTAATCAGTTTAAAATGCATTCTATTAAATAGTTCCTTGCTTTGTATTTATTCTATGTTATCACCTTTCAGCCTCTACATTCTATAAATTATTCTACATTGGCTTGAAATTTTAAAATTGTTATATGCACATGTATACCCTGCGATGATTTGTTTTGTTTGAGATTACATCTCTTGAGACATTTTATCAAACTGTTCGTGTGCTATCTGTAGGTATCCACATTTTATACATGTCTGCCAAGACGGTTGCAATTACAACATCTAGCAAAAGTCCATTTTTAATTATGTTTTGATGAATGTTGAAAGCCGGTTTTATAGCTCTTATTTTGGTACAAGATGAGAATATGCTGCCAAAAGTATTTGCTCAAACACTGTCAGTAATAATTAAAGATACGTGGAAGAATTTGCAGGAAGATCGCCTCACACCATAAAGAATCCATACCTGAAATTTGTTCTCATCCTATTGTTGTATTCCCTGAACTGCCTATGGATGCAATGTCTTTTTGGACGTTCCTGTCAGCACACAAAAATGCAAGTTGAGCATTTTCTATTCTTATTGATTATTCTTAACGGCATATTCCTTGGAGTCTTTTGTGGGTGCAGCGCTGGCAGATTTTTAAAGCCCATCGGTTGTTTCTATCAGCATATTTATTGAATCCCTGTTAAACCCCTTTGTTTATACCTATTAGCGTATCCCTTGAACCGCTTGTGGGAATATACAAATTCACGCCAAGTCTATGTAGTTATTCAGAAACAATTGGATTTATTGAAATGATTAGGTCAATCTTAAAGAAATTGAAGAGAAAGACGTGATATGAATAGCATTTCTAAATCATCAAACTTTTGACCTTAACCATTAGAAGCTACATAAATTGCCAAGTATAACATTTTCTGTCATGCATAACTGCCTACAGAACCATTTGCATATAACCAGATTTCTTCTAAAACCATCAATAGTCAATTAACTACCTGAGTGCCAATTTCTAGCCCTTGGAGGCTGTTTCATTCGAACGGGTCCAACTTTTTTGTTTCTCATTGGATTTTCACGTTTTTGCAGGCGTTGGAAAGATAACTTAGACAACTACATCGTGGTGAAAGTCTTTTTCTCAAATTCATCTCAGATTTTCTAGTATAATTATTTGAAATTCAGACTTTTCATTTTTTTTTTTTTTGCAAAACATCAAATACTTTCTTCTTGTTGTGTGTTAATGTTCTTATGTGCTTTTGGCAGGGTTCATTCATCTCACTTGCAGCTTTTACGCCTGTCAAAGACTATTTTGCAAACTACTAATCAGTTTTTTGCAGGACCGCTTGTCAAAGAATCTAATCTTGAAACATTTTGTCTTCATTTTATAGATTAGATCACATCATAAGCAAGGGTTAAAATTAACAAGTGTTTGCGATGTCTTGTGGCTTGCAATTTTGTCATTAAATGCGTATGCTCTTCTCTTGCGCCATTCGGCGATCTTGAGAATCAAAAGCATTTCTTTGACATTTTGTATAACCACCCACACATTTGGATTTGGAATTAAAATGAACCCCATGCGAGTGTGAGGCAAAGGCGTTGTGTATGCTCTCTCCTTGCGTTTCATGCGATCTTGGAGACCAAAAACAACGTGTTTCCTCGCTTTTGTTATCCTTAGAGTGGGCCTGCTCTTGAGACACATCCGCAAGGAGAACTCATTTGCGACCCCAAGCGGGACTTTCGTCCGGCCCGCTATATAAATTGAGGATAAGGCGAAAGCCAAGTCTAACCGGTATTAGCGCTTACCGTACAGTGCTAGCTCGAAAGGAGGTGTACCTTGTGTATATTAAAACTCCTAGTAGGGTTAGTCAAAGCCTTTAGTGGCTTGCTGGACGCTCGTAAGGTGCCGGTCCCCCGGATATTCACTAGAACCCTTTTGTGTAGTGGCCAAAAACCCTCTACTTGTTGATACAGGAGGAAACTCTGATAGCCGTCCCATATTTTCGCGGCTTATGGCAGAGATAGTAAGGTACCTCAGGATCTGCGCGTCCTAGGACCTGGAACTTGGTGTGCCTGAGAAGTGAGTGCACTGTAAGGGGGAGCCCGTGCCCCAAGTTCCTGGAGCTATACACCATAAGTAGGCGCGGCTGGGTAAAACCAAGTGGGAATTCAACAAGTATTGTCCTTTCTTAGCCTAGGATCATGCATGTTTACAAGTGTTTGCAAAACATCTAGGTGTCATAAAAAACAACCAATCAAGTTGTGTGTCTTAATGATTGTTGTGTGTGCATATTTAATCATCATCACCATTATAACTTGTCTCCTACATCATCAGCTGGACTTTCAAAATTGAGAATCTTTTTATCCTCGTTGCCCATCTCAAGTGGAATCTTGTCATTTTAAATCACAATAAGCTCTTTCGATTGATCATTCATCCATATTCATTCCCAAAATCTCTTTTCACTAGTTTGTAGACCCCCATTGTCCTATTGATCATATATCAACATCCAATTAAGAGACAGACCTTTTCCTAATCAATCCCATAACGATCCATTTGCTTAAGAGGCCCTGACCATTCTTAAGTTAGTGTATCTTTGTCATCTTATCTTTTCTACTCAATAAGCCCTGTCTTCCTTTGAGTAGAGGTGGCATTTTGGTCTCCTTTCTTCCTTAGGCATATCATCACCCTGAGTGTTTTAAAGGAGCCCCTTATCCGTATCTAGTCCTAAGGTCCATCCAGTCTCTTTGAGTCATCCTTTTGACTCTATTTCTATCTTAAATCAAACAATTCATATCTACATCTTGATCCATATCATTTATCCCCACTTTTGGAGTCTTTCATATCATCCATACATATCCATTTGAGAGCTTTTTAACATCTCAATTGTCCTCTATTTTCATGGTTACTACCCGTGCCCAAGCCAAGAAAAACAATATGGATTTCACTCCTCAAAATTGGCAACCTCAATCCTTAAGATTCCTCGAAGAAGAGCCCATCCATGAGCAAATCAATCCTTCCCAACAAGATACTGGATCATCATCACATTTTCATAATGATCCATGTGGAGACCTTTCAACTTATGTAGATGTTCGAGATGACGTATCCGACCAACCAGTTACTCCCAAAACTCCTAAACCCACAAATGACTATGCTGAAACGAATCCAATTGCACTTCAAATTCAACAAGATCCTGAAACATTGCAACTTGTTCATCTCACCATGGATCATGATCCTGATTATTTTATGCAATACCTTTATGATTGTGGAGCTAGAGTCCCTGATGATATTTATGAGAGAGAAAGAGCACGAAGAAAAGCAGAAAAAGCTAAAGCCAAAGCTCAGGCTACTTCCTCTCTCCACCAATCTTTTTCAACACCTATGTCAAACGTGTTCCAATCCACCTCATCTATCACACCACCACAAAATTTTACCTTGGGACCACAAGATACTTCTATTTCTACAATCCCATCTCTCTCTTCCCATCAATCATTTTCAAGACCTATGTCTATCTCATCACATACTTACACATTGGGGATACCTCCTGACTATTATCCTCCCGTGCTCCAACCTATTCAGTCATCACTTACACCCCCATCGATTCCATCATTAGGAATCTCACAATCTATCCCCGCAATTCAACCCATTCAGTCATCTTTATCATTTCCTTCATTAGGATCATCTCTCACAACCTCTTCCATTTCATCAGTAGGGATCTCACAATCTGGCCCTATATCTTCCATACCGAAAACCTCCAACATTCCCTCATCTCAATTAATTCCCAATGCAACTCATGTTTCCATACCTCAAACTTCTTCTATCCACATCCGTCACATCAACGCTCAAGCAAAACCGATATCCACTTCCATACCCTCAATTTCACGAAATTATAACCCTACCAATGTCTCATCCTCAAAACCCGTTGATCCCCAAATCCTTCAGCTACAACAACAACTCGCTCAATCACAACAACAGCTTGCCCAATCGCTACAACAAAATTTGAGACTCCAATCAGTCCAACAATCCCAATCATCGTCACAACATCACCCTCAAACATCACCTCAAACGCAATTACACAATCAATCAATCACCACTCCACCCATTCAAGACGAAATCGAACGAATCATTGATAATCGGATTGGTGCTCGGCAAAAGAAATACTCATTTGCAGAACTATACCCAGATCCATTTGACAAATCTCTAATCATGGTACCTTTTCCTACAAACATTGAAATACCAAAATTTGACAAATACAAAGGAAAAGGTGACCCTCGCGATCATATTCGTGAATTCTGTATCGCATGCATGGAATTTCGACATGAACCTACATACTTAATGAGACTTTTTCCTAAAAGTTTGGCTGGCTCAGCCCTTGAATGGTTCTCACGTCTCCCAGGAAACATCACATCTTTTGAACAACTAGCAGAAGAATTTGTCAAAAATTTTGCCTACAACATTGAACAAGACACTTCCATGCAAGACCTTTATAACACCAAACAAAAAGGAGGGGAAACCCTTACTTCGTTTCTACAACGATGGAGGCATATTGTCAGTCGACTCCCTTGTCACATTCCTGAGAAACAACTCGTTCCAATTTTTGTGCAAAATCTTAATCAAGAACTGGCCTTTCACTTACAAGTACAATGTTCTGATTCATTTGAACAAATCATGACAAAAGGGAAGATGATTGAAACAGCTCTTATCAACAAAGGTCTCATCAAAATTTACAAAGACAATTACAATCGTGATTCCAATAACCAAAACAATGATAAATCCCGATATTGGAATCGAAACAAGAATATTGTGAATGATGGAATCACTGATACAAAACATGTTCAACATGTGCAAAACAAACCATTTGTCCTCAATTCTTCATCAACTCAGAATACACCTCGAGATCGTCCACCACATATACAGAAGAAATTTACCTTTCCAGGTTTGCGACCACCACGCACATTTTCAGATTTAACAGAATCTCTTGAATCCATATTTCGAAAACTTAAACAAGCAAACATGATTGAACTTCCTGACGCTAGTAAACCTTATGATGACAATCGACCAAAACCCCGTTGGTTCCGAGAAGATCAATATTGTGAATACCACCGTGTCAATGGGCATGCTACTAATTCATGCATAAGATTGAAGCATTATGTCCAAGATCTAATTGATCAAGGAGAGATACACATAGATCAAATACCTCATAAGTCTCCCAATGAGAAACTCAAAGCCTACCAAGAACCATTTCCTCCACATGGACAAAAAAATAATAGAGACAATAATGTTGATAACACATCACACAATGAAGTTCATTATGACTATAGTAACCATAGCGTAGTTGGCCGTATTGAAGTTTCATATCCTCGTGTCAATGTTATAATTGTTAGAGGTCGAACTCCCGCGTGTGATGTCACTACACGAAGAGGTCGTATTACTGTTCAGGGAACTCCTCCTCCTATTGCATCCCATAACCCCATGAGACCTCATGTGTTATCCCATAATGTACCTAAATATACTATCCAGGATCAATTGAAAAAGACACCTACCCAGATCTCAATCCTAGAGCTTTTAAGAATGTCTCCCCAACACAAACAAATCTTGGATAAAGCCCTTATAGAATCTCAAGTACCAGGTGATATTGACGTAGATCAATTCCAAGCTATGGTGGGGGCTCTTACATCCACTCCTCGCCTCATCTTCACAGAACCAGAAAACTCCACTCCAGAACATTTCCATAACGAAGCCCTTCATCTAGAAGTTATTGTCAAACAACATTTCGTGAAACGAGTCCTAATAGATGGTGGGTCAGCTTTGAATTTATGTACCCTCAAATTAATAAAACAACTGGGATACTCCGATGAGAACATTGATGAGAAATATCAAATTACGATCAAAGCTTATGATGACGGAGAAAGAAAATCGGCAGGTACAATTAAACTCCCAATCAAGGTTGGCCCTATTACAATGGAAACTACATGTCAGGTCTTAGATCTTGATCTCCCCTATAACATTCTCCTAGGGCGTCCTTGGATTCATGCCATGAGAGCCGTCCCTTCCACGTACCACCAATGCATAAAATTCCCATTTAATGATCGTGAGATTACCATACAAGCAGACCCACGCCCATTTCAATACTGTAGACGACTGGAGGGTCCTTATCACCATCAAAATTATTGCCCAACTAATGAGGTTGCCCAACCATCATCCAAATACATTGATCCATCCACCCTCACCCCGTCTTCTTCATCCACACCATCCACTTCCCGATCGGAGATCAAGGCTAAGATCAGTGCTACAGGCATGGGGGAGTACACTCTGTTTCATATCAATGAACTTCCTCTTTCACCTAAGAGCTATGGGCGACCTCGTCTGATTAATCATGTCTTGATTACTCATCCACAGTTGAAAGACTTCAAATATTGGGGGCAACTAAGTCAAGAAACCATTGAAGATGACATCTCTAAATGGCTCTATAGCGATGAAGATGAACAGAGACAATTGCCATTGAGTATATATCACAGAGGTTATCCTATCATTAAAAAGTTGGGCTATACAGACGGTCGGCTTGGGCAACAGCAACAAGGAATCTTAGAGCCGTTAGAATTTCATCGCCGACCTAAGCATGCTGGGCTAGGGTTTGGATCCACCAAGCGTGAGTCACCCGATGTTGAGTTTATCTTAGACGAAGTGGCGAAAGCTTTTCCCGCAGTTGAGTCCTTTAATCAAGACACTTTCATAGATCCTTTTGAAGCGGCCGCCGATGTTTTCGAGGATAATTCCATCTATACCATCACCTATTCCTTTGATCAACCATCCTCCTCATCCACCCCGTCCACTTCCTCTCATTCATTATCCCTTGTTTATCCAGATCTCATTGACTGGGACCAACACGGACCTCCTGTTCTTGATGTCTTTGAAAATGATGAGGCTATTGGTGAATTTCTGGGGCTTCGTACTCATCTACCTATCGGAGATCACAAGATTGGTTACTCTATTGAACTACATTCCGATGCCTACTTTGGCGAATCTGTTAAATTCCTTAGTCAAAAAAATGAAAATGTAAAAATAATGTCCCCTGGTGAAAACCACTTTGTGGCACTTTCGGATGATGCAAAAATAAAAATAAAAGACGTATCCACTGGTGAAAACCTTTCTGAGGCGCCAGAGGATGAGGAATTTAACCTTCCCAAAGTGGGGGCACACCGAGAAAAGTCCACTATTCTCATAGAACAGACACAAGAGATGAATCTTGGAACTACAGAAGAACCCAAGATCACATATGCAGCAAAGTCATTATCAGAATTTGAGACTCGGGATTTCAATTCTTTCTTCAAAAAACGAGAAATCAATTTTGCTTGGTCCTATGCACATATGCCAGGATTAGATCCATCACTAATAGTACATCATTTAACAGTCCGTCGTGGAACAAAACCAGTCAAACAAAAATTGAGAAAGATGCATCCCAAAATTGCTCTAATGGTCAAGGCAGAGTTAGAAAAGCTCTTGGCGGTTGGTTTCATCAAACCGATAGATTATCCTGAGTGGATCTCAAACATTGTACCTGTAGCCAAGCCAAATGGAACCATCAGAGTTTGTAATGATTTTAGAGACATCAATAAAGCTTGTCCAAAAGATGATTTTCCGTTACCAAACATTGATATCATAGTGGATCTGACAGCAGGACATGAGATGTTATCATTGATGGATGGATTTTCTGGTTATAACCAAATTAGAATAGCTGAAGAAGATCAACATAAAACTTCTTTCATTTGTGTTTGGGGAACATATTGTTGGCTTGTCATGCCTTTTGGTCTAAAAAATGCCGGAGCCACATATCAAAGAGCAATGACTGTTATCTTTCATGATATGCTTCACAAACAAATGGAAGATTATGTAGATGACATACTTGCCAAATCAAAAACCAGAGAGGGGCACCTATATGTTTTGGAAAACATTTTTGATCGTCTTGAAAAGTACAATGTCAGACTAAATCCTAAGAAGTGTGTATTCGGAGTAACATCTGGAAAACTCTTAGGTTATATTGTCTCCAGAAGAGGAATTGAAGTTGATCCAGCAAAAGTCAAAGCTATAATGGAAATGCCTCCTCCTCAAAATCTAAAACAACTTAGATCTTTGCAAGGAAAATTACAATCCATACGGAGGTTTATTGCTCAGCTTGCTGACAAGTGTCAACCATTTACTCACTTGTTGAAGAAAAACACACAATTTATTTGGGATCAAAATTGCCAAGAAGCATTTAATAAACTTAAAGAATACTTGGGATCTCCTCCTGTGTTAGCACCACCTATTCATGGAAAACCCCTTATTTTATACATTTCAACAACATCAGCAGCATTAGGGGCCTTGTTAGCACAAAATGATGATAGTGGTAAAGAACGAGCAATCTATTATATCAGTAGAACTTTGGTGGGCTATGAAGTAAATTATTCACCTATTGAAAAGGCATGTCTCGCAGTTGTCTTTGCATCACAAAAGCTTAGGCACTACATGTTGAGTCATCAGACTAAGCTTATATCAAAGATTGATCCTCTCAAATATCTACTATCTAGAGCAGCCCTGACTGGACGTATGGCAAAATGGGTGATGATGCTTAGTGAATTTGACATTGAGTACGTTGATAGAAAAGCTATAAAAGGACAAATAATAGCAGATCAATTGGCCGAAGCACCCATAGAATCAGATCATCCCATGGTAACAGAATTTCCTGATGAATCAATCTTGGACATAGAAACTATTCCCTCTTGGCAATTATATTTTGATGGTTCTCATACTCAACATGGCTCTGGAGCTGGAATACTCTTTGTTACACCTCAAGGCGATTATATACCAAAATCATTTCACATTCAATTTCCATGTACAAACAACATCGCCAAATATGAAGCACTAATCAAAGGATTGAAATTGGCTATAACCTGGAATATCAAAGACTTACAAGTTCATGGGGATTCTCAACTAGTGATCAAGCAAGTGAACAACGAATATCAAACAAAGGATGAAAAGTTAAAGCCATACAAGAAACTAGTGGATACATTCAAAACATATTTCAACAGGATCACATTTGAACAGATTTCAAGGCTTCACAATAAAGCTGCTGATGCTATGGCCACAATTGGTTCAATGATAGAGATACCTGGGAATGATCACAAAATTGAATTCCTAATAGAAAAGTTGTTTGTACCAGCTTTTGATATCCCAGAATCAGAGTTGGTATGTGATATTGTTGGTCCTAACTCCACTTGGTTCAATGAGATCTACCATTACCTTCATAGCCAAATCATTCCACCAAATCTTTCCAAATCCCAACATCGCTCCTTCATTCGTCGTTCTTCCCAATATGTCCTCCTCGGTGATACGCTTTATAAAAGGTCACTAGATGGTGTTTTGCTTAAATGTCTTAACCCGGAAGAAGCCCAAACTGCTTTGCATGAGATACACGAAGGCATCTGTGGTGCTCATTCTGGAGGTTCATCCTTAGTCAAGAAAATGCTTCGCACAGGATACTATTGGCCTACTATGGAGCAGGATGCGCATGAATTTGTTAAGAAATGTGTACCTTGTCAGCAACATAGTGATCTAATTCATGCACCAGCACAAGAACTGCAAACTATCACTACTTCATGGCCATTTTCACAATGGGGGCTCGATCTCATTGGAAAAATACATCCATCCTCCTCAGATGGTCATAAATTTATTATCACTGCTACTGAGTACTTCACTAAATGGGTTGAAGCAATTCCTCTTACTTACATTACGGGAAAGCAAATATCTAAGTTCATTTTCCATTATATCATTTGCCGCTATGGTATTCCTCAAGCCATAGTCACAGATAATGGTCGCCCATTTAAGAATCAAGATGTCAAAGAGCTTTGCAATAAATTCAAAATCCAACATCACTTTTCTACCCCCTATTATCCGCAAAGTAATGGCCAAGCTGAAGCAACTAATAAGACTCTTTTGAAAATCTTGAAGAAAACAGTAAACGAGGCTGGCCGTGATTGGCACTTGCAACTTCATCCTGCTCTTTGGGCTTATCGAACTAGTATCCGTACTCCTACTGGTGCTACACCATATTCCTTGGTATATGGTTCAGAAGCTATTTTACCCATTGAGATCGAGCTCCCTTCCTTGCGAGTATCCTTACAACACTTGATTTCAGATGAGGAGTATCGGATATCAAGACTACAAGAGCTTGAATTGTTGGACGAGAAGCGACTTACAGCTCTTAATCATCTAAAAGCTTATCAAAATCGCCTACGCCGAGGTTACAACAAGAAAATTAAGCCTCGTAAATTTGAGCTTGGAGATCTTGTTCTACTAGAAAATCAAAGGAATCTGGCTGATCGTGCAAAGAAAGGGAAGTTTGAACCTAACTGGTTAGGACCTTTTGTCGTAACCAAGAGCTATGGATCAGGAGCTTACCAACTTTCCACTCCGGAAGGTCAACCTTTGGAAGAGCCTATCAACATAGCCCATCTCAAACGGTTCTATACCTGACTCGGAGTATCCCAGTTAAAAAATAAAAAAATAAAAAAGTAAAAATAAAAAAATAAAAAATAAAAAAATAAAAAATAAAAAAATAAAAAATAAAAAAATAGTAAAGAAAAATCATTTCGTCCAATGGTGAAAACCACTTCGGTGGCGCCCTGGATAAGTACCATGGTGAAAACCTGTTCGCAGGCGCCATGTGTAGAATTCAAGCTATCCCCACCATCCTTTAGGTAGCTTTTTCACATCATCCATCTCGCCATCATCCATTTCCCATCCATAATAAAATATGTCCTCCTTTTTGCTCCCATCCATATCTTGCCATACGCATCTACTCAGTATCATCTGGTCATATTGCATTGTCTCGCCAATTATTCTACGTTCCGTTATCACTAGCTTGTCCATTAGTCCTTTCCCATTCCTTCACCTGCTCTCATCCTAGTATTCTTTTGTCCACCTGTGTAGGTCTATGTGTCTTGGTACCTTTGAGTTCCTCATAATAGACTCTTGAGTTTGTCTGCCTTTCCAGTCTCATGCAATTCCGTAATAACATTTTTTTTTTCAGCACTATGTCTTCATTCTTCTCCTCCATCCAATCATTTCACTTCATGCAAACACAAAATTTCCAATAAAACAAACACAACCCAATTTTTTTGGCACTCGTACATTCCAAGCCATATCTCAAAAACACTTTGAAACTCTTAGACTAAATTAGGGAACTTAAACACCTAAGTGATTCGATCTTGATTGTAGTAACTAAGTTGTAGATCCCCCAAGCCAACCATCCTTTATTTACCTTATCTTATCCAGGGATATATCGTTCCTGCAACATGGCACTTATCTATTTATCGTATTAGTCTTTGGCTTGAGATCTTACTGCCTATCTTACCGCTTATCATGATTAAGTCTTTTGGTCCTTCTTTTGCTTTTTTTTTTTTTTTTTTTTTTTTTTTTTGTCTAGGGGCAGCATTGTGTATGCATGTTTTTGCTTGTTTTGTTTGCGTGTGCCGACTCATTGATGTTTTTGTGTCTATTATTGGTCCTTGCAACATACCTGCCACACCGTCATCATGGTCTTTCATATCATGGTGCCATTAGGCATATGCTTGCTTGCGACTTTTCCTCCTTTCTGCATTTGACACATCGTCACCTTGGTCTTTATACCTCGGTGCATAATGTCAGGTGCTATATCAAACACCAGGTTGCTCAAAGTTTAATCAGCATAACTCCATCATCCTTCCCTCCATTTCCTAATGTGCATCCAAAAACCTATGTTTTAATCTTCTTTGAAACAATATTGCTTCGCAACATTGTCTCAAAGAGGGGCAAAATGTAGGCATAAAAAAATTGTCCTAAGTTTTCCTTCATCCAAAGATTTAATTAATTTTAATTAATTAAATAAATCTTACCATTTTATACCATATTTCGTAAATAATAAATTCAATTTATTTATTATTTATCTATAAACCACAACACCTCCTGACAAATAATAAATTAAATCAACTTAATTTATTATTTATTATTTTATCCAAACTTTAACCTAAATCTATTTCACCAAAATAATATAAGCCCGTTATCATAACCCTAACCACCTTTTTACCTACCTTTTCTCGTTCAACCGATCAAACCACTTTTGAAACCGTCCCCAAAACTTTATAAAATCAAGCTCATCCATCATTTATGGCCCCCGCAACATTTACATTAGAGTTATGCTACTATTCTGAGCAACCACATTTAAGCGGTTTCGGTAACATTTAATTTTTCGAGTTTCAATAGTTTGCAATTATCTTTTTGGTGCACTTAATGTAGATTTTAGGGTTTTGCAAAATACATTTTCAAATCTTTTTATTAAAATCTATGTTGGCTGCATACAATATGTTATACAAATGTTATGATATCTAATGTGCAACACCTGTTATGCAAATAAAATGGTATGAGATGATTACTAATAGGTATGTTTTTGATGTTTTCTGATGAGATACTATGTATGCATCTATGTTATGTTGTTACAAATGTATATGGAGGATTTAATGCACCTATATGTATGCAAAATAATTTAATCAATTTAATGACTATCTCACCTAATATGAAATGAAAAATGATGATATGTATGATTTAATGCACCAATATGTATATACGAATGATCTAATCAATGAAATGACTATCTCACCTAATATGAAATACAAAAATGACTATATGTTTTTGCTACATCCGAGTGTACTCGATCAATGTAGAAGAGATTTGATGAAAGATACAATGATAGAAATTTGATTGATAGAAGAAACGGGAATGAAGGAATGACAAGCTTTTATTTGGAAACATTGGCACTTTGAACAAAATCATTATTTTATGGATGGTATATGAAATCTAATTGGATATGTATGGATGACCATATTTGTCACCTTCATATTGTAAGTATTTTGAAGTGCTTTGCTCATCATTGGGCATTTTTTTTTTGTTTCTTTTCTCTTTAAAATGTTGTAAGAAAATACAAGCATTGAGGTATAATTAAACCATGATGACCTGAGTATTGCTTACATGGATTTTGATTTAGCAAGTTAATACAAGCATCTAAGTATAATTGAACTAAGATGACCTGAGTATTTCTTGCATATCAATAGACAAGGATTACACTTGTTTCATGTTTAGACCTCTGATGTCCTCGATGATCATTATGTTGATCATGTCTTTAGACAAGGCTTCACATTACTAAAGATAAACCCACAAGCAGCAAACAAATAAAATAATCATGCCCCCATAATGGCTTCTCTAGTTTTTAGGCATCCTTGAGTGGCGTAGGAAACATGCTAACAAAAAGTTAAAATTTTAAGGCACAACCAATCAAAACAAAACTTTCTTACATTAGATGTGTCTTCTTGCCATAATTTAGATAAAATCATTTGGAGCATTTAGGCCCTTGTTTTCTTTGTTTTGGATAGGTTGATGTCTTGCATCAAAATTTTTATTTGGAAGCATTCTTTATTGTGCATGTGTGTCTAGTGAAAGGTATCACAATCCTTATTGGTGCATTCTTAGAACATGCAGCACTGTAGAATCCAACTCCGTAACTAGGTCAAGGATTTGCCCCCAGTTAGGTAAAGGATCAATTTATTATGAAAGAATGGACAATAGACATGAAGAAATGGGCCCTAAGGGATTGACCTAGTGTCTCAGGGGCTCATCGATGATGGCCTTGCCTAT
Source organism: Cunninghamia lanceolata (assembly GCA_027924645.1). NCBI lineage: Eukaryota > Viridiplantae > Streptophyta > Pinopsida > Cupressales > Cupressaceae > Cunninghamia > Cunninghamia lanceolata. The sequence goes on from BSBN01000377.1 coordinate 11,731,673, forward strand.
GTGACAACATAGAGACAACATAGTTCAGGGCATAGACTTTTTGTGGAGCTAGGACCTAGGTGATGGGAAATGGTGTGGATGTGGATGGACCAGAGGATGGGTGACAAGGTATGGAACAGATGGGTAGCCTTGGGGCCCCATCAATGATGGCCTTGCCTATGTGATGACATAGAGGCAACATAGTTTGAGATTATAAGATACTGATGATGGACTCTATGACAGGCTGACACTATGGATAGGTTAGTGGTAAACCTTAGGTAATAAGCCGACAATGGTGATAGAGTATCAACCCATGATAGGTTATCGTTAGGTGGTTCTACAAAATGGATACGATCAGATGATGGATGATGGTAGGAAGAATGGACGCAAGGTGATGGTTTCCCAAAGATGGAGGAAGCAGTTTGCATTGCAAAGAGCACCTATTTTCTAGGTTTTCACTACTTTACTTTTATTGCAATGTTTTTGTCTTTCTTTCTTTTTTTATGGATTATTTTTTTGATTTTTTTTATTTTTTGACCCCTTATATTGGGGTTCTGTAGGTATAGAACTGGTGAAGATGCATACTGTTGATTGGATCATCGAATAGGTCACCTTATGATGTAGCTAATTGGTACACTCCTAATCCATAGGCAACAATGATTACATAAGGACCAAGCCAGTTGGGTTCAAACTTTCCTTTCTTCTCCCAATCTTGCTAATTGCGGGGATTTTCTTTGAGCACTAGATCACCAACATTAAAGACCCTTGGACGGACTCTGTGATTATAGATTCTTGACATTCTTTGTTGGTAGGCTTTGAGATGGTTGAAAGCATTCTATCATTTCTCCTCCAACAATTCTAACTCTTGTAGTCTGGAAACTCTGTAGTCCTCATCAGTTATAAGACCTTTTAATGACACCCTCAAAGATGGTAACTCGACCTCAATGGGCAAAATGGCTTTAGAACCATAGACAAGGGCATTTGGTGTGGCACCTGTGGGAGTGTGTATGCTGGTTCAATAAGCCCACAAAGCAGGATTTAGTTGCATGTGCCAATCATGGCCAGTGTCGTTGACAGTTTTCTTGAGGATTTTCAAGATGGTTTTGTTGGATGCCTCTACCTGACCATTGCCTTGTGGGTAGTATGGGGTGGAGAAGCAGTGTTGGATATGGAATTTTTCACAAAGCTCTTGGACATCCTTGTTTTTGAAGGATCTTCCATTATCTGTGACTATGGATGAGGGAATTCTGTATTGACAAATGAGGTAATTTAGGATAAAGGAGGCAATTTGTTTGCCTGTGACATTGGTGAGTGGGACGGCTTCAATCCACTTGGTAAAATACTCAGTGGCGGTGATAATGAACTTGTGGCCATTGGATGATGGAGGGTGGATTTTTCCCACAAGGTTGAGCCCCCACTGACAAAAGGGCCAAGGTGTCATTAAAGGCCACAATTCTTGAGTTGGTGCATGGATGAGGTTACTGTGAATCTGACACTGCTTGCATTTCTTGACAAAATGATATAAGTCTGTGTCCATGTTCAGCTAATAGTATCTCAAATGTATGAGTTTCTTAGCTAAGGTAGGACCACTAGAGTGTGTTTTGTAGATTCCTTCATGTACTTCTCGTAAGGTAGTTTGAGATTCATCACGTTCAAGACATCTGAGTAGAGTACCATCCAAACCTCGTTAGTAGAGGGTGTCAACAATAATGGTATAATAGGATGTTTAGCGGATAAAGGTTTGGCGTTGGATGTTGGATAAGTCAACTGGTAAGGTGTTATCCTTGAGTTAAGTGTAAATTTCACCATACAAGGGTCAATCATATCCTACTAGGAGGCAAATGGATTGTGTTTTGGGGATATCATAAGCTGGTTGTGCGACTGACTCCACCAAGAACTCAAAACGTGACTCATTCTCTAGTATATCAAGAAGCGAGGCTATGGTTGCCATGGCATCTACTGCTTGGTTCTCTATGCGAGGAATCTACTTAAAGGAGATTATCACAAAGTATCCTTTAAAGTCATCTACCATATGCTTGTATGTTATTAGCTTGTTGTCTTTCGTCTGATAGTCATCATTTACTTGATTGATGACAAGTTGCGAATCTCCATAGATATGTAGCTCTTTCACTTTCCACTCTGCCACCATCTTAAGACCAATGACTAAGGCCTCATACTCTGCTATGTTATTTGTGCAAGGAAAAAGAAGATGATAGGACTTAGGTATTGAGTCACCTTGAGGAGTGACTAATAAGATTCCTGCCCCTGATCCATGGTTTGTATGAGACCCATCAAAGTAGAGCTTCCATGAATGTGTTGTGATACTAAAAATTGATTCATCAGGAAACTCGAATGTCATTAGAGTAGTATCTTGCAATGGTGCCTCCGCCAACTGATCAACGATGATCTGACCCTTGATAGCTTTTCTTCCCACATATTCTATGTCATACTCACTTAGTAGCATTACCCATTTAGCTAGGCAGCCTGTTAGAGCTACGTTCCTTAACAAGTATTTTAACCAATAGATCTTTGCAATTAACTTGATGGAATGTGCAAGCATGTAATGGTGTATTTTTTGGGAAGTAAAAATCACAGCAAGACAAGATCTTTCAATTTGAGAATGTTGCAATTCATACCCCACCAATGTGTGACTGATGTAGTAGATTGCCCATTCTTTGCCTTCCTAGTCTTGTTGTGCTAAAAGGGCTCCAAGAGCTATTGGTGATGCATATATGTAAAGATATAGTGGTTTGCCTTGGATAGGTGGCATCAAGATAGGTGGATTCATGAGATACTCCTTCAATTTATGAAATCCATCTTCACACTTCTCATCCCATCTAAATGGTATGTTCTCATGCAAGAGATGAGTGAAAGATTGACATTTGTTCACCAATTGTGAGATAAACCGACAGATTGCCTATAATTTTCCCTATAAAGACCATAGTTGGGTGATGTTCTTTGGTGGTGGCATCTCCATGATAGCTTTTAACTTCACAGGATCTACCTCAATCCCATTGGCTGATACTATGAAACCCAAGAGTTTGTTGGAGGTGACTCCAAACACATACTTTTTTAGATTTAATCGAACCTTGAAGTGTTCTAGCTGCTGAAATATTTTCTCTAGGATGTCTAAGTGAGATTCCCTTGTGAGTGACTTGGCAAGGATGTCATCCACATAGTCTTCTATGGTGACATGCATCATGTCATGGAAGATAGTAGTCATTTCCCTTTGGTATGTTTCTCTTGCATTCTTCAACTCAAATGGCATGATGTTCTAGCAGAAGGTACCCCATGGGCATGTGAATGCCATCTTAAGCTAATCCTCTAGCACTATTCTGATTTGGTTGTATCTGAAGAAGCCATCCATAAGAGAGAGCATAGTGTGTATATCTGTCAAGTCTACGATGATGTCAATGTTGGGCAATGGGAAATCATCTTTGCAATAGGCCTTGTTGAGATCTCTGAAGTCATTACACAATCTGACTCTTCCATCAGGTTTTGATGCTAGTACAATGTTTGATACCCACTCTGGATAATTGATTGCTCTGATGAACCCTAAATCCAGTAGCTTCTTTAGTTCCTCTTTGACTAGCAATGCGATATGTGGATGCATTTTTCTAAGTTTTTGTTTAACAAGTTTAACTCTAGGATCTAGTGGTAGATAATGCAAGATCAAGTCTAGATCTAACTCAGGTATATTTGCATAGGACCAAGCAAAGTTGACCTATTTCTTTTTGAAGAAGGGCACAAATTTCATCTTTTTAGTCAGGGATAGAGACTTGGCAAAGTGTATGATCTTTGGGTTACCTTATGTGCCGATGTCAACAGGTTCTATAGGTTCTACCATAATTTGTGACTTCTCCTGATACATGTTGTTGGGAGAGTGTCAAGCCTTCCACCATCTAACACCTCAGAGAGGTTTTCACCATCAGATGTGTCCTTTATTTTTATTATTTTGGGATCTGACACTGCTGCAGAGCGGTTTTCACCATCAGATCCATGTTTGATTTTTATATTTATGCGACTGGAAGGCTTGGAACCCTCTCCAAAATAAGCTATGATATTGAGTTCTATGGCGAAGCTAGCTTTATGATCTCCCATAGGTAGGTGATCTCTTAGTTCCATGTAATCAATGCAGGCATCATCGTTCTGGAACATGGCTAGTTGGGGGGTTCCTTGTAGATCCCAATTGATAAGCTCAGGATGTACTAGGGGGAGGGGATTGATAGGTTGATCTAATTCTGTGGTTGTGATGGTAAGGATGGATATATGATCAGGATTGGGAGTGATAGGAATAAGATCTATAATGGTACTTTCCTCAAGATTATTTATCTCATGAGAACTCTGACCTTCCTGATAAGTTGTTCTCTCCAGAATGGGTGAATCACACTCTACCGGTCTAGGCCTTAGAGTTTGTCCCTCACAGTAGGGGCTATAGGTGTGAATGGTATCGATTCCTTTATCCTCATAGGAATGTTCTGACAGGTCATCCCATTCATACTCATTAGAATCTGTATCACTATCCTCTTGGAGGTTATGGATATGTTCCACAAAATAAGTAGTAGCCTTAGCTTTGCCTTTGCCTTTGCCTTTGTCTTTGTATCCTAGCCCTCTTGTGTCTCAGGCCGAAAACAATGAAGAGGGTTGAATGGGTTCAGTTATTCCTTCTTTTCTCAAGCTGATGGGACCCTGTCCTTCATAGCCCATTCTGTGTAAGATAGATTGACCATGCCCATAGATTTTTGTTGGGAGCTTTGGTTGTTTGTCTTGTGGTGTGTCATCTTCATCTATGTAGAGCCATTGTAGAACGTCTCCTTCCTCTCTCTCATCTGATAGGGTACCCCATTTGACAAAGGGAGCTTTGGGAGTTTCAAGAGGAGCAGATGGTTTTGGGAAGGGTGTAGCTCACCCAAAGGACTTCGGAGATAAAGGCATTTTGGCTAAACAAAAGGTATGCTTGATGGAGTACCCTCCTACCCCTGTTTCTTTAATCTTGACCTTCTACTCTTTGGCCTTTGATGTGGAAGCTTGGGAGCTAAGATCATGCTGGGAGGTGGAAGATGTGGAAGCTCTATTATTAGGGATGATGAAATCTAGCTTTGACTAGATAGTGTTATAGTGTTGAAAAGGATTAGGGTCACCTTGGATGGTGATCTCTTAGTTGTTGTGAGGGAACTTGATACATTGATGATATATGGAAGGCATAGCTTTCATGGCATGTATCCAAGGTCTACCTAGGAGAATGTTATATGCGAGTTCCCTATCAAGGACTTAGAAAACAATTTCTGTCTCCACTGGTCCAATTCTTAATGGTAACACCACATTTCCTTTGATTGTCTGTTCTTCTTCATCATAGGCTTTTATTGTGATCTTCTTTCTTGGATTGATTGTAGTTTCTGAGAACCACAATGTAAGGATTAATTTTAGCATACAAATGTTCAAACCTACTCCTCCATCAATGAGAACCCTTTTGATGCGATGTTTATCAATGAAGGCCCCAATATGTAATGATGTGTTATGGGGTTGAGATACAGATAGATCATCCTTTTCAGTGAATGATAGGATGTTAGGTGAGGTAAGATGACCTACCATGGCTTGAAATTTCTCTTGGGCCAAGTTGGTGGGCACAGTGGTTTGCACTAGGGCTTTATCAAGAATCTCTTTGTGGGATGGTGACGGACACAACAACTCTAATATGGATATATTGGCTGGAATATTTTGTAGTTGGTCAATGATGTTGTACTTGTGGTGGGGAGATGGTGAGGATGGTGACCTTGGAGGGAGTGTGTGCAAGGTGACTTTCCCATTGCGGGTGGTGATATTGCAGTCAAATTTGGTGTTGGAATCTAATTGTTTGTTAAACGTGAGCACATTGATTTGTGGGATATGCTCTGATATGCAATTAACAGTGTAATCAAATGGCACGTTTATGTAGTTAGCATCATTATTCCCATTATTATGATTTGTCTGATTGTTATTGTTGTTGTTATGAGTGTTCTGTCTGTCATGGTTAAGGAGCGGATCCTTGAATGCCACATGTGATTCGTTAGAGGGATGATCTTTTGTGTCTACATGATTTTGATCTAGTAAGTCTTGTATGATGTTTTTCAAGTGGATACAGTCACTAGTTTTATGGCCTTTTCCTCTATGGTACTCACAGAAATTGGTATCCTTCCACCAAGAAGGTTTGACTTGAGGTTCATAGTCTCTTGTGGTGGGAAGGGTGATCTCATTGTTTGCCACTAATTTTCTCAAAGCGAACTCATATGACTCTCCTAGTGGTGTAAATTTTTGTCTAGGAAGAAAGTTGTATGGTTGTCTTAGTTCATTTGACGAAGGTTTGCTCGGCGTTGCATTGTTTGATGCTCCTTTGAGATTTAAAATTAGTTGTTTAGGAGCCACTACTTTAGCATCAACCACTCCATCATTGACGATGTTCTTGTTTTTGGTCCAGAATTTTGACTTATCCATGGTATAGTTTGAATTAGGAGTGTCTTTGAATAATTTTATTTGTCCTTTCATGATCATAGCTTTTTCGATGAATAACCCCATTTGAATGACTTTTGTGAATGATGTAGGGTATTGGATTTGAATTTGATAGCTTAGATCAGGATTGAGATTATGGACAAACATTTCTATCATCTATTTCTCTAGGGCATGATATGAGCACTTGCTTGCAAGTTGCCTCCACCTTTATAAGAAAGCAACAAAGGATTCACCCCTATTTTGTTTTGTGTTGCAAAGGTCAAGCATGGATACCTCATGTTCAATATTATATGAGAAATGCATGACAAATTTGTTCACTAACTCATCAAAAGTATGGATACCAGGGGGGAGTAGGGAGAACCACTCCATGGCTTGCCCTCCTAGAGATCTAGGGAAGAGTCTCATGAGAAAAGTTTCGTTGTGGGCAACCTCTAGACATGTGGCACTGAATTCTCTGATATGGTCTCTAGGGTCACCCTTTCCTCTATACTTGTCAAATTTTGGAACTTCAAATCGAAGGGGAAAGGGGATCATGTTCAAGCTCTTATTGAAGCGATACAACGAGATCTCCTCCAACAAATAGTGTTTAGTGGACATCCTTATTTGGAGGTCCACTAATTGTTGTTGTAGGGTTTGAACTTGTTTTGTCAACATGTCTAAAGGTGTGGTTGATGTTTTGGTTTTCTTTCCTTTGTCTATGCAAAGGGTTCTTTCCTCACGTGTGATGTCTTCATGATTTCTTTTCTCTTCAGTTTCTTTCAATGCTATGACATCAAAGTCAGCGGGGAGCTTAACTCCTTGGGTAGCTAGGTGGAGAAAGAACTTTGTAGGGTCTTGGTGCAGTACTTTGTCCATCATTTGTTGAAATTTTCTTTCTTGGAGAGCCTCTTGTAAGTCCTCGTGAGATATCTCCTTGTCACTGTGGTGGGGGGAGGGGATAATTTTGTCAGACATTTTAGCCATTTCAATTTGTTATTTCTTTTGCAATCTAGTTAGTACCATGCAATGTGATTTCGAATGGAGTGGGGTGAAATTGGACGCTTTGGTAAGATGTGTTTGGCGGTTGTAGTGAAGGGGATACTAGTGGTGATAAGATTTGATCAAGTGTTTTCTTTGATCAATGGTTTTAGACAAGTCAGTCGATACAAAATGGTAGCCAAAAGTAAGGATGGTTGAAATCTAATTACTTGGTAGAGACTAGTTTTGCACCAAAACAAACTAGTGAAGTTCTGAGATAGAAGGATGATAGATCCTGATAGTGGAGACTTACTAGTGATGCTTAAATCTGATATGATCAAAAATTGGCTCGTAGTACCCTGGTTTTGACAATTTGATTTGCTCTTGGGAAGTTTTGTGAAATTTTGATGAGGTGAATGATGGAAAAGAGGATATGCTATGGAAATGAATGGGAGAAGTGACTATAAGATTAATTTTATCTCAAAAACTGATACAAGACTAAAATGGGTGCTCAAAAAGGTAGGTGTTTTTCTAACAAACTGTCCAGAAGTACTCACTATGACAGATGCACAGGAATAGAGTGTATATGTGCAGTAACAAGAAACAAAAGCACAGATTTCATGGAAAAGTAGACGTACCATAACAAAGCATGACTATGTAGCTTCAGGAAGTGTATGCGCAGGTATGGTGAAAAGGCGGATGCATGGTAGAACTATGTAAAAGCGCAGTAAAAAATAGATGTGCAATAGTGTGAAGCAAATGCGTAGCAGGATGAAGCAGATGCACAGATCTATGTTATTTTGTTTGATTTTGACTTGGTAAAGGCACATTTTTCAATGTTTTTGGGTTCTTTGTTTGAGTGTTGCTCTTTTTGATTTATTTCTTTGATTATGGAAAGAAAGACACATCACATACAAGGAATATTTTCATGATTGTTTGATTTTTTTTTGTTACAATGCAAGCACAATCCTAAGGTTGGTAAAGACAATATTCAATGAGTTCCAACTTAGTTTTTACACCAGCCACTTACATAAAGGTGGACAACTAATAACTTGGTAGCACTGGCTCCCCTCCATGGCACTCACTTCTCACACATACCAAGTTATAGTTCCTCCAAAGAGTTGAACTTTTCTATCTCTACACTAAATGAGTGTATGACGTTGGATGACTCTGGAGAATGTTTTCCTCCTGTGTCACCGAATAGGGGATTCTAGCTTACTATAACAAAAGGATTTTAGTCAAGGCATCCATTCGAGTGATTACACATGCAGCCATTCACTTCGATAAGAAGGCTTCCCAACTTGTAGAGGTTACGGTCCACATGGTTTTGGGGAAAACATTGGTCAGTGTAATACATCACCCATTGCTTGCAACTTTTGTCACAAACACAATTTATTTATAGTGACTTGGAGGTACTTGGGTTTAGCTATTATCACTTAAGGTCATCCCATTTGGAAGGAAGGAATTCCAAGGGTAGGACTCTCTAAAGGTAACACATGCAAAATGATGATTCTGGCATTTTGGTCACCTAGTTAAGGGGAGAGCATAGTCCTATCATCATTCCCAAAATCACAGAAAATACCGGTTCTTTCCTCCTAGTTAAAAAGAGAAAAATTAAATGAGTTACTCTATCAGGCACACAAGATTTGTTAACTTTGAAAAAGCTTTTTGAGAGAGATTGTTCGATTTTAATCCTCCTAGTTGGGACTATGTTCAAGTTGTGATGCAACAAGTACAAATTACTTCCCTCCTATTTAGATCTAAGTGAAATTTGCATGAACAAGCTCAATTACTTCTTTTGCTATTTAGATCTAGATGAGAGTTAACCATGCAACTATATGCCTAACTAGCTCTTAACCTAGAAGGTGGACCTAAGAATATTCCTACAAATGATGTTAGCGTTAGAAATTTCTCAAGAAATAGCTCAAAAACCCTAGCAGAATAAATGCATAGATACAATGAATGAATATGCAATAACAAAGAATGTATGCGCAGACATAATGAATGAATGCACAGAAACAAATGTGCAGTAACAGAGAATAGATGTGCCAGAACAATGAGTGGATGCATAGATATGACAGATGTGCAATAACAGAGAATAGATGTGCCAGAACAATGAGTGGATGTGCAAATCTGATAGATGCGTGGTAATAGTGAGTAGATGTGCCATAATAGTGAGTGGATATGTAGATCTGACAGATGCATGGTAACAGTGAGTAAATGCGCGGTAACAGTGAGTAGATGTGTTGTAACAGTGAGTGGATGCACAGATCAGACAGATGCGCAGTAATAGTGAGTAGATGTGCAATAGAAAGTGACAGATGTGCAGAAATGTCCTATGTATGGATTCTAACACAAAAACTCAATTTTGAAGTTAAATTGGGACAAGGGCTCCACGGTGGGCACCAAAATGTTATCAAAAAAATGGGAACAATTGCATAAACAATTAATAATCCGATAATCTTAATGAAATTGAAACAAATAAGATCAAACACAAAGAGCACAATACCTTGTAAACCTTTCTATTCCATGACTTCCATTGGTCGCCTATCTCGAATTGATCTCATGTATGAATAGAGCCCTTAGAAGGTCCACTTCCTTGCTTTTTTCCAAGCTGACAATGGAGAATGGTTGTTGGTAGGTTTTGCAAATGAAGAGGATCTTCACAATACAATAAAAATGGTGATAATGGTGTGACAATTGATCTCATGCTATGGAGTGATTTGTGCCAAAGGTACACTGTGATTCCTACAGAGTAAGTTTATAAAAAGCTTGGATCCTTCAAATGGAGGAATAGGGGTTGTATTTATAGATTTGTGAGAGAGAGGATCAATGGTGTAGAATGAATAAGAAGATCAACGGTTGAGGAAATTTGAGAGGATGTATGCAAATAGGGAGAGGACAAGTGTCCTGCTCCTTCATGCATTAGGGGAGTTAACAGAATAGATTGAGGAGTTAACTGAGATGACTGACTAGTTAACAGAATAGACTAATAAGTTAAGTGAATTGATTGAAGAGTTAACGGATTTGACTGAAGGATAAATAGGACATGTGAGTGAGGGGATATTAGCTAACTAAATATTAAAATATTTAATTACATCTGCAACATGGATTAATTGAATTATTTTTGGTATTAATTCAATTTTGGAAGAAATAGATAATTTAAATAAATATTTGGATTTATTTAAATATAGAGAATGATTTTATACTTATGGATTTGAAGACTTTGGAATTTAGAAGAAACAATTAAATAATTTGGTATTGTTTAATTTAGAATGATTTTAGAAGAATTTGGATGATTTTATTAGATAAATGATTTTACTTAATTTTTGGAGAAATATGAATAAAATAAATAAATTGATTTATTTATTGATAGAGGAATTTAAAATGAAATAAATATTTAAAATATTTATTTAGCTAGAGTTGTGTCAGTTTTAGGTGTATACAATAGATATATGTTATTTCTTTATTTATCCTCTTTAAATTTAGAAATTTAGAGGTTATATATTGTAATTCATTTCTTTTCATTTGAATCTAACTAAGAATGTTAAAATTCTTGCTTTTGATTGCATTTGATTTTATGTCATGGGAATGTTGTTTTCTTCTAGGAAGATTTAGAATTACATATTCATTATTAAATATAGAAAGATTTAGTATTACATGTTCATTATTAAATTTAATATGGTGTCAGAGTATGATAGTTTAGGTGATTCGATCCAAGTTGAAATATTATCTTAAATTTCATTCACTTAAGTTTTAAATTATTTTGCAAAATAGGTGTTTTCATATCACTCATTATAGAAGGTATTTGCTAAAGAAATAGACTATCCCATTACAATCAAAAGAGTCAAATTAGCTAGGTTAGTTTTCCATTTTGTTTCAATTAGACATCATACATCATAAAGTCAAGTAACCAAATATTTACTTGTAAGATTTAATTTGTAAGTTTATAGAGTAATTTGGTGCAAAAAGGACACCACCATTATGTATAGAATGGCTAAGAACTTACAAGTTAATATAAAAATTTTCCAATTTGGAGTAAGTTGTAGAAAAGGCAAAGAAATTATACAAAATCCTTTTATAATACTATGCAGATGCAAAATTTTTAATTTTTTTTGTTTTGTAGAGGCTTTTTTAATTATAAAATAATAAAATAATATAAACAAAGCAAACATTTCTTTTAAAAGCACATAGCACTATAATGGTGTAGGGGTGGGGAACACTATACTCTACCATGGTAGGGTACAACTACTACCATGAGCTATGTTGTAGGCCCCTAAACCTCCTCAAGTCTTGTATAGCTCTCATGAGCTCTACAAATTAGCAATGACCATCCTAGTGGCCCTTTGTCTGGTATTCCATTGTGCAACAATTCATCTACTATCCTTCCACCACCTAGCAACCTAGTCATCACCATTACCCAACTTCACTAACCCACCACCTTTTAGCCACCAAATTGTTACTTTGCTAGAGATGCCATGAATCCATTGCTCATGTGCCAAGAGCCCACCACCAATAGTAAACCTCCTCACCATTTGCATTTTTTGATTTAAAGGTTAACTTTAGGAGGCTTTTTGCTAGCCATACAAATATATTTTAGTGTAATAATTTTTAAAAATGGGCCAAAATTGTGCTCTCTTTGCAGCAATATAATTGTTTCTTCTCAAAATGCTTGTTTTTCTAGAAGTCTTAATTTGTTAGAGATTTTATTAACTTTCTCTTCTTTTTTACAAATTCAAACACTCAAAATTTTCACATACAAACTTTAATTAATGAGACAGTTTTTTGAAAGTGCCAAGATTTTCTAAATATATTTTTTTTGTTTGGTAAGTGAGGGATTTTTAGGCTGGCCCACTCCAACAATAGATTTTCTAAATATTATAGATTGGTGCTATTTTTTATTTGATTTTATGCTGAGAATATACTTTCATCTTTCTCTCACATTCTTGAAATTATCAAACAAATCAAGTATTATAAATACACTCGTTTATAAAGTGCCAAACATTATAACTTGTTACAAGTGTCATAACTAAGCCATTTGGGTGGGGTGTCAATGCAAATGCACATAATTTATAAAGTGCCATCACATGTACTAGTCTTGAAGGGATTAAACATAGGCATTATATAACCAACAAGCCCATATAAAGTTCCAAAGTAGATGGGAAAAATCTATCTAAGTCAGTAATAGGTATAGAAAATCATCTTTCTATTATTACCCTAGAAAAATAGATCTACAAGTCTGATGAGATGGTATCTAGAAGAATTGCTAGTGGATTCACCTCCTACCCCATATATATGGGCTTGTTCTTGAGATAATTGCTCATTGGAAGAAATTTTTATGGACTAATAAAAATGAGTATGTCCTAGATTAATTGGTCCAAGTGTTACTAAGCACACATCATGGGCCCTATCATATATTGAGTACCTTCACCCTATTTCAACCAAAATTTAGAAAATGTATGGAGATACCAATTAACCTCCATTGCCAAAAAATCCCACTATAGACATCCTTCTAACCCTTGATAATTTATAGATTCCTCCACATAACAATGATATAGAAGAGGAGCTTGCTTATTGGGAAAGTCTTGAATATTATAGTAAGAAATATACCTCTCATATTGCTTCTTCTCCTCTTACAACTCTAACATCAGAAACTTTTCCATTTCCTCCACCTTCCACATGGATAGAGATCTTAACTTCTATACACACTACTATAGACACTCCTTAATAGGTCTCTACACATCTTCTTTATCATTGGGATGTTTTCTTATTTGACATACATCATTTCTTTATAGAATTCCATATTTTAAACCTTGACAACACCATTGAGGATATATATCTTCTATTTGGTGATAATTCACACTAAGTTGCATTACATATTTTTTTATCCTTATATTCTCTCCCTAGCACATTACACGACTATCTTGATATATCCCAATTCACATTGGCTTAGATCTTACAGCTACATAGTCATTATCCTTGAATCTTGTATGGTACATGATCCCATTATTAGCTTTAGTCACAATTTGACATTGGTATCAAGACACATGTGTAGCTTCCAAAACTTTTCATCTTGATTCCTTTTCACATTGCACCACCTGAGTGGCAATTTTATAGATTGATCGCTCATGATTTATTTCTTTTGAAAGGAAGATCCATCACTCATTGCAGAGGCACCTACTACAACACTTTCCATGTGATATTCTACATGATCCATATTCTCTTTATTCTCTATGTAGAGGCACACATGGGCCAAGTATCTTATAGAAATTTGAAGACACTATCACCTTTGGCAGGCTATCTCATCCTCTTACGTTTCCTCTCCTTAGGATGGTGTTTTATCCTATGGTTTTTTCTGCTTCTTTACTTTTGGTGGGGTACACCCTCTTTGTAACAGAGGTTGTTTTCAATTACTACACCTGGGTACCTAAAATTACTAATCTTGTTAGGACCCAATTTTTTACCTTAGTTGCACTGATGGGGGTGGTGGTTTAATAATATACTTTTACATTATATATTATTATCTGTAAGATTACAAGCCTATGTAGATTGAATAGACACTCCCAACTAGATTCAAAGGTCAACTTTATGCCATTTAATACAATCAAGCATAGGGAGTGAAATTAATGGTGGCCTTACCATTGTAGCCAAAACCTAGATTTAATACACTAATATCCATGATAAATTATGAAGATAAAAAATTCTATGGTTATATAATTTATATTTGAAAGAACAAAGGAAAACCCATCCTCATTCTCTCTCTCTAAGATCCCCTTACTTTTTTGCCTTCAAGAACCCCCATTATTCATTATTAAAAAGCCTATTTAAATATTAGTTTTCAACACTTTATTTCTTGCCTCTTCACATTTAGGTTAACTCATAATGTTCTTTTCTCTTCACATTTGGGTTGACTCTTCAATTCCATAAAATGACTCTTCACCTTCATTTGTGCTCACCATGACCTTTGATCGAGAGGACTCACTTTTATTATACCTACTCATGCATGTAAAGCACTTAATTCCTAACTAGCAAATCAAAATAGTCCCGACTAGGCTAATTGATAAGGCAATTATGGGTGACAGGTTCAAGATTAGGATTAGTTAGTGAACTAAATGAGTCCAATTATGAAGCATGATTGCACTATTTCTAGGAAACCTTTACATCATAATTTGGCTCATTTCATGCACTAAATGATCCTAATCTTGATGTATCATTAAGATCTACCTTATTCATTGCACCTTAGTCAAGACAAATTTGATCCCATATGAATTCTACCATCCTAGGTGAGACTGTACATAGGGCCTTGTTTGTTGGACCAAGCCATGTTGTAACCTAGTTTTCCAATTTCAAAATTTGTTTTTCTCACTTCTACAATCAACTTTCCTAGAATGTGACTATATCCCTTCTACTTGCGTGCCAAAAGTCTTAATTTATGTGTCTAGGAACATGTATTTAAAGCCATCATCATAGGTCATTTATTATCATTGGTTATGAGTAAAAAACATTTGCATCAAGAGCACTAAGGGCAGTCTTAATCTTAGTTCCCTGTTTCATATTAATTTCGATTGTGTTAGTCTTTGTTGCATCAACATTTGCATATTTACTAGGCATGTTTTTGATCTTTATATAACAATTAAAGGGGCTTAATTACTATTAAGGAATTCAACTCTCTTCTTACTACCTATAGCAACCCCATTGTGCTTTTTAGAACAAACCCTTATTCTTCAAATAGGTACAAATAAGGTGAGTGTGTTTTAGTATGTTACATCAATCCTAGTCAAAGTTGCACAAGTTAGACTACACCATGTGTGGCTTAATGTACGACCAAGCCACAACTGAAATCTTGTTCTGGCCAACAAAAAATTTAGAACATCTCTACCATTATCTCTTGATCTACATTCTAGTTCTGGATCTCATTTTCCAATATTTTTTCAGAACACATTACTCAATCAACAAGATGAAAACCAACATTATACCACAAATGAAATAAACTCCTTATTCTTTCTTAATATCAATTGCATATGTCTTAACTTCATATTTTAATGTCAACTTTATTAAATTTAAATTTAATTTAATTCATTATTAACCTTAAAAAAATATTTACCTTTTACACATATTCTAATTAATTTTAAGTATATTATTACATCAAAATCAACTCTATGCACACTTAAATATATAGTTTTATTAATGACATTAAAAGTTGTATGCTAATTATGTGGCCTACAACTCATTAGCATTTTAATTGTTTTTAAAAGACTATGCAAGCTATTATCCTGGAAAAGTAAAAAACTAACCCAAAAAAAAAAAAACATCCCTTATTCTCTAAGGCGAGTATGATACATTTCCTCACTTAGGAATAAGAAGTTTTTTACTTTTGAGAAAGCAAAAATTATCAATTATTTTATTAGAAGTAAAATGTTACTAGTTATCTTTATTAGCCTTAAAAAAATATTTACCTTTTACATATACTATAATTAATTTTAAGTATATTATTACATCAAATCAAAATCAACTCAATGCACACTGAAATATCTAGTTTTATTAATGATATTAAAAGTTTGTATGCTAATTATGTGGCCTACAACTTATTAGCATTTTAATTATTTTTAAAAGGCTATAGAAGCTATTATCGTGGAAAAGTTAAAAACTACCCAAAAATTCTTTAAGGCAAGTATAATACATTTCCTCACTTAGAAATAAGAAGTTTGACTTTTACTTTTGAGAAAGCAAAAATTATCAATTATTTTATTAGGAATAAAATGTTACTAATTATCTTTAAAGCAACGCATTTCATAATTGTCCCATGTTTTTTGGGAAGGGGATGGATTATCCAGGGTAAGCAGGGTTCAGCTTTTCCTTCAATTTTCACACCGCCAGGCACCTTATAAAATGATATGAAGTGGGGCCGTGGAACGTGGAACATGCCACTTTCATGTACCACGTCACAATGCAGTTATCAAAACCTTTAATGCTTTTTTATCATTACGTACAGATAGTTATTATTAATTCATTACAATGGCTGGGAGCCTGGGAGTTGCGAATCGCGATGTTCAAAGGCGAGTCCATACGTTTCTTCGTTTAGGAATATAAATTTATCTTTTACTTTTGACAAAGTTAGAATAACAAGTTATTGATTATAACTCACTTAAGAATAAAGTTTTTTTATCTTTTGTTTTTGATATTGTCATCTAAAGTAATGCATTTCACCTTCATTTAATGGTGTCTATCAATATAGTAATCAAGATATTTTATTCATTATAAACTTTTAATTTAGTATTATTAATTATATTTAAAGATTTGATAAAGATTGTTTATTATGTTGTAGAGATTAAAAATATATATTTAATTATTTTTTAATTTTTAATTTTATAATTTATTATTTTTATTTATTATGTAAAATATTGATGGTTTTGATTATTTGAAGATCGAATTACCTCTAAACTTATATCTCATTTCCAAACAAAATTCCTTTTACATCTAGACATATTCCTTTTTGTAACATTCCATCTAAAATATTAAATAAACAAATATAAATATTGCAAAAATAAATTCCATTTTTTTTAATATAATGAACTTGATTCCATCATTAATAAACTTACTAATCTAAAATTCAATAAATAATTGCAATAAATGGTCGCTTCACATGTGACTTACAAATTTTACATATTTGTCAAGTATAAATACAAATGGTCGCTTTCCTTGCAACTACAACATGTTTCAATTTCCATTTACATAATAAGTGTTAAGTGTGCAAAAGGTGAATGATAAGAATAGCATGCACACTAGACCAAACCCTCTTCCACAATAACATTCAAGGACAAGACCGAGCCAAATCACTACCAAGTGAAGGTGGACTTAGCTACAGATCTTGTACTCAAGGGTGCTATGGAAAGATCAAATTTAATCAAGTCTTTTATCGAATCCTAAGTCAATCATTGCATGAAACCCTAGTTATATGATGATATGATTATAATACAGAATGCACAATAGATGTCCAGAAACTAATTGCATAAGAATGATCAGGAAGATGTCAAAACCTATGCACCGGAAGTGGAGGTGTCAGAGGACTATTTTGAGGGTGCCCATGTCCAGATTGATTGATTTTGCCGGAGCTGTAAACTGGAAAAATGTTGTAGAGACTTCCCTGATGACAGATCCAATGTCAAAATGGGCAGGAAGACTAGGGCAGTGGCTCCAAGTCTTCTGTAGAGGAATATTCCCAAACTATTTTCGGATCTCGAAACCCTGATCCTTGCTCAATTTTCCCGTGTCTTCACTTTTCCAGGCGGATCTCGCACATGTAACCTCCACACAAGAAGAAAAGAAGGGGTTTGGGAGTTATGGTGCTTAGGGACTTCCCTCAGTCAAACCCCAGGATAATATTCAAGCTTCCCAACTCCATTGATAGATAAAGAGAGTGTGCCTTTGCAGGGCACAGGCTAAACACAAAATGAATATGATAAATCAAATGATGATAAATCACAATGATATCACCTATGTGATGAAACTCTTAGGAGGATGAAGGCTCTTCAACTCATAACGAGAGATAGGTGATAACTTCAAACCTACAACAACACACACAATGACAATACAAATCTACTCTAGAATCATAATGAATGCTTTGAATACTTTTTACTCCAATGCTTCAAGTTGGCTATTTCCATCTAGGTTCATTATGAATTCAAAAACATAATTATATATGCTTTCTCACTAACATTCATCAAATTAAACCACAAGATCCGACAAAGAGAAACCTTTTTAAACCTCTTATGCCGACATACAATTAAATTTGCCTTGACCAATCAAGAAAGACTTGGGCAATGGCACCCAAGTCTTGAGGCTCCTTTTAGGTTTGGGGTAAGATTAAACATGGGCTCCTTATTCCCAATTTACACTAGTTTTGGGGAAATTTGCATTAGGATGAATATTTTGAATGTATAATGTATTCATAGGGACCTAGGAGCTAAACAAGGAGGTAAAAAGACATGTGTCCACTTTTTACTCCATAACATTTAGCCCCCACTTTAATGTGTGTATGATCTTACGATTAATACATGCATTAAAGTACAGTAAAAGCACATTAAACACTAGAGCGAAGACACACCCTAAGTTTGGAAGACCATTTCTAGCTCCCAAGCTTAGGAAAACATAAGAAGACACCTAACAATCATGCAAAACACTAAGAAGATAGTGGGGAATCACGCAATACACGAAGAACAAAGTTAGAAAGCACGTAATACATAGGGAAAAAATGAATGTAGTCACTCAATACACAAGGTATACACAAAGAGAAGACATGATTAAGCAAGTATACTACCCTAACTAGGCGATGGGGGAGCTCATCGCTACGCGACGTCATCAAAAGCACACCAAACACACAGCTTGAGGGGAGCTCATCGCTACGCTTCTCCACTAAACACGCAAGAGACACGGCATGGGGGGAGCTCATCACTACACACCACCACTAAAACATGCAAGACACATAAGGAAAACACACATATAAAACACATAGAATACACAAGCATCATAGAGTATGTCATCGACATACTATACGTCTTATAGATAGAAAACATAGGCGATGGGGAGGAACTCATCACTACGCTCCACCATCTAAAATGCACCAAACACACTTGACGGTTGAGTTATGCTACCACAACCTCCAAAGACATGCTTAAATGTGAATAACTCAAGATCCAACCCTGCCTTCACAGAGGACTTTTAAAAGGATGTTCAACCACTCAAGGGAATACATAATCTTGCCTTCCGTAGAAGGGCTTTCAAAAACATACAACCCCACCTGCATTGTGGAGATGCCTTATGGTGAAAAGAAAGCATGTGCACAAAGTATACAACCCCACATGCATTTCAGAGACCTCTTAGAGTGAAAAGGAAGTATACGCAAAATGAAAATAAAGTATACAACCCCACCTGCATCAGGGAGATGCCTTATGGTGGAAAGGAAGTATACGCCACACACAATGTCTAAGAGATCTAAGAATTTACTGCAATATATGCCTCCACCTCAAAGTGGTTGGTCCCGCTTGTTGGTATCAATCACAGTTAAGGTAAAGTTGAAAACACGCAAGGGAATAAGAGATTTCACAAATCCCATACCCCAATGTGACATGTGCTTATAATCGTTGATTGTTCCCAACAAACGCATCAATATTATTTGTTAACAACCATTAATTAACATTATATAAAGTTTGGTTAGAAAATCTAAGATAAGATAACAACCAAATCAATTCTTAAAACATAAATAAAACAATACACCACTTAACAAACCAAGGCTACACTTATGGGTTTGGAACTGAGTATAGCTATGAGGTTATACTTCCAGTATCTTAGAATTGAGTGTAGCTACAAGGTGAGATACAAAACATTCCAAAGTGCCTAGAGGCATATTTAGAGTATTGTAAAGGTTTGTTCCAACAATTTCACAACACAAAGTGATTCTACTAGTCAAGCGTCAATATCAAATTAACCTGATATTCATATATCTACTAGGTCTAGATTTTTATTTTCTCGTTGTAGGGATGCATGGTACTTATCCATGTTTATTTGTTATCGTCATCTACTGACTAGTAGAGCTACAAAAGAATGAAAACATGAAAAATGAGAGAGGAGACAAAAGTGACTTAGGTTCACAATGTGGGAAGATGCCCCCAAGACAACCTCCACGATGTTATGCCCCCAAGGCACCACACATAACAATTGTAATAATGAGGAAAATAGAAAAATAAAGAAACAAATAGAAGAAGTATCACAACAGAGGCAATCTCCTTGTATCCTTGACCTTACAACAGTATCAAGGGTCATCCAAGGAGACCTAAACAACATTTAACACAATACAGGGAAAACACAACACAACACATACATATATAAATATCTATTTAAGAGGAGGCCAAACTTGCGAGCATGTTGGAAAGGTGATCCATCAAGTGTGATCGAATAGAGGAGAGAGTCATACTCATTGGATTTTCATTATCTAAGTAGTCATAGGATGCTTGTTTCACAAGATTGCTTATGTTTGAAATCTTCTGATGCTTGTGGGGAGGTGAATCATTACCTTTTTCAACAGATGACTCACACCTTGCTCTTTTCCTTTCTTTTGCTTTCTTATTCTGATTTGCACGATGAATGAACCATTCACAATGAAATGGGATGCTTTTCATCATGATAATTTTCTCTTCCTTAAGGTGATTGCATGTAGGTTGTTCCATTTGCATATCTTGTGCATTTTGGTTATCTCCCGATCCATAAAGGGATAACGAAGGAGGAAACTCGGTGTAGATACCTTTTGCTTGTGGTCAAGGTAGATCTTCATCTACTTCTATTATACCAATTATTTCATCATAGTCGAGATATTCATCTTCATGCTCTACTTCATTATGTTGTTCCACCATGTTGTTGTCGTTATACTTAGGAAAAGGATTAGTGAAGATTTGTAGATTTTGATTTGGAGGGGCCACCAACTTATTTTCATTGTCATTCACATCGGTCACCTGTATTATGTTAGAATCGATGAGGTCTTGAATTTCATGTTTCAGATGCATACATCTTTCAGTGTCATGTCCCACTGAATGATGATAGTGACAATAGGCATTAGCATCAAATGAAGGTTGTTCCATCTTTCTATTATCTAGTGGACGAGCAGGAGGAAGCTTCAAAAGGTTATTGTTTACTGCTTGAGTCATTATCGAATGGAGAGAATTTGATAATGGAGTAAACTGTCTCTGTTATTGTCTGAATTGAAATGGTGTCTAATTAGGTTTTATAATGGTGGACACTTGTCATTGAAAGTTATTCAAATGTTTCCCATTGATCTTGATGAAATTCTTTTTATGCTTCTTAAATGACTGTGGAGATGTTCCAGTTGCAGATTGACCAAGAGGAGCTGATGAGTTATGATTCTCATACTGACTAGTTGAAAGTTGGTAATCTCATAGAGCAGTGCATAGATGTTGAAAAGAATTATACTCATCAACAATATTTAATCACGTATGTTTGGTTGTAGATTCTTAATGCACACTTTTTGAACATCCTCATCTATAATTGGAAGTATACAACCCCACTTGCATCGAAGAGACACCTTATGGTGAAAAGGAAGTATACGCCACACATAATGTCTAAGAGATCTAAGCATTTACTGCAATATATGCCCCCACCTTAAAGTGGTTGGTCCCGCTTTCCGATATGAATCACATTTAAGGTAAAGTTGAAAACATGCAAGGGAACAAGAGATTTCACAAAGCCCGTGCCCCAAAGTGACATGTGCTTACAATCCTCGATTGTTCCCAACAAACACATCAATATTATTTCCTAACAACCATTAATTAACATTATATAAACTTTGGTTAGAAAATCTAAGCTAAGATAACAACCAAATCAATTCTTAGAACATAAATAAAACAATACACCACTTAACAAACCAAGGCTACGTTCGAAACTGAGTATAGTTGTGAGGTTATACTTCTGGTATCTTATAACCAAGTGTAGATACAAGGTGAGATACAAAACATTCCAAAGTTCCTAGAGGTAGATTTAGAGTATTGCAAAGGTTTTTCACAACAATTTCACAACATGATACATGAGCACATCACAACACAAAGTGATTCTACTAGTCAAGCATCAGTATCAAATTAACCCCATATTCATATATGGACTAGGTCCATTTTTATTTTCATGTTGTAGGGATGCACGATACTTATCCATGTTTATTTTTTATCGTCATCTACTGACTAGTAGAGCCATGAAAGAATGAAAACATGAAAAATGAGAGAGACAAAAGTGACTTAGGTTCACAATGTGGGAAGATGCCCCCAAGGCACCACACATAATAATTACAATAAGGAGGAGGAAAATAGAAGAATAGAGAAACAAATAGAAGAAGTATCACAACGGAGGCAATCTCCTTGTATCCTTGACCTTACAAGAGTAGCAAGGGTCATCCAAGGAGACTTAAACAACATTTAACACAATACATGGAAAACACAACACAACACATACACATATAAATATATCTATTTAAGAGGAGGCCAAACTTACGAGCATCTTGGAAAGGTGCTCCATAAAGTGTGGTGGAATAGAGGAGAGAGTCATATCCATTGGATTTTCATTATCTAAGTAGTTGTAGGATGCTTCTTTCACAAGATTGCTTATGTTTGAAATCTTCTGTTGCTTGCGGAGAGATGAATCATTACCTTTTTCAATAGATGACTCACACCTTGCTCTTTTCCTTTCTTTTTCTTTTTTATTCTATTGTTCATGATGAATGAGTCATTCACGATGAAATGGGATGCTTTTCATTGTGACAACTTCCTCTTCCTTAAGGTGATTGCATGTAGGCTGTTCCATTTGCATATCTTGTACATTCTGGTTAGTTCTAAATCCATAAAGGGATAACAGAGGAGGATCCTCAATGGAGATACCTTTTTCTCATGGTTGAGGTAGATCTTCATCTACTTCTATTATGCCAATTATTTCATTGTAGTTGAAATATTCATCTTCATGCTCTACTTAATTCTGTTGTTCCACAATGTTGTTGTCATTATGCTTAGGAAAAGGATTAGTGAAGATTTGTAGATTTTGATTTGGAGGGACCACCAACTAATTTTCATTGGCATTCACATCGATCACCTATATTATGTTAGAATTAATGAGGTCTTGAATTTCATGTTTTAGATGCATACATCTTTCAGTGCCATGTCTCGTTGAACGATGATAGTGATAATAGGCATTAGCATCAAATGAAGGCCCTTACATATTTCTACTATCTAGTGAATGAGCAGGAGGAAGATTTGAATGATTTTTGTTTACTGCTTGAGTCATTATTGAATGGAGAGAATTTGATAATGGAGTAAACTATCTCTGTTGTTGTCTGAGTTGAAATGGTGTCTGATTAGGTTTTATAATTGTGGACACTTTTAATTGAAAGTTATTTCAATGTTTCCCATTGATCTTGATAAAATTCTTGTTATGCTTCTTAAATAAGTGTTGAGATGTTCTAACTGCGGATTGACCAATAGGAGCCGATGAGTTATGGTTCTCATACTAACTAGTTGAAAGTTGGCAATCTTGAAGAGTTGTGCATAGATGTTGAAAAGGACTGTACTCCATCAATAATATTTTATCACGTATGTTCGGTTGTAGATTCGTAATGCATACTTTTTAAACATCCTTATCTATAATTGGATATTGCATTTGTGCAAAGAGAGCTTGATATTGACTGATGAATTCCATTAATTTCTCTTTTAGACCTTGTTTACAATAGACCAAATCAATCAATGAGATAGTAGGTCTAGTGTTTACTTGGAAGTGTTGCAAGAATTGATCAACTAGCTATGAGAAGGAATGTATTGAATCAGGAGGTAAAGAGAGAAACCATTCTAGAGCAGTATCTTTGAGAGATCGAGGAAATTTTTTTGCTAACAATTCCTCATCGAAGAAGAAATCACTACACATTGCTATGATTGCTGCCACATGAGTATTAGGATCACCTTTACCACTATACTTTTCAAAGCAAGGAGTCTCAAATTTGTTAAGCATTTGAGCTCTTACAATTGTATAAGATAAAGGACTATGATCATGATATGTTGGTATATTAGGTTGAGAGGAAACATTTGTCAGGTTTGTCACTTTTTGCTACAAGGATGACATAGTCTACAAAAGTTGGTTTAGGAGTGCATCATTAGGTATGTGGTTTGTAGATTTGAGACAAGAGTATTTGATGTTGTGTAATGCCCACATTCAACAAATAGCAATAATAAAATTGATTTAGTAAAGAAATAATGGTGGATATATGACTAAAAGAGAAAATTCACTTAAATTGTACTTAATAAAATTTTAAATTAAACTTAAATTTAACAATTCTTCATGCTTCAAAAATTTGATAATTTCCATAGATACAATATCCCTCATGTCTAAATACAATTATTTACAACAAGAACCATATGATCATCCTTAAGCAACATGTTCTTAGCTCCAACAATTCTACTCAATTAACAAACCTGTATCTGCACATCTAAATGTGAACATTAGTTTCACAAAATTCATCAATAAACATATCAGAGAGCAATAAACTAGCCTAAGGCCCTAAGGTGCCAACCTAATGTCTCAGGGGCTCATTCATGATGGCCTTTCCTATGTACACATAGTGCATAGACTTCGCAGTTCAGAACAACTTGAACAAGCATTAAGATAGTTATCTTTTTTCAATAAAAAATCTAAGTCACTTCCTTCAATATGTAGTTTAGTCATCTTTCTGATTCATTATTCAAATCAATACAAAAATGCAAATAAAATAAAATCTCATTGTAATTACATGCAACTTGCTCCTCTATGCATCATACAATTATCAAGTCAGTCATGCATTGCTCACTCAATTTGCAACAACAAACTTATTTTTACTCTTTACAATGTAGACATAAGCACATAAGAATAGAAGAAAGTCTAGTTTCCACTATCTTTTCATGCAACAATTAATGAAAACACTACACCATTCCCATACTTAAGGTGAGGTAATTACAAACTTAAATGATGTTCACTTAATATGAGTAGAATATCAAACATATTGATTATACACATAATCTCTAGAACTTATAAGGAATATTATACCTTAATATCAAACTTGATAATGTCTTAAACAAGACAAATCTTTCATTCTAGTTTCTTTCAAACAATACAATAGAATCATTTAACTATCATATTTGAGTTATTTTGGTATTTGAACCAAAGGGAAAATAAAGTCTATAGTCATATAAAATTCATAAGATGTTATCCAAGAATCATAATTTGCAAATTGATCCGTATTACAAAACATAAGGGAATTAAGTTGGAAGGATTACCTAATTTCCTTTAAGCCATACAACTACAAAATACATTCATTGGCCATGTTATAATATTCCTAATGATAATGAATACATATTCATTAATCCTATTTAACAAAGACAAGAATAACTACAAAAACATATGAGTTCATATTTATAAGAATTATGAAATCATATAACATTCGATTCAATGAAATTCAACTCCAAAACTTATGTTACTCCAAGATCGAGCTTTTGTAGTGGAAACAGGACAACAAAGAATATAGTGTAACCATTCTTTAAAATGGAAAACCCTAAGCAACACAGTACCAATTAGTATTTATTGTAGTGATAGTAACAATATAGTAATGTATATGTATATTGAACATCTACATAGTTATTATGATATGGTGCAGTCATGGTAGGAGGGTTCACAGAGTGAACTATCTAGGTCGTGCAACAAGAGTAAACACAACAAAAACAACTCAAAGATATGAAGCAAATGTAGATTCAATCATTTAATATATCAAAGAATTCAAATACAAATGGGTTGGCAGCATGCAAGCTTACAATTCGGCTCACAGGCCTAATTACAGAATATGCACAAGATATGGCTTTGAAGTCCCTTTGCACAAAATCTAAACTATCAACTATCACTCTTGTTATGAACTTGATAACTACTTTCCTAAGGATCTATTATATCAATATATATCATCTCCGATACAAAAGATTCCTCTGTGTCATCCAAGGAAGATCACAAACTCTAATGAAGAGATGTAACATGTGTACATGGATAGGTCAGACCTAATCATGTAGAACTCTTCCGTAAATGTATGGAATGATGTGCAAATCTTAGGGAAGGTTGGCCACAAACCAAATATCTTTGAATAATGTGTCATTAAGCTCCACAAGTCAAGAAATGCTCTACAGGTCTTCTCCTTTAGCTGATTGTCTGAGACTGTCAGGATGCTCTGTTATGAGAAAATAGTTGATCTTCTGATAGCAATAAATTTTTTGTACTAAATCCAAATGCTCTAAATTCTGAATATGATGTGCATGAATGAATATTGATGCTAAATCCATCTCCACAAGATCTGAAATGCAACTGTGGTAGAATGCAGACCAAAATACATAAATTGCTATTGACTGAACTAAAAAATGAAAAGAAACAAACTAAACTACAAACAAACTGAAATGCAAATATTTTTGGTTGATGCAATATTGTTCTTGAACCAGGGATGCTCCTGCATTAGACATTCGGGGTTATTGAAAAAAAAGTGAGTCCCTCACTTTGTTGGGGCTAGAGGAAAACCAAGATGGTCCACCTCAGCCTGAGAAATCCAAGATGAGTCTTCTTCTAGACTGCCTTTCCACTTCACAAGATATTCTTTGTATTGTCTTCCTCTGGTGCTGCATCCAACTCTGCTGTCCAAAATGTCTTCAATCTGTTCCAGTGCTTGTTGTGGTAACTGCTTCTTCAAGTCTTCTTCCAGGCTGTCACTAAACTCTGCTTCCTGATACTGATATAAGTCTACAATGTTGAAAATAGTTGATATATCCAAAGTCTCTTGTAACTCCACTTCATATGCATTTCCTAAATCAAATTTCCTGAGTATCTTACAAGGTCCAAACTTCTTCATCTTCAACTTGTTATAAGTTCCAACCAGGAATCTTTCTTTTCTCAAAAATACCATCACTTCATTTCCAACTTCAAATTGCTGGTGTCTTCTCTTCTCATTTACCTTTTCCTTGTACTTACTAATCATTTCCTCAAAATGCTTCTTTACCTGATTATGCATTGTCTTCATATGATCTACAAATTCTTCTGCTTCTGCACTTCTCTTTTCTTCCATGCTAATATCTCTCAATTTTGTTACTCCTCTAGGGTTTTCTCTGGTAACAATCTCAAAAGGTGTTCTTCTAGTACTCCTATTCACTGAATTATTGTATGCAAAATTTGCTTGTGAAAGAATCAAATCTTGACTTCCAACTTTCTCTCCAACCAAGCATCTCAATAAGTTTCCCAAACTCCTATTCACTACCTCTATCTATCCATCAGTCTGTGGGTAAAATGTTGAACTGAACTTCAAATCTATCTTCATCTTCTTCCAAAGTGGCTTCCAAAAGTATCCAATAAATCTAGCATCTCTATCTAAAATTATGCTCTTTGGTAATCCATGCAATCTCACAATCTCCTTGAAAAATAAATCTGCTACATGCACTGCATCAGTTGTCTTCTTACAAGGTATGAAATGTGCCATCTTTGAAAATCTGTTCACCACTACAAATATTGAATCATGTCCTCTCCGTGTTTTAGGCAATCCCATCACAAAATCGATGCTTATGTCTTCCCAAGGTCTCTCCAGTACTATCAAAGGTTTATACAATCCAGTATTCTAACTACTCCCTTTTGCAACTTGACAAACTCTACAACTCTGCACAAATTTCCTAACATCCTTATGTATCTAAGGCCAAAAGTAGTCACTTACCAAAGCCGCTATCTTGCCAATGCCAAAATGTCCTACTAATCCTCCACTGTGTTTCTCCTTGATCAAATTATCCCTCATTGAACTTCTAGATATGCACAACTAATTTCCTCTTAACAACATATTATCTTGAATGAAATAGTCCAACCATTTACTCCTATATATCACAACAGGTTCCTTACATTCTCTCTAAGGTTCTACAAAATCAGTGTCTCCCTCATACATATTCTTCAATTTATCAAAACCCAACACTTCAATTCTCATCTATGTCAACAAGTTTCTTCTCCTACTCAAGGCATCAACAACTTTGTTTGATTTACCACTCCTATGCTTTAACACAAACGTATAACTCTGTATGAACTCTACCCATCTCATATGTCTCTGATTCAACTTAGCTTGACTATTCAAATATTGCAAAGATTGATGATCTATATACAACACAAACTCCTTAGGCAACAAGTAATGTCTCCACTTCTTCAAGGCTTGAATTATGGCATAGAACTCTTGATCATAAACTGAATATCTTCTCCTTGCATCATTCAACTTCTCACTAAAATATGATACAGGTCCATCTTCTTGACTTAATACTGCTCCAATTGCACTCCCACTTGCATCACAATCAACTTGAAATACCTTATTGAAATTCGGTAATGCCAAAATAGGTTGCTCTATCACTTTCTACTTCAACAATTCACAACTTTTATCTACTCCTGAAGTCCACTTGAAATCTTTCTGGTCACCTCTCATTGTTTCTATTATAGGGTTACAAACTGAACTGAAATTTTTGATGAACTTTCAATAGAAACTAGCTAATCCATGAAATGATCTAACTTCTCCAATGCTCTCTAGTGTAGGCCATTCAACAATTGCATTCACTTTCTCAGGGTCCATATTCAATCCTTCCATGGAAATCACAAATCCCAAATATACCAACTCTTCCTTCATGAAACTACACTTCTTGATGTTTATCAACAATTTCTCTTCTCTCAGTCTCTGCAAAACTTGTCTAATATGCCACAAATGTTCTTCCTTTGTCTTACTGAAAATTAAAATGTCATCCAAATATACAATAACAAACTTACCCAAGAATTTCTTCAAGACCTCATTCATCAATCTCATGAAAGTACTAGGTGCATTTGTCAACCTAAAAGGAATTACTAACCACTCATACAATCCTTCATTTGTCTTAAAAGTAGTCTTCAACTCATCTCCCTCTTTGGTTCTGATCTGATGGTATCCACTCTTCAAGTCTATCTTTGTGAAATATCTTGCTCCACTCAAACAATCCATGATATCATCCATCCTAGGTAAGAGGAATCTATACTTAACTGTGATCAAGTGTTGATTTCTCTAGAGTTAGTACAAATTTTCCATTCTCCATCTTTCTTTGGTGCTAACATTGTAGGTACTACACAAGGGCTCAAACTTTCTCTGATCAAACCTTTTCTCAACAATTCTTGTATCTGCCTATTCAATTCTTCATTCTTTGCTAGTGTCATTTGGTGTGCTGCTTTGTTAGGCAAACTTGCTCCTAGTATAAGATCCATGTGATGATTGATACTCCTAATTGGTGGTAATCCTTCAAGTACATTTTCTGATATGATGTATTCATACTCTGTCAACAACTCATGTATCTCCTTCGGTTGTGATTCTTCAGTCTCCTTCTTCAATGCTTCAGGTTTCTTAGGAATTAAAGCATAACACATATTCTCATGTCTCAAACCATCCAGGAATTTCCTTCCATCTGCCAAACAAATTCTAGCATTCCCACATACTTCACTTTTAGGATCATCTTCCAAAGGAATCAAAGTAATTCTCTTCCCATTTGATGTTATAGTGTATGTATTCTATCTCCCATCATGTATGGCTTTTCTGTCATATTGCCAAGGTCTACCCAACAAGATATGACAAACATCCATAGGCATAATATCACATAAAATTTCATCATGATAAGATCCAATATGAAATTTCACCAAACATTGTTCACTCACCAGTACCTTATGATCATCCTAAATCCATGCTATTTGATACAGCTTAGGGTGTTTCAATCTTACCAACTTTAGCTTAGTCACCATCTCATCTGAAACTAGATTATCTGAACTACCACTATCAATTACAACTTTGCAACACTTACCTCCTGATTTGCATCTGGTTCTAAATAAACTCTTCCTCTACGGTGGTTCTTTAGTTCTCTCTACTTGAAATAGTGCTCTCTTCATCACAAGTGATTCTCCTTTCTTAGGTTTCCCAATTGGGCTAGATGATCTAATAGGTTCTTCTTCCACATAGGTTGCTCTTCCACTGTTCTCTGTCTTCTTGCTTGTACTACACTGATTGCATTCAAATGCTCTATGTCCTTCACCTTGTTGGAACTAGACAACTAAGAGGGGGGGTGAATCAGTTGTCCCACAAAAAAAACTTTTCTGCCTTTAACCTTATTTGTTATCTTACTATCAGATTAGTGATGTAAATATTAAAGTATAAATCAACAACATAAGAGCAAAAACATAATCAACACACTTGATACCAAGATTTTGATGTGGAAATCCAGTTAAGGGAAAAACCATGGTGGGGGTTAACCCACAAAGATGCGTACCTTGTTAACAGTACTTAATAAAATAGAAGGCACATGCTTTTAGGCGCACTGCCCAGAGCTCACTGCTCAAAGAGAGGTTCACTGCCTATAGAATTTATTTAGAAAGAATTAATTGAGAAATATCATCTACTTCATGCCTGATTGAGTTTCACTGAATACTCAAGAACTTTCACTTCTACCCCAAACTCTTCTTCACACTCTATACTGCTCTCACTCCTTTTTTTCTCTTCTCTGCTCCTGATCCTTTCTTCAAATTTTATCTGTTTTGCACAAGGATGATTTTAATACCTCTTCAACAAGTATTTATATACTTCATCAACCTTGGAATGATCAACAAGGTTGACTAAACTTGACATGGATCATCACACTATTGGCCAAGCACAACTGAGGCTTGAATCTGCTTCTACAACCACTCTACACTTCATAAAAATGCACTTAAGACATCCACAATAGGCTAGGAACATCTGGTCGGCCAAGACTGGAAGGAACATCAACCTCAAAGAAGAAATCTTTAATCAACTAGATCAAACTTCAATGCGGACCTCTAACATAATAGCCATATGATCTAAAGACCTCCACAAGCACATTGAATTCGCCAATAACATCCATTCTAAACCAAATTATCAGAAGCATTTGAATCTTCCTCTGGAACCTCAAGAACACTCTCTGCCATGACTGTCAAACTAGAAGGATAGCTTGTAAACCTCCAAACCACGAACCACTGGTGTTGATGATACACATTGACTTCCCAAACATGCCTTCAAATCTGTAGATCACAATTTTATATTACCAGAGTAATCTGGACCTCTTTCCTATCACTCTATCTTTCCTAAGTATTGCAGGAATTGGTTCTACTCAGATTGCCATAACTCCTTCAAATCTTCATGCGGACTTCTCAAATCTTAACTGGAGCAATCTCTAACAATCCTCTACATAGCCACATGATCTGCATATATTGATTGTTATTAATTTTCTCAATATCCTCAATAGTCCGATCTTCTATGCAGACAACAAAATAGGATAAAGTTGACACCAATGGCAAAAAGAATATGTTGACATCAATGACAACCCACTTGGGCACATATTTGCAACAATCTCCCCCTTTGTCATTGATGGCAACATATGATGTGAAAAATGGAATCTAACCATCAAGACAAGAACTTCTTCCCCTTTCTCTTCTCACTTCTGCAACTACTTTCTTTACTACTCCCCCTTACAACAGCAACTAGTTTTTCACATGACTTCTCTCCCCCTTTGACATCAATGGGAAAGGGCACATATTTACTATCTTTTCTCCCTTTTTGCTTCAAACTGATCCCAAAGTTTGCATATTGACTACTCCTCCTTTGAGTAGTACCTCCTTAACATCAATCCAGATCACAAGATATGAATGTAAATTCCACTGGACTGATGCACCTTAGTGCATCTTAGTTCTGTTCAGGAGGGGTAATAGCCCCTAACTTCTCTCTGAGATACTCAAAAGTATCCTTGGGAAGAAGCTTAGTGAAGATGTCTGCAATCTAATCTTTGGAAGGCACAAACTCTAACTTGACTTCATTCTCATTTACTTTCTCTCTCAAGAAATGAAACTTGATAGATATATGCTTTGTCTTAGAATGCAATACCAGATTCTTTGAGATGCTTTTTGCACTAGAATTATCATAGAAAATTGTGACTAGCTCCTCAAACACAATTCTGATGTCCTTCAACATTTGCTTCATCCACAAAACCTGAGTGCAATTATTTGCTGCTACTATGTACTCCGCTTCTGCAGTAGACAAAGATATTGCCTCTTGCTTTTTTCTTATCCAAGAGACTAGTCTTCTTCCTAAGGAGAATGCACCGCCACTAGTACTTTTTTTGTCATCCACATCTCCTACCCAATCAACATCTGTATATGCATGAAGAGTGAAGTTATTGTCCTTTGGGTACCATAGTCCATAATCAATTATCCCCTTGAGATATCTAAAAATTCTTTTGACTACCATAACATGGGATTCTTTTGGATCAACTTGAAATCTAGCAACAAGTCCAACTGCATTCATGATGTGAGTTCTAGTCTAGGTTAGATAAAGCAATCCTCCAATCATTGATCTATCTCTTTTCTAATTTTCCTTGGGAGAGTCATCATCTTTTCTTAGCTTGCATTCGGTTACCATAGGTGTACCTACTAGCTTTGAGTCTTCCATTCCAAATTTCTTTAGCAATTCTTTTACATACTTGGACTGATATGAAGATACCTTTATCTGATTGAATAATTTGCAGACCTAGGAAGAAATTCATCTCACCAAACATTGATATCTCAAACTCACTTTTCATTTGATCAACAAATGCTTTACACATGCATTCATTTCCACCAAAAATGATATCATCAACAAAAACTTCAACAATTAGAATGTCCTCATGATCAATTTTGAAATAGAGATTACTAGCAGCAGTACCTTTGCTAAATCCTAACTTAAGCAAATGCTTATCCAATCTGGCATACCAGGCTCTTGGAGCTTACTTGATTCCATACAAGGCTTTTCTCAATCTACAAACCATATCTCCCTGATCAGACAACTGAAATCCTCCTGGTTGCTCAATGTAGACTTCTTCCTCCAAATCTCCATTCAGAAATGTTGATTTCACATCCATTTGATATACTTTAAAATCCTTGAAGGCAGCAAATGCAAGAAATAATCTAACTGCCTCTATCCTTGCCACTAGAGGAAAAGTTTCTTCAAAATCAATTCCTTCCACTTGATAGTAGCCTTTACATACCAACCTTGCCTTATTCCTTACCACCTCGCCATCTTCATTCAGTTTATTCTGGAAGACCCATTTGGTTCCAATCACATTTTTTTCCTCAGGTCTAGGAACTAGATCCCATGTGTGATTCTTTTCAATTTGCATCAATTCCTCTTCCATTGCTTTGACCCAGTTTTTGTCATTGCAAGCTTCACTTACCGATTTAGGTTCAATCCTTGAAATCAAACAAATCTCTTCTTGATCTTTAGACATTTTTCTCCTAGTTTGAATACCTTTACTCTTATCTCCTATGATCTAATCTTCAGGATGATTTAACCTTACATACCTGGGAGTTTTGGAGATTGTTTGAGCTTCTGTCTCTTGAACTTGTTCCTCATCATCTGTGTTAACCTCTGGAGTTACTGGTTCAAACTGATTCTGAGTCTAAACTTGAACTTGACTTCCTTGATTTTGACTTTCATCTTAATCATCTAAATCATATCTGGAGTACCTGGAATGTCTTTTGATTTCATCAACTTTAACATTCGTACTTTCAACAATCTTCTTCAATTTTTTATTGAAGCACCGGTAGGCCTTACTTTGAGTTGAGTATCCCAAAAATATTCCTTCATCACTTCTTGCCTCAAACTTACCTAAATCCTCATCTCTTTTGATAAAACATTTACTACCAAAGACTCTGAAGTATCTCACAGTAGGAGGATGACCAAACTAAAGTTCACAAGGAGTCTTACCAGAATTTCCTTTGATCCACACTTGGTTAAGAGTGTAGACAACAGTACTCACGGCTTCTCTCCAATAAACTTGAGGAACATTTATTTCCATCATCATGGTTCTGGCAGCTTCTTGAATGGTCCAGTTCTTTTTTTCCACAACTCCATTTTGTTGAGGAGTCTTAGGAGCAGATAACTATCTTTTTATTCCATGCTTTTCACAAAAAGCATCAAACTCACTGGAGGTAAAATTTCCACCTCTATCAGATCTCAGACACTTTAATTTCCAACCAATCTCATTTTTAACCATCATCTTGAACACCTTAAACTTGTCAAGGGATTCTAATTTTTCTCTCAGAAAAGTTACCCACATCATCCGGGAGTAATCATCAATTAGCAACATGAAATATCTGTCTCCTTGCACACTCCTAATTTTGGCAGGACCACAGAGATCAGTATGTACCAGTTCCAATCTCTCACTTGAACCTTGTTCCTTACTCTTGAATGAAATTTTGTTCTATTTGCCCAATTGACATTCTCTACATATGTTATTAGGTTTCACAAGTCTTGGAAGATCTCTTACAGCTTGAGTGGAACTTATTTTGACAATGTTGTCAAAATTCACAAGACACATCCTCTTATGCCATAGCCAACTTTGATCTGTCTAAGTAATCAAACAACTTTTCCCAGAACTAATTAAGTGAAAGATGTTACCTTTGGTTTGAGTACTGGATGCAATTTTAGATCTGGAGCTTTCCAAGATTCTGCATTTTCCATCTTTGAACCAAAGATCATAACCCTTGTCAACCAACTGTCCGACACTAAGAAGATTATGTTTTAGTCCTTCCACATATAGAACATCATTGGTGTTGTTCTTGCCATCAAAAGAGATTGATCCTCTACCATGGATTCTACCAACTGAGTTGTCTCCAATTTTCACAAGTCCTCCATAGATTTCAAAATTCACAAACTTACTCTTGTCACCAGTCATATGATGAGAACATCTACTATCAAACACCCATTCATCCTTTTCAATAACTTGAGTAGCCAAGACACTTTCCACATTTTCATAGCTAGAAGATTCAGTAGACACCAGATCTTCTTCTTTGATAGAAATAAACACCCAATCATTTTTAGAGGAGCCTCCATGATTAGATTCATCATCTGTTACCCCTTCTCCATTTTCTTGGACATAGTAACATTTCTTCTGACCTTTGTCCTTGTTAGGGTTTGGTTTTGAAAACCTTTTCGAACATCTTGAGGCAAAATGACCAATCTTATTACAAGCAAAACATTTGAGTGGTAATTGTCCTTCATACTTACCAAATCCTCTTGGCATTCTTTTGGCAATAAGGGATTCAAGATCTGCTGTTTCTATTTCAACATCTTCAAGATCCTTTCTTATTTTCATAAATTTGTTTGATCTTACAGAAGAGCTTTCACTCAGATCATATCTTTGTTTTCCATACACACTGGCCTTAAATACAGATTCAAACTTGGGAAGAGAATCACCAAACTCACTTAATTTGAAAGCTTGAATTTTGCCAACTAGATGATCTCTTGTAACCTCTGAGACTGTCCTAATCTCTTCTATAGCTACAACCTTATGTTTGTATGAATCTAGTAAAGATTTGAGTACTTTTGATACAATTTTTGATTCTTCCAAAGTTCCACCAGCACACCTGATGCCACACACAAGTTCATTTATCTTTTGCATGTAGATTGTGATGTGTTTGTCTTCGCTTATCCTCATAGTTGCAAAATTTCCTCTCAGATTTTGCAGCTTTGCACATTTGACATATTTATCACCTTCATATAGATACTCCAACTTTTTTGAGATTTCATAAGCAGTTTTTAGACCAAAGACATTTGTCATCTCTGAATTAGTTAGGGCACTCAACAAGGCTTCTTTAGCTCGAAGATTATTTTTAGCATCTTTGATTTGATCAGGAGTTGAAGGACCTTTCTCTAGAGGTTTATACTTGTTGGCAAACAGATTTGTTGCTTTAAAACAATATTCTTGAGTAACTCCATTTGCCCTTGGATTAGCAACAACCTACTCACAACAGTTGAAGAATCGCAGGTCTATGTCGATTCCTCTCTGCGTTTAAGAGGGGCAGCTCCCTCGTATGATAGGGGTATTTAGATTTTTAGAATTATAAGAATAAAAACAAAGAAACAACAAACACTAATGATGAAATAAGAGTTAAACTTATGAATTTAAGTTCCATGCATCTAAGTAGAGATACCAAAACTTGATGCGAAATATCTTTCTCATAATGCAACTTAGAAAGGGAAGCACACGATCATTATGGATTAAACATACGAATACCAATAACAACACATGAAATCGAGTTGAACACACATTAAAAACATTTCTTTTTTGCTTTCCAACTTGAATAACACTATTCGAGTCTTTCATACACTGTCATGTGAAAAAGTGGAACCCCTTTGATTGAACTACAATGATATATTTATAGGTGAGGTTAGTAACCACCTAGGGTAACTACCTCAACCACTTTTTAATAACTACTTGACTTAACTACCTTCATAAATTCCCTAATTTTGAATAACTAACTTTCTTTCACAAAGCTAGTCGCTTAGAGTAACTACCTTGCTTAGGCACTTGAAACAACTACTTTGTAAGAAAGAGAGGATGAACCAAGGGCCCTTGGACTTGAAAGAAGTGAACCTGCTCAAAATGGTGGAGCAAATTAATGTAGTACTTGCAAAGAACAAATGAAGCACTTGTGGTAGTGTGAGGAATGTTAAGCACAACTGTGATCTCCTTCCATTTTCTATCATTTATGACCATTTGTAGTCCTCCACGAGTAGTTACTTCCCTGTATAATAAATAGAGATCTAGATCCTTACTACCAATCTTTCGAATGTTGATTCCAAAGCTCCCAATTTTGGTGTTATTAGAGATGATGCCGGCGTAGGTCTTGGAAGATACTTGCAAAGGTTGTGGAACAAATTTTCAATAGCCGAATGCATATATCTGAAGTCAATGTTGTCCATGAGATGACATTTCTTCAAGGCAATTTGTCAAACAGTTCATGGACCTTGTCTATGCTTCCAAAAATACATTTTGAATACACGTTTGCTAGGGTGGTTGTATCTACAACAAATACTCAAAACCTACTTTTAATCATGCTATGATGGATGTCCATGAATTGCCTTGGAAGCTCCCATTCAGGCACATACCAAGAGGATGTCAAATAATTTATGCAATGTGTGTGCTTCCACATATTACAGGCATGCTTGCCAGAGCATTTCAAACAATAATATCTGATAAAAATCAACATTCCATTATGATCTAATGGACGTGCATATCCAATTTGAAAGCTCCCAATTATACCAAAGAAAAAAAATTGCAAATGCTTTGAAGTGTCTAAAGTCTTTTCAAGAAAATCCATTTTCTGCAATCATTACACTCCATGAGATGACATTTCTATGATGTTCTTTATCAAATGGCTTGCACGCCGTGTCTATGCTTCCAAATTTTGCCTATAGTATTACCGTTATAGCTACAATCACATTTGCTTGAAGATTTTTGAAGCCTGTTTCAACCTGTCCATCTGTGTATATCTTGCAACCATTTGTATTCCATCAGATCACGTCTTAAAAGAATGTATTTGTGCATAGTAGGCGGAGCATGAAATATTTTCTTCAATTTGACTTCTGTGTGATACTGTGAGATTGAAGTGAGCGATGGCTGGAGATGTAGTCTAAAATTACGAAAAATAACGGTTGTCGCAGACGGTTGTAACTACCATATTCACTCTTGCATTCACATTTAAGACTTTGAGATAAGTAGAAATAGCAACCTTTTATTAATAACACCTCTTCTCGATAATTCAGTTGCCAGTAAAGCTTAATTAGTGTTAGAAATGGCGAATTATATGGGACGTTAAGGTGATAAGAGGTAGTAACTATTTTATGGAGATTCCTTCTCTCATCGGTGTGTTTGAAAACTTCAACAAGATTGTCGGATATTTGAAATAGTTCTAAAACTTATTAAAATGTCTGACACAGTGCCTTTTGGGTATGGGAAAAGGTTTCAAAACCTTATAAATGTCCCACCATGGTGTATATCTAAAGTTGGATGCACTTTCGAAAGTTGATCATTGGAAATTTACCATGGTTTCAAAAGTGATTATGTGGGCCGATGAAAACGAGGCCAACAACTGGCTCTAACTGGGGACTAGGACCTTGCAGACGCAGAATGAACCTGGAATCTCTGGTAATGACTAGTGCCTTATCCATTGGGCAGATATAGTCAAGATATAACATGATGTTCAGGAGAACAAGGATACTCAAAGAGATAAAAGGACCAATGACAAAGGACACCAAAGACGAGGCAAACAACAAAAACTAACAGAAACCAAAAAAGGATAGACACAACAAAAACTCCTAATTAACCTATGTACATGGTAGGTGACTCCTACCTCAAAACTGTTTCAGGATGATCATGTAAAACCATTGACATGTTGGGAAAAATAGGCACCTGTACAAAAAAGAGATGTGCACAGATGAGGCACCTGCAGACTCAGTAGACATTTTAGGATGATGAGAAAAATGAAATACATGAAATGTGAGGACTCCTTGAATCATACACCAAACAACCATTTCTCGTCATAAGCATTTGAATCCTTCCAAATTAAACTGGTGTTGGTCTGTGTAGCTTCAGACATATCTTCTAGCATCATGTCGAGCACACCAATATCCTCTATCTGAAGATCTTTCTGATAATTTCGTTTGCAACAAATTATCCCACGAATTGGACAACTTTCATATAATTTGTGATGTGAAGAAATCCATGTAGACACACCAATTGAATCGTGCTTTTGAATATCAATTTGAGAGACATTTGTGGAAATGAACTCGTTCACAAATACAGGATTAAGGTAGACACCTTGGCTATAGAGGGAATCATTGTTTAAATCTTTCAAGCACCAACTTGGGACATAAACCTCATGAGAGTTAACTTTATTGAATTCCTCCATTGGAACATCCATTACCTCATTCCTTGCTTCATTGTTGGCATGACTCCCACAACTATCCTCTGAAATAGGGGTGTCTTCTTGATCTAAAGATTTGAAAAGAGGATTGTTTTGAACCTTAAATGCTCCATAAGATAAAGATTGTGCTTCCAACAAGACATGAACATTTGTTAATGTATATACATAGCTTTCAATTTTAACCTGCTGAACATTCTCTGGACTCGGTGGTTCTTCTCCATGGAACTCTTCATGAAATCTAAAAACTTCATACTCCAATTGCATGTATGATAAAGAGTGGATGCTTGATGATTCATCTTCATTTTGAAGTTGATCTTTAACTTTTGTATCAACTGTACCACTAATTGAAACTCTATTAATATCTTCAAAAGTAAAGGTCTCCATTTCAGAAGCTAAGGAAGATATTTGCAAGGGTTCACTTATGGTTGCCTCTCCATTGGTTATAGAAGTACAAGGTTGTCCAATAGATGTTATACCTCTGATTTCATCAACAAGTCTTTCCACCTTAGCAATTGGTGATGTAGGAATATCATTTCCATATAGAAAGTCATCATCAGAAGTATTGAGACACTAGTTTGGGACAAAAACTATATGAGATTCATCTTTATTCTTCTCTTCTTCCTCATTTTCTTGAATCTTGGGCTGCATGGATGTCTTCAAATTATTTACTTCTCCTTTAAGATCTTTGTTTTCAGGTTCATGGAAGACTTCTTTAACAGGTGATAAAGGAGAAAGGATGACATCTTCTTCACAAAGAAAATCATCTTCAGGAGTGTTGAGACACTAGTTTGTGATGGAAACTTCATGAAAGAGATCTTGTGGTACTATTTCATGATCATTCTCCTCTTGGTCAAATTGCATGCATGTCAAGAGAACACTTTGTAACTCTTCTTCATCTTCTTTATTTACACTTTGGTCCAAAATTTCTTCTGTATTCCCTTGAACATTAACCATGTCATGGGAACCTTCCATGGAAGATATAGTTGTCGAACCGGAGCAAGTTGTCACAAGAGGAGTGACATTCTTCAAAGAAACTGAGAACATGTCATCGTCTCGAAAGATTTCTTCTTCTTTATTGCATGTTTCCATACAATATTCTTCTTCTGTCTCCATCACTTCTTCATCTTGGTCTTCCTTAAGTGGACATGCATGTTTCGATGAGTCTCTTTCAAAGACTTCCTTCAATACAGGTTCATTTGTAGGAAAAGTCTTTGCCTCTTCATTGCTGTCCTCATCACGCAAATGATGTATTTCAGCATAATTTCTTTTATCTTATGGCGCATGAATCTCTTCTGATACAGAGTTTTGATCACGAGCAAGAAAATGAGTCTCTTTCCCATCTTTTTCTTCAATCTTCTGCAATGTTTGAAGCAAAGAAGGATGAATCTGGTTAGAATCAAGTTGCATGCCACCATAGAAATTCTTCAAAAACTCTACTTGCTTAGGGTCATCAAGAACTTGATTTTGTTGAGTAGAGGACGTAGGAGAAGGATAATCTTCATCATCACTATCACTGTCTGATTCAGGAAGTTGCATGTTATGTATTTGGGTTCTTCGATACCAAACCATCTTCTAGGATTCTTCTTTCAGATAGAGTCGCCAATCTTCTTTTCTGGGGAGATACTTGTATATTCTTGAGGAATAAAAAGGCACCAACACTTTAGCTCATTTCCCCAGTAGAGTCACCAAAAATTTGTTGGTTAACAGATTTGTTGCTTTAAAATAATATTCTTGAGTAACTCCATTTGCCCTTGGATTAGCAACAACCTGCTCACAACAGTTGAAGAATTGTAGGTCTATGTCGATTCCTCTCTGCATTTAAGAGGGGCAGCTCCCTCGTATGATAGGGGTATTTAGATTTTTAGAATTATAAGAATAAAAACAAAGAAGCAACAAACACTAATGATGAAATAAGAGTTAAACTTATGAATTTAAGTTCCATGCATCCAAGTAGAGATACCAAAACTTGATGCGAAATATCCTTCTCACAATGCAACTTAGAAAGGGAAGCACACTATCATTATTGATTAAATGTACGAATACCAATAACAACACATGAAATCAAATTGAACACACATTCAAAACATTTCTTTATTGCTTTCCAACTTGAATAACACTATTCGAGTCTTTCATACACTATCATGTGAAAAAGTGGAACCCCCTTTGATTGAATTACAATGATATATTTATAGGTGAGGTTAGTAACCACCTAGGGTAACTACCTCAACCACTTTTTAATAACTACTTGACTTAACTACCTTCATAAATTCCCTAATTTTGAATAACTAACTTTCTTTCACAAAGCTAGTTGCTTAGAGTAACTACCTTGCTTAGGCACTTGAAACAACTACTTTGTAAGAAAGAGAGGATGAACCAAGGGCCCTTGGACTTGAAAGAAGTGAACCTGCTCAAAATGGTGGAGCAAATTAATGTAGTACTTGCAAAGAACAAATGAAGCACTTGTGGTAGTGCGAGGAATGTTAAGCACAACTATGATCTCCTTCCATTTTCTATCATTTATGACCATTTGCAGTCCTCCACGAGCAGTTACTTCCCTGTATAATAAATAGAGATCTAGATCCTTACTACCAATCTTTCGAATGCTGATTCCAAAGCTCCCAATTTTGGTGTTATTGGAGATGATGCCGGCGTAGGTCTTGGAAGATACTTGCAAAGGTTGTGGAATGAATTTTCAATAGCCGAATGCATATATCTGAAGTCAATGTTGTCCATGAGATGATATTTCTTCGAGGCAATTTGTCAAACAGTTCATGGACCTTGTCTATGCTTCCAAAAATACATTTTGAATACACATTTGCCAGGGTGGTTGTATCTACAATAAATACTCAAAACCTGCTTTCAATCATGCTATGATGGATGTCCATGAATTGCCTTGGAAGCTCCCATTCAGGCACATACCAAGAGGATGTCAAATAATTTATGCAATGTGTGTGCTTCCACATATTACAGGCATGCCTGCCAGAGCATTTCAAACAATAATATCTGATAAAAATCAATGTTCCATTATGATCTGATGGACATGCATATCCAATTTGAAAGCTCCCAATTATACCAAAGAAAAAAAATTGCAAATGCTTTGAAGTGTCTAAAGTCTTTTCAAGAAAATCCATTTTCTACAATCATTGCGCTCCATGAGATGACATTTTGATGCAGAGTGGAACGCAACGGAGGCAACCTAACAGGAAGGAGCTGCCAACAAAACAAACAGCATGATAAACTTCACTATCGGCTGAACCTCATCATCATATTTCCTAACAACACCAACTGCATCATCATATTTCAACAGCATCATCATATTTCTGATGATCGCAAATATCCTCCTGTCGATTACTATTCACCTCCTTCGACGGTCGCCTAACATCATCATCATGATAATCCACGGGCGCAAACATCCTCCGGTTGCACTGTTCATCGGGTGCCAAATACAAACGGCATCATCATGATATTCAATATCACCTTCGTCAGCAGGATATCCAAATATCCGGTTGTCCAAATATCCTGATGACGTTCCACTTCAACAACTTGCCTTCGATGCTTCACTGCCCGACGATACAAGCAACAGCATCATGATATTAAACCTCCGGTTCTTCGAAACCTCCTGATGATGCTAATACAACTTCCTGCCTACGCCGATACCTTTCCACTTAGTGACAACAGGATAAACCCGCATAGAGGGATTTCCTAATATCCTGATGACGATGACGTCATATCCTGATGACGATGACGTCATACATCATCCTGATGAACTCTTCAACACTTAGCCAAAAAAACTCAACTTTCACACCCGCATCCGTTAGCGATATGCGGATGATGACCTTCCCCGAGAGATGATCCTGACTGCGATATATACACTGAGTATATATCCAACTCAAAACATCATGATGCACCTGCAACATGCAAATTTAAACAACTTCATGACCCGATCCTGATGGCGATGGATTCGCAGATGATGTTGCGACTCGTTCCGACTGGAAACGCACATGCAGACTCCTGTGTATCCGTCCACTGCATAGAAACACTCACAACCGCATAATTTCACAAGGATCATGTGACGACCGGGCCGGATCACCTCCAAACCAAAATCTAACAGTTTATCTTCTAGACCTAGCACATGAGGATGCTAGGCTGATTTACAGCATGCTTCTAACAGATCTCCTGAACAATGCAATGCAGAAACAGAAAACACAAATAAAATCTAATCTATGATACAGGACCATTCCACCGATTTGCAGGATCAACTGGTGGAAGGGTTGAAAGTGGTCATTAGCTTGCAAAACGGAAAGGAGTTCAACACAGATGAAAACAGATGATGCAAAAGACGAGATCTTATTCAATTGAAATTCAATGTCCTGAATACAGCTTCACAATGTCTGAACTGCTCTTCCTGAATCTCAACTCAACACTAGTACATCAAATCAAAAGCTATATCAAAAACTATGTCTAAACCCTACAGATCGAAGGTATATATAACAAATCCTTCGAGTACTACTAACATCACTTCCCAGCGGCTGGGAGAGAGGACAGCTCAGACTCTCTTATCCTGATCTCTAACTGCCTACACATACTCCTATGCTGAACTATTGCATAGCATCGGTCACAGTGGACCTTATTACATGATAAGTCAAACATACTAAAAATAGATTATCCCGTCAGCATGATGATAACTATCCTACATCCTGATCATGTATGTCATCATGCGGACCTATATCCTGATCATGCGGACCTATATCCTGATCATGTGTGGGTGCTCCTGCACCATACTCCCCAAAAGAAGAAATCTCAAGTCCACTTGAGATGAGAGTATCAAGGTCGGCACCATGTTTCTGTAGCTGTTCCGCAGTCATCCATACTGCTTCAGAAGTCGGCTGTCCCTTCCAAGAGACGAGGTACTCCAAGTACTTCTTGTTTCTGGTCTGTTTGATCACCCTAGTGTCCAAAATCTGCTGTATCTGTGGAGGATCATGTGGAGGAATGTCTTCAGCAACTGTATCCTGTAGGATATCCTGATCATCATCTGGATTAGCCTTGTATGGAGTCAAGTCACATACATTGAAGATAGGAGATAAACCAAGATCAGGTGGTAGTTGGAGCTTATAAGCATTTTGTCCATGTTTTTGCAAAATCTGACATGGTCCAACTTTCTTTTGCATGAGCTTAGTATACTTCCCCTTAGGGAGCCTGTCTTTCTTCAAGTGAACCCAAACCAAATCTCCAACAGCAAATTGAACATCCTTCTTCTTCTTGTCAGCATACTCCTTATATTTCAAAGTTGTGTGCTGGAGTTGGGTCTTAACCTGATCATGAACTTCTTTGATTGCTTCAGCAAAAGCTTCTCCATCTGCACTAACAGGATCTGCTGTAGGTAGCTCTCGCAATTCTAAAATACCTCTGGGATGCATTCCATATACTACTTGAAAAGGCGATTTTCCTGTGCTCCTGTTGACAGTATCATTATATGAAAACTCAGCTTGAGACAGAATATTGTCCCACTTCTCTCCATGCTGTTTTGTCAAGCATCTAAGTAGATTCCCTAAGGAACGGTTCACAACCTCAGTTTGTCCATCCGTTTGAGGAT
Source organism: Cunninghamia lanceolata (assembly GCA_027924645.1). Taxonomy (NCBI): domain Eukaryota; kingdom Viridiplantae; phylum Streptophyta; class Pinopsida; order Cupressales; family Cupressaceae; genus Cunninghamia; species Cunninghamia lanceolata. The sequence goes on from BSBN01000377.1 coordinate 11,776,065, forward strand.
GATATGTAGAGGAAAATGACAAATTGGTTCCCAGCTTCCTCCATAGGGTTCTCCAGAAATGACCCACAAACTTCACATCTCTGTCTGAAACTATGCTCAAAGGCAACCCATGAATTCTGACAACTTCCCTGAAGAATAAATCTGCAATATATGAGGCATCTGCAGTGGTTTTGCATGGCAAGAAATGTGCCATCTTACTGAACCTGTCCACTACAACAAAGACACTGTCAAATCCTCTCCTGGTCCTTGGTAAACCTAAAACAAAATCCATACTGATACTTTCCCATGGTCTGGAAGGTATGGGTAAGGGCTGATATAACCCTGCATTAGTTGACCTGCCTTTAGCCTTCTGACAAATTACACAGGTTTCTACAAATTTCCTGACATCTGACTGCAACTTAGGCCAGAAATAATGCCTCCTGACCAGATCAAGAGTCTTGTCTAGACCAAAATGACCTGCCATTGCTCCACAATGTTTCTCCTTGATTATATTCAACCTCATAGAACATCTGGGAATACACAACTGTCCACCCTTGAACAGCAATCCATCTTGGATCAGGAATTCAGAGAACTCAGCATGGTATTTCTCCCCAAAAGAAGTACAGACCTGATATATTTCTCCAAAATCTTCATCAGACTCATACATGGTCTTGAGTGAGTCAATGCCAACACTCTCTAACTGAATCTGAATTACTGTGAGAACTCTCCTGCTCAAAGCATCAGCAACTTTGTTCTTAACCCCTTTCTTGTGCTTCAAGGTAAAAGTGAAAGCCTGTAGTGTTTCTACCCACTTCATATGTCTGTGGTTCAGCTTCTCCTGACTGTTGATGAAACTCAAAGCTTGATTATCTGTGAAGACTATGAACTCCTTTGGCATCAGGTAATGCCTCCATTTCTTTAGGGACTGAACTAAAGCATACATTTCCAGATCATATGATGAATACCTTTTCTTAGCATCATTGAGCTTTTCACTGAAGAATGCAATTGGTCTACCCTCTTGACTGAGTACTGCTCCAATGGCCATGTGACTGGCATCACACTCTACCTGAAAGATCTTATTGAAATCTGGAAGTGCAAGGACTGGCTGCTGTGCCACCTTCCTCTTCAATGCCTCAAAGGAATCATCTGCTCCTTGAGTCCAAACAAACCTGCACTTTTGTCCCCCTTTGATGGTATCCAACATGGGTGCACATATATGACTGAACCCTCTGATGAACTTTCTGTAGAAGGTTGCTAACCCATGGAAACTTCTGACTTCATTCATGGTCTGTGGAGTTGGCCAATTCAAAATGGCACTCACCTTCTCCTTATCCATCTGCAGCTTGCCTTGTGAGATGACAAAACCCAAATAGGTGATCTCCTGTTTCATGAACAAACACTTGTCCAAGTTTATCATCAGCTTCTCTTCATGTAGCCTCTTGAGAACCAGCTCTATATGCCTGAGATGTTCTTCTCTGGTGTTACTGAAAATCAGAATGTCATCTAAATAGACTATGACAAACTTACCAATGAATTCCTTCAGAACCTCATTCATCAGCCTCATGAAAGTACTAGGGGCATTAGACAAACCAAATGGCATAACCTTCCATTCATACAAACCTTCATTTGTTTTGAATGCTGTCTTCCACTCATCACCTGGTCTAATCCTTATCTGATGGTACCCACTCTTCAAATCTATCTTAGTAAAGTACTTAGCATTTCCCAAACAATCAAGTAAATCCTCAATTCTGGGGATTGGAAACCTATACCTGATTGTGATCTTGTTGATGGCTCTGGAATCGGTGCAAAGTCTCCAAGTGCCTTCCTTCTTAGGTGCTAGTACAGCTAGTACTACACATGGGCTCAAACTCTTTCCAATCAAACCTGAATTCATCAGTTCTTCAATCTGCCTGGCTACTTCTACATTCTGTTCTGGGGTAAGCTTATAAGCTGCTTTATTTGGAAGTGTAGACCCTGGAATCAAGTCTATGCAATGACTGATATCTCTGATAGGTGGTAGGGATCTTGGCATTCCCTCTGAGATAACACCTTTGTACTTATCCAATAACTCTTGGACAGCTGGGTCTATCAACCTTGGCTTCTTCTCTGTCTTGCCTGCCTGCTGTTGTTCCTTATTCACACTCATACAGGGGATCAGGGCATATGCAACTGCATCTTCTGCTGCCACTTCTTTCATAAACTGTTTGCCTTCCATCAGCATGACCTTCACTTCTTTGCCTTTAGACTTCTCCTCTTTCTCCTTCAATGGGAGTAGTATTACATCTTTACCATCTTTAGTGATTTTATAGGTGTTTTTGACACCATCATGCTGTGCCTTCAGATCATATTGCCATGGTCTACCAAACAAAAGGTTGCAAGCATCCATCTTGGTGATATCAAACAACAACTTATCTTTATATCCACCAATCTGAAACTCTACCCAAGCCTGCTCTTCTACAGTTGTCTGCTGACCTTGAGTAAGCCATGAGACCTTATATGGAGATGGATGAGGCAATCTCCTAAGCTTCAGCTTCACCACCATTTCTTCAGACACAAAGTTCTCAGTAGAACCAGAATCAATCAAAACTTTACAAGCCTTACCTCCTGCTTTGCAAGTGGTTCTGAAAAGGGACTTCCTCTGAGGGGCTTCTTTATCAGGTACCTTCATGGTAGTTACTGTTCTCCTCATCATCAGGGACTCTCCACTTTCTGGATATCCATAATTCTCAGGACCATTCACACTCTGAAAATCATTAGAACTTGTCCTACTCTGATTATCAGGTTCATTGACTAGATTTGTCCTCCTTTCACCTGCTGAGCTTGTGGCCTTGTCTGGACATCTGCTGGCTATATGGCCTTCTTTGTTACAGTTGTAACACCTGATGGATCCTCTGCCCTGGGATCTTCCTCTGTAAGGTCTTCTACCTCTGAAGTTTCCTTGCTGACTGAAATTCTCTCTCTGACTCTGGCTATTGTTGCCCTTGCTATTGTCTTGACTAGACTCTCCTTGATATCCCTGTCCTTGTCCTCTGCCTCTGAAAGGACTTCTTCCACCTCTTTGTTGTCTTCCTCTTCCTCTGTTGTTCTGATCTTGCTTTCTCTTCAGCTTTTCTTCCACCTTCAGTGCCAACTGAAAACTTTTCTGCACTGTATCTGGGTTATGTAGACTCAGATCTTCCTGAATATTAAACCTCAGTCCATTAAGGTATCTGGCTACCTTTTCTTCTTCACTTTCTTTCACCTTGGTCTTCATACAGAGTTTCATGAACTCTTCTGTATATGAGCTGACATCTAGCTCCTTCTGCTTCAGATTCTGCTTCCTCTTGTGTAGCTGGATACTGTAGTCCAAAGGAATATAAGCCTCCTTTACCAATTCCATCATCTTCTTCCATGTGGCAACTCTACGTTTGCCCTCCTGCACTCTATCATCCTGAACAAAGTTCCACCATGTCAAGGTAGCTTCTTTCATCTTTGACTGTGCTATCTTCACTCTCTGCTGTTCTGGTATCTCCTCTGTCACAAAGAAATTGTTCAGACAGTCTATCCATTCCATTACCGAATCAGGGTCCATCTTACCTGTAAACACTGGCAAGTCCAGCTTCACATCCATGGTTCTCCTCTCCATGGCCTTGAGGGCGTTCAACAGCGGTCTCTGGTCTGCAGGAACGACCTCCTCACTCCAATTAGGGACATCCTCTTCTTCCCTATCATCTTCTCTACCAGAACCTACTTTGCTCCTCAACTTTGCTAACTCATCTTTCAACTCCTGATTCTGAGCCTTCACGGCCCTGCTTTCTGCAATCTGCTTCTTCACCAGAACTGCCAACTCAGCGTTGGTCATCTTTGTTGGGAACTCAGATGTTCCTTCTTCGTCTGACATCCTGCTTATGTTTTCCAAAAGATCCTAACCTTTGCTCTGATACCACTATGATGCAGAGTGGAACGCAACGGAGGCAACCTAACAGGAAGGAGCTGCCAACAAAACAAACAGCATGATAAACTTCACTATCGGCTGAACCTCATCATCATATTTCCTAACAACACCAACTGCATCATCATATTTCAACAGCATCATCATATTTCTGATGATCGCAAATATCCTCCTGTCGATTACTATTCACCTCCTTCGACGGTCGCCTAACATCATCATCATGATAATCCACGGGCGCAAACATCCTCCGGTTGCACTGTTCATCGGGTGCCAAATACAAATGGCATCATCATGATATTCAATATCACCTTCGTCAGCAGGATATCCAAATATCCGGTTGTCCAAATATCCTGATGACGTTCCACTTCAACAACTTGCCTTCGATGCTTCACTGCCCGACGATACAAGCAACAGCATCATGATATTAAACCTCCGGTTCTTCGAAACCTCCTGATGATGCTAATACAACTTCCTGCCTACGCCGATACCTTTCCACTTAGTGACAACAGGATAAACCCGCATAGAGGGATTTCCTAATATCCTGATGACGATGACGTCATATCCTGATGACGATGACGTCATACATCATCCTGATGAACTCTTCAACACTTAGCCAAAAAAACTCAACTTTCACACCCGCATCCGTTAGCGATATGCGGATGATGACCTTCCCCGAGAGATGATCCTGACTGCGATATATACACTGAGTATATATCCAACTCAAAACATCATGATGCACCTGCAACATGCAAATTTAAACAACTTCATGACCTGATCCTGATGGCGATGGATTCGCAGATGATGTTGCGACTCGTTCCGACTGGAAACGCACATGCAGACTCCTGTGTATCCGTCCACTGCATAGAAACACTCACAACCGCATAATTTCACAAGGATCATGTGACGACCGGGCCGGATCACCTCCAAACCAAAATCTAACAGTTTATCTTCTAGACCTAGCACATGAGGATGCTAGGCTGATTTACAGCATGCTTCTAATAGATCTCCTGAACAATGCAATGCAGAAACAGAAAACACAAATAAAATCTAATCTATGATACAGGACCATTCCACCGATTTGCAGGATCAACCGGTGGAAGGGTTGAAAGTGGTCATTAGCTTGCAAAACGGAAAGGAGTTCAACACAGATGAAAACAGATGATGCAAAAGACGAGATCTTATTCAATTGAAATTCAATGTCCTGAATACAGCTTCACAATGTCTGAACTGCTCTTCCTGAATCTCAACTCAACACCAGTACATCAAATCAAAAGCTATATCAAAAACTATGTCTAAACCCTACAGATCGAAGGTATATATAACAAATCCTTCGAGTACTACTAACATCACTTCCCAGCGGCTGGGAGCTTCCAAGCGGCTGGGAGAGAGGACAGCTCAGACTCTCTTATCCCGATCTCTAACTGCCTACACATACTCCTATGCTGAACTATTACATAGCATCGGTCACAGTGGACCTTATTACATGATAAGTCAAACATACTAAAAATAGATTATCCCGTCAGCATGATGATAACTATCCTACATCCTGATCATGTATGTCATCATGCGGACCTATATCCTGATCATGCGGACCTATATCCTGATCATGTGTGGGTGCTCCTGCACCACATTTCTGTGATGTTGTTTATCAAATGGCTTGCACGCCGTGTCTATGCTTCCAAATTTTGCCTATAGTATTACCGTTACAGCTACATTCACATTTGCTTGAAGATTTTTGAAGTCTGTTTCAACATGTCCATCTGTGTATATCTTGCAACCATTTGTATTCCATTAGATCACATCTTAAAAGAATGTATTTGTGCATAGTAGGCAGAGCATGAAATATTTTCTTCAATTTGACTTCTGTGTGATATTGTGAGATTGAAATGAGTGATGGCTGGAGATGTAGTCTAAAACTGCGAAAAATAATGGTTGTCGCAGATGGTTGTAACTACCATATTCACTCTTGCATTCACATTTAAGACTTCGAGATAAGTAGAAATAGCAACCTTTTATTAATAACACCTCTTCTCGATAATTCAGTTGCCAGTAAAGCTTAATTAGTGTTAGAAATGGCAAATTATATGGGAGGTGAAGGTGATAAGAGGCAGTAACTGTTTTATGGAGATTCCTTCTCTCATCGTCGTGTTTGAAAACTTCAACAAGTTTGTCAGATATTTGAAATAGGTCTAAAACTTATTAAAATGTCTGACACAGTGCCTTTTGGGTATGGGAAAAGGTTTCAAAACCTTATAAATGTCCCACCGTGGTGTATATCTAAAGTTGGATGCACTTTCAAAAGTTGATCATTGGAAATTTACCATGGTTTCAAAAGTGATTATGTGGGCCGATGAAAACAAGGCCAACAATACTCAACACTAGTTATTGCCCAATAAGCATCACCCATGCATTGCAAATGACACTCCATGCGATTTTTTGAAACAAAATAATTTGTTCCATCAAATCTTGGACTATCCTTCTTGTAGGTTAACATCCTAGATTTCCTCAAGTGGTTAGGCTTTTATGAGAGGATTTGGCTCTGATACCAATTGTTGGAACTAGACAACTGAGAGGGGGGGTGAATCAGTTGTCCCACAATAAAAAATTTTATGTCTTTAACCTTCTTTATTATCTTACTATCAGATTAGTGATGTAAACATTAAGGCATAGATCAACAGCACAGGAGCAGAAACATAATCAACACAATTGACACCAAGATTTTGACGTGGAAACCCGGTTAAGGGAAAAATCGTGGTGGGGGTTAACCCACAAAGATACATACCTTGTTAAAAGTATGTAATAAAATAGAAGACACATGCCTTCAGGCACACTGCCTAGAGCTCACTGCTCAAAGAGAGGCTCACTACCTATAGAATTTATTTAGAAAGAATTAACTGAGAAATAGCATCTACTTCATGCCTGATTCAGTTTCATTGAATGCTCAAGAACTTTCACTTTTGGCCCAAACTCTTCTTCACACTCTATACTACTCTCGCTCCTTTTCTTCTCTGCTCTACTCCTAATCCTTTCTTCAGATTTTATCTGTTTTGCACAAAGATGATTTCAATACTTCTTCAACAAGTATTTATATACTTCATCAACCTTGGAATGATCAACAAGGTTAGCTAAACTTGACGTGGATCATCACACTGTCAGCCAAGCACATTTGAGACTTGAATATGCTTCTACAACCACTCTATGCTTCATAAAAATGCACTTAAGATATCCACAACAGGCTAGGAACATCTAGTTGGCCAAGACTAGAAGGAACATCAACCTCAAAGAAGAAATCTTCAATCAACAAGCTCAAACTTCAATGCGGACCTCTAACATAGTAGCCATATGATCTAGAGACCTCCACAAGCACATTGAATTCACCAATAACATCCATTCTAAACCAAATTATTAGAAGCATTTGAATCTTCCTCCAGAACCTCAAGAACACTCTCTACCATGACTATCAAACTAGAAGGATAGCTTGCGAACCTCCAAACCATGAACCACTGGTGTTGATGATACACATTGACTTCTCAAACATGCCTTCAGATTTGCAGATCACAATTTTATATTACCAAAGCAATCTGGACCTCTTTCCTATCACTCTATCTTTCTTGAGTATTGCAGGAATTGGTTCTACTCAGATGGCCATAACTCCTTCAAATCTTCATGCGGACTTCTCAAATCTTAACTGGAGCAATCTCTAACAATCCTCTACATAGGAACATGATCCACATGCATTGATTATCATTAATTTTCTCAATATCCTCAATAGTCTGGTCTTCTATGCAGACAACAAAATAGGATACAATTAACACCAATGGCAACAAGGATATGTTGACATCAATGACAACCCACTTAGGCACATATTTGCAACTCACCTCCACACTTGAAACAAGTGCCTCTAAATGTCCTCTTATCAAATCCTCTTTCTTCTCTTTGGTATCTCTCATTCTAGTATGCACTAGGGCTTCCTCTCCAATAAAAATTTATGTCATTCCTCCGGTAAGCATTGTTATCTCTGTCATCCTTCTTGAATGTGTTGTCAAGATTGTTTTGCTCCACAAATGATCTCTCACATCCAGAAAATGTTCTACCTCTCTGTCTCTAATCATGCCTCTTATTTAGTTTCTCTTCTACTTTCAAGGCAAACTGATATGCTTCCTCCAAATATGTCATCCTTACCAAGCTTATTTCCTCTTGAATGTTCAATCTTAGTCCATTGATGTATCTAGCCACTTTCTCCTTGCTTTCTTCACTATGTCTTGTCCTTATGATCATCTTATGAAACTCTTCAGTATACTCCATAGATTTCTCCTTTTGTTTCAGGTTTTGCAATCTTTTCAATAGCTCCAACTCATAGTCAGCAGGTATAAACTGATTCTTCAATTTTTTCACCATCCTCTCTCACTTTGTAATCTTTTATTTTCCTCTTCTATTCCTATCCAACTAAACTTCTTTCCACCATATAGCAGCATGTCCTTTCAACTTTGTCTTTGCAAATTTCACCTTCTCCAGATCTTCAATTTCTTCATACTCAAATATTCTTCCATGTCATTTATCCAGTCAATCAACTCTTCCAAGTTCAAATTACCAGTATAATTCGGTACATCAACTCTAGGTCTCTTTCCAATCTTTGAAATAGCTCGCTACATCTTTACTTGATCTAATTCTTCTTCTTCATCACCTCCTAGGGTTTCACCAATTTGTTCAACAGATTGAAATTTTTCATCATCACTTTCAACATTAGGTCTTGGCATTAATCCTCTTCACCTATATTCTTCAACAACATCCAATCAAATTCTTATTATTTTCATCATTTCCATCATCTCATCCATTCTGCTAGCCATTTTTCCAAAAGTGGCAACTCTCCTCGGCACATTCTTCCTAGGATCAAGTGTAAACTACCTCAAGTTTGGCGATCGGGCTACAAGGTGACAACTACCTCACAATCAGCAATTAGTTGTGACACAAGTAACCTACCTCAATTTGGTGATCTATCCACAACAAGATCTTATGGAATTCCCTCACCAACTTTGCTCAATCTAATCCCAAAAAATTGAAACCTTCGCTTTGATACCACTTGGTGCAGTCACAATAGGAGGGTTCATAGAGTGAACTATCCAGGCCGTGTAACAAGAGTAAACACAATGGAAACAACTCAAAGATATGAAGCAAATGCAAATTCAGTCATTCAATATATCAAAGAATTCAAATACAAATGGGTCGGCAACATGCGGGCTTATAATTTAGCTCACAGGCCTGATTACAGATTATGCACAAGATATGGCTTTGAAGTCCCTTCGAACAAAATCTAAATTATCAACTATCACTCTTGTTATGAACTTGATAACTACTTTCCTAAGGATCTATTACATCAATATATATCATCTCTAGTACAAAATATTCCTTCGCATTGGCCAAGGAAGATTACAAACTCCAATGAAGAGCTGTAACGTGTGTACACGGATAGGTTGGACCTAATCATGTAGAATTCCTTAGTAAATGTATGGAATGATGTGCGAATCTCAGGGAAAGTCGGCCACAAGCCAAAGATCATTGAATGATGTGTCACTAGGCTCCACAAGTCTAGAAATGCTCTGCAGGTCTTCTCCTTTAGCTGATTGTCTGAGATTGTCAGGATGCTATGTTATGAGAAAATAGTTGATCTTCTAATAGCGATAACTTTCTGGTACTAAATCCAAATTCTTTAAATTCTGAATATGATGCTAAATCTAGCTCCAAAAGATTTGAAATGCAACTGTGGTAGAATGCGGACAAAAATACAGAAACTACTATTGACTGAACTGGAAAATGAAAAGAAACAAAATAAACTGCAAACAAACTGAAATGAAAATGTTTTTGGTTGATGCAAGATTGCTCTTGAACCAGGGATTCTCCTACATCATGATATCAGAATATATATATATATATATATTTCATTCGACAATGATAACACTATTCTATATGTAATGTGATCAATTAATCATAGATAACACAATATAAATATTTATATATGAACTGATTAATGTTATTATAGTGATAATTTTGTAAACTATTTGCATTCCCTACGATATTAACAAAGTGTAGTTCCAATATTGAAAATAATATGGTGATTATTACATTCACAGAGAGATAACTTTGATTTAGTTTTCTTCACAAAGAAAAATTGTTACTTCGAATAATATATAGGAAACCTTAATAATTTGTAACAAAAACATATTAAGCAAACATACAAAGAACATGAAAGTTGGACCTTGTTGAACTATTGGTTCCTCTCCCCTATACTAGTAGTAAGTTAAAAACAAAGGCTTATCAACAATTCCAAGCACTCATTTTGAAAGAGAAACAAAGAATGAAACACAAAACCTTCCATGATTAATAGGTAATCTTGGGATCAAATGTTTGATATTAATCAGTGGATCCCCATGGATTGTTCTAGTTCCGTGGTGTTACTAAAACCATTTGATTCCATTTCAAATAATTCAATATCAACAAGAACTTCCTTAACATACACCCCATATTAACTTAGAACTTGTAAGAGTGTGACCCATTACTCCAAGGTGATGTGACAATTGTAGGGCACATAAAAGTGTAACCACTGTTTAAAAATCTTTAAAATGTGCTATTATATTTGTGTTAGGGAAAAATTAGGTTTAATGTCAAAAACAACAAACTACGTAAACCCTAACTACAATGAAGTACAATCTAGCTTAGAAAACCAATCAAACAAGCATAAAAAATGATAAAATCTAAGCTAATATTGACTAATCTTCATTGTTCTCCTCCATCTTGCATTATTATTCTTAGATTTGCAGATTCATGCAACCGTCTTGAGAAGCTCATGTGTGTGATTAGCAAGATAATAGAGAGATTATAAGGGATTCAAAGAGGAGACTAAAAAAATGAACTAAGAGAGATCAAAATGAGTTAGAAAAGGTGTTTTTATAGAGGAGACTGATTTGAATGAATGGCCAGGATCACATGTTGACTTTGAGGCCAAATGGAGGGTTGAGATGAGTTAGGGTTTTCTCACCACAAGAGGACAAAATTGAATTTTAAATTGAGATAAATGGTGAGGTGGAATAGATTTTTAAAATTAAATAAATAGTGTACATTTATTTAATTTATTTGAAAAGAGGGATAATGTGATGGGGTTGATTTATTTGTTTGAATAAATCAAGTGAAGGAGACATGTGAAGCTTAATTAAACAATTGAGATTTATTTAATTAAGCGAGTGAAAGGGGATATTTAGAATGTGAATGATTAAATAATTAATTAATTAAAATTAATTATTGAACCATAGAGGAAAATTAGGGAAAATTGGTAGAATGTGCAAGTGTTTAGGGTTTCACAATCTGAGAACACTTTTAGGTGTCTACATTTTGCCCTTCTTTGAGATGATGTTCGAGATGATGAGATTTATGTCAAGTAACATAATTTCAAAGAAGCTAAGTAAATGGATAGAGGAAAAGGATGATGATGGAAATATGGGTTGATGATGCCCCCTCGAGAGGATAGGTGGGTTGGACAAACAAAGGTAGGCTCTTGAAATGAAAGGGATTGGTTAAGGAAGAAAGATAAGGGAATGGATAGAAGAAGTGAATGATATGAGAGAGAGATGGTGGAGGAATGAAGATGCGAGAGAGAGATGGTGGAGGAATTAAATATTGGCTAGAAGAATGGGAATGAGATCTTGCTTTGATAGATTTTGAGCTTCTCACTTGCAATTTTTTTCTGCTTATCATCATAGAACTTATTACGTCAAGGGATGACAAACACAATGGCATGACAGAGGCCAGAGTGCAAAAATGTGATCCCTTGTGAAATAGGCACATGACAAACAAGGAATGCTTAACTCAGACTAGTAACTGTAGTACCTTGTCAGAACATGCGATGGAATAACTATGAGCTGGGCAAGTCCCTATGCAAGGAAGTAGTTATTCTTTCCAATGCATAGGATGTATTTGATTCACACCCAATGGAATCCTAATCACACGCAAGTGACCAAGTTGCCCTAGTCATTTTGCGAAGACAAACTGCAAACAACGATCAAAGAAAAATGTCTCACTATATGCTCGCTTCTCTTCATCACTTAGGGACTGCATTGAGAAGCATAAGAACGAGACTACAAGATAATCTAGTAAAATAAGACCGACTAGATCAACAGTCATTTGGACCTTTTACCAAGTGATATACATTTGACTGATTGTGAGAATGGATGAGGGAGGTTTAGTTTCAGGATAGGAAGCATGTCGTATAAGACACCTAGTCTAGTTTCGACAATGCCCCTACCTATCTAAGGCAAGTGATTTGATTGATTAACACTAGTGTTGTTGGCCATGCGAGCAACACCAGGGTTTGATTGATGATTGATTTTAGAAATGACGCATGGCGTATAAGGCATAGAGTCCTAGTTTCAATGATGCCCCATTCTGTGTAAGATATGTGATAATTGATGAGGATAGTTGATGGAAATGATTGATTTGACTGATTGGATAGCTTGTCTTGTTGTTGTTTGGGATTATTTTTAATTACAGATTTCTTTAAAAATTTGATTGTCTGACCAAAGTGTCCATTTCACGAAAGCACGACTTATTATGATGGTTGACTCAATGGACCCTAAGGGACCAACCTAATGCCTCAGGAGCGCATAAATGATTTCCTTTCCTACTTGAAAGTGTAGAGGCGATGTAGTTCAACTAGGCAAACTTGGTTTGATTTGAAGAACTAATTTGACTTTGATGATGTGATTGAGAAAGGAGGATGATTGATTTGATTGAAGTGATTTGTTGTCATTTGAAGAATTGATTTGGTTGAAATGATGTGATGAATTGAACTGGTTTGAATGAATGGATTGATATGATGAGTTGATTTTATTGCTCAGATTTTTTGTAGGATATTTGATTTTTTTGAATTTTGGGGAATATTTTGGTTTTTTTGGATTTTGAAATATTTTGATTTTTTTTGTATTTTTGGAGTGTTGTGATTTTTTTTGGTTTTTGACATGTTTTGATTTTTTTTTGTGTTTTTTGAAATATTTTGGAATGTCAATGGATGACAATTTGTGTAGCCTTTGTGCTAGATGCCAATGACAAGGGGAAACCAAGTCTAGGTGCAAGGATAACAGATGGGATTAGATGAAAAGGTGGGTGATAATGAATGGAATGGATGTATGTGTAAGAGGGAAAGGATGTGATCTCCAAAGACTATGTCGCATAGGAATAACATGCCCCATTCTAGGTGCAAGACTTAAGATTTTTTGTGAGAATGCTTATGACACAAGGATGATCGGATGGATTGGTTGGATAGGGTGAGGTATATCAAGGATATCCATGACATGTGTCAACATTGTGCCCCCAATCTTTATCAAGATCTAAATGAGGAAAGGAGGATAAATGGATACAATAGGATAGGTATGGAAATGGTATGATAGGATATGATAGGAAGGAAATGATAGGGTGGGATGAGACAACATGCCCCCAAGTGTAAGTGACATAGAAGATCAACCTACACATGATGCTTGTTTGCCAAGTTTTCATCATGGTACTTATCTAAGGTGCCACCAAGGGTGGTTTTCACTATTGGACGAAGGGATTTCTCTTTACTTTTTTTTTGTGTTTTTTTTTTGACTTTTTGACTTTTGAATGGGAGGTGGACATGGATAGGACAGACTCAAATGTCTAGTATGATGAAAGGTGATAGTCCCATTAGAGATCTAGGTGTCATCCCATTGACCATATCATTATGCTCATTGATGTTGGTAAGGAGATTGCGTGAAAGTGAGATGGAGTGGGCAGATAGTAGATTATGGAAGGTACGATAGTGGATTATGATGTGGATTATGTTGGGATAAGGTTCCATTAACCTTGTAAATCCCATTATTGTATTATTCCATTTATTATTTGTAATTACCCATAAGGGATGTACAAGTTTCACCGGCAGTGGTAAAAAATTATTTACTGTCCATGCTAATTACAGAGTTACTGCATGGTAAGTCCTAGAGTTACAGGCGGTAGTTTCGAGATGTCATTTTCTATAGTAAATGGTAATTGGTCAAAGTGAGGTGCACATGTGGAGGAATAATCTATTTTTAGTGTTATGACGCACGTCATAGATGTTGTAAGAGGGTGTAACAGATTATATGACAACTGTAAGTTGTCATAAGAATCTATGACACTAATAATAGCATCTGATGCGTCATAAGATGTTGTAAGTGGCTATTTTTGGCCCCAAGGTGTTCAAGCTTGCATGGGTACATTTTTCCATGTGTAGGATGCATGTATGACAACATTTATGACCTCATAAGAGCCTATTCTTGGCCATGGACGCCCAAGGTTGTATTGTTGACTCTTGACAAGTGTTATGGGCTTGTAAGAAGTCATTTAATGTCTTGAGGTTGTGTAAATTCTATATAAACCATAGCATAGTAGATGAGATGCATATAACAGTTTATAGGTACCCAGGTTCTACCAGAGTGAAGGTTGAAGGATAGAGGAAGTGAATGTATTTGTAATCTCCTTTTGTGAAGATAATACAACTTGGCCTCTTTTATTGGCGAAGTTTTTTACCCAAAAGGGTTATCTCCACGTTAAACACTTGTGTTATGTGCTTCATTCTGCTTCTGGTATATTTATGTATTGTGGGTTTATGTTTTGTTACAATCTCCATTGTTAATGCACACTTACAAGATTGCTGAAATTTATTCGAATCAGATTTCTATTGAAGTAGTGTTGCTTTCATTTCTAACATTTGGTATCAGAGCCTAGCCAGCTTTGACTCTTGGGTGGTAGTGTGGAAGTTGTAGTTGTAGTGGGAGATTTGGTTGCATTTGTTTTACAGATCTTGTGTTTTTATTATGGTTGCACCCACCATTGCATCAACCTCTCGATTGGACATTAAGAAGTTCAACAAAATGGGGTATGAGTTGTGGAAGCTGAAAATAGAAGATTTGTTGGAAGAAAGAAACCAATGGTTGGCTATCCAAAAAGAGAAGAAACCCGATGATGTCTCTCAAGATGAGTGGGATAGACTGGATAAGAAGGCATGGGGAACCATCTGGTTGTGTCTTTTAGACTCTGTCCTGTTGAATGTTGCAAAGGAAGAGACTGCATACAAGTTGTTGAAATGGTTGGGTGAGATCTATCAAGCCAAAAGTATGGTAAATAAACTTTAATTAAAAAGAAAATTGTTTTCCATGAAAATGCGAGAAGGTGAATCAGTTGCAGAGCATTTAAATTCTTTTAATTTATTGGTGAGTCATCTTGATTCAGTAGATGTTGAGGTTAGTGAGGAAGATAAATGTATCTTACTTCTATGTTCTTTACCTGAGTCTTGGGAGAATGTTATCCTTGCTATCACTGCTAACCTTGTGGATCCAAAGTTGGATGCTCTTGTTTCAGTGCTACTGTCACAGGAATTGAGGAAGAAGAGTTCGGATAGTTCAGGGATGCTCTCAGTGTCAGGGGAAGGTCTAAGGAAAGGGGACCTAAAGGAGATCAACTAGGGGCTAAGCACAAGTCCAAGGGCTAGTCTAAGACTCCGGTTAAAAAGAACAGAGTTAAGTGTTGGAACTGCGGTGAAAGGGGACATGTGAAGGAGTGTAGAAACCCTAAGAAATAGTGGGAGAGTGCTTCGGATAAGTCCTCGAATGTAGGTTAAGAAGTCTTACTTTCTACATATAATCTTGTTTCTAATAATCACTGGTTGGTTAACTCAGGATGCTTGTTTCATATGACCCTACATAAGGAATGGTTCTCCACATGAAGAATATGATGGAGGTAATATCTACCTTGCTGACAACTCTACATATTTAATTGTCAGGAAAAGAAAGGTATTGTTGTGTTTCAGTGATGGGAGGATTAAAACCCTCCTTGGTGTTTTGAATGTTCTTGGATTAGCTAGAAATCTAATTTCAGTTTCAAAGTTGAATGACTTGGGAATGCATATGACATTTGACAAGCATGGCTGTAGATTGGTGAGAGGGAACTTGGTGGTAGTGAAAGGGAAGAGATTTGGGAATTTGTTTAAGCTTGAAGCCACTATAGTTTATAATGCCTGCTATGTATCTGAGGCCACTACTAAAAATACATGTATGTTGTGGCATCGTAGATTAGGCCACACAAGCAATAATGTACTGAAAACTATTAAGAATAAAAATTTGTTGGATGGTTTCTCCTATTCTGATGAGCACTTTGGTTTCTGTGAGCATTGTGTGTTTGGTAAACAAAACAGAAAATCATTTCCTTCAGGAAGCAGTAGAGCAAAAGAGAAATTAGAAATTATTCATACAGATGTGTTTAGACCTGTGGATAATGAATCTATTGGAAAATCTTGTTATTTTGTAACCTTCATTGATGATGTATCCAAATTTACATGGATTTATTTTATCAAGCATAAATTTGAAGTTTTCACTAAGTTTAAGGAATTCAAAGTCTTAGTAGAGAACCAATCAGGTTTAAAGATAAAAATATTAAGATTTGACAATGGAGGGGAATATTGCTCTAAAGAATTTGATGAGTTTTACAAGCATGCAGGTATAATCAGACAAAAGACAACCCCATATACACCACAATAGAATGGTGTTGTAGAAAGGATGAACCAAACAATTATGGAAAGGGCCAAAAGTATGTTGAGTGATGCACAGTTGGATAAATACTTTTGGGCAGAGGCTGTGTGTACTGCTTGCTACTTGATAAATAGATCTCCTTGTAAGGCTCTTGATTCGACACCTTATGAATTGTGGACAGGTAAGAAACCTTCTGTCTCACATTTAAGGGCTTTTGGCTGTGAGGCTTTTGTTCATGTGCCTAAGGAAAAGCAATCTAAGTTGGATCCAAAAGCTGAAAAGTGTACATTCATTGGATATGGTGATAATGTAAAAGGTTATAAGATTTGGAATCCACTAACCTGTAAGATTATCTTTTCTAGAGATGTTATTTCTAGGGAACTTAGAGCTATTTTTGAACCTAAGCAGCCCAAAGAAAAAGATGAAAAGGTAAAGAGGGTGCACTTTGATTTGGAGCAGCAAGATGCACCTCAGGAAGAACAAAATGATGGATTGGGGGGTGAAGAAGAAGAAGAAGAAGATTCAAGTACCTCTGATGAAGATGAGTCTATTGTGACAAAAGAAGTTGGTGTAGATGATCATGCAGAAGAACAAGTAGAGTCTCTTACTCCACCCCTGAGGAGATCCACAAGACAACAGAATCCAATTGACAGGTATAGCCCACCAGATTTCTATTGTGTATATACTTTATTGGAAACTAACGATGAACCTAGATCCTACAGGGAAGCTATTTCTATAGATGATAGTGAGTCTTGGAAGTGAGCCATGCAGGAGGAGATGATGGCTTTAGACTCTTGTAACACTTGGGATCTTGTTTGTTTGCCCAAAGGAAGAAAGGCCATAGGATGTAAGTGGGTCTTCAAGAAGAAGTTTGGAGCAGACGAGTCATTGGAGAAGTACAAGGCTAGACTGGTAGCCAAGGGGTACTGCCAGAGAGAGGGAGTTGATTTTGGTGAGATATTTTTTCCTGTTACTAAATTGACTTCTATTAGATTTCTCTTATCCATTGTTGCAGCTTATGATTGGGAGATTGAGCAAATGGATGTTAAGATTGCGTTCTTGCATAGAGATCTTGAAGAAGAAATTTATATGCAACAGGCTACAGGTTTTGAGGTAAAAGAAAAAGAACATTGGGTTTGCAGGTTAAAGAGGTCTCTTTATGGTCTGAAACAATCCCCCAGAATGTGGTATCAAAAGTTTGACTCATTTGTTTTAAAATTGGGTTTTGTTCGAAGCAAGGAGGATCATTGTGTTTACATTCATTGTGTTGATGATTCTATACTGGTTATTGCTTTGTATATTGATGACATGTTTTTCAGCAATACTAACGGTATGGTCAGTGAGCTTAAAGCCCAACTTTCAGGTGCATTTGAGATGAAGGATCTTGGTGCTGCAAGGTATATTTTGGGAATGGAGATTAGGAGGGATAGAGTTAATGATACAGGAGCATCCAGTGGTGTATGGGCAATCTTGCATCACCCAAATAAGATGTGTTTCAAAGTTGTTGACGTTCTTTCCATTTCTTTCCAAAATTTGTGGTTCTGGTTCCATAATCACTTGAATAATAATGTAGAACTTTCAGTTTTTCCAAACTGCTAAAAATAGTAACCTGCTATTTTTAAAAAGTTTGCATTTGGGCACAGATTGAAGTGAAAATTTATAGGAAGTTACATAATAGAAATATAAGACCTTTGGCGAAGGAATCACGTAAAGATCATTTGCAAGTTGAAAGATATTAAACTTTCCGTTTCCTAAAAAATGCTTGAAAATTATTCAAACTCAGGTTTGAGGCACTAAATGGCCCCGTACAGGCCCAAAATTAGCTAGAACCAGTAGAGCAAGTTTTTATCGCATAGAGCACTCTGTGAGTTTTCTGACACATAAAACGGTTTGTCAATCAGACACCCGGATCTAAAGTTATGGCTACCAGAAGTTGACCTATTTTTGGATGGAGATGTAAATTTTGAAATTAGGTTGTTGGCCACGAAAAGGGCTATTAATAACTATTTTTGGGAACCCTTGGCAATAGTAGAGTTAAGGAGATAAGTGTGGATTTAAGAATAGGCAGGAAAACAAAAACCCTAGTTGATTTGGGGTTACAGAAGGCAGAAGATTCTAGAGCCTAGTGAGGTGTAGCTGTAGTGTGTTGCAGCCTGTGGAGGATTGATTCCTCAGATTGTAATTGAGCTTATGTAATGTAATGAGTTGCCCAGATCAATAAAGAAATATTCTATTTTCTATGTTCTATTTCTTTGGTTGTGTGTTTTATGATTTAACCCCTTCATCAAGTGGTATCAGAGCAAGGGTTCCTGAGTGTGTAGACAGATCGCTGACCGTGAGGCAATTTGCACTAGGACCTGAGGTTGTGGGTTTGCTGCGGAGATAAAGATGCCTCCACGAAGAAATCCTATTGGAAGGAATGCTTTGATGGAAGAGGGTTTTAGAGCCCTGCAAAGGCAAATTGATGCATTGCAAGAGGAGCTACGAAGAGGGTTTGACTCAGGAACAAGAGAAGAAAGCAAAGATGAAGCTGAAGAAGAGCTATCTGAGGAAGAACAATAAGCTGCAAGAGATCCTGCAGAAGTTGGGTTGTTGAGGGCCATTTTAAAGATTAGAAAGAGGCCTAGGATCAAAGTTTCTACATATTCTGGAGATTTGAATTCAGAACAGCTCATTGATTAGACCAATGACATGGAGGAGTATTTTGAGTATGAAGACATGGAGGACCCAGATTGGGTCAAGTTTGCAAAAATAAAGTTGAAGGGCCATGCAAATATTTGGTGGAAGGAGGTCTAGTTAGAAATGAATAGAAGAGGAAAAGGAGAGATCACCAGATGGGATCAGATGGTGGAGAAACTAAAGAAGTAGTTCATTCTTGTGGACTATGAGATGGAGCTATTGAAGAAGCTGCAAGGATTGAAGCAAGGTAACAAGTCTGTCAAGGAGTATATAGAAGCATTTTATAAGATTACTATTAGGACAGGCCATGCACAGATAAATAAGGAGAAGGTAGCCCATTACTTTAATGGGTTGAGGCCAAGTATTCAAGAGGAGTTGAGCCTGGTCAGAATGACCACCATAGAAGATGCATACCAATTTTTTCTGAAGGTGGAAGAGAAGCTGAATAAAAGATTTGACAGCAAGCAAAGGGGAAGAGGTCAAGGTGGAAGGACTAGTGGAAGACCCTATGGGGGGCGAAATGAAGATTCAAAGAAAAGTGAAGAAGCTGGCACCAGTCGAAATAAGAGAGGAGATAATACCTACCACCCTCGTGACCAGAACAATGGTGAGTAAAGAGGAAGAGGAAGAGGTAGACCTGGGCAAGGATCTGGGAGAGGAGGTTTCAGAGGAACCTATTTCCAATATGGAGAAGAAGGGCATTGAGCATATGAGTGTCCGCAACATCAAGGAAGAACAAATAGAAGACCTGACGGTAATGCATGAGTTGCACATGTAGATGAAGATGTGCAGTCTGAATGTTCTGAAGATGCTGAAAGGGGAGAGACCCTAGTTGTCAGAAGAACCTTGTTGAATGAGGAGAAAGAACCCAATCAGAGGAAGAGTTTATTCCACACAAGGTGCAAATGTGAAGGTAAGTGTTGTGACATTATTATTAACAGTGGAAGTACTAACAATCTTGTTTCAGAGGAGATGGTTGACAAGTTGAAATTGACAAGAAGAAAGCATCCACATCCATATCAGATTGCATGGTTGCAGAAGGACCATAGAGCTTTGGTCAATGAGTAGTGTTTAGTGAAGTTCAAGATTGGGGACTACCATGATGAGGTGCTGTGTGATATCATACCGATAGATGCATTTTATATGCTATTGGGGAGGCCGTGGAAGTATGATAGGAGCGTTGTCCATGATGGTCGTGCAAACACATATTCCGTAACAAAGGATGGAATTCATCATAAGTTGAAGCCCTTGAAGGAGGTGGAAGAAAAGGTATGTAGTACTGCTAGAATTTGCTTGGTAGATGGTAGGAAAGTTTTGGAGGGTATGAAGCATGAACATCATTGCTTTGCATTGATTCCTAAGATTAGTCAAGAGAAATGTGAAGATGTACCAGAAGAAGTTTCAGATATGTTGGAAGAATTTCAGGATATTATCTCTGATAATGTACTAGAAGATTTACCACCGGTGAGGAAGATAAGTCATCAAATGGATTTGATACCAGGAGCCAGTTTACCGAATAAGGCAGCCCACAGAATGACCATTGCAGAGAGTGAAGAGCTAAATAGACAAGTTCAAAAGTTGTTAAGGAAGGGGCTAATAAGGGAAAGCCTAAGTCCATGTGCAATACCTGTAGTACTAGCACCGAAGAAAGATGGAGAGTGGAGAATGTGTATAGACTCTCAAGACATCAACAAGATCACAATCAAGTACAGATTTCCATTACCCATAATGGATGACATAATGGATTGTTTGAGTGGAGCCAAGTACTTCATGAAGATTGATCTGAAGAGTGGGTATCACTAGATCCGAATTAGAGAAGGAGATGAATGGAAGATAGCCTTCAAAACCAAGGAAGGTTTGTATGAGTGGTTAGTCATGCCATTTGGGCTAACCAATGCAAGGAGCACATTCATGCGGCTCATGAACGAGGTATTGAAAGAGTTTTTGGGAAGTTTTGTTATTGTTTATTTAGATGATATTTTGATTTTCAGAAAGACTTGGGATGAGCATATGATGCATATCAAAAGAGTTTTGGAGAAGCTGAGGGAGGAGAAGTTGCTGATTAATCTAAAGAAATGTAGTTTTGCCAAGAGGGAGTTGGTATACCTGGGATTTGTTGTCTCAGATGAAGGTCTTAAGATGGACCTAGAAAAAGTGAGGGCTATCATTGAATGGCCTACGCCAAGGAGTGCAACGGAGGTACGATCTTTTCATGGTTGGCAAGTTTTTATAGAAAGTTTATCAGAAATTTTAGTAGCATTTGTGCACCCCTAACTGAGAAAATGAGAGGGGATAGAAAAGAGTTTAGATGGACTAAAGGAGCAGACAAAAGTTTTAACACATTGAAGCAGAAAGTTACAGAGCAACCTGTTTTGGCACTTCCAGATTTTAATAAGTTATTTCAGGTAGATTGTGATGCTAGTGGTAGTGCTATAGGAGTTGTTTTGAGTCAAGAAGGTAAGCCCATTGCCTATTTTAGTGAGAAGCTTAATGATTCCAAGAAAAAGTATTCTGTTTATGATCAGGAGTTTTATGCAATAGTTCAGGATTTGAAGAAATGGAGACACTATTTGTTGCCAAAAGAGTTTGTTTTATATACTGATCATCAGGCCTTGCAGTATCTCAATAGTCAAGGAAAATTGAACCAGAGGCACTTAAAATGGGTTGAGTTTTTGTAGAGCTATACTTTTGTTTTGAAGTACAGGAGTGGAAAGTCCAACAGAGTTGCAGATGCCTTGAGCAGAAGGCAAAATTTGTTGATAGAAATGAAGATAGAGATTGTTGGGTTCGATGAGCTCAAAAGTTTGTATCTTGAAGATCCAGATTTTGTAGAGGCCTGGAAAGCTCATTTGGAACCATTTACTTTGGACAGGACAAAATGGCTAGATTTCATAATCTAAGATGGCATGTTGTTTAGGGGAAGCCAGTTGTGCATTCTAAGGAGTTCCATGAGAGAGAACCTGATTAAGG
The DNA here is from genome assembly GCA_027924645.1 of Cunninghamia lanceolata. Taxonomy (NCBI): domain Eukaryota; kingdom Viridiplantae; phylum Streptophyta; class Pinopsida; order Cupressales; family Cupressaceae; genus Cunninghamia; species Cunninghamia lanceolata. The sequence continues at coordinate 11,798,190 of BSBN01000377.1, forward strand.
AGAAGCAAAGTGGAGGATTGGCTAGACACTTTGGTCGAGATAAGACCATTGCTATTGTTGGTGAAAATTATTATTGGCCACAGTTGCAGCAGGGATGTGAGGAAATTTGTGCAGAGTATGTCAGATGGCGAAAGGAGCAAGTTAGAATACAAGTCTATATCAGCCACTACCTGTACCAGAGAAGCCATGGGATGATATTAGTATGAATTTTGTTCTTGGTTTACCAAGGACACAGAGAGGAAATGATTCCATTTTTGTGGTGGTGGATAGATTCTCGAAGATGGCACATTTCATTCCTTGCAAGAAGACTAATGATGCTGTCCATATTTCTGAATTATTTTTCAGAGAGGTGGTGAGATTACATGGTCTACCAAAGAGCATAGTTTCAGATCGAGATACCAAGTTTGTTGGTTATTTTTGGAGGACATTGCGGAAGAAGTTGAAGATAGATTTGAAGTTTAGTTCTATACACCATCCACAAACTGATGGACATACAGAAGTGGTGAATAGGAGTTTGGGTAACCTGCTATGATGCTTAGTAGGAGATAAGCCCAAGGGATGGGATTTGATTTTACCACAGGAAGAATTTTCCTACAACAATTCTATTAATAGGAGTACTGGTAAATCACCTTTCCAGATTATATATGGCAATAGTCTAAGAAATGCTTCAGAGTTAAGGAATCTGGACAAAGGAGAAAAGACAAGTGCCGAGGCTGAAGACTTTGCAAAACACATGAAAAAGTTGCAAGAAGAGGTGAAAAAACACATTAATAAGATGAATATTTAGTACAAGGTTAAGGCAAATCCGAAGAGGAGATATAAGGAGTTCTAGGTAGGAGATGAAGTCAAGGTTCACTTGAGAAAAGAAAGGTTCCCAATTGGAACATACAATAAGTTAAAAATGAAGAAATTTGGACTGTGCAGAATCCTGAAGAAGCATGATTCAGGAAATACATATGAGGTAGAGCTGCCAAGTGGGATTAATATTTCCCCTGTGTTCAACATTGCTGATTTAACAAAATATCATGAGGGTGGCACAGAGGATGGAACCACAGAAGAATAGTAGAGTATTCTGGCATCTGCTTCAACAGAGGAGATAGAAGAGATTTGGATAGCCGTGTGGGAAGAAGTACTCGGAACAAGCAATATGAAGAATATCTGGTGAAATGGAAAGGAAGACCTATTGAAGATTCTTCTTGGTTGTCTAAGGCAAAGGTTGACCATTTGGGTTTTCCTTACACAAACACCTGAGACGTGACAGGGTCACTTCTCAAATTACCTTGGGTGTTTGATGCAGGACAATCCAATGGTGTAAGGGCAATCTTGCATCACCCAAAAAAAGATGTTTTTCAAAATTGTTGATATTCTTTCCATTTCTTTTCAAAATTTGTGGTTCTGGTTCCATAATCACTTGAATAATAATGTAGAACTTTTAGTTTTTCCAAACTGCTAAAAATAGTAACCTGCTATTTTTAGAAAATTTACATTTGGGCACAGATTGAAGTAAAAATTTATAGGATGTTACATAACAGAAATATAAGACCTTTGGCAAAGGAATCATGCAAAGATCATTTGCAAGCTGAAAGATATTAAAATTTTTGTTTCCCGAAAAATGCCTGAAAATTATTCAAACTCAGGTTTGAGGCACTAAACAGCCCCGTACGGGCCCAAAATTGGACAAAACCAATAGAGCAAGTTCTTAGCGTGTAGAGTACTCCGTGAGATTTCTGACGCATAAAATGGTTCGTCAATTACACACCCGGATCAAAAGTTATGGCTCCCAGAAGTTAACCTATTTTTGGAGGGAGATGTAAATTTTGAAATTAGGTTGTTGGCCACCAAAAGGGCTATTAATAACCATTTTTTGGAACCCTTGGCAGTAGCAGAGTTAAGGGGATAAGTGTGGATTTAAGAATAGGTGAGAAAATAGAAACCCTAGCTGATTTAGGGTTATAGAAGGCAGAAGATTCCAGAGCCTGGTGAGGTGTAGTTGTAGTGTGTTGTAGCCTGTGGAGGATTGATTCCTCGGATTGTAATTGAGCTTCTGTAATGTAATGAGTTGCCCAGATCAATATAGAAATATTCTATTTTCTATGTTCTATTTATGTGGTTGTGTGTTTTATGATTTACCCCCTTCATTAGTTAACAGAAAGCTTTGGTTGTCACAAAGTAAGTATGTGAATACTATTTTGCAGAGGTTTAGTTTGCAGGACTGTAACCCAGTTAGAGTTCCTTTACCCATTGGTACTAAGCTTTCATTAGATATGTGTCCAAAGATTGAAGATGATCTTGAGGATATGTCTAATGTACCATATGCTAGTGCTGTAGGGAGTTTGATGTATGCAATGGTTTGCACTAGACTAGATATTGTCCAAGCAGTGGGAGTTTTGAGCAGATTTATGTTTAACCCTGGTAGACAACATTGGAACTATGTGAAAAGGGTATTTAAATATCTTGTAGGTACTCCTGATCATTGTTTGGTTTATTCTAGTGTTGATAGTGCTAATAAATCTTTGGACATACAGGGTTTTGTTGATGCAGATTGGGTAGGTGACTTGGATAGTCGAAGGTCCACTATTGGCTATGTGTTCACTCTGTTTGGAGGTGCAGTGAGTTGGGTAAGTAAGAGGCAGCCCATAGTTACTTTGTCCACCATAGAAGTAGAGTATATGGCTGCTACTCATGTCTCTAAGGAGGTAGTTTGATTGAGGAGACTATGTACATGTATTTGTTTTGATTGCAGGGTCATTCAAATTGGTTGTGATAGCCAGAGTGCTATCTGTTTGGCCAAGAATCCCATGTATCATGCTTGGACTAAGCATATTGATGTTCAATATCAGTTTGTTCGAGAGTTGGTTGCAAATGGAGAGATTGAGATGAAGAAGATAGACACTTAGGAGAATGTTGCAGATTCATTGACCAAGCCTATGAGCACAGAGAAGTTTGTGTGGTGCAGAGAAGCCATGGGCCTTGTTTCTAGTGCCTGATTATTTTTCATTTGATTTCCTATGGGTGGATTTACAATGTATAAGGTCAAGTGGGAGAATGTTGGGATAAGGTTCCATTAACCTTGTAAATCCCATTATTGTATTATTCTATTTATTATTTGTAATTACCCATAAGGGATGTACAAGTTTCACCGGTAGTGGTAAATTTTTTTTATTGTCCACTCTAATTACGGAGTTACTGCACGGTAAGTCCCGGAGTTACCGGTGGTAGTTACGGGATGTCATTTACTATGGCAAATGGTAATTGGTCAAAGTGAGGTGCACATGTGGAGGAATAGTCTATTTTTAGTGTTCTGACGCATGTATAGATGTTGTAAGAGGGTGTAAGAGATTCTATGATAACTGTAAGTTGTCATAAGAATCTATGACACTAATAATAGCATATGACACGTCATAAGATGCTATAAGTGGCTATTTTTAGCCCCAAGGCATTCAAGCTTGCATGGGCAAATTTTTTCATGTGTAGGATGCATGTATGATAGCATTTATGACCCCGTAAGAACCTATTCTTGGCCATGGACGTCCAAGGTTGTATTGTTGACTCTTGACAAGTGTTATGGTCTTGTAAGAAGTCATTTAATGTCTTGGGGTTGTGTAAATTCTATATAAACCATAGCATAGTAGATGAGATGCATATAACAGTTTACAGGTACCCAAGTTCTATTGGAGTGAAGGTTGAAGGACAGAGGAAGTGAATGTATTTGTAATCTCCTTTTGTGACGATAATACAACTTGGCCTCTTTTCTTGGTGGAGTTTTCTACCCGAAAAGGTTTTCTCCATGTAAAACACTTGTGTTATGTGCTTCATTCTACTTCTGGTATATTTATGTATTGTGGGTTTATGTTTTGTTACAATCTCCATTGTTAATGCACACTTAAAAGATTGCTAAAATTTATTCGAATAATATTTCCATTGAAGTAGTGTTGCTTTCATTTCTAACAGATTATGTAGGTAAGATAGTGGATTATGTAGGACTTATGATGCGGGTGGATGAAAGGCTTATGCAAAAGCATGGACCATAGGGATGTGATGGGTGAAATAGGTAGGATAATGATTGAATGATGGGATGATGGAGGTATGGAAAGGAATCATGACCAACGGTTGCACACACCATGATAAACATTGAATCTTTTGAGTGGAAGGTGGTGTAGGAATCAATGGCGATATTTGCTTAGGAGATTGGTGACGTAGGACTTTTGGTACCCACATGGACTTAGTATTTTTATGATTTTTGTTTTTCATGTGGGTTGGAGGAATTTGAAACTATTGAGTGGGATGGATGGAAGAGGATGGTTGGTATTTTTGAGAGGTGGATGCCTCATTTGAATGCCATTTTTGTTTAGGAACCCGTATCATTTTAGTTTTTGACTTTGATTTTGGAGGTATGGGTTTGGATGGATTTTTGAATGTATGTTGCTTTGAATTTTTGGATTGATGTCCTAAGGCATTAGGACCTTTATGATTTTTTGCTTTATGAGTGTAGGCATCAAAGTGTTTACTTTTGAATACCATGTGGTACGTGGAAGGAGTGGAAGCTTCTTGTTTAGACAATGTGCACTGTTGTTGCTCATGATTAAAAATGTGAGGGAATTTATGGATGGTATAAATGTTAGGTGTTGGAAGTAATGGTGGCAAAGTAGATGGAGGGAAATTAGGAGTTGAAAGCAATGGAGGTAAAGTGGATGGTGGAAGGTGTATGGTCACATGCTTTTGACATTTGTAGGATGATGGAGGTGGAATGATGACATATGTTTTGGGTACATAATGTGGTTTATGGTGGAAAGTGGTGGACTTAGGAGGCATGGAGGAATTAATAACATCTTTAGATTGCTTACCTTGGGGTGTATATCCAAGGCCATATGAACATGGAGGGACATTGACATGGATGGGCTCCAAAATTCCTTGTTTGTGAAGGCCTAGGCCTTTGCCTTGGTAGTTCATGTTTTGGAGCACGTGATGGACTATGGGACTAGGTATAGTTTGGGCACTAGACTTGAGTTCCTTATTGGATGAAGAAGGTGAGGTGGTGGACAAAGGTTTTTGTTGTCCCAAGAAGGAACACTCATGGATGAAAGTGGATAGGCCCATATGATATGGTAGACTTGAAATGGGGTCAATGGTGGATGTGGAAGGATCATGAGAATCTTTATTATTGTCATGTAGATCCAAATTATTTGTTTGATCTTCTATGTGTGCTTTTGAGGCACATGTCTCATCATGATAGGTGGAAGTTGGTGGATCATGGATGGGTGAGGTGGCAAGCTCTTGACCATGGAAAACATAGAGTTGGCAAAGACGGTCATCATGGCCTTCTTGATCATAGGTAGGATCTTGATCATAAATGGGAGCTTGATCATGAATAAGATTAAGTGTGTTATGAATGGATGGAATGGAATGGGTTTGATCTTGATTTAGATAAGCGGGTAATGTTTACTTATGCTTAGAATTGTGCTCCTGACATATCTCTTGACTTTGAGTGGAAGCGAAAGTGGAAGGCTCTAGGAGAGGCTCGATATGTCCTAGATGGTCGATGACATAAGGGTGTGAAGGTTTTGACTAGGACATATAGGATCAATAGGTTGTAGACCACATGATGGATCTGGAGGAATGGACATGGCATTCAAAGGTTCTTTGGTAGGCTCATTAATGGGTGTTTGGCATGGGGAGGGTTTATCCCTAGCTAGTAGCCATTTCATCACATCCTTTGCAAGTGCATGTGTCAGAAGGCCAATAGAGTGGATGAATGATGAGGGTAGATGATGTGGACTTATGAATAGGCTTAGGTGGAGTCGAAAGTTCCCATGGTGGAAGGAAGAGGGATGGATGGTGTTGGCTTAGGGTTTGGACCTTGACTAGATGAAGGGTCAAAGGGGTTGGATGGATTAGTGGATTTGGGTTTGCTTTTGTAATGTTTGATTCTAGGACGTGGATTTGATCAAGGATTAAATGCTAGAATGTACTTATAGGGTGGATGAGGTATACTTATGTTCCCCTTGTCAAAGATAGCATGGGAATGTGAAGGCACTTTGTCTTGTTGCCAAGGTGGACTTGGATAGACTTGTGAATAGGCTTGGGGTACTAGAACCTTGTTTTCTAGAATTGTGATGGAATGACACATGTCTTCATATCGTTGTATGTAATCTTGTGGGGATTAAAACCATGTTTACAAGTGCTTGATTAGGATGAATGATGGTTTGAATTGACAAGGATGATAGGATGAAACAATGAATATATGGTTAGGATGTGATTATGATGATGTCAAATGAGATGAATAATAATTAGGATGAAAATTGATTAGGATATGATTAAAATGATGTTGATTGGATGACAAGGATGATGTAGAATGACGAGGATGAATGTGTTGGTGCAAATGTTGTGTTGATGTGTTCACTATAGGGATGACTAGGAGGATCTACTCCTTTTCTCCTCTTTTTGCAACCACATCTCTACTAAATGAGACTTGTGGATTGTGGGATGCTATGTGGATGTCAATACAAGGTGATAAGGCCCAAACTATTATAGAGGCTAGTGAATATTAGTCTTTGAAAAGTCTAGCTCCAAGAGGGTACTCTCATCTACTAATGACCTTTCAAAGCACAAATTGGATTTGTCGAGACCTTGAGGTGTGGATTGAAATGATTGATTAAACTGAAACCATGAGTTTTAGAATTCACTTGGAAGGATGGACTTAAACTAGCCTTGGAGTATTAAGCCCAAGTGGAAGAAATGATTAATTAAAGTGAACCCATGAGTTTTAGAATTCACTTCGAAGGATGGACTTAAACTAGCTATGGAGTATTAAGCCCAAGTTATGATTGATTTGAAAAAGATGTCAAGGTCTCTTGGTCTAGATTTGTACTTGTGATACAATCAAGCTTCGATAGTTTCTCCCTATGTTTCAACCTTAGGAAGACTAATGTTTAGGGTCCTCTATAGATGTCAAAGGCCGAATGAAATTGAATATGTAGTGGGTGAACAAAACAAGCAGGTCTATAATGTTTTGACACAGTTGCAATCATATTTGATAAGGATAGTACATGCTCAAAGTTTTTCCTAAGGTTGTGGTGTATTGTGATTGGGAGTGATTAGGATGAAATTGATTGGATTGGAATGAAAGGTTAGGACATGATTAGGATGTGATTTATTAGATTAGGAATGAAGATGACTATGTGCAGTGATGAGAATGGATGACTTGGATAGATTATGAAGTTGATTGGATTAGAATGAATGGTAGGATATGATTAGGAAAGATAGAATATGATTAGGGATGATATGATTGTTTGAGGTGATTAGGATGAAGGTGATTGGATTGGAATGAAGATGATTAGGTCTTGTGATAAGATTAGATAATTTGGATGGATTAGGAAGAAGTTGATTGGATTAGAATTAATGGCTACGATATGATTAGTATGAGGGTGATTAGATGAAAGAGGTGATTAGGATTTGACAAGGATGATTAAGATGATGGTGATTAGATGAAAGAAGCGATTAAGGTTTGACAAGGATGACTTGGATATGATTAGGAGAATTATTAGGATGATGTTGCTTGGATTATGAATGAACATGGTGATGTGGAGTGACTAGGAATGTGATAGGATAAGACAAGGATGAGGTGAAATGATGAAGAATGATAAATAGGATATGGTTATGATCAGTTGGATTGATTAGGATGAAAATGGATTAGGACATGACAAGTAGGATGATCAAGGATGATGTGATTAGGATATGATTAGGATAATGATATGATGTGGAATGACAAGATTGGATGACTAGATGTTGGTTTGACTTGGAATGGTGTTGGTTGGATTAGAAAAAGGATGATGTTTAAGGATGATAATGTAATTAGGATGCGATTAGGATGGAACAAGTAGGATAATTGGGATATGGATGGCGGGGTGATGTGATTAAGAATGGTGATTAGGATATGATTAGGATAATGCAATGAGGATATTGTAATTAGGATATGATTATGATGAAGTGGAATGATTATAATGTAAGTAGGATGTGGTTAGGATAGGACAAGTAGGATGATTAAGATATGGGTTATGTGAATGATGAGGATGATGGAATGACAAGGAGGATGTGGTCAGGAAGTGTGATAAGGATATGAATGTTGAATGATGAAGATATGATTAGAATGTGATTAGGAATGATTAGGACTGATGTTGTTTGGATACAATCAGATGATATGTAATGACTAGAATGATATTGATTGGATAATGTAGAATGGCAAGGATATGATTAGGAATGACACGATTGTATGGATTGGATTGATTAGGGTTTTATTAGGAAGAAGGTGATTTGGAATGATTAGGGTTTGAATCATGATGACTTAGATAATATTAGGATATGAAGTGGCTAAGAAGGGTGATTAGGATGTGAAGGTTGAATGATGGGGATATGATAAGAATGTGATGGTGAAATGATGACTTGCACTGAACGTGCAGCCTAGGGTGTTTGGAATGATGATTAAGCAAGCACACACATCAATCATAGAAGACATTTGGCAATTGGATTGGTTGCTCTTTGGTGACTCTTAATATTTTGCACACTTGTAAACATGCCCTATCCTAGGCTGACAAAGACAATATTTGCTGGATTCCCACTTGGATTTCTCTAACCACACTTATTCATAGTGGATAGCCTAGATGTTTGATGGCACTGGCTCCCCCTTACACGACTCTCACTTCTCGGGTGCACCAAACTTCAAATTCCCAGAGACCCAAAGATCTCAAGGAATTTGCTATCTCTACCTTGAACTGCAAGAATGTGGGACAGCTTCAAAGGTCTGACCTCTCGTGCCAGCAAATAGAAGGATTTTGGCCACTAGCAGAAAGGTTCTTAGTAAGGGCATTCATTCAAGAGGCCATACATGCAGTGATTTGTTCTATTTAAGATGCCTCCCAAGCTACAGAGGTTATTCTCTATAGATTTTCATGCACCACAAGGGGTACTAAGGGAGACATTCGTCGGTGTGAGACATCAACACCTATTGCTTATGACTTTCATCACAAACAAATTATTTATATAGTGGTTCGAAAGAGCTTGGATTTAGCTTGTTACCACTTGGGTCATTCCCACCTTTTGAATTGGGGTGGCAAGCCCTCTAAAGGTTCAACAAAAGTAACACAAGTAAATATTTTTGATCCCCAAGATTGTACTAAGACATGAGGGGAGAGCATACACATTTACTTGGTCACACTAGTACATGTTCATTTACCCTTAGAAATAAAATGTGTGGTGTGACAAGAGCAAGTGTTCAAGAAGTGTTTTTAATTCCCAATATCACTTAAAACACGAGATAAGAGCATACGCACTTAAAAAGCTGAAGCAAATCCACCAAGAAAAGTAGATAGTGACTCATTTTAAGCCCAAATCAAGTGGGAAAACAACAAGATTATGTTCATTTTATTGCAGCAAAACCAATTGCTCCTATGATAACCAAGCACACACATAAGAATGAAAGGATCCCTCCATCAAAATGTGTTAGGAGTTCTAGATTGAATGCCTTCTCCTAGTGAATGCGACAAGCTACAAATTAGATATTAGTGACATAAAATCTCCATGAAAATGTAAAAAAACATGAAAGTCCAAGTAAATGCCTTGTTTTGCAAGCCACAAGTCAAAGAGGTCAAAAAAGGGAATCTAGAAAATAGATGAAAATATTTGTCAGTCTTTGTGAAATAAATAGCAGAATCAGAAAATTGATGAAATTCCATGCACTTTTTAAAAAATTGCACTAAATACAGATCAATTTTACATGATTTATAAGCATTTGAAGTTCAAACCGAGCATTGACTTTGACCAAAAAGATTCTAATAAAATGACGTCGTTACCTGATATCAACTTCACCACAACGAATCTGGGTGAGTTAGCTCCACAATACCGCTCATTTCACGAAAATCTGACTTGTTTTGCAAAAGTTTTGAAAATTTGGAAAAGAAGGCCCTAGCAAGAGCAAGAGGTAGGCTGACTATTTGCTACTGGCCGCTAGCGGTTAATTATATTTGTGGTCACAATGGTAGTGAACCTGCTGGCAGTTTATGTCATGATTCGCAGTTTAAATAGGCTTCTGGTCACCAATGTGACCAGGAGACAACAACTGGGAAAAAAATATCAGAGAAGAACTCTAGGCTACCATCTTGGTCACTAATGTGACCACAAGCCATTAGAGATCTCGACCACAGGGCTTTAAAAGCTTAGACCAAATGTAACTCTAAATGTTGAAAGTTATGTGATTTAAATGTAACTTTATGCACTGAATGTGATCTAAGCTAGACAATTACAGTTTATAAAGGCCTACATAGGTGGATCAAGGGCTGAGGGATGGTTGAGGGATAGTCACCACCAATCGTTAGCACTAAGTAACTTCAACAACAACTCACTCCACAATTACAATCCACATAAATTCCCATTATATGGGACCAACAATCATGATCAGTGTGCAAGCAAAAGTATTTGGAGGATCAAAGGGCAATTCTAGAGGCCATGTATAATCATGTGGATCTTTATTCCTAGTCTTAACTGCATTCAACTTGTTTACATTTTGCAGAATTATGAACAATATGGAAGCTAACATGACAGTTGCTACTGGAAACCCAAATGAAGGAAATGGGGTGTAGTCAGAGCTACACAACATTGTTGTGCACGGTGCAATTGAAGAAATCCAACAATATAGCAAGGTGGAGAAACCAATGTCTTCAAGCCATGTTAATGAATTCTTGTCAGCATTATCATCATCAAGTAGGGTTGAATTTGGATCCAGGAGTTTGAAACTAGATGAAAAACTTTCATTTTCATCTAGGGTTAAATATGAGATGACTGCAAGGATGTCTGGCTTCAAGATCAACAAAAACTTTAGTGTTTGCAGTGCTAAGCTACTAAAAGGTCTAAGTTTGATAGAACTATATCGAGTGCAGAGAGGGGGCTAAAAAGCCTAAGATTTCTAGATGGAAGTGCTATGGGTACTGAAAAAGATGCCTAGAAAATAGTAGAGGTTAGTGCTAAGGGTGTCGACAGGGAGGACAGTTGAGGATTTTAGGGCATGTAGAGTAGAGGTGAGAGTTCAACAAGCAATGATAGGGAGATTTTAGTAGTGGTGGTAGGAAGTAGATGTAGAGCGGTGAGTGAGGGGAGCTTATGATGATGATGGCGGAGGTCAATTTCATGGGTGGTGGTCGAGGAATTCGTAGGCTATGCCTGGTAGCGACATGAAAATGATGACTTGAGGATTTGGATGGTGGTAACCTAGGTTGGAATGGGCAGCAACAGTAAATCACAAGTGGCACGAGGATTTGGACCAGCGGAGCAAATTAAAAAAAAGGCAACCAAGGGGAGTGTATAGAACCAAGGCAACGGTAAAAAATAGGAGCCAACAGGGTAAGGCAAATGGAAGAGGTGTAGCTAGGTTGCGGTTGTGATACAGAAGTAGATGGTAGGAATAATCAGTCTATGAAGGAGTTCTAATGGTGAAAATCTAGGGTTTGTCTGAAAAAATCTTCATCCTATAATAAAGAACATCGAACCTATCTCCCAAAATTAAACAATGAAAACCATATGTTTCGATCAGGCCACAACAAAAATTTTAGACCTACAATAACAGGAAAATTAAACCTACAATAACAAAAAACTTGCAACCCTAATATCCAACCTACAATTATAGTCACAAACCATTGTACATATCAGTAGGTCTATACTATATGGATCTGTATGGTACGGATTGGCATGTAAAAAATTTTCAAAAAATAAAATTTTGTAGTCACTGTACACTCAAAATCGTGACTTTGGTTGCCTGGGGCTGTTGGGTTAGATTTCGATATGCACACATACCCTTTCCCTCCTTGTGACGGGGCAATCCACCATGTCACTCTCACTCAAATGGAATTAGCTAGTTGAGAGGAGGCATGACATGACGTGGGTCTGGCTCATTGGAGAGCTGGACTTCACAGAAAGGGGTTGGCAAGTACTGCGGCCTTTGTTGTTATGTGCTTTGTTGTATGTTTCGTTCAATTGTTGTTGTAGTTGAGATAACCCTATGACCCGAAAGGTCAATAGTTTCTCTCCTTTTTAAATTTCTAAGATTCCACCTTTGTGTGGGTAAGTGATTGTTCTCGTTGATGTCCTCTTGTCTTTGTATGCATTGTAAGAGGTCTTGTTGTATCTGTCGTTGTCTAGTTTCTTCTAACACCAAGAGGACAAATGGGTCTCCTTGTGGTAAGACAAGTGTTTCTTGTTGAGGTCTTGGATGAATCTCTTGGATCTTGTAATGGATAGCCCTCACCCACTCCCCTCTTACTCCTAAGCACATTCATGAATCAGGATGGAGTTAGTTGTGTGATTGCTAACCTTAACTAGATCTAAGGTTTTGACCTAGGGTTTTGTTTGACCTAGGGCTTGACTTGTGTTTTGAATTTGTTTGTACCTTGTGATGGAATCAAGGGTTTGTTTGGAATTGTTTGAACCATGATTACTTCATGATAGAATCAAGGGTTTGCAATATTGTCTATTCTAGGGTATCTAAATGCATGCAAACTAATTGATAGGAAAAACATTCTTTTTGGTATTTTTTAGAGTATTTTGGAAATAAAAGTGCTTCTAATCTATGAAAAGGAAATATGTTTGCAATCCTATGACTTTTCCAATGCAATGTGAACCTATGTTTTTTTGTGTTTTTGATGTTTTGAATGCGATTTAATCTAAGAAAAGGGAAAATGCTTCTTCTAACAATTTAGATCTAGAAATATGAAAGCAATTAATCTAACATGCAAGATCTAACTATCAAGGAAAAACTAATGTTTTACTCTTCCCAAGAGCAAATTTGATTCTCTAATTACTATGAACTTGAATGAAAACAATGAAAGAACCTGAGAGAAATGAAGATTTGTTGACTCCACTACCCTCAGCAATGCTTGTAATAGGCAACCTCGAATCCTTTTGTTGTAGCAGGTGATCCTCTTGACAACAAACTGACCCAAAGAAGTAGAAAGAAGCTTTGATGAAGCTTGTATGAGCTCAACGAGAGCTTGGATTGAGCATAATGGCATAGAATGAAGTAGTGTGACGATACTTGGTTGAAAAAATAAAGTAAAAGGCACCTTCATCCTATAAGAGCATTTGAATGCTAAGTTGGAGAGCAAAATTTGGCAAGAACTGTGTGCATAATGAATTTGCCTCCTTTTGTGCTTGAGGGAGGGAGGTATTTATAGGTTTAGAGGAAGGAATTGATTGGAGAGTTAACTCATTTGATTGATGAGTTAACAAGAATAGATTGGAGAGTTAACAAGGTTGATTACCTAGTGAACTCAGCTGATTAGATAGTGATGAAGCAATGATAACTTATCACTGGAGAGAAAATGGAGGTGAGGGAATGCATGAGATTGATTGAAGAGTTAATTTTAAATCAAATAGAGCTAATTCTGCATGTGTGGGTGCATGAAATAGTTAACTCTATATTAGGGATCAAAAACATGCAAACAAAGAGAAAATGGGTGAAAACGAGAGACAAACTTGATTATTTCCACAACTTAAAAAATGGTAGGGTTGCCCCTTTTTCCAGTAGGGTCACCCCTGGGTGACCATAGGTCACCCGGGGGCCGACCCTAGGTCACCTGGGACAGATTTGGGCTAGACAGGGTTAGATACAGAAAAATAGGCTGGGAGATGGTAGAAGAGAGGGAAAAGAAGGATTATGCATCAAGAAACAAGTCAGTCATGTGGAAGAATCCAAATCTCCACTTGCATCTATAGGATCTCTTGGGGGAGATTTGGAAATAATAGGGGGAGATTTGGATTGGTTCGATGAAACTGATAACCGAAAGCGAGAGATGGATAAGGAGACCTCTAGAAGGCTTCTAGGAGGTGCACTAGAGGATAAACAAAGGGGAGAGGTGAAAAGTCACCTACAAGGCTCTCACAAGGCTTAGGATCAAGGTTGAAAGCCAGAAAATGCAAGTCAACAAGTGTCGCAATAAGTGTCGAAAAATGTCGTAAATGGGGTCAGGGAGAAATCAAAAAGGAAGAAACAACACAAGATAAGAAAAGAGGACACGTCATCAAGAGACCTGTTGCTTAAAGGACATTATTTCACACTTACATGTACGTGACAAGGATTTGAATCATCATAGGAGTCCTGATGGAGGCAGTTCATGATTTTTATGCTTACATATTTTCCCCCTCGGGGACGGTAGTCTATGTGAAAGGTAAGTACCATTCCCAAACTAGGACTTACTTGTTGTCAATTTTTCCACAAATTTGTACCTTCAATAACTAGTATTAGTCCAACATTTAAATATATCAAAGTAAATAATGAAAACTAAAATGACAAATCTTATCATAAGTCATTTGAGTTTGACTAGTTGCTTGCCTTTGTCGGTTTGGACCTGTAGGGATGAGAGCACACAAAAAAATGCACAAAAGGGATGCATAAAAGCAAAGAACTAATCTAAAATGCATAAATGAACTAAGCTAAGGGTAAACAAAGCAAGCCAAATTTTGAGATCGAAGGAAAATGACGACAGAATCATTTGTGTGAGCAGTCGATAGAGAGGTATCATCGAGGAGATTACAGAGATGATCACCTCTTCTTCAACCATGGAGATTCAGGTACACAATCATTGAAAAACCATTCTCTAAACCCTAGTTTGAACTTTGTGAAAAATCTCTTAAAATTATCTATTTTTGGTGATTTTCTCTATCGCATTGTGTTCATCTCATCGTTTAGAGCAACATTGGTCTTTTGTTTTTTGAAATCAGTTGAAAAATGAGGTTTCTAGAGTGATTTTGCTTGAGGGATTCATTCCTAGGGTCACCCCTTTTGATAGGCAGAGTCGCTCGGGGAGATCCTATTTGACAACAGGGTTGCCCGGGGGGATCCTGAAACATAACAGGGTCACTCGAGGGAGATCCTAAAAAACACCTGGGTCTCCCTAGGGTGACCTTGTTGGACTGATTTCTGACTGCATTTGATGTTGATTAATGATCGTTTCGCTTCAATCTGACATGATTTGGTCACTGAATCTACCTCTTTATTGCAATTTTTGAAGGTTTATGTGATTTTTTTGTGTGAGGTTTTCTGCAGTTTTACGATTTTTAGGGATTTTATGTGTTTATGAGATCTAATCTAAAGTTCTCTTTTGATTTTGTAGGACATGCATATTTGATGGAATGCCTGCCAAGGGCAGAGATGACTCTCAGTAATGTTTGTTTCATTGAGTTTGGAGGATTATGCTATACTAAAGAGGACAGGTCTTGCTAGAGTTTGTCATATACCTGTGATTCATCCTGTATCCTGCATATGTTGTGACATCTTGACTTACTAGGATGCAAATAGGAACACATTCTGGTTCCTACAGATTTTTGGAGATTGGACTATCACTCTATATGATGTGTATTACATTCTTGGAGCACCTGTGAGGGGACAAACTTTGTCTCTTCCTATTAGAAAGTCGTATGAGGACAAGGCTTCTTGGGCTGCATTCATGGGGGTTAATCACCCTGGAGTCCAGACATGAGTTTACCTTACATCCATGTCATGACTCTGCTTTCTGCTCTTGAGGAGGTTCTTGATTGGTTTGACTGCTTCAAGGATGTCAGGAGACAAGGCCTCGGCTCGTCTGAGATGGTGTTGGGCACCCATCATTCATGAGATTGAGAAGGGCACAGTTTTTGGTTGGGGATCAGACATCTTGGCTATGGTTTTCAGAGACTTCTATCAGATTTCACAGCAAGGGGCTCTAGCCTTTAGCCACTCTTCTTTGATCATGACATGGATTTTTTAGTACATGAAGCCTTACCAGAAGCTTATTCCTCTTCCAGATAGATGACTACCGAGAGCAGCGAGGTGGATGCATGTTGGTCATTTTGATGCCACTTTACCTACTATTGTTGTAAGTGGCTATTTTTGGCCCCAAGGCATTCAAGCTTGCATGGGCACATTTTTCCATGTGTAGGATGCATTTATGATAGCATTTATGACCTCATAGGAGCCTATTCTTGGCCATGGACGCCCAAGGTTGTATTGTTGACTCTTGACAAGTGTAATGGGCTTATAAGAAGTCATTTAATGTCTTGAGGTTGTGTAAATTCTATATAAACCATAGCATAGTAGATGAGATGCATATAACAGTTTACAGGTACCCAGGTTCCGCCGGAGTGAAGGTTGAAGGACAAAGGAAGTGAATGTATTTGTAATCCCCTTTTGTGAAGATAATACAACTTGGCCTCTTTTCTTGGTGGAGTTTTTTACCCGAATGCATTTTCTCCACTTTAAACACTTGTGTTATGTGCTTCATTCTTCTTGTGGTATATTTATGTACTATGGTTTTATGTTTTGTTACAATCTCCATTGTCTATGCACACTTAAAAGATTGCTGAAATTTATTTGAATCAGATTTCCATTAAAGTAGTGTTGCTTTCATTTCTAACATTTGGTATCAGAGCCTGGCCAACTTTGAATCTTGGGTGGTAGTGTGGAAGCTGTAGCTGCAGTGAGAGATTTGGTTGCATTTGTTTTGTAGATCTTGTGTTGTTATTATGGCTACACCCACCATTGCATCAACCTCTCAATTGGACATTGAGAAGTTCAATGGTACGGGGTATGAGTTGTGGAAGCTGAAAATGGAAGATTTGTTCAAAGAAAGAAACCAATGGTTGGCTATCCAAAAAGAGAAGAAACCCGATGATGTCTCTCAAGATGAGTGGGATAGACTGGATAAGAAGGCATGGGGAACCATTCAGTTGTGTCTTTTAGACTCTATCCTATTGAATATCGCAAAGGAAGAGACTGCATACAAGTTGCAGAAACAGTTGGGTGAGATCTATCAAGCCAAGAGTATGGTAAATAAACTTTAATTAAAAAGAAAATTGTTTTCCATGAAAATACGAGAAGGTGAATCAGTTGCAGAGCATTTAAATTCTTTTAATTTATTGGTGAGTCAGCTTGATTCAATAGATGTTGAGGTTAGTGAGGAAGATAAATGTATCTTACTTCTATATTCTTTACCTGAGTCTTGGGAGAATGTTATCCTTGCTATCACTGCTAACCTTGTGGATACAAAGTTGGATGCTCTTGTTTCAGTACTACTGTCACAGGAATTGAGGAAGAAGAGTTCAGATAGTTCACAGGATGCTCTCAGTGTCAGGGGATTGTCTAAGGAAAGGGGACCTAAAGGAGATTAGAAAGGGGCTAAGGACAAGTCCAAGGGCCGGTCTAAGACTCCTGGTAAAAAGAACAGAGTTAAGTGTTGGAACTGCAGTAAAATGGGACATGTGAAGGAGTGCAGAAACCCCAAGAAATAGTGGGAGAGTGCTTCAGATAAGTCCTCGAATGTAGGTGAACAAGTTTTACTTTCTGCATGTAATCTTGTTTCTAATGATCACTGGTTGGTTGACTCAGGATGCTCATTTCATATGACCTCACATAAGGAATGGTTCTCCACATATGAAGAATATGATGAAGGTAATATCTAGCTTGGTGACAACTCTACATATCCGATTGTCGAGAAAGGAAAGGTATTATTATGTTTTGGTGATGGGAGGATTAAAACCCTCCCTAGTGTTTTGCATGTTCCTTGATTAGCTAGAAATCTGATTTCAGTTTCAAAGTTGAATGATTTGGGAATGCATGTGACATTTGACAAGCATGGCTACAGATTGGTGAGAGGGAACTTGGTGGTAGCGAAAGGGAAGAGCTTTGGGAACTTGTTTAAGCTTGAAGTCACTGTAGTTTATAATGCCTCCTATGTACCTGAGGCCACTACTAAAAATACATGTATGTTGTGGCACCATAGATTGGGCCAATAAGCAATAATGTACTGAAAACTATTAAGAATAAAAATTTGTTGGATGGTTTCTCCTATTTTGATGAGCACTTTGATTTCTGTGAGCATTGTGTTTTTGGTAAACAAAACAAAAAATCATTTTCTTCAGGAAGCAATAGAGCAAAGAGAAATTAGATATTATTCATATGGATGTGTTTGGACCTGTGGATAATGAATCTATTGGAAAATCTCGTTATTTTATAACCTTCATTGATGATGTATCTAGATTTACATGGATTTATTTTATGAAGCATAAATCTGAAGTTTTCACTAAGTTTAAGGAATTCAAAGTCTTAGTAGAGAACCAATCAGGTTTAAAGATAAAAATATTAAGATCTGACAATGGAGGGAAATATTGCTCTAAGGAATTTGATGAGTTTTGCAAGCATGCAGGTATAATTAGACAAAAGACAACCCCGTATACACCACAATAGAATGGTGTTGCAAAAAGGATGAACCGAACAATTATGGAAAGGGCTAGAAGTATGTTGAGTGATGCACAGTTGGATAAATGCTTTTGGGCAGATGCTGTGTGTACTGCTTGCTACTTGATAAATAGATCTCCTTGTAAGGCTCTTGATTTGACACCTTATGAAGTGTGGACAGGTAAGAAACCTTTTGTTTCACATTTAAGGGTTTTTGGCTGTGAGGCTTTTGTTCATGTGCCTAAGGAAAAGTGATCTAAGGTGGATCCAAAAAATAAAAAGTGTACATTCATTCGATATGGTGATAAAGTAAAAGGTTATAAGCTTTGGAATCCACTAACCTGTAAGATTAACTTTTGCTAGAGATGTTATTTTTAGGGAACTTAGAGCTATTTCTGAACTTAAGCAGCCAAAAGAAAAATATGAAAAGGTAAAGAAGGTGCACTTTGATTTAGAGCAGCAAGATGCACCTCAGGAAGAACAAAATGATAGATTGGTGGGTGAAGAAGAAGAAGATTCAAGTAGCTTTGATTAAGATGAGTCTGTAGTGACAAAAGAAGTTGGTGCAGATGATCATAAAGAAGAACAAGTAGAGTCTCTTACTCTACTATTGAGGAGATCCACAAGACAATAGAATCTAGTTGACAGGTATAGGCCACCAGATTTCTGTTGTGTATATACTTTATTGAGTACTAACAATGAACCTAGATCCTACAGGGAAGCTATTTCTACAGATGATAGTGAGTCTTGGCAGTTAGCCATGTAGGAGGAGATAATGGCTTTAGACTCTTGTAACACCTGGGATCTTGTTCATTTTCCCAAAGGAACAAAGGCTATAGGATGTAAGTGGGTCTTCAAGAAGAAGTTTGGAGCAGACGAGTCATTAGAGAAGTACAAGGCTAGACTGGTAGCCAAGGGCTACTCCTAGAGAGACAGAGTTGATTTTGGTGAGATATTTTCTCCTGTTACTAAGTTGACTTCTATTAGATTTCTCTTATCCATTGTTGTAGCTTATGATTGGGAGATTGAGCAAATGGATGTTAAGACTGTGTTCTTGCATGGAGATCTTTAAGAAGAAATTTATATGCAACAAACTATAGGTTTTGAGGTAAAAGGAAAAGAACATTGGGTTTGCAAGTTGAAGAGGTCTCTTTATGGTCTGAAACAATCCCCCAGAATGTGGTATCAAAAGTTTGACTCATTTATTTTAAAATTGGGTTTTGTTAGAAGCAAGGAGGATCATTGTGTTTACATTCATTGTGTTGATGATTCTATACTAGTTATTGCTTTGTATGTTGATGACATGTTGTTTTTCAGCAATACTGAGGGTATGGTCAGTGAGCTTAAAGCCCAACTTTCAGGTGCATTTGAGATGAGGATCTTGGTGCTGCAAGGTATATTTTAGGAATGGAGATTAGGAGGGATAGAGTTAATAGAAAGCTTTG
This sequence comes from Cunninghamia lanceolata, assembly GCA_027924645.1. NCBI lineage: Eukaryota > Viridiplantae > Streptophyta > Pinopsida > Cupressales > Cupressaceae > Cunninghamia > Cunninghamia lanceolata. The sequence continues at coordinate 11,817,885 of BSBN01000377.1, forward strand.
GTTGTCACAAAGTAAGTATGTGAATACTATTTTGTAGAGGCTAAGTTTGCAGGACTGTAACCCAGTTAGAGTTCCTTTACCCATTGGTACTAAGATTTCATTAGATATGTGTCCAAAGATTGAGGATGATCTTGAGGATATGTCTAATGTGCCATATGCTAGTGCTGTAGGGAGTTTGATGTATGCAATGGTTTGCACTAGATCAGATATTGCCCAAGCAGTGGGAGTTTTGAGCAGATTTATGTCTAACCCTAGTAGACAGGATTGGAACTATGCGAAAAGGGTGTTTAAATATCTTGCAGGTACTCCTGATCATTGTTTGGTTTATTCAGGTGCTGATAGTGCTAATAAATCTTTGGACATACAGGGTTTTGTTGATGCATATTGGGCAGGTGACTTGGATAGTCAAAGGTCCACTAGTGGCTATGTGTTTACTCTGTTTGGAGGTGCAGTGAGTTGGATGAGTAAGAGGCAGCCCATAGTTGCTTTGTCCACCATAGAAGTACAGTATATAGTTGCTACTCATGTCTCTAATGAGGTAGTTTGGTTGAGGAGACTGTGTACAGGTATTGGTTTTGATTGCAGGATCATTCAAATTGGTTGTGATAGCTAGAGTGCTATCTGTTTGGACATGAATCCCATGTATCATGCTCAGACAAAGCATGTTGATGTTCAGTATCACTTTGTTTGAGAGTTGGTTGCAAATGGAGAGATTGAGATGAAGAAGATAGACAATCAGGAGAATGTTGTAGATTCATTGACCAAGCCTGTGAGCATAGAGAAGTTCATGTGGTGAAGAGAGGCCATGGGCCTTGTTTCTAGTGCATGATTATTTTTCATTTGATTTCCTATGGGTTGATTTACAATCTATAATGTCAAGTGCGAGAATGTTGGGATAAGGTGTCATTAACCTTGTAAATCTGATTATTCTATTATTCCATTTATTATTTGTAATTACCCATAAGGGATGTACAATTTTCATTGGTAGTGTTAAAAAATTATTTACTATCCATGCTAATTACGGAGTTACTACACAGTAAGTCCCAGAGTTACTGGCGGTAGTTACAAGATGTCATTTACTATGGTAAATGGTAATTGGTCAAAGTGAGGTGCACGTGTGAAGGAATAATCTATTTTTAGTGTTATGACGCATGTCATAGATGCTGTAAGAGGGTGTAAGAGATTATATGACAACTGTAAGTTGTCATAAGAATCTATGACAACTGTAAGTTGTCATAAGCATCTATGACACTAATAATAGCATATGACGCGTCATAAGATGCTGTAAGTGGCTATTTTTGGCCCCAAGGCATTCAAGCTTGCATGGGCACATTTTTCCATGTGTAGGATGCATGTATGATAGTATTTATGACCCCGTAAGAGCCTATTCTTGGCCATGGACGCCCAAGGTTGTATTGTTGACTCTTGACAAGTGTTATGGGCTTGTATGAAGTCATTTAATGTCTTGAGTTTGTGTAAATTCTATATAAACCATAGCATAGTAGATGAGATGCATATAACAGTTTACAGGTACCCAAGTTCTGCTGGAGTGAAGGTTGAAGGACAGAGGAAGTGAATGCATTTGTAATCTCCTTTTGTGAAGATAATACAACTTGGCCTCTTTTCTTGGTGGAGTTTTTTACCTGAAAGGGTTTTCTCCATGTTAAACACTTGTGTTATGTGCTTCATTCTGCTTCTGGTATATTTATGTATTGTGGGTTTATGTTTTGTTACAATCTCCATTGTTAATGCACACTTAAAAGATTGCTGAAATTTATTCAAATCATATTTCCATTGAAGTAGTGTTGCTTTCATTTCTAATAGATTATGTAGGGAAGACAGTGGATTATGTAGGACTTTTGATGCGGGTGGATGGAAGGCTTATGCAAAAGCATGGACTATAGGGACGTGATGGGTGAAATAGTTAGGATAATGAATGAATGATGGGATGATGGAGGTATGGAAAGGAATCATGAGCAACGATTGCACACACCGTAATAAACATTGAAGGTTTTCAGTGGAAGGTGGTGTAGGAAGCAATGGTGATGTTTGCTTAGGAGATTGGTGACATAGAACTTTTGGTACCCACATGGACTTAGTATTTTTTTTATTTTTGTTTTTCAATGGATTTTTAAATGTACCTTGCTTTGAATATTTGGATTAATGTCCTAAGGCATTAGAACCTTTATGATTTATTGCTTTATGAGTATAGGCATCAAAGTGTTTACTTTTGAATGCCATGTGGCAGGTGGTAGGAGTGGAAGCTTCTTGTTTAGACAATGTGCACCTTTGTGGGTCATGAATAAAAATGTGAGGGAATTTATGGTTGATAGGAATGTTAGGTGTTGGAAGTAATGGTGGCAAAGTAGATGGAGGGAAATTAGGAGTTGGAAGCAATGGAGGTAAAGTGGATGGTCGAAGGTGTATGGTCACATGCTTTTGACATTTGTAGGATGATGGAGGTGGAATGGCAACATATGTTTTGGGTACATGATGTGGTTTTATGGTGGAAAGTGGTGGACTTATGAGGCATGGAGGAATTACTAACATCTTTAGATTGCATACCTTAGGGTGTATATCCAAGGCCATATGAACGTGGAGGGACATTGACATGGATGGGCTCCAAAATTCCTTGTTCGTGAAAGCCTAGGCCTTTGCGTTGGTAGTTCATGTTTTGGAGTATGTGATGGACTATGGGACTAGGTATAGTTTGGACACTAGACTTAAGTTCCTTATTGGATGAAAAGGATGAGGTGGTGGACAAAGGTTTTTGTTGTCCCAAGGAGGAACACTCATGGATGAAAGTGGATAGACCCATATGATATGGTAGACTTGAAATGGGGTCGATGGTTGATGTGGAAGGATCATGAGGATCTTTATTATTGTCATGTAGATCCAAATTATTTGTTTGATCTTCTATGTGTGCTTTGGAGGAACATGTCTCATCATGATAGGTAGAAGTTGGTGGATCATGGATGGGTGAGGTGGCCAGCTCTTGACCATGGAAAGCATAGATTTGGCTAACAGGGTCATCATGGCCTTCTTGATCATAGGTAGGATCTTGATCATAAATGGGAGCTTGATCATGAATAAGATTAAGTGTGTTATGAATGGATGGAATGGAATGGGTTTGATCTTGATTTAGATAAGGGGGTAATGTTCCCTCATGCTTAGGATTGTGCTCCTGACAAATCTCTTGACTTTGAGTGGAAGCGAAAGTGGAAGGCTCTAGGAGAGGCTCGATATGTCCTAGATGGTCGATGACATAAGGGTGTGATGGTTTCAACTAGGACATATAGGATCAATAGCTTGTAGACCACATGATGGAGTTGGAGGAATGGAAATGGCATTCAAAGGTTCTTAGGTAGGCTCATGAATGGGTGTTTGGCATGGGGAGCATTTATCCCTAGCTAGTATCCATTTCATCACATCCTTTGCAAGTGCATGTGCGGAAGGCCAATATAGTGGATGGATGACGAGGGTAGATGATGTGGACTTATGAATAGGCTTAGGTGGAGTGGAAAGTTCCCATGGTGGAAGGATAAGAGGGATGGATGGTGTTGGCTTAGGGTTTGGACCTTGACTAGATGAAGGGTCAAAGGGGTTGGATGGATTAGTGGATTTGGGTTTGCTTTTGTAATGTTTGATTCTAGGACATGGATTTGATCAAGGATTAAATGCTAGAATGTACTTATAGTGTGGATGAGGTATACTTATGTTCCCCTTGTCAAAGATAGCATAGGAATGTGAAGGCACTTTGTCTTGTTGCCAAGGTGGACTTGGATAGACTTGTGAATAGGCTTGGGATACTAGAACCTTGTTTTCTAGGATTTTCATGGAATGACACATGTCTTCATATCATTGTATGTCATCTTGTGGGGATTAAAACCATGTTTACAAGTTCTTGATTAGGATGAATGATGGTTTGGAATGACAAGGATGATAGGATGAAATAATGAATATATGGTTAGGATGTGATTATGATGATGTCAAATGACATGAATAATGATTAGGATGAAAATTGATTAGGATATGATTAAAATGATGTTGACTGGATGACAAGGATGATATGCAATGATGAGGATGAATGTACTGGTGCAAATGTTGTGTTGATGTGTTCACTATAGGGATGACTAGGAGGATCTACTCCTTTTCTCCTCTTTTTGCAACCACATCTGTACTAAATGAGACTTGTGGATTGTGGAATGCTATATGGATGTCAATGCAAGGTGATAAGGCCCAAACTATGATAGAGGCTAGTGAATATTAGTCTTTGAAAAGTCTAGCTACAAGAGGGTACTCTCATCTACTAATGACATTTCAAAGCAAAAATTGGTTTTGTCAAGACCTTGAGGTGTGGATCGAAATGATTGATTAAACTAAACCCATGAATTTTAGAATTCACTTGGAAGGTTGGACTTAAACTAGGCTTGGCGTATTAAGCCCAAGTGGAAGAAATGATTAATTAAAGTGAACCCATGAGTTTTAGAATTCACTTGGAAGGATGGACTTAAACTAGCTATGGAGTATTAATCCCAAGTTACGATTGATTTGAAAAAGATGTCAAGGTCTCTTGGTCCAGATTTGCACTTGTGATACAATCAAGCTTAGATAGTTTCTCCCTATGTTTCAACCTTGGCAAGACTAATGTTTAGGGTCCTCTATAGATGTCAAAGGCCAAATGAAATTGAATATGTAGTGGAATGAACTTGAATATGTAGTGGGTGAACAAAACAAGCAAGTCTATAATGTTTTGACATAGTTGCAATCATATTTGATAAGGAGAGTAGATGCTCAAAGTCTTTCCTAATGTTGTGGTGTATTGTGATTCGGAGTGATTAGGATGAAATCGATTGGATTGGAATGAATGGTTAGGACATGATTAGGATGTGATTTATTAGATTAGGAATGAAGATGACTATGTTCAGTGATGAGATTGGATGACTTGGATAGATTATGAAGAAGTTGATTGGATTAGATTGAATGGTAGGATATGATTAGGATAGATAGAATATGATTAGGGATGATATGATTGTTTGAGGTAATTAGGATGAAGGTGATTGGATTGGAATGAAGATGATTAGGTCTTGTGATAAGATTAGATGATTTGGATGGATTAGGAACAAGTTGATTGGATTAGAATGAATGGCTAGGATATGATTAGTATGAGGGTGATTAGATGAAAGAGGTGATTAGGGTTTGACTAGGATGATTAAGATGATGGTGACTAGATGAAAGAAACAATTAAGGTTTGACAAGGATGACTTGGATATGATCAGGAGAATGATTAGGATGATGTTTCTTGGATTATCAATGAACATGGTGATGTGGAGTGACTAGGAATGTGAGAGGATAGGACAAGGATGAGGTGAAATGATGAAGAATTATAAATAGGATATGGTTATGATCAGTTGGATTGATTAGGATGAAAATGGATTAGGACATGACAAGTAGGATGATCAAGGATGATGTGATTAGGATATGATTAGGATAATGATATGATGTGGAATGACAAGATTGGATGATTAGATGTTGGTTTGACTTGGAATGGTGTTGGTTGGATTAGAAAAAAGATGATGTGAAAGATGATAATGTAATTAGGATGTGATTAGGATGGAACAAGTAGGATAATTGGGATATGGATGGTGGGGTGATGTGATTAAGAAAGGTGATTAGAATATGATTAGGATAATACAATGAGGATATTGTGATTAGGATATGATTATGATGAAGTGGAATGATTATAATGTAAGTAGGATGTGGTTAGGATAGGACAAGTAGGATGATTAAAATATGGGTTATGTGAATGATAAGGATGATGGAATGACAAGGAGGATGTGGTTAGGAAGTGTGATAAGGATATGAATGTTGAATGATGACGATATGATTAGAATGTGATTAGGAATGATTAGGACTGATGTTGTTTGGATACAATCAGATGATATGTAATGACTAGAATGATATTGATTGGATAATGTAGAATGACAAGGATATGATTAGGATTAGATTGGGATGACTTGGATATGATTAGGAATGACACAATTGTATGGATTGGATTGATTAGGGTTTGATTAGGAAGAAGGTGATTTGGAATGATTAGGGTTTGAATCATGATGACTTGCATAATATTAGGACATGAAGTGGATAAGAAGGGTGATTAGGATGTGACGGTTGAATGATGGGGATATGATAAGAATGTGATGGTGAAATGATGACTTGCACTGAACGTGCAGCCTAGGGTGTTTGGAATGATGATTAAGCAAGCACACACATCAATCATAGAAGACATTTGGCAATTGGATTGGTTGCTCTTTGGTGACTCTTAATATTTTGCACACTTGTAAACATGCCCTATCCTAGGCTGACAAAGACAATATTTGCTGGATTCACACTTGGTTTATTATAACCACACTTATCCAAAGTGGATAGCTTAGATGTTTGGTGGCACTGGCTCCCCCTTAAACGACACTCACTTCTTGGGTGCACCAAACTTCAAATTCCCAGAGACCCAAAGATCTCAAGGAATGTGCTATCTCTACCTTGAAATGCAAGAATGTGGGACAGCTTCAAAGGTCTGACCTCATGTGCCAGTAAATAGAAGGATTTTGGCCACTAGCAGAAAGGTTCTTAGTAAGGGCATTCATTCAAGAGGCCATACATGTGATTTCCTCCATTTAAGATGTCTCCCAAGCTATAGAGGTTACGCTCTATAGATTTTCATGCACCACAAGGGGTACTAAGGGAGACATTTGTCGGTATGACACATCAACACCTATTGCTTATGATTTTCATCACAAACACATTATTTATATAGTGCTTCGAAAGATCTTGGCTTTAGCTTGTTACCGCTTGGGTCATTCCCACCTTTTGAAGTGGGGTGGTATGTCCTCTAAAGGTTCAACAAAAGCAACACAAGTAAATATTTTTGATCCCCAAGATTGTGCTAAGACATGAGGGGAGAGCATACACATTTATTTGATCACACTAGTACATGTTCATTTACCCTTAGAAATCAAATGTGTGGTGTGACAAGTGCAAGTGTTCAAGAAGTGTTTTTAATTCCCAATATCGCTTAAAGTACGAGATAAGAGCATACACACTTCAAAAACCCAAGCAAATCCACCAAGAAAAGTAGATAGTGACTCATTTTAAGCCCAAATCAAGTGGGAAAACAACAAGATTATGTTCATTTTATTGCAGTAAAACCAAGTGTTCCTATGATAACCAAGCACACACATAAGAATGAAAGGATCCCTCCATCAAAATGTGTTAGTAGTTCCATATTGAATGCCTTCTCCCAGTGAATGCCACAAGATGCAAATTAGATATTAGTGACATAAATTCTCCATGAAAATGTAAAAAAACATGAAACTCCAAGTAAATGCCTTGTTTTGCAAGCCACAAGTCAAAGAGGTCAAAAAAGGGAATATAGAAAATATATGAAAATATTTATTAGTCTCTGTGAAATAAATAGCAGAATCAGAAATTGACGAAATTCCATACACTTTTAAAAAAATTGCACTAAAAATAGATCAATTTTACATGATTTATAAGCATTTGAAGTTTGAATTGAGCATTGACTTTGACCAGAAAAAAGTCTAATAAAATGACATCGTTACCTGATATCAACTTTGCCACAATGAAGCTGGGTGAGTTAGGTCCACAATGCCGCTCATTTCATGAAAATTTGACTTGTTTTGCAAAAGTTATGAAAATTTTGGAAAAAAGGCCCTATTAGGGCATGCAAGAGGAAGAGGCAGGCTGACTATTTGCTATTGGCCGCTAGCGGTTAACTGTATTTGTGGTCACATTGGTAGTGAAACCGCTAGAAGTTTATGTCATGGTTAGGGGTTTAAATAGGCTTTTGGTCACCCATGTGACTAGGAGACAACAATTGGGGAAAAAACTATCAGAGAAGAACTCTAGGCTACCGACTTGGTCACTAATGTGACCACGGGCCTTTAGAGATCTCGACTACATGGCTTTAAAAGCTTAAACCAAATGTAATAATAAATGCTAAAAGTTATGTGATTTAAATGTAACTTTAGATGTAACTTTATGTGCTGAATGTGATCTAAGCTAGGTAGTTACGGTTTATGAAGGCCTGCATAGGTGGATCAAGGGCTGAGGGATGGTTGAGGGATAGTCCTCACCAATGGATGGTGCTAAGTAACTTCAACGACAACTCACTCTACAATTGCAATCCACATAAATTCCCATTATATGGGACTAGAAATCATGATCAGCGCACAAGCCACAGTATTTGGAGGATCAAAGGGCAATTCTAGAGGCCATGTATAATCATGTGGATATTTATTCCTAGTCTTAACTGCATTTGACTTGTTTACATTTTGCAGAATTATGAACAATATGGAAGCTAACATGACAGTTGCTACTAGAAACCCAAATAAAGGAATGGGGTGTAGTCAGAGCTACACAACATTGTTCTGCACAGTGCAATTGAAGAAATCCAACAATATAGCAAGGTGGAGAAACCAATGTCTTCAAGCCATGTTAATGAATCTTTGTTGGCATTATCATCATTAGGTAGGGTTGAATTTGGATCCAGGAGTTTGAAACTAGATGAAAAACTTTCATTTTCATCTAGGGTTAAATATGAGATGACTGCAAGGATGTCTAGCTTCAAGATCAACAAAAAGTTTAGTGTTTGTAATGCTAAGCTACTAAAAGGTCTAAGTTTGAGAGAACTATATTGAGTATAGAGAGGGGGCTGAAAAGCCTAAGATTTCTAGATAGAAGTGCTATGGGTATTGAAAAAGATGCTTGGAAAATAGTAGAGAGGTCGGTGCTAAGGGTGTCGACAGGGAGGACGATTGAGGATTTTAGGGCAAGTAGAGCAGAGGTGATAGTTCAATAGGCAGTGGTAGGGAGATTTTAGCGGTAGTGGTAGGAAGTAGATGTAGAGCAGTGAGTGAGGGGAACTTATGACGAGGATGGAGGAGGTTGATTTCATGGGTGGTGGTCAAGGAATTCGTAGGCTATGCCTGGTGGTGACAAGAAAATGATGACTTGAGGGTTTGGATGGTGGTGACCTACCTTGGAATGGGTAGCAACAGTAAAGCATAGGTGGCACTAGGGTTTGGACCAGCGAAGGAAATTAAAAAAAAGGTAGCCAAGGGGAGTGTATAGAACTAGGGCAGTGGTAAAAAATAGTAGCCAACGGGGTAAGAGGAATGGTGGAGGTGTAGCCAAGTTGGGTGGTGACACAAAAGTAGGTGGCAGGAATAATCAGTCTATGAAGGAGCTCTGATGATGAAAATATAGTGTTTGTCTCAAAAAAATCTTCATCCTACAATAAACAACATCAAACCTATCTCCCAAAATTAAACATCGAAAACCATATGTTTCGATCAGGCCACAACAAAAATTTTAGACCTACAATAACAGGAAAATGAAACCTACAATAACAAAAAACCTGCAACCCTAATATCCAACCTACATTTACAGTCACAAACTGTTGTATAGATCACTAGGTCTGTACTGTATGGATCTGTATGGTACAGACTGGCATGTAAAAATTTTCAATTTTTTTTGTAGTCACTGTACGCTCAAAATCATGACTTTGGTTGCCTCGGGCTATCAGGTCAGATTTTGACACGCACATGGACCCTTTCCCTTGTTTCCATGGGGAAATCCACCATGGGGAAATCCACCATGTCACTCTCACTCACATGGAATTAGCTAGTTGAGAGGAGGCATGACACGGTGGGGGTCTGACTCCTTGGAGAGCTGGACTTTGTAGAAAGGGGTTGGCAAGTACTGCAGCCTTTGTTGTTATGTGCTTTGTTGTATGTTTCGTTTGATTGTTGTTGTAGTTGAGATAACCCTATGACCCGAAGGGTCACTAGTTTCTCTCCTTCTATTCAGATTTCTAAGATTCCACCTTTGTGTGGGTAAGTGATTATTCTCGTTGATGTCCTCTTGTCTTTGTATGCATTGTAAGAGGTCTTGTTGTATCTATCGTTGTCTAGTTTCTTCTAACACCAAGAGGACAAATGGGTCTTGTTGTGGTAAGACAAGTGTTTCTTGTTGAGGTCTTGGATGAATCTTTTGGATCTTGTCATGGATAGCCCTCACCCATTCCCCTCTTACTCCTAAGTACATTCATGAATCAGGATGGAGGTAGTCATGTGATTGCTAACCTTAACTAGATCTAAGGTCTTGACCTAGGGTTTTGTTTGACCTAGGGCTTGACTTGTGTTTTGACTTTGTTTGTACCTTGTGATGGAATCAAGGGTTTGTTTGGAATTGTTTAAACCATGATTACTTCGTGATGGAATCAAGGGTTTACAATTTTGGCTATCCTAGGGTATCTAAATGCATGCAAACTAATTGATATGCAAAACATTCTTTTTGGTATTTTTTAGAGTATTTTGGAAATAAAAGTGTTTCTAATCTATGAAAAGGAAATATGTATGCAATCCTATATGACTTTTCCAATGCAATCTTAACCTATTGTTTTTTGTGTTTTCAATGTTTTGAATGCGATTTAATTTAAGAAAAGGGAAAATGCTTCTTCTAACAATTTAGATCTAGAAATATGAAAGCGATTAATCTAACATGCAAGATCTAATTGTCAAGGAAAAACTAATGTTTTACTCTTCCCAAGAGCAAATTTGATTCTCTAATTACTATGAACTTGAATGAAAAAAATGAAAGAACCTAAGAGAAATGAAGATTTGTTAACTCCACTACCCTCAGCAATCCTTGTAATAGGCAACCTCAAATCCTTTTGTTGCAGCAGGTGATCCTCTTGACAACAAAATAACCCAAAGAAGTAGAAAGAAGCTTTGATGAAGCTTGTATGAGCTCGATGAGAGCTTAGATTGAGTACAATGGCATAGAATGAAGTAGTGTGATGGTACTTGGTTGAAAAAATAAAGTAAAAGGCACCTTAATCCTATAAGAGCATTTGAATGCTAACTTAGAGAGCAAAATTTGTCAAGAGTTGTGTGCACAATGAATTTGCCTCCTTTTGTACTTGAGGGAGGGGGGTATTTATAGGTTTAGAGGAAGGAATTGATTGGAGGGTTAACTCATTTGATTGATGAGTTAACAAGAATAGATTGGGGAGTTAACAAGGTTGATTACCTAGTGAACTCAGCTGATTGGAGAGTGATGAAACAATGATAACTTATCACTGGAGAGAAAATGCAGGTGAGGGAATGCATGGGATTGATTGAAGAGTTAATTTTAAATCAAACAGAGCTAATTATGCATGTGTGGGTGCATGAAATAGTTAACTCTATATTAGGGATCAAAAACCATGCAAATAGAAAGAAAAATGGGTGAAAATGGAGCAAAAATGAGAGAGAAACTTGAGTTTTTCCACAGCTTCAAAAATGGTAGGGTTTCCCCTTTTCCCAATAGGGTCACCCTTGGGTGACCATGGGTCACCCAAGGGTTGACCCTAGGTCGCTCGAGGCAGATCCGGGCTGGACAGGGTTAGATATAGAAAAACAAGTTGGGAGATGGTAGAAGAGAGGGAAAAGAAGGATTCTGCATCAAGAAATAGGTCAGTCATGTGGAAGAATCCAAATCTCCACTTGAATCGGTAGGATCTCTTGGGGGAGATTTGGAAATAATAGGGGGAGATTTGGATTGGTTCGATGAAACTAATAACCGAAAGCGGGAGATGGATAAGGAGACCTCTAGGAGGCTTCTAGGAGGTGCACTAGAGGAAAAACAAAGGGGAGAGGTGAAAACTCACCTACAAGGCTCTTACAAGGCTTAGGATCAAGGTTGAAAGCCAGAAAATGCAAGTCAACAAGTGTCACAAGAAGTGTCAAAAAGCATTGCAAACGGGGGTAGGGAGAAATCAACAAGGGAGAAACAACACAAGATAAGAAAAGAGGACACGTCATCAAGAGGCCTACTGCTTAAAGGACATTATTTCACACTTACATGTATGTGACAAGGATTTGAATCATCATTGGAGTCCTAATGGAGGCAATGCATGATTTTAATGCTTACATATTTTCCCCCTCGAGGACGGTAGTCTACATGAAAGGTAAGTACTGTTCCCGAACTAGGCCTTACCTGTTGTCAATTTTTCTGCAAATTTGTACCTACAATAACTAGTATTATTCCAACATTTAAATATATCAAAGTAGATAATGAAAACTAAAATGACAAATCTTACCATAAGTCGCTTGAGTTTGACTAGTTGCTTGCCTTTGTTAGTTTGGACCTATAGGGATGAGAGCACACAAAACAATGCACAAAAGGGATGCATAAAAGCAAAGAACTAATCTAAAATGCATAAATGAACTAAGCTAAGGGTAAACAAAGCAAGCCAAATTATGAGACCGAAGCAAAACGATGACAAAATCATTCCTGTGAGCAGTTGATAGAGAGGTATCATCGAGGAGATTGCAGAGATGGCCACCTCTTCCTCAACCATAGAGAATTAGGTACGCAATCAGTGAAAAACCCTTTTCTAAACCCTAGTTTGAATTTTGTGAAAAATCTCTTAAAATTATCTATTTTTGGTGATTTTCTTTATTGCATTATGTTTGTCTCGTTGTTTAGAGAAAGATTGGTCTTTTGTTTTCTGAAATCGGTCAAAAAATGAAGTTTTTAGAGTGATTTTGCTTGAGGGATTCACTCCTAGGGTCACCCCTTTTGATAGGCAGGGTCGCTCGGGGGGGATCTTGAAACATAGCAGGGTCACCCAGGGGAGATCCTGAAAAACACTTGGGTCTCCTTGGGGCGACCCTGTTGGACTGTTTTCTGACTGCATTTGATGTTGTTTGATGATCGTTTCACTTTGATCTGACATGATTTGGTCACTGAATCTACCTTTTTATTGCAATTTTTGAAGGTTTATGTGATTTTTTTGTGTAAGGTTTTCTGCAGTTTTATGATTTTTAGGTATTTTATGTGTTTATGAGATCTAATCTAAAGTTCTCTTCTAATTTTGTAGGACGTGCGTATCTGATGGAATGCTTGCCAAGAGTAGAGATGGCTCTCAGGGATGTTTGCTTCATTGAGTTTGGAGGATTGTGCTATACTGAAGAGGGTAGGTCTTGCTAGAGTTTGCCATATACCTGTGATTCATCCTGTATCCTACATATGTTGTGACATTTTGACTTACTAAGATGCAGATAGGAACACATTCTAGTTCCCACAAATTTTTGGAGAGTGGACTATCACTCTATATGATGTGTATTGCATTCTTGGAGTACATGTGAGGGGACAACCTTTGTCTCTTCCTATTAGAGAGTCCTATGAGGACAAGGCTTCTTGAGCTGCATTTATGGGGGTTAATCACCTTAGAGACTAGACAAGAGTTTAGCTTACATCCATGTCACGACTCTTCTTTTTGCTCTTGAGGAGGTTCCTGATTGGTGTGATTGCTTTGAGGCTATTAGGAGACAAGGCCTCAGCTCGTCTGAGATGGTGTTGGGCACCCATAATTCGTGAGATTTAGGAGGACACAATTTTTTCTTAGGGATCAGACATCTTGGCTATGGTTTATAGAGACTTCTATCAGATTTCACGGCAAAGGTCTCTAGCCTTTAGCCACTCTTCTTTGATCATGACATGGATTTTTGAGCACATGAAGCCTTACCAGAAGCTTATTCCTCTTCCAGATAGATGACTACCGAGAGCAGTGAGGTGGATGCATGGTGGTCATTTTGATGCCACTTTACCTACTATTGCTACTCTTACTGATGAGGATAGGATTTTTGATCCTTATAGCAACATGTAGGGGGCTTGGGCCCGAGATGGCAAGATTAGAGAGTATTGTCGTGAGGTCTCAGAGATTACAGACCATAATGGTCTGGTTGAGGCTCATCAGGTTGACTATGTTGGTTATGATTGTTAATCAAAACAACATGAATAAAAGTCCATTGATCAGTTCATGATCATTTGATGTTACTCAGAGGTTGATGTGATATGTTGTTTTCCATCCAAGGGGACTTACATTGCTCAACTACCAAGAATTGATGTCTGAACATTTGGTTTTATGCCTACTTTTTGTAAATTACTTAAAAAAGAAGGTTATTTCCATTACATTCAACAGATCATGATGATATTTTCTAAGTTTGATCAATTCTTCTAAACATCAACTATCATTGATTAATTTCAACTTCTGCACTATGAATTTATCTAAATAATGTGCCTTCAAGCTGATATTTGCATGATTACTATTGACATTTATATGTATTTGCATGACATTTTCAATTATACATGCAGATTAACTCAAATATGCTAAGAATGTTCAATTTCCTTTAGGATATCTGCATATTTCTTTGTATTTGCTTTGGATTATCTATATATTTGCAATTGTGGTTGTGATTTGAATGAAATTAAACAAGTTGTGTTAAATGCTTTCTAAATCTTCACTAAATTGAATGAATCTTCAACTATTGGTCCACATACATTCCAAATATTGTCATGAAAGGAAGAAAATCAAACCATAGGTTCACTAGGGTGTTCCACAACTAAGTATGGTTGGTGCAGACCTTGATGGAAAAGAGATGAAAACATGTAGAAGATGAATTGCACTCCAAGGGATGCAGCAAATCAAAGCACAAGATAAGAATTCATCTATAGATTACTCAATGTATATGATGATATGTAATCTAGATCTTCACTTTCATTAAGTATGCAAAAGATACGTACATCTACAATTAGCTTTGAAATTAGTCCTCATAAACTTCAACAATCTAACTTCAATTAAGTTTCGAATAATGATACAATGAGCATTCCATCTCCTTTTATAAGACAAAGAGAGAAGGCAGTTATAAATGATCAATGATTAGGATTTGTCTATCTAAATCAACGGTTCATATCCTCCTTGAATTAGTCAACAGATATCAAAACGTGGCACAGGTTGCCAGTTGGAAACTATCTGTTGGGACTCGGTTACTTCTTTGTCTTACTATGCATGTGACCCTATCATCATGCATCCTTACTCACTCTTCTTCTTCCTCTTCATCTCCTTCATCCTCTTCATCTTCTTCATCCTCTTCATCATCTTCATCTATATGAGGGTCATCTCCTACATGTATGATGATACTCTCCCTGATGGGTTCATAGGCCTGCATTATTCTTTCAATCTCTTCCCCATCTTGGACTCTAGCTTTTACTGCAACATGCTCCTGGGAATGGAATTGTGTTTGTAGAGCAGTCCATTTTCTCTTTCTACTATTTAAGGTCTCATCATATGCTTCCACCTTAGCCTTCATCGTCATAGCCTATTTGACTATATCCTCTATCATATGGTGGAGAGGGTCATTTGTTACCTGTCTGAAATTACTTTGGAAGGCTTGAACTACAAAATCAACATCTTGATTTGTTGTCTTTCCTTCTACATTGTCTTCTAGAGCTTCCAAGATATTTATCTCCTTGGCCATAAGATTATGCAACTTAAAACTGATATCCCTAAGCTTGGCATTACATCTTTTCAGGATATCACTCTTGAACCTGGTATCCTGATACCATATAATTAATAATTGTGTAGTATTGTTATCCAATACTTTATTATATATGAGCACCTTCATGTCTATGTGCCTCATCTCACCCAGGGCATCAAGATGTTTATCCACTTTGATGGATCTCCATCCAACCTTCTTTTGATGTTTATCTACTTTGCTCCTCAATATGCTGAGCAAGTTCCAATTGGAAAGGGAGGTCTTTATCACTTTCTCTGCTTTAGACATGAAAAGAAGAAACTAATTGTCTACCACATGAGCCTTATGCTTCATGATGTCTAGGCCTGTGACCTCGTTCTAAGATACAATGGTCAAAGGAGTGGCTGTATTGACTGGCATGTGATTAGGGTCAATTAACCCTTTTATAAATGTATGCAATTGGGAAATGTGCTCGTTGTGTAGTTTATTTTTGTCCTTCTCCTTTACACTTTTCATCATAGAATCAATAATATCTTTGGCCTCTTGGCCTTCCTGCTACTCAGTAGAAAAACCTAGATCAACATTAGTTATTTGGAATTCATCAATACTTATTTCTCCTTTTGCCTTATCTACTATTGGCAAAGCTACTTGAGCTATTCTCCTTCTTGTCATAGGATCTCTCTTGATTGTGGATGTAGGTCTTGCCTATCTTTTAGGCTTAATCATATTTGTTGAAAACAATACAGAAACATCAAATTTAGGCACCTCACTGACTTGTGGTGGAATTATCTTCTGTTGTAACCAATACGGTATGTCCCTGGTGGGTCCTTGTTGGTCAGTTTGCTCAATATGAGCATCATGAGACTGTACATTCTACTCTACCCTTGATGGAGAAGTTTATTTCCTTTGCTAATTCTCCTAGATTTTCTCATGAGGGATCTCTTGTTGTGCAGGAGCTTCTTGTGATGCCTTCACATTTTGATCTTGTGCATCTTGATGTGCTTGATTCTCATGAGAAGATTGAACATTCTAATTTGACTCATCCAGGTGATCACCCTGATCACTCTTGTTCACATTTTCTACTTCTTTTTGCCAATCATCACCCTGTTGAAAACCCTATTTTCCATCTTTTGATGTGTCTATTCCTCCAAGGTCTTTAGCTTTATCTATTTCGTTTTCACTTGTCCCTCCTATAGGTGCTAGCTCACTATCTTGATTATCATTTTTATCAAGCATCTCTTTATCACCATCTATGTGTACATTGACTTCTACTTTCTCTTGCTCTTGGGGTAGATCCTTATCCTTACCTTGATCCTCATCACCCTAATAAGCTAGGTCTATTATTGTAGGGTTGGTGACTTGATCAACCAAGTTTGTTAATCCAATTTGTTGACCTACCACCTCAAGGTTATCTTCTTCTATTTCTTCCATTTCAACCTCTCCTGATGGACTTCCTTTTGAACTATGGGAGTGCCATGGGGGGTCATCTTTGTGTTTTCCACCAAGGTCTCCATAGAATGAGTAGAAACATCATTGACTACATCATCATTAGATAAATCCACTGTATCATCTAGTGGAAAAGGTGGCTCTTTTCTTGCACTATGCATCTCTTTTCTTTGTTCCTCTACCTTTTCATTCTTGAATTACACAATATTAGGGATGGGAACTTCATGTTGCAAGTTATTCAGAATACCTTCACCACCTGCTCCCCTCAATAGGATGGGATTTATGTCCATAGTTCCTCTCATTACAATCTTTTGTTTCTTTTGTGGTGGTGTTTGGACCTTCTTCTTTTTCTTCTTGATCAAGAGGTCATCATCTGAGGGTTCTTCCTCCTATATAATACAGGGGCAAGCTTTGCAACAACTTTCTTTTGTTTTGTAGGGGTATGAGGTGATGTTGCAGCTGATGTGGATGCTACATTCTCTTTTGGTTGGGGTTGTCAAATGACCATCACCTCAGATGTTTGGCTTCCTTTCTTATTTTTAGTTTGCTTCCTTTCTCCATTTGACTATCTCTTTTCTCAGAGGAAATCATCATAATCCTCATCAAATAATTCTTGCCTCTTTCTTTTATTATCCACAGTGAGGGGTACCCCTTTACTCTTTAGCTTGGTAATCTCACCTTGTACCAAATCCTTGGTCAACTACATGACCTTCTGAGTTATCTAGTCCAAAGAAGTTTCTTCTAGTTGATCCTACTCTGGGGCTGATATAGTATCATCATATACCTTTTTGTCCTCATATTCCTAGGACATGATATTACCATCATCTTCATGTAATTGTGTAGGCACTGGTATGCAATCCAAGGTACATATCTGATTCAAGGTGAGCCTCTGGTAACCTCTCCTTCTAGCTTTTGTCTCATCATCACAATCAACCTAGAAGTCCTCAATGTGCTTTTGATGCATAGGCTTCTTATGCAATGCCAGTATTCTATCATAAGAGTCGTATGACCTAGCCAGTGAGAAGGGCTACAAATGCATCAAGTTCAATCCTCCAATTACATATTTGACACTTTCCCTATCAGGGCACATACACTAGTCAATCATGATTGGAAACAAAACATTTGGTACCTTTCCCTTTTCAATGTATGCCTCCACTGAGGGCAGTATCTATCTAGGAAACTCCATCAGGATGACTTTGTCATTTGGATATCTCGGCAACATGAGAGGTTGCCTAGTGAAACCTTCCATCCTTATGTATGAAAATGTGGGGAATTGGATGAACCAAGCCCCATGTTTGTATATGGCAGCTTGCGCCTCCACACTCAATCTCTTTACTCTATCCTTTTCCATGGTCCTGACAAGGTGCATAGAAAATGAATCATTCACTCTCCTATAGTGTTGGAGAGACTCTCTTCTTTTCAACTGTGGGTAATGATCCTAGATGTTCACATCTCCAGGGTTACTTCCAACCTTGCCTACTGCTTGCAATCCATTGAATGTGTCTCTAAATGCACATGCATATACTACGTAGGAGGTCATATGGAACATGTTGACCTTCCCTCCTAGCATTCTCATTCCCTCATCTAAGATGTCACTTATGATCTTCACCCATAGGGGTTTGTCATCTAAACATTCTACTATTCGGATGATACAATACATCCAATTCTCAAAGGCTCCGGCATTAGGTTTCCTTGTCATCCTGTTGAGCATTGTTATCATGTATTGGTATTTCAGAGCAAAATCAAACATAAAGAGATATATAGGTAATTTGGTAGAGGCCTTATATGTGCTACTCTTGGACCTGTATTGATACATGATCCTGTTAGCTTCCTTCTTCTTGCTACTATATTCCTTTTCCAATCTACAAAAGTTTAATCGAACCACATTAGGTCCCTTAGGCAAATTAAAGGCTGAGGTGATGCATGCAATTGAGAATTTTGCATAAACTCTTCCACACTTTTCTACCTTTTTGGTCTCTACATTATAGTTTCAGGCACATTCTACCACTAGCTTAGTGGCCTCCATTGCATATAGAAATTTGCCAGTATTCTACATCCCTGAACTGAATATGCTCATGAGCAGGGGGTTTCCTCTTCCTTTCTCTAGTCTCACTATCCATGCATCACGATTAGTATTTCCTTGATGAGTATCGTTAATTTGCCCATATCTGAATGCTACTCCCTCTAGATGGATGAACATAGGTTTAAAAAATTCTATGTCAAACCAATTCTTTCTGACTGCCATTGGATCTTGTAATAAAACATGCATATCTTACTCTAACATGTCATCTGCAGCAGTGGTTTAGTGATCACATGCATTTCGTGGTGATAATTCTAATCAGTCTAGTTTATTTTAGGCATCATCATGTCAATTAACTCTATTAAAACCACTTTTACCTCTTGATTCACCATAAATGAAAAAAGGAGGGTTTTGACATTACATACCTGATAATCACTTTCCTTTTACTATGTGGGTGATATTCGGATGAGCATGATCTTGTTGCAATTACCATTTTCTGTTTCATTCGAATGCATGCTATTCCGTTTACAAATTGTAGGGATGCTTTGATCTCTCCGAAGCTCTATATTTCTTTGTTTAACATATGGTAAATCTAAAATGAACCAAATCTTCACTTTTAACTCATTAACATAGCAAATTAGGGTGCACTTAGTGTCCTTTTGTTCATGTCCATTGATCGACACATGATGTCTGTAGACATTGACAAGTGGCAAGTGTGTATTTGAAATTTGAAGGCTCAACCTACCATTGAGATTGCATTTAATGCGGAGGGTGATATTCATGGAGATTAGGGATATATGAAAATATGACTGATATCTGGAAGATGAGGATGACATCATCACCCTGATGGTCAACTATTGACCAATCAACCAAAGTCAGGTCACTATACCTTTATTAAAAATTGTGATAATGCATTGTCTCAATATGATTAGGGGAGGTGCTAGGTGGCATCATTTAATTGGTCATTGGAAATCTCTGCATTTTGGGTCTCAAAGGTTGATATGAGGGATATTGGGAAATATCCAGATACTAAACACTATGAAATATCACCCCTATTTGAGAATGTGAGGATGACGTCATGATTTTTATAAGGCTTTCAAATTGGTCGAGGAAATGATGTCATCATCATATTAGTTAAGAACAGGGATGTTTTGAAATATGACCCTCTTGAATCTGGGTCATGATGACATCATCATCAAATCGTGTTCTCTTTGTATCAGGTGAGGATGACGTCATTGCCATTTTGAGAAATATGATAGATATGTGGAAATGTTACCTTACGGGTGTTGGGCATACTGATGACATCATCATCATTTTGAGTTCTTTTATAAATCAGAACAAGATGATGTTACGGTCATATTTGCAAAGGGTCATATTACGAAACATGATGGACATTTAGAAATGTGACCCTCCAAGAATATGCATGCACATTTGATAGGTATATATTCTTTCGTACTTAACTTTGACGTTTGCATATTGAAGTATATGTGGACACCGGGTGATCTTCATATGTCAGGGTCATCTAGCAAAAGTGACTGATATCAATGAATATGACCATATTGGGAATATCAAGTTTGACCAAGAATAACTTTTTATCCTTAAGGAATATCAGGGTGATCTAAAAGGCAAACCTAATTAGAATTTTGCGTTCTTCCAGATTATGAGGTTTATGAAGGCAAATTTTGGCTTTAACACTTGACCTTTTCTTGTGAAGCACTTGCATCTACAATGGGGATATACTTGACTAACCTTTTACCAAACTACCTAAAGCAAGAAAGAAAAGAATAAGCAGAAGCAAAAAGTTGGGTCCCTGTCTTGCTAAGGCAAAATGGGGCATGTTGTGCAACCACACAACAACTTGCCACCAAAGAAAACAACCAAATTCAAATCATTCAAGTGATGAGGACACATTGATGCATAGTATTCTAACTCTCCTTAAGCACGAACATCATGATCTTTCTGAATGATGTCAAGTTTATAAGCATATCAATACTGATAAGGGATCAAGTGTGTGCATGTGATTAAAAACCCTCATCTTGAAAGTATGTTGAAGACAGTAGTAACTATTGTTAAGCTACATATTTTGGGTTCATCCTATTAGACTTAGGGCACACAACTGAGAGGGGGGTGAATTAGTTGTGCAAAACTTTCTCCAATTTATACACTTAAAACCTCTTGGTGATTAGCAATATATTAAACATGAAACATAATGCATTCAAATCAAAAGTGAAAACTCAACACATAAGACACCAAGATTTTGACGTGGAAAACCCAGTTAAGGGAAAAACCATGGGGTGATTAACCCAAGAATGCATTCTCTGTTAGAAGAATAGAAAGAACAAAATGGCACATGCCAATTAGGGCTCACTGCCCAAGCACACTGCTCACAAGAAGCTCACTGCCTACAAGAGACACACTGTCTACAAAGAAATAAGTATCACATACATGAACTAGAGAATAGCATCTTCACCATGCTTGAATTAGTTCCATTAAAGCCCAAAAACTTCTACTCTACCTTTCGCTTCCTTCTTCGTTACCACACTCTCATATCCACACAGCACACTTTGGAATGACTTCACAATCCTTTATTTATATAAGGCATCGACTTAGGAACACTCATCTAAGTCAGCAAACACTTATAGATCATCCGGAAGACATGTAATACATCCAGCCGGCCAGTCTCAGGAAGAACACCAACATCTGGTGGTTATTCATCAAATCCAAACTCTAACTTCAATGCGGACCACCAACATGAACTAGACACGATCCAAAGATCACCACAACCTTTCCTAAGTCACCAAGAACATCCGTACTTCATCTGCTTTCTAGAATTCTTCTCTCCTTCATCTAGAACTACAAGAACACAGTCTGTCATCACTGTCACAAAAGAATAGGCACTTTTAGACCTCCAAACTAAGAAAAAATCTATTTGATACTTCTCAAGGACTTCCTTAATACTCCCTCCAATCCACAGAATGGGATGTTGCACTTCCGGATCTCACCGGACCCATCTGTGACACTCAGTCACTTCTAAACACCTGTCAGAACCGGTTCTACTGGAGGGACCATAACTTCTTTAGATCTTCATGCGAACCTCTAAAAACTTGACTGGAGCATCTCAAGACTTATATCTACAAACCCTTTAATCCGCATACTCTGATCCTCAACCTATTTGGGACTTTTACCTTCTTGTCATCACTGTTCTTCACTATTCCTAATTGAGACTAATTTTCTCAATATCCTCAGCACATAGCTCATCCAATCCTTCTCATTAATGCAACATGAGTATGTTGACATCAATGACAACACCGGTTAGGCCCATACTTGCAAGAATCTCCCCCTTTGTCATTGATGGCAACATATGATGTGAAAAACCATCAAGACAAGAACTGCTCCTTACTATCATAGCTCCCCCTATCAGCAACAACTTATTCACATGTCTTCTCTTTCTTTACTGCTCCCCCTTTTATCAGCAACCACTTATTTTTCACATGTCTTCTCTCCCCCTTTGACATCAATGGAAAAGGGCTCATACTTGCAACTCTAATACTTTAGAATCATGCCTGCTGCTCCCCCTGAGTAGCAGCTCCCATCAATTCAGATCACAAAATATGACTATGATATCCACTGGACTGATGCACCTTAGTGCACCTTAGTTCATCACCGGAGGGGCAATAACCCCTAACTTCTCCCTGAGATATTCAAAAGAGTCCCTAGGAAGAGGTTTAGTAAAGATATCTGCAATCTGTATCTTTGAGGGCACAAACTCCAATCTGACTTCATCCTTGTTCACTTGCTCTCTCAGAAAGTGAAATTTGATAGATATATGCTTAGTCTTAGAATGCAACACCAGATTCTTAGAAATATTTATTGCACTTGAATTATCATAGAAGATTGTGATAGGCTCCTCATACTCTACTTTGATATCTCTTAGCATCTACTTCATCCACAAAACTTGAGTGCAACTACCTGCTGCTGCAATGTATTTTGCTTCAGTTGTAGACAGAGATATTGCCTCTTGTTTTTTGCTGAGCCAAGAAACCAATCTCTTCTCCAAAAAGAATGCTCCACCACTGGTACTCTTCTGGTCATCCACATCTCCTGCCCAATCAGCATCTGTATATGCATGAAGAGAGAAATCATGATCTCTAGGATACCACAAACCATACTCAACTGTCCCTTTTAGATATCTAAAAATCCTCTTGATTGCCATGACATGAGATTCTCTGGGATCAGCCTGGAATCTAGCAACAAGACCAACAACTTGCATTATATCTGGTCTAGTTTGAGTGAGATACAACAATCCTCCAATCATTGATCTATACTTTGTCTGGTCTACCTTAGGAGAGTTATCAACTTTGCTCAACTTACATCCAGTTGCCATGGGAGTATTCATTGGCTTTGAATCTTCCATCCCAAATTTCCTCAACAATTCTTTCACATATTTGGTCTGAGAAATAAGGATTCCTTTCTTTGTTTGACTAATTTGCAGACCCAAGAAGAAATTCATTTCACCAAGCATAGACATCTCAAACTCACTTTTCATTTGATTTGCAAAAGTTTTACACATACTATCTCTTCCTCCAAAGATGATGTCATCAACAAATACTTCAACAATCAAGATGTTTACATGATCAATTTTGAATTATAAGTTACTGTCAGCAGTACCTTTGTTGAAACCAATCTTCAAAAGATGCTTATCCAATCTTTCATACCAAGCTCTTGGGGCTTGCTTTAATCCATAAAGTGCCTTCTTCAATTTGCATACCATATCACCATGATCAGACAACTGAAATCCATCCGGTTGCTCTATATACACTTCTTCTTCCAAGTCACCGTTTAGAAAGGCAGACTTGACATCCATCTGATATACTTTGAAATCCTTGAATGCAGCAAATGCAAGAAATAATCTGACTGCTTCAATTATTGCCACCGGAGCAAAAGTTTCTTCAAAATCAATTCCTTCTATTTGAGAGTAGCCCTTGTAGACCAATCTGGCTTTATTTCTAATTACTTCACCAACTTCATTTAGTTTATTCTAGAATACCCATTTCATTCCAATCACATTCTTGTTTCTAGGTCTGGGAACAAGATCCCAAGTGTGAATTTTCTCAATTTGCATCAACTCTTCCTCCATTGCTTTGGTCCAGTTTTCATCATTGTAGGCTTCATTTATTGTCTTAGGTTCAATCTTTGAAATCAGACAATATTCATCTGAGTTTTGAGAAATTCTCCTTCTAGTTTGCACACCTTTGCTTTTGTCACCTATGATCTGATCTTTAGAGTGGTTCAGTCTTACATGCCTTGGAACTTTGGGAGTTTCTTGCACTTATGCTTCTTGTTTAGGCTCATTCAGACCTATCTCTTCTTCCTGATTTACTAGATCAGTTTGAATCTGACATTCAAAAGAGGATTGAACTCCTTGAACCAGAACACCATCCTGATCAGCTTCATCATATTCATAAAACCTTGAGGGTTTCTCTGTTTCCTTATCAACCTTCACATTTGTACTTTCTATCATCTTTCTTAGTCTCTTGTTATAACACCGATATGCTTTGCTTTGAGTAGAGTAACCCAAGAATATTCCTTTATCACTTCTAGCATCAAACTTGCCTAGATCTTCATCTCTTTTAATGTAACATTTGCTACCAAAAACTTTGAAATACCTCACAGTGGGAGAGATGCCAAACCAAAGTTCATAAGGAGTCTTACCGGTATTGCTTCTGATTTGAACTCGATTGAGGGTATAGACTGCAGTGCTGACAGCTTCTCTCCAATAGACCTAAAGAACATTTGCTTCCATCATCATGGTCCTAGATGCTTCCTAGATGGTCTAGTTCTTTCTTTCCACCACTCCATTCTGCTGTGGAGTCCTAGAAGCAGACAATTGTCTCTTTATTCCATGTTTCTCATAGAATTCTAAGAATTCACCAGATGTGAATTCTCCACCTCTATCAGACCTCAGACACTTCAATTTTAATCTAGTTTCATTTTCTACTATAGCCTTGAATATTTTGAATTTCTCAAAAGCTTCTGATTTTTCTTTTAGAAAAGTTACCCACATCATCCGGGAATAGTCATCAATTAGTAGCATGAAGTATCTATCACCTTGCAGACTCTTGATTCTTGCCAGACCACAAAGATCAGTATGAACTAAGTCCAATAATCTAGTAGAGGGAAGTTCCTTACTTTTGAATGAGACTCTGCTTAGTTTACCCAATTGACATTCTTTACACAAGTTGTTGGTAGGTTTTACTAATTTAGGAAGATCTCTTACAACTTGAGTATTACTTATCTTGATGATATTATCAAAATTCACATGACACATCCTCCTATGCCATAACCAGCTTTGATCAACTTGAACATATAAGCAACTTTTACCAGTACCAACCAAGTGGAAGATATTACCTTTAGTTTGAGTACCGGATGCAATCTTTGTTTCGGAGCTTTCCAAGATCTTGTATTTTCCATCCTTGAACCAGAGATCATAGCCATTGTCCACCAACTGTCCAACACTGAGAAGATTGTGCTTCAATCCTTCAACATACAATACATTACTTGTTTTGTTTCTACCATCAAAAAAAATAGTTCCTCTACGTCTAATTCTACCAGCAGAATTATCACCAAACTTTACCATTCCTCCTTCATACCTTTCCAAATCTACAAACTTATTTTTATCACCTGTCATATGATGAGAGCATCCATTGTCAATGACCCAATCATCCTTTTCTTCAACTTGGGCAGCCAGAGCTCTTTCTACAATTTTAAGATTGACAGATTCAGAAAATATAGGTTCTTCTTCCTTGATGGCAATAAACACCCATTCATTTCTGGATTTGTTTCCTGTCTCTGACTCATCATCTATTATTCCTTCATTATCATCTTCTTCATGAACATAGTAGCAATTCTTTTGGAACCTTGATCTATTGGGATTTGGCCTTGAAAATCTATTTGGACATTTTGAGGCAAAATGACCAATCTTATTGCAGTTAAAAAATTTAAAGGGCAATTTTCCTTCATACTTACCGGATCCTCTTGGCAGTCTTTTTACAATAAGGGCTTCAAGTTGAGCAGTTTCTGCTTCCTCTTCTTCCAGGTCTTTTCTTGCTTTTTCATACCATGGTAGTTTCCTTGATGAATTCTCTCCTGAATCAAACCTCTGTTTACCTTTCACAGAGGCATTGGCTTTGAAAGTAGATTCAGTCTTGGGGGGATCATCTCCAAACTCAGTCATTTCAAATGCAGCCAGTTTGCCAGCCAATTAGTCTCTTGTGACAGTTGTATGGGCTCTAAATTCTTCAATGGCAGTAGCCTTGATTTTGTAAGAGGTAGGTAGGGATCTGAGAATTTTACCAACAATTTCATTCTCATCCAAGACTCCACCAGCATTTCTAATTCCACAAACTAGCTCATTCACTCTTGGCATAAAGGTAGTAATATTTTCATCATCTCTCATTTTTAGTTTTTCAAATTTCCCTTTTAGACTCTGTAACCTTGCACATTTAACATATTGGCCTCCTTCATGCAACAGTTCTAGTTTAGTTCAAATCTCAAAGGCAGTTGGTAGGTCAATAAAGTTTGAGAGCTCTGAGTTAGATAATGTGCTTAGAAGAGCCTCTTTGGTCTGCAGATTGTTTCCAGCATCTGTGAGTTCATTTAGGGTTGTCGGACTACCCTGTGGAGGTACATACGGTTTTGTAACCATGGACCAGTACACTGTTCCCATACATTGTAGGTGACATTTCATGCGACCTTTTCAGAGTGCAAAGTTGTTTCCATCAAACTTCAGACTGTCCTTCTTGTAAGATGACATCCTGGATCTCCTCAGTCAGTTAAGCTCCTTTAGAGGAACCTAGCTCTGATACCAATTGTTAGACTTAGGGCACACAACTGAGAGGGGGGGTGAATCAGTTGTGCAAAACTTTCTCTAATTTATACACTTAAAACCTCTTGGTGATTAGCAGTATATTAAACATGAAACATAATGCATTCAAATCAAAAGTGAAAACTCATCAACACATAAGACACCAAGATTTTGATGTGGAAAACCCAGTTAAGGGAAAAACCACGGGGTGATTAACCCAAGAATGTATTCTCTGTTAGAAGAATAGAAAGAATAAAATGGCACATGCCAATTAGGGCTCACTGCCTGAGCACACTGCTCACAAGAGGCTCACTACCTACAAGAGACACACTGTCTACAAAGAAATAAGTATCACATACATGAACTGGAGAAGAGCATCTTCACGATGCTTGAATCAGTTCCATTAAAGCCCAAAAACTTCTGCTCTACCTTTCACTTCCTTCTTCGCTACCACACTCTCATCTCCACATAGCACACTTTGGAATGACTTCACAATCCTTTATTTATACAAGGCATCGACTTAGGAACACTCATAGATCATCCGGAGGACATGTAATACATCTGGTTGGCCAGTCTCAGGAAGAACACCAACATCTGATGGTTATTCATCAAATCCAAACTCTAACTTCAATGCAGACCGCCAACATGAACTAGACATGATCCAAAGATCACCACAACCTTTCATGAGTCACCGAGAACATCCACACTTCATCTGCTTTCTGGAATTCTTCTCTCCTTCATCTAGAACTACAAGAACATAGTCTGTCATCACTGTCACAAAAGAATAGGCACTTCCAGACCTCCAAACTGAGAAAAAATCTATTTGATACTTCTCAGGGACTTCCTCAATACTCCCTCCAATCCACAGAATGGGATGATGCACTTCCAGATTTCACCAGACCTATATGTGACACTCAGTCACCTCTAAACACCTGCCAGAACCAGTTCTACTGGAGTGACCATAACTTCTTCAGATCTTCATGCAGACCTCTGAAAACTTGACTGGAGCATCTCAAGACTTATATCTACAAACCCTTTAATTTGCATACTCTGATCCTTAACCTATTTGGGACTTTTACCTTATTGTCATCATTGTTCTTCACTGTTCCTGATTGAGACTAATTTTCTCAATATCCTCAGCACACAACTCATCCAATCCTTCTCATTAATGCAACATGAGTATGTTGACATCAATGAAAACACCGGTTAGGCCCATACTTGCAACACATCCCTCATAGCCAACCAGGAGAGAGCCTTGTTGATAGCAGGCATCCATAGCCCCGACAAGGTTATCTTTGCAATTCCTCTAAGTAGAGCCCCACTGCCAGTAGGTGACCATAGCATTGGTAAGGTTATTTAGGTGGCCTAAATTTCATTTTCTTGGATTTTCAATATATTAATCTCTTTTTTGTATGTTCATAAAATATCATCATGTAAGCTCATCATGCAAGGTGTGATCACTTGTTGTTTTAGGTTGGGAAGCACAATGGTAGCAAGGGTGACCATTTAGATTTTTCACTTAACACCTATACTAAGGTATTCAACAAATCCAAGGCTGTTAGGTTAGTCATTGTGAAAATCTCCTTGATCAAGATAAGGGATATCATAGATGAATAGGACATCACATACCTGATAAGAGGTACTTCTTAGTGTGAGTCATAACCTATGTAAGAGTTTGTATTCAGCACTTGAATTCTAACAATTTTGTTAATTTCATGGGGTGATAAGGTGCATCATCTTGCATGACCAAAACAAGGACTCAACAACAACAAGCAAACAAACAAGCACACAAAGGAAAGCTATACAGGAAACTATACAATATGTACATTATGGTACAACATATTGATATGACCTTGTCTAAGCTTGAAAGTAATGCTTGAGGAATTGTCCGTTAACTGGCAATGGAACATCCTCACCTATTAGGGTCTTAAGCCTACAAGTATTGTCTCTTACGATCTATGAAATTTGAAAAGGACCGATCCAAAGTTTATCAAACTTTCCATGATCACCTTTCTTTTCATGCAGTTTATCCTATGCTAGGACTAAATCTAAAATCCTAAAGGCTTTTATTCTGGCTCTCTTATCAAATCAACGTTTGATAGTATCCTAATGTTTAGCAAACTGATCAATCACTCTCTCTTTTTTCTTCTAGGTACATAAGCTAGAGTAACCTAACTTCTTGTTTACTGTCTATACCCAGATATTCTTGTGCAAACTGCAATGTGGGGAATTTTAGATTCACAGGGAGGATAGGATCCACCCCATATACTAGTTGGTAAGGAGAGTTTCCTAATGCAACCTTCACTCTGGTTCAGTCTACCCATAATGCATACTTAAGTAGGGTATTCCATTCCCTAGTATTCTTTTCTATCAGTTTCTTTATGATACTCAATAAGTTTTTGTTTGTTGACTCTGCTAAGCCATTTCCTTGGGGATAATAATTTGAAGAAAATTTTAAAATGATTCTATAATCAAAAGCCTAACTAGATAATCTTAATGATGCAAATGCTGTTCCATTATCACATACTAGGGCATATGGAACTCCATACCTGGAATTTAATCACATCTTCTGTAGTACATGTCTTGCTGCTGACTGCTTCAGTCCACCTGGTGCAATAATTAGTGATTATAAAAACATATCAATGACCTGAGGATGATGGAGGGTTGATTGGACCTATGAAATCCATGATCCATTGAGAAAATGGACGCATCTCCATCACTAGCTGCAAGGGTTGGACAACATATTTCTTTCTGTTGGCAGTGACCTGACAAGTATGGCAACATTTGATGTGCTCATCAATGTCTTTGAAAATGGTTGGGCAATAATATCCTACTCTCACGATAGCATGTGCAGTAGCGAAGTGAGAACCTTGTGCTATTCCAAACTTGTCATGTAGTTCAGTTAAAACTTTGTTAGCTTCTAGTTTATCCAGACATTTGAGGTATATCCCCTCATAGTTTCTCTTGAAAAGGATCCCTCCTTTGATCATGTACTTCTATGATCTTATCTTTAAACCTCTCCTTTGAGAGGCTTGCATCTTCACAGGGCATCTCCTAGTGATCAGGATATGTCTGATATCTGAATAACATTCTTTATTCTCTTTGGTATTCACTACATATTGCTGACTCACAATGTTAGGATCAGTCTCAAAAATCATCTAGCTCAACGCTTGTCCTCTTACCAATTTCATGGGTGTTATGTCCATATCATATTCTTGAAGAACCGTTATCCACTTGGGTCTTTTCTCTCCAGGCTCACTCTGCAATAGGAGCATTTTCACTATTGCATCTGGTACTACAACAATTATCTTACTTCTTAGGATGCAATGTCTAAATTTCTTTACTGCTCTGACTAAAGCAAGAGCTTGTCTTTCAACATCCATATATCTAATCTCAACATCTTTGAATGGGTAGCTCTGAAAGCTATGGGTTTCTCTTCTTTAGCTTCATTCCTCTGTGTCAGGACTGTTGCACATGTGTGTTATAAAGAAAATGAATAAACGTAAATTTCTCTTCTGTAATCTGGGCTGATCAAGACAGGTGCATCTGATATGGCTTTCTTTATGTCCTCAAAGGCAACTTTTGCTTCACGTGTCCATTTGATCTTGGCATCTTTCTTGTGTATTGCATTCAATGGCTTGACAATCTCTGCAAAGCTAGTGATGAACTTCCTAATGAAGTTTATCTTACCAAAATAAGATTTAAGATCTTTCTTACTTCCATGAAGTTTCATCTTCATGATTGATTCTACTCTAGCAAAGTCAATGGTGATCCCATTTTCTGATATCAGGTGACCTAGTAATTTACCTATGGTTACTCCAAATATGCACTTCTTTGGATTAAGTGAGATACCATAATGCTCACATTTCTTGAGCACCTTTCTAAGGTCTTCTATGTGGTCACCCCTCTTCTTTGAAAAGATGGTTAAATCATCCATGTATATGACTATGCATTTGCCAACCAAGCCTCTAAATGCTATGTCCATTGCATGCTAGAATGTGGCTCCAGCATTAATCAAGCCAAAAGGCATATGTCTATAAGCAAATATTCCCCACTTTGTGGTGAATGTTGTTTTTAATCTATCAACTTTATCCACCATCACCTGATTATATCCTAAGAAACCATCCAGGAAGGACATCATTTGAGCTCCATTTACTATCTGTAAGACTTCATCCAGTGAAGGTAAAGGATAATTATCCTTCTCAGAAGCTCTGTTCAAATTTCTGAAGTCTACACATAGGCGAATATCACCGTTTTTCTTTATTATAGGAACTAGATTGGCTACCCATGTTGAGTGTCTTACAGGAAATATGATCCTCACATTCAACAATTTCTTAACTTCTTCAAAGATGTTAGGCTCCAACAAGGCATTAATAGGCCTTTGCTTTTGTCTAAAAGGCTTAACATCTGGTTTCAATGGAATAGTGTGGGTGATGATTGATGTATCATATGTTTTCAACTCATCATATGTCCAGGCAATATCATGGATGTAATCCTTCAAAGCTTGAGTTATCCCTGCCTTATCTTCTTTAGTATAAAACTTTGCCAATTAGGACATTCCTTATATCTTCCATCTATCCTATATTGATTGGTAAGTATTCTCCTCCATTAGTCTTGGGAAGGTCTTTTTGTTTCAGCATATTATGCAGATCAAATGCTTTTTCTAGTTCTATCATACCTTTTAGAATCTTATTGATTGGTTGATCCATGATCTCTTCTTCTTCCCAAATATGATCTTCTAGATTCCTTTCATCTAGGATTTGTGCATCAAATACATTTTTGTTTGCTATGAAATCCAAAATATGATGATCATCATCAAACACTTGAAGATTAGTGACATTTTTTAGTATGGAGGGCACTCATATCAGTTCAATTGAAAATCTCTTTAATCCAGAAATGGACAAAGGATCCAAAGTGCTGGTAGCTTGTGCCAAAGCATCTACTCTATGGTTTTGTTCTCTAGGGACATGAGTGATAATAAATGCATCAAACTCTTCTATCAAGTCCCAAACTCTATGTCTGTAGTTGGACAACTTCTTGTAATTGCAAGCATAGATACTCCTCACTTGTCTTACTTCCAATTCTGAGTCTCCATAGACATGCTGAATTTTAACTCTTTTCTTGAGAGCAAACAACAACCCATGGATTAAAGCTTCATATTCTATCATATTATTGGTGCATGGGAATTGCAATCTGTATGCTGCCAAATATGACTTTCCTATTGGGTCAATAAGATCTATACCTACCCCAGCTCCTTGTTTAGACTTAGATCCATCAAACTAAAGGATCCATAGTTTATCTTCTATTAATGGCTTCTTAGGGCCTTCTCTTTTCTTTTCAGCTCTGGTAGCTACACCACTTGATATCCACTATAATTTTTGTGACTCACTCTTTATCCTTTTTAGTGGCTGATATGAACTTGATATTGTTTCCTTTTGAACATCTGTGGTATCTTCACCGTTAGTATCTAATTGTACTTCAATCTCTTTCTTCTTATTTTTTGGTATATTCTTGTTATCAGATAACCAATTCTTTGAATAAAGTTGCTCTTGCTTATCTAGTATATGCAAGCATAATGAGCATGTAGTCTTGAATGTGGTGTTGCATGTAGTCTACACCATCCTTTAATTAAAGTGTGATGTGGAGGGATCTCCTGCAATATGAGCCTTTTAATTTTCTTGGATAAAAACTCTTCAAACTTTGTCAAGTTACTTCTCATGTCTTCATCTGACACTTCATAATCTGATTCAATCAAACAATCAGTTCCAGGGGTGATATTACTTTCATCCTTGTAGGTATTCTCACCATACATCAATATCTCTTCTGGGTGGTAAGTAGAACTCTCATCCTAATGTGTACTTTCTTCTATATCTGCAGATGACAAAAAAGATTCAGAATCATCATGACTATGCATACTGCTTACCTCAGTTAAAGATGATCCCCTTTCACTATAAGCTCGTTTGAACTCTGTCATATCTAGGCAAGCCTGACAAGTTTTTTTTTCTGAATGTGCTTCATCAGCCTTCTATTAAAATATCCTGATCAGACATGTTTAATGTTTGGCAATGTTGCATTTCTCTGGACAAGTACAATTCAAAGTCTTTGAAATGATCTACTCCATCATCATCTCTCAAACAATAATCAGATTCTATGATCACTCTGTTATCTTGATGAGCATTTTTATGAATATGTGTGTTATACATGAGAACTTCTATCCTGACCATTTGAGGTCTGATGGTATAAACCCCTGGTTCAACATCTACATACAATATCTCATTGGTCTTGTTATACTCAGTGATCATGTGTTTCATCCTAGGTTCAGCTTCCATCAGAATTTGATTAGGAATCCCTTTCTAGGGTAACCACATGTGACTAAAATCAGTAGACATGTAACCATTAAGAGTTTTTGACCAATCCCTACTAAGTAACATTCCATAGGTATTAGGATTATCTACCACTTAGATGTCAATGTAATATTGAATCCTTGGATCTAATGCCAATTGCATGTGTATATGTGTTAATTCTCCCATTACACTTAATTCAGTTTTGTTTAGTTGTGTTACCTGTCGTCTCTCAGATTTGCACCCTTTGCTACAGTTGTGAAACTTTAGCAATCTGGAGAAACATGGGAATGATCTCGAAGTGTGGGACCTTACGAAATGAGATCAGACCTCCAGAGAAGTCCAACTTCCTCTTTTTAAGATTAATGCTTAGAGAAATGCATCTAAACCTAGTGCTAATTCTTGCTGGGAAAAGGGTTAGAAGGAATGCTGAAACGAAAATAAGTGATACACCAAATTTAAATGTGTTTGGCTGCAACTGAATCAACACAGTAATAATCTCATAGCTGGAAAGATTACATAGACTCATATTAATTCTAATAGAGGTCGAGACAAAATAATGGAGGGATGAAAGGGACCTTTGTCCACAATACACAGCCTACAGTAATCTAAAGAAGCAGACACAGTGCTAAAAAAATAGAAGAGAGGCAAAAAATACTAGTTTATATTGATTATAGAGGCCAAGTAGCCATTACAAAATAGCTCAGAAGAACAACCAACAACCTTATACATCTAATTTACATGTATATATATCATTTCATTTTGACCTCAGTTGGTTACAATCAAATCGCCCATGGGTGCTGATAGGAAAATATCTGCATGAAGGGACGTCCACCTATAGAAGTTATGGTGTGAAATATCTAGAAATAGGGGTAGATGAGAGATATTTCTAGTCTTCAATGCCATTAGCTGCATCATCAATCTACATCTATAAATGCAACAAATATATGCATTTGCATATCTAATTTGGTTGCTAAAACATCCATTCACCAAAACATGCAAATCCAGATCTAGAATTTTAAAGTGAAAATATCCTACTCAAAGTCTGCCAGATGAAAGAGGAGGCAAAAATAAGCACTTTTGCCTTTTATAGCATGTTGAAATTTGCAAAGATAGGGGAGATATAGGTGGTCAAAGTTTCAGTCAAACTATTTGTGTATATCACTTTGCTTCAGTGACCTGAATCAGCATCTGAAAGACCTTTGAATCTGTGCAGCATTAGGCATTTAAATCGGCCTTTGAAGTGCCTTTGTATATGCATTTGAATATGCATGCGCCTGCATACAAACGCAGGTCTTTATCTTTTGAATCAGTGTTTGTATCACTGCTAACACGTGGCACCACCTGATTCACCACTGAGATGTCATGAGACCTATCACTGAGCAATCACATCCTCCATTGGCCGTCAAAATGACCAAAAGATACATACAAAGGAAAACATACATACAAACCCCTTGCATACAAACACTTCATTTCGGTGTATACAAAAACCTTTGTATATCTGAATGTATATACAAAGATACAATCGCATATATACATACAACCTGCAGACTTCAAAAGATCATCAACCATATTGCAACTTTGCAGTAGGTCCAGCTTGTATCACTTCTGCTTTGTATGTCGGCATATACAATACACTTATACATATAACCCGCGGACCCCAAAATGACCATCCACTGCATTTGATTCCCTAGTCGGATCCTCCTTGTATGTTTTCTTGTATATTTCTTTTGTATATCCCAATATACAATGTGCTCAATATACAAGCCGGGGACCTCAACCTTTGTATTTTCCAAAATTGACTTCTGGGTTGGGTCTGGTTTGCATATTACCTTTGTACTTTTGCCTCGTATGTCACAGATACAAATGCCTTTGTATCATTGCCAATGCATACTTCCCCTTGTATATGCTCCGATGTACATTTCCTCTTTATCCTTTGTATGCGCGATTGTATATACAAGGATACAATCACATATACAAGCCACTGTTGCATCCTGTCGATGTACATTGCAATTGTTCACTCACTCTTGTATGTATGACTTGCATCTTAAACCTTTGTATCTTTTCCTTGTACATCTTCATTGTATGTGTGAACATACAACACAAAATATACATTCTCTTTTGTACATTGCGTGGACCCCACTTTCCCTTGTATACTCCACCTTGGATATAGACCTCTTGTATATTTTCCTTGTATGTGCAAACATACAATGGCGAATGTATATCACTGATGCACCTCTTTGCATCTTTTTCTTTGTATATGCCCTTGTACATATGAACATACAATGGCGAATGTACATACAAAGAATCCTACAATTGCATATGCATATAAAATGACTAATCATAAAACTGAGAAATCCCTGCGATGGAAAATACTTGAAGCTAAAAGATTTCTGGGTTTTTGGCAAAGATTCTCGAGGTGAGATTTTTGGGATTTTTTTGCAAGGCACAACATGAGTATTTGAAGGATTGAAGCCTTATAGGGTCATTTGTAAAGGATTTTCAAGGAAAATACAAGGTGAACTATTTAACTCTAGACAGAGGAAAATAGGTCAACAATTTTGGTGACCTCTTAGGGATGTTTGCCTGCTAAACATTAGATCAATGGCCTTATACATCCATTGGGCATGGAGTCAAAAAGAGACTACAACACTGGGCAAGCTACCAAGCCAAAACAAAAACAATAAACAAGCATGTATCTCCTAATGAGAATACAGCAAAGTGCAAGGGCACTTATTGAAAGGAAACCTAAAACAAAAATAAAACCTATTCTAATCCTAAACTAACCAGTCAGAGATGACATTAAACAAAGCCATTAACTGGTTCTTGAAAGTAATTGCCCTTCCTTAACAATTTACAGTATTTTTTATGCATGTGGGCAGTTAAAAAGAGGTGAGAGGCGAATGGACATATGACAATTTGATAAAACATCCCCCACAAAATGAAGATAAACTCACCTATCCACCTGGACTGATTACTGATGTTGCTAACTTGTGGTGAATAAATGGGCTGATCCCACTCATTTTGATGCTCAACTTCATGCTTAGAGGTAAGCATGACAAGTGGTGACTCTTCTTGATGTGTCTCCAGCTAGGCTAGATGCCTGATTGGGCATCCTCTTGAAGCGACATGTAAATCAACATGGTTTCTCTCATGTCTAGGCTCTGATTTTTTCTCTTCTTGCTGGTCTGAAAACTCCAGCTCTTGTATCTCAATTAGAGATACAGTTGTCTCCACCTGATGAACAAGGTGCTCATGATTTTCTAAATTAGGCTCAGAAAATGAGCCATGCACATGCTCGAAAGAGAAGACCTCCCTACCAAGAAGCTGATATCCCTGTTAGATAATAAAGAACAAATCTTCAATTTGCTCTTGCCCAAGTTCAGTCTCCTCATTATTTTTAATAAAGCCTGGAAGCTCCTAAAACATATCAGCATCTTCAGCCTCTACGTTATCTAGCATAGGGTAGCATGCTTGCACTTCTTCACATGCCATCAACTCACTATCATGCTCACTGCCTCCAAGTCATTCTAGGTCTGTTGGCAGCTTGCCTTCATTGTCATTTGCAATGTGGCTGGGGAGCTCATCAAACAAGGAAGCATCATTTGCCTTTCGAGTAAATTCAGCAATAGCCTACTCCATAGCACACTCATCCTAGAAGATACCTTCTTCCAAGTCTTCAAGAGCTAGAAACTTGCTGCCATGCTAGACCTCAACTTGCAGCAAGTTATCATTATTTTTATTGTTCTCTTGTTGCTGCATATCCATGACTAGCTGTCTATTTTCTTCATCTTCAACATAGTCAGGTAGCTCATGAAGTAGGGCAGCATCATCCACTTCTGCAGTGACCATAACAACCTTTTCCCTTATGCCGACATCATTTGACTGTAGCTCCATTGGATTTTGGTTAAGTTGTTTCTATAGCTGAAGGTTTTCCCCATGCATTTTAGGTGTCATAGGTTCAAACAATTCTATCTTTGTGAGTGTAGGAACAAACTACTCCTCATTAGTTTTATCTTCTTCCACCTCCTCTTTTGGCTCATCTTTTCAATTATCTTGGTAGACAATAGGTCCACCCTTGAGAATTGAAATAGCATCAGGGAAAGAGGCTTGAATATCTTCTTGAATTTCTTGGAGGGGAGAGGGTTCTGGACAACTTTGTTCCTGGGGAGTGATAATATGATTTTGAATAGGAATAGGGACTTGTGGAGGGATATAGGCTTTGAAGCCTGGAAACTTGTGGAGTCTAGGTTGCTCTTCATTATGAATTGGTTGTTAGGTCGAAAAAACACCCCTAAAACTTGGAATTATGGCAGGCTTGGATTCTCCAACTGTTTCCTTTGCCTGCTTTTGAATTGGTATGAGAGGATTGGCCTTTACAAGGTTTGGTACTTTGTAACCAGGATGCTTGGTCCAAGAAGGCTTCCATGATAGAGAAGTTTGAGCCACATTCATAGATTCACTTTGGTTTGAAGGATGGATTTGTTTGAAGCTAGAAACAGGCTCTTGTGAAGGCTGAGGGCCTCTAAAACTTGGGATTTTAAAACTGGGAAGCAGTTTTGGGGGAGCAGATGGATTATCCTACCTGAAGCTTGGAATCTTAAATTTTGGGGCTTCTTCCACAACAGGCTGAACAGGTGTCGTTCTTATAACAAGGTTTTCTTGAAAAACTGCCTCTTGTGCCTCTTACTGCTGGTCATGTTTTAGCATTTCTATAAATTCCTTAGCCTCTCTATTTAGATTTAGGTACAACTTCTCGAGACCATACAAGCTTATGATGCCAAGGTCATAAAACTACTAAGGTCAATTGTACCCTGCTTCTCTTTTTTCACTATCCAAAAGTCTGTCAAGCTTTAGGAAACTGCTCATGAGCTCATTGAAAGCATCAACATTCTTAGGGGCAGCAACTTGGGACGGATTAGGGGGGTAATTACACTAGCTAGGATCAAAGTAGTCTTCTTGGGGTTGATAATAAGCATTATTAGGCTGCCAAGAAGACTGAATCGGGGTGGGAGGGAGGTAAGCATCATGAGGATGCTAATATTCTACAGCGGCTAGGTTGTATGGCATAAAATTAGAGGCATTTGGGGCCTGGTATTGTTGATATGGGGGCCAATAGCCTGTATTTAGATTAGGGGTTGGGGAATAGTTATGATTCCCATAAAATTCTGACATTTTGTAGCATCTAAATACTAGATAATCATAAAAATGTTAGAATTAAAGAGAAATAGGTTTGTAACCAAGAGAAACTGGATACATACCAGAGAGAGTCTCCAAGTGATTGAGATGCTTTTGGAAGCTGAATAGACTAGGAAAACCACCAAAATCCTAATCTTTGATGAAATTTTAGGTGCTTGGGCTGCTTTCACCAGTAGATTTGTTCAGTAGAGTCACCATGGTGTGGTTTGTATTGCCTCCAAAGGCTGGTAATACTAGGAGAAACACCAAATCTCGTAGTACTTTAATGAGAAGTTCATCAAACTGGTCCCACTGGGCCTACCAGAAACTTTTGTCTCTCAGATTTGCACCCTTTGCTACAGTTGTGAAACTTTAGTAATCTGGAGAAACATGGGAATGATCTCGAAGTGTGGGACCTTACGAAATGAGATCAGACCTCTGGAGAAGGCCATCTTCCTCTTTCTAAGCCTAATGCTTGCTAGAAAAAGGGTTAGAAGGAATGCTGAAATGAAAATAAGTGATACACCAGATTTAAATGTGTTTGGCTGCAATTGAATTGACACAGTAATAATCTCACAGCTGGAAAGACTTACATAGACTCATATTAATTCTAACAGAGGTTGAGACAGAATAATGGAGGGATGAAAGGGACCTTTGTCCACAATACATAGCCTACAGTAATCCAAAGAAGTAGACACAGTGGATAAAAAATAGAAGAGAGGCAAAAAATACCAGTTTATATTGATTATAGAGGCCAAGTAGCCATTACAAAATAGCCCATAAGAACAACCAACAACCTTATACATCTGATTTACATGTATAAATATCATTTCATTTTGATCTTAGTCGGTTACAATCAAATCACCCATAGGCACTGATAGGAAAATATCTGCCTAAAGGGTCGTCCACCTACATAAGTTATGGCATGAAATTGCTGGAAACAAGGGCAGATGAGAGATATTTCTGGTCTTCAATGCCAGCAGC
Source organism: Cunninghamia lanceolata (assembly GCA_027924645.1). Taxonomy (NCBI): domain Eukaryota; kingdom Viridiplantae; phylum Streptophyta; class Pinopsida; order Cupressales; family Cupressaceae; genus Cunninghamia; species Cunninghamia lanceolata. The sequence goes on from BSBN01000377.1 coordinate 11,857,101, forward strand.
TACATCATCAACCTGTATCCATAAATGCAACAAATATCTGCATTTGCATATCTAATTTGGTCACTGAAACATCCTGTCACCAAAACATGCAAATCCAGATCCAAAATTTTAAAGTGAAAATATCCTACTCAAAGTCCGCCAGATGAAAGAGGAGGGAAAAATAAGCACTTTTGCCTTTTATAGCATGTTGAAATTCACCAGGATGGGGGAGATACAGGCGGTCAAAGTTTTGGTGAAACTATCTATGTATAACACTTTGCATCTACGACCTGAATCGACATCTGAAAGACCCTTTGAATATTTGCAGCATTAGGCATTTAAATCAGCCTTTGAAGTGCCTTTGTATATGCATTAGAATATGCATGCGCCTGCATACAAATGCAGATCTTTATCTTTTGAATCAGTGTTTGTATCGCTGCTAACATGTGGCACCACCTGATTCACCACTGAGATGTCCTGAGACCTATTGTTGAGCAATTGCATCCTCCATCGGCCATCGAAATGACCAAAAATAGAGCCACCGATGTACATGTCTCGCCGAACATTTCCTTGCATATGGCTTTGTATATTCAAATGTATATTGGCACATGCAATCACCTGCATACATACAATGCGGACTCCAGCATTTTATCTTCTACATGTGATCTCCATTCAGGTCTGGACTTTGTATGTTTCCCTTTGTATGTATCTTTTGTACATCGCAAACATACAATGTGAAATATACAAAGGAAAACATACATACAAACCCCTTGCATACAAACACTTCATTTCGGCATCTACAAAAACCTTTGTATATTTGATTGTATATACAAAGATACAATCACATATATACATACAACTCGTGGACTTCAAAAGATCGTCAACCACATTGTAACTTTGCAGCAAGTCCGGCTTGTATCACTTCTGCTTTGTATGTCAGCATATACAATACACTTATACATACAACCCGTGGACCCCAAAATGACCATCCGCTGCATTTGATTCCCTAGTCAGAGCTACCTTGTATATTTGCCTGTTGTATATTTCTTTTGTATATCGCAATATGCAATGTGCTCAATATACAAACTGCGGACGTCAACCTTTGTATTTGCCAAAATTGACTTCTGGATCGGGTCTGGCTTGCATATGGCCTTTGTACCTTTGCCTCATATGTCGCAAAAACAAATGCCTTTGTATCAAGTTGCCGATGCATACTTTGCCTTGTATATGCTCCGATGTACATTTCCTCTTGCATGTTATCCTTTGTATGTGCGATTGTATATACAAAGATACAATCACATATACAAGCCACCGATGTACATTGCAACTATTCACTCACTCTTGTATGTATGACTTGCATCTTAAACCTTTGCATCTTTGCCTTGTATATCTTCATTGTATGTGCGAACATACAATGCAAAATATACATTCTCTTTTGTACATTACGTGGACCCCACTTTCCCTTGTATACTCCACCTTATATATAGACCTATATATTTTCCTTGTATGTGCGAACATACAATGGCGAATGTATATCGCCGATGCACCTCTTTGCATCTTTTTATTTGTATATGCGCTTGTACATATGAACATACAATGACGAATGTACATACAAAGAATCCTACAATTGCATATGCATATAAAATGACTAAGCATAAAATTGAGAAATCCCTGTGATGGAAAATACTTGAAGCTAAAAGATTTCTGGGTTTTTCGGGGTTTTTAGCAAAGATTCTCAAGGTGAGATTTTTGAGATTTTTTGCAAGGCACAGTATGAGTATTTGAAGGATTTAAGACTTGTAGAGTCATTTCTAAAGGATTTTCAAGGAAAATACAAGGTGAACTATTTAACTCTGGACAGAGGAAAATAGGTCAACATTACCTTTTTGAGGGACTTGGCTGGATGTAACCCTAGGGCATTGTAGATAGATAGGGGCATCATGTTGGTGGATGCACCTGAGTCTACTAGGCAGTTGGTTAGGTTCTTACCAAATATCCTCAATGTGAGTAAGAAAGGATGACTTAGTCTTGTCTTTATAGAGAGACACATGTGAAGTTTCAACAGCTTGAACAGTAGCTGGAACTTTGTGTTTCACATTGTTTTCTTTAGCCACATGATCTTTGTTCAAAATCTAATTTTGATTATGCACAAGATTATCATCCTTTGGTGTGGATTCATCTAGGGATCTCATGAAATCTTTCTTGATGGTTGGAGTTTTCAACAATTCTGACAATGATAAGCTGATTTTAACTCTCTTCATCTCCTCTACTAAATATGTGAATAACTTGTCTGATTCTGGAGATTGATTACTAGCTTTTAGCCATGTATTTTGTGGTGCAAAATACTAAGTATTAACCTTGGGAGGACTAGAATTATTGGTGGATTTTGGATCTGGGGGAGTATTGAAGTTATTGGGGGGCAAGGATGTGGTCAAAAGACCAAGCGGTCTATTGGGATTGCTCCTAAGGTTATAATTACGCCTACCTTGATATTATTGATAGGCATGAACTTCTTCATGTTCTCCCGATGGCTCATTTTCATCCTTAAAGGAAAACACATAATTTGTCTCAAATGCCATGACAGATTCTTCACATGCTAATGTGTAGTTTTCATGATTTGAGGCTAGTTGGTGATGAGGCTGATTTTAAAAACTCTCATGTACAAGGGCAGAGTCATATCCATAGGGAGCAATCTCATTCCCTTCAATGAAAGGAGGGTCACTTGTGGTGTTGGACACTTCAGCCTAAAAGATAGTGGCTACTATTTTGAACTGAGGACAATCTAGGTCAGCATGTGCATTTGTATTGTGTATTCTACACTAGTTTGTATGTCTTGCCTCTGCCAAATTAACTCTAGTAGTCTATTTTAGTTCTGTAGAAACTAAAAATTGTCCATGTCTCAACATAGAACCTTGTCGACATAACCTTATGTGTTTTGCCCTATGTCCTAGGTCATCCAACCTCATCTAACTCACAAATCCCACTTACCCCATGTCTAATCCTATCATAATCACTTAGCCAAATTAATTAAATAAACCAAATTTATTTAATTAATTCCCCATCCCATTTATCCCTAGGTCCTAGTTTATCCCATCTTAATCATCTTCCTGATTAATTAAATAAACCCACTTTATCTAATTAATCCCACTTGATCACATTCCAATTAACTAAATAAATCTCATTTGTTTAGTTAATAACCCCCTTCACATGTCTCACATAATTCAAATTAAAAATTTGAATTATTCCCTCACCTCTCATCACATTGTGACACATGTCGCATGTCTCCATCATCCATTTAATGCCTTCACATGTCAATCTAATTCAAATTTAAATTAGATTCCTTTCATTCTCCATCGCACACTTGTCATGTGACTACAATCCCTCTTTGAGTGGGAAACCCTAATCCAACCCTAATCGATCTCAACCATTCATATCCTCCAACATAACTTTCAATGTCAACCATCCATTCGAATTTACCTTTTTCTATAAAGGTAGCCTCTCTTGAGCCATTGAAATTGAATCTTCTTCTAGCATCCTTACTTTACTGAATTTTCCTCTCAATCTCTCATCCATCTATCTTGCATTCATCCAATCATTCATCTATCAATCCCTACCTTACTGTTATGCTACAGAATTGAGCAATCAACATTCATCTCTTTGGGTAGCTAGAGTGCTTCGGGTGTGGCGTTCTCCACCTTATCAATGGATCGTGAGTCAATATGAGGCTTGCATTCATTTGAATTGGATTTGTTATCATTTCCCTCATGTCGATTTTCCATGATTTCATTTGGCACGCCTAGTTCCTTGGATCTAATCAATCATTTTTCTAAGGTTTTGTTGTCAAAAATTTTTATTTCTCTAACCCTAGTTTTGTCAAGTTTTGCAAAATATGGGAGTGAACTATTGCAGGTTGCATCCTAGGCTAAAACTAACCCCACCATCATGATTAGGATGTTGTTTCTGAGTTTTTTGACTGTAAACTTGATATGTTTTTGTGACTGAAATTTTTGAAAAAATATTGAATTTTTTTAGGCCTGCAAATCCGTACAATATGGATCCGTACGGATCCATACCGTATGGACCCGCAGACCCCTGGTCTATACTGTACTTCATGGATCCCATTGCAGGTTGTGTGAATGTCTTGGTTGTTTGGGGTGAAGTCTGTTTTCTGTAGGATTAAATTGATATCTGTTTGCAGGTTTTAAAATCTCTGCCAACCTATTTTGGAGAAAACCCTACCTCTACCAAACTGTGATTTTAGAACTTAGTCTCCATCCCCATTCTATGGTCGATGCCTCCTATGTGGACTTGGTCACCACCCCTCTTGTATCGCGCCACCTCCTTCGAAACAATCACCACTTATTCATAGTTGATGTTGTCGCTTTTCCACCTCCCATATCCTGTAAAAACCCTAGACAGTCGATCGCCACTCGCTTGAAGCACTGTTGCCACCATCTGAAGCTTTGTCACCTCCTGTGGGTTCCTCACCAGTTCCCCTACGATGACTAAACCCTAACTGCACACTCTGCATAAGCTTCCTACCGCTGACCGTGGTTAAAATCCCCTATTGTAGCCATCCTCCACTCGCCACTACTCAACAATGGTGTCGACCTTAAACCTCCATTCCACCGTTGTTCGCTAAACCATTCTACAAAACATTAACCCTTTGGTCACTATGTTTTAGATGCTGGTTGTAAGCCCTAGGGTCTCCTACTAAGCGTAAGATCTTACCCAGCCAAGGGGAAAAGGGAGGGGGGCTTACCTATTGAGCCCTCTTTCTCTATCTTTTAAAAAAAAAAAAAACTCTTGGTCACATGGGTGACCAGGAGCCTATTTGAACATATAATTGTAGGACAAATCTAACCACCAGGGAGATAACTTTCAACATGTGACCACATTATTTAAATTGCCAATAGTCAAATTAAACTATTAGGACTAGTCTTGTGCCTCCTACATGCCATAAGAGGGCTAATTTTTTCTTTTTGCTATTACTTTCACATACAGAGGCCAAATCACACAAAATTGGACTCATTGGAAACCTCAAAGAGTGAACTACATAGTGGTGAAGGCCAGATTAGGTGACTGTACCATTTTATCAGCCTTTTTTCATAGTCAAAGTCAAAGGTGCTTTAAAAATTCAAATGCACATAACTTTTGCATATTTCATCCTTTTTCAACAATTTTTTTTTCAAAGTGCATAGAATTGTGTAGAGAATTTGTTCATGCAACTTATTTTTCTGTATTAGTTTATTTTTTAGTAGATTTTATTAGATTCTTGATTTTTGCATAATAATCATCTTGGCTAGTCTACTTGCTCCTTTCTTGCTTTGGTAACTTGCAGGTGATCATACAAGGCTGGAACAACATTAAGATCATAATCTACAGTAGCTTTGGATAGTGAAACAATAAGTTGTATCCATTTCATCATTCATCTCTTTCATTTGATCAATCAATCTTGTTTGCATCATGCATTTCAATTTGGGCTTAAAATGAATATTGCTTTAGCAATCACATCAAAAAATTGGGCATAAAATCAACAAGTGTCTTCCATTCATATTTTGATTTGGGCATAAAAAGAACCATTGCTTGACTTGTCTTTCACACATTTCAATTTCTAAGGGTTAATTTACAAGTGTGAGTGTGAGTCAAGTGTGTGTGTATTCTCTCTCCTCGCACCGCAAGGTGGTCTTGGAGATCAAAAACACCTCACTTGATTTGCTTTTGTTTACCCTTTCCTAGGAGGCCTGCTAGGGGATTTCATCACCCTTAGGGATGACCTCAATTGACGCTGAATCGAAAGACACCCTCATTGAGAGTTGGAATCTTGTCACTCTTGGCTAATCCCCAAAGAACTTTATACCTTTGGGAAGTGAATGTGAAGGGTGGGTTACCCCTTTCTCTCGGCTGTGTGGCAGGATTTCAATTTCAATTCCTTAGTCAACCTCATGTAAACATAGCCCAAAAAACCTAATTGGCCATACCCTATTTCAAACTAGACATTAGGGATTATTGATGTGTCTTCCAAGTATTCTTTTTCAATCATCACCACATTCTTCAAATTCAAAATTGCTTATGTGTCTTGTGTGAGTGAATCATGTTTGTACATGTGTGATCATTTGATTGAACATTGCCAAATCAAGCTAAACACCAAACACATAAGACACGTCATTCAACTCATTCTTCCAACACATTCAAATCCAATCACATTCATCCTAATCACTCATTTTTAGCCTTTTCATCCCTATTCATATCCAAGTCATCATCCCAACAAATCAACATCATCCTAATCATCCTAGTCATCATCCTAATCAATCTAAATCACCCAATCTTGTCATTACACATTATCCAATCATTCCAAGCGAAATCACATCATAACTACTTTTATCCCAATCCAAAATCCAAATCAACCCAATCAAAAATCAATACCTTAGTTGATCATCATCAACCATTATCCAAACTTGCTTGAGATCATTAGTCTATCTTAAGTATGTCAACCAATCAAATCAATACAATCAACCCTCTATTACTTAAGTCTCATTAGTCTACCTTAAGTATAGAGAATCAATTCAATCAACCCTCTATTACTTAAGTGTCATTAGTCTACCTTAAGTATAGAGAATCAATCCAATCAAATCTCTTACTTGAGATCATTAGTCTATCTCAAGCATAGAGAGCCATCCATAAAAAAACAAAACAAATCAAATCATCCTAAGGTCTTGAAATTTGATCCCCATCACTCCACATCATCATCTACATTTCTCATTTTAACCACTTTCATCCCAATCCATTCATCCTAATCACCTCAATCCAAGTCATCCCACCTTGTTATCCAACATCACCCTTACCATTATCCTAAATCATCCTAGTCACCTAACCTAATAATTCCAACATCATTCATCCTAATTCCTTCAAGTCATTCAATCTCATCATCTTAGTCATATTTGACATCCTAATCATCATCACCATAGTCCTCATCATCCAAGTAAAATCCTAATCATTTTTGGCCATTACACATAATTCAATCATCAAATCTTCATCCAATCAATTCTCCACATCTACCACTTGCAAACATGGACATGGCATTTCAAAACAAAACCTATGAGAATAATCCTTATGGCACCAAACGAATGCTTAACCAACTTAAGCAACTTATTTGGTTATATAGAAAGGAAGAAGACCCTGTGTCACCACAACATCAACAATTCCTGCAACATCAAATCCTAGGCCAATATTAACGCTCCCACATTCCATCACAAGCCCAACAAGCACATAATCCAAACACTAATGCTACCACATCCATACCACAAATCACCCTCACTATTCCTAGAAACACCCCAAATGCAAGTACTTCCATAAGTCTACCATCCAATGATCCTAACTCCATTGCGATCATATCCCAACTACTTTCTCAACAAACTTTCAACATCACCCAATGTCCACAACAATCCACCTCACAAAACCTTTCACCTACAAATCCTATCAGGCCACCTCATCACCAAACCTATCCACATGGCAATCAAATGTCCTTACAAGAACAACATGCAAGCCCAAATGGCCCTATGTACATAAATCAAGCAAGTCCAAGTTATCATATGCAAGATCTAAAATCCTTTGACAAAGGAGAAACCAACCTAGAAATTGCCTCCTTTGAGTCACCTTCACCATCCAATCATATGCCAACACATGAGCCAACTATTCCTATCCCAACACCTTTATCAAGCCCTTCATCGCCTTCATCACCTTCATCCCCATGTTCCACTAATCCTTCATTAAAGGATTCCATGGAGATACTTTTAGAGAAATTGGTCCAAGAAAATTTGATTGAGCTATACTTGTTGAAAGTATATTCTCCATTTATGATTAAACCTTGAGGGTATAATGAAAACCATTATTGCGCATACCATAGGTATAGGGGCCATACCATATCCACTTGTGTCTGATTTAAAAGATTAGTCAAGAACCTAGAAGATTGTGGTAAGATTGTTTTGGATTAAACCAATCCCTCTAATTCCATTATCTTTCCATCTAGCCAAAATCCCAATCCCATTATCCATCCAACAAATCCCAATCCTAAGCCTTCAACTTCCATTATTATCATCCATCCACTATATTTCCCATTCACCCATACCCTTGCAAAGGATGTGATACATTGGCTACTAGAAAGGAATAAAACATTGCCATGTCATCAAACACCTATTCTTGAACCCCCCCATGAGTCCTTAAACACTTTGTCTAGTCTTTTAACCCCATCATGTGATCTACAAGCTATCAAACTTATTAAAGAGCCTTCCACTTCCATTCAAGCAAGTCAAGAGGTATGTCAAGAGTTTAATCCTAATCATTTGAAAACATTAAGCCCTAGTCCTAATCAAGATCAAATCACTTCCATTTACCCTATCCATAACATGTACCTTCTGTATGATCAAGATGATACCTATGAAGAACCTATCCATGAACAACTTGATCCTAGTCATACCCCCAGAAATATCCATGAAAAAGACACCCAAGACCTACATGCTTCATCTAATGAAAGTCTTGTTGACTTACTTGAGCATTCACCCTATTTCATGGCCTTCATTCAAAACAAAGAGACCCCTCCACCTAGCCATGATCCCACAATATCCACTTGTCATGATGAGACACTTGTCCCCCAAGCCAACATAGAAGATCAAACAAATAACTTGGATCTAAAAGAACATGATCAAGATCCTAATCATCCTTCCACATCCACCATTGATCCCATTTCAAATCCACCATATCCTACTACTCCATCCACATTCATTCATGAGTGTTCCTCCTTAGAACACCAACAACCATTATCCACTTTACCTTCTCCATCTAATAATCAACTCAAGTCTAGTGTCCAGACTACACCTAATCCTACAGTCAATCGCATGCTCCAAACACATGAACTACCAAGGTAAAGGTTTAGGCCTACATGAACAAGGCATTTTGGAGCCAATTCATGTCAATGTCCCTCCTCGCTCATTTGGCCTTGGATACACACCCCAAGGTCAACAATATAATGATGTTGGTACTTCCTCCACACTTCCTAAATCCACTTCCTTCCATCATAAACCCCATCATATTCCTAAAACATACGTTGCCATTCCACCTCCCTCATCCTACAAATGTTAAAAGCATGTGACCATTCACCTCCCACCATCCACTTTACCTCCATTACTTCCAACTCCTAATTTCCCTCCATCCACTTTGCCACCATTGCTTCCAATACCTAACATACCTACCATCCATAAGTATCCTTACAATCCTAATCATGACCAACAAATGCACGCATTGTCTAAGCATAAAGCTTCAACTCATTCCATCCACCCCATGGGATTCAAAAATAAACATTTGGATGCCTCCTTCCATAAAGACAAACATCCTAAGGGTCTTAATACCTTAGGAAATCAATCCAAAAATTCAAAGCAAGGTACATTTAAAAATCCATCCAAGCCCATATCTCTAAAACAAAAGTCCAAAACTAAAATGGTATGGGTACCAAAGCACAAAGAAATTAAGTCAAATGAGGCATCCACATCACAAAAATCCCAACTCTCTTCCATCCTTTCCATTTCAAAGTTTCAAATTCCTCCATCCCACATGAAAAGCAAAAATCAGAAAAATACTAAGTCCATGTGGGTTCCAAAAGTCCTAAATCATCCATTTCCTAAGCAAACATCACCATTGCTTCCTACACCACCATCCAATCAAACAATTCCATGTTTAACATGGTGTGTGCAGCCATTGGTCATGATTCCTTTCCATACCTCCATCACTCCATCATTCACTCATTATCCTACATATCTCCCCCATCACCTTCCTATGGTCCATGCTTTTGCATAAGTCCATTATAATCCACATCATAATCCACTTTCATCCCTCCATAATCCACATAATAATCCACTATCTACCTGATCCATCTCACTTTCATGCTATCTCCCTACCAACATCGATGAGAACATCTGACATGGTCCATGCTACATTCCTCTCCAATGGGACTATCACCTTTCATGGCACTAGACACTTGAGTCCCTCTCATCCATATCCACCTTATTCCATCCAAAAAGTCAAAAAAAAAGTCAAAAAAGTCAAAAAAAATTTAAAAATTTTAAAAAGTAAAGATAAATCCTTTCGTCCAATGGTGAAAACCTAGTAAACAGGCACCTTGGATAAGTACCATGATAAAAACTTGGTAAATAGGCGTCATGTGTAGGTCAATCTTCTATGTTACTTACATTTGGGGCCACCTTGTCTCATCCTTTTCCAAACTATCATACCATTTCCTTATACATACCTATCACATTGCATCCATTCATCCTCCCTTCCTCTTTTGATCTGGATAAAGATTGGGGGCAATTGTCGACAAGTGTTTTGGATATCCTTTGACATACCCCATCCTTTCCAAATGAACCCTATCATCCAAGTCATAAGCTTTGTTGTGTCATCCTATTATCATTCCTTATTGTCATAAGCCTTGTCATGTAAAATCCTAAGTTTACTATCTAGAATGGGGCATGTTATTCCTATGCGACATAGCCTTTGAAGATCACATCCTTATGCATACATCCATTTTGAGTTTTTCATCCTATCCACTATCGCACATTCCTTTATCCATCCATTTATCATGACCCTTTCATCCATCCACTATCGTCCATCCTTTTGTCCAATCCCATTCATTCCCTTGCACCTAGACTTGGTTTCCCCCTTGTCATTGGTACCTAGCATAATGGCTATCAAAATGATCATCCAATGCCAACGTTTCAAAAAGCCAAAAAAATCAAATATTCCACAAAAAAAAAATCAAAATATGTCAAAAAATCCAAAAAAATTAAAAATCCAACAAAATCCAAGCAATAAAACCATTCTACATCAAATCATCAAAATCACATTCTTCCATTCAAATCAATCCCAATCAATCAATCCTTCACATCAAATCTCATCAAAACAAATCCAATCACATCATCAAATCAAGCCAATCTATCAATCCTCCAATCTATCAAACAATCAATAGCAAATCAAATAACATCATTCAATCAATCCCAATCAATTCATCATCCCATCAATAAAACACAAAATCAGAACTACATCTCATCTCTATTGTTAAGTGCTTTGATCTCATGGAAACGGGTATGTAGGCAAACTGGAGCATGAAGGAAGTGCCTAGATTCAGGCACAAGACGATTTTCCTCTTTCTTCTTTCATCTATCCTCATCACTTCAATTATTCAATCATTTCATCAATCTTCATCAAATCCAATCTTCCATTCATCCTTATCAAATCAATCCAAGAAATAAGCCAAATTCAAGTCATCATTAATCCATACAATCAAGTTAATCAATCTTGCCAAGTTATCCAATTGCATCCTTAGTCTTGATCCTAATCTTGTTGTAAGCCAAATCAATCATTAATCAATCATCATCATCATCAATGGGATATATCATTCCCACATCCTTGTGTTGATCTAGGGATATATCATTCCCTGCCATGACAACACTATCTATCATCATCAATCAGAAATTAATCATGGGTTTATAGCTTGACAGGGATAATACCTTGTTTGTTTTTGTATCATTCGTGCATGCTTGCTTGCTTGCTTGTGTGTGTTATCATTTTCAACTTGCATTTGTCTCACACTGGTATCCACCCAGCTAATATTCATATCTTGTATCTAGACAAGGTTGTATTACACTAGGGTACAAGACACATCGTCACCTTGGTCCTTATACCTTGGTGCATAATGTCTCGTTCTATATCAAACATCATGGTTACTCACTTTCATTGTAGCATAACGCATCCTTTCCTTCTTCTATCCATTCCTTTTTCTTTTGTCATTTCTTTCATTTCGAGATCCTACCCGCGTTTGTCCTACCTACCTATCCTCTTGAGGGGGCATCATCATCCTATCCTTTTCCTCTATCCATACCTTAACTTCTTTGAAATGATGTTACTCAACAAAAATCTTATCATCTCGCAACATCATCTCAAAGAGGGGCAAATGTAGACACTAAAAAATGTCCATGTCTCGACATTACCACCTTGTCAACATGACCTTGTGTGTTTTGCCCTAGGTCCTAGGTCATCCAACCTCATCTCACTCACAAATCCTACTTACCCCATGCCTAATCCTATCATAATCACTTAGCCAAATTAATTAAATAAATCATATTTATTTAATTAATTCCCCATCCCATTTATCCCTAGGTCCTAGTTCATCCCATCTTAATCATCTTCCTGATTAATTAAATAAACCCACTTTATTTAATTAATCCCACTTGATCACATTCCAATTAACTAAGTAAATCCCATTTGTTTAGTTAATAATTCCCCTTCACATGTCTCACATAATTTAAATTAAAAATTTGAATTATTCCCTCACCTCTCATCACATTACAACACATGGCACATGTCTCCATCATCCACTTAATGCCTTCACATGTCAATGTAATTCAAATTTGAATTAGATTCTTTTCATTCTCCATCGCAAACCTGTCATGTGACTACAATCCTTCTTTGAGTGGGAAACCCTAATCCAACCCTAATCGATCTCAACCATTCATATCCTCCAACATAACTTTCAATCTCAACCATCCATTCGAATTTGCCTTTTTCTATAAAGGTAGCCTCTCTTGAACCATTGAAATCGAATCTTCTTCTAGCATCCTTACTCTGCCAAATTTTCCTCTCAATCTCTCATCCATCTATCTTGTATTCATCCAATCATTCATCTATCAATCCCTATCTTACCGTTATGCTGTAGAATCAAGCAATCAACATTCATCTCTTTGGGTAAAGCTAGAGTGCTTCGGGTATGGCACTCTCCACCTTATCAATGGATCGTGAGTCGATATGAGGTTTTCATTCATTTGATTTGCATTTGTTATCATTTCCCTCATATCAATTTTCCATGATTTCAAGTTCATTAGGGGTCTGATTATCAAAAGGTGATGGCAAGGAACCATTTTTTGGCCTAGTATTCCATACTCTAGGTTGCCTAGGTGCAACATTATTAGTGCCATTATTGTTATTAAAGTTCCTATCATTGTTGTGTCCCCTGTTAAGATATCTGGATCTATCACTGTTATATCCTCTATTATGATTTGACTGGGAATAAAAGTTTTGACTTCTCAGGTGTGTGATCTCAGTTGTCAACTTTCTCAAATGTACATATATCTCTTTGATGTATTCTTTCTCTTCCTGAACTTTGGCTACTACATTTTCTTGTTGAGGTTTAAAGGAGGAACCACTAGTATTGTTCTTACCTACATCTTGAGATGTTTGGACATGTCCTGGATACTGTATCATTTGACCATTCCCATTTGGAGGGGGTATGATACTAAGGGGAGATACTTGTAATGGACCAAGCATTGCAACAGGAGGCATCACCTTGGTCTATGGTTAAGCATGATATTGCGAATATGCAGGATATGCTAAGTTAGGTGTTGTAGCAGGAATTAACTGTTGATTTACTTTTATTGCTTCTTCAAAAGCTTCTGTCAGTGTTGTGACACTAGGATGTGCTCTCCTTATGAACATGGAGGCCAAGGGATCTAAGGCTGAGTAATATATCAATATAGCTGGTTCATCTCCTACATTACATGGAGCTACCAACTAGAATACATCTTGTAGAATCTAGCATTGAAGCTGGAGATAGGTTCTCCTTCTGCTCTTTTGATTGTAGCAAAAGGGTGATAATTCATTGCAGGATCTATAGGTATCTTAAACCTATCCTTAAAGGCTTTCTCCAAAGCATCCCATGAACCAATCGAGGCTTGAGCAAGGCTAATGTACCAATTGTATGCTTCCTCTCCCAAGGAGTATGGAAACAACCTACATACTACATCCTGATGTTAAATCCTTGGTCTAGCATAGGCTTCCTTAAATGTACAGATATGATCATCTGCATCCTAATATGGATGATATTTAGGGAAAATTTTATCAAGATTCTTAGGCAAAGGATGATATGCAGTAAAGGTTAAGGGTGAATCAGGAGTAAAGTATGACATAGTGACAAGTGCTTGCTACACTTGAGGTATAATTGGTGATCCTGGAGATGTTTGAGGTACAGGTGGAGATACTAGAGGTGTTATAGTATGTCTTGATGAAGATCCTGATGCACTAGACTCGAGAGTATGATGAATATCAACAATACGAGGTCTAAGGCCACAAATTGGCAATTCCTCAAAAAGTCCACTAGATCTGGACCTGGTATTTGGCCGGTGAGCCATGATTCTAACAATTTAAGACAGAATATGGATATTTTATACTGAATCTTTGCAAAAGATTAGATGAAATGATCTTCCAGAGTAGATATTTATGGTTAGGAATTAGTAATGACTGGATATTTATGCAATATTTGCATCAAACATGCAAATATGAGCAAAGATTAAACTTCTAGACATGGATATCACGATATTTGCAAGAAACCTTGAACAACAAGTCAATATTTTAAAGACTTCAAGCAAATGACTGCAAAGATCAAAGCATTTATGCACTATACTAAAATACTTATGATCAATACTCTTAAAGCAACTTGAAACAAGTGAATCTTTGCACAAATGTCCAAAGCACAGCCAAATTTAATGAACTTTGACAAGATCACCTTGTAAATACATAGGAATCAGATGTCGCTGACTAATTCAGGTAGCAACAGAGAATGGAGGGCCCTCTTTCTAGTGCCAATTTATGTTGGTTATGATTGTTAATCAAAACAACATGAATAAAAGTTCACACAACAAACCTTTATATCTTGAAAAGTACGATCAATTTAGGATAAATTGATGACTCCAAGTCTCTGTTAATCAGGTCATGATCGTCTGACATTACTTAGAGGTTGATGTGATATGTTTTTTTCCATCCAAGGGGCCTTACATTGTTCAGCTACCAAGAATTGATGTCTGAACATCTATTTTTATGCTTGCTTTCTGTAAATTACCTCACAAACAAGGTTATTTCCACTACATTCAATAGATGATGATGATATTTTCTAACATTGATCAACTCGTCTGAACATCAATTGTCATTGAGTAATTTTAACTTTTACACTATGAATTTATCTAAATAATGTGCCTTCAACCTAATATTTGCATGATTACTATTGACATTTATATGTATTTGCATGACATTTTCAATTATACATGCAGATTAACTCAAATATGCTAAGAATGTTCAAATTCCTTTAGGATATCTACATATTTCTATGTATTTGCTTTGGATTATCTATATATTTGCAATTGTGGTTGTGATTTGAATGAAATTAAACAAGTTGTGTTAAATGCTTTCTAAATCTTCACTAAATTGAATGAATCTTTAGGTATTGGTCCAAATACATTCCAGATATTATCATGAAAGGAAGAAAATCAAACCATAGGTTCACTAGGGTGTTCCACAACTAAGTATGGTTGATGCAGACTTTGATGGAAAAGAGATGAAGACAAAATGTACAACATGAATTGCACTCCAATGGATGTAGCAAATCAAAGCACAAGCCAAGAATTCATCTAAAGATTACTCAAAGTATATGATGATATGTAATCTAGATCTTCACTTTCATTAAGTATGCAAAAGAAATGTACATCTACAATTAGCTTTGAAATTAGTCTTGAGAAACTTCAACAATCTAAATTCAATTAAGTTTCGAATAATGATACAATGTGCACTCCATCTCCTTTTATAGGACAAAGAGAGGAGGCAGTTACAAATGATCAATGATCAGGATTTGTCTATCCAAATCAACGGTTCATAACCTCCTTGACTTAGTCAACAGATATCAAAACATGGCATAGGTTGCCAGTTGGCAACTATCTGGTGGGACTCAATTACTTCTTTGTCTTACTATGCATGTGATCCTGTCAGCATGCATCCTTACTCTTCTTATTCCTCTTCATCTCCTTCATCCTCTTCATCTTCTTCATCTATATGAGGGTCATCTCCTACATGTATGATGATACTCTCCCTAATGGGTTCATAGGCTTGCATTATTCTTTCAATCTCTCCCCCATCTTGGACTCTAGCTTTTACTGCAACATGCTCCTGGGAATGGAATTGTGTCTGTAGAGCAGTTCATTTGCTCTTTCTACTATTTAAGGTCTCATTATATGCTTCCACCTTAGCCTTCATCCTCATAGCCTTGTTGACTACAACCTCTGTTATATGGTGGAGAGGGTCATCTGTTGCCTGTTTGAAATTACTTTGGAAGGCTTGAACTGCAAAATCAACATCTTGATTTTCTATCTTTACTTCTACATTGTCTTCTAGAGCTTCCAAGATATTTATCTCCTCAACCATAAGATGATGCAATTTAACACTGATATCCCTGAGCTTGGCATTGTATCTTTTCAGGATATCACTCTTAAATCTGGTATCTTCATACCATATACTTAATAATTGTGCAGTATTGTTATCCAATACTTTATTATATATGAGCACCTTCATGTCTATGTGCCTAATCTTAGCTAGGGCATCCAGATGTTTATCCACTTTGATGGATCTTCGTCCAACCTTCTTTTGAATTTTATCTACTTTGCTCCTCAATATGCTGACCAAGTTCCAATTGGAAAGGGAGGTCTTTATCACTTTCTCTACTTCAGACATGAAAATAACAACCAATTGTCTACCACATGAGCCTTATGCTTCATGATGTTTAGGCCTATGACCTCCTCCTGAGATATAATGGTGAAAGGAGTGGCTGTGTTGACTGGCATGTGATTAGTGTCAATTAACCCTTTTATAAATGTATGCAATTGGGCAATGTGCTCATTGTGCATTTTATTTTTGTCCTTCTTCTTTGCACTTTTTATCAGAGAATCAATAATATCTTTGGCCTCTTGGACTTCCTGCTCCTCAGTAGCAAAACCTAGATCAACATTAGTTATCTGGAATTCATCAATACTTATTTCTCCTTTTGCCTTATTTGCTATTGGCAGAGCTACCTAACTTCTTTTCCTTCCTGTGGTAGGATCTCTCTTGATTGCGGATGTAGGTCTTGCCTTTCTTTTAGGCTTAATTATAACTACTAAAAACAATGCAAAAGCATCAAATTCAGGCACCTCACTGACTTGTGGTGGAATTATCTCCTTCTGTAACCAATATGGTATGTCCTCGGTGGGTACTTGTTGGTCAATTTTCTCAATATGAGCATCATGAGATTGTACATTCTATTCTACCCTTGGTGGAGAAGTTTCTTTCATTGGATCATCCTCCTAGATTTTCTCATGAGGGATCTCCTATTGTGCAGGAGCTTCTTGTGTGCCTTCACATTTTGATCTTGTGCATCTTGTTGTGCTTGATCCTCATTAGAAGATTGAACATTCTAATCTAACTCATCCAGGTGATCACCCTAATCACTCTTGTTCACATTTTCCACTTCTTTTTGTTGATCATCACCCTATTGAAGATCATATTCTCCATCTTTTGATTTGTCTATTCCTCCAAGGTCTTGGGCTTTATCTACTTCCTTTTCAGTTGTCCCTCCTGCAGGTGCTGGCTCACTATCCTGATTATCATTTTTATTAGGCATCTCTTTATCACCCTCCATATGTACATTGACTTCTTCTTTCTCTTGCTCTAGGGGTAGATCCTTGTCCTTACCTTGATCCTCATCACCCTAATAAGCTAGCTCTATTGCTGCAGGGCTGGTGAATTGATCAACCAAGTTTGTTAATCCAATTTGTTGAGCTACCACCTCAGGGTTATCTTCTACTATTTATTCTATTTCAACCTCCTCCTAATGGACTTCCTTTTGAACTACGAGAGTGTAATGAGGGTTCATCTTTGTGTTTTCCACCAAGGTCTCCATAGAATGGGCAGAAACATCATTGACTACATCATCATTAGATAAATCCACTGTATCACCTAGTGGAAAAGGTGGCTCTTTTCTTGCACTATGCATCTCTTTTCTTTGTTCCTCTACCTTTTCATTCTTGAATTGCACAATATCAGGGATGGGAACTTCATGTTGCAAGTTCTTCAAAATACCTTCACCACCTTCTCCCCTCAATAGGATGGGATTGATGTCCATAGTTCCTCTCATTGCAGTCTTTTGTTTCTTTTGTGGTGGTGTTTGGACCTTCTTTTTTTTCTTGATCAAGAGGTCATCATTTGAGGGTTCTTCCTCCTCTATAATAATAGGGGTAGACTTTGCAGCAGCTTTCTTTTATTTTGCAAGGGTATGAGGTGATGGTGCAACTGATGTGGAAGCTACTTTCTCTTTTGGTTGGGGTTGTCGAATGACCATCACCCTGGATGTTTGGCTTCCTTTCTTTTTTTTAGTTTGCTGCCTTTCTCTATATGACTATCTCTTTTCTCAGAGGAAATCATCATACTCCTCATCAGATAATTCCTGCCTCTTACCTTTATTATCCACAGCAAGGCTTACCCCTTTACTCTTTATCTAGGCAATCTCACTTTCTACCCAATCCTTGGTCAACTACATATTCTTTTTTGTCCTCATATTCCTCTTGCATGGACCTGACAAGGTGCATAGAAAATGAATCATTCACTCTCCAATAGTGTTGGAGATGTTGGTTTTTCTTCTGAATCAGCATTAGGGTTTGCCACTTCTAATGCACAGGCAGATTCAGCCAACTAAATACAGGAGGTTGCGTGAGCTGCCTCCCCTTCACTTCTGGTTCTGCCGCACCAAGGGGGGTATCCCTATAACTCAAGATGTAACCTTGACTAGCTCAAAGATAGAAGGATCTAACTTGACAACAACAGGCAGAATACTCTCATGTATGGACCAAGATCTGCATGATAGATCACAAGGCTGGCAACATTCTTGGACATGATGTCTGGTTGGGTATGAGAGCATGCAGGGGGTTCCTAATCCTACTCCTACAACTAACAGGTGGAAGTATGAAATGTTTTAGTTTGAATTTTGGATGCAAAGCTGGACATGGTGTATAACACAAGAACACAGCATGATTGGTGCCTATCCAGGGCTTGGAGTCGGTAGACATACACCTGTGAATGATCAGCATGAATAGCTAAAACTGGATTTCAGGGGGATACACATGATATCTGCCTTACAGATATCTCCCAATGAAGAGTGTTAAGTTATCTCTACTTATGGCATCCCTACTGCAGTATACCCTTCCCAATGTTCAACCTAAAAATAGTTTAATCTACCCCTTGAGCAGAAGTTAAAAGATCAGACATTCAACATAGGAATTCTATGCTCTAGAATCTAAACATTACCCAAATATCCAGATTCAGAAGAAGAATACATGCAATACTGGAGACAGAATTAACACAACACATGCTAAGATAGCATTACTCATATAAGATCAACCATGAAATCAGTGGATTCATGCCAAATCGTACAACAGGAGATACATAAACTCACAAGTTAGACTGTACAGAGCAACCAGATCAGCTGGTTTTGGATTACAGAGCCAAAAATCCTCAACTTTCAACAACCTTGAATGAAAAACACCATCAGATTGGCGCCCAAACATGAATGCAGCAGGTAGGGGAGGAGACAGGAAGATATCTCGAGCCCTGTGCCACTGATGTACACCTTCAATCGGGTACCAGATCCGCCCATACCTCTGCAACCTTCGCCATTAATGGCGCACCAACCCGCGGCCTTGGGAAAAACATCCAACAGTCGATCGCAACCACTTCCCGCCGAGATTCATCATCATGATATTTCGAATATGCAGGATATCAATTATCCCACATGCACCCCGCTGCAACCTCTTTAACACTTTATATACTAGGTCATCAGCATATATGATGTCGGTGCTTTTGCTCCTGACGACACTAGTATAAGACTTCATCATCATCATCCTCCAGCAGCATGATATCCTGTCGCTTGAAATATCACCCTGACGTCAGCATCATATCGCAATATAACCTGCATGATAATCACCCTCATCGGCACAACCTGATCCATCGGAGGAACATCCTCCTGCTGAGCTTATACCAAAAGTCTGGCCGATGAACATCCTGATGATGTCATCATCATATCCTGCTGACGTCATCATCATATCTGCCTACTACGCACCTCCTCATATCTGGATGACGTCATCATCATGTTTGCAAATATCGGGGGACCTCCACAAGATGATCTGTGTTAGAAATATGACCCCCCCGGACCTCGATGACGTCATCATCATATTAACATCAGGATGATATTCGGAAGACAACCGGATATTTGGAAATATCATCCTGATGCACAAATATCAGGTTGCACTGTAGCTCCACTATAAGATCGGGGCGATAGACGAATATGATGATGCTTGAAAAGATCACCCCCACTAGATAATGCACGAAGCCGGCAGGCGGACATCTCCTTGATATCATCATCATCATGACGCTGGAACAAATATACATCCGGGTGATATTCAAAAATGAAAATATCACCCCCTCCTTCGGAAATATCATGATGCAGATAGGCAGAGAAAAAGATATCACCCTGATATAAGGATGACGTCAGCATCATCAGGATGACAAAACAATGAACAAGAAGTGATACAACATCATCAGGATGATATTGACTAAGATCATCCTGACGTTCAAAATATGATGACCCCAGTGAATATCGGGTCGCACTTAGAACTCTTCAACAACATCATCAGGATGATCATAACCAAGATCACCCGATGATAAAGATATCACCCCGGCGAAATATCATGAAGGCAGAAAATATGATGACCCTCGCAAGCAACACAATGATAACTGGAAATATGATGATGATGACGACGACCCTTAAGAAAAAGCAAGTCAGGTCGAACAACTTAGAGAATAACTCCTTCAGAATATTGGGGCAACATCATCATCATGTTTGGGCAAGGTGATAAATGGAAGATCACTGGATACTTGAAAAATCACCCCCGCAAGCAAATCAGGGCACACTGTAGCTCATCAGCATCATCAGGATAATAACCAAACATCACTTGATAGTGAAATATGATGATGACGATGAGAAACCGGTCGACGGAGAACATGATGATGCTGACCACCATCGAAGAAAATATGATGATGATGACCTCCTCCTTAAAGAAAAAATGATGCTGCAGCTGAAAAATACTGAGGAGGTCCAACACTTTAGAACATTTTTTGGATACTTAGGGAAAGTGCCTGCATGGAAATTGCTCAAAAACTGTCAGTCAATTCAGGCACTAACAGGAGAGACTCTCTTCTTTTCAACTGTGGGTAATGATCCCAGATGTTCATATCTCTAGGGTTACTTCCAACCCTGCCTACTATTTGCAATCCATATAATGTGCCTCTAAATGCACAGACATATACTACGTAGGAGGTCATATGGAACATGTTGACCTTCCCTCCTATCCTTCTCATTCCCTCATCTAAGCTATCACTTATGATCTTCACCTATAGGGGTTTGTCATCTAAACATTCTACTATCTGGATGATACCATACATCTAATTCTCAAAGGCTCTAGCATTAGGTTTCCCTGTCATCCTGCTAAGCATTGATATCATGTATTGGTATTCGAGAGCAAAATCAAACATAAAGAGATATAAAAGTAATTTGGCAGAGGCCTTATATGTGCTACTCTTGGACCTCTATTGATACATGATCCTTCTAGCATCCTTCTACCTGCTACTATATTCCTTTTCCATTCTACCTAAGTTTAATCGAACCACATTAGGTCCCTTAGGTAGATTAAAGCCTAAGGTGATGCCTGCAGTTGAGAAGTTTGCATAAACTCTCCCATGCTTTTCTACCTTTCTGGTCTGTGTATTATAGTTTTGGGGACATTCTACCACTAGCTCAGTGGCCTCCATTGCATATGGAAATCTGCCAACATTGCACATCCATGAATTGTATATGCTCATGAGTAGGGGGTTTCCACTTTCTTTCTCTAGTCTCACTATCCATGCATCAAGATCAATATTTCCTTGATGTATATCATTAATTTTCCCATATCTGAATGCTACTCCCTCTAGCTACATGAACATAGGTTTCAAAAATTCTATGTCAGACTGATTCTTTCTGACTACAATTGGATCCTACAATAAAACATGCATATCTTACCCTAACGTGTCATGTGCAGCAGTGGTATAGTGATAACATGCATTCTGTGGTGATAATTCTAATCAGTCTAGTTTATTGTATGCATCATCATTTCAATTAACTCTATTAAAATCATGTTTACCTCTTGATTCACCATAAATGACAAAAGGAGGGTTTTGACATTACATACCTGATAATTGCTTTCACTTTACTCTGTGGATGATATTAGAATGAGCGTGATCTTGTTGCAATTAACATTTTCCATTCTATTTGAATGCGTGTCATTCCATTTGCAAGTTGCAAGGATGCTTTGATCTCTCCAGAGCTCTGTAATTCTCTATTTAACATATGGTAAATTTGAAATGAACCAAATCTTCACTTTTAACTAATTAACATAGCAAATTAGGGTATACTTAGTGTCCTTTTGTTCATGTCCATTGATTCACACATGATGTTTGTAGATGTTGATAAGTGGCAGGTGTGTATTTGAAATTTGAAGGCTCAACCTTCCATTGGGATTGCATTTAATGCAAAGGGTGATATTCATAGAGATTAGGGATATTTGAAAATATGACTGATATCCGGAAGATGAGGGTGACATCATCACCCCAATTGTCAACTGTTGACCAATCGACCAAAGTCGGGTCACTATACCTTTATTAATAATCATGATAAGGCATTGTCTCAATATGATCAAGGAGGTGCTACGTGGCATCATTTAATTGGTCACTAGAAATCTCTACATTTCAGGTCTCAAAGGTCAATATGAGGGATATTGGGAAATATCCAGATACTAAACACTATGAAATATCACCCCTATTTGAGAATGTGAGGATGCCATCATTGTTTTCATAAGGATTTCAAATTGGTCAAGGAAATTGTTGATGATTGTTTTTAAATATTCATAATAAAAGTTTAAAATTCACAAAATGAACCTAAACTGTCTTGAAATATATGAAGAAATCACTTCAGAGTTCTTAATCCCAAGTTTTTGTATGGTCAGGTCTTGACCTTGTGGACAATTCAGTAAGTTGATGTGAAACTGTAATATTCAAGGGGCCTTACTTGATTTAAGATAATCTGTGACGTACTGGACTTGAATTATGCAAATTGTTACAACATAAACAAATTATTCATTCCTTTGCATAAACTTACTACTATATCACAAAGCCTTGTATGATATATAGTGAAAAAATCTTTGCCTTTCAAATTGATATGAAAATTGTCCAATATTAACACAATTCTTCCTGCTTCTTTCAAATGTAGGACAATTTCATTAAGATTTATGCATTTAAGCTAATTATTTCAAATGTTTGGGGAAAAGTTAGAGAAAATCAGGTTAAGAATCATTTTCTATAGGATCTAAATGTTCTGTTACTCATGTCTTTAAGAGATATAGAAATTAATCAAATCTACATACTAAATCTTCAAATGCAGAGTCCTAAGTATTTTCATGAAGACACATCAAAGATTGCAAGGTCTCAAAGAATAATACTTCAAATACTAGTAAGAGTCAGAAAACACTCTGTAATAGATGCAAAATTCCAAGTTTACTTGTATTTAAAGCACACAGTCATATAGAATTTACAATGTATGAATGACCTTTTGTTTCATTAATCAAATTGCCAAAGAACTTATAGACATTTTTACAGATACAGTAAGAAAACCAGACATTCTGCGCATTCCTTAATGCAGACACAGGCAACCTCCTCTTCTAAACTAAAGAAATACTTCTCTATTCAAAGGTTCAAACAAATTACAAGTGAAAGTAACAACTCAAAATCCCTGTGTAAATAATATACAAGTAGGAGAGCTCCTTATATAGATTTTGAAGCTTCTTACTGCTACAACTACAAAACCCAATCTACGGTCAGTATTCATACTTTCTTGATCAAGGGTGTACATTCATTCCTAACTGTTTCTCAAAATATCTTTGTGGTATCTTTTCTACCTCAAAGGATGCCAATGGAATCTTTTCAAAATAGGATTCCCCCCTTTGACCTCTTCTTTCTTGTTGACCTTACCCGCGGATACCCTTCAATTGACTCTTTCATTAATATTATTTGCTCCCTTTTTATACTTTCCTACTCCTTCAGATATGTCTTGAAATTATTTATTACACCTTCTATGAAGGTACAATTTCCCACTGGACTCCTTGTCCATATATATTCTTGCATTGTGACTCCTTTCAATTTCTTCTCTTCTTTACCTGAACCTTCACCCTTCTTCTTATATTATTTATCTTACCACTCACCTCCATTATTGAATCAATCATTTGTTTACTTAAACATGCCTCTGGGTTCTCCAGACATGGCACAAAGATGGCCTTGAATTCTTTTAATGCCCTTTGGATTTCATATGCTGGTACATCCATACATTCATGATCTATGATCTTTTCAATTATTCTCCTATGCAACCTGATCATGTTGTCCGCTTTCTCCTCTAAACCTTGAGTGACTGTGATGCATCCTCTGAGATTATCGTCTTCAAACCTTAACTCCAACCTAGCTTGTGGTACTTGATTTTCCATTCAAGGAGTAATGACCCCTTCATTTATTAATTCATCTTCTCTTTCTTCAATTTCCTCTAGTTGTCCCAATTCAAACTTACATCCTTCTTTTCTAAATGACAATTATATATAAGCACACTATATTTATTCTTTTCTGTTGTAGCCAATTTCTATCTTGTCACTACTTGTTTGATCACCTCTTCTCCTTCTTGCACAAATGTCCTGAACCACTCCTCAAAAATATTGGCCTCAAACCTCTTATTTTCCATATCTTTCACTTCTTCTTTTGACAATATTTCTATTTCATTGGGCAACTCTGGTATTGTAGTATTGGGATCAAATATCTCCCTAATGAATTATTGTAATTGGACAATGTGTCCTCTCAAATATTCATGTTTATCCTTATCTTTCTTTAATATCTCTGTTGTAACCTGGTACATATCTTCCCATTCACTTATATGTTGCTCCCTTGTTGTGTATCTTAGGTCAAAATTAAGTATCTTGTAATCATCTACTGTTATTTCTCCTTTAGCTTTCTCTTTCTGTGGTATGGCCAATTTAGTGTTGTGGATCCGTCTGGACCCCTTTGTATTGCCGATATAGTTCTAGCCTTCCTCTTTTGTTTTCTTGGCATTGCATTGCCTAATAAACTTTTGATGTCTATGGGTACTAACTGTACCTCCACCTTTTCTCTCCTTATTTCTGCACCCAACCAGGCCAGAGCCTCTTTTGTGCTTTTAGTATCTTTTTCTTCATTGATTACCTCTTCTTGAGGCCTTTCTACTTCTCCTTGTTGTTGTTGTTGTTGTTGCTGTTCTTATTGCTGTGGAGGAGGTTGTTGTGGGGCTATTTTCTATACCATTGGATCATTTTTATATTTAGATTTACCCTCAGTATCCTCTTCTTCAATTTTGGTATCTCCTCCACCCTCATCTTCTTCCTCTGGACCTTCTTTTCTTGATGAGTTATTTTTTTGATCTTCCTCTTTATTTTCTTGTTCCGTATGTGTCATGTCTTTATCCTCTGTTTGCTTTTCAAATTTATCTCCATCAATATTCTCTGTATTCTCTTCACTTTCAGGTTTATTTGTTGTTTCCTCTGCTATTTCACCTTCCTTTTGTACCTTTTCAGTCCTGTCAACTTGCTCCGCATGTGAAGGTGAACCTACTATCTTATCAAATTCTTTTGTTCTTTTCCCTGTCCATCTTTACTATCTACATTCCTTTCTTCTTCACTATGTTTCCCATACATATTCAGAATATTCAACACATCCACACTAGAAGTACCAGCTCCTGTTTCCTCTTTAGTTTGAGCAGGTGTTTCTTTCACTACTTCCTCAGGTGTATCTTCTTTTTCAGATTCTTTTATTTGATGTGCTACATCTTGCACATCTCTTATTATTTCTGGAGGTACCAATTTACCAAACGGATCTACTGCCTTCAATTCTTCTTATACATTTTCTTGCTCAAACACTGGACCTTGTTCAACTTCCATATAAGCTTGAGTGTCTTGTTCCTCTTCTTCACTTGAATATTCACTGGATTCTTCTTCTTCCATGCAAATTTCTCTTCCCATCTCTAAATCCAATTCCCTGACTTCACTTCCACTGCTGTCATCCTCAACGTTGATAGTCTCAGTAGCTTGTTTGGCTTCATGCATTTTTTACCCATGTAGCATTTCTTCAGCCAATTTTATTTTTACCCTAGCATATGCTTATCTTTTCTCTGCTGAGGTAGATGCACCAAGTAGGTTACTTAATATAGCACTGTGCTCCTATAACTTCACTCTGTTTTGAAGTTTCCCCTTTGGATATATGTATTAGTATTGCCTTCATAACCTTCTTCCCTATTAACTCTTTAGTAGCTTGTGCTTTCTCTATACTGGTATCATGACTCAATGACTTTGCTTCTACAAAGGTGCCCGATGATACCGCTATTGTCTCCCCTATTTCATAAGGATCCATCAATGTAGCTTTTCTATCTTTCTCAACAATCTTTGCTTCTACAATCTTCATTTTCTTTTCATAAAAGCACTGGAGATCATCTTGATGCTCCCTCACTCTCTTTTTGCCTTTCTTTGGATATGTAGGCTCAATTCCCTTAGCCTTAAGCTCCTCAATTCTATCCTTCAACGATGTTTTAGAGAACAAAATAATAGGTTCAGATAATATGTCCAAAGATGTATTCCATGGTTGCAACCAATCAGGCTCTCCAATGGGAGCAAGCCTGGCACTATGATGTAATAATTTGCCATCATCTTCAACTTCTGGGGGAACATAAATGTCTCCCATGGACCTCATTTGCTCTACTATCAGTCTTTTGTGAGCTCTCTTTCTCACCTCTCTATCATTCTCACAATCTGACTAGAAATCCTCAATGTGTACTTGATGTTTAAATTTAGAATCAATAGTATTTTGGATCCTATGAAAAGGATCAAATCTCCTTTCTAACTGAAATTCCTTAAACCCATAATACCTTAACTCCCTCTCTGAGTAACTAGCCACTTCTTCGCTGGAATAGGAATACTTACCAATTGTCCAAGGGAGTTTAAGATTCCCCTGCTATACTTCGTTTTATACATTTTGAAGGCATTCAAGTTTTTCCTTGAGAACTCTAGAACAACCAAATTGTTAGAAGGATACCTAGGCAGCATGAAAGGTTTTCCTTCAAAGCCCTTAGTTCTAATATAAGTGAAATTCTGGAATTGAATGTACCATGAACTATGCAAAACAATTATATCCTTTGCATCTATAGACAATCTCTTATCCTGCTCTTGTCTTAAAACTCTGACCATGTATGTATAAAATACATCATTTACTAAAGCATACTTTCTCAATGCATTTTCCTCCTGTAAATCAGGATAATGGTCATAAACAAGCTTTTGATTTGGGCCATTCCCTAGGGTTCCAACTCTATCAATCCCATGTATATATGGTTGAACCATTGTTGCACATGAATATAACACATACGAGGACAAATAGAAAGAAATCATCTTTTGTTTTCTTAACATTCTCTATTTCCATATGGCTGTGCTAATAGCCTTAGCCTAGTGAATTTGTCCTTGTTCCTTCTTTGCTTACCTTATGAATTGTATAACAGTGAACATCCAAGGCTCACACTTAGTGGCATCCCTCAATCCCACCAGTTTGCTTAACACTATAATCATCAAATATATCTCTTCCTTAAAGTCTATTCTTTGGAGAATCTTATGTACTCTTGCCATAGCCTTGGGCTTATTCTCTACACTATACCAACTGTAGAAGATCTTGCTTCTACAATCCCTCTCATTATCATTGAAATCTTCATTGTACTGGTCAATATCAATATCTACCATTTTTTCATGTATCTCTAGACCAAATGTTCTTGCAATCCCCTCTATAGATAAGTCTACAACGACCCTATCCTGGTGTATTACTCTTCTAGTAATTGTGTCATATACATGTATGCAATCCAGACATAGGTCCTTAGCTTCCATAGCTAATGGGAAACTTGTAGCTCTGTATAATCCGCTTTCCCATATACACCTTAGGTCAGGTGTAGCATCGACTGCTGTGATCTTCTGCAAATCATGATCCACGTCATAATTCCCTATGTTGGTGTCCATCCCCACTCTACTTGTGTTGAGAAATGAAGGGGCCCCTCTGTATATTGGCAACTCTTCCTTCTCAGTTTCTTTATGGGGCTTTCTTTCCTTTTTAATCTTTTCCTCACCCCCTATATCCATCTTTTTCTGCTTTGGGGCCATCCTGTAAAATACACATTTTTTCAACTTGCCATTTTACTCTCTTACCTAGGATTTTACTATGAATTTTTCTATTTTTTACATTTACCCTAACCCCTCATTTGTCTTTTCCATTTTTGACTTTCATATTATTTAATCCAAACTAGCTAATTAACAATCGAACACATTAATTTAATGTTTTCTTACATTTAAAAATGAAATTACTAAAAATCACCTTGCATTTTTAATTAACTAAACTATAACGACATTCAAGATAAATACCTATATCTTTGACAGCTCAACCTGACAAATGTTGACTCACTTTACCATTTTCTGATCTCTTCTATTTCTGAAATTTCGTCTCGTGATGAATTTTCGTTCAATTTTCGCAACAATTCTTCTTTCTGCAATTTTAATTTTAACAATGCAAATCTAAAAGAAAAAAAACTTTTAATTTACCCTAACCCATTAAATTTTACCATTTTTAGTGTTAGTTCAACCTTAATTGCATCAATTAATGCTCCTATGGCTTTGGTCTCTTCCTTCAACATTTTATTTTTAAACCCTCTATCCGTTAGTTTACTTTCTGCATACATCGCATTTTCTTGTATCTCTCCTTGTATATTATTTCTTGTATGTCCATTTGCATCTTTTCAATATACAATCCTATATCCAATGGGTTATAAACAATGTTACCCCTTTTTCTTTATATCCACCCTTGTATCTTTTGTTTGTATATCACAATGTATGTAAAATAGATACAAGCATTTATACAATTGCGACCCATACAAACCCCCTTTACCTTTTAGCTCTCTGACGATGTCCTTCATTTCTTTATATATTAGGACTGTATATAGTCAACATACAATCGCCCAAACATACAAAGCCTGTCTTGTATCGCGGCTCCTTGCATCTTTGCTTGTATATCAGCGTGTATATGCACTTGTATATGTGTCTGTTAGTATAACATACAACCTTGAGATACAACCTGTGGGACCCACTTTACCTTCCCACTTGTATCTTGATGAAACAACGACACTTGCATCTACTCTTAGATACAAGCCTCCATCCATGCAAACTCCTTTGTACAATCATCTCAGACTCTTCATCTTTTCTTAACCGTATTGCATAACCTCTTTAGATCCACACATGTTTATAAAGTGAATGCATCTTTTCAACATACATTAAGGTACGATGCATCACTTACGTCCGATTTAATTACCTTTTAAAATCTGCACTGTATCGTATGTGTCAGATGCAAACCCAAAATATGCAACATACAAACAATGAAACATACCCTTTTAAAAATAAAATAAAATTTATATTCTCTTCGGATCCATGACATGTATATCGCATTGTATATTGCCTTGTATCTTTCCTTTCGACAAACATACAACTCAAGATACAATGTGAACTTGGCCAATTATCCACTCCACTTCTGAAACTCATCAGGTTCGACTTGTATGCAAAGAATAAAACACTAACCACATGCATACAAAGCACCATGATACATGAACCAACCACTCCATGTGACTAATACAATGAATCCACCTACAAATGACCTTGTACATGCAACATACAAACCCTTCTATAATGCATTTTACCAAAAACACGCATATCTTGCAGAATATTGGGAATTTAAAAATGGTTCAAAAAGAAACCCTTATTCATTTTTGACAAAGAATTCACCTCTATTCCACTTTGGCATCTAATGCTAATTTTTTCAATTTTCAACATGGTTTGTAACATTTACCTCTTTTCCCTTTACCACCAAGTAGGCCCACACACAAGCAAAAAGCCACAGCCATAGCAGGGCTCCTCATTTTGCTAAGAGGTAAAATGGGGTGTGTTGTGAACATCACAACAACTAGCAACCAAACAAAACAATTAAATTAAAACCATTAAAAAAAACTAAATGAAATAAATTCATAACTTCCAACTTTCTTTTCTGTAGATGATTATTGAACTCGAGACTTAATGTATTCAATATGGTGCATGAATCCCCCAATTGAGTTTAAGTGGGTGCATGTGATTAATAATCCTCATCTTGAAAATAAGTTGAATAAACCAGTGACTGATATTAAACTACATAGTTGATGTCATTCCCTCATAGCCAACTGGATAGAACCTTGCTACCAGCAGGCATCTATAGCCCTGACACAGTTATCGTTACAATTCTCCTAAGTAGAGCCCCACTGCCAGAAAGCGTTTATAGCCCTGGTAGAGTTACTTAGATGGCTTAATCTAGATTTTTAGTAAAATCCATTTTATTTATTTACATATTATTATATACTTCTTATTTTGTGTAAGATAAAGACTTTATAAGATATTACCATTGTAACTTCATGATGCAAGGTGCGATCACTTGCTAAAATTAAGTTGAGAATTGCAATGGTAGCAAGGGTGACCTCTGATTTTTCACCTAACACCTACACTAGTATGTTCAACAAACCCAAGGATTTTAGGTGTGTCATTGTGAGAAACCTCCCTTGAATACTCAACCCACATTTATTGAATACAAAATTTCACAAGCCAAACCATTTTCTACATTCATGACAGTCACAACAAGTTATGCATAAGTTTCAAATAATTAGCCTGAATGTTCTGAAATTTCTATTGTTTTTAGTAGTTGTTAATCTACTCTTGTATACTTCAAAACAAAACAAACATCCCTGCCAAGGAAACACAACACACAAACCAACACAACAACAAAACAAAACACAAACCTAACAAAACTACACATTATTCACGCTATGATACATAACATGACAACTACCATCACCTCAAGCCTGAAAGTAATGTTTCAAATATTGGCCATTAACAGGTAATGGTACACCTTCTCTAGTCAAGGTCTTAAGCCTAAATGTATTATCTTCTATTATTTCTGTGACCTGTAATGGACCTAGCCACAATTTGTCGAACTTTTCATGATTTCCTTTCTTTTCATGTGCTTTATCCTAGCACAACACTAAGTCTAATATTCTAAATATTTTGACTCTTTCTCTTTTGTCAAACTATATTTTGACCACTGCTTGATGTTTAGCAAATTTTTCAATGGCTCAATCTCTCTTGTCGTCCAATTGTAACATTTGGACTATCCTGGCTTCTCTATGATCATCAAATCATAAATACTCATTAGCAAACTTCCAGATAGGTATTCTTAAATTCACTGGAAGTATGGGATCAGTCCCATAAACTAGGTGATAAGGTGCATTGCCTAAGGCTGACTTAACCTTAGTCCTATCTATCCACAACACATATTTTAACAATGTATTCCATTCTCTGGGATTTTTTACAATTAGTTTCTTGATTATATCTAATAAAATCTTGTTTGTGGACTCAGCTAAACCATTCCCCCAAGGATAATAATTTGAAGAAAATTTTATTATTATCCCATATTCAAATGCCCATTTAGAAAAGTTTAGAGAAGAAAATGTAGGGCCATTATCACATACCAGCGAATATGGAGCTCCAAACCTTGTTATGATATTTTCTTCAAGAAATTTGATAACTACCTTAGTAGTAGAAAACTTGCAACATGTGGCTTTAGTCCACCTTGTACAATAGTCTGTCACTGTCAATATAAACTTATGTCTTGTAGATGATGGATGATTTATAACTCCAATGAAATCCAAGCCCCACTGTGCAAATGGCCTAGACTTAATGACTGGCTGTAATGGATTAACATGATTCCTTCCCTTGTTTGCTGTAGTTTGATAGGTGTGACAACTTCAAATATGACTCTCTATATCTTTAAACATTGTTGGCCTATAGTATCCTGCTCTTAATATCTTATGCGTAGTAGCTAAATGAGAACCATGAGTAGTTCCATACTTATCATGCAACTCTGACAATACCTTATCTGCTTCAATTCTGTTTGAACATCTTAAATATATACCTTCATGATTCTTCTTGAATAGAAGAACTCCTTGTACCATGTATCTCTGTGCTTTAATCTTTAAATCTCTCCTCTGAGAAGACTTCATCTTAGTTGGATATTTACTTGATATCAGAAATGTATTCAAATCATCATACTAGCCTAATGCATCATTATAGTTTAATACATACTGCTGCTTTACCAAATTTGGATCTGTATTTGCTATGGTTTGTACTAATGCCTATCCTCAAACCAACTTCATTGGGATGATCTCCATATCAAACTCTTGCAATATTGTAATCCATTTAGCCCTTTTCTCTCCAGGCTCATTCTACATTAGCAGCATTTTTACTGCTGCATCTGGTACTATGGCCTTGACTTGACTTCGTAGGATGTAATGTCTAAACTTTTTAACTGCCCTTACTAATGCAAATGCTTGTCTTTCTGTGTCTAGAGACTTTAGTTGTACATCTTTTAGAGGAGCACTCATGA
Organism: Cunninghamia lanceolata; assembly: GCA_027924645.1. Classification (NCBI taxonomy): domain Eukaryota; kingdom Viridiplantae; phylum Streptophyta; class Pinopsida; order Cupressales; family Cupressaceae; genus Cunninghamia; species Cunninghamia lanceolata. The sequence continues at coordinate 11,889,666 of BSBN01000377.1, forward strand.
AAGATATGGGCTTTTCTTCATTATCTTCTCCCTTTTGCGTCAAGGCAGCTGCAACTGAATGTGTAGATGCAAAAAAATATATGTAAAATGGTTTGGTATAATTTGGACTTGCTAACACAAGAGCATCCGAAATGGCCTCCTTAATATCTTTGAATGCGGCCTTGGCTATTGGTGTCCATTCTATCTTTGCATCTTTCTTGAGCATTGTGTTTAATGGTTGCAAAATCTCTGCAAACCCTGTAATAAACTTCCTGACAAAGTTAATCTTACCAAAAAAAGATTTTAATTCCTTCTTACTATTAGGTAATTGTAATTTTCTTATTCCTTCTACTCTGTTGGGATCAATGGATATCCCGTTTTCAGAAATGACATGTCCTAACAATTTTCCCTCAGTTACACCGAATGAACATTTCTTTGGGTTAAGAGAAATCCTGCACCTTTCACATCTTTAAAGTACCCTTCTCAAATCTTCTGCATGAGTGGATGCATCTTTAGAGTACATATTTAAATCATCCATATAAATAACAATGATTTACCTGATAATCCATGAAATGTATTATCATGGCTCACTGAAAAGTGGCACCATCATTGATCAAACCAAAAGGCATTCTCCTATATGCATAATTACCCCACTTGCAAGTAAAAGTAGTCTTCAACCTATCTTCTTTATCAACCAAGACCTAATTATATCCTAAAAATCCATCTAAAAAAGACATCATCTTAGCTCCGTTTACCACTTGTAGTACTTCATCTATTGGAGGCAAGGGATAATTATCCTTTTTAGAAGCTTTGTTCAAATTTCTAAAGTCAACAGATAATCTAATGTCTCCACTTTTTTTTCTTACGGGTACCAAATTAGCTACCTAGGTTGAATGTCTTATTGGGAAGATTATCTTGGCAGACAACGATTTTTTCACTTCCTCAAAGATTAAAGGCTCCAAAATAGCATTCACAGGCCTTTGTTTCTGTCTAAATGGTTTAACTTCTGGTTTCAAGGGTATTACATGAGTTATGATGGACATATCATATGTCTTCAAATCTTCATATGTCCATGCTATTACGTGTTTGTATTCTTTCAAAACATCCACAATTTCTTTTCTTAACTTCTCAAAGCAAGCCTTTCCAATCAGTACATTCTGTGCACTTTGCTTTGTTCCTGGGTTATAAGGATCACATTTACCCCCTTCATTTTTGGGAAAATCTTTCTGTCTAACTACCCCATCAAAGTCAAAAATCTTTTCTAACTCAATTACCCCCTTAGGTAAGAAATTAATTTTCAAGTTTATTATGTCTTCTTCATCCCAAGACACATCAGGCCTTTCCTGTTCATCAATGATTTGAGCTTCAAACACTTCATTACAGGTGAGAAAATCTACAATTTGTTGATCCCCTTCAAATACCTGAAAATGAGTAACATTATCTGGTATGCTTGGGACATTCACTAATTCAATAACAAATTGTTTTAGACCTGACAATGTTAAGGGCTCCAAAATGCTAGTAGCAATAGCTAATGCATCTGGTCTATGATTCAATTCCCTAGGAATATGTTCTATGTTAAAGGCATCAAATGAATCTATTAAATCCCACACTCTATGCCTATAACAAACCATCTTCTTATAATTGCATGCATATAATTTTCTCACTTGTCTAACCACTAACTCAGAGTCTGAAAAAACTCTGATCATCTTCACCTTTATGTTGATAGCCATAAAAAGTCCATAAATTGAAGCTTCATATTCTTCTACATTATTAGTACAAGGAAATTGTAACCTATACGCTGCTAAAAATGACTTACCATTAGGATCTATAAGTTCAACACTCGCACTTGCACCTTGTTTGGACTTAGACCCATCACATTTCAATGCCCACATGCCTTCCTTATTCATTTGACCTTTTATTTTGACATGTCTCACCCTTTCGGTTACCTACGTTTTAATATCTTGTTTCTTCATGGGTGATTCATTCTTACCTACTTGCATATTTATATTCTCAATTTGTAAATTAGAATGACAGACACTTTTCTCTTTTGTTGCTTTCTCTAAATCTGGAATTAATACATCCATATTATTATGAAAGTATAACTCTGGTTTCTCAAGATTAACCTTTCCTTCTTGCAGTTCCATCCCTTTTGTGTAGTTTATGTATTGATATTCTATAATGTCTCTGCACATTCCATAATTCTCTCCAGAATGAGGCTTACTATGGACTCTGCACATGCTTTTGTACAACTTGCACTGAACTAGAATTTTTTGTTCAATGCACTTTTCTATTTCCTACCTAATGATATGACCAAAACTATTTACTACATTGTCTTCCTCATCAAAAGAATTGCCATCAGACTCAATGAATACTACTCTTTCTTTACTGACAGGTTTTTCTTTAAAATTCAACATCAAGATTTCTTCAATCTATACTCCCTTATTAGAGACTCTATAAACACCTGGTTCAACAAAAGCATATAATATCTCATTAGTCCTATTGTATTCTATAATCATGTGTTTCATTCTAGGTTCAGCTTCTATCCTGATTTGATTTGGAACACCTCTCCAAGGTAACCACATGTGTGAAAAATCAGTGGCCATATATCCGTTTAATGTTTTGGACTAGTCCCTACTCAACAACATCCCGTAATTCGCAGGTATATCCACTACCTCAAATGTCAATAAATTGATTCACCCTAGGATTAGAGGCTAACTACATTTGAATATGCATTAATTCTCCTATCACATTAACCTCATTTTTGTCTAATTGTGCAACAACCTTGGTAGATTTGGTAGGAGTCAGCCCTAAAGTTTTGCATATCCCTAAAGGCATTACATTAGCTGATGCCCCAAAATCTACCATGCAATTATGTATGTTCTTTCCCAACATCCTAATGGTTAACAAGAAAGGAGGGGCTTCCCTCTTATCTGCATACATGACCACATTAGTGTTGGAAGGCTGTTCAGTTTTCTTACTCTTGTCTTTGGACTGTGGGCGCTACTAGGAACATTCATATCAGCAAAGACCTCGCTTGTCACAGATGTATCCAAGGATTTTATGAAAGCATTTCTGACCCCTGGACTTTTCAATAATTCACATAAATGTATATTGACCTTGATTTTTTTTTATCTCTTCAGACAAGTAACTCATTAGCCTCATTGTTTCCACTATCTCTGTTTTCCTTGTTTGAACTTTTGATGCTACTGTCCCACCATTCACATGATGATTAGCCTTTAGTATAGTAGGGTTATTATTGGCGTGCTGATCTGGAGGAGTGTTGAAATTGTTGGGAGGAGTGGAAGTAGTGAAAGGACCTCCAGGCCTAGTATTACTTCTTAAATTGTAGGTATGATTTTTGTTAGACTGTTGCAAAGCCTGTACCTCCTCTATTTCGTATAACACCTCATTTTCAGTTTCAAAAGGAAACTGAAACACATTCAATACTAAGGCCAATTTAGGGTATAAGTTCTCACAAAAGTAAGGCTCATCTTCTAACAGCTGATCCTCTTCCTCCCTAGTTGCAAAGGTAAAAGTCTCTAAGACTAAAGAAGTCTCAAATCCTGAGGGCACTATTTCATTACCTTTGGGAATGAGAAATTTAGATGTGGAAGCTTGTACATCCACATTGAAAATGCTAGCTGCCAAATGAAATTGAAGGCAATCTAATTCAGCATGTGCACTGGTATTGTGTATCTTGTACTAGTTTTTTAATGCTACATTGGCCAGTTGAATTATGGCTATTTGTTTTGCTTCCTGATTACCCAAACTCTCAAATGGAGAAGCTAGAGTGCCATTATTTGGCCCTGTGTTCCATGTCCTAGGTGGCTTTGGTTGATTCTGATTTCTATTGTTATTACCCTAGTTCTTGTTATCTATAGCATGTCCTCTGCTTTGCATTGCTTGTCCATGATTATGATTTTGACTTTGATTATAATTCTAGTTTTTTATTTGAACCCTGACCCTAGTTATAACTCTGGTTATGGTTCTGACTGTATCCTTGATTATTTCTACCATAGAAATTTTTATTTCTTAGTTGTGTCATTTTAGTAGTCAATCTTCTCAGGTGTGCAGTAATTTCTTTGATCTCTTCCCTATCCTCTTGTGCCTTTGCCACAAATGTATCCTGAGGAGGTTGGAAGAATGATTGACCGTTACTCTGATTGTTATTGTTACTATTACCAGTATAGGGAACTATAGTCTAGATTGGGGAAGGATTATACATAGGTGTGTATGTAGGAATTAGGTTCAATAATGGAGTATGATGCATAGGAACTCCATTCCAAGGTTGTGCTTGACTTTGCATCCTAGGGTTTCCTCCATTAAGAAATGGATTATAGGTTGTTTATCTCATTTCTAGGTTTACTAAGGCCACTTCCTTATAAGCTTTGGATATAGTATCTATATCAGCTTTTCTTTTGACAAACATAACAGTTAGTGGATCAAGAGTGACATAATACATGGCTAATAATGCATCTATATTCACTCTGTAAGGAGCCACTAACTGGGAATAAGCTTTTTGAATCCTATCATTAAAATTATCAATCAACTCTCCTTCACCTCTCTTAATTGTAGCCAATTTGTGATATAAGGTGGAAGGATCAACTGGTCCCCTAAACCTAGACAAAAATGCCTCTTCCATAAGTGCCCAAGAAGAAATATAACCATTAGGCAAGCTAACATACTAGTTAGAAGCTTGCTCATTAAAGGTGTAAGGAAACAATCTACACACAACATCCTCATATTCTAACTTGGCTCTAAAGCATGCCTCCTTGAATATCCTAATGCGATCCTCTGGATCCTGATGCAATTGATATTTAGGACATATCTTTTTAGGATTTTTTGGCATCTCATGATAATCATTGAACGTTATAGGAGAATTGACATTGAAATAAGCCATTGCAGGGCCATGTGGTGGGGTTGGACCTCTGGGAGAACCTAGATTTCTAGGTGGACCAGGGCCTCTAGGAGGACTTGAACCAAGATTCAAAAATCTAAATGAAGAACTATTAGGACTCACTATGTTATGGATGTTAAAAGGTGATCCAGGAGGCATTCCAGATGAGCTTCCTACGTGTGATATTCTAGGATTCCAAATCAAAGGACCTTTACTTTGCCTTGTATTAGGTAATTGCAGAAAGATATCTTCTGAACTAGATCTAGACCTGGTCACCATACCGCTATGATGAGCCAGTTTTGTTTAAATCCTACCTTAACTCCAATCAGGCCCTCCTTCTAGCACCAAAAATTGCTAGTTCTTGTGATGTTTATAACACGCCCCATTTTACCTCTTAGCAAAATGAGGACCCTTGCTGTGGCTGTGGCTTTTTGCTTGTGTGTGGGCTTGCTTGGTGGTAAAGGGAAAAGAGGTAAAAGTTACAAACTATTAGGCAAGTTCACATCCCAGTTAGAAGCTTGCTCATTAAAGGTGTAAGGAAACAATCTACACACAACATCCTCATATTCTAACTTGGCTCTAAAGCATGCTTCCTTGAATATCCGAATGTGATCCTCTGGATATTGATACAATTGATATTTAGGACATATCTTTTTAGGATTTTTTGGCATCTCATGATAATCATTGAATGTTATAGGAGAATTGATATTGAAATAAGCCATTCTAGGACCACGTGGTGGGCTTGGACCTCTGGGAGTCCTTGGATTTCTAGGTGGACTAGGACATCTAGGAGGACTTGAACCAAGATTCAAAAATCTAAATGAAGAACTGTTAGGACTCACTATGTTATGGATGTTAAAAGATGATCCACGAGGTGTTTTAGATGAGCCTCCTACGTATGATATTCTAGGATTCCAAATCAAAGGACCTTTACTCTACCTTCTATTAGGTAATTACACAAAGATATCTTCTGAACTAGATCTAGACCTGGCCACCCTACCACTATTATGAGCCAATTTTGCTTAAATCCTACCTTAATTCCAATCAGGCCCTCCTTCTAGCGCCAAAAACAAAAACTGTTGATGATTGTTTTTACACATTCAGAACAAAAGTTTAAAATTCACAAAATGAACCTAAACTGTCTTGAAAGATATGAAGAAATCACTTAAGAGTTCTTAATCCCAAGTTTCTGTATGGTTAGGTCTTGACCTTGTGGACAATTCAACAAGGTGATGTGAAACTGTAATATTCAAGGGGACTTACTTGATTTAAGATAATCTGTGATGTACTGGACTCGAATTATGCAAATTGTTACAACATAGACAAATTATTCATTCCTTTGCATAAACTTACTACTGTATCACAAAGCCTTGTATGATTTATAGTGAAACAAGCTTTGCCTTTCAAATTGATATGAAAATTGTCCAATATTAACACAATTCTTCCTGCTTCTTTCAAATGTAGGACAATTTCATTAAGATTTCTACATTTAAGCTAATTATTTCAAATGTTTGGTTAAAAATTAGAGAAAATCAAGTTAAGAATCATTTTCTATAGGCTCTAAATGTTTTGTTACTCACGTCTTTAAGAGATATAGCATATTAATCAAATCTACATACTAAATCTTCAAATGCAGAGTCTTGAGTATTTTCATGAACACACATCAAAGATTGCAAGCTCTCAAAGGATAATACTTCAAATACTAGTAAGAGTTAGAAAACACTCTGTAATAGATGCAGAATTCCAAGTTTACTTGTATTTAAAGCACATAGTCATATAGAATTTACAATGTATGAATGACCTTTTATTTCATTAATCAAATTGCCAAAGAACTTACAGACATTTTTATAGATACAGTAAGGAAACTAGACATTCTATGCATTCCCTAGTGCAGGCACAGGTGACCTCCTCTTATAAACTAAAGAAATACTTCTCTATTCAAAGGTTCAAACAAATTACAAGTGAAAGTAACAACTCAAAATCCCTGTGTAAATAATATACAAGTAGCAGAGCTTCTTATATAGAATTTGAAGCTTCATACTGTTATGGCTACAAAACCCAATCTACGGTCAGTATTCATACTTTCTTGATAAAGGGTGTGCATTCATTCCTAACCATTTCTCAAAATATCTCTGTGGTATCTTTTTTGCCTCAAAGGATGCCAATGGAATCTTTTCAAAATAGGATTCCCCCCTTTGACCTTTTATTTTGGCATGTCTCACCCTTTTGGTTACCTACATTGTAATATCTTGTTTCTTCATGGGTGATTCATTCTGACCTACTTGCATATTTATATTCTCAATTTGTAAATCAGAATGACAGACACTTTTGTCTTTTGTTTCTTTCTCTAAATCTAGAATTAATACACCCATATTATTATGAAAATATAACTCTGGTTTCTCAGGATTAACCTTTCCTTCTTGCAGTTCCATCCCTTTCATGCACTTTATGTATTGATATTCTATAATGTCTCTGGACATTCCACAATTCTCTTCAGAATGAGGCTTACTATGGACTCTACACATGCTTTTGTACAACTTGCATTGAACTAGATTTTTTTGTTCAATGCACTTTTCTATTTCCTACCTAATGATTTGACCAAAACTATTTACTGCATTGTCTTCCTCATTAGAATAATTGCCATCAGACTCAATGAACACTACTCTTTCTTTACTGACAGGGTTTTCTTTAAAATTCAACATCAAGATTTCTTCAATCTGCACTCCCTTATTAGTGACTCTATAGACACCCGGTTCAACAAAAGCATATAATATCTTGTTAGTCCTATTGTATTCTGTAATCATGTGTTTTATTTTGGGTTTATCTTCTATCCAGATCTGATTTGGAACACCTCTCCAAGGTAACCACATGTGTGAAAAATTAGTGGCCATATATCCATTTAATGTTTTGGACCAGTCACTACTCAACAACATCTCGTAATTCACAGGTATATCCACTACCTGAATGTCAATAAACTAACTCACCCTAGGATTAAAGGCTAACCACATTTGAATATGCATTAATTCTCCTATCACATTGACCTCAATTTTGTCTAATTATGTTATAACCTTGGCAGATTTGGTAGGAGTCAGCCCTAAGGTTTTGCATATCCCTAAAGGCATTACATTGGCTGATGCACTAGAATCTACCATGCAATTATGTATGTTCTTTGCCAACATCCTAATGGTTAACAAGAAAGGAGGGGCTTACCTCTTATCTACATACATGACCACGTTAGTTTTGGAAGGCTGTTCAGTTTTCTTAGTCTTTTCTTTGGACTGTGGGTCCCTACTAGGAACATTAATATCAGCAGAGACCTCACTTCTCATAGATGTATCCAAGGATTTTATGAAAGCATTTAAGACCCCTAGACTTTTCAATAATTCACATAAAGGTATAGTGACCTTGATTTTTTTATCTCTTCAGACAAGTAACTCATTAGCCTCATTGTTTCCACTATCTCTGTTATCCCTATTTCAACTTTTGATGCTATTGTCCCACCATTCACATGATGATTAGCCTTTAGTATAGTAGAGTTATTACTACTGTGCTGATCTGGAGGAGTGTTTAAATTGTTGGGAGGAGTGGAAGTAGTGAAAGGACCTCTAGGCCTAATATTACTTGTTAAACTGTAGGTATGATTTTTGTTAGACTGTTGAAAAGCTTGTACCTCCTTTGTTTCCTTTAACACCTTATTTTTAGTTTCAAAGGGAAACTGAAATGCATTTAATACTAAGGCCGATTCAGGGTATAAGTTCTCACAAAAGTAAGGCTCATCTTCTAACAGCTGATCATCTTCCTCCTTAGTTGCAAAGGTAAAAGTCTCTAAGACTAAAGTAGTCTCAAACCCTGAGGGCACTATTTCATTACCTTTAGGAATGAGAAATTCAGATGATGGAGCTTCTACATCCACATTGAAAATGCTAGCTACCAGATGAAATTGAGGGCAATCTAATTCAGCATGTGCACTGGTATTGTGTATCCTACACCAGTGTTTTAATGCTACATTGGCCATTTAAATTATGGCTGTTTGTTTTGCTTACTGATTATCCAAACTCTCAAATGGAGAAGCTAGAGTGCCATTATTTGTCCCTGTGTTCCATGTCCTAGGTGGCTTTGGTTGATTTTGGTTTCTATTGTTATTACCCCAAGTCTTGTTATCTATAGCATGTCCTCTACTTTGCATTGCTTCTCCATGATTATGATTTTGAATTTGATTATAATTCTAGTTTTGATTTGAACCCTGACCCTAGTTATAACTCTGGTTATGGTTCTGACTGTATCCTTGATTATTTCTACCATAGAAATTTTCATTTCTTAGTTGTGTCATTTCAGTAGTCAATCTTCTCAGGTGTGCAGTAATTTCTTTGATCTCTTCCCTGTCCTCTTGTTCCTTTGCCACAAATGTATCCTAAGGAGGTTGGAAGAATGACTGACCATTACTCTGATTGTTATTGGTAATATTACTAGTGTAGGGAACTATAGTTTGGATTGGGGAATGATTATACACATGTGTGTATGTAGGAATTGGGTTCAATAATGGAGTATGATGAATAGGAACTCCATTCCAAGGTTGTGCTTGACTTTGCATCCCAAGGTTTCCTCCATTAAGAAATGGATTATAGGTTGTTTGTCTCATTTCCTAGTTTACTAAGGCTACTTCCTTATAATCTTTGGATATAGTATCTATATCAACTTTTCTTTTGACAAACATAATAGTTAGTGGATCAAGAGCAACATAATACATGGCTAATAATGCATCTGCATTCACTGTGTAAGGAGCCACTAACTGGGAATAAGCCTTTTGAAACCTATCATTAAAATTATCAATTAGCTCTCTTAATTGGAGCTAATTTGTGAAATAAGGTGGAAGGATCAACTAGTCCCCTAAACCTAGACAAAAATGCCTCTTACAGAAGTGCCCAAGAAGAAATATAACCATTAGGCAAGTTAACATACCAGTTAGAAGCTTGCTCATTAAAGGTATAAGGAAACAATCTACACACAACATCCTCATATTCTAACCTGGCTCTAAAGCATGCCTCCTTGAATATCCTAATGTGATCCTCTGGATCCTGATGCAATTGATATTTAGGACATATCTTTTTAGGATTTTTTGGCATCTCATGATAATAATTGAATGTGATAGGAGAATTGACATTGAAATAAGCCATTGTAGGGCCATGTGGTGGGGTTGGACCTCTGGGAGAACCTAGATTTCTAGGTGGACTAGGCCCTCTAGGAGGACTTGAACCAAGATTCAAAAATCTAAATGAAGAACTATCAGGACTCACTATGTTATGGATGTTAAAAGGTGATCTAGGAGGCATTCTAGATGAGCTTCCTACGTGTGATATTCTAGGATTCCAAATCAAAGGACCTTTACTTTGCCTTCTATCAGGTAATTACACAAAGATATCTTCTGAACTAGATCTAGACCTGGTCACCCTACTACTATTATGAGCCAGTTTTGCTTAAATCCTACCTTAATTCCAATCAGGCCCTCCTTCTAGTGCCAAAAACTACTAGTTGTTGTGATGTTCATAACATGCCCCATTTTACCTCTTAGCAAAATGAGGACCCCTACTATGGCTGTGGATTTTTGCTTGTGTGTGTGCCTGCTTGGTGGTAAAGGGAAAAGAGGTAAAAGTTACAAACTATGTTGAAAATTGAAAAAACTAGCATTAGGTGCCAAAGTAGAATAGAGGTGAATTCTTTGCCAAAAATGAATAAGGGTTGCTTTTTGAACCATTTTAAAATTCCCAATATTCTGCAAGATATGCATATTTTTGGTAAAATGCATTACATAAGGGTTTTGTATGTTGTATGTACAAGGTCATTTGTATGTGGAGTCATTGTATTAGTCACATGGAGTGGCCGGGTTCATGTATCATGGTGCTTTGTATGCATGTGGTTAGTGTTTTATTCTTTGCATACAAGTCAGACCCGATGAGTTTCAGAAGTGGAGTGGATAATTGGCCAAGTTCGCATTGTATCTTGAGTTGTATGTTTGTTGAAAGGAAAGATACAAGGCAATATACAATGCGATATACGTGTTGCGGACCTGAAGAGAATATAAAATTTGGTTTTTTTTTTTAAAAGGCTATGTTTCATTGTTTGTATGTTGCATATTTCGGGTTTGCATCTGGCGCATACGATACAACGTAGATTTCAAAAGGTAATTAATTCGGATGTAAGTGATGCATTCACTTTATATAGATGTGTGGATCTGAAGAGGTTATGCAATAGAGTTAAGAAAAGATGAAGAGTCCAAGATGATTGTACAAAGGAGTTTGCATGTATGGAGGCTTGTATCTAAGAGTAGATGCAAGTGTTGTTGTTTCGTCGAGATATAAGTGGGAAGGTAAAGTGGGTCCCACAAGTTGTATCTCGAGGTTGTATGTTGTACTGACAGATGCATATACAAGCTGATATACAAGCAAAGATGCAAGGAGCCACAATACAAGATGGATTTCAAAAGAAATTAAATAAAAGTAAGGCTTTGTATGTTTGGGCGATTGTATGTTGACTATATACAATCCTGATATACAAAGAAATGAAGGACATCATTAGAGAGGTAAAAGGTAAAGAGGGTTCGTATGGGTCACAATTGTATAAACGCTTGTATCTATTTTACATACATTACGATATAAAAACAAAAGATACAAGGGCGGATATAAAGAAAAAGGGGTAACATTGTTTATAACACATTGGATATAGGCATGTATATTGAAAAGATGCAAATGGACATACAAGAAATAATATACAAGGAGAGATACAAGAAAATGTGATGTATGCAGAAAGTAAACTAACGGATAGAGGGTTTAAAAATAAAACGTTAAAGGAATAGGCCAAAGTTGTAGTAGCATTAATTGATGCAATTAATGCTTAACTAACACTAAAAATGGTAAAATTTAACAGGTTAGGGTAAATTAAAAGTTGTTTTTCTTTCAGATTTACATTGTTAAAATTAAAATTGCAGAAAGAAGAATTGTTGCAAAAATTGAATGAAAATTCATCACGAGATGGAATTTCAGAAATGGAAGAGATCGAAAAATGGTAAAGTGAGTCAACATTTGTAAGGTTGAGCTGTCAAAGATACAGGTATTTATCTTGAACGCCGTTACAGTTTAGTTAATTAAAAATGCAAGGTGATTTTTAGTAATTTCATTTTTAAATGTAAGCAAATGTTAAATTACTATGTTTGACTACTAATTAGCTGGTTTGGGTTAAATAATATGAAATTCAAAATTGGAATAGACAAACGAGGGGTTAGGGTAAATGTAAAAAAAGAAAAATTCATCGTAAAACCCTAGGTAAGAGAGTAAAATGGCAAGTTAAAAAAATGCATTTTTTACAGGATGGCCCCAAAGCAAAAAAAGGTGGATACACGAGGTGAGAAAAAGATTAAAAAGGAAAGAAAGCCCCATAAAGAAACTGAGAATGAAGGGTTGCTAATATATAGAGGGCACCCTTCATTGCTTAGCACAAGTGGAGTGGGGACAGACACCAACATAGGGAATTATGACACAGATGATGTTTTGTAGAAGATCATAGCAGCCGATGCTACACCTGACCTAAGGTGTATATGGGAAAGCGGATTATACAGAGCTATAGGTTTCTTGTTACCTATGGAAGCTAAGGACCTATGTCTGGATTGCATACACTTATATGACACAGTTACTAGAAGAGTAATACACTAGGATAGGGTTGTTGCAGACTTATGTATAGAGGGATTGCAAGAACATTTGGTCTAGAGATACATGAAAAAATGGTAGATATTGATATTAACCAGTACGATGAAGATTTCAATTATAATGAGAGGGATTGTAGAAGCAAGATCTTCTACAATTGGTATAGTGCAGAGAATAAGCCCAAGGCCGTGGGAAGAGTACATAAGATTCTACAAAGAATAGACTTTAAGGAAGAGATATATTTGATGATTACAATGTTAAGCAGACTGGTGGGATTGAGGGATGCCACTAAGTGTGAGCCTTGGATGTTCACTATTATACAATTCATAAGGGAAGAAAATAAGGAACAACGACAAATTCACTAGGCTAAGGCTATTAGCACAGCCATATGGAAACAGGCAATATTAAGGAAACAAAAGATGATTCCTTTCTATTTGTCTTTGTATGTATTATATTCATGTGCAGCAATGGTTCAACCATATATACATGGGATTGACAGAGTTGGAACCCTAGGGAATGGCCCAAATCAAAAGCTTGTATATGACCATTATCTTGATTTATAGGATGAAAATGCATTGAGAAAGTATGCTTTAGTAAATGATGTATTTTATACATACATGGTCAGAGTTTTAAGAGAAAAGTAGGATAAGATATTGTTTGCAGATGTAGAGGATACAATTGGTTTACACAGTTCATGGTACATTCAATTCCAGAATTTCACTTATATCAGAACTGAGGGCTTTGAAGGAAAACCTTTCATGCTGCCTAGGTATCCTTCTAACAAGTTGATTGTTCTAGAGTTCTCAAGGCAGAACTTGAATGCCTTCAGAATGTATAAAAAAAGTATAGCAGGGGGAATCTTAAGCTCCCTTGGGCAATTGGTAGGTATTCTTGTTCCTATGAAGAAGTGGTTGGTTACTCAAAGCGGGAGTTAAGGTATTATGGGTTTAAGGAATTTGAGTTAGCTAGGAGATTTGATCCTTTTCATAGGATCCAAAATACTATTGATTCTAAATTTAAACATCAAGTACACATTGAGCATTTCTGGTTAGATTGTGAGAATGATAGAGAGGTGAGAAAGAGAGCTCACAAAAGATTGACAGTAGAGCAAATGAGGTCCATGGGAGACATTTATGTCCCCCTAGAAGTTGAAGATGATGGCAAATTATTACATCATAGTTATGAAAGTGCCAGGCTTGCTCCCATTGGAGAGCCTGATTGGTCGCAACCATGGAATACATCTTTGGACATATTATCTAAACTTGTTATTTTGTTCTCTAAAACATGGTTGAAGGACATAACTGAGGAGCTTAAGGCTAAGGGAATTGAACCTACATATCCAAAGAAAGGCAAAAGGAGAGTGAGGGAGCATCAAGATGATCTCCAGTGCTTTTATGAAAAGACAAGGAAGATTGTTGAGCAAGACATAAATGCTACATTGATGGATCCTTATGCAATAGGGGTGACAATAGTGGTATCATCGGGCACCTTTGTAGAAGTAAAGTCATTGAGTCATGATACCAGTACAGAGCAAGCACAGGCTGCTAAAGAGTTAACAGGGCAGAAGGTTATGAAGGCAATACCAATAGACATATCCAAAGGGGAAACTTCAAAATAGAGTGAAGGTATAGGAGTACAACAAGTAGGTGCTATATTAAGTAACATACCTGGTGCATCTACCTTAGTAGAGAAAAGACAAGCATACGCTATGGTAAAAATAGAATTGGCTAAAGAAACGTTACATGGGTAAAAAATGCATGAAGCCAAACAAGCTACTGAGACTGTCAATGTTAAGGATGACAGCAGTGGAAGTGAAGTTGGCATGGAAGAAGAAGAATCTAGTGACTATTCAAGTGAAGAAGATGAACAAGACACTCAAGCTTATATGGAAGTTGAACAAGGTCCAGTGTCTGAGCAAGAAAATGTACAAGAAGAATTGAAGGCATTAGATCCGTTTGGTACATTGGTACCTCCAGGAATAATAAGAGATGTGCAAGATGTAGCACATCAAATAGAAGAATCTAAAAAAGAAGATACACCTAAGGAAGTAGTGAAAGAAATGCTTGCTCAAAGTAAAGAGGAAATAGGAGCTGGTACTTTTGCTATGGATGTGTTGAATATTTTGAATATGTATGGGGAACACAACGAAGAAGAAAGGAATGTAGAAAGCAAAGATGAATAGGGAAAAGAAACAAAAGAATCTGATAAGATAGTAGGTTCACCTTCACATGCGGAGAAAGTTGACAAGCCTGAAAAGGTAAAAAAGGAAGGTGAAATAGTAGAGGAAACAACAAATAAACTTGAAAGCCAAGAGAATACAGAGAATATTAATGGAGATAAATCTGAAAAGCAAATAGAGGAAGATCAAGAAAAGGACTCATCAAGAAAAGAAGGTCCAGAGGAAGAAGATGAGGGTGGAGGAGATACCAAAATTGAAGAAGAGGATAATGAGGGTGAATCTATACAGCAAAATTATCCAATGGTATAGGAAACAACCCCACAACAACCTCCTCGATAGCAACAAGAACAACAACAACAAGAAGAACAAGGAGAAGTAGAAAGGCCTCAAGAAGAGGTAATCAATGAAGAAAAAGCTACTAAAAGAACAAAAGAGGCTCCGGCCTAGTTGGGTGCAGAAATAAGGAGAGAAAAGGTGGAGGTATAGTTAGTACCCATAGACATCAAAAGTTTATTAGGCAATGCAATGCCAAGAATTAAAAAGAGGAAGGCCAGAACCATGTCAGCAATACAAAGGGGTCTAGACGGATCTAGAACACTAAATTTGGCCATACCACATAAAGAGAAAGCTAAGGGAGAAATAATAGTGGATGATTACAAGATACTTAATTTTGACCTATGACACACAACAAGGGAGCAACATATAAGTGAATGGGAAGATATGCACTAGGTTATAGTAGAGATGTTAAAGAAAGACAAGGATAAAAATGAATATTTGAAAGGACACATTGTCCAGTTACAGCAATTCATTAGGGGGATATTTGATCCCAATACTGCAATACCAGAGTTGCCTAGTGAAATAGCAATATTTTTGAAAGATGAAGTGAAATATATGGAAAATAAGAGGTTTAAGGCCAATATTTTTGAGGAGTGGTTCAGGACATTTGTGCAAGAAGGAGAAGAGGTGATCAAACAAGCAGTAACAGGATGGGAATTGGCTACAAGAGAAAAGAATAAATGTAGTATGTTTATATATAATTGTTAGTTTAGAAAAGAAGGATGTAAGTTTGAATTGGAATAACTCGAGGAAATTGAAGAAAGAGAGGATGAATTAATAAATAAAGGGGTCATTATGTTGCAAGTATGAGGTAAACCAGTGTTGTCATTGATGTCAACATACTCATATTGCTTTGACAAGAAGGATTCAATGAGCAGTGTGCTAAGGATATTGAGAAAATTAGCCTCAGTCAGGAACAGTAAAGAACAGTGATGAGAAGAAGGCAAATGTACTGTATAGGATGCGAACCGGAGGATGCGGATTAAAGGGTTTGTAGATATGAGTCTTGAGATGCTTCAGTTAAGATTTCAAAGGTCCGCATGAAGATCTGAAGGAGTTGTGGCTGTCAGTGTAGAACCGGTTCCGGCAAGTATTCAAAGGTGACAGAGGATCACAAAAAGGTCCGGTGAGGTCCGGAACTGTGTAATCCTAATCTGCGGATTGGAAGGAGTCTTTGGGATGTCCTTGTGATGTGCCATCTCGAGTTGTGTATAATTTGGAGGTCCGGAAGTACCTCCTGCATTATGACAGTGGCGACAGACAGTGTTCTTGAAGTTCCAGATAAGGAGGATAAGAGATTCCAATAAGTAAAGGAAATGCGGACGTACCTGGTCATTCAGGCAGGCTTGTGAAGGTTCTTGGATCATGTTGAGGTTGTATTGTTGGTCCGCATTGATAGTAGAGCCCGGAATTGAAGATATTCTTCCAGATGAAGTTCTTGTTCCGACTAGCCGACCGGATGAGTTGTTCATCCTGTGAATGTTCTTGTGGTGGCCGACCGGATGTGTTATTCATCTTGCAGATACTCTTATGGTTGTTTGCTGACTTAGATGTTTGTTCCTAAGTCGATGTCTTGTATAAATAACGGTTTGTGAGTTCATTTCGATGTGTGGATTGTGTGGATGAGTGTGGCATAGCGAAGAGAAGTGCGAAAGGTAAAGCAGAGGTTTTTGGGCTTAAATGGAACTGATCCAGACATGGTAGAGATGTCATTCTCCAGTTCAAGATTGTGATTCTTATCACTTTGTAGACAGTGTGTCTCCTTGTAGGCAGTGGGCCTCTTTGTGAGCAGTGTGCTCGGGCAGTGAGCCCTAATTGGCAAGTGCCATTCTTTTTCTTATTCTTCTAACAGAGAATAATCCTTGGGTTAATCACCCCGTGGTTTTTCCTTTAACCAGGTTTTCCACATCAAAATCTTGGTGTTCAATGTGTTGATGTTTATCTGCTCTTGTGTTTATGTATTATGCTTTCATGGATGATTAATTGATATGCTGTTAACTAACAACGAAGAATCAAGTGTTTGAAAGAACAAGAAGTTTTATACAACTGATTCACCCCCCCCTCTCAGTTGTATGCCTTAAATCCAACACATTACTCCTCAAATGGAAAATCAAGTACCACAAGCCAGGTTGGAGTTATGGTTTGAAGATGATAATCTTAGAAGATGCATGATAGTCACTCAAGGTTTAGAGGAGAAAGCAGACAACATGATCAGGTTCCATAGGAGGATAATTGAAAAGCTCATAGATCATGAATGTATGGATGTACCAACATATGAACTCCAAAGGGCATTAAAAGAATTCAAGGCCATCTTTGTGCCATGTCTGGAGAACCTTGAGGCATGTTTAAGTAAACAAATAATTGATTCAATAATGGAGGCGAGTGCTAAGATAAAGAAATATAACAAGGGTGAAGGTTTAGGTAAAGAAGACAAGAAATTGAAAGAAGGGGTCACAATGCAAGAATATATATGGACAAGGAGTCTATGGGGAAATCACACCTTCATAGAAGGTGTAATAAATAATTTCAAGACATATCTTAAGGAGTAGGAAAGTATAAAAAGGGAGGAAATAATATTAATGAAAGAGTCAATTGAAGGGTATCCATGGGTAAGGTCAACAAGAAAGAAGAGGTCAAAGGGGGGGAATCCTATTTTGAAAAGATTCC
This sequence comes from Cunninghamia lanceolata, assembly GCA_027924645.1. Taxonomy (NCBI): domain Eukaryota; kingdom Viridiplantae; phylum Streptophyta; class Pinopsida; order Cupressales; family Cupressaceae; genus Cunninghamia; species Cunninghamia lanceolata. The sequence continues at coordinate 11,907,418 of BSBN01000377.1, forward strand.
ATTGGTATTCTTTGAGGTAGAAAAGATACCACAGAGATATTTTGAGAAACGGTTAGGAATGAATGTACACCCTTGATCAAGAAAGTATGAACACTGACCATAGATTGGGTGTTGTAGCCATAGCAGTATGAAGCTTCAAATTCTATATAAGAAGCTCTGCTACTTGTATATTATTTACACAAGGATTTTGAGTTGTTACTTTCACTTGTAATTTGTTTGAACCTTTGAATAGAGAAGTATTTCTTTAGTTTAGAAGAGGAGGTCACCTGTGTCTGCACTAAGGAATGCGCAAAATGTTTGGTTTCCTTACTGTATCTGTAAAAACATCTATAAGTTCTTTGGCAATTTGATTAATGAAATAAAAGGTCATTCATACATTGTAAATTCTATATGACTGTGTGCTTTAAATACAAGTAAACTTGGAATTCTGCATCTATTATAGAGTGTTTTCTAACTCTTACTGGTATTTGAAGTATTATCCTTTGAGAGCTTGCAATCTTTGATGTGTGTTCGTGAAAATACTCAGGACTCTACATTTGAAGATTTAGTATGTAGATTTGATTAATTTGCTATATCTCTTAAAGACGTGAGTAACAGAACATTTAGATCTTATAGAAAATGATTCTTAAGTTGATTTTCTCTAACTTTTCCCCAAACATTTGAAATAATTAGCTTAAACGCAGAAATCTTAAGGAAATTGTCCTACATTTGAAAGAAGTAGGAAGAATTGTCTTAATATTGGACAATTTTCATATCAATTTGGAAGGTACTATAAATCATACAAGGCTTTGTGATACAGTAGTAAGTTTATGCAAAGGAATGAATAATTTGTCTATGTTGTAACAATTTGCATAATTCGAGTCCAGTATGTCACATATTATCTTAAATCAAGTAAGGCCCCTTGAATATTACAGTTTCACATCAACCTATTGAATTGTCCACAAGGTCAAGACCTGACCATATAGAAACTTGGGATTAATAAATCTTAAGTGATTTCTTCATATCTTTCAAGACAATTTAGGTTCATTTTGTGAATTTTAAACTTTTATTATGAATGTGTAAAAATAGTCATCAATAGTTTTTGGCGCTAGAAGGAGGGTCTGATTGGAGTTAAGGTAGGTTTTAAGTAAAACTGGCTCATAATAGTGGTAGGGTGACTAGGTCTAGATCTAGTTCGGAAGATATCTTTGTGCAATTACCTGATAGAAGGCAGAGTAAAGGTCCTTTGATTTGGAATCCTAGAATATCACACATAGGAGGCTCATCTGGAATGCCTCTTGGATCACCTTTTAACATCCATAACATAGTGAGTCCTGATAGTTCTTTATTTAGATTTTTGAATCTTGGTTCAAGTCCTCCTAGAGGTCCTAGTCTGCCTAGAAATCTAGGTACTCCCAGAGGTCCAAGCCCACCACATGGCCCTGCAATGGCTTATTTCAATGTCAATTCTTCTATAACATTCAATGATTATCATGAGATGCCAAAAAATCCTGAAAAGATATGTCCTAAATATTAATTGCATCAGGATCTAGAGGATCACATTCAGATATTCAAGGAGGCACACTTTAGAGCAGGTTAGAATATGAGGATGTTGTGTGTAGATTGTTTCCTTACACCTTTAATGAGCAAGCTTCTAACTGGTATGTTAACTTGCCTAATGGTTATATTTCTTCTTGGGCACTTATGGAAGAGGCATTTGTGTCTAGGTTTAGGGGACTAGTTGATCCTTCCACCTTATATCACAAATTGGCTGCAATTAAGAGAGGTGAAGGAGAGCTGATTGATAATTTTAATGATAGGTTTCAAAAGGCTTATTCCCGGTTAGTAGCTCCTTACATAGTGAATGTAGATGCATTATTAGCCATGTATTATGTTTCTCTTGATCCACTAACTACTATGTTTGTCAAAAGAAAAGTTGATACAGATAATATATCCTAAGCGTATAAGGAAGCAGCCTCAGTAAACCAGGAAATGAGACAAACAACCTATAATCCATTTCTTAATGGAGGAAACCCTGGGATGGACAGTCAAGCACAACCTTGGAATGGAGTTCCAATGCATCATACTCCATTATTGAACCCAATTCCTACATACACACCTGTGTATAATCCTTCCCCAATCTAGACTATAGTTCCCTTACAGGTAATAGTACCAATAACAATCAGAATAATGGTCAGTCGTTCTTCCAACCTCCTCAGGATAGATTTGTGGCAAAGGCACAAGAGGATAGGGAAGAGATCAAAGAAATTACTGTACACCTGAGAAGATTGACTACTAAAATGACACAACTAAGAAATAAAAATTTCTATGGTAGAAATAATCAAGGATACAGTCAGAACCATAACCAGAGTTATAACTAGGGTCAGGGTTCAAATCAAAACCATAATTATAATCAAAGTCAAAATCATAATCATGGACAAGCAATGCAAAGTAGAGGACATGTTGTAGATAACAAGACCTGGGGTAATAACAATAGAAATCAGAATCAACCAAAGCCACATAGGACATGGAACACAGGGCCAAATAATGGCACTCTAACTTCTCCATTTGAGAGTTTGGATAATCAAGAAGTAAAACAAACAGCCAAAATTCAAATGGCCAATGTAGCATTAAAAAACTGGTGCAAGATACACAATACCAGTGCACATGCTAAATTAGATTGCCCTCAATTTCATCTGGTGGCTAGAATTTTCAATGTGGATGTACAAGCTCCCACATCTTAATTTCTCATTCCCAAAGGTAACAAAATAGTGCCCTCAGGATTTGAGACTTCTTTAAACTTAGAGACTTTTACCTTTGCAACTAGGGAGGAAGAGGATCAACTATTAGAAGCTGAGCCTTACTTTTGTGAGAACTTATACCCTGAATCGGCCTTAGTATTGAATGTGTTTTAGTTTCCCTTTGAAACTAAAAATGAGGTGTTATACGAAATAGAGGAGGTACAGGATTTTCAACAGTCTAACAAAAATTATACCTACAATTTAAGAAGTAATACTAGGCCTGGAGGTCCTTTCACTACTTCCACTCCTCCCAACAAAAGTTCAAATAGGGAAAATAGAGATAGTGGAAACAATGAGGCTAATGAGTTACTTGTCTAAAGAGATAAAAAATCAAGGTCAGTATACCTTTATGTGAATTATTGAATAGTCCAGGGGTCAGAAATGCTTTCATAAAATCCTTGGATACATCTATGACAAGCGAGGTCTCTACTGATATGAATGTTCCTAGTAGGGACCCACAGTCCAAAGACAAGATTAAGAAAATTGAACAACCTTCCAACACTAACGTGGTCATGTATGCAGATAAGAGGGAAGCCCGTCCTTTCTTGTTAACCATTAGGATGTTGGGAAAGAACATACATAATTGCATGGTAGATTTTGGTGCATCAGCCAATGTAATGCCTTTAGGGATATGCAAAACTTTAGGGCTGACACCTACCAAATCTGCCAAGGTTGTTACACAATTAGACAAAACTGAGGTCAATGTGATAGGAGAATTAATGCATATCTAAATGCAGTTAGCCTCTGATCCTAGGGTGAGTCAGTTTATTGACATTCATGTAGTTGATATACCTGTGAATTACAGGATGTTGTTGAGTAGGGACTGGTCCAAAACATTAAACGGATATATGGCCACTGATTTTTCACACATGTGGTTACCTTGGAAAGGTGTTCCAAATCAGATCAGGATAGAAGCTAAACCCAGAATGAAATACATTATTACAGAATACGATAGGACTAATGAGATATTATATGCTTCTGTTGAACCGGGTGTTTATAGAGTCACTAATAAGGGAGTGCAGATTGAAGAAATCTTGATGTTGAATTTTAAAGAAAAACCTGTAAATAAAGAAACAATAGTGTTCATTGAGTTTGATGGCAATTCTTCTGATGAGGAAGACAATGTAGTAAATAGTTTTGGTCAGATCATTAGGCAGGAAATAGAAAAGTGCCTTGAACAAAAAATTCCAGTTCTGTGCAAGTTGTACAAAAGCATGTGCAGAGTCCATAGTAAGGCTCATTCTGAAAAGAATTGTGGAATGTGCAAAGACATTATAGAATATGAATACATAATGTGCACAATAGGGATGGAACTGCAAGAAGGACAGGTTAATCCTTAGAAACTAGAGTTATACTTTCATAATAATATGGATGTATTAATTCTGGATTTAGAGAAAGAAACAAAAGAGAAAAGTGTCTGTCATTCTAATTTACAAATTGAGAATATAAATATGCAAGTAGGTCAGAATGAATCACCCATGAAGAAACACGATATTACAATGCAGATAACCGAAAGGGTGAGACATGCCAAAATAAAAGGTCAAAGGGGGGTGTTTGTGCCTGCATCAATATTTAGGTTTCAAGCATTTAAATATGCAGGCACCTTCCAAAAAGTCCAAAAAATTCTAACACTTTTGGCCTCTGTAGTAGAAAAATGCCAAAATCTGTTGTATGCATGTGTCTTTGTATATACAAGGGTGTTTGTACATACATGCAGGTCAAATGTGCGCATTGGCGGGTCATAAACCTCAATCGGCCTTCAAAAATGATGAAAAAATTAGTTGTGTATTTTATATGCATATTAGGCTTTGAAATGATGCATATACATTGGAGGAATCTTTCACAGATTCTTGGAATATTCCCTAAATGTATATCAGATTTGCATGCATATTTGTGTTGTATGTGTGATATACAATGAAAAGATACAAGGAAAAAGGTAAGTTGTACGGTGCTGAACGTATATCGGGTTCACTGTAGTGATAAATAAGGAAACATACAATGAAAAAATGCAAGTGGTCTTGTATGTTTAGTGATATACAAAGCAGTAGGAGATACATTTGGTGGGGTCTGCCTCACATACAAAGGGCTTTGTATCTCATATACAAAGGAGAATATATATGTGATATACATTCAAAAATGTGCAATGGAAAGGTGTACAAGGGGCCTTGTACATTCAAGCTGCAAGAAAAGGCCAACACACAAATGGTGGGGGCCGCTGATATACAAAGGCAAATGTATGTGGAATATACATTCATGATATGCAAGGAGGAACATGCATTCCATAGATGCAAGAGCTGGACCTGAAGGGCTATGCAGTGTGGTAAATTTAGAGTTGAAGTCCGGTGTATGTATATTTTACTTGTATGTTTGTGATGTATATGTGTGATATACAAGGTGAATATGCATTCACGATATACAAGTCAGACCGGGTTTAAAAGTCAAATATGGCTAATTCATTGGCTGGCATCCGTGGCTTGCTTGTATATGGCATTGTATATGCCGATATACAAAGGAGGTGAGATACAAGGTGGATTTCAAAGCGATTTGCAACATGTTTCATATTTTTTTGAAATCTATGGCTTGTATGTTAGGGTGAATGTATATGCAAACATACAAAGCGATAAGTGCAAAATGGAGATACAAGCCAGACCTGAGTAGATTTTCAATTTGTTCTAATCAGATCTGGGGTCCACCTTGTATATTAAACAGTTGTATGTATATGCATTGGCATATGCAAAGGTTTTGAAAAGCAAAAAGGGACAGATGTATATGCATGTGGTTTTGCATATACAAAGAATTCAAAGTACGCATATACATGGCAAAAAAGGTAAAATGAGAGAGGAAAGGTCAGCGATGGGTGCCTACGTGGCACATTTTCATTGGTTCTTGACTTTTCAACAGGATTTTGAGCCATGGATCTCAGATGAGGGAGGAAGATCAACGACTATCTTTCAATTTCGCAGCAGTGATGGATTTCTATGTATTTGTGGCTGCATTTTATGCGGGAAAACTCTTTATAAGATACATTGCTGCAATTTCCAAGAAGAGCTACAGGTAGCTGGGCCATTAATGGCAAATTTGCAAAGGAGTATGGGTCGTGTTGAGAGGTCAACTACCCGATTTAGGAAGGAGATCTCCATGCGGTGGTGTGGATCCTGATCCCACCTGCTCTTTCCTGTATTTCTACCAGGAGCATTAAATATTTTGAGCGCCAATCTGAAGATGTAATGTATTTGGCAAATTTTGAGAAGACCATTGTAATTATTGTTGAGTACACAATCTTGCTATAAAAGGAAAACTGTGTTACTCATTTGTGGTTGTTGAAGACTTGGGCAAAATTTTTGTGTGAATAACGAAAAATAGGCAATTTCCATGTTGTATCTCATTTCAGAGTTTATGAGTTGCATCATGAATGTACATTGCAGATATGTTCAGTTTCATTGTTGATTTATATGAAAAATGCTCTTATGCATGTGTTTAGCTGCTTGTCTCCATGTGTTGCATGTTTTTTCTTCTTTTGAATTTGGCTGCTAAGGGTTTCTCAGGTTCTAGGGTATGGATATATGTATCACATGCTTCATCTCTAACTTCCATTCAAGGAGTGGATTAAATTGTTTTAGGTGAAGTATGGAGAAGGTTGTATGTCAGATGGGATATAAGTAAGTAGAGGCAGCTAAATAACTATTCTTGGGTGATGTTTGTAAGGCAAGCATCAATCTAACCTCTTGAAACTTGAATCCAATATGCAATCTATTCTTTTGTATACGTCTAGTTCACTCCTTGCCCTGAGATATGCACTGGTCTACTTCTGGACTAGTAGTTATGACCCAAAACCCCTTGTCTTGCATCCAAAGCATAAAATCCATCTTTTCATAACTTCCATCCTATTAGTTTGTAGGAGTAGGATTAGGAACCCCTGCATACTCTCATCCGTAACCAATCAAATATGTCCAAGAATGTTGCCAACCTTGTGATGTATCATGCACATCTTGGTCCACACATGAGAGTATTCTTCCTATTGTTGTCAAGCTAAATCTTTCTGTCATTGGGCTAGTCAGTGTTACATCTTTAGCTATAGGGATACCCCCTTGGTGCGGCAGAACCAGAAGTGAAGGGGAGGTAGCTCACGCAACCTCTTGTATCTGTTGGCCAAATCTACCTGTGCATTGGAACTAGCAAACCCTCTACCGATTTGGACACCAACAAAAATGGTGACTCCGCTAGGGAATCTTTATGCCATATCCATGAAGGTAGGAGTCTAAAAGATTGAAGTTTCAGACCTGGAAAGTGTTTTGTTGCAGCAAACAAAAGAAAAAGTTGTATGTGTGACTCTACTGTGGGAGAACCCAGAAAGAAACAAATGAATTTTTAGCTTCATCCTGTTTGAAGCTCATTCCTCTGCTAAGGAGGTGGTGACTCTACATATAAAGTGATGCAGAGGCACCCAAACTATAACCTTAACATACAGCATGGATGTCTGCAACCCATCATCATCATCATCATCATCATCATATTTGACTTAACACTGTCAGCATCATCATCATATTTCACCTGCCGACCGATATCCTCCTGATGACAAGCCCTCGCCCGTTCACATGTCAACAGCATCACCTTATTCAATTATCGACAGCATCATCATGTTCGACCAGCGCGAACATCCTCCTGACGTCCACTGTTCACTTCAGCGACAACTTCCGCCTTCACTATCTTCAGCATCATGATATTCAACATCATGATAATCAACAGGATAAAGAACATCCGATTCCTCCCATTTATCTTGATGATGACCAACCTTCACTTCTCGCACCGTCCCTTTGATGCTGTCGTCACCCGATATCCTGATGACGTATATCCTGATGACGATGACGTCACCCGCAGCTCCTCAATATCCTGCTGCTCTGAAATATCCTGATGACGTATATCCTGATGATGATGACGTCATATCCTGCTGTTGGCCAAACTTAGCTTTTTCAGCCCGCGATCAACCCGATCTTCTACCTTATGCCGATGCGCTCCTCCTCAGCACCTCCTGATGATGATCACCCCGACGCTCCTTCACTTCATGCACTCAACCGCATCATGCCGATCTCCTCTTACTCGGATGATGATGCCCGAAGCGACTGCAGGATATACGTAGAAATATCCTGATGATGCCGTTTTCACGAACTTTGAACCTTAGCGGATTTTCACTGTTCTGATCTGCCGAACCTCCTGGGATGACTTGATCCACTCTCAGGGTGATCTTCCACACTTTATCAGCTCGACCTAGCACATGCCCATGCTAGGGTCTTCAACACCTTTCAGCCGCGATCCTGCACACCTGCATGCGAACAAACAAACTAACACCTACCCTACTGTACATAACCATTCCACCGATCAGACAAATCAACCGGTGGAATGGATCAGTGAATCCATATAGCCACCAAACCAGCAAATCGATCAAGCAATGGAATTCAATAGAGGATGAACACAAACAGGAACACTTTATTTGATTTCAAAAGATGCAAATACAATGATCAGTTTCTCTCTCTCTCTGCCTCACTCTCGCAAAGTCTGGTCGATGATATATGCAATATCAACCGATCCTCATGCTTAAATAGATTTTCCTATGAGTACTACTGACCCGACTCCAAGCGGCTGGGAACTCTCCAGGCGGCTGGGAGATCCAACCGAACATACATCATGACAACTGTCCTAACAAACTACCTAAAAATAGTAAAAGCATGGTCAGCATGATCTTATCATGATCAGCATGACCTTATTACATGCATTTGGTCTTATCAGACCTTCTTGGAAACATAAACAAGACCTAAAACAACTAACTGCCTCATGAAGGCCAGCTGTCAGGTAGGTGCTCTTGCACCATAAAGAACCTAAAAAGGACACAAGATGTGTTAATTTTTCATTCTCTCAGTCAGAGAAAGGAATTTACAACTGCTGCAACATATCCAGGTATTTTACAAATTTTAAAAGATTCCCTATTTGGTGAAATAGCACTAGTTAAAAGGGAAATGTTGGTGAAATTTGCATACTTTAGTATTTGCTAAGAACATAGTTTGTATTTCAAAGGGAGTATGCAATATTGTTTAAAAGACTCATATAGAGGACTTTAGGAAGGTTGGATCAAGTTTGTGAATTTTAAAAGCCTAAGGTTATTGATTGAAAATCTAAGTTGAGAACAGGGTTACAAAAAATACATAATGATGTATAATTATCAGCCCCTGCACCCTGGTGAGGTGTCAAATGCAATAATGCATAATGATTAGTCCCAACCATGTCATAGAAAAGGTTTTAGTACTGACAGATATAAGCCCATCAATTTTATTGGCATTTGTGGTTATCCAAATGCTTTTCCATCTAAAATCAGAAAGTATTTGCCCAAATTCAATGGTATAAGGGATGAATCAGCTAAGAGGCACTTGCAACAGTTTGTAAATGTTATAGATGATTTTGAGATTGACCATGAGGATGTAGTTATGAGATTATTTGTTCAATCTCTAGATGAAGACACAAGGGACTGGTTCTCCTACCTCCCAGTTTACTCTGTCGACTCTTGGCAAGGATTTAAATCTGCATTTCTAGAACAATATGGTGAAAGAATTTATGAATATGCAGTCATTTGTGATTTTATGTATATCCATATTGAAGAAGATGAGTTGATTCCAGCCTTTAACCTTAGATTTATGAAGGCATTAAATAGAATACCAGAATGTATGAGACCTAATAATGCATTGTGCCTAATTATCTATTTGGGAACCTTTGATAAGAAAATGAGCTATAGATTGAGAGATAAGGAGCCCACCACATTGCATCAGGCACACCAATTTGCAATAGATATTGAAAACAATTGGAGGTATGGGATTCAAAAAGGTTATTTCTCTAAAAAATGTTTTTGCCCTAAGGCCACCAATTTTGATGAGAAATATAGTTTAAGTATTGGGGATGAATGTCAAAGTACTCACACACCTGTTGTCCCAGTTTTTGCATCATTCCAAGTTGATGATGTTTCTGCTATAGAGGAGGATGTCCTGATTTGCCTAGCAAATAAAGTTGACAATAATAAATTTTCAAGTAATATTTGCATACCAGTCCTAAACAAAGAGCATTCATGTTTAAATGATCCAGTTGTGCAAAGTTGTAAATATATGGATCAAGAATCAATATCAGTTTCATCAGGAAGCATTAGAGGGCTGGAAAGTGATGTGGATAGTTCAGCCTCAAAGTACATTGAAGTAACAGAAATCTTGTATGTGGGGCAATCAGATGATAGTAATGATATCCATGATCAGTTCATGGATCAGGTTTGTTCTTCTTATGACTATGGATTTGTTAATGATGAAAAAGAAATGGATTGTCATGAAGAAGAAATAGAGGCCTTTGCAGTAAGTATGAATCCCCTTTATGATGAGCCTGCAGATGCATTTGACATTGTGAGTCATGACTTTCGGTGGTGCAGAATTAACCCTTTGTTTGAAAATGATGATACTGATTTGCAAATTGTGGGTAATGAATGTTCATCATCATTTGGTTCAGACATGTGCAACTATGTGTATGTAGATCAAGATTTATTTTCAATGTCAATAAGTGATATAAATGATATTGGGAGTCTCATATATTCTGAGTGTTTTAAATTTTTGGATCAGCTTGATGAGTGTTTGGTAGTGTGCAACAACCAGGTAAGTAATGAGTATTGCCAAATGCAATATGAGGATACACTGTTTGAAGATTATAACATACATATGTTGCCCAATCCTGAAACATACTCTACTATGTATGGTTGTATGTCTAATTGTAAGATGCAGAGTGACAGAGGCTACACTGACAGAGGCAAGTTTCCAAAAATGGTAAAGCATGTAATTGACAAGATCAGCATGTGGGCAAATTGTTTTAATGTTTTCAGTTGTGGTTGGGGTTATTCAGAGTGGAATTAGGCATTTGACAGGAAAAGGTTATGGTTCTTCATTTTTGGCTTCCCAGGGCCACCAAAATAATGTTTGAAAATATAATTTGTGTGTAGGTTGTTACAATGTTCGACTCTGTTGCCCAATGGGTAAGGCCCAATCTGTGAAACCAGAGATTCTGAAGTTCTTGCCATGCCTACAAGAGGCATGCATCCCCAGATAGAGCCACTATTGGTGCCTTCATGAATATTTAGGTTTCAAGCATTTAAATATGCAGGCACCTTCCAAAAAGTCCAAAAAATTCTAACACTTTCGGCCTCTGCAGTAGAAAATTGCCAAAATCTATTGTATGCATGTGTCTTTGTATATACAAGGGTGTTTGTATATACATGCAGGTCAAATGTGCACATTGGCGGGTCAGAAACCTCAATTGGCCTTCAAAAATGATGAAAAAATTAGTTATGTGTATTTTATATGCATATCGGGCTTTGAAATGATGCATATACATTGGAGGAATCTTTCACATATTCTTGGAATATTCCTTGAATGTATATCAGGTTTGCATGCATATTTGTGTTGTATGTGTGATATACAATGAAAAGATACAAGGAAAAAGGTACATTGGTGGCATACAAGGAAGTTGTACGGTGCTGAACGTATATCGGGTTCACTGTAGCAGATGCATAAGGAAACATACAATGAAAAAATGCAAGTGGTCTTGTATGTTCAGCGATATATAAAGTAGCAGGAGATACATTTGGTGGGGTCCACCTCACATGCAAAGGGCTTTGTATCTCATATACAAAGGAGAATATATATGTGATATACATTTGAAAATGTGTAATGGAAAGGAGTACAAGGGGCCTTGTACATTCAAGCTGCAAGTAAAGGCCAACATACAAATGGTGGGGGCTGTTGACATATAAAGGTGAATGTATGTGGAATATACATTCACAATATGCAAGGAGGAACATGCATTTCAAAGATGCAAGAGCCGGACCCGAAGGGCTATGCAGTGTGGTAAATTCAGAGTTGAAGTCTGTTGTATGTATATTTTACTTGTATGTTTGTGATGTATATGTATGATATACAAGGTGAATATGCATTTGTGATATACAAGCCAAACCGGGTTTAAAAGTCAAATATGGCTAATTCATTGGCTGGCATCTGCGGCTTGCATGTATATGGCATTGTATATGCCAATATACAAAGGAGGTGAGATACAAGGCAGATTTCAAAGCGATTTGCAATGTGTTTCATAATTTTTTGAAATCTGCGGCTTGTATGTTAGGGTGAATGTATATGAAAACATACAAAGTGATAAGTGCAAAATGGAGATACAAGCCGGACCCAAGTAGATTTTTTATTTGTTCTAATCAGATCTGGGGTCTGCTTTGTATATTAAACAGTTGTATGTAGATGCATTGGCATATACAAAGGTTTTGAAAAGCAAAAAGGGACAGATGTATATGTATGTGGTTTTGCATATACAAAGAATTCAAAGTATGCATAAACATGGCGAAAAAGGTAAAATGAGAGAGGAAAGGTCAGCGATGGGTGCATGGGGTGCCTACGTGGCACATTTTCATTGGTTCTTGACTTTTTAGTGGGATTTTGAGCTGCAGATCTCAGCTGAGGGAGGAAAATTGACGGCTATCTTTCAATTTCGTAGTAGCGATGGATTTCTATGTATTTGTGGCCGCATTTTAGGTGGGAGAACTCTTTATGAGATACGCTGCTACAATTTTCAAGAGGAGCTGTGGGTAGCTAGGCCATTAATGGTAGATTTGCAGAGAAGTATGGGTCATGTTGATAGGTCAACTACCCAATTTAGGAAGGAGATCTCCATGCGGCGGTGCGGATCCTGATCCCACCTACTCTTTCCTCTATTTCTATCAACATCATTAAATATTTTGAGCACCAATCTGAAGATGCAATGTATTTGGCAAATTTTGAGAAGACCATTGTAATTATTACTGAGTTCACAGTGTTTCTATAAAAGGAAAACTGTGTTACTCATTTGTGGTTGTTGAAGACTTGGGCAAAAATTTTGTGTGAATAACAAAAAATAGGGCATTTCCCTGTTGTATCTCATTTCAGAGTTTATGAGTTGCATCATGAATGTACATTGCAGATATATTCAGTTTCATTATTGATTTATATGAAAAATGCTCTTATGCATGTGTTTAGCTGCTTGTCTCCATGTGTTGCATGTTTTTTCTTCTTTTGAATTTGGCTACTAAGGGTTTCTCAAGTTCTAGGGTATGGATATCTGTATCACATGCTTCATCTCTAACTTCTGTTTAAGTAGTGGATTAAATTGTTTTAGGTGAAGTATGGAGAAGGTTGTATGTCAGCTGGGATATATGTAAGTAGAGGTAGCTAAATATCTATTCTTGGGTGATGTTTGTAAGGCAAGCATCAATCTAACCTCTTGAATCTTGAATCCAATATGCAATCCATTCTTTTGTATACGTCTAGTTGACTCCTTGCCCTGAGATAGGCACTAGTCTGCTTCTAGACTAGTAGTTATGACCCAAAACCCCTTGTCTTGCATCCAAAGCATAAAATCCATCTTTTCATAATTTCCATCCTGTTAGTTTGTAGGATTAGGATTAGGAACCCCTGCATACTCTCATCCATAACCAGTCAAATATGTCCAAGAATGTTGCCAACCTTGTGATGTATCATGCACATCTTGGCCCACACATGAGAGTATTCTGCCTATTGTTGTCAAGCTAAATCTTTCTGTCATTGGGTTAGTCAGTGTTACATCTTTAGCTATAGGGATACCCCCCTTGGTGCGGCAGAACCAAAAGTGAAGGGGAGGCAGCTCATGCAACCTCCTATATCTATTGGCTGAATCTACCTGTGCATTGGAACTAGTAAACCCTCTACCGATTTGGACACCAATACGGGGGAATCCTATTTTGAAAAGATTCCCTTGGCATCCTCTGAGGCAAAAAAGATACCACAGAGATATTTGGAGAAACGGTTAGGAATGAATGTACACCCTTGATCAAGAAAGTATGAATACTAACCGTAGATTGGGTTTTGTAGTCGTAGTAGTATGAAACTTCAAATTCTATATAAGAAGCTTTGCTATTTGTATATTATTTACATAGGGATTTTGAGTTGTTACTTTCACTTGTAATTTGTTTGAACCTTTGAATAGAGAAGTATTTCTTTAGTTTAGAAGAGGAGGTCACCTATGTCTGCACTAAGGAATGCGTAGAATGTCTTATTTCCTTACTGTATTTGTAAAAACATCTGTAAGTTCTTTGGTAATTTGATTAATGAAACAAAAGGTCATTCATACATTGTAAATTCTATATGACTATGTGCTTTAAATACAAGTAAACTTGGAATTCTGTGTCTATTACAAAGTGTTTTCTGAATCTTACTGGTATTTGAAGTATTATCCTTTGAGAGCTTGCAATCTTTGATGTGTGTTCATGAAAATACTTAGGACTCTGTATTTGAAGATTTAGTATGTAGATTTGATTAGTTTGCCATATCTCTTAAAGATGTGAGTAACATAACATTTAGATCCTATAAAAAATTATTCTTAACCTGATTTTCTTTAACTTTTCCCCAAACATTTGAAATAATTAGCTTAAGCATAGAAATCTTAAGGAAATTGTCCTACATTTGAAAGAAGCAAGAAGAATTGTGTTAATATTGGATAATTTTCATATCAGTTTGAGAGGCAAAGCTTGTTTCACTATAAATCATACAAGGTTTTGTGATACAATAGTAAGTGTATGCAAAAGAATGAATAATTTGTCTATGTTGTAACAATTTGCATAATTTGAGTCTAGTACATCACAGATTATCTTAAATCAAGTAAGGCCCCTTGAATATTACAGTTTCACATCAACCTGCTGAATTGTCCACAAGGTCAAGACCTGACCATACAGAAACTTGGGATTAAGAACTCTTAAGTGATTTCATCATATCTTTCAAGATAGTTTAGGTTTATTTTGTGAATTTTAAACTTTTGTTATGAATGTGTAAAAATAGTCATCAACAGAAATGACATCATCGTCATATTAGTTAAGATCAAGGATGTTTTGAAATATGACCCTCTTGAATCTGGGTCATGATGACATCATCATCAGATCATGTTCTCTTTGTATCGGTGTTGATGATGATGTTACTCACAATCATGAAATAAAAGTTACACAACAACCTTTATTTATCTTGAAAGATAAAATAAATTCAAAGAATTCATGATCCCACGTCTGCGTTGATTAGTTCATAATCTACTGACGTTACTCAGTGGTTGATGTGTGTTGCTGTTAATCATTCAGGGGCCTTATGTACTCCAATAATTTTTGCAAAGTTCATCAGTATTCTTCCAAATATCTTGTCGTTTATATCTGCTCTACATAAATCTCCAACAATTCTACTTCTACACTGTGAATTTACTCAAATAATGTGCCTACAAGTTGATATTTGCATGATTTTTACCATTATTTACAATTCTTTGCATGATATTTTCAACACTACATGCATTTAGCTCAAATATGCTAATGATATTTAGTTATCTACGAGATGTTAGCATATTTCTCTGTTCTGCTTATTATTTATCACTATTTATAGTTATGGAAGTGATTTAATGAAATTAAGAAAAAGAAATGACAAAGATAGGGTTTAAAGAATGAGATTCCCAAAATTACTTGACTGAGATCACTGATCCACATACATGCTCTGATACAGCAATGAAGAGAAGAAAACTAGAATCATACTTCACCAGGACATTCCACAAATCCGCATGATCCAGTGCAAATCTTTAAAGGAAAAGTTGACAACAACATGCAATAAAATGAAAGCACTTCTATTGAACACAACATTCACCATTACATATCCAGGAATCAACTTGAAGATTACGTAAAGTTTACAATTAGGATGTAATCTGAAGCTTCATCTCCATTCAGTATGCTTTAGAGCAAGTACATTTACAATGATCTGAAGAAAGAACCTTGACATTTTAACAATTCAGTCCTCATTAGTCTCGGTAATCTGATCTCCTATATGAAATTGGCTTAGTTAGATTTAAAATGATTGACCTCTGTGTGTGTATATATGTTATGAAAAATCATGGCCCCCTTTATAGAACAGAGACCAGAAAATGGTTACAATGATCCAAGGATTAGGATCCTCTCAGAACAATCAACGGTCTAGATGAACAGCACGTGCCTGCCAGTTGGCAATCACACAGCTGGCATAGAATATTCCAACACTTTGGACTTGATTCGTTCTCCATCTGGCAAACAATGCATTTGATAATATCCTCTTTAGCTCAGGTTCATATTGCCTCCGTGTCTACAACTCTGCAATGTTCAGCTACTTCACTCTGCACCATACAACCGAACTCCAAATAATTCCAACATTCTGCAACAAACAGACAAGAAATAAGCATCATCATTCAATAAACTAGTAGGAAAATTAAACATTTATATTAAATCATGACTTGAATATGCAAGCTTGAATATCAGGCTATGAATATTAAGCATCTATGAACATACGCATATCCAAATGCATATGACGTTAAAAATGGTCAAGTCAACCATCGTTGACCAAAAACATGCAATTGGGCTTTAAAACGGCTTCAAAATCCTCCCTTTTGGCCTTTATTTCTCTTGTATCTTGCGAATGTATATCAAAAACATACAAGCGCACTGAACATACAAAGATTTTTCTACTTTTAATTCCCTTTTTGAATCCAGCGGTTTGTATCTTTCACCTTGCATATCGGATTGTATATCGACCTTCATCGGCATAACTGACCTAGTCAGCAAGACCAAACAATCTCATTCCGACCACATATCTCTGCCTGACGCTCCTTTCTATCTATGTAACTCCTTGGTCAGGGTTATCAAAATAACTCATTCTGATAGCTCAAATCTGCCAGATGTATCTTTTATTTTGATAGGCTTACTCATGCCGAAAACATACCAAGCCCCTTGTATATCCCTTTCGGACTTCAATTGTTTAATAAACTACAGCTTATAACCCTTTTCGGTTCCTACATGCACAAAGTGAAATGCATCTTTTCAATATACATTGAGTAATGATACATCCATTTAACCGAATTTAAATCTCCTTTGAAATCCGCATTGTATGTTCACCGCAATGTATAAATTGCAATGTATGTATCGAAACATACAACTTCACTTTATTTCACAATCCTTTCAATTTTGGCATTGCATATATCGTTGTATGTCACCAAAACATACACATATACAATGCATGGAACATATGACCATAAAACCAACTTTAATAACTTTTCGGTTCCGTCCATTATACTCTGCCTTGTATATATTGCAATGTATGTATCGAAATATACATACAATGCGAAACATACAAGGACTTAACTTCATTTCATAATTACCTCAATTCCGTCCATTGTATATAACATTGTATGTCCACTTTGTATATTTCACACTTTTCAAACATACAAACCAAAAATACATGCAACAGACCCGATGGACTATGCATTTAAACTTTGAACTTTGTCGAGTCCACCTTGTATGTATAGATAAACCGTTAGCAAATGCATATAAGTATAACCAAGTATATAAACCTGATGACTTTCTTATACAAAAGACTTTGCACATGCAAGATCTGATATACAAAAGACTTTGTATATGAGAGACCTTGTATATACAAACGATTTTGTATATACAAACATACAAACCCATTTTGTCACAATGCATTTTACCAAAAAACACACATAACTTGCAAAATATAGGGAATTTTAAGATGGTTCAAAAAGCAAACCTTATTCATTTTTGGCAAGGACTACACCCATACTCTGCCTTGGTACTTAATGCCATTTTTTCTCTATTTTCAACAAGGTTTGTACCTTTCAATCCTTTTTCCCTTTACCACCAAGCAGACCCACACACACACAAGCAAAGAAGCCAGCCACAGCACGGGTCCTCATTTTGCTCAGGAGTAAAATGGGGCGTATTGTGAACATCACAACAATCAAGTGAGGATGACATCATTGCCATCTTGAGAAATATGATAGATATTTGGAAATGTGACCCTACGGGGGTCGGGCATACTGATGACATTATTGTCATGTCGAGTTCTTTTATAGATCGGAACAAGATGACATCACGGTCATATTTGTGAAGGGTGATATTACAAAACATGACGGACATTTAGAAATGTGACCCTCTGGGAATATGCATGCATATTTGACGGGTATATATTCTTTCGCACTTAACTTTGACGTTTGCATATTAAAGTATATGCAGACACCGAGTGATCTTCATATGTCAGGGTCATCTAACAAATGTGACTGATATCAACGAATGTGACCATATTGGGAATATTAGGTTTGACCAAGCGTAACTTTTTATCCTTAAGGAATATCAGGGTGATCTAAAAGGTAAACCTACTTAGAATTTTGCATTCTTCCAGATTATGAGGTTTATGAAGGCAACTTTTGACTTTAACACTTGACCTTTTCTTGTGAAGCATCTGCATGTGTAAAGGGGATATACTTTACTGACCTTTTACCAAACCACCCAAAGCAAGAAAGTAAAGAAGAGTCCCTATCTTGCTAAGGCAAAATGGGGCGTGTTGTGCAACCACACAACTTGCCACTAGAGAAAACAACCAAATTCAATTCATTCAAGTGATGAGGACACATTGATGCATAGTATTCTAACTCTCCTTAAGCATGAACATCATGATCTTTCTGAATGATGTCAAGTTCATAAGCATATCAATGCTGATCAGGGATCAAGTGTGTGCATGTGATTAATAACCCTCATCTTGAAAGTAAGTTGAAGACACTAGTAACTAGTGTTAAGCTACATATTTTAGGTTCATCCCTCATAGCCAACTAGGATAGAGCCTTGTTGCTAGCAGGCATCCATAGCCTCGATGAGGTTATCTTTGCAATTCCCCTAAGTAGAGCCCCACCACCAATAATCATCCATAGCCCCGGTAAGGCTACTTAGGTGGCCTACATTTCATTTTCTTGGATTTTCAATATATTATTCTCTTTTTTGTATGTTCATAAGATGTCATCATGTAAGCTCAACATGCAAGGTGTGATCACTTGCTATTTTAGGTTGGGAATTGCAATGGTAGCAAGGGTGACCCTTTAGATTTTTCAATTAACACCTATACTAAGGTATTCAACAAACCCAAGGCTGTTAGGTGAGTCATTATGAAAATCTCCTTGATCAAGATAAGGGATATCACAGATGAACATGACATCACAGACCTAATAAGAGGTACTTCTTAGTGTGAGTCATAACTTGTGTAAGAATTTGTATTCATCACTTGAATTCTAACAATTTTGTTGATTTCTTGGGGTGATAAGGTGCATCATCTTGCATGACCAAAACAAGGACTCAACAAAAACAAGCAAAAACAAACACACAATGCAAAGCTATACATGCAACTATACAATATGTACATTATGGTACAACATCTTGACATGACCCTATCTAAGCTTGAAAGTAATGCTTGAGGAATTGTCCATTAACTGGCAATTGAACATCCTCACCTGTTAGGGTCTTAAGCCTATAAGTACTATCTCCTAGGATCTCTGAAATCTGAAAAGGACCGATCCAAAGTTTATCAAACTTTCCATGATCACCTTTCTTTTCATGCGCTTTATCCCATGCTAGGACTAAATCTGAAATCTTGAAGGATTTTATTCTAGCTCTCTTATCAAACCAACGTTTGATAGTAGCCTAATTTTTAGCAAATAGATTAATTGCTCTATCTCTTTTTTCTTCTAGGTGCATAAGCTGGAGCAACTTGACTTCTTATTTACTTTTTGTACCTAGATATTCTTGTACAAACTATAATGTGCGGATTTTTAGATTCATAGGGAGGATAGGATCCACCCCATATACTAGTTGCTAAGGAGAGTTTGCTAATGCAACCTTCACTCTGGTTTAGTCTACCCACAAGGCATACTTAAGTAGGGTATCCCATTCCCTAGGATTCTTTTCTATCAATTTCTTTATGATAATAGGTTTTTGTTTGTTGACTCTACTAAGCCATTTTCTTGGGGATAATAATTTGAAGAAAATTTCAAAATGATTCCACAATCAAAAGCCCAACTAGATAATCTTAATTATGCAAAAGTTGGTCCATTATGACATACTAGCGCATATGGAACTCCATACCTGGCTATTATGTTGTTTTCTAGGAATTCAATCACATCTTATGTAGTGCATGTCTTGTTGTTGACTGCTTCAGTCCACCTGGTGCAATAATCAGTGATTGTCAAAACATACCTATGACCTGCAGATGGTGGAGGGTTGATTGGACCTATGAAATCCATGCCCAATTGAGCAAATGGATGCATCTCCATCACTGGCTGCAAGGGTTGCATAGCGTATTTCTCTCTGTTGGTAGTGACCTGACAAGTATGGAAACATTTGATGTGCTCAACAATGTCTTTGAAAATGGTTGGCCAATAATATCCTACTCTTAGGATAACATGTGCAGTAGCTAAGTGAGAACCGTGTGTTGTTCCAAACTTGTCATGTAATTCAGTTAAAAGTTTGTCAGCTTCTAGTTTATCTAAGGATCTGAGGTATATCCCCTCATAGTTTCTCTTGAAAAGGATCCCTCCTTTGATCATGTACTTCTATGATCTTATCCTTAAACCTCTCCTTTGAGAGGCTTGCATCTTAACAGGGCATTTCCTAGTGATTAGGATATGTCTGATATCTGAATACCATTCTTTATTCTCTTTGATGTTCACTACATATTGCTGACTCAAAATGTTAGGATCAGTCTCAGAAATCATGTAGCTCAAGGCTTTTCCTCTTACCAATTTCATGGGTGTTATGTCCATATCATATTCTTGAAGAACAATTATCTACATGGCTCCTTTCTCTCCAGGCTCACTTTCCATTAGGAGCATTTTCACTGTTGCATCTGATACTACAACAATTATCTCACTTCTTAGGATGTAATGTCTAAATTTCTTTACTACTCTAACTAAAGCAAGATCTTGTCTTTCAACATCCATATATCTAAGTTTAGCATCTTTGAATGGGTAGCTCATGAAATCTATGGGTTTCTCTTCTTTAGCTTCATTCCTCTATGTCAGGACTACTGCACATGTGTATTCTAAAGCAAATGAATAAATGTAAAATTCTCATGTGTAATCTAGGCTGATCAAGATAGGTACATCTGATATGGCTTTCTTAATGTCCTCAAAGGCAGCTTTTGGTTCAGGTGTCCATTCATTCTTGAGCATTGCATTCAATGGCTTGACAATCTCTACAAAGTGAGTGATGAACTTCATAATGAAGTTTATCTTACCAAAATAAGATTTAAGCTCTTTCTTACTTCCATGAAGTTACAGCTTCATGATTGATTCTACTCTAGCAGGGTTAATGGTGATCCCATTTTTTGATATCAGGTGACCTAGTAATTTACCTGTGGTTACTCCAAATATGCACTTCTTTGGATTAAGTTAGATACTTTAATGCTCACATTTCTAAGGTCTTCTATGTGGTCACCCCTCTTCTTTGAAAAGATGGTTAAATATTCCATGTATATGACTATGCATTTGCCAACCAAGCCTCTAAATGCTATGTCCATTGCATGCTAGAATGTGTCTCCAAGATTAATCAAGCCAAAAGTCATGTGTCTATAAGCAAATATTCCCCACTTTGTGGTGAATGTTGTTTTTAATCTATCAACTTTATCCACCATAACCTAATTATATCCTGAGAAACCAACCAGGAAGGACATCATTTGAGCTCCATTTACTATCTACAAGACTTCATCTAGTGAAGGTAAAGGATAATTATCCTTCTCAGAAGCTCTGTTCAGATTTCTGAAGTCTACACATAGGCGAATATCACTATTTTTCCTTCTGATAGGAACCAGAATAGCTACCCATGTTGAGTGTCTCATAGGAAATTTGATCCTAGGATTCATCAATTTATTAACTTCTTCAAAGATGATAGGCTCCAACAAGGCATTAACATGCCTTTGCTTTTGTCTAAAAGGCTTAGCATCTAGTTTCAATGGAATAGTGTGGGTGATGATTGATGTATCATATGTTTTCAACTTATCATATGTCCAGAAAATAACATGGATGTAATCCTTTATTGCTTGAGTTGTCCCTGCTTTTTCTTCTTTATTACAAACTTTGCTAATTAGGACATTCCTTACATCTTCCTTCTATCCTATATTGGCTGGTAAGTATTCTCCTCCATTAGTCTTCGAAAGGTCTTTTTGTTTCAACATATTATGCAGATCAAATGTCTTTTCTAGTTCTATCACACCTTTGGGAATCTTATTACTTGGTAGATCCATAATCTCTTCTTCTTCCCAGATATGATCCTCTAAATTCCTTTCATCTAGGATTTGTGCATCAAATACATCTCTATTTGCTATGAAATCCAAAATATGATGATCATCATCAAACACTTGAAGATTAGTGACATTGTCTAGTATGGAGGGCATTGATATCAGTTCAACTAAAAATCTCTTTAATCCAGAAATGGACAAAGGCCCTAAAGTGCTGGCAACTTGTGCCAAAGCATCTACTCTATGGTTTTGTTCTCTAGGGACATGAGTGATATTAAATGCATCAAACTCTTCTATCAAGTCCCAAACTCTATGTCTGTAGTTAGACAATGTCTTGTAATTGCAACCATAGGTACTCCTTGCTTGTCTTAATACCAATTCTGAGTCTCCATAGACATGTAGAGCTTTAACTCTTTTCTTGAGAGAAAATAGCAACCCATGAATTAAATCTTCATATTCTGTTACATTATTGGTGGATGGTAATTGCAATCTGTATGCTATCAAATATGACTTTCCTGTTAGGTCAATAAGATCTATACCTACCCCAGCTCCTTATTTAGACTTAGATCCATCAAACCTAAGGATCCATGGTTTATCTTTTGTTAATGGCTTATCAGGGCCTTCTCTTTTCTTTTTAGCTCTGACAGCTGCACCACTTGATATCCACTTTAATTTTTGTGACTCACTCTTTATCCTTTTTAGTGGCTGGTATGAACTTGATACCGTTTCCTTTTTAACATCTGTGGTATCATCACTATTAGTATCTAATTGTACTTCAATCTCTTTTTTTTATCTCTTGGTATATCCTTGTTATCAGATAACAGATTCTTTGAATAAAGCTACTCTTTCTTATCCAGTATATGCAAACATAATGAGCATGTGGTCTTTGAATGTGGTGTTACATGTAGCCTGCACCATCACTCAATTAAAGCATGATGTGGAGGGATCTGCTGCAATATGAGCCTTTTAATTTTCTTGGATAAAAACTCTTCAAACTTTGTCAAGTTACTTCTCATGTCTTTATCTGACACTTTAGAATCTGATTCAATCAAACAATCAGTTCTAGGGGTGATATTACTTTCATCCTTGTAGGTATCCTCACCATACATCAATATCTCTTCTAGGTAGTAAGTATAACTCTCATCCTAATGTGTACTTTCTTCTGTATCTGCAGATGACAAAAAAGATTTAGAATCATCATGACTATGTATATTGCTTACCTTAGTTGAAGATGATCCCCTTTCACTATAAGCTCGTTTGAACTCCATCATATCTAGGCAAGCCTGACAGGTTTTTTCTGAATGTGCTTCATCAGCCTTCTATTAAAATATCCTGATCAGACATGTTTAATGTTTGGCAACGTTGCATTTATCTGTACAAGTACAATTCAAAGTCTTTGAAATGATCTACTCCATCATTATCTCCTAAACTATAATCAGATTCTATGATCACTTTGTTATCCTAATGAGCATTTTTATGAATGTGTATTATACATTAGAACTTCCTCTATCCTAGCCATTTGAGGTCCGATGGCATAAACACCTGGTTTGACATCTATGTACAATATCTCATTGGTCTTGTTATACTCAATGATCATTTGTTTCACCCTAGGTTCAGCTTCTATCCTAATCTGATTAGGAATCCCCTTCCAAGGTAACCACATGTGACTAAAATTAGTAGACATGTAGCCATTAAGTGTTTTTGACCAATCCCTACTAAGTAACATTTCATAGGTATCAGTGATATCTACCACTTGGATGTCAATCTAATATTGAATCCTTGGATCTGATGCCAACTACATTTCTATATGTGTTAATTCTCCCATTACACTTCAATTTTGTCTAGTTGTGTTACCTTTTTGAGGGACTTGGCTGGATGTAACCCTAGGGCATTGCAGATAGATAGGGGCATCACATTGGTGGATGCACCTAATTCTACTAGGCAGTTGTGTAGGTACTTACCAAATATCCTCAATGTGAGTAAGAATGGGGGTGACTCAGTCTTGTCTCTATAGAGAGTCATATGTGATATTTCAGCAGCTTGAACAATAGCTGGAACTTTTTGTTTCACATTGTTTTCTTTAGCCGCATGATCTTTGTTCAAAATCTAATTTGGATTATGCACAAGATTATCATCCTTTGGTGTGGATTCATCTAGGGATCTCATGAAAGCTTTCTTGATGGTTGGAGTTTTTAACAATTTTGACAATGATAAGTTGATTTTAACTCTCTTCCTCTCCTCTACTAAATATGTGAATAACTTGTTTGATTCTGGAGATTGATTACTAGCTTTTGGCCATGTATTTTGTGGTGCAAAATACTAAGTATTAACCTTGGGAGAAATAAGATTATTTCTATCTTTTGGATCTAGGGGAGTATTGAAGTCATTGGGAGGCAAGGATATGGTCAAAGGACTAGGTGGTCTGTTAGGATTGCTCCTAAGGTTATAATTATGCCTACCCTAATATTGTTGATAGGCATGAACTTCTTCATGTTCTACCAATGACTCATTTTCATCCTCAAAGGGAAACACATAATTTTTCTCAAATGCCATGACATATTCTTCACATGCTAATGTGTAGTTTTTATGAGTAGAGGCTAGTTGGTGATGAGGCTGATTTTAAAGACTCAAGTACAAGGGCAAAGTCATAGCCATAGGGAACAATCTCATTCCCTTCAATGAAAGGAGGGTCACTTGTGGTGTTAGACACTTCAGCCTAAAAGATAGTGGCTTTTATTTTGAACTAAGCACATTCTAGCTCAACATGTGCATTGGTATTGTGTATTATACACTAGTTTCTAAGTGTTGTCTCTGCCAAATTAACTCTAGTAGTTTGTTTTAGTTTGTTAGGGGGCCGATTATCCAAAGGTGATGGCAAAGAACCATTGTTTGGCCCAATATTACATACTCTAGGTTGCTTAGGTGTAGCATTGTTATTGCCATTATTGTTATGAAAGTTCTTATCATTGTTGTGTCCCCTGTTAGGATATCTAGATCTATCACTATTATATCCTCTATTCTGATTTGATTGGGAATAAAAGTTTTGACTTCTCAGGTGTGTGATCTCAGTTGTCAACTTTCTAACCTATGCATATATCTCTTTAATGTCTTCTTTCTCTTTGTGAACTTTGGCTACTACATTTTCTTGTTAAGGTTTAAAGAAAGAAGAACCACTACTATTGTTCTGTCCTACATCTTGAGATGTTTGGACATGTCCTAGATACTGTATCATTTGACCATTCCCATTTGGAGAGGGTATGATACTAAGGGGAGGTACTTGTAATGGACTGGGCATTGCAATAGGAGGCATCACATTGGTCTGTGGTTGAGCATGATATTGCAAATATGCATGATATGCTAAGTTAGGTGTTGTGGCAGGAATTAACTATTGATTTACTTTTATTACTTCTTCAAAAGCTTTTGTCAGTGTTGTGACACCAGGATGTGCTCTCCATATGAACATGGAGGTCAGGGGATCTAAGGCTGAGTAATATATCAATCTGGCTGGTTAATCTCCTACATTGTATGGAGCTACCAACATAGAATACATGTAGAATCTAGCATTGAAGTTAGAGATAGGTTCTCCCTCTACTCTTTTGATTGTAGCAAAAAGGTGATAAGTCATTGTAGGATCTATAGGTATCTTAAACCTATCCTTAAAGGTCATCTCTAAAGCATCCCATGAACCAATCGATGCTTGAGCAAGGTTGATGTACCAATTCTATGCTTCCTCTCCCAAGGAGTATGGAATCAACTTGCATACTACATCCTGATGTTCAATCCTTGCTTTAAAGAAGGCTTCCTTAAATGTATGAATATGATAATCTACATCTTGATATGGATGATATTTAGGGAAAATTTTATTAGGATTCTTAGGCAAAGGATGATATACAGTAAAGGTTAAGAGCAAATCAACAGTAAAGTATGACATTGTGACTAGTGCTTGCTGCACTTTTGGTATAATTGGTGATCCTGGAGGTGTTACAGTATGTCTTGATGAAGATCCTAATGCACTAGACTCAGGAGTATGATCAATATCAACAATACTAGGTCTGAGTCCACGAATTGGCAATTCCTTAAAGAGTCCACTAGATCTGGACCTAGTCTTTAGCTGCTGAGCCATGATTCTAATAGTTTAAGATAGAATATGGATATTTTGACTGAATCTTTGTAAAAGATCTAAGGAAATGATCTTCGAGAGTAGATATTTATGGTCAGGACTTAGTAATGATAGGATATTTATGTAATATTTGCATCAAACATGTAAATATGAGCAAAGATTAAACTTCTAGACATGGATATCATGGTATTTGTAAGAAAAAATTGAACAACAAGTCAATATTTTAAAGACTTCAAGCAAATGACTGCAAAGATCAAAGAATGTATGCACTATACTAAAATATTTATGATCAATGCTCTTGAAGCAACCTGAAACAAGTGAATCTTTGCACAAATTTCCAAACCATGACCAAATTTAATGAACTTTGACAAGATCACCTTGTAAATACATGGGAATCAGATGTAGCTGACTAATTCAGGTAGCAACAAAGAACGGAGGGCCCTTCTTCTAGCACCAATTTATGTTGGTTATGATTGTTAATCAAAACAAGATGAAGAAAAGTTCACACAACAAACCTTTATATCTTGAAAAGTATGATCAATTTAGGATAAACTGATGACTCCAAGTCTCTATTGATCATATCATGATCATCTGATGTTACTCAGAGGTTGATGTGACATATTGTTTTCCATCCAAGGGGCATTACATTGTTTAGCTACCAAGAATTGATGTCTGAACATCTGGTTTTATGTCTGTTTTCTATAAATTACTTCACAAACAAGGTTATCTCCACTACATTCAATAGATGATGATGATATTTTCTAAGTTTGATCAATTCTTCTGAACATCAACTGTCATTGATTAATTTTCACTTTTACACTATGAATTTATCTAAATAACGTGCCTTCAAGATGATATTTGTATGATTAATATTGACATTTATATGTATTTGCATGACTTTTTCAATTATACATGTAGATTAACTCAAATATGCTAAGAATGTTTAAATTCCTTCAGGATATTTGCATATTTTTGTGTATTTGCTTTGGATTATCTATATATTTCAATTGTGGTGGTGATTTGAATGAAATTAAACAAGTTGTGTTAAATTCTTTCTAAATCTTCAGCTATTGGTCCACATACATTCTAGATACTATCATGAAAGGAAGAAAATCAAGCCATAGGTTCACTAGGGTGTTCCATAGCTAAGTATGGTTGATGTAGACTTTGATGGAAAAGAGATGAAGACAACATGTACAACATGAATTGTACTCTAGGGGACACAGTAAATCAAAGCACAAGCCAAGAATTCATCTATAGATTACTCAAAGTATACGATGATTTGTAATCTAGATCTTCACTTTCATTAAGTATGCAAAAGACATATACATCTACAATCAACTTTGAAATTATTCCTAAGAAACTTCAACAATCTAATTTCAATTAAGTTTTGAATAATGATACAATGTGCACTCCATCTCCTTTTATAGGACAAAGAGAGGAGGCAGTTAGAAATGATCAATGATCAAGATTTGTTTATCTAAATCAATGGTTCATATCCTCCTTGACTTAGTCAACAGATATCAAAATGTGGCACAGGTTTCTAGCTGGCAACCATCTAGTGGGACTCAGTTACTTCTCTGTCTTACTATGCATGTGACCTTGTCATCATGCATCCTTACTCACTCTTCTTCTTCCTCTTCATCTCCTTCATCCTCTCCATCTTCTTCATCCTCTTCATCTTCTTCATCTATATGCCTGTCATCTCCTACATGTATGATGATACTTTCCCTAATGGGTTCATAGGCCTGCATTATTCTTTTAAACTCTTCCCCATCTTGGACTCTAGCTTTTACTACGGCATGCTCTTGGGAATGGAATTGTGTTTGTAGAGTAGTTCATTTTCTCTTTCTCCTATTTAAGGTCTCATTATATGCTTCCACCTTAGCTTTCATCCTCATAGCCTTGTTGACTATATCCTCTGTCATATGGTGGAGAGGGTCATCTATTTCCTATTTAAAATTTCTTTGGAAGGCTTTAACTACAAATCCAAAATCTTGATTTTCTATCTTTCCTTCTACATTGTCTTCTAGAGCTTCCAAGATATTTATCTCCTCAGCCATAAGATGATGCAATTTAACACTGATATCTCTAATCTTGGCATTACATCTTTTTAGGATATCACTCTCAAACCTGTTATCTTCATACCATATACTTAATAATTGTGCAATATTGTTATCCAATACTTTATTATATATGAGCACCTTCATGTCTATGTGCCTCATCTCAGCTAGGGCATCCAAATGTTTATCCACTTTGATGGATCTCCATCCAACCTTCTTTTGAAGTTTATCTACTTTGCTCCTTAATATGCTGAGCAAGTTCCAATTGGAAAGGGAGGTCTTTATCACTTTCTCTACTTCATACATGAAAAGAACAAACCAATTGTCTACCACATGAGCCTTATGCTTCATGAAGTATAGGCCTGTGACCTCCTCCTTAGATATAATGGTCAAAGGAGTGGCTATGTTGACTGGCATGTGATTAGGGTCAACTAACCCTTTTATAAATGTATGCAATAGGGTAATGTGCTCCTTGTGCATTTTATTTTTGTCCTTCTCCTTCTTTACACTTTTCATTAGAGAATCAATAATATCTTTGGCCTATTGGCCTTCTTGCTCCTCAGTAGAAAAACCTAGATCAACATTAGTTATTTGGAATTCATCAATATTTAGTTCTCCTTTTGCCTTATCTACTTTTGGCAGAGCTACCTGATGCAAAGAATCTAGGACAGCAGAAGGACACCTTAAGAACTCTAGTGAAATGACTCACAATGCTCACTATCTCTGACAGAAATCAGGCTTCCAACAATGCAAGGTTTAAACACAACAACATATACATCCTCATGTCATGAAGAGAGAGGACTTTAGGGTACACATCTTCCAAGATTCCTAACTACAACTAACATTCCATCCCATCCACAGTGTATGGTCTGCAAGACAACAGTCTTTATTCTGCCTTTCTAAGATAGTCACAATATCCTTCTTAGGATGATCCCTATTGAGACAAATCCAATCTCATGCAACCATCCAAAACAATAACATGCCTAACATACCTACTGTCTTCATTGACAAAGTAATAACTCACCAAACTTACCTATTCCTTGTGGTCGATGTCTTTCAGTGAAGACTGACAGAGTTTGAAATAATAGGCAGAAAGTATAGGCTTCATGGAGGATTCTGGTCTTACCTCCTCTTACAAGATCATTGCTAGATCCAGGGTACCTTGCACCATTGCTAAAGACTGGTACTTCATAAGGATTCCACTCCCATAGTCACTGATCACCATCTTTATGCTGTTATCCTTCTCTAACTTCTAACACATGGATTTGCAGAGTCATCAACAAAGAAAAGTCCATCCTACACCGTTCTCCTGCCCTGCAACCTTCAAAAACCTCTACCCTAAGTATTCTACATTCCATTCCACTGATCACAAATAGAAGAGATCAGTGGAATGAAGAAAAACCCATCGGACTACTCAAAAATACCCTAATTTAGGGTTTCAACCTACTTTCAAATAAAGGAGAAATACAGAGATATAGAGAAGTGTCAAAAGCCCAAACCACTTGAAAAATATAGGTAACTCACCAACTTAACTCTCCATCATGAGCCCCCATCACCACTCAGCCGTATAGGTACGGAGCATGCAAGAGAACAGTGATTTTCTAACTATGATAGTAGGTTTAGAGGACAATTTGGTATTCTACAAGCATAGTATGTCTTCCTTCAGTCTCAAGGGCACAAATTCACATCAATTGACAACCAATCCACTGATCCTCACTTCCAAACATTCAACGCTCCATAACAGAGCCGTACAATACAGTAGTACAGGCTCAAAAATGCATAAGAATTTAGAAAACACAGGAAAAGGCAGAAAATAGGAGTTTTAGTTATCTCTGTCAAATCCACCAAATGTCTTTTCACAAATGAACCATGGTAGGTATATAGAAAACCTCCTACATTGCATGAAGTCAAATGAGAGTGGTTGGGGGCCATGAAACTACCCCAACCATCGAGCTTCTTCTTGATTCTAACTGCAGCCACTAGTTACTGTCTTGTAACTATCCTCTTTAGGACTGCACCGACCATTTTATGTTAGAAGATACTTTCTAACCTTTTGTTAACCTTGGACAAGGTTCTAACATACTTCCAAACCCTTGACATGCCTTTAAAGGCTTACAAACATGAAAACTTTAATGACTGTCCTATATGCCTCAACAAAGGCTTACATAAATGACTATTGCAAACTACCTATTACAACATGATTATCCTCCCTAGGACTACAACATGAAAATAGATTCTATCTATTTGGACATAGTCCATTTACATGCATGGCTTTCAAGCCTTATTACAACATTTAATGGTCTCAAGGACCTTTTTAAACCAAACAAAACAACTTGAAAATCTAACCAAATCCTAGATGTCTTGGTGCTCCTGCACCATATTCCCAGCATGATGAAAACTCTTGTCCCAAGAGTTATGGGATCTTCTCCAACCATTCTTCAATCTTGTTGGAATGTTCCTTTGACTAGGAAACATGAACTCTCCAAGAGTTATCTTCCTCCTTCTCCAACCTGCATGACTCCTGTAAACAGTGTTAGTACCATAAAACTTGTTTTGGTGTCCTTGCCTAGGACCCTGCTGCTGCAATGTTTCTGTTCTTCCCAACTTGAGGTTCTAATGTATTCCTCCCTGTATTATCTACTATTTTCCTTCCTTCTTCTACCTCCTTATAGGACAGTCAATGTCCCCAATCTTGACATAACTCAAGTCCCAAACCTACTGCTCTTTAGGACTGTCATCCACCTTCTTCTGATGCAACTGTTCATGCTATTTACAATCATCCTTAACCTGCACTTTCAACTTCAACTTCTCTCCAAAACAAATTGTAACATGTTCCTTCTTGTCTTCACAAGGTAAAGGCACTAATTTAAACTTTCTACCATCTTTGTGCACCCAATAGTTATTAGTGTAACCATCATGAATTGTCCTCCTCGAGTGTTGCCATGGTCTACCCAAAATGATATGCCCACATGTCATTGAAATGACATCACACAAAACATAATCCTACTATGGACCAATGGAAAAATCAACATATGCCTTCTTAGTAACCCTTACTTGTTGTTCTTGACTCACCCAAGTGACATTGTAAGGACTAGGGTGATCAAATGTTTTCAATCCCAACTTATGCACTATCTCCCAAGAAACTAGATTATCATGTGAACCTGAATCTATAATCAACTTGCATATTTTTCCATGGCTTAAACAATTAGTTTTAAAAATAGATACCTATGGTGTTTGCTGCATTTTGCCTTTTTCTGCCATGAGCATTTCTCCAACCATTATTGGAGAGGCTGACAACATTTCTGGTTCTTCTGGCTTCTCCTCCTCTTGTGCCAAGTGAACTCTTCTATCCTTGCTTTTATTAGCATCATCCTTCTTAGGACATTTGAAAGATGTGTGTCCCACTTCATTGCAATGATAACATCTACCTATAAACACTGTACTTCCTGATCCAAATCTACCTCCACCTCTATATCCACCTCTCTAATCTGCAGAAAACTCTTTGCCTTTCTCATTGTTGTTCTGTACTTCATTAGTAGGTCTGCCCCTACCTCTATATCCTCTTCCACTACCTCCTTGTCTTTCTTGCTTCCTCTTCACCCTTTCTTCAGCCTTGATGGCTAACTAAAAACATTCTCCAAGTGTTTTTGGTACTGTCAAACCAATCT
The DNA here is from genome assembly GCA_027924645.1 of Cunninghamia lanceolata. NCBI lineage: Eukaryota > Viridiplantae > Streptophyta > Pinopsida > Cupressales > Cupressaceae > Cunninghamia > Cunninghamia lanceolata. The sequence goes on from BSBN01000377.1 coordinate 11,939,266, forward strand.
CATCTTGCAAGTTGTACCTAAGCCCATTAACCACTTTCTCTTCTTCATTTTCCAATCCTCCTCTAATACTAAGCTTATGAAATTTCTCAGTATAGGACATAACATCCATGTCCTTTTGTTTCAAATTCTGCCTCATCCTCTTTGTTTGAATGGAGTAATCAGATGGAAGGAATTGATCCTTCATCATATCCTTCATCCTACCCCAAGAAGTGATTCTAGTTGCACCTCTAGCCACTCTTTCTGGTTGCACACTACTCCACCATGTAAATGTTGTTCCACTCAGTTTTGTATTTGCAAATTTAACCTTCTTCTCATCACTCATCTCCTCATACTCAAAGAAATTTTCTAGGGCATCTATCCACCCCAATACCTCTTCACTATCCATCTTCCCCTGATAGATAGGTAACTCTATGTTTGCCTTTGTTCCACTACCTTGAACTGCCTTCAACAATCTCACAAATTTCTTTTCTTTAGCATCTAACTCATCCTCAGGAGGATTCTCATCTACCTCCTCATCTCCTTCTTGCATCTTGCTCATCCCTTCTACGATTCTTCTCCAATGCTTCCAATCTTGCCAAAATTGATGCATTCTCTCTTCTCACTTGCCTTAACTGTCTTTCCCTCAACTCTTTTTCTCTTGCCTCTAAGGCTTCCCTGAACTCATTGTTCTCCCTAGCCATCTGATTATTAGGAGCCATCTTCACACTCTCACAACCCTTACTATTTCACAAGATCTACAACTTCCTCAAAGACCTACTAGTAGCTTTGATACCACAAATGATGCAGACCATCTAGGATAGCAAAAGGACACCTCAAGAACTCTAGTGAAATGACTCACAATTCTCACTGTCTCTGATAGAAATCAAGCCTCCAACAATGCAAGGTTTAAACACAACAACATATACATCCTCATGTCATGAAGAGAGAGGACTTTAGGGTACACATCTTCCAAGATTCCTAACTACAACTAACATTCCATCCCATCCATAGTGTATAGTTTGCAGGATAGCAGTCTTTATTCTGCCTTTCTAAGATAGTCAAAATATCCTTCTTAGGATTATCCCTATTGAGACAAATCCAATCTCATGCAACCAGCCAAACCAATAACATGCCTAACATACCTACTATCTTCATTGACAAAGTAATAACTCACCAAACTTACCTATTCCTTGTGGTGGCTGTATTTCAGTGAAGACTGACAAAGTTTGAAATAACAAGCAGAAAGTATAGGCTTCACAGAGGATTTTGGTCTTACCTCCTCTTACAGGATCATTGCTAGATCCAAGGTACCTTGCACCATTGCTAAAGACTGGTACTTCACAAGGATTCCACTCCCACAGTCACTGATCACCATCTTTATGCTGCTGTCCTTCTCTAACTTCTAATACATGGATTTGCAGAGTCATCAACAAAGCAAAGTCCATCCTACACCATTCTCCTACCCCTGCAACCTTCACAAACCTTGACCCTAAGTATTCTACATTCCATTCCACTGATCACAAATAGAAGAGATCAGTGGAATGAAGAAAAACCCATCAGACTACTCAGAAATACCATAATTTAGGGTTTCAACCTACTTTCAAATAAAGGAGAAATACAGAGATATAGAGAAGTGTCAAAAGCCCAAACCACTTGCAAATGACAGGTAACTCACCAACTTAACTCTCCATCATGAGCCCTAGTCACCACTCAGTCATACAAGTACGGAGCATGCAAGAGAACAATGATTTTCTAACTGTGAAAGTAGGTTTAGAGGATAGTTTGGTATTCTACAAGCATAGTATGTCTTCCTTCAGTCTCAAAGGCACAAATTCACATCAATGGACAGCCAATCCACCGATCCTCACTTCCAAATATTCAACACTCCATAACAAAGTTGTACAGTACAGTAGTACGGGCTAAAAAATGCATAAGAATTTAGAAAACACAGAAAAAGGTAGAAAACAGGAGTTTTAGTTATTTCTGTCAAATCCACCGAATGTCTTTTCACAAATGAACCATGGCAGGTATATAGCAAACCTCCTACATTGCATGAAGTTGAATGAGAGTGGTTGGGGGCCATGAAACTACCCCAACCATCGAGCTTCTTCTTGATTCTAACTACAACCACTAGTTACTATCTTGTAATTGTCCTCTTTAGGACTGCATCGACCATTTTATGTTTAGAAGATGCTTTCTAACCTTTTGTTAACCTTGGACAAGTTTCTAACATACTTCTAAACCCTTGACATGCCATTAAAGGCTTACAAACATGAAAACTTTAATGACTGTCCTATATGCCTCAACAAAGGCTTACATAAATGACTATTGCAAACTACCTATTACAACATGATTGTCCTCCCTAGGACTACAACATGAAAATAGATTCTAGCTATTTGGACATAGTCCATTTACATACATGGCTTTCAAGCCTTATTACAATATTTAATGGTCTCAAGGACCTTATTAAACCAAACAAAACAACTTGAAAATCTAACCAAATCCTAGATGTCTTGGTGCTTCCGCACCACTAACTAAGTTGTTCTCCTTCCTATGGCAGGATCTCTCTTGATTATGGATGTAGGTCTTGCCTTTCTTTTAGGCTTAATCATATCTGCTAAAAACAATGCAGAAACATCAAATTCAGGCACCTCACTAACTTGTGGTGGAATTATCTCCTATTGTAACCAATACAGTATGTCCCCGGTGGGTCCTTGTTGGTCAATTTGCTCAATATGAGTATCATGAGACTGTACATTCTGCTCTACCCTCCATGGAGAAGTTTTTTTCATTGGTTCATCCTCCTAGATTTTCTCATGAGGGATCTCCTGTTGTGTAGGAGCTTCTTGTGATGCCTTCACATTTTGATCTTGTGCATCTTGTTATGCTTGATCCTCATGAGAAGATTGAACATTCTAATCTAACTCATCCAGGTGATCAATCTGATCACTCTTGTTCACATTTTCTACTTCTTTTTGCTAATCATCACCCTATTCAAGATCATGTTCTCCATCTTTTGATGTGTCTATTCCTCCAAGGTCTTGGGCTTTATCTACTTCCTTTTCACTTGTCCCTCCTACAGGTGCTGGCTCACTATCTTGATTATCATTTTTATCAGGGATCTCTTTATCACCCTCCGTATGTACATTGACTTCTGCTTTCTTTTGCTCTAGGGGTAGATCCTTGTCCTTACCATGATCCTCATCACCCTGATAAGCCAGGTCTATTGCTATAGGGCTAGTGACTTGATCAACCAAGTTTGTTAATCCAATTTGTTGAGCTACCACCTTAGGGTTATCTTCTTCTATTTCTTCCATTTCAACCTCCTCCTGATGGACTTCCTTTTTAACTACAAGAGTGCCATGAGTGGTCATATTTGTGTTTTCCATGAAGGTCTCCATAGAATGGGTAGAAACATTATTGACTACATCATCATTAGATAAATCCACTGTATCATCTAGTGGAAAAGGTGGCTCTTGTCTTGCACTATGCATCTCTTTTCTTTGTTCCTTTGCATTTGAATTGCACAATATCAGGGATGGGAACTTCATGTTGTAAGTTCTTCAAAATACCTTCACCACCTACTCCCCTCAATAGGATGGGATTTATGTCAACAGTTCCTCTCATTGTAGTCTTTTGTTTCTTTTGTGGTGGTGCTTGGACCTTCTTCTTTTTCTTCTTGATCAAGAGGTCATCATCTAAGGATTCTTCCTCTATAATAATAGGGCAAGACTTTGCACCAGCTTTATTTTGTTTTGTAGGGGTATGACGTGATGCTGCAGCTGATGTGGAAGCTACATTCTCTTTTGGTTGGGGTTGTCGAATGACCATCACCCCAGATGTTTGGCTTCCTTTCTTATTTTTAGTTTGCTACCTTTCTCCATTTGATTGTCTCTTTTCTTGGAGGAAATCATCATACTCCTCATCAGATAGTTCCTACCTCTTTCTTTTATTATCCATAGTGAGGGCTACCCCTTTACTCTTCAGTTGGGCAATCTCACCTTCTACCTAATCCTTGGTCAACTGCATGACCTTCTAAATTACCTAGTCCAAGGAAGTTTCTTCTGTCTAATCCCACTCTGGGGCTGATATTGTATCATTATATACCTTTTTGTCCTCCTATTCCTAGGACATTATCTTACCATCATCTTCATGTAACTGAGTAGGCACTGGCATGCAATCCAAGGTACATATTTGATTCAAGGTGAGCCTCTCATAACCTGTCCTTCTAACTTCTGTCTCATCATCACAATCATCCCAGAAGTCCTCAATGTGCTTTTGATGCATAGGCTTCTTGTACAATGCCAGCATTCTATCATAAGCATCATATGGCCTAGCCCATGAGAAGGGCTACAAATGCATCAAGTTCAATCCTCAAATTACATCTTTGACACTTTCCCTATCAGGGCACATATACCAGCCAATCATGACTGGAAACAAAACATTTGGTACCTTTCCCTTTTCAATGTATGCTTCCACTGAGGGCAATATCTATCTAGCAAACTCCATTAGGATGACTTTGTCATTTGGATATCTTGGCAACATGAGAGGTTACCTAGTGAAACCTTCCATCCTTATGTATGAAAATGTGGGGAGTTGGATGAACCAATCCCCATGTTTGTATATGGCAGCTTGTGCCTCCACACTCAATCTCTTTACTATGTCCTCTTCCATGGTCCTGACAAGGTGCATAGAAAATGAATCATTCACTCTCCTATAGTGTTGGAGAGACTCTCTTATTTTCAACTGTGGGTAATGATCCCAGATGTTCACATCTCCAGGGTTACTTCCAACCCTACCTACTATTTGCAATCCATTGAATGTGCCTCTAAACGCACAAGCTTATACTACATAGGATGTCATATGGAACATGTTGACCTTCCCTCCTAGCCTTCTCATTCCCTCATGTAAGATGTCAGTTATGATCTTCACCCATAGGGGTTTGTCATCTAAACATTCTACTATCTGGATGATACCATACATCCAATTCTCAAAGGCTCCAGCATTAGGTTTCCCTATCATCCTACTGAGCATTGTTATCATGTATTGTTATTCTAAAGCAAAATCAAACATAAAGAGATATACAGGTACTTTGATAGAGGCCTTATATGTGCTATTCTTGGATGTCCATTGATACATGATCCTTCTATCATCCTTTTGCCTACTACTATATTCCTTTTCCAATCTACCTAAGTTTAATCAAACCACAATAGGTCCCTTAAGCAGATTAAAGTCTGCATAAACTCTCCCATGCTTTTCTACCTTTCTAGTCTCTACATTATAGTTTTGGGCACATTCTACCACTGGCTTAGTTGCCTCCATTGCATATGGAAATCCGCGAGCATTCCACATCCCTAAACTGTATATGCTCATGAGTAGGTGGTTTTCAATTCCTTTCTCTAATCTCACTGTCCATGCATCAAGATCAATATTTCCTTGATGTGTATCATTAATATGCCCATATCTGAATGCTACTCCCTCTGGATGCACAAACATAGGTTTCAAAAATTTTGTGTCAGACTGATTCTTTCTGACTGCCATTGGATCCTACAATAAAACATGCATATCTTACCCTAACATGTCATGTACAGTAGTGGTTTAGTGATCACATGCATTTCGTGGTGATAATTCTAATCAGTCTAGTTTATTTTATGCATCATCATGTCAATTAACTCTATAAAATCCATGTTTACCTCTTGATTCACCATAAACGATAAAAGGAGGGTTTTGACATTACATACCTGATAATCACTTTCATTTTACTATGTGGGTGATATCCGAATGACCTTGATCTTGTTGCAATTACCATTTTCCATTCTATTTGAATATGTGTCATTCCATTTACAAGTTGCATGGATGCTTTGATCTCTCCGGAGCTCTGAAATTCTCTGTTTAACATATGGTAAATTTGAAATGAACCAAATCTTCACTTTTAACCAATAAACATAGCGAACTAGGGTGTGCTTAGTGTCCTTTTGTTCATGTCCATTGATTGACACATGATGTATATAGATTTTGAAATGTGGCGGGTGTGTATTTGAAATTTGAAGGCTCGACCTACCAATAGGATTGCATTTAATGTGGAGGATGATATTCAGGAGATTAGGGATATTTGAAAATATGACTAATATCTGGAAGATGAGGGTGATGTCATCACCCCGATGGTCAACTATTGACCAATTGACCAAAGTTAGGTCACTATACCTTTATTAATAATCATGATAATGAATTGTCTCAATATGATCAGGGGAGGTGCCACGTGGCATCATTTAATTGGTCACTAGAAATCTTTGCATTTCAGGTCTCAAAGGTCAATATGAGGGATATTGGGAAATATCGAGATACTAAACACTATGAAATATCACCCCTATTTGAGAATGTGAGGATGATGTCATCATTTTCATAAGGAGTTCAAGTTGGTGGAGGAAATGATGTCGTCATCATATTAGTTAAGATCATAGATGTTTTGAAATATGACCTTCTTGAATCTAGGTCATGATGACATCATCATTAGATCGTGTTCTCTTTGTATCGGGTGAGGATGATGTCATCGCCATTTTGAGAAATATGACAGATATTTGGAAATGTGACCGCGCGGGTGTCAGGCATACTGATGACATCATCGTCATGTCGAGCTCTTTTATAGATTGGAACAAGAAGATGTCATGGTCACATTTCTGAAGGGTGATATTATGAAACATGACAGACATTCAGAAATGTGACCCTCCGGGAATATGCATGCATATTTGATGGGTATATATTCTTTTGCACTTAACTTTGACATTTACATATTGAAGTACATGCAGACACTGGGTGATTTCCATATGTCAGGGTCATCTAGCAAATGTGACTGATATCAATGAATGTGACCATATTGGGAATATCAGGTTTGACCAAGCATAACTTTTTATCCTTAAGGAATATCAGGGTGATCTAAAAGGTAAACCTGCATAGAATTTTGCATTCTTCCAAATTATGAGGTTTATAAAGGTAGCCTTTGACTTTAACACTTGACCTTTTCTTGTGAAGCACCTGCATGTGCAAGGGGGATATACTTGACTGATCTTTTACCAAACCACCCAAAGAAAGAAAGCAAAGAACAAGCAGAAGCAAAAAGTTGGGTCCCTATCTTGCTAAGGCAAAATGGGGCATTTTGTACAACCACACAACTTGTGACCAAAGAAAACAACCAAATTCAATTCATTTGACTTATGAGGACACATTGATGTATAGTATTCTAACTCTCCTTAAGCGTGAACATCATGATCTTTCTGAATGATGTCAAATTCATAAGCATATCAATGCTGATAAGGGATCAAGTGTGTGCATGTGATTAATAACCATCATCTTGAAAGTAAGTGGAAGACACTAGTAAATAGTGTTAAGCTACATATTTTGGGTTCGTCCCTCATAGCCAACCAGGATAGAGCCTTGTTGCCAGCAAATGTCTGTAGCCCTGACAAGGTTATCTTTGTAATTCCCCTAAGTAGAGCCCCACTGCAAGTAGGCATCCATAGCCCCGATAAGGTTACTTAGGTGGTCTAAATTTCATTTTCTTAGATTTTCAATATATTCTTCTCTTTTTTGTATGTTCATAAGATATCATCATGTAAGCTCATCATGCAAAGTGTGACCACTTGCTGTTTTAGGTTGGGAATTGTAATGGTAGCAAGGGTGACCCTTTAGATTTTTCATTTAACACCTATACTAAGGTATTTAACAAACCCAAGGCTATTAGGTGAGTCATTGTGAAAATCTCCTTGATCAAGATAAGGGATATCATGGATGAATAGGACATCATAGACATGATCAGAGGTACTTCTTAGTGTGAGTCATAACCTGTGTAAGAATTTGTATTCATCACTTGAATTCTAACAATTTTGTTGATTTCTTGGGGTAATAAGGTGCATCATCCTGGATGACCAAAACAAGGACTCATCAACAACAAGCAAACAAACAAAGACACAAAGCAAAGCTATACAAGTAGCTATACAATATCTACATTATGGTACAACATCTTGACATGACCCTATCTAAGCTTGAAAGTAATGCTTGAGGAATTGTTTATTAACTAGCAATGGAACATCCTCACCTGTTAGGGTCTTAAGCCTATAAGTATTGTCTCCTAGGATATCTGAAATCTTAAAAGGACCGATCCAAAGTTTATCAATCTTGCGATGATCACCTTTCTTTTCATGTGCTTTATGTAGGAATCAAAGGCAACACTGAGAGGGGGGGTGAATCAGTGTTGTGTGAATTTTCAAATCTTTTTACAAACTTTAACTTGCAGAGCACAAGGAGAGAAAGCTATCATTGATTTCTAAAACACATCACATAACATTGTCAAACACATGTGCACATAACTGAGAATGAAAAAACAAAACTCATGAGTAAAACATACAACCACAGAGAGAAAAATAATATGAATCATGACACAAGATATGCACGAGTGGAAAACCCATCAGGGGTAGAAAAACCACTCCAAAACTGCCTCACTGGCTTAAATGAAAAACTTCTTACAAATGTCTCACTGACATATATAGAGGTCTCACTGACCACAAGCTTCACTGGCATAGAAAGGTCTCACTGACCAGAAGCCTCACTGGCAAACCAAATCACCAACAAATGTAATAAACAAATCAGAGGGATACTCTGTTTCCATTCAATACAAAACATATGTCTGTCAAATGCCCATTCTATTCAAACACAATCCGACATCCGGATACACTCAACAATCCTTAATCTTAATCCATCTGCCAAAGCCAATATATACAAGATGACTTTTCATGTTTTGTCTTCTCTCAACAACTGTTTCAATCCTTGATATTTTTGTATTTGCATAAAACCTTTTATATTCTACACAAGATAATTCAGTGATTTTCAATATTGCCCCTACAAGAAAATATTCCTTCTGCAATTTTTCTTATTTCAAAAAACAATCTCTTTTAATAAAAAAAATTATCTCTCTGTCCATTTTAGAGCCCTTTCATATTCTTTGATATCTCAAATTATCCCTTGCAAAAATATGTAAATCTTCTTCAAAAATTTTGAAACCTTTTACTTTCTCTACACAGACAATTCATCTAAAACAATAATTAAGGTCATCTAAAAATCTTTAATTAAAAATAAGATATTTCAATTTTCTCTTGAAAGAGAAAATAAAATCTCTTTCAAATCTGATCTCCATGTGCAAGAAGACAAACTCCTTCATTGAAACCATTGAATCCTGCATAAAAATATATTCTCTGTATAAACAAAATCTCTTTATATTCCTTCAAAGATGAGTCTTCAATCTCTTCAATCTGCATAAATAATTTCTTCAAAACTCCATCAATAAAAAAAATCTTCAATTAATCTGCCATAAAAAAACTTCTTCAACTTCTTCCTTCAACTATATTCTGCAAAAATAAACTTCAATCAATCTATCCTTACCCTCTTCTCACAAAGAAAATCTTGATATCATCTCTTGGGGTTGTTAAATTAGAAAAAACAATTTCTAATTTAGAAAAAGCTTATGACCACAAAAGCCAATCAATAGCCTTTTAAAATAAGACTCACCATTTAAAATTCTAAAAAATATGGATATAGGCAGATAAAAAAAATTAATATTTAGAAAGGGCCTTAAACAAAATCCCAATAGACATTTAAAAAGGCTTTATGGCTTTTAAATTTCATGGAATATGAAAAGGAAAACCCGATGACAAGATTCTAACTAAAAATAAGGCTATTAAAAAATAGCTTATGTGACATATAAAGCAAAGACTTGCGGCGCTCAATGAGGAAAGGTTACACCGGTTAAGACATAAGGAGGGGCCGGTTGCCCATGTAACTTGAAACCTTCTGCAGGTCACTTTAAGTGACTCTGACCTGATATCGTAGGTCACAAATAAAACATAACAAAAATGCTTTTTAGAGTATTAGGTTTTAATAAAGCACCTTAAGAGATTTAGGATTAGGGATTTACAGATTAGTATCTCAAGAGACAAAATTAAAAACCTAATTTTCTTTCAAACACACTAATGTGACAATAGATCTTAGGACATCTGTAGAACATAACCTTGGATGTAGAGAATACATAAAGTGATGGAAAATAACATGACTATGTCCAACCAAACATCACTTTGTAACACCAACCATAAATACCATGACTTTGTAACAACACTACAAGAATAATGATGATGACATCCATATTTAATCGCAGTATGTATGTCACTGAATATTGTGTGACCAAGTCACTGCCACTACATATATTCCAACTGATATCTGCATCTGTAAAGATCATGACAATTGTGAACACTGACCAAGCATACTGAACAAGTTGTGATATGACAACTCTTGTCAAAAACTTCACACAACTCTTGATGAAGCATGAACACTGACCAAGAATCAACTTCTTGCACTTACCTCCTGCAAGACCTTTTTGACATCAATGACAATTTGACACCATCACTTTATCCCATGCTACGACTAAATCTGAAATCCTGAAGGATTTTATTCTGGCTCTTTTATCAAACCAATGTTTGACAGTAGCCTAATTTTTAGCAAACTGATCAATCGCTCTATCTCTTTTTTCTTCTAGGTGCATAAGCTAGAGCACCCTAACTTCTTGGTTACTTTCATTACCCAGATATTCTTGTGCAAACTACAATGTGGGGTTTTTTATATTCATAGGGAGGATAGGATCCACCCCATATACTAGTTGCTAAGGAGAGTTTCCTAATGCATCCTTCACTCTGGTTCGGTCTACCCGCAAGGCATACTTAATTAAGTAGGGTATCTCATTCCCTAGGATTCTTTTCTATTGGTTTCCTTATGATACTCAATAAGTTCTTTTTGTTGACTCTGCTCAGCTATTTCCTTGGGGATAATAATTTGAAGAAAATTTCAAAATGATTCCATAATCAAAAGCCCAACTAGATAATCTTAATGATGCAAAAGATGGTCCATTATCACATACTAAGGCATATGGAACTCCATATCTGGTTATTATGTTGTTTTCTAGGAATTTAATCACATTTTCTGCAGTGCATGTTGTGTTGCTAACTGCTTCAGTCCACTTGGTGCAATAATCAATGATTGTCAAAACATACCTATGACCTAAAGATGATGGAGGGTTGATTGGACCTATGAAATCCATGCCCCATTAAGCAAATGGATGCATCTTCATCACTAGCTACAAGGGTTGGGCAACATATTTTTCTCTGTTGGCAGCGACCTGACAATTATGGCAACATTTGATGTGCTCAGCAATGTCTTTGAAAATAGTTGGCCAATAATATCCTGCTCTTAGGATAGCATGTACAGTAGCTAAGTGAGAACCATGTGTTGTTCCAAACTTGTCATGTACTTTAGTTAAAAATTTGTCATCTTTTGGTTTATCCATGCATCTAAGGCATATCCCCTCATAGTTTCTCTTGAAAAGGATCCCTCCTCTGATCATGTAATTCTATTATCTTATCTTTAAACCTCTCCTTTGAGAGGCTTGCATCTTCACAGGGCATCTCCCAGTGATCAGGATATGTCTGATATTTGAATACCATTCTTTATTCTCTTTGGTGTTTGATTGTTGACTCACAATCTTAGGATCAGTCTCAGAAATCATCTAACTCAAGGCTTGTCCTCTCACCAATTTCATGGGTGTTATGTCCATATCATATTCTTGAAGAACCATTATCCACATGGCTCTTTTCTCTTTAGGTTCACTCTACATTAGGAGCATTTTCAATTCTGCATCTAGTATTACAACAATTCTCTTACTTCTTAGGATGTAATGTCTAAATTTCTTTACTGCTCTGACTAAAGCAAGAGCTTATCTTTCAACATCCACATATCTAAGTTCAACATCTTTGAATGGGTAGCTCATGAAAGCCATGGGTTTCTCTTCTTTAGCTTCATTCCTCTGTTTCAGGACTGCTGCACATGTGTCTTCTAAAGCGAATGAATAAATCTAAAATTCTCTTGTGTAATCTAGACTAATCAGGACAAGTGCATCTGATATGGCTTTCTTAATGTCCTCAAAGGAAACTTTTACTTCAGGTGTCCATTCGATCTTGGCATCTTTCTTGAGCATTGCATTCAATGGCTTGACAATCTCTGCGAAGCCAGTGATGAACTTCCTAATGAAGTTTATCTTACCAAAATAAGATTTAAGCTCTTTCTTACTTCCATGAAGTTGTAGCTTCATGATTGATTCTACTCTAGCAGGGTCAATGGTGATCCCATTTTTTGATATCAGGTGACCTAGTAATTTACCTGTGGTTACTCCAAATATGCACTTCTTTGGATTAAGTGAGATACCATAATGCTCACATTTCTTGAGCACCTTTCTGAGGTCTTCTATATGGTCACCCCTATTCTTTGAAAAGATGATTAAATCATCCATGTCTATGACTATGCATTTGCCAACCAAGCCTCTAAATGCTATGTCTATTGCATGTTGAAATGTGTCTCCAGTATTAATCAAGCCAAAAGGCATGTGTCTATAGGCAAATATTCCCCACTTTGTGGTGAATGTTGTTTATAATCTATCAACTTTATCCACCATCACCTGATTATATCCTGAGAAACCATCCAGGAAGGACATCATTTGAGCTCCATTTACTATCTACAAGACTTCATCTAGTGAAGGTAAAGGATAATTATCCTTCTTAGAAGGTCTGTTCAGATTTCTGAAGTCTACACATAGGCAAATATCACCGTTTTTCTTTCTTATAGGAACCAAGCTGGCTACTCATGTTGAGTGTCTCACATGAAATATGATCCTGGCATTCAACAATTTCTTAACTTCTTCAAAGATGATAAGCTCCAACAAGGCATTAACATGCCTTTGCTTTTGTCTGAAAGGCTTAGCATCTAGTTTCAATGTAATAGTGTGGGTAATGATTGATGTATCATATGTTTTCAACTCATCATATGTCTAGGAAATAACATGGATGTAATCCTTCAAAGCTTGAGTTAACCCTGCCTTTTCTTCTTCAGTACAAACTTTGCCAATTAAGACATTCCTTACATCTTCCCTCTGTCCTATATTGACTAGTAAGTATTCTCCTCCATTAGTCTTGGGAAGGTCTTTTTGTTTTAGCATATTATGCAGATCAAATGTCTTTTCTAATTCTATCATAACTTTGGGAATCTTATTGCTTGGTAGATACATGATCTCTACTTCTTCCCAGATATGATCCTCTAGATTCATTTCATCTAGGATTTGTGCATCAAATACATCTCTATTTGCTATGAAATCCAAAATATGCTGATCATCATCAAACACTTGAAGATTAGTGACATTGTCTAGTATGGAGGGCATTGATATCAGTTCAACTGAATATCTCTTTAATCCAGAAATGGACAAAGGCTCCAAAGTGCTGGCAGATTGTGGCAAAGCATCTGCTCTATGGTTTTATTCTCTAGGGACATGAGTGATATTAAATGCATGAAACTCTTCTATCAAGTCCCAAACTCTATGTATGTAGTTGGACAACTTCTTGTAATTGCAAGCATATATACTCCTCACTTGTCTTACTACCAATTCTGAGTTTCCATAGACATGCAGAACTTTAACTTTTTTCTTGAGAGCAAACAACAACCCATGGATTAAAGCTTCATATTCTGTCACATTATTGGTGCATGGGAATCGTAACCTATATGCTGCCAAATATGACTTTCGTGTTAGGTTAATAAGATCTATACTTAACTTAGCTCTCTGTTTAGATTTAGATCCATCAAACCTAAGGATCTACGGTTTATCTTCTGTTAATGGCTTATCAGGGCCTTCTCTTTTCTTTTTAGCTTTCGCAGCTACACCACTTGATATCCACTTTAATCTTTGTGACTCACTCTTTATCCTTTTTAGTGGCTAATATGAACTTGATATCGTTTCCTTTCTAACATCTGTGGTATCATCACTATTAGTATCTAATTATACTTCAATCTCTTTCTTCTTATCTCTTGGTATATCCTTGTTATCAGATAATAGATTCTTTGAATAAAGCTGCTTTTGATTATCCAGTATATGCAAGCATAATAAACATGTGGTCTTTGAATGTGGTGTTGCATGTAGTCTTCACCATCCCTCAATTAAAGCATGATGTGGAAGGATCTCCTGTAATATGATCCTTTTAATTTGCTTGGATAAAAACTCTTCAAACTTTGTCAAGTTACTTCTCATGTCTTCATCTGACACTTCATAATCTAATTCAATTAGACAATTAGTTCTAGGGGTGATATTATTTTCATCCTTGTAGGTATCCTCACCATACATCAATATCTCTTCTGGGTGGTAAGTATAACTCTCATCTTGATGTGTCCTTTCTTATGTATCTGTAGATGACAAACAAGATTCAGAATCATAATGACTATGTATATTGCTTACCTCTGTTAAGATGATCCCCTTTCACTATAAGCTCATTCCAACTCCATCATATCTAAACAACCATGACAAGTTTTTTCTGAATGTGCTTCATCATGTAACCTCCACCAGCCTTCTATTAAAATATCCTGATCAGACATTTTTAATGTTTGGCAATATTGCATTTCTCTGGACAAGTACAATTCAAAGTCTTTGAAATGATCTACTCCATCATCATCTCCTAAACTATAATCAGTTTCTATGATCACTCTGTTATCCTGATCAACATTTTTATGAATATGTGTGTTATACATGAGAACTTCCTCTATCCTGACTGTTTGAGGTCTGATGGCATAAACCCCTGGTTTGACATCTACGAACAATATCTCAATGGTCTTGTTATACTCAGTGATCATGTGTTTCATCCTAGGTTTAGGTTCTATCTTGATCTGATTAGGAATCCCCTTCCAGGGTAACCACATGTGACTAAAATCAGTAGACATGTAACCATTGACCAATCCCTACTAAGCAACATTTCATAGTTATCAGGGATATATTCCACTTGGATATCAATGTAATATTGAATCCTTGGATCTGATGCCAACTGCATGTGTATATGTGTTAATTCTCCCATTACACTTCAATTTTGTCTAGTTGTGTTACCTTTTTGAGGGACTTGGTTGGATGTAACCCTAGGGCATTGCAGATAGATAGGGGCATCACGTTGGTGGATGCACCTAAGTCTACTAGGTAGTTGTGTAGGTTCTTACCAAATATCCTTAATGTGAGTAAGAATGGGGGTGACTCAGTCTTGTCTCTATAGGGAGTCATATGTGAAGTTTCAGCAGCTTGAACAATAGCTGGAACTTTGTGTTTCACATTGTTTTCTTTAGCCGCATGATCTTTGTTCAAAATCTAATTTGGATTATGCACAAGATTATCATCCTTTGGTGTGGATTCATTTAGGGATCTCATGAAATCTTTCTTGATGGTTGGAGTTTTCAACAATTCTGACAAGGATAAGTTGATTTGAACTCTCTTCATCTCCTCTGCTAAATATGTGAATAACTTGTCTGATTCTGGAGATTGATTACTAGCTTTTGGCCATGTATTTTGTGGTGCAAAATACTAAGTATTAACCTTGGGAGGACTAGGATTATTTATGGCTTTTGGATCTGGGGGAGTATTGAAGTTATTGGGAGGCAAGCATGTGGTCAAAGGACCAGGTGGTCTGTTAGAATTGCTCCTAAGGTTATAATTGTGCCTACCCTGATATTGCTGATAGGCATGAACTTCTTCATGTTCTACCGATGGCTCATTTTCATCCTCAAAGGGAAACACATAATTTGTCTCAAATGCCTTGACAAATTCTTCACATGCTAATGTGTAGTTTTTATGGGCTGAGGCTAGTTGGTGATGAGGCTGATTTTAAAAACTCTCAAGTACAAGGGCAGAGTCAAATCCATAGGGAACAATCTCATTCCCTTCAATGAAAGGAGGGTCACTTGTGGTGTTGGACACTTCAGTCTAAAAGATAGTGGCTGCTATTTTGAACTGAGGACAATCTAGCTCAGCATGTGCATTGGTATTGTGTATTTGACACTAGTTTGTAAGTACTGCCTCTGACAAATTAACTCTAGTAGTTTGTTTTAGTTCGTTAGGGGGTTGATTATCCAAAGGTGATGGCAAAGAACCATCGTTTGGCCTAGTATTCCATACGCTAGGCTGCCTAGGTGTAGCATTGTTATTGCCATTATTGTTATTAATGTTCCTTTCATTGTTGTGTCCCCTATTACGATATCTAGATCTATCACTGTTATATCCTCTATTATGATTTGACTAGGAATAAAAGTTTTGACTTCTCAGGTGTGTGATCTCAGTTGTCAACTTTCTCAACTATGTAGATATCTCTTTGATGTCTTCTTTCTCTTCCTAGACTTTGGCTACTACATTTTCTTGTTGAGGTTTGAAGAAAGAAGAATCACTACTAGTGTTCTGTCCTACATCTTGACATGCTTAGACATGTCCTAGATACTGTATCATTTGACCATTCCCATTTGGAGTGGGTATGATAGTAAGGGGAGGTACTTGTAATGGACCAGGCATTGCAACATGAGGCATCACATTGGTCTATGGTTGAGCATGATATTGTAAATATGCACAATATGCTAAATTAGGTGTTGTAGCAGGAATTAAATATTGATTTACTTTTATTGCTTCTTTAAAAGCTTCTGTCAGAGTTGTGACACAGGGATGTGCTCTCCTTATGAACATGGAGGTCAAGGGATCTAAGGCTAAGTAATATATCAATCTGGCTAGTTCATCTCCTACATTGTGTGGAGCTACCAACTTAGAATACATCTTCTAGAATCTAGCATTGAAGTTGGAGAAAGGGTCTCCTTTTGCTCTTTTGATTGTAGCAAAAAGGTGATAAGTCATTGCAGGATCTATAGGTATCTTAAAACTATCCCATGAACCAATCAAGGCTTGAGCAAGGCTGATGTACTAATTGTATGCTTCATCTCGTAAGGAGTATGGAAACAACCTGCATACTACATCCCGATGTTCAATCCTTTCTCTAAAGAAGGCTTCCTTAAATGTATGGATATGATCATCTGCATCCTGATATGGATGATATGTAGTAAAGGATAAGGGCAAATCAATACTAAAGTATGACATTGTGACCAGTGCTTGCTGCACTTGAGGTATAATTGGTGATCCTGGAGGTATTTGAGGTACAGGTGGAGATGCTAGAGGTGTTACAGTATGTCTTGATGAATATCCTGATGCACTAGACTCAGGAGTATGATGAATATCAACAATACGATGTCTGAGTCCAAGAATTGGAAATTTCTCAAAGAGTCCACTAGATCTAGACCTGGTATTTGGCTGATGAGCCATGATTCTAACAGTTTAAGACAGAATATGGATATTTTGAATAAATCTTTACAAAATATCAGAGGGAATGATCTTCCAAAGTACATATTTATGGTCAGGACTTAGTAATGATTGGATATTTATGCAATATTTGCATCAAACATGCAAATATGAGCAAATATTGAATTTCTAGACATGGATATCATGGTATTTGTAAGAAAACCGTGAACAACAAGTCAATATTTTAAAGACTTCAAGCAAATGACTACAAAGATCAAAGAATTTATGCACTATACTAAAATATTTATGCTCAATACTCTTGAAGCAACCTGAAACAAGTGAATATTTGCACAAATGTCCAAAGCATAGCCAAATTTAATCAACTTTGACAAGATCACCTTGTAAATACACAGGAATCAGATGTAGCTAACTAATTCAGGTAGCAACAGAGAATGGAGGCCCTCCTTCTAGCACCAATTTATGTTGGTTATGATTGTTAATCAAAACAACATGAATAAAAGTTCACACAACAAACCTTTATATCTTGAAAAGTATGATCAATTTAGGATAAACCGATGACTCCAAGTCTCTGTTGATTAGGTCATGATCGTCTGACATTACTTAGAGGTTGATGTGATATGTTGTTTTCCATCCAAGGAGCCTTACATTGTTTAGCTACTAGGAATTGTTGTTTGAACATCTAGTTTTATGCCAACTTTCTGTAAATTACTTCACAAACAAGATTATTTCCACTACATTCAATAGATGATGATATTTTCTAAGTTTGATCAATTGTTCTGAACATCAACTGTCATTGATTAATTTTCACTTTTGCACTATGAATTTATCTAAATAATGTGCCTTCAAGTTGATATTTGCATGATTACTATTGATATTTATATGTCTTTGCATGACATTTTCAATTATACATGTAGATTAACTCAAATATGCTAAGAATGTTCAAATTCCTTCAGTATATCTGCATATTTCTGTATATTTTCTTTGGATTATCTATATATTTGCAATTGTGGTGGTGATTTGAATGAAATTAAACAAGTTGTGTTAAATGCTTTCTAAATCTTCACTAAATTGAATGAATCTTCAGCTATTAGTCAACATACATTCTAGATACTATCATGAAATGAAGAAAATAAAACCACAAGTTCACCAGGGTGTTCCACAACTAAGTATGGTTGATGCAAACTTTAATGGAAAAGAGATGAAGACATGTGCAACATGAATTGCACTCCAAGGGATGCATCAAATCAAACCACAAGCCAAGAATTCGTCTACAGATTACTCAAAGTATATGATGATATGTAATCTAGATCTTCACTCTCATTAAGTATGCAAAAGACATGTACATCTACAATTAGCTTTGAAATTATTCCTAAGAAACTTGAACAATCTAACTTTAATTAAGTTTTGAATAATGATACAATGTGTACTCCATCTCCTTTTATAGGACAAGGAGACGAGATAGTTACAAATGATCAATGATCATGATTTGTCTATCTAAATCAATAGTTCATATCCTCCTTGACTTAGTCAACAGATGTCAAAACGTGGCTCATGTTGCCAGCTGGCAACCATCTGGTGGGACTCAGTTACTTCTTTGTCTTACTATGCATGTGACCCTATCATCATGCATCCTTACTCACTCTTCTTCTTCCTCTTCATCTCCTTCATCCTCTCCATCCTCTTCATCTTCTTCATCTGTATGAGGGTCATCTCCTACATGTATGATGATACTCTCCCTGATGGGTTCATAGGCCTGCATAATTCTTTCAATCTCTCCCCCATCTTGGACTCTAGCTTTTACTGCAGCATGCTCCTCAGAATGGAATTGTGTCTGTAGAGTAGTCCATTTGCTCTTTCTGCTATTTAAGGTCTCATTATATGCTTCCACCTTAGCCTTCATCCTCATAGCCTTCTTCACTATATCCTTTGTCGTATGGTGGAGAGCATCATCTATTGCCTGTTCAAAATTACTTTGGAAGGCTTGAACTACAAAATCAACATCTTGATTTTCTATCTCTCCTTCTACATTGTCTTCTAGAGCTTCCAAGATATTTATCTCCTCAGCCATAAGATGATGCAATTTAACACTGATATCCCTGAGCTTGGCATTACATCTTTTTAGGATATCACTCTCAAACCTAATATCTTCATACCATATACTTAATAATTGTGCAGTATTGTTATCCAATACTTTATTATATATGAGCA
Source organism: Cunninghamia lanceolata (assembly GCA_027924645.1). NCBI lineage: Eukaryota > Viridiplantae > Streptophyta > Pinopsida > Cupressales > Cupressaceae > Cunninghamia > Cunninghamia lanceolata. The sequence continues at coordinate 11,958,695 of BSBN01000377.1, forward strand.
CCTTCACGTCTATGTGCCTTAGCTAAGCCAGGGCATCCAGATGTTTATCCACTTTGATGGATCTCCATCCAACCTTCTTTTGAAGTTTATCTACTTTGCTCCTTAATATGATGAGCAAGTTCTAATTGGAAAGGGAGGTCTTTATCACTTTCTCAGCTTCAAACATGAAAAGAACAAACCAATTGTTGACCACATGATCCTTATGCTTCATGAAGTATAGGCCTGTGACCTCCTCCTTAGATATAATGGTCAAAGGAGTGGCTGTGTTGACTAGCATGTGATTAGGGTTAATTAACCCTGTTATAAAAGTATGCAATACAGCAATGTGCTCCTTGTGCATTTTATTTTTGTCCTTCTCCTTCTTTATACTTTTCATCAAAGAATCAATAATATCTTTGGCCTCTTGGCCTTCCTACTCCTCAGTAGCAAAACCTACATCAACATTAGTTATCTAGAATTCATCAATACTTATTTCTCCTTTTGCCTTATCTACTTTTGGTAGAGCTACCTGAGTTGTTCTCCTTCCTGTGGTAGGATCTCTCTTGATTGCAGATGTAGGTCTTGCCTTTCTTTTAGGCTTAATCATGATTGCTAAAAACAATGCAGAAACATCAAATTCAGGCACCTCACTGACTTGTGGTGGAATTATCTCCTATTGTAACCAATATGGTATGTCCCCGGTGGTTCCTTGTTGGTTAGTTTGCTCAATATGAGCATCATGAGACTGTACATTCTTCTCTACCCTCAGTGGAGAAGTTTCTTTCATTAGCTCATCCTCCTAGATTTTTTCATGAGGGATCTCCTGTTGTGTAGGAGCTTCTTGTGATGCCTTCACATTTTGATCTTGTGCATCTTATTGTGCTTGATCCTCATGAGAAGATTGAACATTCTAATATAACTCATCTAGGTGATCACCCTAATCACTCTTGTTCACGTTTTCTTCTTCTTTTTACCGATCATCTCCCTATTGAAGATCGTGTTCTCCATCTTTTGATGTGTCTATTCCTCCAAGGTCTTGGATTTTATCTACTTCCTTTTCAGTTGTTCCTCTTGTAGGTGTCGGCTCACTATCCTAATTATCATTTTTATCAGGCACCTCTTTATCACCCTCCATATGTACATTGACTTCTACTTTATATTGCTTTGGGGGTTGATCCTTGTCCTTACCTTGATCCTCATCACCCTGATAAACCAGGTCTATTGCTGCAGGGCTGGTGACTTGAACAACCAAGTTTGTTAATCCAATTTGTTGAGCTACCACCTTAGGGTTATCTTCTTCTATTTCTTCCATTTCAACCTTCTCCTGATGGACTTCCTTTTGAACTACAGGAGTGCCATGAGGGGTCATCTTTGTGTTTTCCACTAGGGTTTCCATAGAATGGACAGAAACATCATTGAATACATCATCATCAGATAAATCCACTGTATCATCTAGTGGAAATGGTGGATCTTTTCTTGCACTATGCATCTCTTTTCTTTGTTCCTTTGCCTTTTCATTCTTGAATTACACAATATCAGGATGGTAACTTCATGTTGCAAGTTCTTCAAAATACCTTCACCACCGACTCCCCTCAATAGGATGGGTTTTATGTCCACAATTCCTCTCATTGCAGTCTTTTGTTTCATTTGTGGTGGTGTTTGGACCTTCTTTTTCTTCTTGATCAAGAGGTCATCATCTGAGGGTTCTTCCTCCTCTATAATAACAGGGGCAGGCTTTGCAACAACTTTCTTTTATTTTACAAGGTTATGAGGTGATGTAGCTGATGTGGAAGCTACATTCTCTTTTGGTTGGGGTTGTCGAATGACCATCACCCTAGATGTTTGGCTTCCTTTCTTATTTTTAGTTTGCTGCCTTTCTCCATTTGATTGTCTCTTTTCTTAGAGGAAATCATCATACTCATATGATAATTCCTACCTCTTTCTTTTATTACCCATAGTGAGGGCTACCCCTTTACTTTTTAGCTGGGCAATCTCACCTTCTACCCAATCCTTGGTCAACTGCATGATGTTCTGAGTTACTAGGTCCAAGGAAGTTTCTTCTGGCTGATCCCACTTTGGGGCTAATATTGTATCATTATATACCTTTTTGTCCTCATATTCCTTGGATATGATCTTATCATCATCTTCATGTAATTGAGTAGGCACTAGCATGCAATCCAAGGTATGTATCTGATTCAAGGTGAGCCTCTCATAACCTCTCCTTCTAACTTCTGTCTCATCATCACAATCAGCCCAGAAGTCCTCAATGTGCTTTTAATGAATAGGTTTCTTGTACAATGCCAGCATTATATCATAAGGGTCATATGGCCTAGCCAGTGAGAAGGGATACAAATGCATCAAGTTCAATCCTCCAATTACATCTTTAACACTTTCCCTATCAGGGCACATATACCAGCCAATCATGACTGAAAACAAAACATTTGGTACCTTTCCCTTTTCAATGTATGCCTCCATTAAGGGAAGTATCTATCTAGTAAACTCCATCAGGATGACTTTCTCATTTGGATATCTCGGCAACATGAGAGGTTGCCCAGTGAAACCTTCCATCTTTATGTACCAAAATGTGGGGAATTGGATGAACCAAGCCCCATGTTTTTATATGGTAGCTTGTGCCTCCACACTCAATCTCTTTGCTCTGTCCTCTTCCATGGTCCTGACAAGGTGCATAGAAAATGAATCATTCACTCTCCTATAGTGTTCAAGAGAATCTTCTTTTCAACTGTGGGTAATGATCCCAGATGTTCACATCTCCAGGGTTACTTCCAACCCTACTTACTATTTGCAATCTATTGAATGTGCCTCTAAATACACAGACATATACTATGTAGGAGGTCATATGGAACATGTTGACCTTCCCTCCTAGCCTTCTCATTCCCTCATCTAAGTTATTGCTTATGATCTTTGCCCATAGGGGTTTGTCATCTGAACATTCTACTATCTAGATGATACCATACATCCAATTCTCAAAGGCTCTAGCATTAGGTTTCCCTGTCATCGTATTGAGCATTGTTATCATGTATTGGTATTCTGGAGCAAAATCAAACATAAAGAGATATATAGGTAATTTGGTAGAGCCCTGATATGTGCTACTCTTGGAGCTCCATTGATACATTATCCTTCTAGCTTCCTTTTGCCTACTACTATATTCCTTTTCCAATCTACCTAAGTTTAATCGAACCACATTAGGTCCATTAGGTAGATTAAAGGCTGAGGTGATGCCTACAATTGAGAAGTCTGCATAAAATCTCCCATGATTTTCTACCTTTCTGGTCTCTGCATTATAGTTTTGGACACATTCTACAACTAGCTCAGTAGCCTCCATTCCATATGGAAATCCACCAGCATTCCACATCCCTGAACTATATATGCTCATGAGCAGGGGGTTTCCACTTCCTTTCTCTAGTATCATTGTCCGTGCATCAAGATTAGTATTTCTTTGATGCGTATCATTAATTTTCCCATATTTGAATGTCACTCCATCTGGCTGCACAAACATAGGTTTCAAAAATTCTGTCAGACCAATTCTTTCTTACTACAATTGGATCCTACAATAAAACATGCATATCTTACCCTAATGTGTCATGTGCAGCAGTGGTTTAGTGATCACATGCATTTCATGGTGATAATTCTAATCAGTCTAGTTTATTTTATGCATCATCATGTCAATTAACTCTATTAAAACCACTTTTACCTACTGATTCACCATAAACAACAAAATGAGGGTTTTGACGTTACATACCTGATAATCTCTTTCATTTTACTATGTGGGCGATATCTAGATGAGCGTGATCTTGTTGCAATTACCATTTTCCATTCCATTTGAATGTGTGTCATTCCATTTGCAAGTTGCAGGGATGCTTTGATCTCTCTGGAGCTCTGTAATTCTCTGTTTAACATATGGTAAACTTTAAATGAACCAAATCTTTATTTTTAACTGATTAACATAGTGAATTAGGGTGTGCTTAGTGTCATTTTGTTCATGTCCATTGATTGACACATGATGTCTATAGATGTTGACAAGTGGCAGGTGTGTATTTGAAATTTGAAAGCTCCACCTACCATTGGGATTGTATTTAATGCAGAGGATGATATTAATGGAGATCAAGGATATTTGAAAATATGACTGATAATTTGGAAGATGAGGGTGATGTAATCACCTCGATGGTCAACGATTGACCAATCGACCAAAGTTGGTTCACTATACCTTTATTAATAATCATGATAACACATTGTCTCAATATGATCAGGGGAGGTGCCACCTGGCATCATTTAATTGGTCACTGGAAATCTCTGCATTTTGGGTCTTAAAGGTTGATATGAGGGATATTGGGAAATATCCAGATACTAAATACTACAAAATATCACCTATATTCAAGATGTGAGGATGACATCATCATTTTCATAAGGCTTTCAAATTGGTTGAGGAAATGATGTCATCGTCATATTAGTTAAGATCAGGGATGTTTTTATATATGACCCTCTTGAATCTGGTCATGATGACATCATCATCAGATCGTGTTCTATTTGTATCAGGTGAGGATGAAGTCATCTCCATCTTGAGAAATATGACAGATATTTTGAAATGTGACTCTACGAGTGTCAGCCATACTGGTGATATCATCGTCATGTCCAGTTCTTTTATAGATTGAAACACAATGATGTCATGGTCATATTTGCGAAGGGTGATATTATGAAACATGATGGACATTCAAAAATGTGACCCTCCAGGAATATGCATGCGCATTTGATGGGTATAAATTCTTTTGGACTTAATTTTGACATTTGCATATTGAAGTATATGCGGACACTGGGTGATCTTCATATGTTAGGGTCATCTAGCGAATGTGACTGATATCAACGAATGTGACCAAAGTTTGACCAAGAATAACTTTTTATCCTTAAGGACTATCAGGGTGATCTCAAAGGCAAGCCTACTTAGAATTTTGTGTTCTTCCAGATTATGAGGTTTATGAAAGCAACTTTTGACTTTAACACTTGACCATTTCTTGTCAAGCACCTGCATGTGCAAAGGAGATATACTTGACTGACCTTTTACCAAACCACCCAAAGTAAGAAAGCAAAGAACAAGTAGAAGCAAAAAGTTGGCTACCTATCTTACTAATGAAAAATGGGGCATGTGGTACAACCACACAACAACTTGCCACCAAACAAAACAACCAAATTCAAATCATTCAAGTGATGAGGACACATTGATGCATAGTATTCTAACTTTCCTTAATCATGAACATCATAATCTTTCTGAATGATGTCAAGTTCATAAGCATATCAATGTTGATAAGGGATCAACTGTGTGCATGTGATTAATAACCCTCATCTTGAGAGTAACTTGAAGACACTAATAACTAGTGTTAAGCTACATATTTTGAGTTCATCCCTCATAGCCAACCGTAGTAGAGCCTTGTTGCCAGCAGGCGTTCATAGCCCCGCCACGGTTATCTTTGCAATTCCCCTAAGTAGAGCCCCACTACTAGCAGGCGTCCATAGCCACGGTAAAGTTACTTAGGTGGCCTAAATTTCATTTTCTTGGATTTTCAATATATTCTTCTCTTTTTTCTATGTTCATAAGATATCATCATGTAAGATCATCATGCAAGGTGTGATCAATTGCTATTTTAGGTTGGGAATTGCAATGGTAGAAAGGGTGACCCTTTAGATTTTTCCCTTAACACCTATACTAAGGTATTCAACAAACCCAAGGCTATTAGGTGAGTCATTGTGAAAATCTCATTGATCAAGATAAGGGATATCACAGATGAACAGGACGTCACAGACCCAATCAGAGATACTTCTTAGTGTGAGTCATAACCTATGTAAGAATTTGTATTCATCACTTGAATTCTAACAATTTTTTTGATTTCTTGGGGTGATAAGGTGCATCATATTGCATGACCAAAACAAGGATTCAACAACAACAAACAAACAAACAAACACACAAAGAAGAGCTATACAAGCAACTATACAATATGCACATTATGGTACAACATCTTGACATGACCCTATCTAAGCTTGAAAGTAATACTTGAGGAATTGTCTATTAAATGGCAATGGAACATCCTCACCTATTAGTGTCTTAAGCCTATAAGTACTATCTCCTAGGATCTCTGAAATCTAAAAGGACCGATCCAAAGTTTATCAAACCTTCCATGATCACCTTTCTTTTCATGCACTTTATCCCATGCTAGGACTAAATATGTAATCCTGAAGCTTTTTATTCTAGCTCTCTTATCAAACCAACATTTGATAGTAGCCTAATGTTTAGCACACTAATCAATCACTCTAACTCTTTTTTCTTCTAGGTGCATAAGATGGAGCAACCTAAATTCTTGTTTACTGTCTATACCCAGATATTCTTGTGCAAACTGCAATGTGGGGATTTTTAGATTCACAAGGAGGATAGGATCCACCCCATATACTATTTGGTAAGGAGAGTTTCCTAATGTAACCTTCACTCTGGTTCAGTCTACCCACAACGCATACTTAAGTAGGGTATTCCATTCCCTAGGATTCTTTTCTATCAGTTTCTTTATGATACTCAATAAGTTTTTGTTTATTGACTCTGCTAAGCCATTTCCTTGGGCATAATAATTTGAAGAAAATTTCAAAATCATTCCATAATCAAAATCCCAACTAGATAATCTTAATGATGCAAAAGCTGGTCCTTTAGCACATACTATGGCTTATGGAACTTCATACCTGGTTATTATGTTGTTTTCTAGGAATTTAATCACATCTTTTGCAGTGCATGTCTTGTTGCTGACTGCTTTAGTCCACCTAGTGCAATAATCAATGATTGTCAAAACATACCTATGACCTTAAGATGATGAAGGGTTTATTGGACCTATGAAATCCATGCCCCATTGAGCAAATGGATGCATCTCCATCACTAGCTGCAAGGGTTGGACGACATATTTCTCTCTGTTGGCAGTGACTTGACAAGTATGGCAACATTTGATATGCTTAGCAATGTCTTTGAAAATAGTTGGCCAATAATATCCTGCTCTCAGGATAGCATGTGTAGTAGCTAAGTGAGAACCATGTGCTGTTCCAAACTTTTCATGTAGTTCAGTTAAAACTTTGTCAGCTTCTAGTTTATCTAGACATCTAAGGTATATCCCTCCTTTGATCATGTACTTCAATGATCTTATCTTTAAACCTCTCCTTTGAGAGGCTTGTATCTCCACAGGGCATCTCCCAGTGATCAGGATATGTCTGATACCTAAATACCATTATTTATTCTCTTTGGTGTTCACTACATATTGTTGACTCACAATGTTAGGATCAGTCTCAGAAATCATCTAGCTTAGGGCTTGTCCTCTTACCAATTTCATGGGTGTTATGTCCATATCATATTACTGAAGAACCGTTATCCACTTGGCTTTTTACTCTCCAAGATCACTCTGCATTAGGAGCATTTTCACTACTGTATCTGGTACTACAACAATTATCTTACTTCTTAGGATGTAATTTCTAATTTTCTTTACTACTCTGATTAAAGAAAGAGCCTATCTTTTAACATCCATATAACTAAGTTCAGCATCTTTGAATGGGCAGCTCATGAAAGCTATGGGTTTCTCTTCTTTAGCTTCATTCCTCTATGTCAGGACTGTTGTACATGTATGTTCTAAAGAAAATGAATAAATGTAAAATTCTCTTGTGTAATCTGAGCTGATCAGGACAGGTGCATCTAATATGGCTTTCTTAATGTCCTCAAAGGTAGATTTTGCTTCAGGTGTCCATTTGATCTTAGCATCTTTCTTGAGCATTACATTCAATGGCCTGACAATCTCTGGAAAGTCGGTGATAAACTTCCTAAGGAAGTTTATCTTACCATAATAAGATTTAAGATCTTTCTTACTTCCAGGAAGTTGCAACTTCATGATTGATTCTACTCTAGCAGGGTCAATGGTGATCCCATTTTTTGATATTAGGTGACCTAGTAATTTACCTGTGGTTACTCCAAATAAGCACTTCTTCAGATTAAGTGAGATACCATAATGCTCACATTTTTTGAGCACCTTTCTGATGTCTTCTATATGGTCACCCCTCTTCTTTGAAAAGATGGTTAAATCATCCATGTATATGACTATGCATTTGCCAATGAAGCCTCTAAATCAGGCCAAAAGGCATGTGTCTATAAGCAAATAATCCACACTTTGTGGTGAATACTATTTTTAATCTATCAACTTTATCCACCATCCCCTGATTATATCCTGAGAAACCATCCAGGAAGGACATCATTTGAGCTCCATTTACTATCTGTAAGACTTCATCCAGTGAAGGTAAAGGATAATTATTCTTCTCAGAAGCTCTGTTCAGATATCTGAAGTCTACACATAGGTGAATATCACTATTTTGGATTTTTGACTTTTCAAGAGTTGAATGCTTTTTGGAACTTTTGCTATGCAATACCTTTGATCTCTCAATTCTCACTTTTGACACTCTTATTTTGATCACTCATTTTTTTATTCACTCATATCTTAGATTGCTTCCTTCAGAGTTCTGATCTTCCTAACGTTTTTGGCCAAGAAAGATAAGAGAGTGAGCGCCACCTAAAGTTTTTGTAATCTTTTTGGACTTCTCTACTACAAGGGGAGAATTGGGCAAGTCTACTTGCAAGCTTCCTTTGGACACTATAGGTTTAAATACTGACTTTTCTTAGATCTAACATCTTGACTCATTAAGAGTAGGATCAGTGTAAAGCTAATAGCTAGGTATTGATTAGAATCACTGGGAGTGAAGGGGGATAATGGCGATTTGTGAAAAATGAGGAATCTCTAGGTACTGAAAGGATAACATATATCTAGACAACATTGGACTCCTTACTAAAGGAAAATAGTACAAGAGCAAGTCACAAACTGTAATGTAAGATGAATAGAATGATGTAGAAATGCAAGAAACAGAATTATTTTTGACATTTTTTATTTTTTATAATTTTTTTGTATTTTTATATTTTATGATTTTTTGTTCTTTTAGACATAATATTTCTTGAGGTGAAAGGCATTGACTATTTTGACAAATTCCTCTCCCTCCATTGTGCACAAGAGATAGGCATCATTTCTGATGTCTTCTTTAATTGTATAGGGACCTTTCCAATCTTCTGAGAAAGCTCTCTTTTGTCTTCTTTTCTTGTTTTTCATGCTTCCTCTTCTTAAGACAAGTTCTCCTACTCAGTAAGGTTTGTTATTTGAGTCTATTGCTACAAATTTAGTGGTTTCTCTTGGCATTGTGAGACAAAGCAAGTCTCAAAAAGCATGTTGATGGGAAGGAGTCCAATACAAAACTCCATCACAATTTAATAGCTCCGCTAATAGGTCAAATTATTCTTGCATGTACACTTTCACATCAAGTCTCTCTTGGATTCTTTGCAATAATTAGAATAATTCAAGAGGAGCTTGTGGCTCCCTTTGCTCATCGGGAGGGACAAAGATTATACTTGTCCTCCCATTGGGTTCTAGTCTTTGATCCATGGCATATCCAACATATCTTTTTGGTAGTTCAAAAATGACAGGGTCATCGATACCAACTATCACTCTCATCTTCCACTCTCTATGGAAGATATCTTCACTCTCTTTGTCTTCATCGGGAAGTCTTTCAACCATTTCTATTTGTACATGAGATGCTTCCCATTCACTGAGTTCATTTGAATGAACTGAGGAGGTGGTTGATTTTTCTTGTGGTTGTGATACCACGAACATCTTAGGTAGTATTCCTATAACATTAGTTGATTCATTATTGATAGAGTGTGCCTCCTCCATGGGCATTATTGGTTGATGTGAATCTTCCATTGGTGTGAGAGGTTCATATGATTACGTTTCTTCCGGTGTCTCAGGGACACGTGATTCACTTACTGGTGACAACGGTGTGTAACCTTTTGTCATATCTTCCTCTGCATCTGAGAAAGCATGTGGGTCTGCATTTCTTAGATCTAACGTGGTGGTTTGGAAGATTGGTCCTTTATTTCTATGAGGCTTCTCCCCTATGCAAGGAAAGAGTTTATAGGCCTCTTGGACATTGATCATGAGTATTTCGAGGGGGAATTGGAGTGCTCCATCCCATTTGATCAACTCCATGATTTCAATTTTTTATCCTTGGAAACTATTTCCCTTTGCTTTGGTAGTGGCCTATTCCTAGATTTTTTATTTCTACGGTGTTTATGGTCTTTTATGGAGTTTCCATATGTTTGAAGCATATTGACTGAGGTGTAGGATTTGGGATGGTTAACTTGTTGGTAGAGAGTTTGTAGTCTATGGGGGTGCCTATGTGTTTGTTTGACGTATTTGATTTTAACATGCTAAAAGCTTCTGGATCTCCCTGTATGACACATACTTTCCCTAAGTGTAAAAATCAAACTTCTTGAAACAACGTGGATGACACAACCTTCATATTATGTATCCATGGCCTTCCAAGAATCAAGTTATATAATGTGTCCTTATGTATGACATAAAAAATGGTTAGAATGGTTTTGGGTCCCAAAGTCACTGGGAGGGTAATTTTCCCTATGGTGGTTGCCTTTAAATTGTCATATCCACTTAGAGTATCTCGTGAAGCAGTGATGTTGGTGTGTCCATAGCCCATCCTCTCTAAAAGGGGGAAGGGAACAATATTCACTATGGCTCCATCATCGACTAATGTTCATTTGATGCATGTGTCATAGATCCACACATGAAGATATAGTGCGGGGTCTCCTTTCTTTTTTAACTCTGCCTTAGAGGGCATCTATTGTAAGTCGAAGAAAAACCCTGGATCTTGAAGTTCTAAGTTTGGTGCACTAAGATCATAGTCCACATGATTGATTTGTTTGCTAGGTGGTGGAATGATTTGGTCAAGATATTTTAGGCCTATTGCTTGTAGTAATGCAGAGCGATGTGAGGGAGAGTTCTTGAGCAAGTCAATGAACAAAATCTACGCATACATTTTCTTTAAGTCTTCTATGAGCTCATAAGGTCCAATTGGATTTGGTATCGGCTCTACCACCAAAATGGTGCCTTTGTAGGCTTCTACTTGCTCATTTTCTTCCTCATGATCTTCCTCTTATTCTTCATTATGCATAATTTCAACCAATCCCATCAACCTAGTTTCTCCTTTTTTCCTAGTTCTGGTGAGATTTTGGGGTTACTACTTTGAGTTGCTTTGTTTTGATTTGTCGCTTATCTTGGTGTATGGGGAATGGGTCCTGATAAATTATCATGTTGGCATTTTGTGGTGTTATTAGAGCTTTATTTTGCCTTGTATCTTTGTTATCCAGTGCGACCTCCTGTGGGTTTAAGAACATTTCTATGAATAGTCATTGTTGGTCTTCCAGAAGTCTTACTATGAATCTGTTGTATTCCCTACAAGATTCTTTGCTATGCCCCCTTGTTCTATGAAAAGAACAAAATTGGTTGAATTCATACTGGGGTCTTTCATATCTTTTATCATTTTTGTTCTTGTTTCTATTGCGGTTCCAACCTTGGTAGTTGTCTCGAGGGTAGTACCTATTGTTTCTAGGTTGATCTATGGCATTTACGATATGAGGATAGTAATCTCTCCCATTATAGTCATCTTTCATCTTCTTGACTGGGGGTTGATCCATCACCCCATCTGTGGTTGCACTCCTATTATTTTTGAGGATTTTAATGATAGAGGCATTGTTCCCTATGTCTTCCTTTGTTAGCTTTTTGTTTGAACCATAGACTTTTCTACCACTATCAATGGTGGCTTGGTCAATTCTTAAAGCACTTTCCAATGCCTCTTCGTGGGACTTATATGGCAGTTTTTTGAAATCTTCTCTCATGTCTTTGTTAAGGTCAAGCAAGAAGAGGTCACACAATTCTTGATGATCCATATTCAGAGCACTAGTTGAAGAAAAGAGGACTTGCCTCCATCGAGTGATGAAATGTGCTACATATTCATTTGGCTTTTGTTTCATTGTGAGGAATTCTCTGATCCCTATCTTAACAAGTTTGTTCATGTTGAATGCCATGACAAACTCTCCAATGAGTTGTTTGAACTAATGGATTGAAGCTTCTAGGAGACAATAATACCAATCTAGAGTGATGCCTTCAAGCATTTTTGGGAAGATCTTTGCTACAAGCCCATCCCATGGGAGGAGTTCTCTGATGGCTATAGTGTAGGCTTTAATGTGTGAATTCAGATCTCCTTCTCCTTTGAACTTCGGGAGATCTGGCAGTGGTCGAGGTAATTGCACATTCCTTATATTTTGTTCTAGAGGCTCTTTCAAATATTCAAGATACATTCCTAGAAAGGCACTTTGGGATTGCAGGGTTGTTAGTAATAACCCTATGGGTGGGTTTTGGTAACCCGTTGTTGGATTTGTTGGATTGTTCTGAATAGGAGGGTTCCCATTTAGACATGTGTCATTACTGGCATGTCGTGAATAGTATTTAAGTTAGGGGGGTTTTGAGATGCCCTCTGGTCCTATTCGTGAGACTTGAGTCTTCTTTTTGGAGTAGCTTGTTCTACCTCTAGGATTCTGATTCTCTGCACTAGAGTTGTGATTAAATCTATAGGAGTTGCAGCTCTAGGGGTTTCTTCATTTCTAGGATGTTTTCTATGAATAATTGCATAGTGATTGGCTTCTTCACAGGCAGTATTTTCTTTTTCTTCTTCTTGTAAGGCAATCCTCAATGCCTCTTGAGCATCTTTGGTTTCTTGTAGACATTTTTCCATCCTTCTGACCTCTTCATCAAGGTAAGCATTCGATGTACTTGTGGAAAGTTGTTTTGGTTGATGTATTTCTAACCTCACCCTTCTTGCTTTATGTAGTGCATTTGGTATGGATGGATTGTTCTCCCAAGCTAGGTTGTTGAAAGATAGAGAGTGTCTAGATTCTCTTTGATCTTTCTCATAGTCAAAATCCTCGTAATCATAACAGTTTGTGATTGGCGCATCAAGATGTGGTGGCACATGCCTATCAAATGAGGGATTTTCCGGTTCCCTTAAAGGAATGTTCCCTTGGTTTAAGTCAGGTTTCATCATATTTGGGGGTGCCATAGACACCACAGAATAAATGGAATGGATGATGGCATAGATTATAGAAGCTGAAGCAGAAAAAGTGGCTATGAAGAATAGTGTGAAAATGTTGTGAAGTCTTTGTTAAACTTGTTTTGAGATGTTTGAAATGGGAATGCAAACAACATAACCAAGAGGCTATGCTCTTCACTTCAGGTTCACCAAAATATGTACACTTAAAATTGTGACTCCAGTTGCCTGGGGTTGTTGGGTTAGATTTTGGCACACACACAAACCCTTTCCCTCCTTGCCACAAGGTGATCCACCACGTCACGCTCGCTCACATGGAATTAGCCAGTCGAGAGGAGGTGAGACACGATGGAAGTCTAGCTCATTAGAGAGCTAGACTTTGCAGTGAGGGGTCGGCAAGTACTACGGCTTTTGTTGTTGTGTTCTTTGTTATATGTTTCATTTGATTGTTGTTGTAGTTAAGATAACCCTATGACCCAAAGGGTCACTAGTTTCTCTCCTTCTATTTGGATTTCTAAAATTCTACCTCTATGTGGATAAGCGATTGTTGTCATTGATGTCCTCTTGTCTTTGTATGCATTGTAAGAGGTCTTGTTGTATCTGTCATTGTCTAGTTTCTTCTAATACCAAGAGGACAAATGGGTCTCCTTGTAGTAAGACAAGTGTTTCTTGTTGAGGTCTTGGATGAATCTCTTGGATCTCATCACGGATAGCCCTCACCCACTCTACTCTTACTCCTAAGCACATTTGTGAATTAGGATGGAGGTAGTCATGTGATTGTTAACCTTAACTAGATCTAAGGTTTTGACCTAGGGTTTTATTTGACCTAGGGCTTGACTTGTGTTTTGACTTTGTTTGTACCTTTGTGATGGAATCAAGGGTTTGTTTGGAATCATTTTAACCATGATTAACTCGTGATGGAATTGAGCGTTTGCAATTTTGTCTATTCTAGGGTATCTAAATGCATGCAAACTAATTGATATGCAAAATGTTCTTTTTGGTATTTTTTAGAGTATTTTGGAAATAAAAGTGCTTCTAATCTATGAAAAGGAAATATGTATGCAATCCTATATGACTTTTCCAATGCAATGTTAACCTTTTTTTTTATGTTTTTGATGTTCTAAATGCAATTTAATCTATGAAAAGGGAAAATGCTTCTTCTAAGAATTGAGATCTAGAAATATGAAAGTGATTAATCTAACACACAAGATCTAACTTTCAAGGAAAAAGCAATGTTTTACTATTCCTAAGAGCAAATTTGATTCTCTAATTACTATGAACTGGAATGAAAATAATGAAGGAACCTGAGAGAAATGAAGATTTGTTGACTTCACTACCCTCAACAATCCTTGTAATAGGCAACCTTGAATCCTTTTGTGGTAGCAAGTGATCCTCTTAACAACAAAATGACCCAAAGATCAGAAAGAAGCTTTGATGAATCTTGTATGTGCTAGATGAGAGCTTGTATTGAGCACAATGGCATTGACTGAAGCAACGTGATGCTACTTGGTTGAACAAATAAAGTAAAAGGCACCTTCGTCCTGTAAGAGCATTTATAGGTTTAGAGGAAGGAATTGATTGGAGAGTTAACTCATTTGATTGATGAGTTAACAAGAATAGATTGGGGAGTTAACAAGGTTGATTACCCAATGAACTTAGCTGATTGGAGAGTGATGAAGAAATGATAGCTTATCACTGGAGAGAAAATGGAGGTGATGGAATGCATGAGATTGATTGAAGAGTTAATTTGAGATTAAATAGTGCTAATTATGAATGTGTGGGTGCATGAAATAGTTAACTCTATATCAAGGATCAAAAACCATGCAAATAGAGAGAAAAATGAGCGAAAACAGAGAAAAAATGAGAGAGAAACTTGATTTTTTCTGTGGCTTCAAAAATGATAGGGTCACCCCTAGGCAACCCTAGGTCACCCAGGGGGTGACCCTAGATTGCCCGGGTGAGATTCGGACTAGACAGGGTTAGATGTAGAAAAATAGGCTAGGAGATGGTAGAAGAGAGGGAAAAAGAAGGATTCTACATCAAGAAATAGGTTAGTCATGTGGAAGAATCCAAATCTCCACTTGCGTCAGTAGGATCTCCCAGGGGAGATGTGGAAATAATAGGGGGAAATTTGGATTGGTTTGATGAAACTAAAAACTGAAAGTGGGAGATGGATAAGAAGACCTGTAGAAGGCTTCTAGGAGGTGCACCAGAAGAAAAACAAAGGGAAGAGGAGAAAACTCACCTACAAGACTCTCACAAGGCTTAGGATCAAGGTTGAAAGCCATAAAATACAAATCAACAAGTGTTGCAACAAGTGTCGAAAAGTGTTGCAAACGAGGGGAGGGAGAAATCGACAAAGAAGAAACAACACAAGACAAGAAAAGAGGGCACATCATCAAGAGGCCTACTACTTAAAGGACATTATTTAATGCTTACATGTACATGACAAGGATTTTAATCATCATAGGGGTCCTCATGGAGGCAGTGCATGATTTTTGTGCTTACAATCACCAAAACATAGCGATTTATGTCATTTTTCACGGAAAGGGCCTCCCAGACTCAATGATGAGGTCTGTTTGAGATTGGGAAGCCACCTGTACAAGTTAACCACCAAAAATCAACAAAAATGGAGGATTAGAAATCATTTCATGTCAGGTTCACCATTTCGTGTTAGGGAAAAATTAGGTTTAATGTCAAAAACAACAAACTAACTAAACCCTAACTGTAATGAAGTGCAATCTATCTTAGAAAACCAATCAAACAAGCATGAAAAACAACTAAAAATCTAAGCTAATATTGAGTAATCTTCATTGTTCTCCTCCATCTTGCATTATTGTTCTTAGATTTGTAGATTCATGCAACCATCTTGAGAAGATCATGTGTGTGATTAGCAAGATATTGGAGATAGTATAAGGGATTCAGAGAGGAGACTAAAAAAATGAACTAAGAGAGATCAAAATAAGATAGAGAAGGTGTTTTTTATAGAGGAGCCTAATTTGAATGAATGGCCAGGATCACATGTTGACTTTGAGGCCAAATGGAGGGTTGAGATGAGTTAGTCTTTTCTCACCACAAGAGGACAAAATTTAATTTTAAATTGAGATAAATGGTGAGGTGGAATGGATTTTTAAAATTAAATAAATGGTGTACATTTATTTAATCTATTTGAAAAGAGGGATAATGTGATGGGGTTGATTTATTTGTTTGAATAAATCAAGTGAAGGGGACATGTGAAACTTAATTAAACAATTGAGATTTATTTAATTAAGTAAAAGGGGATATTTGGAATGTGAATGATTAAATAATTAATTAATTAAAATTAATTATTGAACCATAGAGGAAAATTAGGGAAAATTGGTAGAATGTGGAAGTGTTTAGGGTTTTGTAATCTGAGGACACTTTTAGGTGTCTACAATATTATCCCACAAGTGTGACCTCATGAGGGACCTACTTAATTAACAAATACAGTGATGCAGAGCAACTAGAAAGGATTCAAATATCACTGCTCACACTGAATGTACCCGCGTAGAATTTTAATGGTAGAAGCAAATGGATAAAGTCTATATAACAATCACTTACAACAAACAAATGGAATTTTAGTTTTAGAAGGCATAAATCATGGCATTCAAAACTTGGAAATTCATACCAAAATGGGTTTCTTTAAAAAGTCATAATAAACCAAAAAGATGTGCATACCATCATCTCACATTCAATGTACTCATCAGCAATTGCCTTGTATTTCACACATTTGGTGACTCTAATGTTACTAGGGAAGTATTAGATAAAGAAGGTAGTTACTGGTGACCCATAGTTAATACAGAGAAAACCCATCCTTACTTTACTAATTAAACAATTCCCAACACCAAATGATGTTACTAGAAGTCTATCACTTCTGCCACAATTGCATGAAACAACCCCTCCAAAACCCCCATTATTGTAAATGTTCATAATCCTTTTATTGATTCATTCAAACTTGTAACCTCCTTTCCTCCTCCGAATTTGAAAACATAAAGATTCCATATAATTCTTGATCTTTTAAAACTGCTCCATCTATCCCTTCGTCTTCCACAAGAAAGTGATACTAAATAAAATAACTCCTCTTCAATTCCTAACACCCATTTTCCCATAAACTAAAATTAGCTCTACTAAATAAATTTCAATCCCATTTCTTATAGATAATATAAAATAAAAGAAATCTTTATAAAGTATATAAATATAAAAGCATAGAATAACAATCTAAATAATTATTTCCATAAAAATATAACTAATTAATTATTTTCAATAATATAATCAATAAATAGGTTCTAGATATGCCTTACATTCTTCCCTCCTAAGAAATAGACTTCGTAGTGGAAGTCATCAAAAGGAATGAATATCTCCTAACTTCAACACAACCAACAAAAGTTAAATTTCATCAAAATATTTACTAAGTTGATCATCATACAAGAGTATAAAACCTAAAACTATACGCTGAAAATCATGACTCCAAGTACTTGGGGCTTTCAGGTCAGATTTCAGCACGCACATGGACCCTTTCCCTCGTTTCCATGTGGTGATCTGCCATGTCACTCTCACTCATGTGGAATTAGCTAGTCAAGAGGAGGTGAGGTAGGGGTCTCCCTCATTGGAGAGCTGGACTTCATGGAGAGGGGTTGGCAAGTACTGCAGCCTTTGTTGTTGTGTGCTTTGTTGTATATTTTGTTTGATTGTTGTTGTAATTGATATAACCCTATGACCCAAAGGGTCACTAATTCCTCTCCTTCTATTCAGATTTCTAAGATTCCACCTTTGTGTGGGTAAGCAGTTGTTCTCATTGATGTCAACTTGTCTTTGTATGCGTTGTAAGAGGTCATGTTGTATCTGTCATTCTCTAGTTTCTTGTAACACCAAGAGGACAAATGGGTCTCCTTATGGTAAGACAAGTGTTTCTTGTTGAGGTCTTGGATGAATCTCTTGGATCTCGTCATGGATAGCCCTCACCCACTCTCCTCTTACACCTAAGCACATTCATGAATCAGGATGGAGGTAGTTGTGTGATTGCTAACCTTAACTAGATCTAAGGTTTTGACCTAGGTTTTTGTTTGACCTAGGGCTTGACTTGTGTTTTGACTTTGTTTGTACCTTGTGATGGAATCAAGGGTTTTTTTGGAATCATTTGAACCGTGATTACCTCATGATGGAATCGAGGGTTTGTAATTTTGTCTATTCTAGGGTATCTAAATGTATGCAAACTAATTGATATGTAAAATGTTCTTTTTGGTATTTTTTAGAGTATTTTGGAAATAAAAGTGCTTCTAATCTATGAAAAGGAAATATGTATGCAATCCTATATGACTTTTCCAATGCAATGCTAACCTATGTTTTTTGTGTTTTCAATGTTTTGAATGTGATTTTATCTAAGAAAAGGGAAAATGCTTCTTCTAACAATTTAGATCTAGAAATATGAAAGCAATTAATCTAACATGAAAGATCTAACTATCAAGGAAAAAGCAATGTTTTAATGTTCCCAAGAGCAAATTTGATTCTCTAATTACTATGAACTTGAATGAAAACAATGAAGGAACCTGAGAGAAACAAAGATTTGTTGTCTCCACTACCCTCAACAATCCTTGTAATAGGAAACCTTGAATCCTTTTGTGCCAGCAACTGATCCTCTTGACAACAAACTGACCCAAAAATATAGAAAGAAGCTTTGATGAAGATTGTATGAGTTCGATGAGATCTTGGATTGAGCACAATTGCATAGAATGAAGTAGCGTGACGCTACTTGGTTGTACAAATAAAGCAAAAGGTACCTTCATCCTGTAAGAACATTTGAATGCTAAGTTGGAGAGAAAAATTTGGCAAGAGCTATGTGCACAATGAATTTGCCTCCCTTTGTGCTTGAGGGAGGGGGTATTTATAGGTTTAGAGGAAGGAATTGATTGGAGAGTTAACTCGTTTGATTGATGAGTTAAAAAGAATTGATTGTGGAGTTAACAAGGTTGATTACCCAATGAATTCAGCTGATTAGAGAGTGATGAAGCAATGATAGATTATCACTGGAGAGAATATGGAGGTGAGGGAATGCATGAGATTGATTGAAGAGTTAATTTGAGATCAAAAAGAGATAATTATGCATGTGTGGGTGCATGAAATAGTTAAATCTATATGAAGGATCAAAAACCATGCAAACAGAGAGAAAAATGGGTGAAATGGAGCAAAAATGAGAGAGAAACTCGAGTTTTTCTGTGGCTTCAAAAATGGTAGGGTCACCCCTTTTGCTAGTAGGGTCACCCCTTTTGCTAGTAGGGTCACCCCTGGGGAACCATGGGTGACCCTGGGTCACTTGGGGAAGATCCAGGCTGGACAGTGTCAGATTCAGAAAAATAAGTTGGGAGATGGTAGAAGAGAGGGAAAACAAGGATTCTACATCAAGAAATAGGTCAGTCATGTGGAAGAATCCAAATCTCCACTTGCATCGGCAGGATCTCCTAGGGGAGATCTAGAAATAATAAGGGGAGATTTGGATTAGTTTGATGAAACTAGAAATTGAAAGCGGGAGATGGATAAAGAGACCTCTAGAAGGCTTCTAGGAGGTACACTAGAGGAAAAACAAAGGGGAGAGGTGAAAAAACACCTACAAGACTCTAACAAGGCTTAGGATCAAGGTCGAAAGACAAAAAACGTAAGTCGACAAGTTTCACAACAAGTGTCGAAAAGTGTCGCAAACGAGTGGAGGGAGAAATTGACAAGGAAGAAACAACACAAGACAAGAAAAGAGGACACATCATCAAGAGGCTTGCTACTTAAAGGGCATTATTTCATGCTTACATGTATGTGACAAGGATTTGAATCATCATAGGGGTCCTCATGGAGGCAGTGCATGATTTTTGTACTTACATATTTGCCCCCTCAGGGACAATAGTCTACATGAAAGGTAGGTACCGTTCTTGAACTAGGCCTTACCTGTTGTCAATTTTTTCATAAATTTGTACCTACAATAACTAGTATTAGTCCAACATTTAAATATCAAAGTAAATAATGAAAACTAAAATGACGAATCTTACCATATAAGTCGCTTGAGTTCAACTAGTTGCTTGCCTTTATCGGTTTGGACCTATAGAGATGAGAGCATGCAAAACAATGCATGAAATAGATGCATAAAAGCAAAGAACTAATCTAAAATACATAAATGAACTAAGCTAAGGGCAAACAAAGCAAGCCAAATTATGAGACCGAAGCAAAATGGTGACAAAATCATTTGTGTGAGCAGTTGATAGAGAGGTATCGTCAAGGAGATCACAGAGATGGCTGCCTCTTCTTCAACTACAGAGAATTAGGTATGCAATTAGTGAAAAACCCTTCTCTAAGCCCTAGTTTGAATTTTGTGAAAATTCTCTTAAAATTGTCTATTTTTGGTGATTTTCTCTGTTGTATTGTGTTCATCTCGTCATTCAGAGCAAGATTCATTTTTCATTTTCTAAAATTGGTTGAAAAATGAGGTTTTTAGAGTGATTTTTGCTTGAGGGATTCATTCCTAGGGTCACCCCTTTTGATAGGCATAGTCACCTAAGGGAGATCCCATTTGACAACAAGGTCGCCTGGGGGAGATCCTGAAAAGTAGCAGGGTCATCCAGGGGAGATCCTAAAAAACACCTGGGTCGCCCAGGGGCGACCCAGTTGGACTAATTTCTGACTACATTTGAAGTTGTTTAATGCTCATTTCACTTCAATCTAATATGATTTGGTCACTGAATCTACCTATTTATTACAATTTTTGAAGGTTTATGTAATTTTTTTGTGTAAGTTTTTTGCAGTTTTATGAGTTTTAGGGATTTTATGTGTTTATGAGATCTAATCTAAAGTTTTCTTCTAATTTTGCAGGGCATACATATCCAATGGAATGCCTGCCAAGAGCAGGGATGGTCCTCAGGGATGTTTGCTTCATTGAGTCTGAAGGATCATGCTATACTAAAGAGGGTAGGTCTTGCTAGAGTTTGTCATGTACCTGTGATTCATCCTGTATCCTGCATATGTTGCGACATTTTTACTTACTAGGATGCAGACAGGAACACACTCCAGTTCCCACAGATTTTTGGAGAGTGGACTATCAATCTATATGATGTGTATCGCATTGTTGGAGTACCTATGAGGGGACAACCTTTGTCTCTTCCTATTAGCGAGTCCTATGAGGACAAGGCTTCTTGGGCTGCATTCATGGGGGTTAATAACCCTGGAGACCAGACATGAGTTCAGCTTACATCCGTGCCACGACATTGCATTCCACTCTTGAGGAGGTTCCTAATTGGTTTGATTGCTTCGAGGCTATTAGGAGACAAGGCCTCGGATCATCTAATATGGTGTTGGGTACCCATCATTTGTGAGATTGAGGAGGGCACAGTTTTTTCTTGGGGACCAGACATCTTGGCTATGGTTTATAGAGACTTCTATCGGATTTCACGGCAAGGGGCTCTAGCTTTTAGCCACTCTTCTTTAATCATGGCATGGATTTTTGAGCACATGAAGCATTATGAGAAGCTTATTCCTCTTCTAGATAGATGACTACTGAGAGCATTGAGGTGGATGCATGTTGGTCATTTTGATGCCACTTTACCTACTATTGATACTCTTACTAATGAGGATATGATTTTTCATCCTTATCATGATATGGAGGGGGCTTGGGCCCAAGATGGCTAGATTAGAGAGTATTGCCATGAGGTCTCAGAGATTACAGATTGCAATGGTCTAGTTGAGGCTCATTGGGTTGACTGTGTTTCGTAGCAGTTTGGCGGGGATGTCCCCAAGGACTTTCCACCAGTGTCTACTTGTTATAGGACTGTTCGAGAGATGGGTGAGCTTGGAAATTTCATTTGGATCCCTTTTGACTCTAGGCATCTTCATTACTAGGGTCTCTAGAGGAGAATGGAGGGGAGGAAGAGGGACTCCTTCCTGATCTCTGATTGCAACTATTGTTTCAGAGTCCACTGATGAGGACTATGTTCCAGATAGTAATGATTCGTCAGATGAGGCCATTCTTGAGGATGAGGATTTCAATGATATTGATGACTCAGATGATATTCTAGACATCCCTAAAGGTCCTCCTGTTGTTCCTTGACCTCCTCACTCAGATGAGGTGATACGTCAATTTGACCCTGATAGGCAGCCTAGCAATCGACGTAAGTTTTCATTTACTTGCTTTTTCCATACTCTTTTCCTTTTTCTTTTTATATGGATCTGACTTGGTCTTGTTTTGATTCTTTACTTCAGGCAATTTCAAAGAGTGGAGGGACTTTGTTCATGAGGTCAACTTTGGATTAACTTCTCCCTTCACTAGGATGACTTGTGATCGTCTTTTGGATGATCCTAGTGTGCCCCCAGCTGCAGGGTGACACACTAACATTTGTGCTTCTATCTACCATGGCTGCCAGATAACTACAGAGTTAAAGACCTAGGTTGACACACTTAAGGGTGAGAATTAGGTACCTCGAGAGATGGCCCGCCTTAATTTTGGACGACATCATGCTAGCATGGTAGGGCCTTCACAATCGCATGCTCACAGTAGAGCACCTCATTCTCACAGATCTCTGGGAGTGACTAGTGGTACTCGTAGATGGATGAGCTAAAGTCCTAAGGGTTCCATTGGAGGGAACCACCCTTGACTTGCTTTCCTTTGAAATTTGTACCCCCTTGCATGGGGAGCCCCTACTTTCTCGAGAGCATTTTGTCTTAGCTCTTTGATATCCTTTTGTATGCAAACTTCAGATATATTTATGGAAGTCTATCCTTTTATGGTTTTCTCTTGTCGAAATCTATACTCATTTCTTGTGCATGTTTGGAAGTTATGAGGAACTTTTTGATTATCCTTGACCTTTTTAACTCTTTTAGCAAATGCTAGCATGACAACGATGACATATATTTTTTTAGTTTTTTAAGACATATATATGATATGTAGTTCATGATATGATAATGCAAGAACATAAGAAATGATGTAAATGAGACTATTACTTCTACTAAATGTCATGAGATATGACATTTGACTTTATTTCTTTGAGACTCCTTTTATGATTTTTGGCATGAATGCAATGTGGAACAAACAATGTGACTGCTCTTAAATATGATTTTCAATTTAGAGGATTGCGAGTTGTCTTGATATAAGAGACTTATTCAAGGCCGTGAGATAGGATTTAAGAAAACTCAAGTGGGGAGTGGAAATGAATATGGAGTGTTTTTGATTTCTAGACTTTGCTAAAGGCTAAACACTAATCCTTATCTAGATAAGACAAATTGATAAGCTTTCAACTTCAGATAAGTAGAAAATTTTATAGGTATTCTCTAGACTTAGGTCATAGATGGAAAGAAAAGTAGACCTAGGGTAAAGGATATCTAGGAAAGAACAAGGGTCCCTAGATAGAAGATGATCCTAGAGACTACTAGACTCTTTGGTTTTGCCTAGCTAGTGTGTGTGTGTGCTTAGTACCTTTGTTTCTCTATTAGAATGTCACCCTTAAGGCTTCGAGCTTAGACTAATCTCCACCCAAGAGTATGGACATTCAGCAATCTTCTCTCTTTCACTCTTTTTTGTATCTCTCTCTCTATTTTTTTTTCTTTTCACTTTTTTTTTGTATTTTTCCTCACTTGACTTTTCTCATTTTTTTGGATTTTTGACTTTTCAAGAAATGAATGCTTTTTGGAACTTTTGATATGCAATACCTTTAATCTCTCAATTATCACTCCTGACACTCTTATTTTGATCTCTCATTTTTTTATTCACTCGTATCTTAGATTGCTTCCTTCAGAGTTTTGATCTTCCTCACATTTTTGGCCAAGAAAGATAAGAGACTAAGCACCACCTAAAGTTTTTGTAATCTAGTTGGACTTCTCTACTACAAGGGAAGAATTGGGAAGGTCTACTTGCAAGCTTCCTTTGAACACTATAGGTTTGAATACTAACTTTTCTTAGACCTAACATCTTGACTCATTAAGACTAGGATTAGTATAAAACTAAGAGCTAGGTTTTGATTAGAATCACTAGGACTGAAGGGGGATAATGGCGATTTGTGAAAAATGAGGAATCTCTAGGTCCTGAAAGGATAACGTATATCTAGACAACATTGGACACCTTACTAAAGGGAAAATACTACAAGAGCAAATAACAAACTATAATGCAAGATGAACAGAATGATGCAGAAATGCAAGAAACATAATTGTTTTTGACATTTTTTATTTTTTATACTTTTTTTGTATTTTTATATTTTATGATTTTTTGGTCTTTTAGACATAATATTTCTTGAGGTGAAAGGCATTGACTATTTCACCAAATTTCTCTCCCTCCATTGTGCACAAGAGATAGGCACCATTTCCAATGTCTTCTTTAACCATATAGGGACCTTTACAATCTTCTAAGAAAGCTCTCTTTCATCTTCTTTTCTTGTTTTTCGTGCTTCCTCTTCTTAAGACAATTTCTCCTACTTGGTAAGGTTTGTTATTTCAGTCTATTACTACCAATTCAGTGGTTTCTCTTGGCATCATGAGATGAAGCAAGTCTTGAAAAGCATGTTTATGGGAAGGAGTCCAATATAGAACTCCATCACAATTTAATAGCTCCACTAATAGGTCAGATTGTTCTTGCATGTACACTTTCACATCAAGTCTCTCTTGGATTCTTTGCAAGAATTGGAATAATTCAAGAGGAGTTTAGGTTCCCTTTGCTCATAGGGGGGGTAAAATCTTATACTTGTCCTCCCATTGGGTTCTAGTCTTTGACCAATGGCATACCCAATATAATTTTTTGGTAGTTTAAAAATGACAGGGTCATCGATACTAGCTGTCACTCTCATCTTCCACTCTCTATGGAAGATACCTTCACTCTCTTCATCTTTGTTGGGAAGTCTTTCAACCATTTCTATTTGTACTTGAGGTGCTTCCCATTCATCAAATTCATTTGACTGAACCAAGGAGGAGGTGGTTGGTTTTTCTTGTGGTTGTGATACCACGAACATCTTAGGCAGCATTCTTATAACATTGGCTGATTCATTGTCGATAGAGTGTGCCACCTCCATGGGCATTATTGGTTGATGTGAATCCTCCATTGGTGTGAGAGGTTCATATGATTACGTTTCTTTCAGTGTCTCAGGGACACATGATTCACTTAGTGGTGACAATGATCTGTAACCTTCCATCATATCTTCCTCTACATCTGAGAAAGCATGTGGGTCTACATTTCTCATATCTAACGTGATGATTTGGAAGATTGGTCCTTTAGTTTGATGAGGCTTCTTTCCTATGCAAGGAAAGACTTTGTAGGCCTCTTAGACATCGATCATGAGTATTTCTTGGGGGAATTGGAGTGGTCCATCCCATTCGATCAGCTCCATGATTTCAATTGTTTTATCCTTGGAAATTGTTTTCCTTTGCTTTGGTAGTGGCCCATTCTCTAGATTTTTTATTTCTGTGATGTTTATGGTCTTTTCTAGATTTTCCATTTGTTTGACGCATATCAACTGAGGTGTAGGTTTTGGGATGGCTAACTTGTTGGTAGGGAGTTCATAGTCTATGGGGATGCCTATGCATTTGTTTGACGTATTTGACTTTAACATGCTAAAAGGTTCTAGATCTCCCTGTGCAACATATACTTTCCCTAAGTGTAAAAATCAAACTTCTTGAAACAACTTGGATAACACAGCCTTCATCTTATGTATCCATGGCCTTCCAAGAATCAAGTTATATCGTAAGTCCTTATCTATGACATAAAAAGTGGTTGGAATGGTTTTGGGTCCCAAAGTCAATGGGAGGGTAATTTTCCCTATGGTGGTTGCCTTTAAGTTGTCATATTTGCTTAGAGTATCCCATGAAGTGGTGATGTTGGTGTGTCCATAGCCTGTCCTCTCTAAAAGGGAGAAGGGAACTATATTCACTATGGCTCCATTGTCAATTAATTTTCATTTGATGCATGTGTCATAGATCCACACCTGAAGATATAGTGTGAGGTCTCCTTTCTTTGTTATCTCTGCCTCATAGGGAATTTGTTGTAAGACAAAGAAAAACCTTGGATCTTTAAGTTCTAACTTTGGTGGACTGAGATCATAGTCCACATGATTGATTTGTTCACTAGGCGGCAGTGTGATTTGGTCAAGATATTTTAGGCCTATTGCTTGTAGTAATGCGAAGCGATATGAGGGAGAGTTCCTGAGCAAGTCAATGAATGAAATGTGTGCATACATTTTCTTTAAGTCTTCTATGAGCTCATAAGGTCCAATTGGAGTTGGTATCAGCTCTACCACCAAAATGGTACCTTTGTATGCTTCTACTTGCTCATTTTCTTCCTCATGATCTTCCTCTTGTTCTTCATTATGCATAATCTTAACCAATCCCATCAACTTAGTTTCTCCTTTTTGTCCTAGTTGTGGTGGGATTTCAGGGTTACTACTCTGAGTTGCTTTGTTTTGATTTATCGCTTCTGTATCTTGGTGTACGGGGAACATGTCCTGATAAATTCTCATGTTGGCATTTTGTCACACTATTGGAGCTTGATTTTGCCCTGTATCTTTGTTATCCAGTGTGACCTCATGTGCATTTAAGAACATTTCTATGAATAGTCGGTGTTGGTCTTTTGAAAGTCTTGCTATGAATCTGTTGTATTCCCTACAAGATTTTGTGCTATGCCCCCTTGTTCTATGAAAAGAACAAAATTGGTTGAATTCATACGAGGGTCTTTCATATATTCTATTATTTCCATTCCCATTTCTATTGTGGTTCCAACCTTGGTAGTTATCTTGAGGGTAGTACCCATTGTTTCTAGGTTGATCTATGGCATTTACGTTAGGAGGATAGTAATCTCTCCCATTGTAGTCATCTTTCATCCTCTTGACTGTGGGTTGATCTGTCACCCCGTCTGTGGTTGCACTCCTATTGTTTTTGAGGATTTTAATGATAGAGGCATTGTTCCCTATGTCTTCCTTTGTTATCTTTCCATTTGAACCATAGACTTTTCTACCACTGTCAATGGCAGCTTGGTCAATTCTTAAAGCACTTTCTAATGCCTCTTTGTAGGACTTATATGGTAGTTTTTGGAAATATTCTCTAATGTCTTTGTTAAGGGCATGCAAGAAGAGGTCGTATAGTTCTTGATGATCCATATTCAGAGCACTAGTTGAAGAATAGAGGACTTACCTCCATCAAGTGACAAAATGTGCTACAGATTCATTTGGTTAATATTTCATTGAGAAATTCTCTAATCCCTATGTTAATGAGTTTGTTCATGTCAAATGCCATGACAAACTCTCTAATGAGTTGTCTGAATGAATGGATCAAACCTTTTGGGAGACGATAATACCAATCCAGAGTGATGCCTTCAAACATTTTTAGGAAGATCTTTGCTACAACCCCATCCCAAGGGAGGAGTTCTCTGATGGTTGTAGTGTAGGCTTTAATTTGTGAATTCGGATCTCCTTCTCCTTTGAACTTCAGGAGATCTAGTAGTGGTCGAGGTAATTGCACATTCCTTATGTTTTGGTCTAGAGGCTCTTTCAAATATTCAAGATATGTTCCTAGAAAAGCACTTTGGGATTGCAGGGTTGTTAGTAATAACCCTGTGGGTGGGTTTTGGTAAGCCGTTGTTGGATTCGTTTGATTGTTCTGAATAGGAGGGTTCCCATTCAGACAGGTGTCATTACTAGCATGTCATGAATAGTAATTGAGGTAGGGAGGATTTTGAGATGCCCCCTGGTCCTATTCATGAGACTTGAGTCTTCTTTCTAGAGCAACTTGTTCTACCTCTAGGATTTTGATTCTCTGCACTAGAGTTGAGATTAAATCTGCAGGAGTTGCAGCTCTAGGGGTTTCTTCATTTCTAGGATGTTCTCTATGAATACTTTCATAGTGATGGGCTTCTTCATGTGCAGCATTTTCTTTTTGTTCTTCTTGTAAGGCAATCCTCAATGCCTCTTAAGCATCTTTGGTTTCTTGTAGACATTTTTCCAGCCTTCTGACCTCTTCATCAAGGTGGGTATTTGTTGTACTCATGGAAGGTTATTTGGGTTGATGTATTTCTGACCTCACCCTTCTTTCTTTATGCGGCGCATTTGGTATGGCTGGATTGTTCTCCCAAGCTAGGTTGTTTAAAGATAGAGAGTGCCCAGACTCTCTTTGATCTTGCTCATAATCAAAATCCTCGTAATCATAACAATTGGTGATTGGTACATCAGGATGTGATGACACATACCTATCAAATGAGGGAGTTTCTGGTTCCCTTGGTTTAAGTTAGGTTCCGTCATATTTGGGGGTGCCATAGACACCATAGAATAAATGGAATGGATGATGGCGTAGATAATAGAAGATGAAGCGGCAAAAGTGGCTATGAAGAATGGTGTGAAAATGTTACAAAGTCCTTGTTAAACTTGTTTTGAGATGTTTGAAATGGGAATGCAAATAGCATAACCAAGAGGCTCTACTCTTCACGTTAGGTTCACTAAAGTACGCTCAAAATCATGACTCCAGTTGCCTGGGGCTATCAGGTCAGATTTCAGCATGCACATGGACCCTTTCCCTCCTTGCCATAGGGCAATTTGCCATGTCACTCTTAGTCATGTGGAATTAGCCAGTCGAGAGGAGGCAAGACACGATGGGGGTCTGGCTTGTTGGAGAGCTGGACTTTGTGGAGAGGGTTTGACAAGTACTATGGCCTTTGTTGTTGTGTGCTTTGTTGTATGTTTTGTTCAATTGTTGTTGTAGTTGAGATAACCCTATGACTCGAAGGGTCACTAGTTTCTTTCCTTCTGTTTGGATTTCTAAGATTCCACCTCTATGTGGGTAAGCAATTGTTCTTGTTGATGTCCTCTTGTCTTTGTATGCGTTGTAAAAGGTCTTATTGTATCTTTCGTTGTCTAGTTTCTTCTAACACCAAGAGGACAAATGGGTCTCCTTGTGGTAAGACAAGTGTTTCTTGTTGAGCTCTTGGATGAATCTCTTATATCTCATCACGAATAGCCCTCACCCACTCTCCTCTTACTCCTAAGCACATTCATGAATCAAGATGGAGGTAGTCGTGTGATTGCTAACCTTAACTAGATCTAATGTTTTGACCTAGGGTTTTGTTTGACCCAGGGCTTGAGTTGTGTTTTGACTTTGTTTATACCTTATGATGGAATCAAGGGTTTTTTTGGAATCATTTGAACCGTGATTACCCCGTGATGGAGTTGAGGGTTTGCAATTTTGTCTACTCTAGGGTATCTAAATGCATGCAAACTAATTGATATGCAAAACATTCTTTTTAGTATTTTTTAGAGTATTTTGGAAATAAAAGTGCTTCTAATCTATGAAAAGGAAATATGTATGCAATCCTATATGAGTTTTCCAATGCAATGTTAACCTATGTTTTTTGTGTATTTGATTTTTTGAATGCGATTTAATCTAAGAAAAGGGAAAATGCTTCTTCTAACAATTTAGGTCTAGAAATATGAAAGTGATTAATCTAACATGCAAGATCTAACTATCAAGGAAAAAGCAATGTTTTACTATTCCCAAGAGCAAATTTGATTCTCTAATTACTATAAACTTGAATGAAAACAATGAAGGAACCTGAGAGAAATGAAGATTTGTTGACTCCACTACCCTCAACAATCCTTGTAATAGGCAACCTCAAATTCTTTTGTAGCAGCAGGTGATCCTCTTGACAACAAAATGACCCAAAGAAGCAGAAACAAGCTTTGATGAAGCTTGTATAAGCTCGATGAGAGCTTGGATTAAGCACAATGGTATAGAATGAAGCAGTGTGATACTACTTGGTTGAACAAATAAAGCAAAACGCAACTTTGTCCTATAAGAGCATTTGAATGCTAAGTTGGAGACCAAAATTTGGCAAGAGTTGTGTGCACAATGAATTTGCCTCCCTTTGTGCTTGAGGGAGGGGGTATTTTTAGGTTTAGAGGAAGGAATTGATTGGAGAGTTAACTCATTTTATTGATGAGTTAACAATAATAGATTGGGGAGTTAACAAGGTTGATTACCCAGTGAGCTCAGCTGATTAGAGAGTGATGAACCAATGATAGCTTATCATTGGAGAGAAAATGGAGGTGAGGGAATGCATGAGATTGATTAAAGAGTTAATTTGAGATCAAAAAGAGCTAATTATGAATGTGTGGGTGCATGAAATAGTTAACTCTATATCAGGGTTCAAAAACCATGCAAACAAAGAGAAAAACAAGCGAAAGTGGAGAAAAAATGAGAGAGAAATTCAAGTTTTTCTGTGGCTTAAAAAATAGCAGGGTTGCCCCTGGGTGACCATGGGTCACCCGAGGGGTGACCTTACATCACCCAAGGGAGATCCAAGCTAGACAAGATCAGATACAGAAAAATAGGTTGGGAGATGGTAGAAGAGAGGGAGAAGAAGGATTCTACATCAAGAAACAAGTCAGTCATGTGGAAGAATCCAAATCTCCACTTGCATCGAGAGGATCTCTCGAGGGAGATCTAGAAATAATAGGGGGAGATTTGGATTGGTTCGACGAAACTAAAAATTAAAAGCGGGAGATGGATAAGGAGACCTGTAGAAGGCTTCTAGGAGGTGCACTAGAGGAAAAACAAATGGGAGGGGTGAAAACTCACCTATAAGACCCTCACAAGGCTTAGGATCAAGGTCAAAAGCTAGAAAATGCAAGTTGACAAGTGTTGCAAGAAGTGTCGAAAAGCATCGCAAACGGGGGGAGGGAGAAATTGACAAGGAAGAAACAACACAACACAAGAAAAGAGGACACATCATCAAGAGGCCTACTGCTTAAAGGACATTATTTCACACTTACATGTATGTGACAAGGATTTGAATCATCATAGGGGTCCTCATGGAGGCAGTGCATGATTTTTGTGCTTATAGAAACCTACATCACCAAATGAGGAAACTATAGAGAAATTCAAATTTCTCTTCAATACTATTCTTCTTATGACAAGTATATCATTAGTCTTTAAATTTGCATACACAAAATTATATCAACCCAAATTAGCTCACTTTATCTCTAATCACAAAGTTAATAACAATCCAAGTTTGGTCACCACCTAACCATAGGATCAACTTGATCAAATCTACCCCCGAGCAATTAAAGAGAAACCTTTTCCTTATGTTCAATGTGTTAAACAGATAAACAATTCCATCTCAAGAATCTAAATAATAAATTTATCTCACTTTCTTTCACAATAAAATCAATAACTCCCATAAACATCAAACTCCTAGAAACAATAATCTCCCAAAACACCTTTAAACCACAATCTCCCATAAAACTCCCAAGGGCAATCAATCTCTTGAAAACATTGTCATTTCACATATCATCAACTCCCAGCAACTCTTTCCATCACAACACCAATACCAACTATCATAATAATATTCATATAAGAATTCATCAATCTTGCCAAATCAAATATACAACAATATCAAAACATATTTCTTTCCAAAATTTACTCGTATACATTTATCTCAATCATGAAGTCATATAAAAAAGAAATACAATTGATTTTCTTACCTTGTGTTGGAACTGGAAATTTCCAATTAGTTTTTTCAAAATAGGATGCCTGACTAAATACAAAATTTTTGGGATAGTTAGGGGATGTTTGGAATCTTGGAGAAAGTGAGCTTTGGAAACCACTGACTGAAGTTGTACTTGCATATTTGAACTGGAGACTAGCTAGATTTGCCTAAGAAATTCCTCCATGTATTGCCCCAAGGTGAATGGTTGCATGTCTTGTAATTGCCATGAAAGTTTTCTGCCCCCCATTTTCTGTTAGTATAATATGACTAATCTTTTGATAAGTTAGTTAGAAAACTCAAAATGGCACACATAGACATCTTGTGGCAGACATTTGATTGTTTGGATCTTGCTTATAAGTTAGAGCTACTGCATAATACCATCTCGCAATTTAGATTTCCAGCATAGTGTTTTCTTGCTTTAGAAGCTCTCTTGTAGAATAACACTTTGATTAATGATTGTACTATCATTCTTGCATTCGTTTTTGTTTATAACACACCAATTCTTTAAGTGTGTGTTTTCTAGCACATTTGGGCTCCAGATCAGTGGTATCAGAGTGATCATTCTTTGTGTCATATTCTAGTGTGATTGAGTTTCCCATCTGAGTCCTTTGAACTTGTGTAAGTCCATTCACATGAGTTTGTGAATAGCAAGCTTGATCTCAAAATACTTGACATTTCATTGTATCTTACTTCACAATCTTACTAGATGGCAAACAAATATACACTAGAGATACAACTTAAGAAATATTTTAGAAGAGGGAGAGAGATTGTTCTTATTTGAACTTCCGTTAGTATTAAGGTGTCTTCTAATTTGATCTTCTTGTAGGCGAGGAGAGAGGATACCATGGGAGTGAATAACCAGTTGATTAGAATAATCTAACATAAATATATCTCTCTTTTAAGTTCTATTAAAAGGAAGCAAATAACCATGATTGCTGCACAAACGAGTGGAAACCAAATTGAGAAGAGTACCAACAACATTAATAGAGGGGTAACTTCAAATGCATTAATGCTTGGATATTTGAATTCAAAAGATTCTCAACACTATTAATAGAGTCCAACCAAGATTTGGCCTACCAAAATTAAAAGAGTGTGGATTGAAATTCAACAACAATTTAGGAGCTTGGATTGGAAAAATCAAACAAAACTAACATAACACAAATTGAAACTCAATAATAAAGAAGTTTGGATCAAGAATATTTTTGGGGGTTCCCATGCGGATGGAGAGAATGACGAGTGTGGCAGCGGCCATAGAGCAGGCAGCGGCTCCAAAACGCGTTGATGAATCGCTTTGGTGGGATTCCTTCTCCTCCTTCCTCTCTCTACTTAACCTTCAACAGCAACATCCTTCTCCCGATCTTGTATCAAACACTGGTAGAGAGTGAAAATTCCACAGCGATGAACTCTTCCAACTAATAAATGTTTAAAGTTGAAGAGACTGAGCGAACAGCATGGTTGTTTACTGAATTTGTTATCAACTTTCAAACTACCAAATGCTAATTCAAGATCAGCTATTAACTGCCCTAGAATAATCATTGGGGACCATAACATTGAGATCAAACCAGAGTTGAAGAATGTGGCTGTTCAGCTTAGTTCATGTCTGGCATTGGATGAAGTGCAGATGTATATCCTTGTGAGTAGGTCTCTTGAACAAGAGGCCCCACTTGTAACATATGAATTCCACTCTCTTTTTGATAGGATTGCAATGCAATATTTCTTGGAGCGACAATGCCTTCTAAAATGCACTCGTCAAGTCCTGGTGCACAAGTTGTCAGTTGAAAGTGGTTCCCTTGAGTATGATGCAATAACAAAGGAAGTAAATGAATTACTAAACAGTGGATTGGAGGTTAAGCTATTAGCAATTTTAAAGGAATTGCTTTCATCTGAGCAACCATCTAGTTTGGATCTTCAATATGTGGACTTGTGGGCTGAGGAGACTTTGATTGAAGTGAATTTGATTTTGGACATCTTATTCTTTCTCTACTATGAACCATTTTGCATTTGTACGGTTGATAGATGGAAAAAGTTACTTGCCATTTTCAAGGAGATCATAACTGGTTGCAGCAATATTGGAAAACTGGCCGTAACACAGGTTGCTCAGAAGTATGCACAGCATGTGAAGTACCAGGTCATTCTAATTGTCATTGAAACTTTGAACTTTGAAAATCTTCTTCACATGGTCTATGAAGCAGTCCCATTCAGCCAAGGTTCTCATTCATTTTCACTTGGGGACTTGAAAGAAATTGATGATTTAATTTCGGATATTACTTCATCAGAGGCTCCTGAAGTAGGTCCTGTAATTTTTGCATGGGCTATTTTCATCTGTCTTGTGTCAATGCTGTCAACAACAGAAAACCAAACAACAGTGGAAATTGATCATTCGGCTTACATTCGTCAAGCTTATGAAAGCGGAGCACCTAATACTATTCTACTAATGCTTCAGAGTGAAAATTTTGAAGACTTCAACGATCAAGTTGCTGGATACAAGAGTGTGCTAAAAACACTAATTTCTGCATTCATTGCAGCATATGATATAGCTAACCAGATGGATGATAACATTGTTAAGTTTCTTTTGGATATGTTATGTGAAATATTTTCTGGCCAGGAATCCCTTTGCTTAGAGTTTTGGGATCGAGACAGTGTGATTGATGGGCCAATTCGAAGTCTGCTCTTCACATTTAGGGACAATTTTCCATATCAAACTTTGCCTATGATTCGCTGTTGTCTTCATTATGTGAAGGAAAGTGGCCTGCTGAATTTGTATTTGACTTTTTATAGAATGTCAAAAGTAACCTGCTTATTCCAGAGGAGAGGTTTCTCCTATGTAAACAATGATTTACAAACAGTGCAAGCACATATTTCCTTGCAAGTTCCTGGGGCACCTGGATTGGTTATACCTGCTGGGACATTTGGACGTGTCATGAAGACAGTAGATGAAGATGTGATTCTTGTTCGTTGGGAGAGCATACATCCTGGAATAATGGTGTTTGACCAATGAAAAACTTTAAATAATTTTTTTCTAACGGCTTTAAATCAGCTCTACCTACAAAAACGCATTGGATGGACTTCTTTCCTTTCCCCTTGAATGAATTTGGAATGTGGAGAGAAAGCCATTAAAGAATTGTTCTACTTTGAGTTGTTGACAAGTTAGATTAACAATCGTTAGGTATACAAAAATTTCAGTTATAACAACCATCCCTCCAATTTGATCTATAGACTCAAGGCAGCTGTAGACTCGTGGGAGCTCAAGTTAATCGATCTTCTCAGTGAGATCATTTACATTAACGAAACCTCTACAGAGACATAGTAAAACTGCAACAACACAGTTACCGTAGATAAGGGAGGCACATTGTCATTAAAGGAAGCGCTGCCAATGATGATGGCTAGCAGGCTTAAAAAGAAGGCATGGACGTAACGCTCCCGACACAGGCCAAAAGTTGCAGTGGTTGTTGAGGTAAGACTGCAAGCATATCGAGGGTTTAAACTCAATCATTCATTCACATTATTTCAAATTCTCGTAAGGTAAGCTCCTATGTAATTACGATACACAAGAGGCACAAAGTTAATGCATTTTATAAGTTATTTATCACATTTTTTGCATCGAAGGGGATGCTTTTAGATATTTTTAGGGCCAAATGACATGTTTGTGTTATTTGAACACGAATTTTAAATATGGAGCCTATAAGATAAAAATTTCTATGCATTAGGGTTGCCGAAAATATTTTTGAGTTAGTGCCTATTCAAGCTCAAGGATGGCCAATGGCTCTAAAGGGACGGGACTTGATTGGATTTGCTGAGACTGGGTCTGGAAAGACACTGGCATATCTTCTGCCTGCCATTGTTCATGTTAATGCACAACCTATCTTAGCTCCTGGAGATGGTCCTATTGTATTGGTCCTAGCTTCTACTCGGGAGCTTGCTGTTCAGATTCAGAATGAGGCAACCAAGTTTGGGACATCTTCAAAAATAAAAAATACATGCATATATGGAGGGGCTCCAAAAGGCCCACAAATTTGAGATCTTCAAAAGGGGGTTGAGATAGTCATTGCAACACCGGGTCGATTGATTGATATGCTGGAACAACAATATACAAACCTAAGAACCACCGGTTATTAGCTTCCTAGCTAGTGAAATATGCAAACAATAACGGAAACTCTTAATACAGTAAAATAGAGCAAAGGGCGAATCATGAGATATATTCAGAAGCACACTCTTTATATGATTTCAAAGGACATTATCAAACAACTCGGTGGTTCCTACACATCATATGAAGGAAATTTAACATTGGACAAAACAAGGATGGATACATGCCATGATAATTCAATTGTGGCTATGACAATTGTTGATCTTGGGGGTGCACTGGCATCATATAATTTGGTTTTGGTAATAAGAATTATGAAGGACCAATCTGGGGGAGAGTTTGCAATTACCCTGTGGTAAGAATAAAGCAAACCACTAGAAGTTAAATGACAATTGCCAATTATTTGTGAAACCCTAAAATGACACAGTAATTCAAATATAAAACACTTTGGGGAAATATATTAAAGTCATCATGTTAAAAATTATTTTGAGAAGAAATAAATTTTGCAAAAATAAGAAATATTTTTACCAAAAGTGCCATGAGATTAGTTTTTATTCACGAAAAGGTTTTGTAAATAAGGATATGATGTTTTTACGAAATTAACCAAAAGGTGAAGATTTTATAAAATATGGTAAAATACCTTCACGGGAAAATTGAAATATTTTCTACTTGAAGGGTTATAAATTGGACATTACCCTTTCATTTAAAGTGAAGTATTTATCACTGAGGAGGTGCGAACAGGAAAATGTTTTACCCAAATTAACATTTCAACAAATGAAGGAGAAATACACATGCTTTCACCGGAGGTAGGAGAACAATAAAATCACATTTTGGGAAGATAAAAGGTGAACAAATGTAATTGAAAGGTATAAAATATCAAACAAATATGCAGCATAAACTGGGGTAAATATACTCATAGAAGGATATATCAGGGATTTTACAAGAAAACAAAAGGCAAACATTGATTTCAATTATCTTCAGATTAATTTAAATATTTTTTCGGAATATTTTACCAAGGGTTATAAGGACGGAGATAAAATACTTTTCAAGGAATTCACTACATACGTAATTATTTTTCCTGAAAAATATTTTGAGGAAGTAATATGCAAATGGTCAGGGATATTTTTCACCGAGAAAATGCAGAAGGGGTAATCATATTCACCCAAATAATTATTTTTTATCTAACATAAGTGAAAAGGTATGTGGGTAAATGTAAAGAAATAAAGCAAAAGATTATTAAGGCATGAGATTAAATGTTTTGTTATCAAAGACGACAAAGATTAATTTAAACATTTGATTTGCCAAAGGCAACTCCTTAAATATTTTATTTTGTGACGGGAAAAGATCAATGTTAAAATTAATCAAACCAAAGTATGCCAAAGTCTTTTCGAAATTATTGAAGCCCTAAAAGGGATATCAAAGAGAGTTATTATAAAATATTCGGGTATACAAAGTGACAATTAGTTAAGATAAAATGAAATCACGGCAACAGAAAACCCTAAATACTCGTCAATGATAAAATATACAACAATACCGTATGCCACAGGTCCTAAGGATTACTCAATAAAAATTATATGTTATATATTGCTTATCTAATGAATATTTTGTTTTCTATGCAGGATTTTGGTCATGTTGAAGCAGTTTTCGATCAGGCGGTTAAATGTTCTCGACGGGAAGATTAAATATTTTATTTTAGCCAAAGATAAAAAGATGCAGCCGGATGATTAATTATTTTATGTCAAGTGAAATCATATATCCGTTATATCAGTTATTTAAACTGCAAAACGAATGTAACAGGTCTGAGGCTTGTTGCATCTCTTTAAATAGAGATCCCAGGACCCAGAGAAGCAGTTAGAAATTAGGTTAGGATTAGATTTTACAAAAGCACATTTGAAATATTTTAGGGTTAGATTAGGTTAGATTTATTCAATCTGATGCAAAATTTGATCCTTTATGCAATTTCATTCTGAGAAAGGCTATGGTGCATGATATATTCTGAGGGAGCAGTCGAGGATTCAAATTCAAAATACACTGTGACGGTATCATCTATTTGTTGTTTTTAATTCAATCAATTTAATTGTCTCCATTTCATTCATTTTCTGATTATTCAATTCGATTATGTTAAGGATATGTTCAAATTGTCTGATTACATTTGCTAATTTAGTATAGCTGATTTGATTAGTTTCTCAAGTAGAATTAAATCCTTTCTCATCAATTATAGTAATCTTAGAATGTTGAATGGATTATTAAGTACGATTAATTGTTTAGGGTTATTAATTTGTCTCCAGAGTTGATCTAATTTGTCAATTTGCAAATTTAAATTGGTTCTTTCCGGAAAGATTAAAATCCTTTTTGATATTTTGCATTTGATTCAATTATGTCCTTTGGATTATTAAGAATGAGTTAATAATTTCTTCCTTGCACGTTTGTACAAGTTGCAAACTGTTGTATGTGCCAATCAGATCGAGTTATTACCTGATACAGGTTATTTGTTGTTGATATCCTGACTTCGTTGCCCAAACAGACAAAGCACCAGTCTAATTATTGATTTATTTTACATTTAAAATCTTTGCTCTGTTGTAGATTCATTTCATGTTATTTGTTATTTCTGTTAAAATTTAGATTAAATCATTTACTTTTCCTTAGAAATAGTTTATAGTATTTCATCTGATTTACAAGTATGCCAGTGTAATCAGATAAACTAGCAGCAAACCAACATCAATTTAATCATACAACCTGCTTTGAAAATCAAAGGTTCACCCGCCTAGGTTGTAGCAGGACCTGAAGTGTAGGGAGAAGTTGATCGTTAAGGTCAAACTCCAGTCATTGGCTCAAAAACGTTGTAGATTTGACCATAGGGCTTGGCATCCCCTTAGAATCCACAACCTGCATTTTCGAGACCCAACACCTTGGCTGTCCAAACTAGGCTCAGGCCCAGAACTTTCCCAGATTAAATACCTTCTTCCTCCAGCAACTCACAAGCATACATTTATTCCAAAAATTTTCAGTTATCCCATACAATAGTAGATCCCACTAAATAAAATAATAGCTCACATAGAGCAACTGTAGCTCACATAGAGCAACCATAGCTCACATAGAGCAATCATAGCTCATACAAAGAAACCATAGCTCACACAAAGCAACCATATCTCACATAGAGAAACCATAGCTCACATAGAGAAATCATAGCTCACATAGAGCAACCATAGCTCACATAGAGTGATCATATCTCACACAGAGTGATCATAGCTCACACAAAGCAATCATAGCTCACACAGAGCAACCATAGCTCACATAGAGAAACCATAGATCACATAGTGCAATCATAGCTCACACAAAGCAACCATAGCTCACACAGAGCAACCATAGCTCACACAGAGCAACCATAGCTCACACAGAGAAATCAACAACAATTTCGACAAATTAGTATTAAAAATCCTTAATGAACTTTCACAATATCATTCCTTTTCCAAATTTGTCTTCCTAATAACAGATTCACATTCATATTCATCTCTTAATCTTCAAAAGAAATAAATATATTTCATTTCATACCTTGGATGTGCATACATAAATCATTCCTGGAGTCTTTTTGCCATGTTTCCTCCCACAAGTATATAGCAACACTAATTTCTTAAAGATATTGTTACCTCCTAAATTCTTTAACTTTCTTCTTTGAATTTTCAAGTATGAAAGGATTTTTGCAGCAGATATATGTTCAACCAACCCTCAGTTTTGGACAATATCCTTCAACCCCACATTTTACCAATTCTCATTTACCAATACACCATTACCATCAACCACACACACAAGTTTGTCAGTATCATCATAGAATAAGGTGATAAATGCTCATGCTTGATAAAAATCATTATTTGTCATTACAGAAACCTACAATTTCCAAGAATACATCTATGAACATATTAGTATATAATTTGAAATTAATTTACTAAACATCCAATCTGTATTGTTAATCAATCAAAATTTACGTCTACTTACCATGATAAGATCCAAAAATGAATTTACATTCTTACCCCAAAGCTCCCAAGTATTGCAAACTAGTGCTCTAATACCTATATAATGCCAACTCAATAAATAACAATAATAAAATTGATTTAGTAAAGAAATAATGGTGGATATATGACTAAAAGAGAAAATTCACTTAAATTGAACTTAATAAAATTTCAAATTAAACTTAAATTTAATAATTCTTCATGCTTGAAATTTTTGATAATTTCCATAGATACAATATCCCTCATCTAAATACAATTTTTTACAACAAGAACCATATGATCATCCTTAAGCAACATGTTCTTAGCTCCAGTAATTTTGCTCAATTAACAAACTTGTATCTACACATCTAAATGTGAACATTAGTTCCACAAAGTTCATCAATAAACATATCAGAGAGCAATAAACTAGCCTAAGGCCCTAAGGGGCCAACCTAATGTCTCGGGGGCTCATCCATGATGGCCTTGCCTACATACACGTAGTGCGGAGACTTCATAGTTCAAAATAACTTGAACAAACATTAAGATAGTTATCTTTCTTCAATAAAAATCTAAGTCACTTCCTCCAAGATGTAGTTTAGTCATCTTTCAGATTCATTATTCAAATCATTCAAAAATGTAAATTAAATAAAATCTCATTGTAAGTACATGAAACTTTCTTCTCTATGCATCATACAATTATCAAGTCAGTCATGCATCATTCACTCAATTTGCAACAACAAAATTATTTTTACTCTTTACAATGTACACATAAGAACATAAAAATTGAAGAAAGTCTAGTTTCCACTATCTTTTCATGCAACAACTAATGAAAACACTACACCATTCCCATACTTAAGATGAATTATTACAAACTTAAATGATGTTCACTTAATATGACTAGAATATCAAACATACTGATTATACAAATAATCTCTAGAACTTATAAGGAATATTATACCGTAATATCAAACTTGATAATGTCTTAAACAAGACCAATCTTTCATTCTATTTTCTTTCAAACAATACAATAGAATCATTTAACTATCATATTTGAGTTATTTTGGTATTCGAACTTGTAGACACTTAAAAATGTCTTGGGCCTACGAACATCATTTTTGCACATAATTCATCTCAACTTTTTATTCTGTTATTAATTAAATAATTTTAATTATTTAATTAATTCATTTCCTCTCTTACACTTTTAATTAAATAAATTTTATTTATTTAACTACTTAAGCTATTTTCTTCTAATTTCCTCTCTAATTAAATAATTTAATTATTATTTAACTATTCATTATTCCAACATTCACATTCCCTCTTTAATTTAAATAAATACCTATTTATTTAAATTATGAACCTTACACTAATTACATAAGTCCCCACTTAATTAAAATCCCATTGCATTACCCTTTCCTCTAAAAATTAAATAAATGCATACAATTTATTTAATTTAAAAATCATTTCTCATCTCACCATTTCCTCTAATAAAAAATTATCTTTTGTCTTCTAGTGGCTAGGAACCCTAATCCATCTTAGCCCTTGATTTTGACTCCAAGTCAACTCTTGATCACAACCATTCATTCAAATTCCCTCTTTTATAAAACCACCCTCACCCTCTCATTTTCACATCTTACCACTTGCATAATTTGACTTTTCCATTGTAAACACTTGAGCTCTTCATTTCATTTATAGGTCTACAAATCTAAGTGCATTAGTGAAGCTTATCTTGATAGGAATAATGGAGGATTTGCACTATTAGCCTAGGGTTTTTATGTTTTATTCTTTCCTTGCTTGATTCTAGGTTATTAGGGCTCCATTGGGTAGTTAGGGTTTGGAAAATACTGTTTACAAGGTTTTTAGAGTGTTTTTCCCTGACTTCATCTGGTGAACCTAAAGTGAATGACCATATATTCTATGAATTTTGTGTTTTTGAATTTGCAAGAATAGTACGACACATAAGTTGGTTCATGCGACACTTGAGCTTCTTCGTGTGAGACTTGAGCCGTATGGCGTGACACTTATGTAGAGTCTGTAATGCACTGGAAGGACTCTGTGATGCATGTGATTGTGTTTAG
The DNA here is from genome assembly GCA_027924645.1 of Cunninghamia lanceolata. Lineage (NCBI taxonomy): Eukaryota > Viridiplantae > Streptophyta > Pinopsida > Cupressales > Cupressaceae > Cunninghamia > Cunninghamia lanceolata. The sequence goes on from BSBN01000377.1 coordinate 12,000,335, forward strand.
GGCAGATTTTTGTTATTTTGTTTTTATGAACCTAACCTAGTTGATTTTGTAGGAGTCTAACCTATTTTTGATGCTCTATTTGTTTGGCTAACTCTCTGGTTCATGTGGGTTATCTCATTAGGGTTTTTTAAGAGCATTAGCTTTTGATATTTCAATGGCTTTTATCTAGGGTTTTCTTGCTAACTTGTTTGAACATTAGGGTATATCCTATGAATGTCTGAAATCTTATCATCTTTCTAGCATCTAGGAAATGACCTTATAGCCCTAGGGCTTGAAACTTATCACTGAAATATGTTTTTTACTCGTTGTTAGGGTTTTTCTGTCAAATTTTTTCTTATAGAGACAGTGTGATGCCTATGCAAGTTCATGCGACACCTCTGTTGCACCGCTTGCATGACTCTGTGTGATGTAGTCACCTTTTTATGTGACACTATCACCATTCTGTGCAATGCCTCTACTACACCGCCTTCATGATTCTTTGCAATGCCTATGAGCCTTACTGCACCACATGCGACTGGTAAAAACTAGAAAAATTTTAAGTTGCTTTCATTCAAGTTTTTTTCTGTTTTACATAGTAGGGTTAGGGTTTATTCTCTATTACTAATCTCTAGTCTGCAGCTTGTGGCATTGGAGGAAAACCTAGGATAAAATCACTAACCTATTTTTGCAAGGTTTTTATTTTATTTCATATGTGTGTGTGGTTAGCTTAGGAACATTTTAAATTGGGTTAAAAAGAACACAAATATGTTTTCTCTCATGCATTCATTGGAATTAAAATGAACCACACTCATTGGGCTAAAACAAACCACAACCTTGCATATTTACATTTCATTGGTGAAAAAGAACAACAATAGATTGCATCTTTCATGCATTCGGTTAAAAAGAACAACAAATTTTCATATCACATTCATTTGGTTTAAAAAAAACTTGCATTTTTCACTCATTTAAAAAGATAAAACAAATTGCATCATTGTTTTTCATGCTTAGTGATTTCTATTTGTGAAGTGGAGAAGTGTATGCTCTTTCCTCGCACCTTTGGTGATCTTGGGAATCAAAAGCTCTCCATCCCACTTGCATAAATCACACCACACCTAAAAAAACTAAAGCTTAAATGAACTCCATGCTAGTGTTGTTGAAATACATAGGACAACTGAGATGGGGGGTTGAATAAGTTGTCACAAAAACTTAACTTCATATGAACATCAAACCATCAACTACTTAATTACTGATAATTAGATTTAACTATGAAAGTATGAAACCATAGATTTAACCCCAATCACTCATTCAACACAGTAGACACCAGATTTTTACGTGGAAAACCCTAAAAGGGAAAAACATGGTAGGTGTTAGCCCACAAAAATATATAAGTTATATCAATACCAGAAAATAGAGGCTCACTGCCCAAAATGCTCACTACAAAGATTGGCTCATTGCCAAGGGGTGGCTCCCCACCAAGGATTTTTGAACTGAGATAATATCATCTACTCCATGCCAGGGTTCAGTTCCATTTAAGCGCAATACATTTCCTCTTCTCTGCTCTACCTTTACACTTCACACTTATCTTCACATTTTTCCCAAGGATATCATTTTCATGATTTCATTACATGCCTTTATACAATTCATCAACCTTGGAGTGTACATCAAGGTCGGCATTACATTCATCAACCGTTGGAACAATCTCCAAGGTGGACATTACAAACATACATAAAATAGGTCTGGACCTAATACAAAAATTTGCTAAGGAAAATATGGAAAGATGTATGCAGATCACACCACACCTTAGTTGGGACTCAAATGCAATCCTTCATGCCATGAAATGCTTCTACAATCTTCAATGCATCTTTGCAATTAGTGAAAACAACCAAGTTGGCCAAGACTGGTGTTCACACTAAGTCTTTTAGGAATTGTCTTCAAACATGATCTAGATTTCTCTCTGCAGACTAATCCAAAGGTAGGAACATGATCAGAAGACATCCACAAGCACACTATAATCACTAGGAACATCCACACAACCACTAACCACTTTATCCATGAGATTCTTCAATCTGGAGCACATGAGCTTAACTGTCATCAACTGCCATAAAGGAAAAAAATTGCTTGCGAACCACCAAACCATGAACCATTAGAGTTGAAGACACTTATCATCATTACAAACTTAATTCCAGAACCGTAGACTGTGAAACATCAATGCGGAGAAATGCGGATTAGAATACTTTCCCTCTGTCACAACTGAATACACAAAAAAAGCAAGTTTCACTTTTGTAAACACAACTCACCCCAATCATCATGTAGAGAGATCAAACTCAAAACATAACATATTTATACATGACTATAATAACTTCCAAACCATAGGCAAAGATATTCAATCTTCAAGAAATGTAAAGAAATCTTCTGGACTGTTCTTCTGAATACAATACACCATTTCCACTGCAACACACTGTTTCTACTGGAGGAGCTAATTTTCTCAATATCCTTAATATCAAGATCATTTACATAAGTAAATACAAAGCATCTCACTCATTACAAGAAAGAAAAAAATAAGAGCACAGTTGACACCAATGACAACACCGATTAGGCACATACTTGTAACAATCTCCCCCTTTGTCATTGATGGCAACATATGATGTGAAAACTGTAAGGACTATCAAGACAAGATTCTCCCCCTTTCTCTTTACACATCTACACCCTTTCTTTTCTAATTTTTTCACATGATTTCTCTCCCCCTTTGACATTAATGGTAAAGGGCACATACTTTCATCCTGCTCCTATGTTCCAACTGAACTTTCTTTGATATCAATATTTTCTTTTTCAAGAACTCATACTAGTAACACTTAGCTACTCCCCCTAAGAGGTAGCTCTTAGAACATTAATCTAGATCAAAGAATGAGACTTTGGGACACCACTAGATTCATGCAATTCTATACATCTTAGTTTAGGGTAGGATGGGTAATGACCCCTAGCTTTTATCTGAGATACTCAAAAGTATCCTTAGGTAGAGGCTTGGTGAAGATATCTGCAATCTGATCCTTTGTGGTCACATGCTCCAATTATACTTCATTTTGTGTCACATTTTCTCTTAGAAAGTGATACCTTATAGATATATGCTTTATTCTTGAGTGCATGACTGGATTCCTTGAAATATTTATAGCAATTGTATTGTCACAGAAGATTGTAACTGAATCTTCATACACAACTCTTATGTCCCTCAAAATCTACTTCATCCATAACACTTGAGTATAATAACATGTTGCTACAATATATTCTGCTTCTATAGTTGACAAAAAGATTGAGTCTTGTTTCTTGCTTAGCCATGAAACCAATCTGTTACCCAAAAAGAAAGCACCTCCACTTGTACTTTTTTGTCATCAACATCTCTAGCCCATTCAGCATCTGTATAAGTACTAAGAGTGAAATCATTATCCTTTTGATACCATAAGCCATGATCTTATGCTTTAAGATTCTCTACTACTTGACAACTCATCTAATATCCTTCACAATCATAGTCTCTTCATGCTAAGTCATCATCATCAATCTTTTGGCAGGGGAGAAAAGGATTTTCAATATAAACTCCTCCTAAGCTAGAGATCAGAATTTTACTTCCCAGAGATCTCTGCACCAGATATTGGTGCGGATCCATTTATAAACTCATTTACATCCTTCTTAGTCCAAATTTTTCTCATCTCCTTCTTGTCTTCCACTGGATCAATCTTGTTCTTACCTTTATTCTCTCTTTGCTCTGTAGGATAATCTCTTTACTCATTCTTGTATCTGCATAATCTTAGAACATGTTTGAACTTATTGCAATTGTAGCATACCACATTCCTTTGTCCTTGATTCCTTCTATTGATTGGATTTGATCTGCATTGATTAGCCATATGACCAAATCTATTGCAGGTAAAACACTTTTCATTGAATGATTGAGTATTTCTTGCATTGTAAAAGCCTTTCCTTACCAGACTTCTACATTCATTTGATCTATGACCAATTTTCTTACAATTGAAACATTGACCAAAGAATGATGGAACATTTTGATTTAACCTACTCCTACACTAAGTATCCTTATGGCCAAACTTATTGCAATTAAAATAATGGCCATTGAAAGATGGGTACCTTTGCGCATTTGGTTTCCTGACTGGTAGTCTTCTTAATCTATTCCTTTGAGTCTGAGTCTATTTGCCTTTGTCCTTCTTGGTTTCAACATTTTCTTCTTGATTTTCTATGGAACTTCCACTTATCTCAGACATCACATCCTATTTTCCCTGACTTGCCATAGCCATTTGCCTATTCCATCTAGTAGCACTCTCACTGAGTTTGTCTCATTTAGCCCATGAGTGTTTCAAATCTATTTTTAGATCAACAACTTCTTCAAGCTTTATGCAATATTTAGTTTTGCTTATCAGACATTCTTCAATTTTTTCTTTCACTTCATTTGCTAACCTTAATTCTTCATTATTCTCTTTGAGTCTTTTCTTGAGCTCTTTGATTTTCTTACTTAGCTCCTTGATGTATTCATTTTCTTCTGTTAAGTTTCCCTTTAAGTCCATACTTTCATATTTAGATCTCTCAAGATTTTCAAGAATATTCTTAGACCCTTCACTTTTAGAGGATAAATATTTATCTTCAAGAGTTTTCACTATGTTGTAGGCTTCAGTTAGTGATTTGGCAATCAAGCACAAATTTGTTTGTATTTCATCAAATTTGTGTCAATTTTTCTACAATCCCTTTTGTTCAGTCTCTTCTTCTTCAACCTTAACATTTGCACTTTCAATGATCTTTTTCAATTTCTTGTTGTAACACTCATAGGCCTTATTCTTGGTAGAGTATCTAAGGAAAATCCCTTCATCATATTCAACATTGCTTTTTCCAAGCACTTCTTCTCTTTTGATATAGCATTTGCTTCCAAAGACTCTAAAATGCTTCACTGAAGGACTCTTACCATACCACAATTCATAAGGAGTTTTTGTATCATTACCCTTGATATGAATTCTATTTAGAGTGTAGACAACAGTATGTATGGCTTCTTTCCAATAGTCTTCTGGTAGGTCAGCTTCCTTAATCATTGTCTTAGCAGCTTCTTGAACAGTTCTACTCATTATTCCCATCACTCTATTTTCTTTATATAGCTGTCTTTTTATCCCACTAGTCTCACAAAACATATTGAATTTATCAGATGTAAACTCTTCTCCTTTGTTAGTCTTCAAGCATTTGATTTTCATATTCAACTCATCTTCAACCATAGTTTTGAAGGCTTTAAATGCTTCTAAAGATTTTGATTTTTCTTTGAGGAACCTTACCCAAATCATCTTAGAATAGTCATCAATAAACAACATAAAGTACCTAGTGTTTAGGGTAAAATTGGATTTGTTAATGTTTTAGTGTTTTGATGTTTAAATCCTCCTCTCCACTATACATTCAAGGATCTAGGGTTGAGTGGCAAGTACTATCATATCCTAGATCACTTGTGAAATGTAGGGAAGCTTGGATTAGGGAATTTAATTATCAATTTTCTTTCTCCTATGCTCAATTGACCATTAAAACCCTAATTATGTAAATACGACAATAAATTGATGAATAACAGAAAAAGTTCTTGCAGACAGGAGTAAAATATCAAATCACAGAGTACCTATTTTGGGGGTTTCGAAGTGGAACAATTAGGGACACTAGAGCGGGTGCCCTAGTCCAAGGTGCTAGTTTCTTCGTGGGATCCAGACCTCCTTCCAACACTAATCAGCCCTGTAACTTATGTTTCTAGAAATTTGTCTGCAGAGAACACTAAAGAGAGCACCCAAGTCTTCGAAGTGCTCTCGTGTCTTGCTTTTCTTCAAATCCTAAATTATTGATGCTTGCCAATCCTTCCTGCAACTTCACTTTTCCCAAATGTGAGACCTGTAACCTACAATCACAAGACTTGGTTTGGGGGTTGTGGTGTTTAGAGACTTGCCTCAATCAAGCCTTGGAGGACACTTAAGTCTCTGAACACCGTTGTCAGATAGAAAGTGCATGCCCTTGTGAGGCAGAGGCAAAAACTAAAGGAATCAATGATGAAAACACAATATAATGTCACCTTGTAGTGAAGCTCTCATGGGAGGAAGATGCTCTTCATTCCATGAGGAAATTAATGCTCAAATCTGTAAATATCAACACATAAAACACACGTCTACTCTTGCAACATAATGAAAGCCTTGAATCACCTTGAGAACACAATAGCTTGCTAGTAATCATCTAGTTGGAATCTATTTTACAAATGAATGCCTAAACATGGTTTTATATGCAACTACAAGCACTCCCGCTAAGATTTCAAAAATCAAAACTTACCGTGTTAGCAAAAGGATCAAATAACGGTCATAAACTGACACTTAAATTTTGGGCTTGACCTAAAATAGGGTAGGACTAGGGTGCGGGTGCCCAAGTCCTCCCCCCTATTTTGGGTAGGGTTAAGGTCAAGGGGTCCTCCTAGGTCCACTTTGCCATGAAACTTAGATCTCATTCCATCGAGATGCCAAAATATGAACTAATATATCCTAAATGCATGCTAAATACCTGGGAGCTAAACCTTATGAGGGAAAAGCCCCCAAGGGGACATTTTCTGATGTTACATTTAGCCCCCACTTTAATGTATGTATAAACGTGAGGCCAATACATGCATTAAAGTAAGGTCACAAACACAGCAAACACACCAAGCATGGAGAAGACACGCAAATCACATAGAAGATAGTAACAAGCATGCAAAACATGGAGAAGATAGTTACAGTCACGTAGAACACAAAGAATATAGTCAATGCATAGAAGACACATTAATGCATGGAAGACATAAATAATATCTTTCCTTTTCTTTTTCTTATATATATGAAATGCAGATGCAAGTACCGAAAAGTAAACAAACCTCCCATAATACAAGATACACTACCCTAGGGTGCAGATCTCTATATATATGGGGCAACACACATGCAAGACATGTAAAACCTCCCAAAATGTAGGAAGCACTACCTGAGGGTGCTAGTCTCTACATATGGGGCAACAAACACACCACACAAAACAAGCACGCCAAAACACACACACTTGAAGACATGAAGAAAACACAATAGACAAGTGATGGAGTGTACCTATTTCTATGTCCAACACCATCTCAGGCACATTACAGGCACACACTGATGATTGGGCTTCGCCACAACAATCATCAAAAACACACTTAAGGGTTGAGTTAGTCACTAAACCACTCCCGCCCTCTACAAAGGACTTTTGAAAATGACAGGATGATGCAATCTGCTCCAAGAAATACACCATCCCCGCCTCCACAAAGGGCTTAAGATAAAAAGGATATACATGATATCCCGCCTCCATAGAGGGCTTACATGATTGATTGATTGATTGCAAACAAACTCAGGATGCATGATGCACTACTCTGGGGCGCAAGTCTTTGCATCTGAGGTCAAACACATTGCTAACATCTATAACAAACAGTTTACTTTATATATGCCCCCACCTTAAGGTGGTTGATATCAAGCACGTTAAGGTATGAAAAAAACATACAAGGGAACACTGACTTTCACAAATACCATGCCCCTCAGAGGTGACATGTATTTTATGATTGCCAAATGTTCCCACAAACACATCCCTGCAAGATACATGTTAGTGTCTACAAGATCATGATAAACAACAACATCAATGCATATGATTAACCACACAAAGAGCCAAGGTTATACAATGAATTTAGAGTTTGAGGATAACTGTGGGGCTATATCACGAAGCTCTTTGAATCAAGTACTGCCAAGTCAGATTCAAAGACAAACAAAGGTGCACGGAGCAGCAGTATTGTTAAGGTTTGTAAATGTGATAGAAACATCATCAAATTCACTACATGGAAAGCATGAGTCCTTCCACTAGCCAAGCATCAGATAAAATATACAACCTCATCATCATATTAGGAACTAAGTCTATTTTTTGATTGCTCTTGAAAGGGACACTAGGTCTGCATCAATATAAATGTTTGTCGTCATCCACCTGCTAGATGGAAACACTAGAGGAAGGGAAACAATAAATAAAAGAGGAGAAACAAGTGTCTTAGGGATAGTCATGTAGGAGGGTGCCCCTAGGTAACCAACCATGATGCTATGTATGTAAGACACAACACTCAATAATGAAATCAGAGAGAGCAATTTAGAAGAATGATGATACAAATAGAAGGTCACAATAAAGGTGGTCTCCTGGTATCCTGAACTTTATGGGAGAATCTGAGGTCATCCCAAGAGGCCTAAACAACACGTAACACATCACGGGGGAAGTGCATCATGAGAGAGATAAAGGGTTAGAGATACTTACGTATACAGTCTTCATATTAGATCTTGGAACTTGCAAACCTCGTGGAGAGGTATTCGATCATATTTAATGCAAAATTTGAGTGGTTCTTATGAAAGTCTTGTTTGTTAACATATGATGCATGTTCCTTAAATCCTTGTTTAAATGAGACTTTTTGGTGCTTATGAGGGGGAGAACCACTATTATTTCTGACTATTGATTGTCGTCTTTCTCTTTTCCAATTTTCAGCGAGTTTTCGTTGTTGAATCTTTCTAGAATAGTAATGGGAATCATCCTATACCATCTTACTCATCTGTATTAGTTGTTGTGCTTGATTTTCTGATGCATTTTAATTATCTCCCAATCCATATAAGTTTAACGGAGGAGGAACCTCAGCATAAATTCTATTTCTTCAGGGACGAGGTGAATTGTCCACCTGTTTCTTATCTATTTCAATCATTCCAACGATAGTATCATAGTCCAAGTAATCATCCTCGTCTACTTCCACTAAACCTTGTTCCACCATACTATTTTTAGTATGTTTAGGGAAAGGATTAGTGAAGATTTCTAAATTTTGATTTGGCGGGGCAACCGACTTTTTTCCATTATCATTCACACCTAATACCTGGATGACATTTGAATCAATAAGGTATTGTATTTCATGTTTAAGATGCATACATCATTCAGTGTCATGTCCTTGCGTCTGATGATAATGACAAAAGGCATTATCATCAAAGTAAGGTCCTTGTTTATTAGGATCAACATGCTTGATCAAGGGAAGCTTCAGAATGTTATTACTCATAGCTTGATTCATGATAGAATAATAAGACTTAGATATTGGAGTAAACTTTCTTGGTCGGTATGATTCTTTCTTCAGATTTGATATAGCTGAAACATTTGAAAAGTTGTTCGTATTTGGTCCATTGATATTGATGAAACTCCTATTATTGTTTCTCTTAAAATTGTTTTGTGATGATCCACCCATGGATTGACCAACTTGAGCTGATGAGTTTTGGTTTTCATACTGACTAGATGAAAGTTGATAATCATGAAGAGCGGTGCATAAATGTTGAAAGGAGTTGTATTTCATCAAGAGAATCTTATCATGAATATTAGGTTGTAGATTTGTAATGAATATATTTTGAACATCCTCATCTTTCATCTGATATTGGATCTGTGCATAAAGTCCTTGATACCGACTAATGAATTTAGTCAACTTTTCTTTGGGACCTTGTTTGCATTGAACCAAGTCAATAAGAGTGACTTGGGGTCTGATGTTTGCTTGAAAATGTTGTAAAAATTGATCAATCCATTGCAAAAAGGAGTGTATTAAATTTGGAGACAAAGAGCAAAACCATTCTAGAGCAGTATCTTTGAGAGATCATGGGAAAAGTTTTGCTAACAAATCCTCTTCAAAATAAAAATCACTACACATAGCTATAAATGCTGCTACATGAATATTAGGATCACCTTTTCTACCATATTTTTCAAAGCAAGGTGTCTCAAACCTCTCAGGCATAGGAGTTCTCAAGATTGCATAGGAAAGGGGATTACAGGCATGATATGTTGGTAGACTAGGTTGCAAAGAATTTGTCAAGTTTGTTACCTTTTGTTGTAAAGCAATCATGCCCTGTAAAAGTTGGTTTAGGATGGCATCATTGGGGGATGTGGTTTGTTGTGAGGAATTAGAACCAAAGTGATGAGGTGAATGAGCTTGAGATACGATAGGTGGAGGTTGAGAAAAGGTCAACAGTTGTTGGACATATTGGTAGGTTGAAGATGGTTGTGAGTAGGTAATAGGTGGTTAAGAACAATTATGCATAGAGGAGGTCCCTTTAGGAACCAAATTTTGATAATCAAATCCCACAGCTTTGTACTTAGTGCCATTAGATACTCCAAAGCTAGTGGTAGCATTACTACAAGCATTCACATTAGTTATTAAGATTGTTGATGTAAAAGTAGATATTTTCGTAGTTGGTATAGGTGCCGAAACTCAAGTATGAGATGGTGATAGAGTGTTATTTATCACTTGTGCACATTCGGTCACTAGCATAATGTTGGTTTGTACAATATGTGCTAGACAACAAATTGCATTTACACCATCTTGTCCCTCTTATATCAGTTCTCTTATATTATGAATTATAGGGACAGCTTCCTCATCTATTCTCTCATTTTCCATAAATGATTGAAATTCAGCTAGCTCTTTATCCAATTTTTCTATTTGCTCATCAAATACATATCCTGTTGCCTCAATAGTATTATCAGTATCATGAAAATTTTGTTCTTCCATTGTGGTTGGAGGATGTATAATATCTTGCACAATTTTAGTTTCTCCCTTTGTAAAGAAGGTGTCCAAAGTACCAACTTCTTCAAGAACACTAGATCCCATTAATCTTTTACTTCTTTTCAAAGGGATATTGTTTTTGGGACAACATATCATAAAGCTTATAAAATCATACAACACACAATGCACAAACTAAGAGAACAAATCCTAGGAGAAGGATATGATTAACGGCCAAAAATGATTAGAATTCTGTACTCTTTTAATGCAAATGAATAAACCAAAGGGTATTGTAAGGATTTCATTCAAGGGTAGAAAGTTATATGTCTGATATCAGTCCAAAGAAGCAATAATATTCTTCCCAACACACTCTCGATGCAAATCCAAGATAATGCCAATTCAAAATATAGTGAAAATATGTCAAAATAGGCACTTTTTTCACAAAAACTCAATGCAAAATGGCATAAAAAAGGGTTTTGTGAGGAAAATGATGATGGATAGAAAATAATATCAGTAATAACAGCCACTTGATGCAAAAATACACAACATAACATGCTTTTAGTGCCACTTAAGGTCAAATCCTTGTGAAAATATAGCAAAAATAAGTTATTTTTCACGGTTTTTCAATTCCAAGGCCTAGAAAAATGGGTGTTGTAATGAATATCAGGAGGTATAGAAAATAATATCAATGATATCAGTCACCTCAATCCATAAAATTGATCACAACATGCTTGGAGTGCAAACTAGGTCAAACCCTAGGGCAAAAATAGTCAAAATGTGTAGTTTTTTGCAAAATTTTCACTACAAGAGCCTGATAAAAGGGTGTTGTGAAGATTTTTATGAGGGAAATAAAATTATTACCCTAATAAAAAAAAATTAAGTCAAAAATATCCTTCACAACACACCTATGGTGCAATTTTATAGAGTCGATAAGGCCAAATTTAGTGAAAATCGTTGTTTTTGAAGCCCTAGGTTTGAGATCTTGGCACAAAATGCTATGTCAATGTTTTGAAGTCTAATTTATGATGAAATTGACTTTATTTTAGATCTGAAAATTATTTTCAAGCTAGATCATGCAAAATGCCCATGCAAATTTAATGAAAATGCATGAAAATTGCTAGTTTTTGTTGAAATTTTCTATGCAAAAATGCAAATTTACACTAAAATGCAAGACTACAGCCAAATGTTACTTTGAATGAGCCTCTAAAATTAGTAGAAAAATATGAGAAAATATTTTTCCTACTAACCCTATATTTTGGAATTACTAGGTTATATGAAAATTGTCAAAATTTCTACAAAAACCTGGCAATTAAATGATAAAAATGCAATGCAAATTTCTGAATTTTTGAATTTTTCTATAGTTTATATCAGATCTGATGCAAAAATCATGAATTAGGAAAATTTAAAAAGAATTGAAGCAATTTAGTAAGCCAAACAATGCAATTTTTTGTATTTTCCAAATTTTTCAATTTTTTTGAATTTTTCTCAATGCAATAAAATGGATGACTATATAAAGGAATGAAATCAATCCAAATCTAAGGACACACACTTGTCAAGTTGTAATTTATGTCCAAAAAATGGTTTCACCAAAATGTTTAGGGGAAAATTGGATTTGTTAATGTTTTAGTGTTTTGATGTTTAGATCCTCCTCTCCACTATACATTCAAGGATCTAGGGTCGAGTGGCGAGGGTCGAGTGGTGAGCATTATCATACCCTAGATCACTTGTGAAATGTAGGGAAACTTGGATTAGAGAATTTAATTATCAATTTTCTTTCTCCTATGCTCAATTGACCATTAAAACCCTAATTATGCAAATACGGCAACAAATTGATGAATAATGAAAAAAGCTCTTACAGACAAGAGTAAAATATCAAATCATAGAGTACCTATTTTGGGGGTTCTGAAGAAGAATAGTCAAGGACACTGGAGTAGGCACCCTAGTCCAAGGTACCAATTTCTTCGCAGGATCCAGACCTCCTTCCAACACTGATCAACCCTGTAACTTCTATTTCTAGAAATTTATCTGCGAAGCACACTAGAGCGAGTGCCCAAGTCCTAGAAATACTCCTATGTCCTACTTTTCTTTAGATCCCAAATCCTTGATGCCTACTAATCCTTCCTACAACTTCACTTTTCCCAAATGCAACACATGTAACCTGTAATCGCAAGACTTTGTTTGGGGGTTGTGGTGTTTAGAGGCTTGCCTTAGTCAAGCCCTAGAGGACACTTAAGTCTCTGAACACCGTTGTTAGATAGAGAGTGCATGCCCTTGTGACGCAGAGGCAAAAACCAAAGGAATCAATGATGAAAACACAATATAATGTCACCTTCTAGTGAAGCTCTCATGGGAGGAAGATGCTCTTCATTCCATGAGGAAATTGATGCTCAAATCTACAAATATCAACACACAAAACACACAAGTCTGCTCTTGCAACACAGTGAAAGCCTTGAATCACTTTGAGAACACAATAGCTTGCTAGTAATCATATATTTGGAATCTATTTTACAAATGAATGCCTAAACATGCTTTTATATGCAACTACAAGCACTCCCATCAAGATTTCAAAAATCAAAACTTACTGTGTCAGCAAAAGGAACAAATAACGGTCATAAACCAACACTTAAATTTTGGGCCTGACCTAAAATAGGGCAGGACTAGGGTGCAGGTGCCCAAGTCCTCCCCCCTATTTTGGGTAGGGTTAAGGTCAAGGGGTCCTCCTAGGTCCACTTTTCCATGAAACCTAGGCCTCATTCCATCAGGATGCCAAAATATGAACTAAGATATCCTAAATGCATGCTAAAGACCTAGGAGCTAAACCTTATGAGGGAAATGCCCCCAAGGGGACATTTTCTGACATTACACCTATCATCATGGAGACTTTTCACATTTATGGGACCACAAAGATTTGTATGAATCGGTTCCAGCAATTCATTTGATGATTTTTTTTCAACCAATGCTTTTCAACTTGACACGTCTTGCAAATGATATTGTTTGAGACTATAGATTCTAACAGATCTTTTACAACTTGGGTTGAGCTCAATCTTGCTAGATCCTCAAGACTAACATGAGACAACCTCTTATGCTAGAGCCAACTTCTACTATTCTAAGTTATGGAGCAGATAATATCACCTTCTCTGAGATTGTAAAGATTTTCTTCTATCCTTTTTCCACTAGCTATCAAAGTTTTGGATCTTTCTCTAATTTCAAAAGCATCATTCTAAAATACAAGACTGTAACCTTCTCTGCATAACTGTCCAACACTCAAGTGATTTTGCTTTAAATTTTCAACATAAAGAACATCATTATTATGTTTTTTTCCATCAAGACTGATTGATCCTTTTCCACATACCTTGGCAGTGCAGTCATCTCCAAATCTGACTAATCCTTCATTATACTTCTCAAAATGAGTAAATTTACTTTTATCACCAATCATATGATTTGAACAACTACTATCAATAATCCAATAGTTTTTATCTTGAGACATATCTTTACCATTAGTACTCACCTCTTTTTGGACATCTGGATGCATAGTGACCAATTTCACTGCATATCCAACAATTTGAAGATGGTTCATTCATGCGTACCATTCTAGATCTACCTCAAGCTGTTAGGATTATTTATGAGGAACCTGCTCTAATACCAATTGTTGAAATACATAGGACAACTAAGAGGGGGTGAATCAGTTGTCACAAAAACTTAACTTCATATGAACATCAAACCATTAACTATTTAATTACTGATAATTAGATTTAACCATGAAAGTATGAAACCAAAGATTTAACCACAATCACACATTCAACATAGTAGACACCAAATTTTTATGTGGAAAACCTTAAAAGGGAGAAACCACGGTGGGTGTTAGCCAACAAAAATATATAAATTATATCAATACTGAAAAAATAGAGGCTCACTACCTATGGGGTTCACTGCCCAAAATGCTCACTGTAAAGATCGAGTCACTGCCAAGGATTTTTGAACTTAGATAATAGCATCTACTCCATGTCAAGGTTTAGTTCCATTTAAGTGCAATACATTTCCTCTGCTATGCTCTTCCTTTACACTTCGTACTTATCTTCACATTTTTCCCAAGGATATCATTTTCACGATTTCATTACATGCCTTTATACAATTCATCAACCTTGGAATGTACATCAAGTTTGGCATTACATTCATCAACCATTGGAAAAACTTCCAAGGTCAGAATTACAAACATACATAAAATAGGTCTAGACCTAATACAAAACTTGCTAAGGAAAAGATGTAAAGATGTATGCAGATCACACCATGCCTTAGCTAGGACTCAAATGCAATCTGTCATGCCATGAAATGCTTCTACAATCTTCAATACATCTCCGCAATTAGTGAAAACAACCAAGTCATCCAAGACTGGAGTTCACACTAAGTCTTTTAGGAACTATCTTGAACCACGATTCAGATTTCTCTCCATAGACCAATCCAAAGGTAGGAACACGATCAGGAGACATCCACAAGCACACTGTCATCAACTACCATAAAGGAAAAAATCACTTGCAGACCACCAAACCATGAACCATTAGAGTTGAAGGCACTTATCATCATTACAAACTCTTACAAACTCAATTCTAGAACTGCAGACTATGAAACATCAATGCGGAGAAATGCGGAGCAGAATACTTTCCCTCTGTCACAACTGAATACATAGAAAAAGTATGTTTCACTCTGGTAAACACAACTCACCCAAATCCTCATATGGAGAGCTTAAAATTGAAACATAACATCTTTAGACATGACTCTAAATAACTTCCAAACCACAGACAAAGATATTCAATCTTCAAGAAATGTGGAGCAAGCTTCTGGATTTTTCTTCTAAATACAATACACTATTTCCACTGCAACACACTGTTTCTACCGGAGGAGCTAATTTTCCCAATATCCTCAACATCAAGATCACTTACATAAGTAAATACAAAGAATCTCACTCATTACAAGTAAGTAATAAAATAATAGCATAGTTGACAACAATGACAACACAAATATGTTGACATCAATGACAATACCGATTAGGCACATACTTGCAACAAGTGTGAGCAAGTTACATGTGTATGCTCTCTCCTCGTGTCTTGGTATGAACTTGGATATCAAAAACATGTACTGGTCTTGCTTTTGTGTAACCCTTTAAAGAGTGGACCTCCTCTTGAGACACATCCACAAGGAGAACTCATTTGTGACCCCAAGTGGTACTTTCATCTGGTTCACTATACAATATAGGATAAGGTGAAATCCAAGTCTAAACTGGTATTAGCACTTACCGTATGGTGCTAGTTCAAAAGGAGGTGTACCTTTGTGTATCTGACACTCCTAGTAGGACTAGTTAAAGCTTTAAGTAGCTTGCTAGATGCTCGTAACATGTCGGTCCCCCAATTATTCACCAATAACTATTTTTTTTAGAGGCCAAAATCCCTTTACTTTCTTTTGTAGGAGGCCGGACCTCTGAATCTGCCCCATGTGTACTATTCATTATGGAGATAGGAATTCCCTCAGTCCCTAGGATCGAAGGGTAAGAAAAGTTGGTATGCTCATGCTGTGTAAGGGGGAGCCAGTGTCACCAAGTTCTCTAGTTGTCTTCCTTGTCTGAGTATTTGGAGAAATCTAAGTGGGGACTCAGTAGGTAGTATCCTTGACTTACCTAGGATCATGCATGTCTTCAAAGTACCTTCAAAACTCATAAAAAATGCAAAACATCAAGAGTCACAGCCAAAACTAAATGCTGAGTATTTTTATGTGTGATGTGTTTTCTAATTTTTCTAATAGACTATCAAACAAAATTAGAAAACTGAGTCTAGGCTCCTCATAGACTGTGAAATGCACCTGTAGCCTAGTGAAATGCATAAGAAGCTTCATACAATGCATAAGAAATAGTGAAACACTTCTACCAATTTTTGCAATGCCTCTGCAGGCCTATGTAATGCATATGCCTACAAATAGAAAACCTTAGAGGGTCCTTTGAAACATTATTGTCCCAATCAAATTTGATTGCAACCATCTCAAAAACATTTTAGACCTGCTAGTTTTGTCCAATTTCAATTCATCCCTTTAGGATCCATTTACAAAATCATTTCATCTTCTTAGGATTAGGTTGCATACACAAACCCCATTCCTTTAGAATTAGATTTCACTTACATATCACTTAGGCAACCTTAGAACATTAGGATTTCAGGGCTAGACATCTATAGAGGATTCCAAAATTAATCTTCCTAAAGTTGAAACATAAGGACAAACCATCGAAGTGTGACTACTTCATAAGTACAAAATTGGACCAAAAGACCTTGGTATCATTTCCATCCAATCGATAACAATGTAGGCCTAATACTCACTAGACTAGTTTAAGTCCACCTTCCAAAGTGAAGTCTCTACCTCACAAGCTCACTTTAATCAACCATTACTCTTACAACAACATTCCAAGGTCTTGATAAACCCAATTAGTACTTTGAAAGTCATTAGTAGATAATAGTATCCTATTGGAGATAAACTTTTCAAAGATCAAATTCATTAGCCCCTACTATAGTCTTGGGAATATTCCCTTAGTTGCATCTCAAAGGCATAGATTCATTCCCCA
The DNA here is from genome assembly GCA_027924645.1 of Cunninghamia lanceolata. Lineage (NCBI taxonomy): Eukaryota > Viridiplantae > Streptophyta > Pinopsida > Cupressales > Cupressaceae > Cunninghamia > Cunninghamia lanceolata. Next base: position 12,017,509 of record BSBN01000377.1, read on the forward strand.
CCTTAGTTGCATTCCCAAAACATTCCAAGAAAATAATAAAAACACATCTCCATTCCCATTTTGTATAGACTGCTTCCATTAGCACAAACTCGTTTCCAACCTTAGAAAATACCACAAATATCTTTTCATCCTTAGTATCATTAGGCATACTTAGAGATCAAAACATTACATAGTGCATTCTCACCTTGCATGATCATCTTATCCAAAAAATACCAAAAACATAGCTTTGCATTCTCATCCTTAGGATAAATTCATTTTCTCGTCCCTCATAAACTAGTAGGTCTTATATGGTCAAGACAAGGTTGCAAAAGAAAAGAAAGGGAGAATCCTTAGAACACCTTGCAAACACCATGAGATTTTCATCCAACATGGGTAATCCCTTTGATAACATCCATTTACAAGAAGAAGACCAAGGAATAATGCAACAAGAAATCGAAGAAGCTTCCCAAGACCCTAGGATGTTGTGAATCTTAAATGAGATGATTAATGCAAATGCACAAAGCTACCACATGAAACTCTTGCAAAATGGTACTAGGCTTCCCCCGGGGGTAGATATCAACATGATTGCAGGGTCACCATCCAACAATGCCACTCAAATCCAAGGACAAATGACACCTTCTTTTGGCCATACCAATTCAACACAAGAGAAACTTGTCACTATTCCCACAGGGCAAACATCACAAGATTCCATGATATCCCATGAGACATTTGATACCAACAATATGAATGTTGTCCCAACCATTGACCTTCCCAAATCTTTTTTTCTTGATGAATATGAACCAAAACAAAAGGACATGAAAGATGCACATAGTAACTTCTAGGGGACAAAACACCACATTAAATGCAAACTTGAATATCGGACCTCGAAACAATCTAGGCAATTCAAGTATAGATCCCCTTGGTCAAAACAACATGAATTCCTTGAATCAAAAATATTTGATCCTAATGGCCAAAACACCAACACCATGTCGAATTCAAATGCAACCTTTGGGTCTACACAAGGCAATATCTCGATCCAACAATACATAGACCCACAAAATCAAAACAACAACATATTCACGAACACCAATGCCACTCACAACAATTCCTTCAATCAACAATATGTGGATCCAAATGGTCAAAATAGAAATGTTATGTCTAACACTCATATGAACATTGGTACCGCTTACACCATCCCCCCAAATCATCAACACGTTAATCAAAATGCTAGTGCCTTGCATCAAAACACTCACCACCTCTTTCAAACAAACCCTCATAACATCCAAAACCAACATACCACTAATGCTTCGTCCCATTATCAAAACATCAATCCCCATACCACATATAACCTAAACACGTCTTTATCACACATCCCTTTCAACACAAACACTAACCCAATTGTCACAAACTTGGGACCGCAAAACACATCGGCATTAAGCATAGGTAACTCATATCAACACACGACTACAAACATCATCAACACACCCGTTGAAGTCCTCACTGAAGAGTTAGATAAAATAAAGCAACAATTCTCTAGCCTACAAGTTTCAGGGACCAAGAAACCATAGACAAAAGCATTCACATGCCTCCTTTCCCCCCAAATTTTGCCGCACCAAATTTTAACAAATATAGGGGAAAGGGGAGTCCTATTGAACATGTACACAAGTTCCATACTACTTGTCTCAAGCTTGCTTATGACCACACATGCTTAATGAGACTATTCCCAGGGAGCCTTGTGGGTCAAGCTCTTGAATGGTTCACACGTCTTCCCACAGGAATACGAACATGGACTGAACTCGCAAATAAGTTCATATCACATTTTTCCTACAACATAGAAATAGACGTAAACATTGCCACCTTGTGCCAAATGAAACAAGAGGATGGAGAAACCTTCATTTATTTCTTCCAAAGGTGGAGGGGCCTAGCAAGTAAATGTCCTTGTCACATCCTCGAGAATTAGTTAGTGCCCATCTTCGTAGAAAATCTTAACAAAGAGCTTATGAATCAATTACAAATCTATTGTTGCACCTCCTTTGGAGAAGATGTCAAGAAGGGGGTTGCCATTGAAAAAGCTCTCATTGTCAAGGACACGATCAAAATTTTCAACAAAAATTAAAACTTGCAAAACACACCATATGATAAGAGCAAAACTTGGGGCCAAAACAAAAACATTGTCAATGATAGGGTGGTCGATGCTAAGGCATTTAGGGCTAGCCCCATTATCACACTCAAAGAACCTCCCACAATTAGCCACATGTACAACAACAAGAAGCCAACATGATTCAAAACAATCAAAGGAGACCACCTCTAAGGAATAACACCTTGACGCAACTATACAGGTCTTTGACAGAGCTAATCAAATCAAACTAGAAGAAGTTATTACAAAACAACCTCATTCAACTATCAGAAATTAGACAATACGACCTGGCCTTTAAACCTCCCTCATGGAATGACAATGACTTCTGTGATTACCATTGAATCAAAGTTCACAAGACATCAAACTACTACAAATTGAAAAATATCATTCAACTCTTCATTGACAGGGGTGACATTGTTGTCGATCAACCATCAAGTTCCTCCAACACTGATCATACCATCTTCATAGACCCATTGTAAAATCATGGATCAGGAATATCCTCCTCATCAAGAACTAAACCACATGATAGTGTTAACTACAATAGCATTGCTGACGAATACACCACCGATAACATCTGTGCATATGATAATAACATTTCTATGATTACCATCAAGTCTCATCTAGAATGCATCATCACCATATACAAAGCCAAGATAACACTACAAAGCACTCTCTCCAATCCTTCCAATATGTCCATTCTGCAAGCAAGAGGCCAATATAAAATTTTGGATCATTTAAAAATGATCCCAGCCCAAATATCCATCTTCAAATTACTTCTCCTTTCACCAAAACACAAGGCTATTCTAGATAAAGCACTTTTGGAATCCTCCGTCCCAATAAACCTAAATGTAAACCTATTTAAGGCTATGGTGGGACACCTAGCCACCATTAACAATGTGACATTCACAAAACATGACTTGCCTCCACACCGACCTATTCACACTGATCCCCTACACCTTGAAGTTTTCATCAATAAGCATAAAATCTAACGAGTCCTAGTAGATGGTGGAGTAGGATTAAACATATGTCCTTTAAATTTGGTAATAATACTGGGGTACTCTAAGGCTTGTGTTGATCCAACCAAGAGAATTATTATCAAGGCATATGATGATGCTAAATGCTCTTCTAAAGGATTAATCACTTTACTCGTAAGGATTGGACCATCCATACAAGATACCGTATTCCATGTCTTGGATATTGAGCTTCCATATAACCTCATCCTTGGCCAACCATGGATCCATGCCATGAAGGTTGTCCCCTCTACATACTGTTAAGGGAAAATTGGATTCAAATGAATAATCAATATATCATTATCAATGATACCCAAAACTCAATGAAATAATGAACAAAAGAGATCAATCAAACTATGAACAATTACAAAGCAAACTTCCTTTAATTCTTAGCTTCCATTGATTGCCTATCTCAAATGATCTTGTCTATGAATATGGCCCTCAGAAGGTCCACTTCCTTGCTATGATTCCAAGATGTTGAAATGGGAATGGCTATGATAGTTTCTCCATGAAGATGAGCTTCACAATAATGATAGTAGTGTGTAGTAATGAGTTTGATCACAAGCAATGAAGGAATTGGTGCCAAAGGCGCGCTATAATTCTTGTAAAGTAATAATACTTAAAGCTTGGATAATTGAAATGGAGGAATAGGGTTCAATTTATAGACTTGGGAGAGAGAAGATCAATGGTATAGAAAGAATGAAAAGATCAATGGTATAGAACGGTTGAGGGAATGTGCGCAAATAAGAAGAAGACAAGTGTCACCCAAAAGCTATTTTGTTTGAGTTAACTACTTTCTTTTCTAAAGATAAGACATGCTTTTCATAAATTAGAAAGCTTTTTTCTAATTTAAGAGATATTGATAAAAACAAGGTTGATTGAGTCAGTTAACTCAACTAGAGATTTGTTTTTGCATGATTTGAGAGAAATTAAATAATATATTATTCAATTTTGTGTGCATGAAGAAGAAGACTTATTTTTAGAAGATTTGGAAGATATTTGAAGAATTAGAAGATAAGAAAGCAAATTAAATAAATAGATTTATTTAATTATTGGTGCATGATTTGGAAGAATAAATAAAATATTTGATTATATTTTATTTTTGGAGATTGAGAGAATTTAAATAAATTTGACTAATTTATTTAAATTTGGAAGAATGATTTGACTTAATTAAATAATTAAGAATTATTTAATTGTTTGGAAGAATTTAAATTAAATAAAGGATTTTATTCAATTTTTGACTTTAGAAGAGGTAATTAAATATTTTGATATTTAATTAACTTAAAGGAATGTGAATCGAATAAATAAATTTATTTATTTATTTATTGATAGAAGAATTAGAAGGGAATAAATATTAAGAATATTTATTTAGACCGAATCGTGTCATTTTTAGGCATATACATTTTGCCCCTCTTAGATGTGATGTTTGAGATGATGAGATTTGTGTCGAGTAACATCATTTCAAAGAAGCTAAGGTATAGATAGAAGAAAAAGATGGCAATGGAAATATAGGATGAGGATGCCCCCTCATTAGATTGGATGAGGAGAGAGTTTTCAAGGGCGCGTGACGGACAATCTCACGATGAAGAAGGTTGGAAGAATAGGTTGGGGTGAAGAAAATGGTTGAAGAAAGAGCTGAATGATACGCGATGCAAGATAAAATGATAACACACACAAGAAAGCAAGCATGTATGCACAAATTATACAAGAACAAACAAGGTATTACCCCTGTCGAGCGGTAAACCAATGATATACTAATAATGATATACGATAGTGTTGTCATGGCGGGGAATGATATATCCCTAGAGCAACATGATAGGATAGTGTCTAGTTTCAGGAAATGAAGCATGCCATGTAAGATGTATGTATTGGTCTGATTTCGACAATGTGACATCTTGTATAAGACAATTGATTGATTATAATTGATTGAGTTGGTTTACAACCAAACAAGGATCAAGACCATTGAGTGTGATTGGATAATTTGACAAGATTGACTTGACTTGATTGGTATGGATTAAGGATGGACCTGCATTTGGATCATTACTCAGATTGACTGGATAAGGATGAAAGATATGATGATAGAAAGAAATTTGACTGATAGAAGAATGACTCAATAGAAGGACTCACAAGATTTTGTAAACATGGATACTCTGCATAGAATCTTTATTGCACAGGATATGGATGCTTTGTGGATGCGAATGGATATGAAATGGATGCTTTGTGGATACGAATGGTTTTTTTGATGTCTTGATTTTGCAAGTATTTTGAAGTGCTTATTTCATCATTGGGCTTTTTTTTTTGGTACTTTTTCCAAATGTTGTAAGTTAATACAAGCATCTAGGTATAACTGAACCGAAATGACATGTGTATTGCTTACATGGATTTTGATTTAGCAAGTGAATACAAGCATCGAGGTATAATTGAACTGAGATGACCTGAGTATTTCTTGTGTATCAACAGACAAGGATTACCCCCATTCATGTTAGACCTTTGATTTCCTCGGTGATCTTTTGCCAATCATGTCTTTAGACAAGGCATCACATTACTAAAGTTTAATCCACAAATAGTAAACAAAGAAAATAATCATGCCCCCATCATAGCATCTCTAGCTTTTGGCATCCTCGAGTAGCATAGAAAGACATGATAACAAAAATCAAGACCTCGTAACTTAACCATGATTCCAACCATAAAACATTTTTGCATTTAGATGTGTTTGTTTCTTGCCATAGTTTAGGTAAAATAATTTTAGAGTTCTTTGGGTACTTGCTTGCTTTGCTTTGGCTAGGTTGAGGTGCTTGCATCAAAACTTTTTACTTGGAAATGGGCTTTTGCTTGTGCACGCTTGCATCTGGTGAAAGGTTCCACAATCCTTATTGGGGGAAAACAGACCCTAAGGGACTAACCTAGTGCCTCGGTGGCGCATTGACAATGGGCTTGCCTACGTGATGACGTAGAGGCAATGTAGTTTGGGACTTGGACCATGTATGGACTAGAGGATAGATGACAAGAAATGGGATGGAAGGGAAGTGGAGCCTCAGGCACACATTGATAATGGCCTTGCCCACATGACAACATAGAGGCAGTGTAGTTTGGGATTGACCCTATGATACTGAATACAGATGCTATACTAGTTAGACACTATGGATAGAATACTGGATAAGACCTTGGTTGACAAGGTTACAAAAGAGATAGAGTATCAAGCCATGATAGCATAGGATGACATTATGGATAGCCTTAATGTTAGATACTGATGACAAGGAAAACACCACAGATAGGAAGATGTATGGATGATAGTAGATACAGATGGTTAGGTAGAAGGAAATGAGGATGTGATCTCCAAGGACTATGTCACATAAGAATAACATACCCCATTGTAGGTAGAATACTTAGGATTTTTCATGGCAACGTTTATGACAAAGGATGATAAGACGATAACGAAGGATTTGCTTGGTTTGGAGGGATAAGGTATGTCAAGAGACATCGAAAACATTTGTCAACATTGTGCCCCCAATCTTTATCAAGATCAAAGAATAGAGGAAAGGAAGATTTAGGATGGATAGACTGGACAATATAGGTAGGTAATGGATAGAAGGATAGGATAGAAAATGGTACAGAAAGAAACTGATAGGAGAAGAGTGATATGCCAATGAGACAAAGTGCCCCAAGTGTAGGTGATGTAGAAGATCAACTTACACACGATGCCTATTTGCTAGGTTTTCATCATGGTACTTATCCAAGGTGCCTGTTTGCCAGATTTTCACCGTTGGATGAAGGGATTTTTCTTGACCTTTTTGAATTTTTTTTTTGAACATTTGGATATGATAGGTAGAATGGACGAGAGGGTCTCAATTGCTAGGTTTCATGAAAGGTGATAGTCCCACTAGAAAGATGTCATCACATGGACCATGTCAAGTGTTCTCATAGATGCTGGGAGGAGATTGCATGGCAGTGAGATGGAGAAGGTAGACAAAGAACTGTGGAAGGTATGATAGTGGAGGATGATGCAGAATATAGATGGAAAGCTTATGCAAAAGCATGGACCACGGGAGTAGGATGGGGAAGATATGTAGGAGGTATATGGAAACATTTGTGAGATGGAAGGGAATCATGACCAACAGTTGCACATACTGTGATAAACATTGAAGCTGGTGATGGGAAAGTAGTGTAGGAAGAAACAGAGACTTTTTCTTGTGGATGAATGACTTAGGCATGTAGGGATCCACATAGACTGAGTATTTTTCTGATTTTTGCTTGTCATGTGGGATGGAAGAATTTGAGACTTTTGGATGGAATGGGAGAAAGTGGATGGTTGAGATTCTTGAGAGGTGGATGCCTCATGTAGCTTGAGGGATTTTTGGTTAGGTACCCAAGCCATTTTGTTTTTAGATAGTACCTATGAAGGTATGGGCTTGGGTGTATGCAGTTTTTGCACATCTTCAGAGGTAATTATTTGTTGGATGTAGACCCACACCTTTTTCAGCTTGGCGTATAGGTGTGTGGGTGTATGTAGCTTTGGAGAAGGATATTTCTTTGATTCTTGGATTTTGTATCCTATGTCATGAGGACTCTTAGGATTTTTAATTTTAGAGGTAGAGGCATCCATATTTTTGCTATTGATTTCTCTTGAGATGGTAGAAGTATAGTGGATGGAAGCTCTTTGTTTAGACAACATGTGCATCTGTTGGTCATGCTTGGGATTGTTAGAGGATTTATTGGTGGATGGATAAGGTATTGGAAGAAGTGGTGGTAAAATGTATGGAGGGATATTAGGAATTGGAAGTAAGGGAGGTAGATTGGATGGTGGAAGGTGTATGGTCACATGCTTTTGGGATGTATATGATAAGGGAGGTGGAATGGTGACATAAGTTTTGGGTATATGACAGGATGTGTGATGGAAAGTGGTGGATTTAGGAGGAGTGGAGGAAGTACCAACATCTTGTGTTTGTTCATCTTGGAGTATGTATCCAAGGCCGTATGAATGAGGATGAATATTGACATGGATGGGCTCCAAATTACCTTGTTCACAGAGGTCTAAGCCTTTACCTTGATAGTTCATATGTTGGAGTATGCAGTGGACAGTGGGATTATGTATAGGTGGAATAGTAGACACAAGTTCCTTATTGGATGGAGAAGGTGAGATAGAGGATAATGGTTGTTGGTGTTCTAAGGAGGAACACTCATGAATGAAGGCGGTAAGACCAAGGATATATGGTGGGGGATTTGCAGCATGGTTGATAATGGATGGTTGAGGATTGTTATTGGTTTGGTTTTCTATGCTTGCTTGGGAGGCAAGTGTCTCATCAAGGGAAGTGGAAGTTGTTGGATCATGGATAAACTTAGGACCATGGAATGCATAAAGTGGGCTAGGAGGATCATCATGGTCTGCTTGATCATAGATAGGCTCTCCATCGTAGATGGGATCTTGATCATAGATAGGCTCTTGATTGTAGATGGGATCTTGATCATAGATAGGATTAAGTGTGATGGGATTAATGTGCTCTTGTATAGGTTCATCATCAATGATAATGTCCTAATCATAGAAATGATAGAAGTTATGGAGAGGTTGAAATTGGCTCTCTTGCTCATGTATAAGATCAAGTTGCTCATGGATAGCTTCTTCATCAAAGGTAGTATCTTGATCATGGAAAAGATATAGGTTATGCATGGTTGGAAATTGGATCTTTTGCTCATGTATAGGTATAGGATCATCGAAAAGATAAAGTTTATGCATGGGGGTGCTTTGATCTTGATTTAGACAAAGGTTGAATGTTTCCACATGTTCTAAAGTGTGCTCTTCACATAACACTTGAGATGTTTGAATTGAAGTGGAGGTAGAGGTCTCTTGGATAGGAACTTGGTCAACAATATGGAGGTACAATGGATCTTGACTTTGGTTCATGGTAAGAGGTTTTTCAATATGCTCAAGGGGTTGCAGACTCCATGATGGGATTGTAGGATTTGACATAGCATTGGAAGAATCTTTGATAAGGTCAAGGACTAGAATTTGGGGACATGGTTGACTCTCTGCTAGTAGCCCTTGGATCACATCATTGGTAGGTGTATAGGTAGAGGAGTGAGGTAATGGATAGGTGGACTTGGAGTTCTCCATGGTAGGATTAGTATGCTTTGGGCCATGTGTTATAGGAGATGGTGAGGGAAGACTAGTAGACAAAGTGGTATACAATTTCCAACATGAGGTGGTGCTTGCCTTGTCATGAGTATCATTAAGACAGGAAGAGAATGAATGATTTTGGGGTGAGGCGTAGCTTGTACTGGCCTGTTCAGCTTGTAAGATTGCCATTTCTTGTTGTATCACTTGGAGTTCTTGAGCAATCGCTATACGATCTTGAGGTGAGATATCAAAGTTTAATTATTCTTGCAGGTATTGGAGTTCTTGAGCAATTGCTTCTAATTGGTTTATCATCTGTATAGAAACTGACACAAGACTGAAATGGGTATCCAGAAAGGTGAACAATTTTCTCGCAAAAGAGGTGGAGATGCTCACTGTTACAGATGCATAGAAACAGAAGCACATAAGCAAAGGGTATAAGTGCAACAAGTCATTATGAATGCGCAGTACTGGTAAAAAGCAAACACGTAGCAACAAGTGATACATGCATAGCAAGTCAATACAGATGCGCAGCGGGTCGAGGTAAATGCGCAGCTTTAGAGGGTAAATGCACAGCTCTAGTTTTTTAGACTATTTTTGCAAATTTTTGGCAATTTTTCTGATGTTTTTGGTTTCTTTGGCTACAAGAAGGTCTTTTTGATCTAATTTTATGAAATTATGGCCAGAAGACATAAACACAAAGAATATTTTTATAGTTTTTTATTTTTTTGTGATTTTTTTGACTCTTTTTGGACTAAAAGAAAGTAAGTACAATCCTAGCTTTCAAACGAGAGTATAAAACTAAATTCTCACTATCTCTAGTGAAGTATCTTCAGGAGGTGATAATCGCCCTTCCCTACACTCGATTATAGGGGTTTTTGGCAACTAAGACAAAGGTGTTTAATAAAGGCAACCGTTCGAGTGGTTATACATGCGGCAACACTACTCTCTATTATGGAGTCTCCCAACCTGCAAGGGTTGCGTCTTGGAGGGTTTTGGGGGAGGTTGGCTATCGGTATAACACAACTTCACTTGTTTGAAGATTTTGCTCCAAACACAATTTATTTATAGTGGATTGGTAGGGCTTGGCATCTAGCCTGTTACCACTTAGGGTCATTCCTACTTGGATGAACGATATCCAAGAGCATGCCCCTCTAAAGGAAAAACACATGTGAAAATGATATGTCTGGCATTTTGGTCACCCAAGATAGGGCAGAGCATAGGCCTAATATCATTTCCAAAACATAGAAGATAGTGGTTCTTTTCCCCTAGTTAAAATGAGAAAAACTAGATGAGCTATCTATTTGGGCAAGCACAAAAATTTGTTAACTTTGAAGTGATAACAAGATAGCAATGGTTCAATTTTACCCAGATAGTAATGATGTGTTCAATTTTACCTAGATAGTAGTGATTTGTTAGCTTTGAAGTGATAACAAAATAGCAATGGTCTAGTTTTATCAAGATAGCAATGAGTTTGTTAACTTTGAAGGATAGCAATATAGCAATTATTCAATGATATGCAAGATAGCAATGATTCAATTACAGCCTTCGTAGTTAAGACTATGTGAGATTTGCATGAGCATCCATTTACATTCCTATTAGAAATCAAAGTGTGAGTTAATTAGTGCAACTATATGATTCTAAACCAGTACCTAGCCTACAAATAGATTAAGAGTGTTCCTGCAAAAAGATGTTAGCATTAGCAAAAACTTCAAGGAAACCCTAAAAATCACTACCTAGATCAGATGCATAGCTTCAGAGCTTGAATGTGTAGAAACAAAGCTCAGAAGTGCCGCAGTACATATGCGCTAAGACAAAGGTCAAAAGCACAAGAAAAATAGTATATATGCACCAAAATGACAAATGCATCATATCAAAGGGTATATGCACTGGAATAGAGTCTGTATGCACTGAAAGAATGTATGCACCGGAACAGATAGCAGATGCGTGTTAGTATGTGTCAAATGCATGGTTTCCTCCTACTTTCTAAAACACAAAACTTAGTTTTTGGGTTAAAACTGGGGCTAGGCCCCACAGTGGGCGCCAAAAATGTTAAGAGAAAATTGGATTCAAATGAATAATCAATATATCAATATCAATGATACACAAAACTCAATGAAATAATGAACAAAAGAGATCAATCAAACAATGAACAATTACAAAGAAAACCTCCTTTAATTCTCAACTTCCATTGATCACCTATCTCAAATGATCTTGTCTATGAATATGGCCCTCAGAAGGTGCACTTCCTTGCTATAATTCCAAGATGTTCAAATGGGAATGGCTATGATAGTTTTTCCATGAAGATGAGCTTCACAATAATGATAGTAGTGTGTAGTAACGAGTTTGATTACAAGCAATGAAGGAATTGGTGCCGCGCTGTAATTCCTGCAGAGTAACAATACTTAAATCTTGGATGATTGAAATGAAGGAATAGGGTTCAATTTATAGACTTGGGAGAGAGAAGATCAACGGTATAGAAAGAATGAAAAGATCAATGGTATAGAACGGTTGAGGGAACGTGCGCAAATAAGAAGAAGACAAGTGTCACCTAAAAGTTGTTTTGTTTGAGTTAACTACTTTCTTTTCTAAAGATAAGACATGCTTTTCATAAATTAGAAAGTTTTTTTCTAATTTAAGAGATATTGATAAAAATAAGGTTGATTGAGTCAGTTAACTCAACTAGAGATTTTCTTTTACATGATTGGAGAGAAATTAAATAATAAATTATTCAATTTTGTGTGCATGAAGAAGACTTACTTTTAGAAGATTTGGAAGATATTTGAAGAATTAGAAGATAAGAAAGCAAATTAAATAAATAGATTTATTTAATTGTTGGTGCATGATTCGGAAGAATAAATAAAATATTTGATTATATTTTATTTTTGGAGATTGAGAGAATTTAAATAAATTTGACTGATTTATTTAAGTTTGGAAGAATGATTTGACTTAATTAAATAATTAAGAATTATTTAATTGTTTGGAAGAATTTAAATTAAATAAAGGATTTTATTCAATTTTTGACTTTAGAAGAGGTAATTAAATATTTTGATATTTAATTAACTTAGAGGAATGTGAATCGAATAAATAAATTTGTTTATTTATTTATTGATAGAAGAATTAGAAGGGAATAAATATTAAGAATATTTATTTAGACCGAATCATGTCATTTTTAAGCGTATACACATACCATCAATGCATCAAATTCCCTTATAACGGCATGAAAATCACTATCCCAAGTGATCCCAACACCTTTCAATACTACAACCACCTAAGAGAGGTGCTTCAATATCATGTACCTGTAAATATAGGAATCCCACCATCCACTACATCTCATTATGTTGACCCATCCATGTTATCCAAATCCACCACCACTTTCACTACACCAATCAACCCTAAAATTTAGATCCAAGACAAAGGATGCAATGAATACAAGATAGAAAGTTCATATTGCATCGAAAAGTTGCCTATATCACCCAAGTCTTGAGGAAAGCCTTGCCCCATTCCGCCTAAGCAAACTATTTCTACTGCTCCCACCACATTCACAAAATGGGTGAACTAAGTAAAGAGGACGTTAGTGAAGACATCTATACATGGCTCTATAAGGAGGAAGACGAGGTCAAACATGTCAAATTACCCTTAGAACAATATAGTAAAGGGTATGAATTTGTGAAATAGTAAGGATATGATGGACATGGTGGGATTGGACCCAATGGAAGTGGATGAACTGAACCTCTTCAACCAACTATACGGCCATGTAATAAAGGGTTAGGATATACCTCACAAAGAGAAAATGCTCCATGTACTAAGTTACTTCTAGGAAGGGATGCAAGTACCTCCAAGGATGTCAAGACATTGAGGGATCCTCCTAAACCTGAACCATAATCATCCAACCTTGAATTACCTGATGGCATCGCCTAGATTAGCATCTTTTGGGATCTGGATAACACCTCCATTTGCACTCTTACCCCCATCTCTCTAAGCTTCATTGACACTGATGATGGCTTACCTCTTGTCCACCCCAAAAGTTATAGACTGGGACCAGCAAACATCACCTAACTTAGATTTATTTGAGAATGACGAAGCTATCGCTGAGTTCATGGGACTTCGTGAGGGCATACCACTGGGGAACCACAAGGTTGGCTACATCATGGACTTGGATAACTCTGCATACTTTGGAGAGTCTACTCTGCCCTCCAGTCACAAAACTGAAAATGAAAAAGAAAAAGAAAATAGGTCTCTGGGTGAAAATTGAAAGGCGCCCTTAGACCATACAAAAGTAAAAATAAAGGACGTATCCGAGGATGAAAACCTCCCTAAGGCACCCAAGGATGGATGGTTGGATGTGCTTCCCATTGCAAAGGAGAGATCACCACTGTTATTGGATAAAACTGTTGAACCAATGTTGGTATATAAGATGCTCCCAAGATTGTTCACTTTGCCGCGTCACTCACTGAACAGGAAAAGCCAGAGTTTATAGACTTCTTTGTGCATCAGATTAACTTTGCCTAGTCATATGCTAACATGCTAGGCCTTGATCCACAGCTTGTTCTACATCATTTACCGTTGTTGCCAAACGCAAAACTAGTAAAGCAAAAAATGAGAAATATGCATCTGCAGATAGCCCTCTTCGTGAAAGCAGAGTTAAAGAAGTTACTTGACATTGGATTCATTTGTCCCATTGACTACCCAGAGTGGATATCCAAGCTTGTGCTAGTTATGAAACCCAATGGACAAATCTAAATTTGTGAAGACTTCAAAGACTTAAACAAGGCATGTCCAAAGGATGATTTTTCGTTGCCAAATATTCATATCATAGTTGACCTCACTGTTGGCTTTGAAATGCTTTCATTAATGGACAGTTTCTCGGGGTATAATTAGATAAGAATAGCCCCTAAAGATTAGCACAAGATGGCTTTCACCTGCCCCTGGGGTACATATTGTTGAACGTCATGCCCTTTGGCCTTAAAAATGTTGGAGCAACATATCAAAGGGCTATGACCACAATCTTTCATGATTATATGCACACCTTCATGGAAGATTATGTGGATGACCTATTGGCTAAATTGGTGACAAGAAGAACTCACTTAGAAGTTCTAGATAAAGTCTTCACGTGACCTGAGGAATACAAAGTCAGACTAAATCCTAAGAAATGCTTATTTGGAGTCATTTCAAGTAAACTACTTGGATATATAGTCTCTCACTAGGGCATTGGGGTTGACCCCTCTAAAGTCAAATCCATTATGAACATGCCTCTGCCAACAACTTTGAAGCAATTGCACATCCTACAGGGAAAATTATAGTCAATAAGGAGATTCATCACTCAACTCGCTGATAAATGTTAGCCATTCCAACACTTGCTTTACAAAGGAGTCCTTTTTGTATGGACTGAAAGCTATCAAGATGCTTTTCAAAAGATCACAGATTATCTAATGTCACCATCAATTCTGATGCCTCTGATTCTGGGACAACCTTTGCTATTGTACATATCAACCACATCTTTAGCTCTAGGGGCATTATTAGCACCAAATGATGAACAGGGAAAGGAAAGGGCCATTTACTATATTAGCAGAACACTGGTGGGCTATGAACTTAAGTACACCCCTATCGAATGCTCATGTCTTGCAGTGGTATTCACCACTCAGAAACTATGTCACTACATGTTGAATCATAAAACAAAGCTAGTCGCAAAGATTGACCCTTTGAAGTACTTACTCAACAAGACAGCCATCATGGGATGCTTAGCTAAATGGGTCATGATATTGAGCGAATTTGATATATAGTATGTAGAATGAAAAGCAATAAAGGGACATGTTATCTCAAATCAGTTAGTAGAAGCACCTACAATAGCTGACCATCCTCTAATTATAGATTTCCCAGATAAGTCCATTTTTGCCCTAGATGTGCCTAATACATGGACACTATTCTTTGACGGTTCTTGTACCAATCATGGCTCAGGAGTAGGTATCTTGTTCATTACACCTCAAGGCGACATTATTCTTAAGCTATTCTGCATAGCCTTCCCATGCACAAATAATATTGCTGAATATGAGGCTCTACTTATAGGATTACGTATGGCCATCAATTGGAAAATAAAGAAACTACAAGTCTTTAGTGATTCGCAATTGGTCATCAAACAGGTCAACAATCAATACAACACTAAGGACAAAAAACTTATACCATACAAAAGAATGGTGGATAGTTTCAGGCTCTATTTTGACATAGTTCTCTTTGATCAAATTTCCATGGTTTAGAACCAAGCACCCAATGCAATGGCAACAATTGGATCTCTCCTAGACATTCCAAGGAATATAACTTAGTTTGAGTTCTTGGTGGAACAACTTTTAGTCCCCGCCTTCAATATTCCAAAATCTGAGTTAGTTTGTGAAATTGTTTGTCCCATGTCACCTTGGTACAATGACATTTACACCTACTTGCATGACCAAACCTTACCTACTGACCACTCATCTAACCAATGAAAATCCTTCATCCACCAAGTTACTAAATACGTCATCATTGGTGACACCCTTTATTGCCATGGCTTTGATAATACCCTCCTAAGATGTCTTGACACTGAGGAACCACAAACAACCCTATGTGAAGTACATGAGGGTATATGCAGAGCTCACTTGAGTGGTCCTACCCTTGCCAAGAAGATCATTAGAGTTGGTTATCACTAGCCTATCATTGAAAAAGATGCCTACCATTTCATAAAGAAATATAGACAATGCTAGATACATGGAGACCTTGTACATGCACCAGCTCAGGACCTATAGCCACTCACATCTCCATGGCCTTTCTCTCAATGGGGACTTGACCTCGTGGGAAAAATCCACCCTACTTCCACTAATGGCCATAAATTCATCATCATTACCACTGAGTATTTCACAAAGTGGATTGAAGCCATTCCCATGACATACATTACTAGCAAACAAATCGCTTAGTTTATCCTCAATTATATCATATGTCGGTATGGTGTCCCGCAATCCATTGTAACAGACAATGGCTGCCCATTCAAAAATCAAGATGTCCATGAACTTTGTGAAAAATTTCACATTCAGCACCACTTCACCACTCCGTACTACCCACAAGGCAATGGCCAAGCTAAGGTGTCAAACAAAACCATCATAAAAATCCTCAAAAAGACTGTTAATGATGTTGGCCATGACTGGCATATCCAATTTAACCCTGCCCTATGGGCTTACCGCACTAGCATCTATATGCCTACTAGAGCCACCCCATATTCTCTTGTTTATGTATCTGAAGCTTCCTGCCCATCGAGGTCAAGTTGCCCTCCCTGAGAGTGTCACTACAATAGTTGGTTGATGATGAAGAATACAAAGTATCTCAGCTACATGAACTGGAGTTACTAGATGAAAGGAGACAACACATTAACCCATTTATAGGCATATCAGAATCATCTCCACTATAGATACAATAAAAGGGTTCGAGTTTGACATTTCAATATGGGAGATCTGGTCCTAAAAGAAAAACCTAAAACTCAGATGGAATGGGAGAAGCCAGGCAAATTTGAGCCGAACTGGTTAGGGCCTTATATCATAATGATAGCCTATGGATCTGGCACATATCAGCTAGCCACTCCTGAAGGTGAACCATTACCAGAACCAATCAATAGCATGCCCCTTCGATGATATTATACTTTAAAAAGTACTAAAAAATAAAAAAATCAAAAAAGTCAAAAAAATCGTCCAATAGTGAAAACCACTTCAGTGGCACTATTAGACAACAAAAAAAATAGTAAAGGGAAATAATCCATGCAAAAGTGAAAACCACTTCGGTGGTGCTTTGGATAAGTACCATGGTGAAAACCTGGCACACAGGGGCCATGTGTAGTTGATCTTTGCTCCATTGTCTACCATCACTCTATTTTGCCTTCCATCTTCTGCAATAAACCCTGCATGATCCATATCATAGTCCACATTCTAGATCCATAATAAATCACATTGTTCCTCCCATGGCCTAAGAATAAATTAACATTTAGTGTCTTCACACCCCACCTCGCCTTGGTCATAATGTTATCATGCACCTAACTGGGGGCAATTCCTGATCCTGAAATCAATATTGGAGGACACCTATTCTAAAAAATCGAAAACATCCAAATATTTTCAAAAACATAAAAACATTCAAGTATTTTCAAAAACACAAAAACAACCAAATATTCCCAAAAATTCAAAAAATATCGCAAAGCATAAAAAAACCACAAAAAAATCAAATAGGCAACCAAAAATTCCAAGTAATAAATAGTGTCAAACTAGTAAACTAAACTTTGACACCTCTGAGCTTTCACATAGGCAAGTCCAACTTTGATGCACCCTCGAGGCATTCCCCTTAGGTCCTAGGTCAAACCAAGTCCACCCTTGTTGAACTACATTGCCTCTAAGCTTTCACATAGGCAAGGCCATATTTGATGAGCCCCCGAGGCACTAGGTTAATCCCTTAGGGCCCATCGAATCAAACCATCATAATAAGTTGTCCTTTAACGAGATGGACACTTTGAACAAACAAAACAATCAATCTTTCACAAGAAAACAACTTCCAAACAATCAAACAAGACAGTTTAACAACATAGCCAAAACATTGTCTCTCATCACTCACATGGTGATAATCAAACATCACTATGGCCAACCAACAATCCCAATCACATGTCTAACTACAAGCATGGGACATAATCGAAACTAGGCTTTATGCCTTAGATGACACATCTCATCTTTTGAACATTATCAATCATCACAAACCCACCATTTCCCAACTTGCGACATTCTCAAAACCAAACTACATGTCTTATATGAGATGTCCTAGCCCTATCATCTGCCTTATATAGGTGGTCACATCATCGAAACCAGACTTGACATCTTATAGGGCATGCTTCCTATTCTAAAACCAAGCATTATCCAACTAATCATCATCAATCAGTTAAATACAAATACACTCAACAAATGACCTAATGGTTTATTGGCTCTATCTTATCTTTCATTTGGATTGTTTTCTTTGGTCTCATTCTTATGCTTCTCAAGGTAGTCCCTATGTGATGAAGAGAAGTGAGGATGGAGCGAGATCTCTTTTCTTTGATTGTTGTTTGTGGTTTGTCTTGGCAAGATGACAAGGGCAACTAAGTTCCTTGTGCGTGACTGAGATATTACTGGGTGAATCAAAAACATCCTATACATTGGAATAGCTAGATACTTCCAAGCATCAAGACTTGCACACCTTAGGTTGTTCTCATCACATGTTCTGACAAGGTGCCTTAATGACTTAGTTTGAGCCTAACATTCCTTGTCTGCCTTGTGCCTATTTCACAAAGGACCACACTTTATGCCTGGCCCTTTGAAATGCCATGGCACTTGTCATCCTTTGATATAATAAGCACTATGATGATAAGCAATAACTACATAAAAGAAGCTCAAAATCTATCATGACAAAGTCTAGATCCATTCTTCTAAGCTGATCTTCATCCTTCATACATTCGCCATCTCCATTTCTTTTGATCCTCTCCCATCCTACTATGACACACCAAAAAACTGTATTAGATCATATAGCCTGCACACACACACGTTATTCCATCATCTAACATCATTGTCATGATCATCATCCTCATAATAAATCATCATTATCACAATCACCACAATAAACATTGCATTAAATCACATAAAATCATCATCATCTGCATAAACCCTACACCTAGCATATAGGCATTTAGCACATACACATTTGCATCCATATATGAGCATCACATATAAATAAAATACCATTGCATAACATCTATCATATCAACATATGCATCTAGGAATAACATCATACATTGCATCATAAACATCATAATATCTAGAACTGCATCATCATAAATCATAAATCATAACACATAGCATCATAATCATAAAACATCCATCGCATCATATGCATATATAAGAATAACATGATCGATCATCATGGTCCATATCATCATCATCATCATCATCATCATCATCAAAAATGTGTCATAGTACAATCTGAATATATGTGTTAAAAATGGAGCTCACAGGCTCAATCATAAAACAAGAGCACGTAGGCTCGATCAAAATATACATCGAAACTATCAACATGCCCTAGCTAGCACTGTCATGGCCCCCTAATCCTTTTGGCCCCATAGGCGGACCCCTGTGCTCTGATCCTGCCCTCAATCCCTATGGTCTATCATATGGCGAGGCCTGCCTCTAGGAATGCCCCATGCTGCTGTGTGATCTACGTGAGTGAGATTGACAAGCACTCCTGCTCTGATAATTGGGTGCTCTTTGATCAACTGGCACCTGACTCTCATAAAGGCCTTTGTAGTATTGTGCCTCTTGTGTTGCCCTAAGTAAAGCATCTGCAAACTCTATTGTTGGCCCGCCCACTATTTTCACAAAATAAATACTCCTCTACTCTGCTCTCTGGGCCATGATGATGGCCATATCTTTGTCGCCTATCCTGTGGGCAAGGTACCCCTCCACCTCCTAGATCTGTTGTCGCATCCCCTGCATCTAGGTCTACATGGCCTCTATCTGGGTCTGTATAGCCGCTACCTATGTAGCCAAATCCCCTCCTTGGTCTCTGACATCCTCCTCCACCTCATCATCTCTAATCTCCTCAATAGGCACATCCTATAGTGCCTGCTCCTTGATCCACTCCTCCCCCTCATCGTCCTCCTCATCACCCTCCTCCATCTCCTCTCCACCAATATCACCTAGGCCAACATCCTTAATAGCCACATCCTCTTCCCTCTCCTCCACCTACATCTCCCCCACCATGGCAACAGCCTTTCTTACAGCCCTCTCTCCTTCCTCCTAAATTAGGGCAAGTGGAGCACCCCTACCCTATCCATCTCTCCCTCTCCCCCTATCACCTCTGCCTCAGTCTTCTTGGCCCCTGTCACCGCCACCACCACCTGTAGTGCCGCCATCATCACCTCCTCTATCATCATCCCCCCTGCCACCATCCCCTCGGCCTTTGCCTCTACCTCAGCCCTATCCTCTAAATCTTCCTCTCGGTCCCCATCCCAATCTGTCCACTAGTGTTGGCTCATCAGGATGAAGATACGGAACTGGCCAATGGGTGACCCACCAAGCATTATATGCAAGAGTGGTACTTGTATTAGCAATGTCATCGGCTCCCCACTTCATTGGCTATAACCTAGCGATCTCGTAAATAGTAATCTGCACTGCAATCATTGGACCCCAAACTAGAATCTCTCAAGTGACTCAAGCAAACTTTGTAATGTTAGCAGGGGTATCCTATTGCTCTCCAAACTGTCTGAGCACCCACTCTAGCAAATGGCGTTCTATAATGTGTCGTGTCTGCATGGTCTAGCCAATCAAATATCAGGTGTGTCTATAATAGGTAACTACTCGGCATCCTCTATCCACCCAGGACACTCCCCATAAGGGCTCCAAACAAATGTGTCCATATGATCAATGGCATGCCTCCAATATCAAAAATTGCCCATATGTATCTATAAAATTTCCCTAGTATAATAGAAAACATAAGGTAACTTATCCAAAATCTTGCGATCCACTGGTGGCCTGCATACGGGAATGTGCTCCCACACCCAAATCATCAATAAAGTCACATTGCAACTGATAGACTGTTCGCCATGGTAGACAAATCCATACAACTAGTGATACAACTATGCCAGGAGGCAGGGTCCCCATGCATAAACTGTAGCGTCTACCATCATACCCTCTAACGTCTCCCCCAGCCTACAGGAAATCCATGACCATGTGCTGATCTAGACACACGAGACCACCAATGTAGGTGCATAGGACCACAATCAACCGATCATACTGATCTATCAAAGTGTCTCAGAGAATCTCATGCTTCTCAACTCCCAAGGATGCATCATCACCTATCTTGAATAATTGATGGAGTGTAGGCAATCCTCTCTCAAGACTATAAACAACTTGATCTCCATGAATAGGTAGTCGAAGAATCTGCTAGACATCAAGCAAAGTCACGGTGGCCTCCCCTATAGGAAAATGAAATGAACTTGTCTCTGAATGCCACCTCTCAGCCACTTTAGTCAATAGGCCCCAGTTAGCCCGAATCATGGGCATAAATGCAACACCGTATAACCCTAGTGCATCGAGAGTATCTTGCTCTGCCATCGACAGAGAGTCTCGCAACTGATACTTGGTAGGATGACTCTCCTGCATATAAATTGGTGGTAACCTTGCATGTATTCACATAGCCAACACACCATGTCAATCTAAAAACCCTAAATACAACATTCACAGCAAAACAGGGGCATAAATCAGGGCAAATTTCATTTTTAAACTGCTAAAAACACAGATGCATTGCATTGTTATTCTTAGGTGTCACGGATAAGCATAGGCATCATAGTGCCTTATGCATGTGTCACACTTTGGCTCATGCATCGCTCTTCTCAACCTATGTGTCGCACTCTGGTGCATGTGTCACACTGCTTAGCCTATGCGTCACACCTAGCGGATGCACCCTGCCTAAAGCAGAGGCATCATACCCTTGGTGCTTGTGGTTCCAAAAACTATGTACGTCGCACCAGCATGTAGGTGTCACATGCCCACATACAGGCATCGAACATGATAGTGCATGCAGTGCACAAAAGTGCACCGCATGTGTGCCCTATTTTTCAGGCCCTAAAATCTAGCTAAAAATGAAAAAAATGAAAAGTCAAGGATAGATACATACCGGCTCGCCTATCCCAAGTAGCTGACCATATGTCCAGACCCTCAAACCATGGTGCTGATGAAGAGGTATAGGTGACATTTTGACAGGACCTCCGCAAGAATCCTGAAAATGACTACTCTCCTCTCTCTGAAATTTCTAAACTCAAAGTGCACAAATGAGGATTATGGACCCCCAAGGGTTATTTATAGGACCTTTTGACCTAGGTGGCCCCCCTTTTCACAAAATTGACCAACTGAAGGCTTCTTTTCATGCACCAAGCACCTTTTATGACCATTTTCTCACTCCTAGACCACTTTGGGGCTCCCCGCACAACTTTTTGAAAAAATTTCCATATTTTTTGAAAAATATTTAGAACTACAAGCATAACTACAAAAATATATGAGTTCATATTTATAAGAATTATGAAATCGTATAACATTAGATTCAATAAAATTCAACTCTAAAACCTATGTTACTCCAAGATCGAGCTTCTGTAGCAGAAACA
Organism: Cunninghamia lanceolata; assembly: GCA_027924645.1. NCBI lineage: Eukaryota > Viridiplantae > Streptophyta > Pinopsida > Cupressales > Cupressaceae > Cunninghamia > Cunninghamia lanceolata. Next base: position 12,039,927 of record BSBN01000377.1, read on the forward strand.
GGACAACAAGGAATATAGTGTAACCATTCTTTAAAACGGCAAACCCTAAGCAGTGCAATACCAATTACTATTTATTGTAGTGATAGTAACCATATAGTAATGTATATGTATATTGAATAGCTACATAGTTATTATGATATCAGAATATTATTTCATATATATGTTTCATTTGACAATGATAACACTATTCTATATGTAATGCGATCAATTAATCATAGATAACACAAAATAAATATTTATATATGAATCGATCAATGTTATTGTAGTGATAATGCTATAAACTATTTGCATTCCCTATGTTATTAACAAAGTGCAGCTCCAGTGTTGAAAATAATACGGTGATTATTACATTCACAGAGAGATAACTTTGATTTAGTTTTCTTCACAAAGAAAAATTGTTACTTCGAATAATATATAGGAAACCCTAATAATTTCCAACAAAAACATATTAAGCAAACATACAAAGAACATGAAACTTGGACCTTGTTGAACTATCGGTTCCTCTCCCCTATACTAGTAGTAAGTTAAAAACAAAGGCTTATCAACAATTCCAAGCACTCATTTTGAAAGAGAAACAAATAATTAAACACAAAACCTTTTGTGATTAATAGGCAATCTTGGGATCAAATGTTTAATGTTAATTAGTAGATCCCCGTGGTTTTTTTGGTTTCATGGTGCTACTATAACCATTTCATTCCATTTCAAATAATTCAATATCAACAAGAACTTGCTTAACATACACCCCATATTAACTTAGACCTTATAAGAGGGTGACCCATAACTCCAAGGTGATGTGACAATTATAGGGCACATAAAAGTGTAACCACTGTTTAAAAATCTTAAGAACATGCTATAATATTATCCCACAAGTGTGACCTTATGAGGGACCTACTCAATTAACAACTATAGTGATGCAGAGCAACTAGCAATGATTTAGATCTCACTGCTCACACTAAATGTACCCATGTATTATTTTAATGGTAGAAGCAAATGGATAAAGTCTATATAACAATCACTTGCAGCAAGCAAATGGAATTTCAGCTTTAGAAGGTGGAAATCAAGGCATTCAAGATTTGGAAATTCATACCCAAATGGGTTTCTTTAAAAAGTCATAAGAAACCAAAAAGATGTACATACCATTGTCTCACATTCAATGTACTCGTCAGCAACTGCCTTGCATTTCACACATTTGGTGAGCCTAATGTTACCGGGGAAGTACTGGATAAAGAGGGCATTTACTAGCAACCCACGGTTAATATAGAGCAAACCCATCCTTACTTTACTAATCAAATAAGTGCCAACACCAAATGATGTTACCAGAAGTCTATCACTTCCACCACACCAGTGTGAAACAGCTCCTCCAAATCCCCCATTGTTGTAAATGTTCATAATCCTTTTATTGATTCATTCAAACATGTACTCTCCTTTCCTCCTCCAAATTCGAAAACATAAAGATTCCATACAAGTATTGATCTTTTAAAACTGCTCTACCTATCCCTTCATCTTCCACAAGAAAGTGATACTAAATAAAATAACTCCTCTTCAACTCCCGACACCCATTTTCTCATAAACTAAAATTAGCTCTACTAAATAAATTTCAATCCCATTTCTTGTAGATAATATAAAATAAAAGAAATCTTTATAAAGTATATAAATTTATAAAAGCATAGAATAACAATCTAAATAATTATTTCCATAAAAATATAACTAATTAATTATTTTCAATAATATAATTAATAAATAGGTTCCAAATATGTCTTACATGTTGCAGTCATAAAATTGAAAGGTGGTAATAAGTGGAGGTAATGGGTGGTTGAGTATAATTATTAATGGGTATGGATATAGGAGGTGTTGAGTTTTGATAATTAAATGCCACAACATTGTAATTTTGTGAATTGTTCCCATTAGATGTTCCCATGGTAGTGGTAGAATTACTACAAGCATGTACATTAGTAGTGAGAATTGATGATATAAAGTGACTATTGTGTTTACTTCAAAAGTTTAGAAAATGGTTTATTTATTATCTTGGTGTTATATGTTGATGATATGCTTGTATCAAGCAAAAGCATGACAGAGATTAGCAAGTTAAAGGCTCAGTTGGCTAGGACATTTGATATGAAGGATCTAGGAGCAACAAAACAAATTTTGGGCAAGGAGATACATAGAGATAGGAAACATGGTAAGATTTGGTTATCACAGCAAAAGTATGTGTAGAAGATTCTTATGAGATTCGGTATGAATAATGTAAAACCAATAAATATCCCTTTGGCTTTTCATTTTAGCCTTTCTTCAAGTTTATGCCCTAGTAATAAAGAAGAAAAGGATTATATGTCTCGTGTACCATATGCTAATGTAGTAGGAAGTTTAATGTATGCGATGGTATGTACAAGACCATATATTTCACATGCAGTTGGTGTTGTCAATAGCTACATGGTAAATCTAGGTAAAGAGCATTGGGCACTAGTGAAATAGGTGCTTCGTTATCTTAGAGACACAAGTAATTATTGTATTACCTTTAATGGTTGTAGTGATTTGGTTTGTGGATATGTTGATTCAGATTTTGTAGGTGATTTGGACAAAAGGATATCTACCTCGAGTTATGTCTTTACTCTTGCAGGAGGACCTGTTTGTTGGATGTCAAAGCTTCAAGAAACCATTGCTTTGTCCACTACTAAGACAGAATATATTGTTGTCTCACATGCATGTAAAGAGGCAATTTGGTTAAAGGGTCTTTTGGGTTAGTATGGAAAAATGTTGGATAAGGTGAATGTATTCTGTGATAGTCAAAGTGCTCTTCATTTGGCTAAAAATCTAGCTTATCACAGTAGGAACAAGCATATAAATTGAAATTAAATACTATTTTGTAAGACAAGTCATTGATGGAGGTGGAGTAGCTCTTGAAAAAATCCATACGAAAGAAACTTGTGCATACATATTTACAAAACTAGTATTGCTAGAGAAGCTGAGCTGGAGTTTGGCTTGCAGAAAAGGTTATGAATGGGCATCAACAAGTATTAGTTAAATTGTTGTCAAGGTGGAGATTGTTGGATTTGTGACAACAAGATAAAGCAAAGAAAGAAAGAAAGAAAGAAAGCTTATCTTTGAAAGAAAACAAAAATCTTTTGTTTTAAATCTAGTTTTTTCCTAAAGAAGGAAAAAAACTGTACCTTCTTCTAAATTTGGTGAAGGCAGTTATGTTGAAGGTATTTTATATCTTTGTAGCCTTTCGAAAGGCAAGGAATTGTAATTGCAGCTGCATGAAGATTGTAAATTTTTCTTCTGAACAATAAGAATACCGATACTTTGCCCCATGGATGTTTCTCTGGCATATTGTTGGAGTTTTACCACGTAAATCCTTATGTTATTGATGTGTGATCATTTGTTCTATTTATTCATTATTATGTTATTGTCTCTATTTTCTTTGCAACTAACTTGTACTGCAATATTGTGAAATTCTGGGTTTTAAATTTATTCTTTAAATCTGAGGAATCTCAATAAGAAACGTCTAAGAAATTATTCATGAGATCCCTTTCCTATATGAAGTATTGGATTGCTCTCTCCATACGCTGAGAGTGAATGAAGATGTTGACAATGAATTTGAATGAAATCACAAAGAGAGTAGTGAATTTATAATTGCTCAAAGCTTGCAATTGCTAATTTGAGAATTGTCTGTTGGAAGAATTAATCTTCCGTCAGACATTTATTGCTCCCTGCCCCCGCGTCAGACCTGGGGATCTCCCGCATCATCCCCCGCACCATTGGCCTACTAGAATTTATTAAGGTAGGTGAGTTTGAATTTCAAAAGTGTTGAGCGCCCATTTTCTAGGTATGTTTGAAGGAGACAAAAGAGAGGGAAATGTGTGTGGACCGTATGAGAGAATGTTAGAGTTATCCTGCAGCAGAAGAGGAATGTGAAGGTGTATCATAGCAGAGAGAAGACAGTAGAAAGGAATGTTGCAGTAGCAACAGTAAGGCAGCTACGGAGTTCCAGGCAGCTCTAGACAGATAGTCTGAAGCTCCAGAGATTGGGGCAGAATAGGAAAACAGAACAGCAGCTCTGTCATTGTAATGTACATTGAAGTTTGAATGTATTCTAGCAAAGAAGAAAATATATAAAACATAAATTGATGTCTCTTGTGCCTTGTCTTCTCTGTGTTTGTTTATTTGTTTTTGATGCCCATGAATTATTACTGTCATAAGTTTGGCCATTATGCTAGTGAGTGTAGAAAGAAACAACGTGACCATGGAGGTCAAAATGCTAATGTAGCAAATGAGAATAGGACTGAAAATGAAAATTAGTCTAAGGTGTTTATTATGTGCAACCTCATTGAGAAGAGCAGCCCTGAAGTCTGGTATTTGGACAGTGGGTGTAGCAACCACATGAGTGGTAATGAAAACTTGTTTGCCTCCATTGACAGAAGTGTCAAGTTTGAGATCATGATGGGAAACAGTCAAAAGGTTCCTGTCATAGGAAGAGGCATCATCACAGTCCTTAGCAAGCAAGGTGAGAAAATGCAGATCCAGGATGTCTATTATGCCTCAGGCATAAAACATAACCTACTAAGCATTAAACAGATGGTCCAAAATGGTTATAGAATCCTGATGGAAAATGGAGGGTGCATAATATTTGATAAAGGAGGTAGTAAGAAGGTCATTGCAGCAGTGCAGATGAGAAACAGAATGTTTCCTCTATCGCTGTCTCTGGCACCATCTCTGGTACTAACTCCGGTGCTATCTCTGGCGCAGTTTCCTACACTATCTCCGGCGCTCACAGCAGTGGGACAGCATACAGCCTTCAGGACAATCATCAAAGACCCATCCAAACTCTGGCATTTGAGATATGGGCACTTAAGCTTTTCTGGTTTGAGTTTATTGTCCAAGAAAGGCATGGTTAGAGGGCTACCAAACATTGTAGAGCCCGATGGAAAATGTGAAGCTTGCATCTTAGGAAAGTAGCATAGACAGCCCTTTCAATCAGGGCATTTTAGGAGGGCAAGAGCACCATTGGAGTTGGTGCATTCAGATTTATGTGGCCCTATGAAGACCCCCACATTAGGTGGGAATGTATATTTCATGACCTTCATTGATGATTACAGCAAAAAAATATGGATTTATTGCTTGAAAAATAAATCAGAGGCCTTTGAGAAATTCAAGGAGTTTAAGGCATCAACTGAAAAGTAGTGTGGGCACTATATCAAGGCCCTAAGAACAGATAGAGGGGGAGAGTACATCTCCAAGCAATTTTTGAATTTCTGCAGGAATGAAGGCATTCATAAATAGTTCACAACAAGGTATACTCCACAGCAAACTAGAGTAGCTGAAAGGAAAAATAGAACCATCACAGAGATGGCAGTAAGCATGCTGAAGGCAAAGGGACTGTCAAATGATTATTGGGGTGAAGCTATAGCAATAGCGATCTACCTGTTGAACAGGTGTCCTACAAAGGCCGTTCATGATAAAATTCCACAAGAGGCATGGACAAACAGCAAGTGGAGTGTTGAACACCTAAGAATCTTCGGGTGTGTGGCATATGCATTTGTGCCTAAAGAGAAGAGGCAGAAATTTGATGATAAAGGTGAGAAATGTATCTTCATAGGCTATAGTGAAGATTCACAAGCCTACCGACTATATAATCCCATCACCAAAAAACTTGTGATCAACAGAGATGTTGAGTTCATAGAGAATGAAGCATGGGATGGAACGATGGACAGCACCACAGGTATTTCAGTCACAATACCCCTTGAAGATGAAGAAGCTTCGGAGGACAACAACTCCGAAGGAACTACGAAGAGCAGCAGCTCAGGGAGAAACTACTATAGAGCACTAGAAAATAATAGCTCTGGAGATGTTCAGCACAACAGCTCCGAAGGTGGATAGTAGCATTGTAGCTCTGGAGGTCTGCAGCTCTGGAGATTAGCAGCTTCGGAGGTTGTCAGCACAGCACCTCCAGAGGTCACAACAGCAGTAGCTACGGAGGTAATTCAGACCCCATACTTGCATCATTGATGCCACGGAGGACAAATAGTGTGAAGGAGATTTATGATAGCACAAGGTATGCTGATGATGATGAAAATATGGATTTTGCATTATTCACTTGTAGTGATCCAATCTACTTTGAAGAAGCAGTGAAAGAAGAGAAATGGTGTAAAGCCATGGATGAAGAATTGGATGCCATAGAGAGGAATGACACATGGCAGCTAACTGTTTTACCCAAGGGTAAACAAGTGATTAGAGTTAAGTGGGTCTATAAGACCAAGTCTACTACTGAAGGAAAGATTGAAAGACATAAGGCAAGGCTAGTTGTCAAAGGGTACAAACAACAGCCTAGAAGAGATTATGATGAGACTTATGCACTAGTTGCAAGGCTGGAAATAGTTTAGGTTGTCATAGCAATTGTAGCCCAACACAAGTGGAAGGTGTTTCAAATGGATGTAAAGTTAGCCTTCTTGAATGGAGTGCTAAAAGAGGAAGTGTATGTGGAGCAGCCACCTGACTATGAAGACCCAGGACAAGAGGACAAAGTATATAGGCTCCGGAAAGCCCTCTATGGGTTGAAACAAGCACCTCGGGCATGGTACAGTAGGATTGACTCATATTTGTTGAGCAATGGCTTTAGCAAAAGTAGCAGTGAGCCCGCTCTTTACATCCAAGCAGCTGAAGGTAAAATTGTGATTATTGTTTTGTATGTAGATGATCTAATTTTTACTGGAAATAGTGATCTTTTCATCGCTGATTTCAAAGAGGCAATGAAGAATGAGTTTGAGATGACAGACTTAGGTCTGCTAAAGTATTTTCTTAGCATTGAGGTCAAGCAAACAGACCATGGCATATTTATTTCACAAACTAACTATGCCAAACAGATTGTGAAAAGATTTAAGATGGAGAATAGTAAACCTGACCCTACGCCAACAGCTACAGGTCTGAAATTGAGTAAAGAGGATAGCAACAAAGAAGTAAACCCAACCCTCTATAAGAGCATGGTTGGAAGCCTCTTGTACTTGACAGTGACTAGGCCTAATTTGATGTATGTTGTAAGCCTGATTTCTAAGTTCATGGAGAAGCCCAAGGACACACATTGGCAAGCAGGAAAGAGGAACCTAAGGTATGTGAATGGCACAACAGGCTATGGTATTTTGTATGATGTTTCTAATGAGTTTAAGTTGGCTAGTTTCACAGATAGTGATTGGGCATGAAATGTAGATGACCGGAAGAGCACATCCGGCTATGTATTTCACATGGGTTCAGGCATGATATCATGGGCATCCAAGAAGCGGCCCATTGTTTCTCTCTCCACAGCAGAAGCTGAGTATATTGCAGCAAATGCAACAGCTTGTCAAGCTATTTGGTTGAAGAGAATCCTTGCAGACTTGTATGAGCAGCAAGAAGATGGTACAACCATTCATTGTGATAATGTTTCATCAATAGCCATGACAAAGAATCTAGTCTTCCACGGAGGAAGCAAGCACATTAAGATCCGTTATCACTTCATAAGGGAGTTGGTAGAACGAGGAGAGATTGAGTTGCAGTATTGTAGATCTGAGCAGTAACTCGCTGACATTTTCACAAAAGCATTGCCAAAAGATTCGTTTGAACACCTAAGAGTTAGGCTCGGCATTGTTGACAGCTCCGGAGGTGTGCAGCCCCGAAAAGAGGACAGCTATGGAGGTGTACAGTCCTACAAAGAAGATAGCTCTGGAGGTTCAGATCCAGAAAGATAGCAGGAGAACTCCAGAGGTTCAACTCTAGAATGTATGTGCAGCGCCGGAGGTGCTCCGGAGATGCAGAAACAGAACTCCGGAGGTGCTCCGAAGACGCAGAAACTGTTATCTGGAGATGAAGGAAGTCAGCTCGAGAGATGCTCCGGAGACACTGAAACAGGAAGTCAGCTCCGGAGTTGTAGACAGGGAACTCCAGAGATGCAGAGAATAGCTCCAGAGATCTGCTCCAGAAAGGCAAATGAAAAGGTATAACTCCAGAGTTCAATTTTAGAAAGAAAATTGCAAATGACATTTGACTTTAGATTAAGGGGGAGTGTTGGAAGAATTAATCTTTCATCAGATATTTATTGCTCCCTACCCCCGCGTCAGACCTGGAGATCTCCCGCATCATTCCCCGCACCGTTGGCCTGCCAGAATTTATTAAGGTAGGTGAGTTTGAATTTCAAAAGTGTTGAGCACCCATTTTCTCGGTATGTTTGAAGGAGACAAAAGAGAGGGAAATGTGTGTGGACCATATGAGAGAATGTTAGAGTTATCCTGCAGTAGTAGAGGAATGTGAAGGTGTATCACAGCAGAGAGAAGACAGTAGAAAGGAATGTTGCAGCAGCAACAGTAAGGCAACTACGGAGTTCCAGGCAGCTTCAAACAGATAGTGTGTAGCTCCAGAGATTGGGGCAGAATAGGAAAACAGAGCAGCAGCTCTGTCATTGTAATGTACATTGAAGTTTGAATGTATTCTAACAAAGAAGAAAATATATAAAACATATATTGCTGTCTCTTGTGCCTTGTCTTCTCTGCATTTGTGTATTTGTTTTTTCTGCCCATGAATTATTGCTGTAGCATTCATTTTTGGGACTGAGGTCTGCCTCCCCTGCTTTCCCCCTATTTTTTCTGCCAACATTGTCGAGCCAAAATTGGCCCATGCATTTTCACATTTGGTTACTCTAAAATCTGAATTGTAAAGAAGCAGAAGCTTTCGATTCTATTTCTTTCGTACAATCCCATGATGCGCATCTCAATCTGGAGGAAACCAAGATGAAGATGAAGACTCTTAAAGCTGATGAGAAAAAGGCAATGGTGTCTTTAAGATTAAGTGTTAGAAATTGTAGAAGTCGGCTCTAGTCTAAAAAATGCAAAATGGTAGGCAGGTTCCTTAAGAAATCTAGAAGAAATGAAATTATTAGGAGAAATGAAATTAGAGAAAATCTAAAGGAGAAGGAATTACTAAGAAGATTACGGAAAGTATTGAATTAGGCCATTGCCAGGATATCACTGAAGCAGGGAATGTTTAAATTAAGCTCAAAGCTACTTAGGAGGTGGCACAGAAGGCCAAACCTGAAGATAGAACAAATGAAATTATTGTTTGAAGGAACAAAGATTTAAGTTTCAGGCAATACTCTATTAAGTTAGAGACTAGGAAAAGTGAGCTAAAGAAGCGCTTATGAGAGCTAAGATTGTAATTAAAGAGCATGTGGCTTTTTCCAATTAAAGGAAATGCAGATTGATTGAGGTTCTAAGAGAAGCAGGCTACAGGAGCAAAGGCTTGAAAAAGTTTCCCATGATCTACTGCAATGCTTGAAATAGTTTCCCATTTGGAGAAATGGTTTGACATAATGAGAGCTTAAATCTAAAGAGACTGCAATGCTTGAGAAAGTTTCCCATTTGGAGAAATGGTTTGACATGGCTAAGAAATGTGATTCATTACAGTCTAATTATGCTACATTGGATGAAGGATCCTGGGAGGGTGGAGACGCTTCCGTATAAGAAAAACGGTCGAAGCTCTAGAGAGAGATGCAAGTGCTAATGCTAGAGATAAGTGATAATGCTAGAGATAAGAAGCCTTGGGGAAGTTAAGGTTTGCAAATTGGAACTAGAAAATAATAGGTAGAGAGCAAATAACTCAGTGGAGCAGCTTGAGGTTGTATACGTTGTGGAAGAAGACAGAAGAGGTCGAGATACAAATGGAGCAATGGAAGAAGGCGACCAATACAATTGTAACAGTTTGTTTACTTATGACAATGGAAAACTTAATGGTAAGGTAGTCAAAAGATTAATCTCTTTGTTCTCGTACTTTGAAAATTGTAACATGGTATTCTCATCTCCCATCAACGATGATTTTGATGGATCACCGAACTTTAAGATGAAGAAATCCATGTTAAAGAAACTCAGGGATTTGTGGAAGAAATGAGGTCAAAAGTGAGGTGTCTCTGCTATATCTAATGGTCATAATTGGATGGTGTCATAATATATGCATGGAGCTTCTCTCATTCACTATTCATAACATTTTAACACCATACACATATAACACCATACAGATTTATTAGTACACTTGCTTGCTTTAATGCTAAAGTCAGTGAAAAATAAACTATAACTTAAAGGCAAGAAGTTTTTAATGTATATATTTTTACATGAATAAAAGGCATCCATTCACCTTTATTTTTCAAATTCTTACCCCATCTAACATCAAATTTCCATTATGCACCTCTTGAAATAAGTGAAGGGCTTATGAAGTTGTATAAGTGAACTTTTTATTTAAATTTGAGTAGCAAGGGTGATCCTATGTAAATTTTAAATTATATATAAAAGATAATTTAAATTATTTCCTTATTATAGTGGAGCAACTACTACATTTTAGGGATTGAAAATATGTAATGAAAAAAGGAAGAGCTTAAATTATGTAGCAACCACACAATGAAAAATATGCCATGTGGATACATATAATTCCTTTCCACTTTTTTCCGATTTTCATCCAGATTTTATCTCCTAAATTTTATTTATTAATAAATAGTTCTTTATTAATAATTAAAAAAAATTATATAATAAAAACATTACAATTCAAAATAACTATTTGAAATAATAGAAAAAAATATATTTAGACCACTAGCTTCACAAATAACTCCTTACAAAACTGAAATAAAATAAACAAAGCAGCCACATAAGACCTTTACGTTAAAGCTCCAAGTTTCATTATTATCATATGCTAGATGCTGGATGGTACAAAGGTTAGCTGAAGGTTTTGGAAAATTGATTCCTATTATACTGAGTACCTTTAGTAAAAACTAATAGTATTTGCAAAACCATTTTAAAATATAGAAATTTAATAATAGCAACAACACATATTGAAGAAACCGACTGTTTAGACACACATTACAATCAACATCATCATTTAGTGAATTACATACCTACGACTCACTCCCTCTAAAGTCTAAAGGGACACAGGAAATAGAAGCTAGTACATCCATCTTTACTGGATTACATGAAGCATGCATAAGGAATGGAAACTATTCGATCCATGACAAAAGATGACAAACTATCTACTCTATTGGAACTATTAGATCCATGACAAAAGAAGACAAACTATCTTCTGTACTCTACTCTATTGGAACAATTGCTAAATTGCTCCTCTCTTCCATGATTGTCTTGCCTTTGATATCTAACTTATCCATGATTATTATCTCATGTTTCTTAGCTAACTTATCCATGATCACCTCTGCTTTTCCTACTGTATATAGTGCTTTCCCCATGCTTTTCTCATCACTGTTTCGGGCCCATTTCTTGGAGTTGAACAAGAGAAGATATTGGACTTTCTCTAAGCATTCGTTAATTATATCTACCAAGGAACTTCCTAATTATTTCAGTAGTTCATTCACATCATCTCCATCATTGCACTGAATGTTGTTACATAACCTGTACACGGTATTGAAAAAAACAAAGTATTGGAAATGAAACAGAGTGCAGCAAAATATAAAGAAAAAACTTGAATCAAGTATTGAGCAGCAACTTGCATAGAAAATAGATAATCTTAATTAATTTCAATGGCAGGCTTGCTGCTATATTTATTACATTCATGGAAATCTCTAGAAAATCTTAGAATGGCTAAGAGAAGTGTCGAAAGGGAAAAATCTAGATGTTTCTATTTGGAGGTGGAAGTTTCCATATTCTGGAACTTTCCATAAAGAAATAAACATTATCTCCAACACCCCCCCATAATGTTTATTTGGAGAAGATAATTACAAAAGATTACTATATAGTAACTTCCTTGAGATTTAACAAGTCTCTAAATTTGATAAATTTCACTTCAGGTAGTGCTTTTGTAAATATGTCAGCAATTTGATTTTCTGTTCCACAGAATTTTAACTCCACCACTTGATCTTCTATCAGATCATGAACAAAATGATGATGCACTTCTATATGCTTTGATCTAGCATGATAAATTAGATTTTTTGCTAGCTTGATAGTACTCTGATTATCACAGAATATAGTAGTTGGACAAACTTGTGGATGTTGAGTTTCTTCAAGTAGTCTTCTAAGCCATAATGCTTCTTGAGATGCCTTTGATGAACCAACATATTCAGCTTCTGTAGATGATAGTGATATTGTTGCTTATTTCTTGCTGCTCCAAGAAATTGGTCCTGACCCAAGATGAAACATGTACCCTGAAGTTGATTTTCTATCATCAATATCACCTACATAATCAGAATCTGTATATCCAACTAATGTTGGCTCTCCTCCATATTGGTACTCAATTCCAAGGTGATAAGTGCCTTTAATATATTTTAATATTCTCTTAGCTGCTTTCTAATGCTCAATGTGTGGATCTGACATGTACCTGGATACAATACCAACTGCATATGCAATGTCTGGTCTAGTTATGGTGAGATACAAAAGACTCCCAACTAATTGTCTATATAATTTTCCAGCCACCTTCTTTTGAGTAGAATTAGCACTCAACTTTAAGCCTACTTCACATGGTGTATTGGATGCTTTATAGTCAGTCATATTAAACTTTTTCAATACATCAAGAGCATATTTGGTTTGAGACAACATGATTCTTCCTTCTTCTTGCCATACTTGCATACCCAGAAAATAGTGCATCAACCCTAAATCAGTTATTTCAAAAGCTTGTTTGAGTTGATCCTTAATTATTTCAATATTATGTGTGTGATCCCCTGTAATAATCAAGTCATCCACATACAATACAATAATAACAACTTTACCATCACTATGTTTTACATACACATCTGGATCAGCTTTACTTCTTTTAAATCTTGCATTTATAAAGTACTCATTTATTTTGGAGTACCATGCCCTTGGTGCTTGCTTAAGACCATATAATGATTTTTTTAATCTGCACACTAGATGTTCTTCACCACTTTTAACAAATCCAGGTGGTTGTTGCATGTAAATTTCTTCTTGAAGATCACCATGTAGAAAGGCACTTTTTACATCCATTTGATAAATTTTCCAACGAAATTTTGCAGCTAGAGCAACTATTGTACGAATTGAACTCATTTTAGCAACTGGAGCAAAGGTTTCAGTATAATCAATACCTTCTATTTGTGAGAAGCCTTTAGCCACTAGTCTTACTTTATATTTTTCAACAGCTCCATCTGATGTGAACTTTACTTTGTAGGTCCACTTGCGGCCAACCACACTTTTACCTTTTGGAAGAGTTGTCAATTCCCAAGTTCCATTTTTCATCAAAGAGTTGTATTCATCTTGCATTGCTTCTTCCCATTCTTGTATCCCTTTTGCTTCCTCATATGTACTTGGAGTGTCAACCTGCATCACCTTAGTCATAAGAGCATAGTTAGCAAACATATCTCTAGGGCCTTCTTGGTATATTTCTTGAATGCTTCTAGTCTTCTGTGTGTCTTCATCATCACTTTCACTTGATGCTTCAATTTGTGTTCCTTCTCCTCCTGCAGAAGATTGCACACCTTGATTTTGAGCATTAGTATAAGTAGACTTATCTTCTTCAATCAATATTGGAAAGTAAGATAATGTAGGAGAATGTTCACTTTCAATATCTTCATCAAACCATACATTCCTTTTGATATAAATTTCATTTGTTTTAGGATTATATAACCTATATCCTTTTGATTCCTCACTATACCCAACCATTATGCACTTCTCACTCTTTCTTTCTAACTTGCTCCTTTTTTCATCAGGGATGTGGGCATATGCATTACATCCAAAGACTCTAAAATGAGATACTGTAGGCTTCCTACCACTCCATGCCTCTTTTGGTGTTATATTCAAAACTGCCTTAGTAGGTGTTCGATTCAAAATGTAAACTGCAGTACAAATTGCTTCAGCCCAGAATTTAACTTCTATATTTCTAGAGTGAAGCATGCACCTAGCCATTTCTATTATAGTTCTATTCTTCCTTTCTGCAACTCCGTTTTGTTGGGGTGAGTAGGAGACTATTGATTCCTTCTTTATACCATGTTGTTTACAAAAATCTAAAAAAATTTTGTTCATATATTCCATACCTCTATCTGTTCTTATTATCTTCAGAGATCTTCCACTTTGATTTTCAGCCAATGCCTTAAACTCTTTAAACTTATCAAACACTTCATCCTTCTTTTTTAAAAAATAAACCCAAATTCTTCTAGTAGAGTCATCAATAAAGGTGAGGGCATACCTTGATCCTGCAAGTGATGGTGTTCTGAAAGGACCCATTACATCACTATGAACCAAATGTAAAGGAGTCTTTGCTCTCCATGATTTACCTTGTGGGAAACTTTCCACATGTTGCTTTCCCATAGCACATCCTTCACACACCTTGTGACTGGATGAGATTTTTGGAAGCCCATGCACCATATATAGTTTCTCCATAAGCTTGAGGCTTTGATAATTGGCATGTCCCATACGCTCATGCCATAACCTGCTCATATCATTATATTTGGCAATAGCACAAATATTCTCATTTCCACATTTAGAAGTAAATTCTTGAAACCTATATAATCCATTCTCCATTTTACCAATTGCAGTCACTTTGTAGTTATTACTCACATCCTTGATCAAACATTTGTCATTGTGGAATTCTATTTTACACCCCTAATTTGCAATTTGAGATACAAAAAGAAGATTTGTCTTCAATTCTGGAACTAACTTCACATTTTTGAACACACCATTATCTACTTTAACATTTCCAGTTCCTTTAACTTCCAAAGCACTGTTATTCCCCAAATATATTTTCTCTGGATTGTTATCATTTCTTAGTGATGCAAATTGTTCTTTATTATAACACATATGTTGTGTGGCACCAGAATCAATAACCCAGTCATCTTTATAAGAATTATTTGCTTTAAGTGCAATACAGAAAGCATTACTTTTAGAATCAATTTTTTTTGTAAACTTATTTGTCTTCATTTCTGTATCTTTAATCCTCTTATAGCATTCATTTGCTTTATGACCCAACTTACCACAGTAATTACATTTCCATTTGCTTCTATTATAATCCTTGGCTGGAGTATACCTATTGTCATACTTCCAATTTTTCTCTCTTGAATGATTTTCTTGTGTACTTCTGTAATTCTGTTTCCCTCTTATTATGAAAGCTTCATCATTAAATGACTCCCTTTCTTTGATTTGACGTTTTTCTTCTTGCACTAATTTAGCACATAACTCTTCATATTTTATGCTCTTTAATTTATCAGCAGTATCTAGCCCTCTTATAAATGATTGATAAGATCCTGGGAGACTTTGTAAAACTATTTGTAAAAAATCTTTTTCACCTATATCCTTTCCAAGAGAAGCAAGTTCATTTCTCTTTTCCTTTAATTTACTTAGATGAGGGACTAACTCTTGTGAATTTGATAATTTCATGTTGTATAGTTCTGCAGTGAGGGTTAGAATCTATACATCACCTAAATTTTCATATGTAGTTTTCAAAATATCCCACACTTTAACTCCACTTCTTTCATTGCGAACTTCTGGAAAAACTTCTTCTGAAAGTGTAAGCTTGATCAATGCTGCTGCCCTCTTATCTCTTTTATCTCAATCTTCTTGATCTTTTCCCCTGTTTGCTGGTCTTTTTTCACTACCATTAACAATTTCAAAGCAATTTTGAAGCGTTAGAAAAATCTTCATACGAGACACCCAATCATAATAATTTTTGCCATTTAATTTAATTGTAGGTAAAGGAATACCAATTGAATCTATTGTATCAAATTCCCTCTTTGTAAGATGAGAATTAAAATCAGAAATCTCTCACCAATTTCTACTGATTTGATTCTTCTCTTTACTACAATATTTTTGTTTCTTCACCACAAACAATGGTGATCAGCCTCCAATCACACAACCTGCATAATGCACAGCCAACACTACAAAAACCATAGATTACAGCCCCAAGATTTGAGAGGGCTCTGATACCATATTGAAAAAAATAGAGTATTGGAAATGAAACAGAGTGCAGCAAAATATAAAGAAAAAACTTGAATCAAGTATTGAGCAGCAACTTGCACAGAAAATAGATAATCTTAATTAATTTCAATGGCAGCCTTGCTGCTATATTTATTACATTCATGGAAATCTCTAGAAAATTTTAAAATGACTAAGAGAAGTGTCGAAAGGGAAAAATCTAGATGTTTCTATTTGGAGGTGGAAGTTTCCATATTCTGGAACTTTCCATAAAGAAATAAACATTATCTCCAACACATGGCATTCCCTGATGCTGCTGCTTTCCAATCTAAGGAGTCGTTGCCTCCAACTCTCTTCCATCGATTTGATCGGCATCCTCCTTTTTCTTTCTTATCTTTTACCCCAAGTGCATAGAATAGTGCCGATACAATATTGACACTTCCGAGCGGCTCTGTTTCCCTTTTACATTCCTTTTTGAGGTCTTCCAATGCTCTACGGACGCATTCAGGTGTTGCATGCCTGAATTTGCTAGCAAGAAGGGGCTCATTCTTCACTTTCCTTTGCAAGGCAGCGAAGTACCTGTCGGCTGCTTCGCTGGTGATTCCGTCGACTTCTGTATCCGTCTCCTCCACGAAATCTATGATTTCCCATGCTTCAGCATATGCCTCCAAATAGTCCTTAACTGCCTTTGGAGGAAAAGAATGAGAAGCGGAACAGTGTTCGTTATCAACTTCAGCATAAATTGGAGAGAGATGAACGATGATACTGAGCAGGGACACCGCTGTCATTTTCCATGACTTTGTACACACGTCTCTGAAATGTTCTTCCACAGCTAATGACCCATTTTCATCTTATTTTGATTGCTGCTTATCTTCATCTGGTTGCTGAGGTGGTGGCCTCTTCTGGCACAGGTACTTCAATTCTTTTTGAGGTTTGTAAGGCTCTAAGCATCGCCGGCCTGGACCATAGAGCTTTTTCTTAGTAGCCAGAAAGTCTACCAGATGTTCAGCCACGTATTCACCGTCTTGGTTGCCTTGTAAGATGAGGTTCTTAGCCTTTGCAATAGACTTGCGGTTAGCTAACCACAGACTTCGTGGAGTCTCCCCTAGCATCTGCACACCCTTGAGTATTTTTTTGTACCTTGGATAGTCTTCAAATACATTCTCTTCGTGTTTTGATAATATTTTTGACAGGAACTTCTTCATCAATTTGTTGTGGAAAATCATCAAAGACGCAAGCCTACAAGCTTTGCTGAAAGAAACAATGATATAATTTACCAAAATCACTACATACAATAATTTTCTTGGCGAAGTGAGTGTAACCTCGTCTTTGGCAACCAGTTTTTTGATTTTGGATTGAAGCAATTGTGCCTGCTGCAGCTGGGGCTCCTTGGACTGCTGCAACTCTCTGAGGTGTCTTGTCCAGAAATCCTCCATCGGAAAACCGCTATGCCCGGTGTCTGATTTCCATTTTTTGTAATAAGCCACTGCCGTAGCCCACCTCCATATGATGATAAACCATCCTATCAAGATGAATACACATTGCAAGATAGTGGCAGTAAACCTTAACCAATCAAAATTAGTTATAAACTGTAGTCGAGTGCCCTTCCTTACTCCTTCCACGATTGTAGTCACAATTTGAAATGTAACTATGGCTGCAGCGGAGGACGCCAGGACCGACCTGGCAATGATATATTCAAGGGAGAAGGCACGAGCAATGATCCACGCTCTTAGCACCGCATCTTCAACTGTCTTCCAGCAGTATTCACAGCGAGGGTGATAGTAATGATCCTCTTCTGCCTCTTCCGCTCGCAGCACTGCATCTTTAACTGTCTGCCAACAGGAATGTTGGGGTTGTTTCTCAACTCTCTCCAAACTATCTTCAACCATCTGCCAGCAGGTCTGATGGTGATCCGCATCCCCTCTCTTTATTCTTCGCACCCCGTCTTTAACTGTCCGCCAACAGGAGTGATCATCGTCATGGAGATACTCCGCTGATCTCGATCTCAGCACAGCATTTTTGATTGTCTGCCAACAGGAGAGATGGAGATAGTGATGGCGTGGGTTGTGATGATGGTAAACCTCAGATAATTCAGAAAAGAAATCCTCTTGGCCCTTGAGAATTAGAGGAATCTTTTGGGCCACGATGCGCTCGATACCTCTGCCGGCAATATTAGCGCAGCCAAGAAGAAGAATGAGCATAACAAAGGAGAGGGATATTAAGGCAGCAAATGCAATGTAGAGAGGCTCGCTAACCTCTTTTTCTGGAAACCACAGATAAGGATAGAATTGCCGACGATGTACAATATACAACTCAGAGGTTAAATGAAGAAAGATAGTTAATACCAAAGCCATCAACTTACCCCAGAAATCCTCGGAGCCGGGATTGGCCATTCCAGGCATCAAATAGGCTACAACTACACACATCATTATTCGACTGGTATGGATCATCCAAAACTCGTTCCAAAGGATATTAACTTGTGGCTTCGCGTCCGATGCCACACCCTGATCGCTAAGCAAGTTTAGCAATTGGATTGACAAAGCGCTGAGCACAAGATTGTGAAAAATCTATTGCAGCTACTGATTATTAATTACCTATCTTGAGTAGATTATTTGGCTGCCGAAAAATAACTTACAGCAAATATTAATTAATAACATAGTTGCAATTTCACGGAAAAATCACGGAGACAGAAAAATAAAATCAACACAATATTTTGGACAAATTGTTCTTGGAAAAACCCCAAAGGGAAAACCAGTCAGCAGATAAGAATTCTATTCAACTGCAGAAAATCAAGAGATACAAAATTGCTTGCCTCTTACTGGCAGAGCTCTGGAAATTTCTTTCCTATAAATTCTCTTCCCTCAATTGTTCCTGCTAAAATTGCTCCGGCAATATTTTCCTTCTCCGGCAATTCCACTGCTCTCCAACGCTATCACTGCGCCCTTTGCTCTCACTGCAAATCAATTTGCTATTGCTGCAAATTTATTTATTTGCTATCGCTGCAAATACTTCTCAGATCTATGTTCTCTAAATACCCATTGATCCTCTTTTATAATCCCCTCATTAAAAACCAATGGCCATGATTTAATCTAAATCAATGGCTAGGATTAATTAGACTCTAAACCCTAATATCTAGAAGTCTCTCGAGAAATCAATTTTCTAGGTATGGAGATAATTATTCCAGCTGTGTTTCCAGCCTCGTAATCACCACCCGAGACTAGAACACCTGTCCAAGCTACATTTAAAATTAACACTCCCTCTTAGTGAGGAAGGTGTTCTGCATAACACCCAACTTATCTCTGAAGAAGATGAATTTTGCCTTCCCCAATGCCTTTGTTAAAATGTCTGCTACCTGCTGATCTGTAGGTATATATTGTAGCTGAACAATCCTCCACTGTACACAATCCCTGATGAAATGATACCTGATGTCTATATGCTTAGACCTATCATGAAACACTGGATTCTCTGATAATTTGATGCAACTCTGATTATCACAGTGTATCACAGTAGTCTCAACCCTCTGACCAAACAAGGCTACTAGCAACTTCCGAAGCCATATAGCCTCACACGTTGCCATACTAGCTACTATGTATTCTGCTTCTGCAGAACTCAGAGCAACAGACTTTTGCTTCCTGCTATACCAAGAGACAACTCCTGATCCCAAACTAAAGCAGCACCCTGAAGTGCTTTTCCTATCCACTGTACTACCTGCCCAATCTGCATCAGTATAGCCTATCAACTTGATACCATCACCTCGAGCATATCTGATCCCATACTCGATTGTACCACGCAAATACTGCAACACATGCTTTACCGCTATCCAATGCACTCTCTTCGGCTCAACCATGAACTGGCTAAGAGAGTTTACTGCAAAGGATATCTCTAGCCTAGTGTTGACCAAATACATGAGAGATCCAATCAACATCCTATATAAGGTGGGGTCTACATCCTTTTCCTTGGATGCGTCTACCTTCTTCCAATTCGTGATCATAGGTGTAGACATGGCTTTACAATCTTGCATCTCAAACCTCTTCAAGATTTCAATGCAGTATTTCCCTTGTCCAAGGAAAATCTCTCCATCTGTCTGCCACACTTCCATGCCTAGAAAGTAGTGCATAAGCCCCAAATCCTTCATCTCAAACTCTGCTGCAAGGTCTCTCTTGCACTCCTCTATGAGCCCTAGTGAACCTGTTAAAAACAAGTCGTCCACATATAGAACAAGAATGAGAACTTCACCCCCAACCATCAAGTAGTAAAGGTTAGCATCCACCTCACTCTTCACAAAGCCTATTCCCTACAAGTATCTATCAATGCGCTCATACCACGCCCTAGGAGCCTGCTTGAGTCCATACAAAGCTTTCTTCAATCTGCACATGTGGGTTTTGCTGTTGTGTGCTACAAAGCCCTCTGGTTGTTCTATGTATACCTTCTCTAACTATTCACCATTAAGAAATGATGTCTTGACATCCATTTGATGGATCTGCCATCCCATATGCGCTGCAAGTGAGATTACGGCTCGTATAGAAGTATACCTGGCCACTGGAGCGAATGTCTCCTCATAGTCTATTCCCTCCTTCTAAGAGAACCCCTTGGCCACGAACCTTGCCTTGTATTTCTCGATGCTACCATCTGCACAATGCTTAATCTTATAGATCCAGCGTGATCCAACCACTGCCCTATCTGTTGGTCTAGGCACAACCTCCCACACATCGTTCTGCATTATTGAGGTATATTCCTCAACCATCACATCTTGCCACACCTGTTGCCGTGCAACCTCCTGATAGCTGGAAGGTTCACTATCTACCAACTGACTAACCAATGCCACATAGTCATTATACCTGGCTGGTTGTTTCCACTATCTACTACTCATCCTAGGAGCTCCCACAAACTCCTGAGTATCCCTATGTGTCTGTTGAACCTCATGATTTCTCCTGTCAACTATAGAGGATGAAATATCAAACTCCATATCTTCTTGATGCATCTCTTGGATTTGCTGTATCTGTTGCTCCATACTCTGCGAACTCTCAGCACCTGAGCCTGTGCTTGTACTAGTAACTGTACTCGTGCTTTGCTGCCCCTATTGTGGTTGAACAATCCTTGGAGCTTCTATTGGCTACTCATTCTGATCATCTGCTGGCAAATCTCTGGACCTCCTATATGCCTTGTCCTCCATGAATTTGACATCACACCTGACAATAATCCTCTTGGTCCTTGGAATAAATATCTGATATGCCTTTGAGGTCTCGCTGTACCCCACAAAGTACCCTCTCTCTGCAGTCTGATCTAACTTGGAACGTGTAGCCCCTGTAATGTGACAAAATGCCAAACTCCCAAATATCCTAAAGCGACTAACATCTGGCTTCTTCCCTAAGAATGCCTCCTCTGGTGTCATCTTGCCCAATACCTTATGTGGAACCCTGTTCTGTATGTATACCGTTGTACTGCATGCCTCTGCCCATAAGTAACGTGGCATATCTTGGTCATACAGCATAGCCCTTGCTGCCTCCGATATAGAACGATTCTTCCTCTCAGCAACCCAATTCTGCTATGGGTTGTAAGGAACAGTCCACTCTCTCTTGATTCCTTCCCTGGTACAGAACTCCTAGAACTCTTTCCCTTTGTACTCGCCTCCATTGTCTGACCGAAGAACCTTTACCTTCCTGCCCGTCGAATTCTCCATAAGAGCTTTAAACTCCTAGAAGTGACTGAAGACCTCATCCTTAGTCTTCAAGAAGTATATCTAGGTCTTCCTGGAGAAATCATCAATAAAAGTAACAAAGTACTCATATCTTCTGAGAGACTTCGTTGACATTGGTCCACATATATCCAAATGTACTAGATCAAGAACGCCCTTGGATCTGGTGTCACTCCTTGGAAAAGCTGCTTTCACAAACTTCCCCAACACACATCCCTTACATACATCATCATGCTCTGTGCTCACCTCTGGAACACCTGTCACTGTCTCACGAAGCAATTTAAGTGCTCCATGATGTATATGGCCCATCCTCCTATGCCATAGCTCTCCTTGATCTCTAGGATTACTGCTGCTCACTAGTGCCTTAGGAGTATCAAACTGCAACCTATAAAGTCGGCCACTCCTAACTCCAATAGCTATGGGTGATTTCCAATCCTTATGCTTGATTAAAACATGTGCCCCTCTAAAGAGTACATTGTAGCCTTTATCCTGAAGGACAGATACAGAAATTAGATTCATGCCCAAGCCTGGCACATACAACACATCATGAATGGAAATAGGCTTGCCATTCTCCCTCTGAAATAGAATAGTCCCTCTCCCAACTGGATCGCACTTGGATTTGTTCCCCATCTGAATCTAGAATCTGATGTCCTCCTCCTTGTAGCTGGAGAAGTACTCCCTAACTCCTATCATATGAAATAACGCCCCACTGTCTATATACCAAACACCCTGTGAGGTTGAGCTAGTCAGGCGAGCTATGAGTGCAAACTCATCCTCCATTCTACTAGAAAGCTCATCTACACTTGTTGAAGCTGTCGTCTGCTTCTTGCCTTTCTTTTCATTTTTCTTCCTTTGTGGGCAATCACTGACATAGTGGTCGAACTCGTGACAACCATAGCATTTGATCTTAGACAAGTCCTTCTTCTTCTCACTTTTTGGATTTGATCCTTTGCCAGACCCCTTCTTCGCTTTCCCTTTTCCTGCTAGGGCAATGTTTTCCTATTCCACCTCACTTTTCTGACTATTACTGCTAGTTCCATTGACAATCTGACTTAGTCTAAGCTCCTCCTGAGTGAAGTCACTCCATAGTCGATCCCAACTCGGTAAGGTGTCTCGTCCATTAATAACTTGAACAAAGACATCCCACTGCTTAGTAAACCCATTCAGGGCTATTCGTACTAGCTCATCATCCTTTGGTTTGTCTCCAATAGCTGCCAATTCATCCTTGACAAGTCTAAGTCTAGTGAGGTAACTTGTGACGTCTTCTCCCTTATTCATCCAGGTATTCCTTAACTTTTCTCTGAGAATCAGCTTCTGGTTAAGGGTAGCATTCTGGTACAGATTCATAATGGCATCCCACATCATCTTTGTTGTATCTAACTCTGCAATATGCGGAACAATATGATCCTTAACACCGTCAAAAATCAGCCTCCTTGCCTTGGCATCTTCCTTCTTATATGCTAAGAGCTATGTTGCATCTGTAGGTACAGGTACAACAGTGGTCACATAATCCTTGATACCATTCTCTTCCAGCAATAAATAAATTCTGGCTTTCTAGACACCAAAATTTGAGGCTCCATCCAATCTGTCCTGATCTCTTAAACCTGCTGAGGCCATCTCAAAAGAAAATAATAATTTGAAGAGGTCAAACTGGGTTTTATAAACCCTAGATTTTTTATTTATTATTTTTCCTTTCTCCCTATTCCTGTTCTGCCCTTAGATCTGCTCTGGTACCATGTGAAAAATCTATTACAGCTACTGATTATTAATTACCTATCTTGAGTAGATTATTTGGCTGTCGAAAAATAACTTACAGCAAATATTAATTAATAACATAGCTACAATTTCACGGAAAAATCACGGAGACAGAAAAATAAAATCAACACAATATTTTGGACAAATTGTCCCTGGAAAAACCCCAAAGGGAAAACCAGTTAGCAGATAAGAATTCTATTCAACCGCAGAAAATCAAGAGATACAAAATTGCTTGCCTCTTACTGGCAGAGCTTTGGAAATTTCTTTCCTATAAATTCTCTTCCCTCAATTGTTCCTGCTGAAATTGCTCCGGCAATATTTTCCTTCTCCGGCAATTCCACTGCTCTCCAATGCTATCACTGCGCCCTTTGCTCTCACTACAAATCAATTTGCTATTGCTGCAAATTTATTTATTTGCTATCGCTGCAAATACTTTTCGGATCTGTGTTCTCTAAATGCCCATTGATCCTCTTTTATAATCCCCTCATTGAAAACCAATGGCCATGATTTAATCTAAATCAATGGCTAGGATTAATTAGACTCTAAACCCTAATATCTAGAAGTCTCTCGAGAAATCAATTTTCTAGGTATGGAGATAATTATTCCAGCTGTGTTTCCAGCCTCGTAATCACCACCTGAGACTAGAACACCTATCCAAGCTACATTTAAAATTAACATAATCACCCAGAATCCAATGTGCTCTACTCCTAAGAGCCTTCACTACATCCATTGTAATCAAAAAAATGAAAAAAATTACTACTGCGATCAACAAAACTATCTTCCCAACTTGACCAGTGGACTCCTCATTTATCATATTCAATGCCATCATTCAACCCACTCCACAATCTTTGCCCCTAACAAGCTAAACTATAAATAGGTTAGTAGCAAGAGACAAACATGTGTTACGCTGCCTTCTTTGCTCCTATAACGTACTCAGAGCATTCATTCAAACTAGGGCTTCAATTTTGTTTGGCATTGCTTGTAGAGTCACTACAATAGTCTTCCCCTCCCACTTCAATAGTAATTTTACACCTCATTCACAATAAATAAGTGTTAAATATTTGTCTTATTTTTATTGGCCAAAATTGACCTTTGACTGTCGAAGTGGATGATATTTAAGAATAGCTTGTATCCTCATACTGATTGCTCCCATGTGTCCTTGCAATTATGTAGATGGGACCTTTTCAAAAGATAGAAATACTTTTATCTTCTCACTCTTGCCATTTTGTTATTAAGAGGTGTTTCTTAATGTTGGTGTAATAATATATGTGTATCTTATTTTAAGGTATTTAGGTAGATTAAGGATAATGGAAATATGTTATTTCTTTATTTATCCTCTTTAAATTTAGAAATTTAGAGGTTATATATTGTAATTCATTTCTCTTCATTAGAATCTAACTCATAATGTTAAAATTCTTTCTTTCGATTGCATTTAATTTTATGTCGTGGGAATGTTATTTTTTTCTAGGAATATTTAGTATTACATATTCATTACTAAATATAGAAAAAATTAGTATTACATGTTCATTATTAAATTTAATATGGTGTCAGAGTATGGCAGTTTAGGTGATTCGATCCAAGTTGAAATATTATCTTAAATTTCATTTACTTAAGGTTTAAATTGTTTTGCAAAATAGGTGTTTTCATATCACTCGTTATAGAAGGTATTTGCTAAAGAAATAGACTATCCCATTACAATCAAAAGAGTCAAATTAGCTAGATTAGTTTTTCATTTTGTTTCAGTTAGACATCATAAAGTCAAGTAACCAAATATTTACTTATAAAATTTAATTTGTAGGTTTATAGAGTAATTTGGTGCAAAAAGGACACCAACATTATGTATAGAATGGCTAAGAACTTACAAGTTGATATAAAAAATTTCCAATTTGGAGCAAGTTGTAGAAAAGGCAAAGAAATTGTACAAACTCCTTTTGTAATACTATGTAGATGCAAAATTTTTAATTCTTTTTGTTTTATAGAGGTTATTTTAATTATAAAATAATTAAATAGTAAAAACAAAGCATAGAATTTTTTTTAAAGCACATAACACTATAATGGTGTAAGGGTGGGGAACACTCATACTCTACCATGGTAGGGTACAACTACTACCATGAGCTATGTTGTAGGCCCCTAAACCTCCTCAAGTCCTGCACAACCCTCATGAGCTCTACAAATTAGCAATGACCATCCTAGTGGCCCTTTGTCTAGCATTCCATTGGGCAACAATTCATCTACTATCCTTTGACCACCTAGCAACCTAGTCATCACCATTACCCAACTTCACTAACTAACCACCTGTACTGCCCCTCCAGTTTCACCTTGGATGTAAAGGTGGTCGAACTAAGGAGCACAAAGATGAATGTAAATAATTGGAATACTCAAGTTAGTATATTTTATCAATGAACCTTGTTGCAATACTGATAATTCACATGCTCTAACATTGCCTTGCATTCAGGTGATTATGATGTTGATTTTATTATGATTGTAATATGTTAGAATTGAGTTTTATGTGACTGATTCTATATCATAGGAGGTTGTGATGTTTTGTGTGGATCAATCATATTATGAGTATCATGTGACTATCTGATAATAGTTCTTACTTAGTTGTTCAATAACTGATTGATATGTGTGTTGTGATTACATGTTTGATGTGTGGGTGAAAAGAACATTGTCGTATTACTCATGCATGAGTACCCTGCTACACTGTGACTTCTTTCCACTGTGTGTATGACTACATGATTGCATATATATACATTTTTAACTATGTTGTTTGTTGTAGGCTACAAGTACCATACATCGACTCCACTTGAATTAACAGGTCTGAGCATGCCTTAACGAATGGAACTGTTGAATGGATATAACATATGGTCCCCTAGCTTAGCCATCATCCTTGAAGAGGATGAGTATCTAGTTGTGCACCCTGTTAGTGTTGTCAGTTTGGTCATGATAGTCAGTCATTGTTGTGGTGGTCTTACTTTCTGATCGTACATTGTGTCAGGTATTGTTCAACATTAGGGTTATTTTATTTGCATTGTTTGATTGCTACTTTGGTTAATTGTTGCATTAAAATAATATTATTAGTTATGAGAGCATTTTTGGTTAAATAAATATAAATGCTCTTATGAGAAATTAAGTTTATGAAAATAAATAATAATAATAAATAATAATAAATGTAAATGCTAGCTAAAGATGAATAAATATATTATTATAATTTAATCTTGTGTTAATGGCAATAAGATAGATAATATTTGCAAGTTGTCATATATATAAATATAGAAAATACTAAAGCAGATAAAATCATAAATGAATCTTGTCTAGTTGTAAATGAAATAAATAGTAAATTCTAAAATAAATAGAATCAAAGAGAAATTATTGTTGGGTTAAAATAGCAAATTATAAGAAAGCAATAAAGGAGAATCTATTACCTTTTATGGGAGGAATCTTCTGGAAGATTTTAGGGGATTTCTTTCGCTAAAAATACGGAGTTTTTGGGTTGTATTTAGGGGGCGAGATTTCTCTCTCATAATAATCTTTAGGAGATGGAACTTTT
Source organism: Cunninghamia lanceolata (assembly GCA_027924645.1). NCBI lineage: Eukaryota > Viridiplantae > Streptophyta > Pinopsida > Cupressales > Cupressaceae > Cunninghamia > Cunninghamia lanceolata. Next base: position 12,066,793 of record BSBN01000377.1, read on the forward strand.
GGGGGGAGAATACTTTGTGGTTGCAATAGTTGAACCCGGCATCGAATCTTCAGCCCAGTCAAGCAAGCGAAATCAGGTTCCTTTGGTTCTAATTTCTGTCTCATTTTTCTGTTGAAGCAAATATTTGATTTATAATTTTTCCTGTTGATGGTAATTTGCTTGAGAGGTTAGAAGCCTTATTATCAGATCCAATTGTGCATGTCTACATCATTGCATTTCTGGGAATCACCAATTGATGTGACTGTCTATCTCTCACCCATTTCATCTCTATTTTTACAGTCTATTTCATTAGCCATAACTTTCGTTTTACGAATTGGGTTCCTCTAAGTTTTTGATATATGGTGCATGACTTAGGTATCGAAATCATATCCAAAACTCGTCCATACTTAGTTTGTTGTTTTAGAGATATGAATGTTTTGTGACTGTCTACCTCTCATCCATTTTGTCTACGTTTTAGCAGTCTGTTGTTAGCCATAACTTTAGTTTTATGAACTGGGTTCCTCTAATTCTTTGATATCTGGTGCATGACCTAGTTACCAAAATCCAAAACTCATCCATACCTAGTTTGTTGTTTTGGAGATATGATTGTTTTGTGACTGTCTACCTCTCAGCCATTTCGTCTCTATTTTAGCAGTCTATTGCATTAGCCATAAATTTAGTTTATGAACTAGATTCCTTTAAGTTTCTGATATATAGTGTACGACCTAGATTCCTAAATCATATCCAAAAATTGTCTATACCTAGTTTGTTGTTTTGGAGATATGAATATTTTGTGACTATCTATGTTTCACCTGTTTCATCTCTATTAAAACAATTAGTTGCATCATCAATAACTCTATATTTTTAAATTAGGTTTCTCTAAAATTTTTATATAAGATTTAGCTCTTACCTATGAAAACTATATCCAAAAGGGTTAGCATTACCTAGTTTGTCAATTCAGAGATATGTATCAATTAGTGACAGACATTCCTATGCCATCTTGATTGTTGTTATTAAATCTACAAATCCATTCTATGCATATTCTTTAATCATTGCATTCCATAATTTGACATCTTTTTGAGGCAATTTGCTAAACAGTTAATGTACTTTGTCTCTGCTCTCACTTTTTCATACATGTCTACTAGAGAATTTCCTTTTCGAAGTCTCTTATCATTATCAAAACATTCTATATCTATATTCTTTCTGCTATAGTATATATTCTTACATATCTTAACGATCATATTAGTATGTTTCTTTCTTAATGGTTTATTTTAGTGCTTTTGAACATGATATTTAGTTATCTGAGGACTGATTCTTGTTTTTAAGATTCTTTTCTTAAGATTTGAAATTAGCAATATAGTCTAATCTAGATTTAATAATAGAAACATAACTTAAAATATTTTGGAAATCATACATGTGGTAGTGATTATGAAAATATTTATGTTGGAATTGAATTATATTCTCTTAAATGCATTAGAAATAACATAACGTTTATCAAGTTATATCTTTTATCTGAAAATTAGATAATGGTAGAAGGAAAATGAATAAAATTGGATGATAATTTTGAGACTTATTGTGTTTGAAGGGAATAGAATCAACCTAGTTCTAATTTAAGGTAGAAGTATCAATTTTGGGTTTTAATTAGAAATCATTTAATGATGAGTCATTGATAATAGTCCATGGCTTTCAACTACTAAATGTTAACCTTGCAATAAGTCTAGGTAAGACTCTTAATATTATCTATTGCCAATAGCATAGGAATGGATTGAATATTGTTACTTATGGCACTTATATCATTTGATCATATTAGTAACTATTACTAGTAGTTAGAATAATATTGTTCTGCATTGTTGAGATAGATTCACTTTATGTTCATTGGATGATTGACCATGATTGGAATTAATGTTGCATTCTTCAAGATCCATTATTAGTGCATCAGATCATGTGTTGCATCTGTGGTTTTGTTTTTGAAATATTGATGAGGAATTTTGGTTTATGATGTGCTTTGGAAGTGATTGTGATGTGTGACCATTGCGTTTTAATGGTGTCATGTGTTGTGTTATTTGGGGAAAGTGGTTTCTAGAGGTCTAGGAGGGTGTGATTGTATGGGGGTTGTCTATGTGTGCATCATGAGTTGAATGAAATGTATTCTTGAAATATGGTTTCTTATTCATGTTGGAACGATGCATGTGCAAGATAGTTTGTGCCTTGCTCAGTGTACCTATTCTTGTGGTTTTGCCTTGAACTCATGTTGATGTCTTTTTTGAGATGTGGTGGTAGAGTTCTTCTTGAATGTTGGGGTTCATTATTGTTTTGAGCATGGAATAAAGTATTGTGTTGGTTTATGTAATCGGTTGATATTTTTGGAGAAAAAGGACCCATGCCTTGCTCTTGATACATTTTATTTATGGTTATGAATTTTGGAGCAAGGACCCATGCCTTGCCCTAGATACAATTTGTTGAGATTTGTATGCAAGAAGGTAAATGCCTTTCATGGTATATGGATACTTGTCATTATGTCTTACTTGATGGATAGGGTCTTCTAGATGCAGGTGGGAAAGTGGCTTCCAATGTGGGGCTTGTTGACATTCTCCCAGACTGGATGCTTATCCCCAGATATCCCTACAGGGTAGCCATCAGTGATCAACAGGATCTCTGGGCCAGGGGGTCAACAGTATAGGAGATAGACTCTATATTTTATCTCCTCTTCTTCTTCAGGCTCTGCAAGACCTAGGGGGGTATTCCCTACTCAACATCCATGAGGATATGCATGCAAGGCTGGGATGTTGACAGAAAGCAGATAGTCCTCCTGTAAGTAGACCAAAACTGAATGATAAGAGCAAAGGGGCTAGCTTTGGGCCTATTAGCAATTGTGGACAGAGGACTGAGGTTCCTAAAACTAACTCTAATGTCCTAATGTTGGTTTTAGATTTTGCTTTGGAGTTTAAGTGTGGATGCAAAGCTGGATATGGTTATAACACAAAACAAAGCATGATTGGTGCCTATCCAGGGCCTGGAGTCAGTAGACATACACCTGTGAATGATCAGCATGAACAACTAAAATTGGATTTCAAGGGGATACATGTGATACCTGCCTTACAGGCATCTCCCAATACAAAGTGTTAGGTTATCTCTACTTATGGTATCCCTACTGCATTATACTCTTCCCAATGTTCAACCTGAAAACAGTTTAATCTACCCCTTGAGTAGAAGTTAGAAGATCAGACAGTCAACATAGGAATTCTATGCTCTAGAATCTAAACATTACCAAACATCCAGATTCAGAAGAAGAGTACATGCAATACTGAAGACAGAATTAACACAACACATGCTAAACAACATTTCTCATATAAGTTTAATCATGAAGTCAGTGGGTTCATGCCAAAAACAAACAACAAGAGATACATAAACTCACAGGTAAGCTGTACAGAGCAACCAGATCAGCTTGTTATGCATTACAGAGCCAAAATCATCAACTTTCAACAACCTCTCAAATGAGCAAGACCACCCGCTTATAACAGCCAGGTAGGTGCTCAGCAATTAATTACATGGTTGACCAAAATTTTGCCAGATACACAGTATCATGAAAATGGCACTCAAACACAACCGGATTGGCGCCCAAACTTGAATGCAGCAGGTAGGGGAGGAGACAGGAAGATTTCTCGAGCCCTGCGCCACCATCCGCTGATGTACATCTTCAGTCGGGTACAAGATCGACCCACGCCATCGCCCATACCTCTACAACAATCGCCATTAATGGCGCACCAACCCGCGGCCTTGGGAAGATCATCAAACAGACTATCGCAAGCATTTCCCGCCGAGATTCATCATCATGATGTTTGAAAATGCAGGATATCAATATCCCACATGCACCCCGCGATGACCTCAATAACACTTTATATACTAGGTCATGAGCATATATCATGTCGGTGCTTTTGCTCCTGACGACACTAGTATAGACCTCATCATCATCATCCTCCAGCAGCATGATATCCTGATGTTCGAAATATCACCCTGACATCATCATGATATTTGAAATATAACCTTCATGATAATCGGCACAACCTGATCCTTTGGAGGAACATCCTCCTGCTGAGCTTATAACAAAAGTCTGGCCGATGAACATCCTGATGACGTCATCATCATATACTGCTGACGTCATCATCATATCTGCCTACTGCGCACCTCCTCATATCCGGATGACGTCATCATCATGTTTGCAAATATCAGGAGGTCTCTTCAAGATGATCACTTGTTAGAAATATGACCCCCGCGGACCTTGATGACGTCATCATCATATTAACATCATCATGATATTCGGAAGACAACCGGACATTTGGAAATATCCTCCTGACGTTCAAATATCAGGTTGCACTGTAGCTCCTCTATAAGATCGGGGCGATAACTGAATATGATGATGCTGCTTGAAAAGATCACCCCCAGTAGATAATGCGCGAAGCCGGCAGGCGGATATCTCCTTGATATCAGCATCATCATGATGCTCGAGCAAACATATATCCGGGTGATATGAAAATATCACCCCTTCCTTCGGAATATCATGATGCAGTTAGGCAGATAAAAAGATATTACCCTGATATACGGATGACGTCAGCATCATCAGGATGAGAAACAAAGAACAAGAAATGATACAACATCATCAGGATGATATTGACTAAGATCATCCTAACGTCCAAAATATGATGACCCTAGTGAATATCGGGTCGCACTTAGAACTCTTCAACATCATCATCAGGATGATCATAACCAAGATCACCCGATGATAAAATATCACCCCGGCGAAATATCATGAAGGCAAAAAATATGATGACCTCCGCAAGCAGCAGGATGATAACTGGAAATATCATGATGATGACGACCCTTAGGAAAAAACAAGTTAGGTTGAACACTTAGAGAATAACCCCTTCAGGACATCGGGGCAACATCGTCATCATGTTTGATCAAGGTGATAAATGGAAGATCACCGGATACTTGAAAAATCACCCTTGCAAGCAACTGAGGGCGCACTGTAGCTCACCAGTATCATCAGGATGATATCCAAACATCACCTGACAGTTGAAATATGATGATGACGATGAGAAAAACAAGTCGACGAAGAACATGCTGATGAAGATCATCATCGAAGACAAGATGATGATGACGACCTCCTCCTCAGAAAAATATGATGCTGCAGCTGAGAAACGCTGAGGAGGTCCAACACTTAGAAAAATTGGGCAAGAAGATGAAGGCTTCAGATGAAGAAACCTCCTGATCATGACAAATCAGCCCCAGGTCAAAATAAGTGCTAACAGTGGCTCCGAATGGGGACGTGCAGGTGAAAACCTGCAGCGAGAACCAGATCTCCGGGCAGACCTGACAAAAAGCAAAAAACGCGAGCTGTACAAGGCATTTACACTACATACATATTTTACAAATGTGCACAGCAACCAGATATTCATGCAAAATAGAACTTAAGGAATTGGCCATGCACAGGCAATTCCAGAATTTCACCATCTAGGGCCTGGAGGAAATAAGAATCCTCCCCATGAGTATTGCAAACCTGATATGGGCCCATCCATAAGGGCTGAAATTTACCATGTTTACCCTTTTCCTGTTCTTTAGCATTCCAAATAAGCACCAGATCATTGACTTGAAACTTCCTTTTTGTAGTTCTCCTGTCAAACTAATATTTCATATCCTGTTGTCTTTTGAGATTGATCTGGTGGGCTCTCCTTCTGTCTTCATCCAATGCAACCAGCTGATTCACTCTCTCTGTCATGGGATCTTCAATGTCCTCATCATTTTCCTGAATGAATCTATAAACTGGTAGGAGATTGTTTATGGGCAGTCTAGCTGATGCACCATATACCAGCTCAAAAGGTGACTTCCCAATAGCCCTTTTCACTGTCACTCTGTCAGCCCATACTGCTAAGTTCAACTTTGAGTCCCAAGCTCTCTTGTTCTTGTCCAGTATCCTCCTGACAATTTTCATGATGCTCTTATTGCTTGATTCTACTTGACCATTTCCTTGTGGGTGATATGGTGATGTATATGACAGGTTTATCCCATACCTGTTGCAAAAATCAACAAACTCACCTGATCTGAAGCACATAGCATTATCAGTGATAATCTTGGATGGTACTCCAAACCTGATGATGATGTTCTCTAGTATGAAGTCTGTCACCACCTTACTTGTAGCTCTTTTAGTTGGAATGGCCTCAATCCATTTGGTAAAGTAGTCAGTTGCCACCAAAATCCAACTGTGTCCCCCACTTGATTTGTCAGCAATTTCCCCTATAAAGTCAATCCCCCACTGCTGGAATGGAGCATTCACAGGTACAGTTCTGAGGGGCAAAGCACCATTATACTTCAGCTTTCCTGAGAATCTCTGGCAAGGGTCACATTTTCTAACTAACCTCTGTGCATCTGAAAAGAGAGTGGGCCACCAATATCCTGCCCTGAGAATTTTATGAGCTGTTGTTTGGGCAGTATAATGGCCACCACACAATCCTTTATGCATGTCAATCAAAATATTGTTAGCCATGTTCTTATCCACACATCTCAGCAGCACACCATCAGGATTTTTCCAGTACAGCTCACCTTGAACAACAACATACCTGATTGCATGTAGCTTCAGAGTCCTCTTTTGATTGTCACTGAAATGGGAAGGACAATTCAGATTTTGTAAATAATAGACAATATCCTTGTACCATTCAGATCCTGATACACTTACATTCTCATCTTGGACTGCATTAACTTGGCATGCTTCCAAGTTTGACTGTGCCAGCATCTTGGCTAATCCTTGTCCTCTTATCAACTTAGTAACTTGTATGTCTATGTTGAATTCCTGCAGTTTGTTTATCCATCTGCACCTTCTTCCAGTCACCTCCTGCTAAGTGAATATGTCTTTGACTGCAGCATGAGGCACATATGCAATGATATATGACCCTACCAGGTATGGTCTGAAACTTTTGATGGCCCTAACTAGTGCATATGCCTGCTTTTCCATAATGTCATACTTCAACTCAGAGGCCTGCAGGGACATACTGAAGAAAGCAATGGGCTGTTCAAAACCATCTTCATTTTTTTGTAACAAACATGCAGCTACAGTATGAAAGGAAGCAAAAGAAAACACTTGAAATGGCCTAGAAAAATCAGGAGATTTAAGAACAGGGGCCATCTTAATTGCCTCTTTGATATTCTGAAATGATTCTGCTGCTTCCCTTTCCCAGTTGACAGTTGCATCCTTCTTCATCATCTTGGAAATGTTCCTTGTGATTTCTGCAAAGTTGGGAACAAATCTTCTAACAAAGTTTATCTGTCCAAAGAAGGACTGAACTCCTTTCACAGTTTTTGGCATTTGAATCCTGTCAATAGCTGCCACTCTCTCTGGATCTATCCTGACTCCATCCTTGGAAACAATATGTCCCAGAAGTTTTCCTTCAACTACTCCAAAGGCACACTTCTTTGGGTTTAGAGAAATACCATATTCTAGTGCTCTTATGAAGATCTGCTCCAGATGCAAACAGTGCTGCTCTTCTTTCTTTGAGTAGGCAGTCAGGTCATCCTGATATACTGCCAGGATTGAATCAATCAGCCCTGCAAAAGCAACATCCATTGCTCTTTGAAATGTAGCACCTGCGTTTGTTAGTCCAAATGGCATTCTAACATACACATATGTTCCCCATGGAGTGGTAAAGGCAGTCTTATACTGTTCTGATTCTTTTACCTTTACCTGATTATATCCTGAAAATCCATCCATCATGGATAGGAGTTCACAACCAGTCACTCTCTGCAACATAGCTTCCATATTAGGCAGTGGATAGCTATCCTTCAAAGAGGATACATTCAAGTTCCTGAAATCAACACACAACCTAATATCACCATTCTTTTTCCTGACTGGGACAAGGTTAGACACCCAAGTTGAATGTCTGATGGGCACAATTATTCCAGCTTCCCTGAGCCTTTTGAGTTCTTCCTGCATCTTGGGAGCTAAGGTAGGATTTATAGGCCTTTGCCTCTGTCTAAATGGCTTAGCTTCAGGCTTCAGTGGGATCTCATGCTGGAATAAATCTTCTCTGTAAGCTTTTAGGTCCTCATATGACCAAGCAAAAACATGTTTATACTTTTTTAGCAATGCAATCAGCATACTTCTTATGTGTGGTTTGAGCTGTTTGCCAATATATACCTTCTGAGGGGCCTGAGATGTCCCCAAATTTATTTCTTCTAAATCCTCCTTATTTGTGGGGGATGTCTTTGTGACCATTTTGTCTCTACTGTCAAAGGCTCTTTCCAAAGCCACTAACCCTCTAGGGATCTTGTTAGTCTTCAACTGAATGATCTCTTTCCCTACAAGAGTCTCTTTTCCATCTACAGTTTCTACAAAAGCTTGGAAATCAATCTGTTGATTCTCATAATCATCTATGCAGTGCAAAAATTTCAGCAAATCCCTATCATCATTAAAAACTTGCCAACTGCATATGTTCTCTGGTATGGCAGGCCTAATTTTAACTTCTACATCTGTGACACCTGACAGAGTGATGTCATCTGGCCTTATTGCAATATTAGCTAAGAAATCAGCCATAACATTTTTTGACCTTTCTACCCAGCCAATTGAAAATGCATCAAAAAGTTCAATAGTATCCCAAACAGCATGCTTGTATTGCTTCAATCTCTTATTTTTTGCAGCATACTTATTTCTGATCTGGGATACAATCAGCTCAGAGTCTCCAAATACTCTTAACATCTTAATTCCATGTTTGAGAGCAATATTCAGGCCTAAGAGTAAAGCCTCATATTCTGCAATATTATTTGTGCAATCAAACCTCAGCAAGAAAGAGAATTTGAGGAGCTTACCAGTTGGAGACAGGAAAACAACTCCAGCTCCAGAGCCTTCTTTTGCACAAGCTCCATCAAAAAACATGGTCCATAAGCCTTGCTGATTCAGCTCTTCAATGCAGATATTTTTCTTTTTATCTTCTGCATCATCTGAGACAACCTTGAAGTTATCACAGTCAGTGTCTACAAAGCATATCTGTTCATTTGCTTCTTGGTCTTCCACTGTCTCTGATGATCTTTGCTCTCTGCTTAGCTTGACATCCCTGCCATTCATTGGAATCATGGCATATGACAGGTCCAGCTGCATACTTCCACCAATTAGTGCTGCCCATCTTCTTGACAGCAACATACCATATTGTGGCTTGATGTCAACCACTGTTATATTCATTGTGTATCTTTTTTCAGGAAATGCTGCCAGTTTGAAATCTACATCCTTCATGATTCCAATAACTGGTACCTCTCTGGCATCCATAGCATAACACTTCCCACATGCCTTGTCAATTTTCAATCCAGTTTGTTGCATGATAGCCAAAGGCATGACATTTGTGGATGCTCCAGAGTCAAGCATACAATTTCTAATTATTTTACCATTTATAACCAGGGAAACATAAAATGGTTCCACCTGTGAAGGACACTTTGTCATGGTCATTCCTAAATAGACTTCAGGAGTCTCATCTTCTTCATTGCACATGACCTGTTTCTCACCCTGGGTTTGATCATTTTGCTTAGCTTGAAAAGGTACCCCTGAGATTAGGGATATTGTCCTATTCTTGATCTCTTCCACTTTCATGAGTTCCATAAGTGGAACAGAGACCTTTACCTGAGAGAGGATCTGGGCTATATCAAATGGAGCATAGTTTTGTACAGCAGTTGTAGCTTGCTCCACAATCTTGCTCTTATCCTGAGCTGATTTAGTTTTCATTTTCATAGTTCCCTGATCATCATTCTTGTCTTGGGAACCTCTACTTTGATCTTCAGCCTGAGGGGTTTTGTTTTCTGGTCCTTGAGATTCATGACCTGCTCTGTATCTAAAGTTCTGTTTATTATTCACCCACTGCCTTTTTTGTGGTTCAGTTCCTCTATGACCATGCATCAGCTGACCTGCAGAAATATCCTCTGGCTGATGTGGGCTACCAACCTGATTTCTACCTCTGAGATTGTAGTTGCTCTTGACCTGAGCAACTGCTGCAGCTGTGAAGGCTCTGATTTCCTCATTAGAAGGTCGTTGTAGGTTACTCAAAAAATTGTGTGAGTTCTGAGCACACACATAGTTATCTTCATCATCTTCATCATATGGGGACTGTTGGCAGGCCTGAACCTGATGATCTATCTTCTCATCAGCATCATACAGAGTGTATCCATTACCTATGGACATCATGTTAACATCATCATCCTGCACATGATGTGGCTCATTGCACTCATTACAAGATGTAGCATTATCATACAAGGATTGGGCAATCAAGCACTGTGACTGTGAATGTGGCATCTGACAAATTATACACCACGGAGCATCATCAGCAATATTTATAGTTTTCTTCAGGGGATCAGGAGTTTCCTTAGCATGTTGAGCCCTCTGATTTGTGTTGTTACGTGGATATACGGGCTTACCATCATGCCAATTGGTGTTATAAGGCATATCATGTAGTGATGGCCTCTTTTCCTGCCTTTGATAGACTTGCCTATCAGGACCCATTCCTTTTTCACTTCTGGCTAATCTATAGCTCAGGTCCTTAACAACATTTGCCAGTTTGTCTATCTTATCCTCAGGAGCAGATGTACTACCTTGAGTGTTCTGAGGCTTGTTTGGATTCTGCAGAATTTTTACATCATCCCTTCTATTGGTCTTGCCTGATGCTTTCCTATTGTTTTCAATATTTACTGCAATTCTGAAAGCATCCCTGAGAGTGGCAGGACCTTTATCTCTTAGTCCATATGCAGTCTTTGCATCAAAGGCATTGATGTACAAAATTATGCACATTGGTTCATTTGGCCTCATGTGATGTGGCAGTTTGTTCAATACTTTAGTAAATCTTGCATTAAAGTCTGCAACCTGTTCATTTGACCCTTTGGTGATACTGGTGAACTCATTTACAAAGAAGCTAGGGTCAGTTTTATCACCATATTGCTCCTTGAATATCCTTTTAAAATCTTCCCATGATGATATGCTCCGGTCAGGCAGATTCCTGTACCATTCTCTTGCCTCATCTATTAAGGATTGCATGAATGACTTCATGAAAACATCCTCATGCTCAACCTCAAAATTATCCATGACATTTTGGAAGGCCTTTAGATGATCTTCTCCTGACACTGTATTGTTTCCTGAAAACTTAGGCACTTGCAGCCTCAGATGCTTGTCAATGGGGTTAGGATACCCAGGAATACCATCAAACACCAGCTGCCTGAATCTATCTAGCTGCATGGGCTGTCTGTTTGGCTGATTGACATTAACATTTCTGTTTGTATTTTGGTTTCCTGCATGGTTTAGTGGTATCCTAGCATCACTCACATATTGTCTGTCATCATGATGCTAATGATGCATTTCATATCTTTGCTGATGTCTTTGCATATTTGTATTCTCTAAGGTAGGAACTGAATTATTTTGGGCAGTTCTCAAGGCTTGCACTTTCTGCTGTATATCATCTCTGATTTTCATGGCTTGTAGGTATTCTAGTTCTGCTCTTAGACTTTTGATTTCTTCAGCCAACTGTTCGTCCTTAGGTCTGGAGGTAGACGGTCTCATACCATTTGGGTCATCATCTTCATCATCCCTTAGAGACTCTGCCTCTTCAAACCTTTCACTTGGGTCTAGAAAAGGGCGTTCTTGGAACACCTCTGACCTCATTCTCATACTACCACCCTATTGCCTCTCATATGCACCTTGGATATCAGCTTCTGCACTTGAAAAATAAGGAGCATGCTGTCCTGATGGCCTAGGGTTATCTTGTGCCTCATCACTTTTTCTGGGGGAGCTCTCATGACTAGCTGAGACAGTTCCCTTTCTTCTATACATCATTCTTTTTGTTAATGGTAACTCTTCAAATAGAGGATTTTGTTGGGATCTTCTCCCCTGCATATAAATTTACTTTGACCGGTTGGGAGATTACTTCGGAGTCGCCACCTATTTCTAGGAACTGTTTTCTTCTGAAAACCAGGGTTCTTTCACAAGGTTCCCCAGCAGAGTAGATTACTGTTGCTGACTCAGATGGGTCACATATATATCACTGGAGATGATTAGATAGGACTTTTACTTCTCACTCCCCAGCAGAGTCGCTAATTTCTGTTGACATTCTCCCAGACTGGATGCTTATCCCCAGATATCCCTATAGGGTAGCCATCAGTGATCAATAGGATCTCTGGGCCAGGGGGTCAACAGTATAGGAGATAGACTCTATATTTTATCTCCTCTTCTTCTTCAGGCTCTGCAAGACCTAGGGGGGTATTCCCTACTCAACATCCATGAGGATATGCATGCAAGGCTGGGATGTTGACAGAAAGCAGATAGTCCTCCTGTAAGTAGACCAAAACTGAATGATAAGAGCAAAGGGGCTAGCTTTGGGCCTATTAGCAGTTGTAGACAGAGGACTGAGGTTCCTAAAACTAACTCTAATGTCCTAATGTTGGTTTTAGATTTTGCTTTGGAGTTTAAGTGTGGATGCAAAGCTGGATATGGTTATAACACAAAACAAAGCATGATTGGTGCCTATCCAGGGCTTGGAGTCAGTAGACATACACCTGTGAATGATCAGCATGAACAACTAAAACTGGATTTCAAGGGGATATGTGTGATACCTGCCTTACAGGCATCTCCCAATACAAAGTGTTAGGTTATCTCTACTTATGGTATCCCTACTGCATTATACTCTTCCCAATGTTCAACCTGAAAACAGTTTAATCTACCCCCTGAGTAGAAGTTAGAAGATCAGACAGTCAACATAGGAATTCTATGCTCTAGAATCTAAACATTACCAAACATCCAGATTCAGAAGAAGAGTACATGCAATACTGGAGACAGAATTAACACAACACATGCTAAACATCATTTCTCATATAAGTTTAATCATGAAGTCAGTGGGTTCATGCCAAAAACAAACAACAAGAGATACATAAACTCACATGTAAGCTGTACAGAGCAACCAGATCAGCTTGTTATGCATTACAGAGCCAAAATCATCAACTTTCAACAACCTCTCAAATGAGCAAGACCACCCGCTTATAACAGCCAGGTAGGTGCTCAGCAATTAATTACATGGTTGACCAAAATTTTGCCAGATACACAGTATCATGAAAATGGCGCTCAAACACAACCGGATTGGCGCCCAAACTTGAATGCAGCAGGTAGGGGAGGAGACAGGAAGATTTCTCGAGCCCTGCGCCACCATCCGCTGATGTACATCTTCAGTCAGGTACAAGATCGACCCACGCCATCGCCCATACCTCTGCAACAATCGCCATTAATGGCGCACCAACCCGCGGCCTTGGGAAGATCATCAAACAGACTATCGCAAGCATTTCCCGCCGAGATTCATCATCATGATGTTTGAAAATGCAGGATATCAATATCCCACATGCACCCCGCGATGACCTCAATAACACTTTATATACTAGGTCATGAGCATATATCATGTCGGTGCTTTTGCTCCTGACGACACTAGTATAGACCTCATCATCATCATCCTCCAGCAGCATGATATCCTGATGTTCGAAATATCACCCTGACATCATCATGATATTTGAAATATAACCTTCATGATAATCGGCACAACCTGATCCTTTGGAGGAACATCCTCCTGCTGAGCTTATAACAAAAGTCTGGCCGATGAACATCCTGATGACGTCATCATCATATACTGCTGACGTCATCATCATATCTGCCTACTGCGCACCTCCTCATATCCGGATGACGTCATCATCATGTTTGCAAATATCAGGAGGTCTCTTCAAGATGATCACTTGTTAGAAATATGACCCCCGCGGACCTTGATGACGTCATCATCATATTAACATCATCATGATATTCGAAAGACAACCGGACATTTGGAAATATCCTCCTGACGTTCAAATATCAGGTTGCACTGTAGCTCCTCTATAAGATCGGGGCGATAACTGAATATGATGATGCTGCTTGAAAAGATCACCCCCAGTAGATAATGCGCGAAGCCGGCAGGCGGATATCTCCTTGATATCAGCATCATCATGATGCTCGAGCAAACATATATCCGGGTGATATGAAAATATCACCCCTTCCTTCGGAATATCATGATGCAGTTAGGCAGATAAAAAGATATTACCCTGATATACGGATGACGTCAGCATCATCAGGATGAGAAACAAAGAACAAGAAGTGATACAACATCATCAGGATGATATTGACTAAGATCATCCTAACGTCCAAAATATGATGACCCTAGTGAATATCGGGTCGCACTTAGAACTCTTCAACATCATCATCAGGATGATCATAACCAAGATCACCCGATGATAAAATATCACCCCGGCGAAATATCATGAAGGCAAAAAATATGATGACCTCCGCAAGCAGCAGGATGATAACTGGAAATATCATGATGATGACGACCCTTAGGAAAAAACAAGTTAGGTTGAACACTTAGAGAATAACCCCTTCAGGACATCGGGGCAACATCGTCATCATGTTTGATCAAGGTGATAAATGGAAGATCACCGGATACTTGAAAAATCACCCTTGCAAGCAACTGAGGGCGCACTGTAGCTCACCAGTATCATCAGGATGATATCCAAACATCACCCGACAGTTGAAATATGATGATGACGATGAGAAAAACAAGTCGACGAAGAACATGCTGATGAAGATCATCATCGAAGACAAGATGATGATGACGACCTCCTCCTCAGAAAAATATGATGCTGCAGCTGAGAAACGCTGAGGAGGTCCAACACTTAGAAAAATTGGGCAAGAAGATGAAGGCTTCAAATGAAGAAACCTCCTGATCATGACAAATCAGCCCCAGGTCAAAATAAGTGCTAACAGGGCTGGTGCCCAAAGTGGTTGCCAGGATAACCCATTGGAAGTTGTTAATCCAGTGATAACTTAATAATAAATTTGGAGGGTTGGTGGGGGGCTTTCACATTAATCAAGATAAAGTATGCCTCACTCATGGCTCAAGTACTTGTTTAGGCTTTAGATGAGATGAGAAGGCCATGGTTTGCAACTTCCTTGTCCTCATGAAAGGAATGTTGGTTCCACATGTGTCATCCTATGGGGCCGGTGCCTAGAGAGAGGCTGCCAGGGTAACCATAGATGGGGGCCAGTTTCTAGAGAGAGATAGCTTGGATAACCCATGCTAGGACCATGCGATGACACTCTTCCCTACTATAGTCTAGCATTCCCTAGTTGTACTCTTCCCATTTGTTGTGTGGTTGCCTCTGGAAGTGATGTTTGTGTATTGCCCTGTGTTGTTGTAGTCATGTGTAGTTCTTGTTCACCATAGTTATTGTCTACCTGACTGTTCATGTTGTGGGACCTTATTGTTATCTCCTAGCATGGGGGGTGGACCTTAGGGTTCCACATGGTCGGGTGGTTGTGCATTCTTCCATTGGTTTTCTGGCACTGTGGCTCGTGTGCTAAGAAGTTGTATCTCATGTTTCTAGATTTGTGCCTGTATTTGAAGATAGATATTTATACTATTTGCATCTAGATTTGTGTATCAGTGGAACTCATTATGTAATTTGATGTAATCAGAAAGGAATTGCTTTTGTATCATAGAAATTATGTAATTCCTCTTGTAAGGTAAACTATTATGCATTTGTAAACATTATTGCAAAGATGTTGATGTATGTATCTGATGAGGTAATCAAGTTGTTAGTTTGAGTTATTTGAATAAACTATGTATGTTGTTAATTATTGTTTAATTTCAATTATAAAGCTGTGTAATCCCTAGAGATGTTAGTTTAACTAGTTGCTGGTAGATTATGTTATCTTTTAGTTACTTCTATTTTAGTTAAATAAATAAATATTCTGCCCTTTTATTGCTTTAGTTGAACTTATCTCTAGGGTTGCATGGTGGGGCATTACACCACCTTTTAGCCACCAAATTATTACTTAGCTAGCGATGCCATGAATCCATTTCTCATGTGCCACTAGCCCAACACCAATAGCAAACCTCCTCACCATTTGCATTTTTTCATTTGAAGGGCAACTTCAAGAGGCCTTTTGCTAGCCATGATATGAATATATATTTTAGTGTAATAATTTTTAAAAATGGGCCAAAATTGTGTTCTCTTTACAATGATATAATTGTTTCTTCTCAAAATGCTTTCTTTTCTAGAAGTCTTAATTTCTTAGAGATTTAGTTAACTTTCTCTTGTTTTTACAACTTCAAACACTCGTAACTTTCACATACAAAATTTATTTAATGAGACAATTGTTTGAAAGTGTCAATATTTTCTAAATATTATAGATTGTTGCTATTTTTTGATTTGATTTTACATTGAGACTATACTTTCATCTTTCTCTCACATTCTTGAAATTGTAGAACAAATCAAGTATTATAAACACACTCGTTTATAAAGTGCCAAACATTATAACTTGTTACAAGTGTCATAACTGAGCCATTTAGGTGGGGTGTCAATGCAAATGCACATAATTTATAAAGTGCCATCACATGTACTAGTCTTGAAGGGATTAAACATAGGCATTATACAACCAACGAGATCATATAAAGTTCCAAAGTAGATGGGAAAAATCTATATAAGTCACTAATAGTTATAGAAAATAATCTTTCTATTATTACCCTAGAAAAATAGATCTATAAGTTCTATAAGATGGTATGTAGAAGAATTACTAGTGGATTCACCTCTTGCCCCATCTATATGGGCTTGTTTTTGAGCTAATTGCTCATTGGAAGAAATTTTAATGGACTAATAAAAATGAGTATGTCCTAGGATTAATTGGTCCAAGTGTTACTAAGCACATATCATGGGCCCTATAACATATTGAGTACCTTCACCCTATTTCAACCAAAAATTAGAAGATATATGGAGATACCAATTAACCTTCATTGCTAAAAAATCCCACTATAGACATCCTTCTAACCCTTGATAATTTGTAGAGTCCTCCATGTAACAATGATATAGTTCAGAGGAGCTTGCTTATTGGGAAAGTCTTGAATATTATAGTAAGAAATACACCTCTCATATTGCTTCTTCTCCTCTTACAACTCTAACATCATAAACTTTTCCATTTCCTTCACCTACCGCATGGATAGAGATCTTAACTTCTATACACACTACTATAGATACCCCTTAGTAGGTCTCTACATGTCTTAGTTATCATTTGGATGTTTTTCTTATTTGACATACATCATTTGTTTATAGAATTCCACATTTTAAATCTTGACAACACCATTGAGGACATATATCTTCAATTTGGTGATAATTCACACTAAGTTGCATTACTTATTTTTTGTCCTTATTTCTCTCCCTAGCCCATCATGCTACTATCTTGATACATCCCAATTCACATTGGTTTAGATCTTACAACTACATAGTCATTATCCTTGAATCTTGTATGGTACACGATCCCATTTATTAGCTTTAGTCACAATTTGACATTGGTATAAAGACACATGTGTAGCTTCTAAAAACTTGCATCTTGATTCCTTTTCACATTGCACCACTTGAGTGGCAATTCTATAGCTTGATAGCTCATGGTTTCTTTCTTTTGAAAGGAAGATCCAATACTCATTGCAGAGGAACCTACTACAACACTTTCCATGTGATATTCTACATCCATATTCTCTTTCTTCTCTATGTAGAGGCACACATGGGCCTTATATTATACAAATTTGAAGAGACCATAACCTTTGGCAAGCTATCTCATCCTCTTACCTTTCCTCTCCTTAGGATGGAGTTTTGTCCTATGGTTTTTCTCCTTCTTTACTTTTAGTGGGGTACACTCTCTTGTAACTTAAGGTCTTTCAAATTACTACACCTGGGTACCTAAAATTACTAGTCTTTTTAGGACCCATTTTTTTTTACCTTAGTTGCACTTATGGAGGGTGGTGGTTTAATAATATACTTGTACATTATATATTAATTTTACTTTAGGTAATTTATTTTTATTACTTTAAAGGTAGATTAAGGATAATGGATATATGTCATTCCTTATTATTTGAGATTTTACCTTATCATTATCCTCTTCAAATTTAAAAAACCAAAGGCTATATAATGTAGTTCATTTCCTTTCATTCTAATATATATGAATTCATATATTAGAATGTTGAAATTATTGTCTTTTGATTGCATTTGAGATTATATCATCATAATGTTGTTTTGTTTTTAAGAAGATTTACTATCATATGTTCAAATTATTAAATATAACACTCAAATACAATATTCTTAGTTGCTTAACTTTGAAATGGAAAAGGTAATGCACTCACTAGTTAAAAGCCTATAGACGATGGAAAAAATCTTCCCTAATGGAGGGTGGGGTAACATAGGCAATCAAGACATCCCTCTTAATGTAAGTTTTATATCTTTGGTTTCTTTTTTTAATTCATTGCATCTATGATTGTGTGATTATGTAATCAACTATTTCCTTTTAGGGCAATGTTCCATTGTTGCAATTGCTTACTTTTTAGTAGGTTGCATGCTACTTTGCTTTCCAATTCTACTAGTTTGCATGACTTTTAGATGTGATTATATTTCATCTCATTTTTTTAAAGATAATTATATAATTTTTCATTAATATATATATATATATATATATATATATATATATATATATATATATAAAATTCACATTTTAGATGGACTTGTCATAAAAAGTTTACTTGAAAGGTGTGGCTAACAATCAAATTTATCCCCTCAAAGCACATTGATCATAAAATGTCTACACAATTCTCTCTTAATGAAAGATGTTTTTTCAATCTCTCAAACACACTTGCAATGTACTCTTGTTCTATATCAAATGAGGTACTTTTAGGAGTACATTAACACTCATGAAAATCAAAACCTATTATTATTATCTGTAAGATTACAAGACTATGTAGGTTGAATAGACACTCCCAACCAGTTTTAACGGTCAATTTTTATACCATCTAATACGATAAAATATAGGGAGTGAAATTAATGGTGACCTTACCATTGTAGCCAAAACCTAGATTTAATACACTAATATCCACAACAAATTATGAAAATAAAAAATTCTATGGTTATATAATTAATATTTGAAAGAAGAAAGGAAAACTCATCCTCATTTTATCTCTCTAAGATCCCTTACTTTTTGTCTTCAAGAACCCCCATTATTCATTATTAAAAAGAGAATTTAAATATTAGTTTTCAACACTTTATTTCTTGCCTCTTCACATTTAGGTTAACTCGTAATGTTCTTTTTTCTTCAGATTTGAATTGACTCGTCAATTCCATAAAATGTCTCTTTACCTTCATTAGTGCTCACCATGACCTTTGATCAAGAGGACTCACTTTTATTATACTTACTCATGCATGTAAACCACTTAATTCTTAACCAACAAATCGAAATAGTCTCAACTAAGCTAATTGATAAGGCAATTATGAGTGATAGGTTCAAGATTATGATTAGTTAGTGCACCCAAATGAGTCCAATTATGAAGCATGATTGTACTATTTCTAGGAAACCTTTACATCATAATTTGGCTCATTTTGTGCACTAAATGATCCTAATCTTGATGTATCATTAAGATCTACCTTATTCATTGCACCTTAGTCAAGACAAATTTGATCCCATAGGAATTCTACCATCCTAGGTGAGACTGTACATAGGGCCTTGTCTGTTGGACCAAGCCAAGTTGTAACCTAGTTGTCTTATTTCAAAATTTTCTTAAATCTCACTCCTACAATCAACTTTCCTAGAATGTGACTATATCCCTTCTACTTGCATGCCAAAAGTCTCAATTTATATGTCTAGGAACATGTATTTAAAGCCATCATCATAGGTCATTTATTATCATTGATTATGAGTAAAAAACATTTGCATCAAGAGCACTAAGGGCAGTCTTAATCTTAGATCCTCATTTCATATTAATCTTGATTATGTTAGTCTTTGTTGCATCAACATTTGCATATTTAAGAGACATGTTTTTTATCTTTATATAACAATTAAAGGGGCTTAATTACTATTAATGAATTCAATAGTCTTCTTACTGCCTATAGCAACCCCATTGTGCTTTTTAGAACAAACCCTTATTCTTCAAATAGGTACAAATAAGGTGAGTGTGTTTTAGTATGTTACATCAATCCTAGTCAAAATTGCACAAGTTAGACTACACACTGTGTGGCTTAATGTACGACCAAGCCATAAGTGCAATCTTGTTCTAGCCAACAATTTTTTTAGAACATCTCTACCATTATCTCTTGATCTACATTCTAGTTCTAGATCCCATTTTCCAATCTTTTGCCAGAACACATCACTCAATCAACAAGATGAAAACCAACATTATACAAAAAAATGAGATAAACTCCTTATTCTTTCTTAATCTCAATTGCATATATCTTAACTTCATATTTTAATGTCAACTTTATTAAATTTAAATTTAATTTAATTCATTATTAACCTTAAAAAAATATTTACCTTTTACACATATTATAATTAATTTTAAGTATATTATTACATCAAAATCAACTCAATGCACACTTAAATATATAGTTTTATTAATGACATTAAAAGTTGTATGCTAAGTATGTGACCTACAATTCATTGGCATTTTAATTATTTTTAAAAGACTATGGAAAAGTCAAAAACTAATCCCCCCCAAAAAATGTCCCTTATTCTCTAAGGCAAGTATGATACATTTCCTCACTTAGGAATAAGAAGTTTAACTTTTACTTTTTGAGAAAGCAAAAGTTATCAATTATTTTATTGAGAATAAAATATTACTAATTATCTTTATTTAGGAATAAGAAGTCCTTTATCTTTTTTTTTATTATTATCCTGGAAAAGTAAAAAATCTAATTCCGCCCCCCCCCCCCCGAAAAAAAGTTTAACTTTTACTTTTGAGAAAGCAAAAGTTATCAATTATTTTAGTAGGAATAAAATGTTACTAATTATCTTTATTTAGGAATAAGAAGTCCTTTATCCTTTTTTTTTTGATATGGTCATTGGCCATGTGGCTTAATTTTTAAAGCAACATATTTTACTTTACTTTTATTTATTTATTTATTTTTGAAAAAATAAATATATTAATTTAAAAATTAGAAAAAAATATAAAATGATTTTGGGATGCACCTGAGAAGAAAAACACAAAACCATCAAGTTGTCAAAGACAGTTGTATAGCAGTATTTAAATATTTTTGATGTAAAATACAATAAAAAATTTAAAAAGACCGTATCATATGAAAGAAGAGATTTAGGACAAACTGTCAAATTTTATACAAGATTATGATTATATATATTTATTTTTTATATAATTTACTTATACCACCATTGAATAGATAATTGTCATGAAAAAATTGTTTTACAAGCAAGGTCGACTGCCAAACTTAAGCCCTGGGCGGCATCTTTTAAAGAAATGCATTTCTTAATTGTTCCATGCTTTTTCCGAAGGGGATGGATTATCCAGGGTAAGCGGGGTTCAGCTTTTCCTTCAATTTTCACCGACCTTATAACATGATAGGAAGTGGGGCCCGTGGAACGTGGAACGTGGAACATGCCACGTACCACGTCACAGTGCAGTTATATAAAACCTTTAATGCTTTTTTATCATTATGTACAGATAGTTATTATTAATTCATTATAATGGCTTGGAGTTGCGATGTTCGAAGGCGAGTCCATACGTTTCTTCGTTTAGGAATATAAATTTTATCTTTTGCTTTTGACAAAGTTAGAATAACAAGTTATTGATTATAACTCATTTAAGAATAAAGTTTTTTATCTTTTGTTTTTTATATTGTCATCTAAAGTAATGTATTTCACCTTCATTTTATGGTGTCTATCAATATAGTAATCAAAATATTTTAATTCATTATAAATTTTTAATTATAATTTAAAGATTTGATAAAGATTGTTTATTATGTTGTAGAGATTAAAAATATATATTTAATTATTTTTTAATTTTATATTTTACTATTTTTATTTATTACGTAAAATATTGACGGTTTTGATTATTTGATGATTGAATTACCTCTTGTACTACAAGAAATGTGGACGGATCAATAATGAAGTAAATCAACGAAGTACAACAAGATCAACTATAAATCTACATACTCAATAAAGCAAAGATATAATTATGAATGCAAATATAAACTATTAACAATCAAACCAAAGGCTCTATTGTTCTTCTCGTGATCCTTGTGATGATGGTGCTCTCAGTTTTTTGTATAACAAGACGGCTTGAGATAGAATGCTTCGAGTGTTTTGATGAATGATCAAGTGATTGAAAATGCTTCAAGAGTTCAAAAGTCAAAATGATAGCGTACATTTGCAATTTAGGAGTGATGTGAAATGGCAAATGATACGTGTGTTTATAAAGCTTTCATGAAAAATAATGGATGGTTGAGATTGAAAATATCTCAAATATGATCAACGGTTGAAAACAAATGAGACAACAAGTAGGAGAGAAATAAGGAATCATATCTATGAATCATGGAATTTGAATGAGTTAACTAAAGAGTTGACTTCGAAATTCAAGGAAATTGATTTGAGATGACTAAGTTCCAAAATAGAAGGAATTGATTTGAGTTACATTCGAAAATTATGGAGATTGATTTGAGAACTCAAAGTCAGATTTGGAGAGGTGGAGAACAAATAGACATGATTTGAATAAATAATAATATTTTGTTATTCTTATTTGTCATTCAAACATGTGTGAGATAAATAAGATATTTAGAAGAAATAAAATAGAATATTTGAATTGATTTCAAAAAGCAACGTGAGATTTGAGTTGAATAAATTTGAGATATTTATTTGATTTGACTTGAGAGATTAAATAAAATTTTGATTTATTTAATTTGACTTGAGAAGTGGGATAATTAAATAATTTTATATTATTTAATTATGAGAGGGGAAAACAATTGAAAGAAATAATTAAATATTATTTATTTAATGAGGGATGAAATATAGATAAATAATTAAAATGAATTTGTTAAGGGAAAATTGGAGTAAATATGAATAATCAATATATCAATATCAATAATACCCAAAACTCAACGAAAAGGGAAATAATCAAGATCAAACAAACAAAGATGCAACCTTTACAAATCTCAATACTTCATAGCTTCTGTTGGTTACCTATCTCAAGCGATCTTGCATGTATGAATAAGGCCCTCAGAGAGTGCACTTCTTTGCTATTCCAAGATTGTCAATGGAGAATGGCCATAATAGTGCTTTGTAATGAAGATGAGCTTCACAACAATGGTAGTGATATGGTAACAAGTTGATCGCAAGCAAATGGAATGACTTGGGTGCCAAAGGCACGCTGTAATTCCTATAGAGTAACAATACTAAAAGCTTGGATGAATGAAATGGAGGAATTGGGTTCAATTTATAGACTTGTGAGAGAGAAGATCAATGGTATACAAAGAATGAGAAGATCAACAGTATAGGAACAGTTGAGGAATGTGCGCAAATAAAAAGAAGACATGTGTCTTGCCATATTTTGCATGAGAGGAATTAATAAAATAGAAGAATGAGTTAACTGAAGAGATTAAATCAACTAAAAGAATACATCAGTCAGTTAAGAGAATAGAATTAGAGAATAGAAATGGCATGAGGATGAGAAGATATTTTAGCTTAATTAAATATTTAGAATATTCAATTACATGTGCACAAGGATTGAATTATATTTAGAGATAACTCAATTTAGAAGAAATGGACAACTTAAATAAATATTTGATTTATTTAAATTGAGAGAAGATATTAGTGGAAGAAATAATTAAATAATTGATATTATTTAATTTAGAATAAATTTGGGAGAACTAATTAAATAATTGGTATTATTTAATTTGTTGGAGGAATTAGATGAATTTTAAGAATTTTAATTTAAATAAATTGATTTTATTTAATTGTTGGGAGAATATGAATCAAATAAATAAATTTGTTTATTTATTTATTGATAGAAGAATTTGACTTAAATAAATATTAAGAATATTTATTTGGACAGAGTCGTATCATTTTTAGGTGTATACATTTTGCCCCTCTTTGATACAATGTAGTTTATAGTGTTGCTTCAAAGAATAAAATTTCTGATAATGATACATGCCCCAGTTTGCCCCTAGTACGGGTTTAACAATGGTAGGATGCCCCCTCAAGAGATTGGATGGGAAGAAGGCAGAAGGATGAGAGACAGACAATCTCATGATGAAGAAGGTGAAAAATAGGTTAGAATGAAGAAATTGGGTTACGGTTCGGAGAAACGGGAAGAAACAGGCATAGGAAGTAGTCACAATCACCACATAGCCAGTTAGGGTTCCATTTGCTATATATAGGCACTGGGTCCACAAGACAAGTCATTTTCACACTTGGATTTAGTTGGTTTGTCCTTGAGAGCTTAGGAGAGCACAAGAGCATAGAGCAGTCCACATTGAGATGGATATTCTGCGCGACAAGCACTGCATTGAGTGAGTTTGTCGGTTCGATCGAACAGCTGAGGCAGCACCACCAGTATGTAGCTCAAAAAACTTCACTTAGGGTCATTTATGAGTGCAATAAATGCTAGGGAAAATTAGGTAAAGTAAATGCGCAAGAAGGCAGTTTGGTACATATGCCATGCAGAATTGTGCATTTGAATTCCTGCGGTGCATTTGAAATAGGAAACTGTGCATGTATGAGTTCTGCGCATGCATGCCAAGAATCGGCACATGCATGAGGATCTTGCGCATGCATGAGGATCTTGCGCATGCATGAGGATCTTGCACATGCATGATGTCTTATGATGCATGTAATTAGGCTGTGCATATACAAGGTATAGCTGTGCTTTTGATATGGATTTGCACATTTAAGAAATGTCACGACACATCTACCAAAAGTGGTGCATTTGCTAAGAAATTATGCATTTACCTTCTAGTTTGGTGCATATGCATAGGATAGTCAGTTTACTTAACAAAAATTGATTCGATTGGCATCTTGCTCAATGCGTCAATCGATAAGCTATCTATGAGATTGTAGGAATCTAGTCAAGAGATGTTGTATGCTATTTTGATCAATTTGATATGCTAAGTTAGTTGATATGATTCTTTAGATATGTGAAGCCAATTTTTTTGGTAGCTTTAGGTTAACGCATTGCCTTGCGTGTTTGCAGGACATTCAAGATATACTTATGTCAAGGGAGCACTTTCCCTAACCGGTGTTGCAACGCTATATGCTTACTGAGATAGATCAAGAGGCTCTCAGCATTATGGGCCTTGATTATGTTTGCTTCATGCCTGAGGTTCATGCGAACCTCAGCTTGTTGACTGTAGTAGTGGAGAGATTCCATAGCGAGGATGGGACTTTTCACTTTCTGATTGGTGAGATGGCAGTTTCTCTGGAGGATGTCTATAGGATTTCGCACTTGTCGATATAGGGTGAGCTTGTAGAGTATGATCCTCAACGGGATGCAGGACTTGCAGAGTGCAGGTGGGTGTTTGATGACCCTGAGCTAGATTGTCAGGTTATCTCTTGGTAGGATATACACGATTATTATGACTACTTCCTAGGTATAGTGGCAAGATTGATTAGAGGCATTGTATGCCCCGATAGGAGATAGCATGGGTTCCTGATTGGATGGGGATAGATCATGGAGAGGATGATTACATAGGGCACCCACTATGCATGGGGTGTCTGTGTCTTAGCACACCTATACCACGATATGCATCAAGTGGTATACCACAGGGGTACCAGTCTATCGGTAGGTGTTTCACTATTGCAGTTTTGGCTATGGGTGCACATTGCTATCACGTGGCTGTTATGTGTCTTTTCTAGACAGAGGGGCGAGCTGTATAGTTATGGGTATGCAGGAGTTATTTCCTAGCGCAAGCTAGGAAAGATTGAGTACTGGAGGCAGGCACGAGGTAATGTGGATAGGGTTATCTAGCACCCCTACCAGGAGTGTGAGCACTGGGATGATGAGGATGATGAGCTGCCATACTATTTTTAGACTCGGTGGCTTATTAGCAAGAACAGATTTATTCTAGAGAGACAAATTGTTAGCAGGGTGTGGAGATAGTTTGGCAGGAGATAGGGCATGCCCTAAGGATAGGCCTGCTTTGCGAGGACACACACAAAGAGGTTCAGATGGGGTCTAGTGGCATCATATGAGGAGGCCTTTGCAGAGTTTCAACAGACGTTGTATGTGGCTTGGCCGATGAGGAGAGAGGTTATAGATGCAGGGATGACTCCTGATTATGAGGAGTGGTTCACAGCTCACCCTTTTCTGAAGTACTGAGGGCCTAGAGAGTTGGTTCCTCGCATAGACGAGGAGGATTCAGATGAAGAGGATGGGGCTGGCAAGAGGAAGAGGAGATAGAGGAGGGGTAGAGGTGGATGGGGAGATGGAGGTAATGGAGGGGATGGGGGAGATGGGGGAGGTGGAGGAGGTGACAGAGGAGGTAGATAGAGGTAGAGGAGGAGAGCTGGGGAGAGACCCTCCCAGAAGCAGTAGGTAGTGTAGCCACAAGTTGCACAGCAGGCTCATATGTTGCCACCACAGTAGGTGGCGCAGTAGCAGGTTGGTCAACAGAGACAGATGTTGCCACCATAGTAGGTGGCTCAGCAGTAGGTGTCCCAGCAGTAGGTACAGGGATAGGCACAGGTTCCTCAGGCTCCTCAGCCTGACTGCAAGCAGTAAGCCATTGCGACACTACAAGGTCAGATTAGACAACTTAGGGCACATCTCTGATTGGTAGAGTCTTGGAGAGAGTCGGATGCTCAATTTTTATCAGGGGTCATGGCAGAGTGGGATGCAACAGAGGCGAGGGTTTGGGCCTTGTGATTAGAGAGAGACACGGCCTTAGCAACTTTGGGGATAGATGGGGCCACTACATTCTTGGTTACACAGGTGCAGCAGGGACATGCCCAAGTTCAACAGCTGCAGACACAGCTAGCACAGGTATAGGGTGAGCTTGCTAAGGTGTAGGCTCAGATGCAGTATTATAGAGGACTGTATCATGGGGTGGTGCCGGCAGACCAATGTGCATCGAGCTATAGGAGCCAGTCTCTGGCTTCACAGAGGGCAAGGGGTTCATAGTCAAGAGCTTCAGTGAGGGGCCCACAACAGTCGGGGGCTAGCAAAGGAGGGGATGGAGAGGACAGTGCTAGGAGCAGTGGCCCACAGTAGCAGGGCTAGCTCACAGTTGCACTTGTACATATTTTTAGCTTTATGCATACACTCTTTGATGGCTCAGATAGCGTGGCATGTATATACTTGAATCACTTTGTACCGAGACATGTACCATTATTTATGCGATGTATACATTATATATGACTTGACTCAAAGATGGTCCTGGTAGACTTTGATATATTGTATATTTGGACATGTTTTATTTGATATTTATATGAAGATGCAGCTATTGATGATCTCTATATGCATTTGTTTATACTATATGTTATGGATGCATTTCTATTTTATGATGGTACACATGTGATGCATACTTTTGATTATGTCTGTGATGTTTATCTAATGAAGACTTAGTTTATATGATATTATGTGATGTTATTTAATGCAAACTTAGATGTTTACTTTGATGTTCTAATATGCAAAATGTGTTATGCTAGCTATATGATGATGCACTTTATATGATGCTCTACATGTCTTTGCCTATGTTTTTTATTTTTCTTGTGGGTATTATGCTATGTATGATGCAAATGGATATGGATGATCTAATGCCTTTATTATGTATGCAAATGATTTAATCATATTAATGACTATCTCATGTGATATGATATGCAAACTATGCTACTTTTTTGTTATGTCCAAATGTACTCAATCGACACAGAGATGACATAATGATAGACAGAAGATTGATTGAAGACTGACTCGGTAGAAAGACTCACAAGCTTTTATTTGTATTAGTACTATGCATTTTGTGGATCTTTTATTGCATGGGATATGGATGTTTTTATGGATGTATAATGGGTGTGAATGGTGTTTTCTTTTGACATCTTGATGGTGCAAGTATTTTGAAGTGCCTATTTCATCATTGGGCGATTTTTTTTTTGTACATTTTCCAAATGTTGTAAGTTAATACAAGCATTTAGGTATAATTGAACTGAGATGGCCTGAGTATTGCTTACATGGATTTTGATTTAGCAAGTTAATACAAGCATTGAGGTATAATTGAACTGAGATGACCTGAGTAATTCTTGCGTATCAATAGACAAGGATTGTCTCCTTTCATGTTAGACCTTTGATGTCCTCGACGATCTGTTGCTGATCATGTCGTTAGACAAGGCATCACATTACTAAAGTTTAATAATGTAGTTCAGGGTGAACCCTAATGGACCTAAGACCTAGGCGATAGAAAGTGGCACAGACTCAGATAGATAGAAGGACCAGATATGGGATGGATGGGAAAGTGGAGCCTCGAGGGCACATTGAAAAATGGCCTTGCCTATGTGATGATGCAGAGACAACGTAGTTCATGGACTTGGACCATTTGGACACTGATGACAGATGCTACGCTAGGCTGACATTGTGGATAGGATATTGGGTAAGACCTTTGGTTGACAAGGTGACAAAAGAGATAGAGTATCAAGCCATGATAGGTTATCGTTAGGTTTTTATTATGTAATAGATATGGATCAAATGGGACACGATTAAAGGAAGAATGGACACAGGGTGATTGGTTTCCCAAAGATGGAGGAAGCAGTTTATCACAAGTAATTCTTGTTTACTAGGTTTTCAATACTTACTTTTATTTGCACGAAAGCTAAGAGTACACATGGCGCCTGTTTGCTAGGTTTTCATCATGATACCTATCCAAGGCACTTGTTTGCCAGGTTTTCACTAGAGGATGATTTTTTTTGTTTGTTTTTTTTCATTTTTTTGATTTTTTTTGCTTTTCTTGCTTTTTATTTTTTATTTTTTTTATTTTTTTGTATTTTATGGCCCCCCTTACATTGGGGTTCTCTTAGGTATAGAACCGGTGAAGATGCATAGTGTTGATTGGGTTGTCAAACAATGCACCTTCTGATGTTACCAACTGATATGCCCCCAATCCATAGGCAGCAATGATCACATAAGGCCCAAGCCAGTTGGGTTTGAACTTTCCTTTCTCTTCCCGATCTTATTGATTGCGGGGATTTTCCTTAAGTACTAGATCTCCAACCTTAATAACTCTTGGATGGACTCTATGGTTGTAGCTTCATGACATCATTTGCTGATACACCTTGAGATGATTGAAGGCATTCTGTCTCTTTTCCTCTAGTAGCTCTAGCTCTTGCAATCTGGAAATTTTATAGTCTTCATCAGTTATGAGACCTTTTAACGACACCCTTAGAGATGGTAACTCGACCTCGATGGGCAAAATGGCTTCTGATCCATAGACAAGGGCATAATGGGTAGCACCTATGGGAGTGTGTATACTGGTTTGATAGGCCCATAGGGCAGGATTGAGTTGGATGTGCCAATCACGGCCAACATCGTCAACTATCTTCTTGAGGAGTTTTAAGATTATTTTGTTGGATGCCTCTACTTGGCCGTTGCCTTGGGGGTAATAGGTTGTGGAGAAACAGTGTTGGATTTTGAATCTATCATAAAGCTCTTGTACATCCTGGTTCTTAAAAGGTCTTTTGTTATCCATGACAATGGATGAGGGAATTTTGTATCTGCAGATGAGGTAGTTGAGGATGAATGAGGCAATTTGTTTTCCTGTGACATTGGAGAGTGGAACGGCTTCAATCCACTTGGTAAAATATTCTGTGGCAGTTATTATGAACTTGTGGCCATTGGATGAGGGTGGGTGGATCTTGTCGTTAAAGGTCATAGCTCTTGAGCTGGTTCATTGATGAGGTTTCCATGTATTTGGCACTACTTTCACTTCTTTACAAATTGATATGAATATGTTTCCAAGGTTGGCCAATAATAACCCAAACGCATGAGTTTCTTAGCTAAACAAGGACTGCTAGAGTGTGTTGTACAAATTCCTTTGTGCACGTCTTGTAAGGCAGTTTGAGATTCTTCCCGTTCTAAACATCAGAGTAAAGTACCATCCAGACCTCGTCAATATAGGGTGTCGGCGATAATGGTATAATGAGAGGTTTGGTGAATGAAGGTTCGGTGTTGGTTAGAAGATTAGTCAAGAGGTAGGGTGTTATCCTTGAGGTAAGTGTAAATCTTACCATACAAGGGTGAATCAGATCTCACTAATAGGCATATGGAGTGTGTTTCAGGGAGATCATAAGTTGGTTGCATAACTGTCTCCATCAAGAACTCATACCATGACTCATTCTTTGGGATCTTGAGGAGCGAGGCAATGGTTGCCATGGCATCTACTACTTTGTTTTCAATGCGAGGTATCTGCTCAAAAAGAGATGATCACAAAGTACTCTTTAAAGTCATCCACCATACATTTGTATGGGATTAACTTGTCATCTTTGGTCTAATAGTCGTCGTTGACCTGATTGATTACCATCTGGGAGTCACCATAGACATGTAGCTCTTTGATTTTCCATTTTGTTGCCATTTTGAGACCAATGACCAAGGCCTCATACTCTGCTATATTGTTTGTGCATGGGAATAACAGATGATAAGACTTAGGTATGGTGTCACCGTGAGGAGTGACCAACAAGATTCCTGCTTCCGATCCATAGTTTGTATAGGATCCATCAAAGTAGAGTTTCCATGAGTGTGTTGTGATATTAAATAAGGATTCATCTAGAAATTCAAATGTCATTAGTGTGGTATCCTATAATGGTGCTTCTGCTAACTGATCAGCAATGATTTGTCCTTTGATAGCCTTTCTGTCTACATACTCAATGTCATATTCACTTAATAGCATTACCCACTTGGCTAGGCGACCTATTAGAGCTGCTTTGCTTAATAGGTATTTCAGTGGATCTATCTTTGCGATAAGCTTTATTGGATGTGCTAGCATGTAATGTTGTAGTTTTTGGGAAGCAAAAACCACATCAAGACATGATCTTTCTATTTGAAAGTATTGTAGTTCATAGCCCACTAATGTGCGACTGATGTAGTAGACAACTCTTTCTTTATCTTTGTAATCTTGTTGTGCTAGGAGGGCCCCAAGAGATGTTGGTGTAGTAGATATGTAAAGTAACAATAGTTTTCCTTGGATAGGAGGCATCAAGATAGGCAGGTTCATAAGATATTCCTTCAGTTTGCCAAATGCCTCTTCGCATTTCTCATCCCATCTAAATGGAATGTTTTTATGTAATAGATAACTGAAAGGTTGGCACTTGTTTGCCAGTTGTGATATGAACCAATGGATAGCTTGTAACTTGCCCTGTAGAGATGACAGTTGAGTAATATTCTTTGGTGGTGGTATTTCCATGATAGCCTTGACTTTGGCAGGATCCACTTTGATCCCATTTGCTGATACAATGAAGCCTAAGAGCTTGCCCAAGGTGACTCCAAACACACATTTATTTTGGTTCAACTTGACTTTGAATTGTTCTAGTATCTGAAAGACCTTCTCTAGCACATCCAGGTCTGATTCTCTTGTGAGTGATTTTGCAAGGATGTCATCTACATAGTCCTCCATTGTGAAGTGCATCATATCAAGGAAGATAGTGGTCATAGCAGGTTGATATGTTGCCTTGGTGTTCTTTAACCCAAATGGCATGACATTCCAGCAGAAAGTGCCCCATGGACAAGTGAAAGCTATCTTATGTTGGTCTTCTAGTGCTATCCTGATTTGATTATATCCAGAGAAGCCATCCATGAGAGATAACATGGTATGCCCTACTGTTAAGTCAATTATGATATCTATATTTGGCAACAGAAAGTCATCCTTGCAACAAGATTTGTTTAGATCTCAGAAATCATTGCATAATCTAACTCGGCCATCAGGTTTGGATACTGGCACTATGTTGGAGACCCAATCTAGATAGTCTATTGCTCTGATGAACCCTACATCCAGTAGTTTCTTGAGTTCTTCTTTCACTAGTAGTGCAACGTGTGGATGCATCTTTCTAAGCTTTTGTTTGACTGGTTTCACTCTTGGATCTAGTGGAAGATGATGTAGAATCAAATCTAGATCTAATCCTGGCATATCTACGTATGACCAAGCAAAATTGACTTGTTTTTCTTGAAGAATGGTACAAACTTGGTCTTTTCTAGTGGCGTTAAGGACTTGGCAA
This sequence comes from Cunninghamia lanceolata, assembly GCA_027924645.1. Taxonomy (NCBI): domain Eukaryota; kingdom Viridiplantae; phylum Streptophyta; class Pinopsida; order Cupressales; family Cupressaceae; genus Cunninghamia; species Cunninghamia lanceolata. Next base: position 12,098,855 of record BSBN01000377.1, read on the forward strand.
AGTGAATGATCTTAGGTTGTTCCTTTGTTCCAATGTTAACAGGTTCTGTAGGTTCCACAACAATTTGAGACTTCTCCTGGTGCATGTCATCGGCAAGAGTGTCAAGCCTTCCATCATCAGGTTCCATAGTTAGGTTTTCACCATCGGATGCATCCTTTCTTTTTACTATTTTGGGATCTGATACTGCCGTAGAGTGGTTTTCACCATCAGATCTAATTTTTATTTTGATATTTTTGCAACTGGAAGGCTTGGCACCCTCTCCAAAATAAGCCACGGTATTGAGTTCAATGGCAAATCTAGCTTTATGATCTCCTATGGGTCGGTGGACCCTAAGTTCCATGAAATCAATATAGGCACCATCATTTTGGAACATGTCTAGTTGCGGGGTTCCTCGTAAATCCTACTCAATAAGTTCAGGATGTACAAGGGGGAGGGGGTCAGAGGATAGATCTGATTCATTGATAGTTTGAATGGATATATGAGGAGTATTGGTAGGGATAGGATCTAGGATGGTACTTTCTTCCAAATTGTTTATTGCGATAGAACTCAAACCTTCCTTGAAAGTCGTACTCTCGGGAGTTGGTGAATCACACTCTAATGGTCTATGCGTTAGTGTTTGTCCTTCATGGTAGGGGCTATAAGTTTGGACGGTGTCTACTTCCTTGTCATTATTGGAGTGCTCTATGAGTTCATCCCACTCATATTCATTGGAATCTGTGTCATTGTCCTCTTGAAGGTTACAGATCATATCCACCAGACAAGCATTTGCTATTGCTTTGCCCTTGTACTTGTATCCTAGACCTTTTGTATTTCTTGACAATGAGGATGAAGAAGGTTGAATGGGTTCTATTATTCCTTCTTTTCATAGTCCAATGGGACCTTGTCCTTCATACCCTATTCTGTGTAAGATAGACTCACCTCACCCATAGATTTCCATTGGGAGCTTAGGTGGTTCTTGTTGTGTGTTCTCTTCTTCTTCTTCTGTGTAGAGCCATTGTAAGATATCTCTTTCCTCTGTTTCATTTGATAGGGTCCCCCATTTGACAAAGGGAGCTATGGGAGGTTTGGAAGGAGTAGATGGCTTTGGAAAGGTGTAGGTTGCCCAAAGGATCCTAGAGATAGGGGCATTTTGGCTAGGTTGAGGTTGTGCTAGATGGAATATTCCCCTACTCTGAATTCTTTGATTGTGATTTTCTACTCTTTTGGCCTGGATGAGGAAGCTTCAGAGGTAGAATCATGCTGTGGGATAGGGGATGTAGAAGCTCTATTATTGGGAATGATGTAATCAGGCTTTGAGCGGATAGTGTTGCAATGTTGAAAAGGATCTGGATCACCTTGGATGGTGATTTGCTTGCCGTTATAAGGAAATTTGATGCATTGGTGATAGGTAGAAGGCACAACTTTCATGGCATGAATCTAGGGTCTACCTAGGAGGATATTGTAGGCTAGCTCCCTATCTAGGACTTGACAAACAATGTCCTTTATCACTGGTCCAACTTGTATTGGTAACACCACTATTCCTTTAGTCGTTCTTTCTTCTTCATCATAGGCCTTGATAGTAATCTTTTTCCTAGGATCTACTACATTTTTAGAGAACCCCAATGTAAGGACTAGCTTGAGCATGCAAATATTTAAACTGGCTCCGCCATCAATGAGAACCCTTTTGATATGGTGTTTATGAATGAAGGAGACAATATGCAAAGGGGTGTTATGAGGCTGAGACACTGAAAGGTCATCATGTTTGGTAAATGAGATAGTGGTAGAGGAGGTTAGATTTTCTACCATGGCTTGAAACTTCTCTTGGGCCAGGTTCGTTGGCACAGTTGTTTCCACTAGGGCTTTATCAAGAATCTCTTTGTGGCAAGGAGACAGACGCAACAACTCTAAGATAGCTATGTGGGTAGGAGTTTTTTAGAGTTGGTCTATGACACTATACTGATGGGAGTTGGACTGAGAAGGTGATGACCTTAGAGGGAGTGTGTTTAACATGACCTTACCACTGCAGGTGATGATGTTGCAATTAGTTTTGTTGGGTCTTGATTGTTGGTTGGGTGTGACCACATTGACTTGTGTGATGTGCTCCGATATGGAGTTGATGGTATAATTGAATGGCACACTTGCATAGTTAGCATTATTATGTCTGTTATTTTGATTTTGCCTATTGTGATTGTTATTGCTGTTGTTGCTATTGTATGGCTTGTTGTGGTTGAGAAGTGGATCCTTGTATGCCACATGCATCTCGTTAGAGGTATGTTGTTGAGTACCTACCTGATTTTGGTCAAGTATGTCTTGAATGACATGTTTGAGATAGATATAGTTGTTGTTCATGTGGCCTCTTCCTCTATGGTATTTGCAAAAATCTGTATCTTTCCAATAGTGAGGTTTTATTTGAGGTTCGTAGTCGCTAGTTGGTGGAAGAGTGATATCATTGTTGGCTAATAGCTTTCTTAATGTAGACTCTTGGGAATCTCCTAGTGGTGTGAACTTTCACCTAGGGTTGGAGTTGAACCATGGCTTTGGCTCACGAGAGAAGGTTTTGTTTAGTGTAGTATTGCTTACTTCTCCTTTGAGAGTGAAGATCAGTTGTTGTTTGGGAGCTACCACTTTGGTATCAACTACTCCATCATTGATGACATTTTTATTCTTTGTCCAAAATTTTGACTTGTCCGTGGTGTAGTTAGAGTTAGGGGTGTCCTTGTACAACTTTATTTGCCCCTTGGTGATCATATCTTTCTTGATAAATAATCCCATCTTGATGAACTTCGAAATTGAGGTAGGGCATTGAATTTAGATTTGGTAGCTTAGATCAGAGTTAAGGTTGTGGACAAACATCTCCATCAATTGCTTCTCAGGTACATCATATGAGCATTTGCCCATGAATTGTCTCCACCTTTGTAAGAAGGAGGTGAAGGATTCGCCACTCTTTTGCTTTGTATTGCATAGGTCAAGGATGGAGACTTCGTGTTTAATGTTATATGAGAAGTGCGTGATGAACTTGTTTACTAACTCATCAAAAGTTTTGATACCCTGTGGAAGTCGTGAGAACCACTCCATGGCTTGACTGCCTAGAGATCTAGGGAATAGTCTCATTAAGAAAGTTTTGTTGTGAGCTACTTCCATGCACGCAATGTTAAATTCCTTAATGTGATCTCTTGGGTCTCCTTTCCCTTTGTATTTGTCAAACTTAGGAACTTCGAACCGAAAGGGGAAGGGCACCATGTTCAAACTTTTGTCAAAGGGGTACGGTGCGATGTCTTCCAGCGAGTAAGTTTTAGTGTTTGTTCCTATTTTGAGATCCGTCATTTGTTACATTAGGCCCTCGATTTGTTTCCTCATTTCTTCCATAGGTATGTTTGGGTCTGCAACTTTCTTTCCTTTGTCCTCACCAGTGTGGTTTTCATGAGTTTCCTCTATGGTCTCTTTTAGTTTGTTGAGATTGAAGTCAGTGGGGAGTTTAAGTCCTAGATTTGCAAGATGAATAAAGTACTTGTGAGGGTCCTCGTGCAACACTTTGTCTAGCAAGCATTGAAATTTTTTATCTTGGAGGGTTCCTTGGTACTCTTCGTGAGAGATTTCCTCGTCACTATCATGAGGGGTGACAATGCGGTTGGATGATCTGGCCATTTCAAGTTGTTTTTTGTATTGAGATCTAGTTAAAACCATGCAAGGTGACGCGGGAAGTGGTGGGATGAAACTAGAGATTTTGGTAAGGTGTTGGTGGAGAATGTTGAGAAGAGGATACTTGTGATGATATTTGAGCAAGAGACTCTTTTGATTAATGATTCCAAGTAAGACGGTCGACATAAGATGATAGCCACAAGTAAGGATATCTGGTACCCATTTACTGTGTAGAGACTAGTCTTGCACGAAGAACAATAGAGAAGTTATGTTACCTACTAGGGTTACTTGAATCCAAAATGATCTGAAAAAGGTCTTGTGCTAATTTGATATAGGATACTTTGACCTTGCTTTAGGGAGACCTAGTAGGTGGATGAGACGACTGATGAAAGAGAGGGTTTGATATGAAATGGATGGGAAAGCGACTACAAGGTAAAATCTGATCTCAAAATTTGGAACTAAGCTAAAATGGGTATCTAGAAAGGTGAACATTTTTTTCTCCAAATGTGTGGAAATACTCACTATCACGGATGCATAGAAATAGATGCGCAGTAGCAGAGGATATAAGCGCAGAAAGTCGATACAAATGCATAGTACTAGTAAAAATAAGAAGCGTAATAATAGGTGATAAAAGTGCAGGATGTCATTACAGATGTGTAGTAGGTTCGTTTAAATGTACAACTTTGTAGGACAGATGCGCAACTCTAGTTTTTCTTATTGTTTTTGCAATTTTTGGCACATTTTTTGATTTTTTTGGTTTCTTGGTTGCAAGATGGTCTTTTTGATCTGATTTTCTTAATTATGGAAGAAGACACAACAAACACGAAGAATGTTTTCATGGTGTTTTGAATTTTTTTTTGTAATTTTTTGGACTCTTTTTGACTCAAAAAAGAAAGTACAAATCCTAGGTTGGAAAAGGCAATATTTGTTGGATGCCCTAGCTGTGTATATTCAAAGCGGATAGCTTCAGGATCTTGGTAGCACTAGCTCCTCTCCATGGTACACACTTCTCATGCATACCAAGATCTAAGTTTCCCAAGGCTCGTACCCCCACCGAACCTTAGGATTGTCTTTGCTATCTCTACCAAGAACCACATGAATCAGGGTGGCTTCAAAGGTCCCACCTTTTGCACCAACAAATAGAAGGATTTTAGGCTACTAAAACAAGGATGGCTAGTAAGTGCAACCATTCGAGTGGTTATACATGCAGCAACACTACTCTCCATTATGGAGTCTCGTAGCCTGTAAGGGTTGTGCCTTGGAGGGTTTTGGGGGAGATTGGATGTCGGTATAACACAACTTCACTCATTGTTTGAAGCTTTTGCTTGAAACACAATTTATTTATAGTGTCTTGGCAGAGCTTCACTTTATCTTGTTACCACTTAAGGTCGTTCCCCAATGACGGAAGGATATCCATGGGCAGGCCTCTCTAAAGGTTAAACACATGTGAAAATGATATGTTTGGCATTTTGGTCACCCAAGATAGGGGAGATCATAGGCTTGGTATCATTCCCAAAAACACGAAAGATAGTGGTTCTTTTCCCCTAATTAAAATGAAAAAGACTATATGAGCTCGCTCCTTGGGCACACACACAAGTTGTTAACTTTGAAAGCAAGATAGCAACGGTTCAATTTTATCCTCCTAGCATTGGGACTAGATTCTAGTTGTTGATGCAACAAGATTCAAGTTACTCCTTTCCTAGTTAGATCTAGATGTGATTTTGCATGAACATTTGATTACTATCCTTTTAAAAAAAGATGATGTGTTAACAATGCAACTAGAATGACTAAACCAACACCTAATCCTGTAAGTAGATGAGAGAATATTCCTATGAAATGTGTCAACATTAGTAAAAACCACAAGAAATACCCTAAAAACCACTGTTCAGAACAGATGCATAGCTTTAGAGCCTAAATGCGTAGAAATAGAGATTAGAAGTGTAAATTTTTTAAAAGTACAGAAATAGAGTTTAAAAGTGCAAGAACAGAGAGCATATTCACATGAATATTAGATGCGCTATGATAGAAGACAGATGCACAGCTTCAAAGGTCAGATGTGCTGAAACATTATATGCACCGGAATAAAAATTAGATGCATGATAGAATTGCTCAGACGCACCAAATCTCTCTGTGTACAGAACCTTGGCACAAAAAACTTAGTTTTTGGATTAAATCAGGGCAAGGCCCCATGGTGGGCACCAAAAATATTAAGAAAAAATTAGAGTAAATATGAATAATCAATATATCAGTATCAATAATACCCAAAACTCAACAAAAAGGGAAATAATCAAGATTAAACAAACAAAGATGAAACCTTTGCAAACCTCAATACTTCATAGCTTCTATTGGTTGCCTATCTCAATCGATCTTGCATGTATGAATAAGGCCCTCAGAGAGTACACTTCCTTGCTATTCCAAGATTTTCAATGGAGAATGGCCATGATAGTGTTTTGTAATGAAGATGAACTTCACAACAATGGTAGTGATATGGTAACAAGTTGATAGCAAGCAAATGGAATGACTTGGGTGCCAAAGGCACGCTGTAATTTGTGCAGAGTAATAATACTAAAAGCTTGGATGAATGAAATGGAGGAATTGGGTTCAATTTATAGACTTGTGAGAGAGAAGATCAATGGTATACAAAGAATGAGAAGATTAGCAGTATAGGAACGGTTGAGGAATGTGCGTGAATAAGAAGAAGACACATGTCTTGCCATATTTTGCATGAGAGGAATTAATAAAATAGAAGAATGAGTTAACTGAAAAGATTAAATCAATTAAAAGAATAGATCAGCCAGTTAAGAGAATAGAAATAGAGAATAGAAATGGCATGAGGATGAGAATATATTTTATCTCAATTAAATATTTAGAATATTCAATTGCATGTGCACAAAGATTGAATTATATTTAGAGATAACTCAATTTAGAAGAAATGGATAACTTAAATAAATATTTGATTTATTTAAATTTAGAGAAGATATTATTGGAAGAAATAATTAAATAATTGATATTATTTAATTTAGAATGAATTTGGGAGAACTAATTAAATAATTAGTATTATTTAATTTCTTGGAGGAATTAGAAGAATTTTAATTTAAATAAATTGATTTTATTTAATTTTTGGGAGAATATAATCAAATAAATAAATTTGTTTATTTGATTATTGATAGAGGAATTTGACTTAAATAATTATTAAGAATATTTATTTGGACAAAGTCGTGTCATTTTTAGGTGTATACAGAATTGAATTATTCTTTTGGAAGAAATAGTTTGATAATTAAATAATTAGTATTATTTAATTATTTTTTAGAAAGAAATAAATTATTGAATTAGAGGAATACCTAGACATAATTAAATAATTAATATTATTTAATTCTTTTAGAAGAAATAGAAGAATACATAGATTTAATCAAATAATTAATATTATTTAATTAAATAAGAGAAATCATGTGAATTATAAAAGGTGATCGATAAAAGGGAAACATAATAGTTCTATGTTATTTTTGGGCATCTACACCTCTAAACCTATATCTCATTTCCAAACAAGATTCCTTTTACATCTAGACGTATTCCCTTTTGTAACATTCCATCTGGAATATTAAATAAACAAATACAAATATTGCAAAAATAAATTCCATTTTTTAAAATATAATGAACTTGATTCCATCATTAATAAACATGCTAATCCAAAGTTCAATAAATAATCACAATATATGGTCACTTCACATGCGACTTACAAATTTTACATATTTGTCAAGTATAAATACAAATGGTTGCTTTCCTTGTGACTACAACATGTTTCAATTTCCATTTACATAATAATTGTTAAGTGTGAAAAAAGGTGAATGATAAGACTATCATGCACACTAGCCCAAACCCTCTTCCACAATAATATTCAAGGCAAGACCGAGCCAAATCACTACCAAGTGAAGGTGGACTCAGCAACAGATCTTGTACTTAGGAGTGCTATGGAAAGATCAAATTTAATCAACTATTTTATCGAATCCTAGGTCAATCAATGCAATTTGCGAGTGTAAATCCAAATTCCACAACCTTAGGGTGCTACCACAATAATGGGTTACACTTTCTGGGACATCCTGATTTTTGCTGAAATCACATATTTTTAGAAAATATAATGATTTAAGCCTTGAAAGGTTCCATTTAAAGTATTTTAATTGAAGAGGGTTTGATCAAACCCCCTCAGATTCAAATCCCCTTGGATAGAACCCTGCTAGTTTTAAACCATACCTATAATAGAGTCTTCTCTACACCTATCAAAATGTTGATTAAAAACCACTTTTGATTTACCTTTTGGGGGGTCAAATGAATTAGTTTAAAATTTATGTTTTGTAAGTATGTAGTCCTTATTATAAGCTTCCCAAAAAGAATAATTTTAGATATATTTAATTTTATTATTATATTTATTTTTTATTTCTTGTGAATGTAGGTTTTTCACTGAACATCAAGTTCTCTCTTCTACACACATGGAAAATTAGTAAATTAGTGAAAAAAAAAATCTAAAAAACATCTATGCCATAGGTATTGATCTCCTTGTTTCAACAAAAAAGAAAAATTTGAATTTTGATACATATAGAAAAAGTTATGTTTTATAGAATACGCCTAGCCTAAATTATAATTGGTTTGACTTCAAAAATTAATTTAAAAAAATTCAAAAAAACATTATAAAACCAAATGCATGCCCTTTATATCAGTGTTACCAATCTAAATTCAAAAGAATCAAAATTTTATCCTTTGTAGAAAAAAAGTTATGTGCTATGGAATACACATCACTTTAAAAAAATGTTGTTTACTATTAAAAACTAGTTATCAAAGGAGACACAAAATTTTTTACAATTTAACTCCAAGTTCTTTTTAGAAAATATATTTAGAATCTACAAACAAAATCTCACAAATCACTAGTTCACATCATCTTCAAATTCCTAACAATTTAGAGCTATAGGTGTCAGAAAGTGAATATTTAGTTCAAAATGTTGATTTCAATGTCAAGTTTGGCCAAAAAATGTAACCCATTATTGTGGGATGACCCCTTAGCTAGCATCCTCCTTTGCTATGCCCAAATGGGATCTTCAAAACAAGGTATGGACATTCATCAGAGCATAAAGGATATGAGAATTTTGACATATGTTGTAGTTGCAACTGCCCTAGGAGACATGTATGCAAAGTGTGGAAGCATAGACAAGGAACATGAACTATTTGACATGATGCCTCAAAGAAATGTTGTCCAATGGAATGCAATGGTTGCAAGATATGCACAAAATGGATTTTTTTCAAAAGGCTTTAGAAACTTTCAAGCAAATGCAATTGGCACGTGTAAAACAAAATTCCACAACCTTATCCAACATCCTCCTTGCCTATGACAAAATGGGATCTTCAAAACAAGGTGTGGACAACCATCAAAGCATAAAGGATATAGCAATTTTGTCACAAATGTTGTATTTACAGCTGCCCTTGTAGACATGTATGCAAAGTGTGGAAGCATAGACATGGCATGTGAATATTTTGGCATGACACCTCAAAGAGATGCCATCTCATAGAATGTAATGATTGCACAATATACAAAAATGGATTTTTTGAAAAGGATTTATAAAATTTCAATCAAATTCAATTGGCATGTGTAAAACCAAATTCCATAACCTTTGCAAGCATCCTTCCTGTCTGTGCCAAATTAGGATCTTTGGAACAAGGCATGGACAACACATCAAAGAATAAAGGATAAAGGAATTTTGACAAATGTTCTAGTTGCAACTACCCTATGAGACATGTATGCAAAGTGTGGAAGCATAAATAAGGCACATGAACTATTTTACATGATGCCTCAAAGAAATGTTGTCTCATAGAATGCAATGATTGCAAGATATGCACAAAATGGATTTTTTCAAAAAGGCTTTATAAACCTTCAAACAAATCCAATTGGCGGGTGTAAAGCCAAATTCCACAACCTTAGCCATAATCCTCAAGTGTCTATGCCAATATGGGATCTTTGAAATAGGGCATGGACATCCATCAAACCATAAAGGATATGAGAATTTCGTCAGATGTTGTAGTTGCAACTGCCCTATGAAACATGTAAGCAAAGTGATGAAGCATAGACAAGGCAAGTGAACTGTTTGACATGATGCCTCAAAGAAATTTTGTCTCATGGAATGCAATGATTGCAAGGTATGCACAAAATGGTTTTTTTGATAAGGCTTTAGAAACTTTCAAGGAAATGCAATTGGTAGGTGTAAAGCCAAATTCCACAACCTTAGCCAACATCCTCCTTGTCTATCCCCAAATGGGATCTTCGGAATAGGGTATGGACATCCATGAAAGCATAAAGGATATGAGAATTTTGACATATATGTTGTACTTGCAACTACCCTAGGAGACATGTATGCAAAGTTTGGAAGAATAGCCAAGGCACATAAACTATTTGACATGGTGCCTCAAAGAAATGTTGTCTCATGGAATGTAATGATTGCAACATATGCACAAAATGGATTTTTTCAAAACAACTTTAGAAACTTTCAACAAAATGCAAAATTGGCACATGTAAAACCAAATTCCACAACCTTATCAAACATCCTCCTCACCTATGCCAAAATTGAATCTTCGGAACAAGTTGTGGACAACCATCAAAGCATAAAGTATATAATAGTTTTGTCACATGTTGTATTTGTAGCTGTCCTTGGAGACATGTATGCAAAGTGTGGAAGCATAGACAAGGCACATGACCTATTTGACATGATGCCTCAAAGAAATGCACAGTCTCATGGAATGCAATGATTGTAAGATATGAACAAAATGGATATTTTGAAAAGGATTTATAAACTTTCAAGTTAACGCAATTGGCACATGTAAAACCAAATTCTTGTAACCATAATTCATCATCATTTTATATTTAATGTAAACTGTCATATACATAATGTCATGAACATAACATATAGTCTATGTATAAAACCATATAGGCATGTACAAACAAAGCCATATAGACATATACAAATATATACATCGGTAACATACAAAAGTATGTATACAAAGCCATCTAGGCATACAAAAAAATGCCCTAAGATATAATTTCCTATGAACTTCTATCAAATAATCAGTAGCCCTTGCTTGGCCGTGAAGATGGAGATCCAATCAGTGACTCATCCTCTCTCTCCCATTGAATAGACCTCCTTGACCGAGATTTTTGAAGCTCCACCTATTAATAAAATCAAACAATATCCACATTAATATATAAAACATAAAATATATAACATGGCATAAGTAATCAATCACTTACCACTAGATGATGATCCATTTTAATCATTTTTTGTCTCTTTTCATCCGTAGCTAGACGGGTTGGAGTTGTGACCTTTTGTGAGAAGAATCAAGAAGCAAAATTGAGTAAACATGAATATCACTTATGTACATTAAATGACATGAGATAAAACAAGAAATACAAAATGAAATTTACATGTTACTGGCTCATACCTCAGTCAAAGGATTTGCAGATAAAACAACTATAGCAATGCCCACCTCCGCTAACTGATGAAGATGATGAGGAGTCTCCATATTCAACATCTAAAAATAGAGTTCAAGGTTATTTGACTAAAATAGATATTTAAATTCATAATGATTACAAATGGTAAAATTTACCTCAGTGAAAGTGCTTCTGCATCTAGAGGACCAAGAAATCATGGTGGTGGTGGTGAAGCTCCCTGTTCATTATCAAATTGTCACAAAATAATATTACCATTGATATATGTACTATATTTACGATCTTGTGATAAATTGCATACCTGTTGACTAGACCTCCTCTCATAACCCTACACTGAACAACTAACAAATGTAGGATGAATACTTTGACCCTAGAATTTCATAGTGTAAACAATTACATACATTACTTTTGACCTATAATATAGATAGTGATATAAATAATTAGAAATTTCAAATACAAATATATTAAATCAAGAAGAACCTTGTAAAAAATTACCTAGCATTCAATACCAAATGTATATTGTAAGAGGTCATCTGTGATAACAATATTATCCAATACAGATGTATCCATCACTAGCCACTATCCCTATGTCGCAGCATCCTGACACTCTACAACATCATTTGGATCACCTAAATGGCCAGATTCCTAGGTCCCATAATCGCACAAGTTCCCACATGAACTACAAAGATGTGGGGACAAATGACACCTACTATTCTCACCCTCATCAGCTTGGGTAAGATCATCGCCATGTTGTGCTAGAGACTAGGTGAGAGAACTCAATGAATGCAGTGTCTCCACCTCAACACTCTCCTTCAAAGATGAAGAGAGTGAGATATGTGCTATCCTCATGAGGGGTCTAGGTATGTGATTATGGTCTCCATGTGCCCCATGTCTATCTTGGATAGAGCCAAGTCACCTTTGCCCTGGAACTCTCAAATGTCGAAGTAATTAGGAATCTTGTTGAGGATGAACTCACAATAGAGTTTCCTCAAGAAATATTATGACACCTCATTGTTATTATAAGGACACTTATTAAAGACCATGTACCATCTATCCCAAAAGTTTTTACATATAACAATGTGCACACACCAATGAATTCAGAATTGTTTGCAAATCTCTTCTAGTGTTTGGCTAGTTTTAGGATTGATAAAATGTGAACATAATTGAGATTTTGTATTTTTGGTCCTTAACTTGTTGGTAAGACAATTTGTCAGCATAGTATTTTTGACTCCTCTCCCTATAGTCATTCCATTTGGTGATTTGGTTTGTCACTAATTCAATATGAGAAATAATGACCTCTAATGACTTAGCAAGGGCTCTCCAGCGAGCACTGCTTGCCTTTGGAGTATTTAATGTTTCAATTAGGGTTTCAAGATGTTTTTTATTTTCTTCAATTTTCCCTAAATAGTTTTCTTATATTTCTCTTTGATGGTGAGGATGTGAAGGTGGGGGTTTTGAGGGTTATTTTGAGCCTTCTTTACTAGATTAGAGTTTTGTGGTGCCTCATTGACTGAAAATTCAACATAAAAATATAATCAAAACATTTCAAAATTAAAAATTTCTTTTCAAATTAAAAAAAAAAAATCAAACCCTACCTTATTCAGCTGCTAGACCCTCTACATTCGTTCAAGACATCCTCAGGAGTAAGATTGGTGAGGTGGCATGGTGAAATTATTAATTGTACATTGAAATTGTTGATTCCCTTCTTATAACATGCTTATGGTTGCAGAGGTGAAACTTGTGGCCAAATTTTGCAAATGAGCCACAGGTTTCACTTTTGCATCTTTTAGTTTGATGTTTAACTAACCTAAAACACACTCGTGTTATAAAGTGCTTGCATTTTAGGATCGGTAATACCAAGCCATAATGTGAGCACATTATAACGTGCTAGTATTATATCTCCTATAAGACCAAAAAGTGGTTGTGGCCACTTTTTGGTCCCTCAACTTTATGCATTGACCCAGTAGTTTCAAAGGCCCAGTATCTAATGAATGAATATTATACCACTAAAATAAATGACTTCTAATTTCTCATGTAGAAAGGCATGATGGTGCTTGGATATAATTCCAAGTTTTTAAGTCTCTTGAAATATGTTGGATCTATGTCCTAGGTGGACTAAAGTAAATTAATATATTAGTGGATTGTCTCTAGAAATTAAAGGGAAAGTGAAGACCATGACATCAACAAATCTAATGGATAGAACTTGTAAGGCACACTTGTGGAGGACACTTTTTCATCCAATCAAGTTCATTTCCTGTCATCCTACTCATCTATTATTCACCTATCCTAATTATTTATCTTATCCATTTCATATTTCTAATCATTCATTTTCACTTATCCTAATCACCCCATTTTATCCTAATCACTTCATCCCTCTTATTGATATACTCATCCAACCATCTCATTCCAACTAATCCTCTCATCTAGCTAATCATCCCTTAATCATTTAACCCTATCCTAATCATGTATCTTCCATCCATTACCCTAATCATAATCCACTATGATAAAAAAAATTATCCATTTGTTTTTAAAACAACATATATGAAATCTCTGGGCTATCAAATTACTTCCTAAAATTGATTTGTTTAAGGGTTTCTAGTTTAGGGAACTTAGGGTTTACGGTTTGGGGTTTAGTGTTTAGTGTTAGGGTTTATTGTTTATAGTTTATAGTTTAGAGTTTGATGTGTAGGGTTTATGGTTTACTATTTACAATTTAGTGTTTAGTGTTTAGTGTTTAGGGAAATTTATTGTTTATAGTTAAGGGTTTAGTATTTATGATTTATGAATTAGGGTTTAGTGTTTTCAGTTTAGGGTTTAACATTTATAGTTTAAGATCATGAAAAATAACTAAATATCTATCTAAAATGCACTTAGGGTTTCAAATGAAATAACAATAAAAAATAACAAAAAAAGATAGAAAATAATAAAAACAATAGAAAAGCATAGAGCACCAACTTGCCATAGCTAATAGCCGATCTACAGTAGGCGAGGATGTTCTAAAGGCAGGTGGTGGGGTCAGGCGACATGGGTACCCATTTTTAGGCATCCTTCCTCATGTTGTTCCACAGTTTGTGGATGTTAAAATGAATCCATAGGCCTATTTCTAAAAAATAAATACTTTTAGAAAATGGGTACCCATTCCTTTTACGAATGCCCATTTCATAACATGTGCCCATTTGGCTTCAGGTTCGATCCTAAATGGGAGCCAGTTCCTTAATGGGTACCCATTTAGGCTCGGGCTCCCGTTCCTAAATGGGCACCCATTATTTTCAAAACAAGTGCCTATTCCAATTAGTGTTTTCCTTGCATGGAAAACTTCTACAAAATGTGTACTCATCTTCATGCATCTACCCATGTCGGCCTCATTTTTAACTTGACAATTTTTATAACTTTTTACATCAAAATCCCTACATTGATCACTCCCAAGTCACAAATGCTTTGATTATCTTGAAGTGTTAAGTCACTTTCCAATTTGAAAGATGAATTGTTCATCTATTTTAGTTGAAGTCCAGGAAGTGGTTCTACAGTGCGACAAATCATGAAAATAATTAAATGTCAAAATACATAAGGTCTGGAAAGAAATCCTTTAACAACAACATTTGTAAGGCTATCTCATCTAATGTGGCAAGATTCTAGATCAATACATCTCACGGTTTGGAAGATTTTAAACTTTTGATTTTCTGTTGATAGTTTACAATAGGAGTTTTATGACAGGCTAAAGCTAAATACCTAACAAGGTGTTTCATGACATCATTATTGATGATCTACCAAGGCTTCATGAGAAAATACTATCTCAATCAAAATTTATGTATCTTTTACCTTTTTTGTGCTTGTAGAGTTGTCAGGTAAATTATCATAAAATTTCCTGAAGTAGTGTCGAACATCTTCAAGTTATAAAAAATTCATATGTTGCTAATCATCATCAGAGAAGGTCATTGCATTGATAGAGGAATTCATCTTGAAACCAACGAGTGATTGCAAAAAACACAAAATATTTATTCTGAGAGGCTATTAATTCAAAGTTGCATTCCAAATGTCAATACAAGGATTTGAACGCTGACGAAAGTTTTTGAAAAAGCACAAGTTCTGAGTCATAAAGGTTGTAAATAAAGAAAAGTATTTAAAAAGCCACTAGTCCATTGTGTAAATGGGAAAATCAGATTGATCAATAATGATAAATAATAAACCCAAAAACCAATGAAATATGTAAATAACAAGCTTGAATAAATAAGCATAAAACTCACAAAACTTGTTACCCTGCGGCTTCCATTGCTCGCCTATCTGTTCTCGACCTTGATGATGAAGAAGGTTGGCCCTCAGGGAGCTTGCTTCCTTGCTTGTTGATGGTGACAAGAATGGAACGGCTATGATATTTTGTTGTGTTGAAGACAAGCCTCAAACATAGGGACAATGAAGGAGGATATGAGATGGCTAGGATAATTTTGGCATTACGATGGTATGAAGAAGAGAATCAAGAAGCAGAAGATTCCCTAGAGGAATTTGGGCATAGTAAGGATGCCAGAAGAAGTCCTTCCTAATTGCTTAGAGAAGGGTCTCATTTATAGATTTTCTGAAAAGGCAATGGAGGGTGAGGATCAATAGATGATATCAATGGCTCTCATTTTTTGTGAATCTTTAATTCATAATGGATGAATTAAAAATTTAGAGTGGAGGATAGTGAGTTATGACAATTGAATTAAGAATTCAATAGTGAAGAATAATGGGGAACAATTGAATTAAGAATTCAATGAGTGGAGAATAGTGGGGGACAATTGAATTAAGAATTCAATGAGTGGGGAATAGTGGGAGACAATTGAATTAAGAATTCAATTTTAGATAATAGAGGATATTAGCTAATTAAATATTAAGAATATTTAATTATATGTGCAACATGGTGAGGTGAAAGGGATGAGGTGGAAAGATGAGGTGGATTTTGTGAGGTGGATTTAGGACTTGAGACATTAGAAGAATTTAGGGATTTTAATTAAATAAAATGATTTCATTTAATTATGGGATAATGAACCAATCAAGTAAACTTATAATATTTATTTAATTGACAGAAGAAAATAAGAATTAAGATAAATATTAGAATATTTTTATTTAATTTGACTCGAGCCAATTTTAGGTGTCTACATTTTGCCCCTCTTTGAAGCAATGTGATTTTTATCACGTTGTTTCAAAGAATAAATAGTCTGATAATGATACATGCCCCAGTTTGCCCCTGGTACAGGTTATGATGATAGGATGCCCCCTCGGGAGATTGGACGGGGAGAAGGCAGAAGGCGTGAGATGGACAATCTCACGATGAGATAGGTTGACAGGAGATGAAATGGTTGGATGTAGAAGAAAGGGATGAATGATATGGAATGCAAGATAAAAATGATAACACACACAAGCAAGTAAGCAAGTATGCAAAAATGACACAAGCACAAATAAGGTATTGCCCCTGTCAAGTGGTAAACCAATGATATGGATCGATGATGTCTGGTTTCAGGAATGAAATATGTCGTATAAGACTCTGGGTCTGGTTTCAACAATATAACATCCTGTCTAAGACATTTGATACGACAGTGTTGTCATGGCGGGGAATAATATATCCCTAGACCAACACGACAGGTGTGTTGTCATGGCGGGGAATGATGGATCCCTAGAGCAACACAAAGGATAATGTCTAGTTTCAGGAAATGAAGCATGTCATGTAAGATGTGTGTGTTGGTCTGGTTTCGACAATGCAACATCCTATCTAAGACAATTGACTGATTGATTGATTGAGTTGGTTTACGACCCGACAAGGATCAAAACTATTGATTGTGATTGGATCATTTGACAAGATTGATTTGACTTGATTGACATGGATTAAGGATAGACTTGAAATTGGATATGGTATGGATATGAGATGCAATTTGATATGGTATGGATATGAGATGTGATTGGATATGGTATGGATATAGATATGGATATTTGTCACCTTGATATAGCAAGTATTTTGAAGCGCTTTCATCATTGGGCTTTATTATGTTGTAAGAAAATACAAGCATCTAGGTATAATTGAACCGAGATGACCTGAGTATTACTTACATGGATTTTTATTTAGCAAGTTAATACAAGCATCTAGCCAAAATTGAATCTAGATGACTTGAGTACTTTGTGCATTTCAATAGATAAGGATTGCCCCTTTTCATGTTTAGACCTCGGAGTCCTTGATGATCTTTTGCCGATCATGTCGTTAGACAGAAATCATCGCATGACTAAAGTTTAATCCACAAGCAATAGACAAAGAAAATAATCATGCCCCCATCATAGCATCTCTAGCTTTTTGCATCCTTAAGTAGCATAGAAAGGCATGATAGCATAAATCAAGACTTTGTAAGTTAATCTAACCAATCACAAAACGTTCTTGCATTAGATGTGTCTTTTTGCCATAACTGGTATAAAATTAGCTTGAGTGTTTTGGTATGGTGCTTTGTTTGGCCTTAGACAAGTTGATGTTTTGCATCCTGATTTTTGTTGTTTTGGGAAGCGTGCTTTGTTGCTCTTGTTTGTCTAGCAGAAGGTATCACAATCCTTATTGGTGGGATGGATGACAAGACATGGGATGGACGGGAAGTGGAGCAGACTCAGACAGATAGAAGGACTAGACATGGGATGAATAGGGAAAGTGGAGCCTTGGGGGCGCATTGATAATGGCCTTGCCTACGTGACAACGCAGAGGCAGCATAGTTCAGGGCTTGGACCATGGATGGACTAGAGGATAGATGACAAGATATGAGATGAACAGGGAAGTGGAGCAGACTCAGACAGATAGAAGGACTAGACATGGGATGAATAGGGAAAGTGGAGCCTCGGGGGCGCATTGATAATGGCCTTGCCTATGTGACGACGCAGAGGCAACGTAGTTTGACAAGAACCCTAATGGACCCAAGATATGGATCAGATGAGACATGATATGGAACATACGTGGATCAGATATGGATCAAATAAGACATGATATGGATCAGATAAGACACGATATGGATCAGATATGGAACAAAGAAAGACATGACATGGAATAGATATTGATCAGATATGGATCAAAGGATACTGATGACAAGGAAAACACCATGGATATGTAGCTATATGGGTGATAGTAGATACGGATGGTCAGGTAGAAGGAATCAAGGATGTGATCTCCAAGGACTATGTCGCATAAAATAACATGCCCCATTGTAGGTAGAATACTTAGGATTTTTCATGGCAATGTTTATGACGATAGAGGATAGGAGGATAATGAAGGATTTGCATGGTTTGAAGGGATAAGGTATGTCAAGAGCCATTCAAAACATTTGTCAACATTGTGCCCCCAATCTATATCAAGACTAAAGAATAGAGGAAAGGAAGTTTGGATGGATGGACGGGACAGGATAGGTATGCAATGGATAGAGGATAGGATAGGAAATGGTATGAAAGGAAACTCGTAGGAGAAAAGTGATATGTCGATGAGACAAGGTGCCCCCAAGTGTAGGTGACATAGAAGATCAACTTACACATGATGCCTATTTACCAGGTTTTCATCATGGTACTTATCCAAGGCGCCTGTTTGCCTAGATTTCACCATTGGATGAAGGGATTTTTCTTTACTTTTTCCCTTTTGTTTTTTGACTATTTAGATTGGAGAAGGTGGATATGGAAAGACTCAAGTATAGAGTTCCTTGAAAGGTGATAGTCCTGCTAGATAGATATTGTCAAATGGACCATGTTCAATGTTCTTATAGATGTTGGTAGGGGATTGCATGAAAGTGATATGGCATAGGTAGATAGTGGATTATGATGCAGAATATGGAGGGAAGGCTTATGCAAAAGCATGGACCATAGGAATAGGATGAGGAAGATATGTAGGATAATAGTGGAAGGAAGGGGAGATGGAGTTATACGGAAGTGTTGTGGAATGGAAGGGAACCATGACCAACGGTTGCACATACCATGATAAACATTGAAGCTGATGATATGAGGGTGGTGTAGGAAGCAATGGAGTTTTTTGCTTGGTGGATGAATGATTTAGGAATTTATGGACCCACATAGACTTAGTATTTTTCTGAATTTTGCTTACCATATGGGATGGAAGAATTTGAGACTTTTGGATGGAATGGGAGAAAGTGAATGGTTGGAATTCTTGAGAGGTGGATGCCTCATGTAACTTTAGGGCTGTTTGCTTGGGTACCCAAACCATTTTGTCTTTAGGTAGTACCTGTGAAGGTATGTGTTTGGGTGTATGCATCTTTTGTGCAGTTTTTGGAGTAATCATTTGTTGCTTGGGGACCCACACCTTTTTCAATTTGGCATATAAATTTGTGGGTGTAGGCTTCTCTGTAGAAGGATGTTTCTTTGATTCTTGGCTTTTATATCCTAGGTCATGAGGACTGTTAGGATTTTTTACTTTATCGGTAGAGGCATCCACATATTTGTCATTGAATCCCCATGGGATAGTAGAAGTGAGGTTGGTGAAAGCTCTTTATTTAGACACCATGTGCATTTGTTGGCCATGATTGGGATATTGAGAGGATTTATAGAGGGATGGATAGGGTGTTGGAAGAAGTGGTGGTAAAAAGCATGGAGGAGTGTTAGGAGTTGGAAGTAGTGGAGGTAGATTGGATGGTGGGATATTAGGAGTTGGAAGTAGCGGAGGGAGTTTGGATGGTGGGATATTAGGAGTTGGAAGTAACAGAGGGAGTTTGGATGGTGGAAGGTGTATAGTCAAATGCTTTTGGCAATTGTAGGATGATGGAGGTGGAATGGTGACATATGTTTTGGGGATATGATAGGGTTTGCGATGGAACAGATAGGCAAACAATGGAAGCCGCTGGGTAAAAGGTTTTGTAAGTTTGTACTTCATTTGTTTATTCTTGTTATTCACATATTTCATTGATGTATTGGGTTTATTATTTATCATTATTGATCAATCTCCCAACCTTCTTCATCATTAAGGTCGAGAACAGATAGGTAAACAATGGAAGCCGCAAGGTAACAGGTTTTGTAAGTTTGTACTTCATTTGTTTGGGCACCAAAATGTAAATGGGAAAATTAGATTGATCAATAATGATAAATAATAAACCCAATACATCAATGAAATATGTGAATAACAAGATTGAATAAATAAGCATAAAACTTATAAAACCTATTACCCTGCGGCTTCCATTGCTTGCCTATCTATTCTTGACCTTGATGATGAAGAAGGTTGGTCCTCATGGAGCTTACTTCCTTGCATGTTGACGGTGACAAGAATGGAATGGCTTTGATATTTTGTTGTGTTGAAGACGAGCCTCAAACACAGGGACAATAAAGGAGGATATGGGATGGCTAGGATAATTTTGGCATTACAATGGTATGAAGAAGAGAATCGAGAAAAAGAAGATTCCCTAGAGGAATTTGGGCATTATGAAGATGCAAGAAGAAGTCCTCCTAATTACTTAGAGAAGGGTCTCATTTATAGATTTTTTGAAAAGGCAATAGAGGGTGAGGATCAAAAGATGAGATCAATGGCCCTCATTATTTGTGAATCTTTAATTCATAATGGATGAATTAAAAATTCTTATTTGAGAAGAGTGGGTTATGACAATTGAATTTTAAATTCAATTGGTGGAGGATAGTGGGGGATAATTGAATTAAGAATTCAATTAGTGGAGGATAGTGGGGAATAATTGAATTAAGAATTTAATTAGTGGAGGATAGTGGGGAACAATTGAATTAAGAATTCAATAGTGGAGTATAATAGGAACAATTGAATTAAGAATTCAATGAGTGGAGAATAGTGGGGGACAACTAAAGTAAGAATTCAATGAGTGGCGAATAGTGGGCGACAATTGAATTAAGAATTCAATGAGTGGAGAATAGAGGATATTAGCTAATTAAATATTAAGAATATTTAATTATATGTGCAATATGGTGAGGTGGTGGAGATGAGGTGGAAAGATGAGGTGGATTGATGAGGTGGATTGATGAAGTAGATTTTGTGAGGTGGATTTAGGATTTGAGACATTAGAAGAATTTAGGGATTTTAATTAAATAAAATGATTTTATTTAATTGTAGGATAATGAACCAATCAAATAAATTTTGAATATTTATTTAATTGACAGAAGAAAATAAGAATTAAGATAAATATTAGAATATTTACTTAATTCGACCTGAGCCAATTTTAGGTGTATACATTTTGCCCCTCTTTGAAGCAATGTGTTTTATCACGTTGTTTCAAAGAATAGATAGTTTGATAATGATACATGCCCAAGTTTGCCCCTGGTAAAGGTTATGATGATAGGATAAAATGTAAATGGGAAAATCAGATTGATCAATAATGATAAATAATAAACCCAATACATCAATGAAATATGCGAATAACAAGAATAAATAAATGAAGTACAAACTTACAAAACCTGTTACCTTGCAGCTTCCATTGTTTGCCTATATGTTCTCGACCTTGATGATGAAGAAGGTTGGCCCTCAGGGAGCTTGCTTCCTTGCTTGTTGATGGTGACAAGAATAGAATGGCTGTGATATTTTGTTGTGCTGAAGACAAGCCTCAAACACAGGGACAATGAAGGAGGATATGGGATGGCTAGGATAATTTTGGCATTACGATGGTATGAAGAAGATAATTGAGAAGAAGAAGATTCCCTAGAGGAATTTGGGCATTATGAGGATGCAAGAAGAAGTCCTCCTAATTGCTTAGAGAAGGGTCTCATTTATAGATTTTCTAAAAAGGCAATGGAGGGTGAGGATCAAAAGATGAGATCAATGGCCCTCATTATTTGTGAATCTTTAATTTATAATGGATGAATTAAAAATTCTTATTTGAGAAGAGTGGGTTATGACAATTGAATTTTAAATTCAATTGGTGGAGGATAGTGGGGGATAATTGAATTAAGAATTCAATTGGTGGACGATAGTGGGGAATAATTGAATTAAGAATTCAATTAGTGGAGGATAGTGGGGAACAATTGAATTAAGAATTCAATAGTGGAGTATAATGGGGAACAATTGAATTAAGAATTCAATGAGTGGAGAATAGTGGGGGACAATTGAATTAAGAATTCAATGAGTGGAGAATAGTGGGGAACAATTGAATGAAGAATTCAATGAGTGGAGAATAGAGGATATTAGCTAATTAAATATTAAAAATATTTAATTATATGTGCAACATGGTGAGGTGGAGGAGATGAGGTGGAAAGATGAGGTGGATTGATGAGGTGGATTGATGAAGTAGATTTTGTGAGGTGGATTTAGGATTTGAGACATTAGAAGAATTTAGGGATTTTAATTAAATAAAATTATTTTATTTAATTGTAGGATAATGAACCAATCAAATAAATTTTGAATATTTATTTAATTGACAGAAGAAAATAAGAATTAAGATAAATATTAGAATATTTACTTAATTCGACCTGAGCCAATTTTAAGTGTATACATTTTGCCCCTCTTTGAAGCAATGTGTTTTATCATGTTGTTTCAAAGAATAAATAGTCTGATAATGATACATGCCCCAGTTTACCCCTGGTACAGGTTATGATGATAGGATGCCCCCTCAGGAGATTGGACAGGGAGAAGGCGGAAGGTGTGAGATGGACAATCTCATGATAAGATATGTTGACAGGAAATGAAATGGTTGAATGCAGAAGAAAGGGATGAATGATATGGAATGTAAGATAAAAATGATAACACACACAAGCAAGTAAGCAAATATGCACAAATGACACAAGCACAAACAAGGTATTGCCCCTATCGAGTGGTAAACCAATGATATGGATCAATGATGTCTGGTTTAAGGAATGAAATATGTCGTATAAGATGCGTGTGTTGGTCTGGTTTCGACTATGCAACATCCTGTCTAAGACATTTGATATGATAGTGTTGTCATGGCGGGGAACAATATCTCCCTAGACCAACACGGTAGGCATGTTGTCATGGTGGGGAATGATGAATCCCTAGAGCAACACGAAGGATAGTGTCTAGTTTCAAGAAATGAAGCATGTCGTGTAAGACATGTGTGTTGGTCTGATTTTGACAATGCAACATCCTATCTAAGACATTTGATATGATAGTGCTGTCATGGCAGGGAACAATATATCCCTAGACCAACATGGTAGGCATATTGTCATGGTGGGTAATGATGGATCCCTAGAGCAACATGAAGGATAGTGTCTGGTTTCAGGAAATGAAGCATGTCATGTAAGACACGTGTGTTGGTCTGATTTCGACAATGCAACATCCTATATAAGACAGTTGATTGATTAATTGATCGAGTTGGTTTACGACCGAACAAGGATCAAGACCATTGATTGTGATTGGATCATTTGACAAGATTGATTTGACTTGATTGGCATGGATTAAGAATAGACTTGCAATTGGATACGTATGGATATGGTTATGAGACGCAATTTGATACGGTATGGATATGAGATGTGATTGGATACAGTATGGACATGGATATGGATATTTGTCACCTTGATACAGCAAGTATTTTGAAGTGCTTTCATCATTGGGCTTTATTATGTTGTAAGAAAATACAAGCATCTAGGTATAAATGAACCAAGATGACTTGAGTATTGCTTACATGGATTTTTGATTTAGCAAGTTAATACAAGCATCTAGCCAAAATTGAATCTAGATGACCTGAGTACTTCTTGTGTTTTTCAACAGACAAGGATTGCCCCTTTTCATGTTTAGACCTCAGAGTCCTCGATGATCTTTTACCAATCATGTTGTTAGACAAAAATCATCACATTACTAAAGTTTAATCCACAAGCAGCAGACAAAGAAAATAATCATGCCCCCATCATAGCATCTCTAGCTTTTGGCATCCTCGAGTAGCATAGAAAGGCATGATAGCATAAATCAAGACTCTTAATCTAACCAACACAAAACATTCTTGCATTTAGATGTGTCTTTTTGCCATAATTGATATGAGATTTAGCTTAAGTGTTTCGGTATGGTGCTCTGTTTTGCCTTGGATAGGTTGATGTTTTTCGTCAAGATTTTTGTTTGGAAGCAGGCTTTGTTGCTCTTATTTGTCTAGCAGAAGGTGTCACAATCCTTATTGGTGGGACAGACGACAAGACATGGGATGGACGGGAAGTGGAGTGGACTTAGATGGATAGAAGGACTAGACATGGAATGGAGGGGAAAGTGGAGCCTCGGGAGCACATGAGAATAATGGCCTTGCCTATGTGACGACGCAGAGGCAACATAGTTCAGGGCTTGGACCATGGATGGACTAGAGGATAGACGACAAGCTATGAGATGGACAGGGAAGCAGAGCCTCGGGGGTGCATTGATAATGGCCTTGCCTATGTGACAATGCAGAGGCAACATAGTTTGACAAGAACCCTAATGGACCTAAGATATGGATTAGATGAGATGCGATATGGAACTGATATGGATCAAATAAGACACGATATGGATCAGATAAGACACGATATGGAACCGATATGGATCAGATATGGAACAAACAATACTAATGACAAGGAAACACCATGGATATGTAGTTGTATGGGTGATAGTAGATACGGAGGTAGAAGTAACCAAGGATGTGATCTCCAAGGACTATGTCGCATAAGAATAACGTGCCCCATTGTAGGTAGAGTACGTAGGATTGTTCATGACAATGCTAATGATAGGAGGATGAGAGGATAATGAAGGATTTGCATGTTTTGGAGGGATAAGGTATGTCAAGAGCCATTCAAAACGTTTGTCAACATTGTGCCCCCAATCTTTATCAAGACCAAAGAATAGAGGAAAGGAAGTTTGGATGGATGGATAGGACAGGATAGGTATGTAATGGATAGAGGATAGGATAGGAAATGGTATGAAAGGAAACTGGTAGGAGAATATTGATATGTTGATGAGACAAGGTGCCCCCAAGTGTAGGTGACATAGAAGATCAACTTACACATGATGCCTGTTTACCAGGTTTTCATCATGGTACTTATCAAAGGTGCCATGTTTGCCTGGTTTTCACCATTGGATGAAGGGATTGTTCTTTACTTTTTTTTTTTCCTTTTTTTTTTGAAACATTTGGGTAGGAGAACGCGGGTATGGAAGGACTCAAGTATAGAGTTCCTTGAAAGGTGATAGTCCTGCTAGGTAGATACTGTCGAATGGACCATGTCAAGTGTTCTCACAGATGTTGGTAGGGGATCGTATGAAAGTGATATGGTGTAGGGAGATAGTGGATTATGATGCAAAATATGGAGGGACGTCTTATGCAAAAGCATGGACCATAGGATGAGGAAGATATGTAGGATAATAGTGGAAGGGAAGGGAGATGGAGTTATATGGAAGTGTTGTGGAATGGAAGGGAACCATGACCAACGGTTGCACGTATTGTGATAAACTTTGAAGTTGATGATAGGAGGGTGGTGTAGGAAGCAATGAAGATTTTTTCTTGGTGGATGAATGATTTAGGAATTTATGGACCCACATAGCCTTAGTATTTTTCTGATTTTTGCTTGCCATGTGGGATGGAAGAATTTGAGACTCTTGGATGGAATGGGAGAAAGTAGATGGTTGGAATTTTTGAGAGGTGGATGCCTCATGTAGCTTTAGGGCTTTTTACTTGGGTACCCAAACCATTTTTCTTTTAGATAGTACCTGTGATGGTATGGGTTTGGGTGTATGCAACTTTTGTGCCGCTTTTGGAATAATCATTTGTTTCTTGGGGACCCACACCTTGTTCAATTTGGCATTGAGGTATATGGGTGTGTTAATGGGTAAATGAGATTGATCAATTAATGTAATCAAAAATCCAAACACCAATAGAATAATGCAAATAACAAGAATAAACAAACACAAAACTTACAAAATTGTTACCCTGTGGCTTCCATTGCTTGCCTATTCTTTCTTGATCTTGAATGATGAAGATGGCCCTTAGGAAGCTTGCTTCCTTGCTTCAATTCCTCAAGATGACAAGGAGAATGGCTATGATACCTGTTTGATACTAAAAATAGAGAGAAGAAGAGAAATTTGAGTATAGTAATTGTGCAAGAAGAAGTTCTTCCTAATTGCTTAGAGAAGAGTTCTATTTATATATTTTTTGAAAAGGCAATGGAGGGTGAGGATCAACAGATGAGATCAATGGCTAGGAATAAAAGTGAATCTTTTATTCATAGTGGATGAATTAAAAATTTATTTTTTGGGAAGAGTGGAGGATAGTGGATGAATTAAAAATTTATTTTTGGGAAGAGTGGAGGATAGTGGGGAATAATTAAATTAAGAATTCAATAGTGGATGATAGTGGGGAACAATTGAATTAAGAATTCAATGAGTTGAAGACAGTGGGGAACAATTGAATTAAGAATTCAATGAGTGGAGAATAGTGGGGGACAATTGAATTAAGAATTCAATTTTGGAGAATAGTGGGGAACAATTGAATTAAGAATTCAATTTTGGAGAATAGTGGGGGACAATTGAATTAAGAATTCAATGAGTGGAGAATAGTGGGGGACAATTGAATTAAGAATTTAATTTTGGAGAATAGTGGGGGACAATTGAATTAAGAATTCAATTTTGGAGAATAGTGGGGGACAATTGAATTAAGAATTCAATTTTGGAGAATAGAGGATATTAGCTAATTAAATATTAAGAATATTTAATTATATGTGCAACATGGTGAGGTGGAATAGATGAGGTGGATTGATGAGGTCGATTGATGAAGTGGATTTTGTGAGGTGGATTTTAGGACTTAGGACATTAGAAGGATTTTGGGATTTTAATTGAATGATGTGTGATTATTAGACATTTAGAAGAATTTAGGGAACTTAATTAAATAAAATAATTTTATTTAATTATGGTATAATGAATCAATCAAATAAACTTATAATATTTATTTAATTGACAGAAGAAAATATGAATTAAGATAAATATTAGAATATTTACTTAATTCGACTTGAGCCAATTTTAGGTGTATACATTTTGCCCCTCTTTGAAGCAATGTGTTTTATCACGTTGTTTCAAAGAATAAATAGTCTGATAATGATACATGCTCCAGTTTGCCCTTGGTATAGGTTATGATGATAGGATGCCCCCTCGGGAGATTGAACGGGGAGAAGGTAGAAGGCATGAGACGGACAATCGCACGATGAGATAGGTTGATAGGAGATGAAATGGTTGGATGTAGAAGAAAGGGATGAATGATATGGAATGCAAGATAAAAAGATGATAACACACAAGCAAGTAAGCAAGTATGCACAAATGACACAAGCACAAACAAGGTATTGCCCCTGTCGAGCAATAAACCAATGATATGGATCAATGATGTCTAGTTTCAGGAATGAAATATGTCATATAAGACTCTGGGTCTGGTTTCAACAATATAACATCCTGTCTAAGACGTTTGATACGATAGTGTTGTCATGGTGGGGAACAATATATCCCTAGACCAACATGGTAGGCGTGTTGTCATGGCAGGGAATGATGGATCCCTAGAGCAACACGAAGGATAGTGTCTGGTTTTAGGAAATGAAGCATGTCATGTAAGATGCGTGGGTTGGTCTAATTTCGACAATACAACATCTTGTATAAGACAATTGATTGATTAATTGATTGAGTTGGTTTACGACTGGACAAGGATCAAGACCATTGATTGTGATTGGATCATTTGACAAGATTGACTTGACTTGATTGGCATGGATTAAGGATAGACTTGCAATTGGATATGGTATGGATATAGATATGGGTACGAGACACAATTGGATATGGTATAGATATGGAAATGGATTTGAACTGTAGTTGGATACGATATGGATATGGATATGGATATTTGTCACCTTGATATAGCAAGTATTTTGAAGCACTTTCATCATTGGGCTTTACTATGTTGTAAGAAAATACAAGCATCTCTAAGGTATAATTAAACCAAGATGACCTAAGTATTTCTTGCATTTTTCAACAGACAAGGATTGGCCCTTTTCATGTTTAGACCTCAGAGTCCTCGATGATCTTTTGCCAATCATGTCGTTAGACAGAAATCATCACATTACTAAAGTTTAATCCACAAGCAGTAGACAAAGAAAAAAAGATTAGGCCCCCATCATAGCATCTCTAGCTTTAGGCATCCTTGAGTAGCATAGGAACACATAATGATAAAAATCCAAGACTTTGTAAGTTAACCTGTTCACAAAACATTCTTACATTAGATGTGTCTTTTTGCCATAATTGATATGAAATTAGCTTGAGTGTTTTGGTATGGTGCTTTGTTTTGCCTTGGACAGGTTGATGTTTTGCGTCATGATTTTTGTTGTGTTTGGGAAGTGTGCTTTGTTGCTCTTGTTTGTCTAGCAGAAGGTATCACAATCCTTATTGGTGGATGGACCCTAAGGGACTGACCTAGTGCCTCGGGGGCTCATTGCTAAATGGCCTTGCCAACGTGACGACGCAGAGGCAACATAGTTTGGGGTAAACCCTAATGGACCATGGATGGACTATAAGAGAGACAACAAGAAAGATGACAAGAAATGGGATGGATGGGGCCGCACGAGCCTTGGGGGTGCATAGGAATATGGGCTTGCCTACATGACGACATAGAGGCAACATAGTTCATGGACTTGGACCATGGAAAACCAATGAGAGACACTATGCTTAGGCATTCGCAATAGATGTGGTATGGGACAAAACCTTGGTTGACAAGGCCAACAAAGAGATAGAGTATCAAGCCATGATAGGTAACTATCAAGATTTTATTATAGGACAGATATGGGTCGAATGGGACACAAGGAAGAATGGACTCAGGGTGATTGGTTTCCTGAAGATGGAGAAGGTGGTTTATCACAAGTAATGCCTGTTTACCAGGTTTTCACCACATGCTTTTATTGGCACGGAAGCTAGAAAGTATACATGATGCCTGCTTGCCAGGTTTTCATCATGATACCTATCCAAGGCGCCTGTTTGCTAGGTTTTCACCATAGGACGATTTTTTTTTCTTTTTGTTCTTTTCTGATTTTTTTAATTTTTTAATATTTTGTGCCTCCCTGACATTGGGGTTCTCCTAGGTATAAAACTGGCGAAGATGCATGCTATTGATTGGATCATCGAACATCTCACCCTCTGATGTTGCCAACTAATATGCCCTCAATCCGTAAACAGCTACAATTACATAAGGCCCCAGCCAGTTGGGTTCGAACTTGCCCTTCTTTTCCCTATCATGTTGATTACGGGGATTTTCCTTAAGGACTAGATATCCAACTTTGAAGATTCTTGCGCGAACTCTGTGGTTATAGCTTCTTGACATCATTTGTTGATAAGCTTTGAGATGATCAAAGGCTTTCTATCTCCTTTCCTCCAGCAACTCTAGTTCTTGTAATCTGGAGACTCTGTATTCTTCATCTGATATGAGACCTTTTAACGACACCCTGAGAGATGGCAATTCAACTTCAATGGGAAGGATAGCTTCTGAGCCATAGACAAGGGTGTATGGAGTTACACTTATGGGAGTGCGCATACTGGTTCTGTAGGCCCACAGAGCGGGATTGAGTTGGATTTTCCAATCATGGCCAGCATCATTGACTGTCTTCTTGAGAATTTTCAAGATGGTCTTGTTGGATGCTTCAGCTTGACCGTTGCCTTGGGGGTAATATGGTGAGGAAAAACGGTGTTGGATTTTGAATTGATCACAGAGTTCTTGGACATCATGGTTTTTGAAGGGTCTTCCGTTATCTATGATAATGGATGAAGGAATCCTGTATCTACAGATGAGGTAATTTAGGATAAATGAGGAGATTTGCTTACCTGTGACGGTGGTGAGGGGAACGGCTTCAATCCACTTGGTAAAGTATTCAGTGGTAGTTATGATGAATTTGTGGCCATTGGATGAGGGTGGATGGATTTTTCCTACAAGTTCATGTCCCCATTGGCAAAAGTGCCAAGGTGTCATTAAAGGTCTCAATTCTTGAGCTGGTGCATGTATCAGGTTCCCGTCTATTTGGCACTGCTTGCACTTCTTGACAAACTGATATGAATCCATTTCCATGTTTGGCCAGTAATAACCTAAGTGCATGAGTTTCTTGGCTAAGGAAGGACCACTAGAGTGTGTTCCACAAATCCCTTTGTGTACATCTTGCAAGGCAGTTATGGATTCTTCTTGTTCTAAACAACGGAGCAAAGTACCATCAAGACCACGTCGGTATAGGGTATCGGCTATGATGGTGTAGCGAGAGGTTTGTCGTATGAAAGTTTGTCTCTGGTTAGAAGAGAGTTCAGGTGGGAGAATGTTGTCCTTGAGGTAAGTGTAAGTCTTACCGTACCAAGGTGAATCAGATCCGACTAGAAGGCAAATGGAATGGGTCTCAAGATCATAAGCTAGTTGTCGGATAGTTTCCACTAGGAACTCGTACTGTGACTCATTCTCTGGAATCTCAAGAAGGGATGCAATGGTTGCCATGGCATCTGCTACTTTGTTCTCAATTCGAGGTATCTACTCAAAAGAGATGATCACAAAGTATTCCTTAAAGTCATCGACCATTGGCTTGTAAGGGACAAGCTTTTCATCTTTGGTTTGGTAATCATCATTGACCTGATTTATTACTAGTTGAGAATCACCATAGACATGTAGCTCTTTGATTTTCCATTTGGTTGCCATCTTGATACCAATGACTAGGGCTTCATATCCAGCTATGTTGTTGGTGCATGGGAATAGCAAACGGTAAGACTTCGGAATAGTGTTGCCATGAGGAGTTACAAACAAGATTCCTGGCCCCGATCCATGGTTGGTGTAGGACCCATCAAAGTAGAGCTTCCAGGAATGTGTTGAGATGTTGAATAAGGATTCATTTGGAAAGTCAAATTGCATTGGGGTGGTGTCCTGTAGTGGTGCATCTGCTAACTAATCAGCAATGACTTGCCCTTTGATATCTTTTCTGTCTACATATTCAATGTCGTACTCACTCAGGAGCATTACCCATTTGGCTAGGTGACCTGTGAGAGCTACTCTACTTAGTATGTATTTTAGTGGATCTATTTTTGCAATAAGTTTGACTGGATGTGCAAGCATATAATGTCAGAGTTTTTGAGAAGCAAAAACTATTGCCAGACATGATTTTTCTATCTATGAGTATTGCAACTCATAGCCCACTAATGTTCGCCTAATGTAGTAGACGGCTCTTTCTTTATTCTCATAATCTTGTTGTGCCAGAAGAGCCTCAAGAGCTATAGGTGTAGCAGATATGTAGAGTATTAGTGGTTTCCCTTGGATAGGAGGCATGAGAATGGGTGGATTCAGGGGGTACTCTTTTAGTTTGTTGAAGGCTTCTTCACATCTCTCATCCCATCTGAATAGAATGTTCTTGTGCAAGAGATGACTGAATGGTTGGCACTTGTCTGCCAGCTGGGATATGAATCTGCGGATTGCTTGTAGCTTGCCTTGTAGCAATCTTAGTTGTGTAAGTCTTAGGAGGTGGCATGTCCGTGATATCCTTGACTTTTGCGGGGTCCACCTCTATTCCATTTGCTGATACAATAAAGCCTAGAAGCTTGCCTGAGGTGACTCCAAACACACATTTCTTTCGGTTCAACCTAACTTTGAATTGTTCTAATCTCTGAAAGACCTTCTCTAACATGTCTAGATGTGATTCCCTTGTGAGTGACTTTGCTAGGATATCATCTACATAGTCCTCCATCATTACATGCATCATATCATGGAATATAGTCGTCATAGCACGTTGATATGTGGCTCCTGCATTCTTTAGCCCAAAAGGCATGACATTCCAACAAAAAGTGCCCCATGGACAAGTGAAAGCTGTCTTGTGCTGGTCTTTTGGTGCTATCTTGATCTGATTATACCCTGAGAAACTATCCATGAGAGATAACATGGTATGCCCTGCTGTCAAGTCGACTATGATATCTATATTTGGCAATGGAAAATCATCCTTGCGGCAAGCTTTGTTTAGGCCTCTAAAATCATTACATAGTCAGACTCGACCATCTGGTTTGGACACTAGCACAATGTTGGATATCCACTCCAGGTAGTCTATAGCTCTGATGAACCCTACATCCATTAATTTCTTGAGTTCTTCTTTGACCAATAGTGCTATGTGTGGATGCATCTTTCTAAGCTTTTGTTTCACTAGTTTTACTCCTGGGTCTAATGGAAGATGGTGTAGAATCAAGTTTGGGTCTAGACCTGGCATGTCCGCATATGACCAAGCGAAGCTGCCCTACTTTTCCTTGAAGAACGGTACAAACCTAGTCTTTTCTAGTGGAGTAAGAGATTTAGCAAAATGAATGATCTTAGGCTATTCCTCTGTACCAATGTTGACTGGCTCTGTAGGTTCCACAACAATCTGAGACTTCTCCTGATGCATGTCACTGGGGAGAGTGTCAAGCCTTCCATCATTAGGTGCCACAGTTGGGTTTTCACCTTCAGATGCATCTTTTCTTTTTACTATTTTGGGATTTGACGCTACCGTAAAATGGTTTTCACTGTCAGATCTAGTTTTTATTTTGATATTTTTGTGACTAGAAGGCTTGGCACCCTCTCCAAAATAAGCCACGGTATTAAGTTCAATAGAGAAACTAGCTTTATGATCTCCTTTGGGTAGGTGGTCCCTAAGGTTCATATAGTCAATGTAAGCATCATCGTTTTGGAACATGTCTAGTTGGGGAGTTCCTCGCAGATCCCAGTTAATAAGCTCAGGATGTACAAGGGGGATGGAATTGGAGGATAGGCTTGATTCATTGATGGTGTGAATGGATATGCTAGGAGTATAGGAATGGGTGGTGTTTGGGATGGTACCTTCCTCCAAGTTGTTTATTGCGATGGAATTTGAACCTTCCTCAAAAGGCATAATCTCAGAGATGGGCAAATCAGACTCTAGTGGTCTGTTCAGTAGCATTTGTCCCTCATGGTAGGGGCTAAAAGTTTGGATGGTATCGACTTCTTTGTCATCATAGGAATGCTCTGTTAGCTCATCCCACTCATATTCATTGGAATCTGTCACTGTCCTCTTGAAGTGTATGGATCATTTCCGTGAGACAAGCATTTTATTTGGCTTTGCCCTTGCCTTTGTATCCTAGACCATTTGTATTTCTAGCTAATGAGGATGAAGAAGGTTGAATAGGTTCAATGATGCCTTCTTTTCTGAGGCCGATGGGGCCTTGCCATTCATAGCCCATTTTGTGTAGGATAGTTTCACCTTGCCCATAGAGTTCTGTTGGGAGCCTAGGTGGTTCTTGTGATGTGCTCTCTTCTTCTGTATAAAGCCACTGTAGGAGATCTCTTTCTTCTATTTCATCAGATAAGGTCCCCCAATTTACAAAGGGAGTTGTGGGAGCTATAGGTGTAGATGGCTTTGGAAAATGTTTGGGTTGGCCAAAAGATCGAGGAGACAAGGGCATCTTGGCTAGATTGAGGTTGTGCTCTATGGAGTATTCTCCCATTCTTCTATCATGTATGGTAATTTTTTTCTCTTTAGGCCTTGATGAGGAGGCTTCAGCGGTA
This sequence comes from Cunninghamia lanceolata, assembly GCA_027924645.1. Lineage (NCBI taxonomy): Eukaryota > Viridiplantae > Streptophyta > Pinopsida > Cupressales > Cupressaceae > Cunninghamia > Cunninghamia lanceolata. The sequence continues at coordinate 12,132,410 of BSBN01000377.1, forward strand.
TGGTCTTGATGTGGGATAGGGAATATAGATGCTCTATTATTTGGTATGATGTAATCAGGTTTGGCAAGGAAGGAGTTGCAATGCTGGAAGGGGTCAGGGTCGCCTTGGATGGTGACTTGCTTGCTATTGTGTGGGAATTTTATGCATTGGTGATAGGTCGAGGAGACAGCTTTCATGGCATGAATCCATGGTCTCCCTAGAAGAATATTATAAGCAAGCTCCCTATCAAGGACTTGGCACACAACATCTTTTATTACTGGTCCCACTTGTATGGGTAGGACTACTGTTCCCTTTGTAGTTCTCTTTTCCTCATCATATGCTTTTATAGTAATTTTCTTCCTTGGATCAACTACCCTTTCAGAGAACCCCAATGCAAGGACCAGCTTTAACATGCAAATATTTAAACTGGCTCCCCCATCAATGAGAACCCTCTTGATATGGTGTTTGTGTATGAAGGTGACAATATGTAGAGGGGTGTTATGTGGTTGAGACACAAAGAGGTCATCTTGCTCGGTAAATGAAATGGAGCTTGAGGAAGTCAGATTTCCTACCATGGTCTAAAACTTCTCTTGGGCCAGGTTAGTGGGGACAGTAGTTTCCACTAAGGCTTTCTCAAGGATCTCCTTATGGGAAGGAGATAGACGCAACAACTCCAAGATTGAAATGTGGGTTAGAGTTTTCTGTAACTGGTCTATGACGTTATACTGACGGAAGTTGGATTGAGGTGGTGGCAACCTTGGAGGGGTGGTATTGAGCATGACTTTACCACTATGGGTAATGATACTACAACCAGGTCTGTTAGGTTCTGATTGTTGGTTGGGTGTGATGACATTGATTTGCGGGACATGCTCGGATAGGCAATTGATGGTATAGTCAAATGGCACACTTGCATAGTTGGCATTGCTATTCCCACTATTCTGATTTGGCCTATTACGATTGTTGTTATTATTGCCATTGTTGTTGTTGTGGCCATGGTTGTTATTGTGGCCATGGTTGTTATTGTTGTTATACGGCCTATCATGATTAAGAAGTGGATCCCTGTAGGCAACATGAGTTTCATTAGAGGTATGCTATTGGGTTCCTCCCTGGTTCTGATCTAGCACATCTTGTATGACATTTTTGAGGCAGATGCAGTTGTTGGTTGTATGCCCCCTGCCTTGATGATATTCACAATAGTCTATGTCCTTCCAGTAGGGGGGTTTGACTATAGGCTCGTAATCACTTGTTGGCGGTAGAGAGATTTCATTGTTAGCCAACAACTTCCTTAGTGCGGACTCTTGTGACTCACCCAACGATGTGAATTTTCTCCTTGGAATTGAACTAAACCAAGGTCGGGGCTCCCGAGAGTGTGGTTTATTAAGTGTACCATTGTTTGTTTCTCCTTTAAGAGTGAATATGGGTTGTTGCTTGGGAGCTGCTGCCTTGGCATCTACTACCCCATCAGTGACCACATTCTTATTTTTGGTCCAAAACTTTGATTTATCCGTTGAGTAATTGGAGGTAGGTGTGTCCTTATATAACTTGATTTGCCCCTTGGCAATCATAGCTTTTTCAATGAACAATCCCATTTCAATGACTTTGGAGAATGATGTAGGGCATTGTATGAGTATTTGATAGCTAAGATCGTTATTGAGGTTATGGACAAACATCTCCATTAGCTGTTTCTCAGGCATATCATAGGAGCACTTACTTGCTAGTTGTCTCCATCATTGTAGGAAGGTGGCGAATGATTCACCACTCTTTTGTTTGGTGTTGCATAAATCTAGCATAGATACTTCGTGCTCGATATTGTAAGATAAATGCGTGATAAATTTGTTGACAAGTTCATCAAAAGATTTGATGCCCGGTGGGAGGCGTGAAAACCACCCCATAGCTTGACTACCCAAAGATCTAGGGAAAAGTCTCATTAAGTAGGTCTCATCGTGAGCTACTTCCATGCATGCTGCATTAAATTCCCTAATATGATCTCTAGGGTCCCCTTTCCCTTTGTACTTATCTAATTTAGGAACTTTGAATTGGAAGGGAAAGGGTGCCATGTTTAGACTTTTGTCAAAGGGTATGGTGCGATATCCTCCAAGGAGTAAGTTTTTGTGTTCGTACCCATCTTGAGATCTGACATTTCTTATTTGAGGCACTCAAGTTGTTTCCTCATGTCTTCCATGGATTTCTTTTCTCTATCCTCTGCGTTTGAGTCTAGGGTTTTCTTTCCTTTTTCAGGAGCATTTTCTACATTTTCTTGGATTGTGCGTACATCAAAATCTACAGGGAGTTTAATTCCAAGATTAGTGAGGTAATAGAAATACTTATGAGGGTCCTCATGGAGCACCTTTCTAACGTGCGTTGGAATTTCCTACTTTGGATGTGTTCTTGGTAATCTTCATGAGAAAATTCTTCATCACTATCATGAGGGGTGATGATGTGGTTGGATGAGTCAGCCATTTCAAGTTGTTTTTTATACTGAGATCTAGTAAGAACCATGCAAGGTGACGCAAGATGAAGTGGACTGGGACTAGAAATTTTGGCAAGGTGCCAACTGAGACTGTTGTGAATAGGATATCTAGGAAGGGACTTGGACAAAGGATTTTTTTTGCTCAATGACTTCAAGCAAGATGGTTGACACAAGACGGTAGCCACCAGTAAGGGTACTCGATACCTGTCTTACTATGTAGGGACTAGTCATGCAACGAGACTACTAGCAAGGTTCTGTGACCTACTAGGCTTACGTGAATTCACAAAGGGTACGAAAAAGGGACCTATGTCGAACTGATATGGAATAAATTGACTTTGGGACAAGAGAGGTTTTGATAGAAGGTGAATGGGATGACTGACAAAAGAGAGGTATTTGGGTGAAACGGACGAGGACTGACTGTAAGGTTGAATCTGATCTCTGAATGCAAAGCTAGGCTCAAATGGGTACTCAAAATAGGTAAAATTATTTCCTTAAAAATAGTGCAAGTACTCACTATTGTGGATGCACTAAAATAGATGCACAACAGGAATGCACATATGCGCAGGAAGTCGACACAAATGCGCCGCACTAGTGAAGTATATATGTGTAGCAATAGTATGCATATGCGCAGCAAGTCTAAATGTATGCACAACAAGTCGACATAAATGCATAGGGAAAAAGAATATATGCGCAACTCTGGCTTTTTTTTTGCAAATTTTTGGAATTTTTCTGTTGTTTTTGGTATTTGTGGCTAATAAAAAAAGGGTCTTCTTGATCTGATTTTACAAATTAACAACAAGAAAACACAGCAAACACAAAGAATTTTATAGTTTTTTCATTGTTTTTGTGGTTTTTCTGACTCTATTTTGGACTAACAGGAACAAAAGCAAGCACAAAGATCCTAGGCTAGAAATGGATTACAAGGGTTTTTGGCCATTAGAACAAGGGGTTTTTAATGCGGGCAACCATTCGAGTGGTTACACATGCGGCAACACTACTCTCCGTTATGGAGTCTCCCAGCCTGCAAGGGTTGTGCCTTGGAGGGTTTTGGGAGAGGTTGGCTGTCGGTGTAACACAACTTCACTCATTGTTTGAAGCTTTCACTCCAAACACAATTTATTTATAGTGGCTTAGAAGGGCTTGGCATCTAGCCTATTACCACTTAGGGTCGTTCCTACTTGGATAAGCGGTATCCAAGAGCAGACCCCTCTAAAGGAAAAACACATGTGAAAATGATACTTCTGGTGTTTTGGTCACCCAAGATAGGGGAGAGCATAGTCCTAGTATCATTCCCAAAAACATAGTATACAATGGTTCTTTTCCTCTAGTTAAAATGAAAAAAAAACTAGATGAGCTATCTACTTGGGCAAGCACAGAATGTTGAAGTGAGTAGCAAGATAGCAGTGGTCTAATTTTAACCAAGATAGCAATGATGAGTTCAATTTTAATCCACGATAGCATGAGTTGTTAACTTTGAAGTGTTGGTCAATCGAGATAGTAGTGGTTCAGTTTTAACCCAGATAGCAATGACAAGTTCAATTTTAATCCACGATAGCTCAAGTTGTTAACTTTGAAGTGTTGGTCAATCGAGATAGTAGTGGTTTAGTTTTAACCCAGATAGCAATGATGAGTTCAATTTTAATCCACGATAGCCCGAGTTGTTAACTTTGAAGTTTTTAAACAGATAGCAATGTTCATTCCCATTTGTAAGATAGCAATGATCTAACTAAAGAAGATAGCAATATGCAAATATAACCATGGTTCAATTACTTTCTTCCTAGTTATGGACTATGTGATAGTGGCATGTATGCATTTGCGCTTTCCTAATTAGAGTTAGATGCAAATTGCATGAACAATGGGTTACTCCGTCCTAATTAGAACTAGATGGGAATCTTATGTCAGGTGTATGATAATGCCTAAATTAATCTTGTTCAACATTTAGGAAAAATGATGGTTTTCAGTGGACGTTTTGGCACCAAACTGGATTAGCAGTCTCCTGATATCCACCTGTAGTCCACCAAAAGAAAAGTTGAATCAAAAATTTTGTAAGTCAAAGGATTAGGTGCAAAACATATAATCTAAAAATTTTCATGAAAATATGATTGTTGAAAGCAAAAATAGATATGAAAATCAGAATCTACACGAAATTCTATGATGTTTAAAAAAAAAATTGCATGAAAATTCGATGAAATTTTTTTATTTTTATTTTTTTATTATATATTTTTTTTTCCCAAAGTGAAAAGGTTAAAATGAAATAACAATAAAATCTAATGTCATTTTTTTTTCAATTTTATTTTATTTTATTTTTTTATTTTTTTTTACTTTTGCAAAAAAAATACATTGGAAAGTAAAAAAAAATTTCAAATAGCAAAACTAGAGAAATTATATGTGATTTTTGATCTCCAAGGCCTTCTAGACTCAATGGTGAGCTCGGTTTATGCGTAGGAGGTCATTTGTGAGAGTCGATGCCCAAATGTGCTCTGAAATACACCTGAATTCTGCGACAACAACTTTCAAAGCCAAACACTCACAAACAAGACGGGGGTTAGATCACGGTGGGTGCCAAAATGTTAATGGGTAAATGAGATTGACCAATTAATGAAAATAAAAACCCAAACACCAAAAGAATAATGTAAATAACAAGAATAAACAAACACAAAACTTACAAACTTGTTACCCTGCGGCTTCCATTGCTCGCCTATTCTTTCTTGATCTTGAATGATGAAGATGGCCCTTAGGGAGCTTGCTTCCTTGCTTCGATTCCTCAAGATGACAAGGAGAAATGGCTATGATACCTGTTGGATACTAAAAATAGAGAGAAGAAGAGAAATTTGAGTATAGTTATTGTGCAAGAAGAAGTTCTTCCTACTTTCTTAGAGAAGAGTTCTATTTATAGATTTTTTGAAAAGGCAATGGAGGGTGAGGATCAACAGATGAGATCAATGGCTAGGAATAAAAGTGAATCTTTTATTCATAGTGGATGAATTAAAAATTTATTTTTTGGGAAGAGTGGAGGATAGTGGATGAATTAAAAATTCATTTTTGGGAAGAGTGGAGGATAATTGAATTTTAAATTCAATTAGTGGAGGATAGTGGGGAACAATTGAATTAAGAATTCAATGAGTGGAAGACAGTGGGGAACAATTGAATTAAGAATTCAATGAGTGGAGAATAGTGGGAGACAATTGAATTAAGAATTCAATTTTGGAGAATAGTGGGGAACAATTAAATTAAAAATTCAATTTTGGAGAATAGTGGGGAACAATTGAATTAAGAATTCAATGAGTGGAGACTAGTGGGGGACAACTGAATTAAGAAATCAATTTTGGAGAATAGTGGGGAACAATTGAATTAAGAATTCAATTTTAGAGAATAGTGTGGAACAATTGAATTAAGAATTCAATGAGTGGAGAATAGTGGGGGACAATTGAATTAAGAATTCAATGAGTGGAGAATAGTGGGGGACAATTGATTTCAGAATTCAATTTTGGAGAATAGTGGGGGACAATTGAATTAAGAATTCAATTTTGGAGAATAGAGGATATTAGCTAATTAAATATTAAGAATATTTAATTATATTTGCAACATGGTGAGATGGAAGAGATGAGGTGGATTGATGAGGTGGATTGATGAAGTGGATTTTGTGAGGTGGATTTTAGGACTTAGGACATTAGAAGGATTTTGGGATTTTAATTGAATGATGTGGGATTATTAGACATTTAGAAGAATTTAGGGAACTTAATTAAATAAAATAATTTTATTTAATTATGGTATAATGAATCAATCAAATAAACTTATAATATTTATTTAATTGACAGAAGAAAATATGAATTAAGATAAATATTAGAATATTTACTTAATTCGACCTGAGCCAATTTTAGGTGTATACAGGGTGTATGCAGCTTTTGATATGAATAATTCTTTGATTCTTGGCTTTTATATCCTAGGTCATGAGGACTCTTAGGATTTTTTACTTTATAGGTAGAGGCATCCACATATTTGTCATTGAATCCCCGTGGGATGGTAGAAGTGGGGTTGGTGAAAGCTCCTTGTTTAGACAATATGTGCATTTGTCGGTCACGATTGGGATATTTATAGGATTTATAGATGGATGGATAAGGTGTTGGAAGAAGTGGTGGTAAAAGGCATGGAGGGGTGTTAGGAGTTGGAAGTAGCAGAGGTAGATTGGATGGTGGGATATTAGGAGTTGGAAGTGGTGGAGGGAGATTGGATGGTGGAAGGTGTATGTGCTTTTGGGATGTGTATTTTAAGGGAGGTGGAATGGTGACATATGCTTTGGGGATATGATAGGGTTTGCGATGGAAAATGGTAGACTTAGGAGGAGTGGAGGAAGTACCAACATCTTGAGTTTGCTCACCTTGGGGTATGTATCCAAGGTTGTAGGAAGGTGGAGGAATGTTGACATGGATAGGTTCCAAAAATACTTTGTTCATGAAGGCCTAAGCCTTTACCTTGATAGTTCATATTCTGGAGTATGTGGTGGACAACAGGATTATGTATAGGTGCACTAGCAGCGAGTTCCTTATTAGATGAGGAAGAGGCGATAGCAGATAATGGTTGCTGGTGTTCTAAGAAAGAACATTCATGCATGAAGCCAGTAAGACCAAGGATATATGGTGGAGTCTTTGTAGCATGGTCAATAACAGATGGTGAGGGATCATTACTGGTTCAATCTTCTACGCTTGCTTGGGAGGCAAGTGTCTCATCAAGGGACGTGGAAGTTGTTGGATCATAGATGTGACTAGGTGGAATATGGATAGGAGTAATGGAGGTTTCTTGCTCATGGATGGGTATGGGATCAAGTTGTTCAAGGACATCCTCTTCATAGGGCATATCTTGATCGTAGAACAGATAAAGGTTATGGATGGGTTGGAATTGGATTTCCTTCTCATGTATAGTTGTGAGGATATGGATAGGATCAAGTGGCTCATGGAGAGGTTCATGATTATGGATATCATCTGGATCATAGAAAAGCCATTGGATCCCTAGCTCAGGCATAGGATCAAGTTGCTCGTGGATAGCTTCTTCATCAATGGTAGTATCTTGATCAGGGAAAAGATATAGGTTATGCCTAGTGCGAAATTGGATCTCTTGCTTATGTATAGGTATAGGATCTTTGAAGAGATAAAGGTTATGAAGGGGTCGGCTAGGAATGTTTTGATCTTGGTTTAGATAAGGGGTGAATGTCTCTACATGCTCTAAGGTTTGCTCTTGACATACCTCTTGGATTGCTTGAATGGAAGTGGAAGGCTCTTGGATAGGCTCTTGGTTAGCAATATGGATGGTTGATGGACCTTAACTTTGGTTCATGATAGGAGGTTCTTCGATAAGCTCAAGGGGTTGCGGATGACATGAAGGCATTGTAAGCGTTGACAAGACATTGGAAGAATCTTTGGTAAGGTTAAGGACCAGATTTTGGGGACATGGTTGACTCTCAGCTAGTAGTCCTTGGATCACATCCTTTGTAGGTGTATGGATAGGTGAATGAGGGGATTTTTCTTTCTCCCTAGCTTTTCTCTAGTTGTATAAATTTGGAAAAATTCTTTTCCACAAATCATCTGAGGATTCCTTGGTTGTCAGTTTAGAGCTTGGGGAACTCGATGGTGATGTTTGCATAGGACTGGTATGTTTTGGAATATATGTCTTAGAAGACGGTGAAGGAGGACTAGTAGACAGAGTGGTATACGATTTCCAACTTGAGGTGGCGGTTGCCTTGTCATGAGTATGGGAAAAAGATATGTGATTTTGGGGTGAGGCATAGCTACTACTGGTTTGTTCAGCTTGTAAGCTTATCCATTCTTGTTGTAAGATGTTGATTTGTTGAATAATTGCTATACAATCTTGGGGCGAGGGACCTAAGTTTATTTGCAATTTCAGATATTAGACTTTTTGCTTAAGATATTCTAATTTGTTTGCCATTCACACATGACTGGAAAAGCTTACTAGTTTGGATGCACAGTAGTAAAGGCGTCTGTAATAGAGTGCAAATGTGTCACAAGTCAAGACAAGTGTGCCAATTCTAGTTTTTGATTGGTTTGGCAATGTTCAATGATCACACATAAGCAACTTTGAATCTTGAATTTGAAGAATATCCTGATTAGTAAACAAGCACACATGGAAGACAGATCAACAAGCTCTAATGTCTAGTTTGATGTACGGTATGGCCAATTAGGTTTGCGAGCAATGTTTACACAAGGTTGACTAGGGATTGAAAGTGAAATCTTGTCACATAGCTGGGAGAAGGGGGTAACCCACCCTTCACCTTCACTTCCCAAAGGTAGAAAGTTCTTTGGGGCTTAACCAAGAGTGACAAGGTTCTAATTTCAATTAGAGTGTCATTTGATTCAACCTCGATTGAGGTCATCCCTAGGGGTGATGAAATCCCCTAGCAGGCCTCCTAGGAAAGGGGTTGACAAAAGCAAATCAAGTGAGGTGTTTTTGATCTCCAAGGTCACCTTGCGGTGCAAGGAGAGAGCATACACACGCACACTTGATTCACACTCGCACTTGGTTAATTGCCCTTAGAAATTAAAATGTGTGAAGGATACGCCAATCAATGGTTCTTTTTAGTCTAATTTGAAGATGTGATTGAAGACACTAGTTTATTTTAAGCTCAATTTCAATGATGTGTAATCAAACAAAGTTTGTTTTAGAAGTCCAAATCAAAATGTGTTTGCAAACAAGATTGAGAGATAGAATGAGTGCACCCAGATTATTTTCTTTGTCTAAATTGATGTAGATGTTGATTCTGATGTTCTTTTAGCCCCGTGAGATCACCTGCAAGTTGCAAAATTGAAAACAAAGAAAGTAGACTAGCATAGGAGATTGTTATATGAAAATCGGTAATCAAAGAAAAATCTAATGAAGATGAACTAATATAGAAAAAATAAGTTCATAAATAGATTCTACATGAAATTCCATGCAATTTGGAAAAAAAATTCACTAAAAAGGGATCAAAGTTGCAATAGATATGAGCATTTGAAGTTTGGAAGCATTGTTAACTTTGACTACAAAAAAAGTGGTCAAAATTGTATAGTCACCTGAAAATGTCTTCACAATTATGGATTTCTCTGAATCCTCTTTCTGATGAGTGTTTGTTTGTAAAATTCTGCCACCGTATGACCAAGTTATGAGCAAGAGAAAAAAAACACCGATTTTGGCATGTAAGAGGCACATGAGGCTAACTAAGTGTTTAGCTTGACCGCTTGTGGTTTAGAAAAGTTTGGTCACATGCTGAATGTTTTCCTCTACCAGTTAAGTTAAATGTTGAAGTTGAAATAGACCCCTGGTCCTCTATGTGACCAGGGGCTGAGTGCCGAAAAAAATAAAATATATATATTTTTTGCAATATCTTTTTTTTTTAATTTTTAAGTTGGTTTAAAAAAAATTTATTGTGTTTTTTTTGTGTTGGTGTGTGTGCAGAGAGGTGGAGGGCTCAGGAGAGGCGGCGTCATGGAGATGCGTGGGGGGTAGGGGAGAGGTGGGGGATTGGTGGTTGGGATCAGTGGTTTGGCGCCCATTGTGGGGCGCCAAAATGTAAATGGGAAAATCAGATTGATCAATAATGATAAATAATAAACCCAATACATCAATGAAATATGAAAATAACAAGAATAAACAAATGAAGTACAAACTTACAAAACCTATTACCCTGCAGCTTCCATTGTTTGCCTATCTGTTCTCGACCTTAATGATGAAGAAGGTTGGTCCTCAGGGAGCTTGCTTCCTTGCTTGTTGACTGTGACAAGAACGGAATGGCTATGATATTTTGTTGTGTTGAAGATGAGCCTCAAACACAGGGACAATGAAGGAGGATATGGGACAGCTAGGATAATTTTGGCATCACAATGGTATGAAGAAGAGAATTGAGAAGAAGAAGATTCCCTAGAGGAATTTGGGCATTATGAGGATGCAAGAAGAAGTCCTCCTAATTGCTTAGAGAAGGGTCTCATTTATAGATTTTCTGAAAAGGCAATGGAGGGTGAGGATCAAAAGATGAGATCAATGGCCCTCATTATTTGTGAATCTTTAATTCATAATGGATGAATTAAAAGTTCTTATTTGAGAGGAGTGGGTTATGACAATTAAATTTTAAATTCAATTGGTGGAGGATAGTGGGGGATAATTGAAATAAGAATTCAATTAGTGGAGGATAGTGGGGAATAACTGAATTAAGAATTCAATTAGTGGAGGATAGTGGGGAACAATTGAATTAAGAATTCAATAGTGGAGTATAATGGGGAATAATTGAATTAAGAATTCAATGAGTGGAGAATAGTGTGGGACAATTGAATTAAGAATTCAATGAGTGGAGAATAGTGGGGGACAATTGAATTAAGAATTCAATTTTAGATAATAGAGGATATTAGCTAATTAAATATTAAGAATATTTAATTATATGTGCAACATGGTGAGGTGGAAGGGATGAGGTGGAAAGATGAGGTGGATTGATGAGGTGGATTTTGTGAGGTGGATTTAGGACTTGAGACATTAGAAGAATTTAGGGATTTTAATTAAATAAAATGATTTCATTTAATTATGGGATAATGAACCAATCAAGTAAACTTAAAATATTTATTTAATTGACAGAAGAAAATAAGAATTAAGATAAATATTAGAATATTTACTTAATTCTACCTGAGCCAATTTTAGGTGTCTACACATTGCAAATTCTAACTTTAAAAAATCCATAAGTTCTGAGAAGTCTTCAAAAGGCTGATGAGCAACTTTGAAATTTTCATAAGTTAAAAATCACATGCAAAATGAAAGGAGTGCAAAGAGTTAGTTATTTTAACTTGTGGATTTGGCTAACTTGTTTTGGCTAATTAAAAGAGAAATGCTAACTAATTTTTCATATTTATCAAAGGGAAGTTGATGAGTCATAGTTTCAACTAACTTGTTAAATGTATCTCAACTACCTCCATGTCCCATGAAAGCCACTCTCATTCATGTGCACCCACCGTAAACAGCTGGCACGTTGTCATGCCGGCTGTGTACAGATTTTTTTGCTTCTTAACACTATCGACTTCTACTCTTGACCAACTAACCATAATGAATTCAACCAATTTACCTGCATTGTTTGCTGATGAATTTGTCAACACCATTTCCATCGATAGGGTTTCGACCAACTAGCTATTTTACAACGCATCAGTTGGTTAAGCTTTACCATTCGTGTGAAATAACTCTCACTCCACTAAGACATTAAAGAAAATATTTTAGTGAATGGGTTGTTATTTTGGCAAAGTTTTAATTGCATCTACTTCAAAGGTGCATGCAGTGGTGGAAGGCAGTATTCTCTCAAACAAATTCTTTATCATCTTTGTTGAAAAAGTGTTATAAATCTTTGAAGTAACTGCAGTTAGCTGGTGTAAAATAAACCATCTACATCCTCTCAGCCTGTGCATGCTGAAAGGTGCATCTTTGTTAGATATTATAGTTGTAAATGCTCTGGAAGGCAATTCCACAACCTTAGTAAGCGCCCTCCTATGGCCAATAGGGTATGTACATTCATCAAAGCATGAAGGAGAATTTTTGTCAGATATTATAAGTTGCAGTTGCTCTGCTTGACATAGATGGGCTTAAATAGCACACACTAAGCTTTGACTTGTTTAGGTGGATGGTGGGCCCCTTCTCTTATTGACACATTAACAAAACAGAGTAAGAGAAAGGGCTCACTAGCCACCTAAGCAAGTCAAAGCTTAGTGTGTATTATTTAAGCCTAGTCATTATTGATAAATATTTAAATGTCATAATTCTAACCCTAACTGCTTTTTACAAGATGTTAATAAACCTTTTAATAGTTGTGGTTGATGGCATTTATCTCAATGATTATATTTCATGTTATATACGGACTACTGCCCGTGACTAGCAAGTTTAAACTCTGAGTGAAATATTTTAAGTCCTTAATACTTGTTATTGGGGACCATAGGTTGCTTTAATTGTTAGCAGTGACGGGCAAGTATTTATAGTGGTTAGCAGTGACCATAACTGTCTCTCGTATTAGTTTGAAACATTAATGATCAAAGTTTAATATTGTAGTTAATCTCTTGGCTGTTAACATTTTCTATAGACTATTTACATTTGGCTGATTTTAAATTCCTTAATTTTCTTTTCTTGTAGGGCTGAGTTGTGGCTGATAGCATTTATAAAGTTTTTGGGATAAAACTTGAAAATTTTAAACTCTAAACAAATCATTTGTATGTCAATTGTTAAACATCTAACTTAACTACCAGGCATCAAACACTGTACATGTGACCAGGTCTTGGAATTATCATTTATTGTACTTATGATATCAAATTTAACCGTCTGCCTTAGACTATCTCATGTGACGAGGAGTGTTTAAACTGTCAAACTACCAGAGTTTGTTGATCGCCAGAGTGCCCATTTTTAGCCCTTGGAGGTTGTTTCATTCAAACTACACAACTTTTGCATTACTCATCAGATTTTTACACTTTTATAGGCATTGGAAAACTATTTCCAAACTCTTCACAGTTGTGCTATCATTTCTTTTAGATTCTATCTAGATTTACAAGATTGTTTTGTCTTGTATTAACATTTTTCTTGCAGCTTTATGCCTATCAAGATAAAATTTTGCAAGCTACTAACTAACTTTTTGCAGCACCATTATCAAAGACTTAATCTTTTCTACTAGTTTAGTTGAACTAAATTAGAGTAGTGGGAAAGAACTTGTTTTTTGTGTTTTCGAGATCTTGACTGGACGTATGATCTCCCCTCATGCTCTTGAGTGATCTTGGGGATAAAAAGTTCATAATTATCCTGCTTTGTTATTTGTTCAATCCTAGGGTACTATCCCACGTATGCTCTCTCCTTGCATTTCACACGATCTGGGAGATCAAAAGAATAGTATTCCTTCCCTTTAGGAGGCCTACTAGGGGATTTCATCACCCCTAGGGATGACCTCAATCATGTGTTTCGGTGTGCAATAGAAATATTGTGATTTGAAAGATAGCTTTAAAGGAAGGACCCTTTCACCTCCAAGCAAAATACCTCCGGGATACTTGGTCCATCAAGGCTCATGTGGTTGAGCGTCATTTGATTGGGACACCCCCATTCACAGATTCATTCCTCCATACCTTGTGTATATTGGGACAACCCCTAGAAGCCTTGTATAATCTTAGCATAAGACCTTCAGCCATCATACCATGTAGTGCACCGCTGTAGAGGAGGGGAAGATTCTCACTATACCATTATACTTGAGATAGGCATTACCTTGGGCAAGATGGAAGTTTCCTTGGTAAGGGGGTAAGGTGGTCCAGGACCTTCCTTTCCCTATCTATCCAAGCTATAGCACTGAAGGTATTAGTGGGGTGGGAATACTAGTCCTTTTTGAGTTGGAATTGGCCCACAGCCACTTTGTCAGATCTACAAGGTATGATACTCCCATTTGATTAAATACTAGGTTGTTCTTGTGCTTGGCATGTCTTTATTGTGCTATACTAGTATTAGCCATTATAGCCATGAAGAAATTCGCACCCACTTACTGATACAAGTCAGTCATCTATTGTGTTTATTGTGTTTTTCAAAAATCTCTTGTCAAATCAAAACAGATTTACATTTTTAGCCTAATTAAACTAAAATCTTTGGTCCTAGACACATTTGGTTTCAATTGCTGATCACTGCAACCAAAATCCTATATCTTGTCTCCTATATCATTACCTTAACCTCCAAAATTGGGATCCTATCATCCTTTCAATCGGTTATTCATCCAAATCCATCCACTCCCAAAAATCTCTTTCCACTGTTGGACTCCCATTATCATATCTATCTTATATTGACATCCAAATCTTCAAGAGACTAAGACCTTTTTCCAATCAATCCTATATCGATCCATTTTCTTAAGAGTCCTTGACCATTCTTAAGTTGGTGTATCCTTGTCATCTTATCTTCCCTACTCAATAAGCCCTAACTTCCCTTGAGCAGAGATAGCATCCTTGTCTCCTTTCTTCCTTAGGCATATCATAAACTTGAGTGTTTTAAATGAGTCTTTTATCCATATCCAATCCTAAGGTCCATCCAATCTCTTCGAGTCATCATTTTGGCTTAAGTTTATCCTAAATCAAGCAATCAGTATCCCTATATCAATCTGATCCATATCATTTACACCACATCTTTTAGAGTCCTTCATATCATCCATATCTATCCATCTTGATCCTCAATCAATCGATCAAATCATTGTTGCAAGTATGAGGTGAGCTAGTGTTGTCATTGATGTCAACATACTCATATTGCATTGACAAGAAGGATTTGATGAGCTGTGTGCTGAGGATATTGAGAAAATTAGCCTCAGTCAGGAACAGTGAAGAACAGTGATGAGAAGAAGGCAAATGTACTGTATAGGATGAGAACCGGAGGATGCGGATTAAAGGGTTAGTAGATATGAGTCTTGAGATGCTTCAGTTAAGATTTCAGAGGTCCGCATGAAGATCTGAAGGAGTTGTGGCTGTCGGTATAGAACCAGTTCCGGCAAGTATCCAGAGGTGACAGAGGATCACAAAAAGGTCCGGTGAGGTCCGGAATTGTATTATCCTAATCTGCGGATTGGACGGAGTGTTTGGGATGTCCTTGTGATGTGTCATCCTAATTTGTGTATGATTTGGAGGTCTGGAAGTACCTCTTGCATTATGACAGTGGGGACAAACTGTGTTCTTGAAGTTCCGGATGAGGAAGACAAGAGATCCCAGTAAGTAGAGGAAGTGCGGATGTATCCGGACATTCAGACAGGCTTGTGAAGGTTCTTGGATCATGTTTAGGTTGTGTTGTTGGTCCGCATTGATGGTAGAGCCCGGAATTGAAGTTATTCTTCCGGATGAAGTTCTTGCTCTGTTTAGCCGACCGGATGAGTTGTTCATCCTGTGAATGTTCTTGTGATGGCCGACCGGATGTGTTATTCATCTTGCGGATACTCCTATGGTTGTTTGCCGACTTAGATGTTTGTTCCTAAGTCGATGTCTTGTATAAATAACGGTTTGTGAGTTCATTTCAAAGTGTGGGGTGTGGATGAGTATGGCATAGCAAAGAAACGTGCAAAAGGCAGAGCAGAGATTTTTGGGCTTAATTGGAACTGATCCGGACATGGTAGAGATGTCATTCTCCAGTTCAAGACTGTGATTTTTATCACTTTGTAGACAGTGTGTCTCCTTGTAGGCAGTGGGCCTCTTTGTGAGCAGTGTGCTCGGGCAGTGAGCCCTTATTGGCATGTGCCATTCATTTTTCTTTATTCTTCTAACAGAGAATAATTCTTGGGTTAATCACCCCGTGGTTTTTCCCTTAACCGGGTTTTCCACGTCAAAATCTTGGTGTTCAATGTGTTGATGCTTATCTGCTCTTGTGTTTATGTATTATGCTTCCATGGATGATTATTTGATATGCTGCTAACTAACAACAAGAATCAAGTGTTTGAAAGAAGAAGAAGTTTTATACAACTGATTCACCCCCCCTTCTCAGTTGTATGCCCTAGATCCAACAATTGGTATCAGAGCCAAGTTCCTCTGATAGGAGCTTAACCGCTTGAGGAGATCCAGGATGTCGTCATATAAGAAGGATAGTCCGAAGTTCGATGGAACCAACTTCACTCTCTGGAAAGGTCGCATGAAGTGTCACTTGGAATGTATGGGAAAAGCATACTTGGCTATGATTTCAAAACCATATGTACCTCCACAAGGTGGTCCGACAACTCTGAATGAAATCACAGAAGCTGAAAACAATCTGCGGACCAAGGAAGCTCTTCTAAGCTCATTGAATGACTCAGATCTCTCGAATGTCATTGACCTACCAACTGCATATGAGATCCTAACTAAACTAGAACTTCTGTATGAAGGAGATGAGTTTGTCAAAAGTGCAAGGTTGCAAAGTCTGAAAGGGAAATTTGAAAGATTGAAAATGAGAGATGATGAAAACATCACTACCTTTATGCCAAGAGTAAATGAGCTGGTATGTGGAATCAGAAATGCTGGTGGAACTTTAGATGAAAATGAGATTGTCTGCAAAATCCTAAGATCCCTTCCTGCTGCCTCCAAATTCAAAGTTGCTGCCATTGATGAATTCAGAGCCCACACAACTGTCACAAGAGAACAACTGGCTGGCAAACTAGCTGCATTTGAAATGACCGAGTTTGGAGATGATCCTCCCAAGACTGAATCTGCTTTCAAAGCCAGTGCCTATGTGAAAGGCAAACAGAGATTTGATCCGGGTGAAAACTCATCAAGGAAAATGTCATGGTATGATCAAGCAAGAAGAGACATGGAAGAAGAAGAAGCAGAAATAGCTCAACTTGAAGCCCTCATTGCAAAGAGACTGCCAAGAGGATCCGGTAAGTATGAAGGAAAACTACCCTTTAAGTGTTTCAACTGCAATAAGATTGGTCATTTTGCCTCAAGATGCCCGGAGAGATCTGCAATATCTAATACTCACAGACAAAGGTTTCAAAAGAATTGCTATTATGTTCATGAAGAAGATGACAATGAAGGAGTAACAGATGATGAATCAGAACTAGGAAGCAAATCTAGAAATGAGTGGGTGTTTATAGCCATCAAGGAAGAAGATTCAATACTCTCTGAATCTGTCAATCACAAAGTTGTTGAAAAAGCCTTGGCTGCTCAAGTGGAAGAAAAGGATGATTGGGTTATTGACAGTGGATGTTCTCACCATATGACTGGTGACAAGAATAAGTTCTTAGATTTGGAAAGATATGAAGGAGGAATGGTAAAGTTTGGTGACAATTCTGCTGGCAGAATCAGAGGTAGGGGAACTATTTCCTTTGATGGTAAGAGTAAAATAGGAAATGTACTGTATGTTGAAGGATTGAAGCACAATCTTCTCAGTGTTGGTCAGTTAGTGGACAAAGGCTATGATCTCCGGTTCAAGAATGGAAAATGCAGAATCTTTACAAACTCTGGAACTGAAATTGCATCCGGTACTCAGACAAAAGGTAATATCTTTCATCTGGTTGGTTCAAATAAAAGTTGTTTGTTTGTCCAAATTGATCAGAGTTGGTTATGGCATAGAAGAATGTGTCATATAAATTTTGATAACATCATCAAGATAAGCAATACTCAGGCTGTGAGAGATCTTCCAAAATTGATGAAACCTACAAATAGTGTGTGTAAAGAATGTCAGTTAGGTAAACAAAGCAGAGTCTCTTTCAAAAGCAAAGATCAGTCTTCTACCGGATTGTTGGAATTAATACATACTGATCTATGTGGTCCGACAGGAATCAAGAGTCTGCAGGGTGATAGATATTTTATGTTGTTAATTGATGATCATTCCCGGATGATGTGGGTTACCTTTCTAAAAGAAAAATCAGAAGCTTTTGAGAAGTTCAAAATCTTCAAAGCTATGGTGGAGAATCAAACCGGATTGAAACTAAAGTGTGTAAGGTCTGATAGAGGTGGTGAATTTACATCTGGTGAATTCATTGACTTTTGTGAGAAACAAGGTATAAGGAGACAGTTGTCTGCTCCTAAGACTCCACAGCAGAATGGAGTAGTTGAGAGAAAGAACCGGACCATCCAGGAAGCTGCTAGGACAATGATGCTGGAAGCAAATGTTCCTCAAATGTTTTGGAAAGAAGCTATCAGCACCGCAGTCTACACTCTCAATCGAGTTCAAATCAGAAACAACACCGGTAAGACCCCCTATGAACTCTGGTTTGGCATCACTCCTACTGTGAAATATTTCAGAGTATTTGGTAGCAAGTGTTATATTAAAAGAGATGAAGATCTAGGAAAGTTTGATGCTAGAAGTGATGAAGGAATTTTCTTGGGTTACTCCACTCAAAGCAAAGCATACTGGTGTTACAATAAGAGATTGAGGAAGATGATAGAAAGCACCAATGTAAAGGTTGATGAAGGAATTGAGAAGCCTTCAAGATTTTATGAGTTTGATGAAGATGACTAAGACAGTGTTCAAGGACCTCAATCCTCTCCGGTGAGACAGAGTCAGCCTGATCCGGTAAATCAGGAAGAAGAGATAGGTCTGAATGAGCCTGATCAAGAAGCAGCAGTGCAGGATACTCCCAAAATTCCAAGGTATGTAAAACTGAACCACTCTGAAGATCAAATCATAGGTGACAGAAGCAAAGGTGTACAAACTAGAAGGAATGTTGCTCAAAATCAGAATGAGTGTTGTCTGATTTCAAAGATTGAACCTAAAACAATAAATGAAGCCTGCAATGATGAAAACTGGACCAAAGCAATGGAAGATGAATTGATGCAAATTGAGAAAAATCATACTTGGGATCTTGTTCCCAGACCTAGAGACAGGAATGTAATTGGAACCAAGTGGGTCTTCCGGAACAAACTAAATGAAGCTGGTGAAGTAATCAGAAACAAAGCTAGATTGGTCTGCAAAGGCTACTCTCAAATAGAAGGAATTGACTTTGAAGAGACTTTTGCTCCGGTGGCAAGAATTGAAGCAGTCAGATTACTTCTTGCATTTGCTGCCTTCAAAGACTTCAAGGTATATCAGATGGATGTCAAGTCTGCCTTCCTAAATGGTGATCTGGAAGAAGAAGTCTACATTGAACAACCGGATGGATTTCAATTGTCTGATAATAATGATATGGTCTGCAAGTTGAAGAAAGCTTTGTATGGATTGAAGCAAGCCCCAAGAGCATGGTATGAAAGGTTGGATAAGCATCTTGTGCAGATTGGATTCAACAAAGGTACTGCTGACAGTAACTTATATTTCAAAATTGATCATGAAAATATTTTAATTGTTGAAGTGTTTGTGGATGATATCATTTTTGGAGGAAGAGATAGTATGTGCAAAACTTTTGCAAATCAGATGAAAAGTGAGTTTGAAATGTCTATGCTTGGTGAAATGAATTTCTTCTTGGGTCTACAAATTACTCAAACAAAAGAAGGGATCTTCATTTCTCAGACCAAATATGTGAAAGAATTGTTAAAGAAATTTGGTATGGAAGACTCAAAGCCTATGAACACTCCTATGGCAACCGGATGTAAGTTAAGCAAAGATGATGATTCTCCAAAGGCAGATCAGACAAAGTATAGATCAATGATTGGTGGATTGTTGTATCTCACTCAAACTAGACCAGATATAATGCAGGCTGTTGGTCTTGTGGCAAGATTCCAGGCTGATCCTAGAGAATCTCATGTTATGGCAATCAAAAGAATTTTTAGGTACTTGAAAGGAACAGTTGAGTATGGTCTATGGTACCCTAGAGATCTGGACTTCTCTCTTCATGCTTACACAGATGCAGATTGGGCAGGAGATGTGGATGACCGGAAGAGCACTAGTGGTGGAGCATTCTTTTTGGGGAAGAGATTGGTTTCTTGGCTAAGCAAGAAACAAGATGCAATATCTCTGTCCACAACTGAAGCAGAATACATTGCAGTAGCAGGTAGTTGCACTCAAATCTTATGGATGAAGCAAATGCTAAGAGACATCAAAGTTGAATATGAGGAGCCTATCACAATTTTCTATGATAATTCAAGTGCAATAAATATTTCCAAGAATCCGGTATTGCATTCTAAGACTAAGCACATATCTATCAAATTTCACTTTTTGAGAGAACAAGTAAACAAGGAAGAAGTCAGATTGAAGTATGTTCCCTCCAAGGATCAGATTGCAGATATCTTTACAAAACCTCTTCCCAAGGACTCTTTTGAATATCTCCGGGAGAAGTTAGGGGTCATGGCCCCTCCGGTGATGAACTAAGATGCACTGATGTGCATCAGTCCGATGGCTATCACAGTCATATCTTGTGATCCGGACTAATGAGGAGCTGCAACTAAGGGGGAGCAGCTGGTATGATTCTGATGTATGAGAATTACAAGTATGAGCCCTTTGCCATTGATGTCAAAGGGGGAGAGAAGACATGTGAAAAACAAGTGGTTGATGATCAAAGGGGGAGCAGTAAAGGAAGAGAAGACATTGATCAAAGGGGGAGCAGTAAAGGAAGAGAAGACATATGAAAAGTTGAAGTTCTTGTCTTAATGGTTTTTCACATCATATGTTGCCATCAATGACAAAGGGGGAGATTGTTGCAAGTATGAGGTGAGCCAGTGTTGTCATTGATGTCAACATACTCATATTGCATTGACAAGAAGGATTTGATGAGCTGTGTGCTGAGGATATTGAGAAAATTAGCCTCAGTCAGGAACAGTGAAGAACAGTGATGAGAAGAAGGCAAATGTACTGTATAGGATGAGAACCGGAGGATGCAGATTAAAGGGTTAGTAGATATGAGTCTTGAGATGCTTCAGTTAAGATTTCAGAGGTCCGCATGAAGATTTGAAGGAGTTGTGGCTGTCGGTATAGAACCGGTTCCGGCAAGTATCCAGAGGTGACAGAGGATCACAAAAAGGTCCGGTGAGGTCCGGAATTGTATTATCCTAATCTGCGGATTGGACGGAGTGTTTGGGATGTCCTTGTGATGTGTCATCCTGATTTGTGTATGATTTGGAGGTCCGGAAGTACCTCTTGCATTATGACAGTGGGGACAGACTGTGTTCTTGAAGTTCCGAATGAGGAAGACAAGAGATCCCAGTAAGTAGAGGAAGTGCGGATGTATCCGGACATTCAGACAGGCTTGTGAAGGTTCTTGGATCATGTTTAGGTTGTGTTGTTGGTCCGCATTGATGGTAGAGCCTGGAATTGAAGTTATTCTTCCGGATGAAGTTCTTGCTCTGTTTAGCCGACCGGATGAGTTGTTCATCCTGCGAATGTTCTTGTGATGGCCGACTGGATGTGTTATTCATCTTGCGGATACTCCTATGGTTGTTTTCCGACTTAGATGTTTGTTCCTAAGTCGATGTCTTGTATAAATAACGGTTTGTGAGTTCATTTCAAAGTGTGGGGTGTGGATGAGTATGGCATAGCGAAGAAACGTGCAAAAGGCAGAGCAGAGATTTTTGGGCTTAATTGGAACTGATCCGGACATGGTAGAGATGTCATTCTCCAGTTCAAGACTGTGATTTTTATCACTTTGTAGACAGTGTGTCTCCTTGTAGGCAGTGGGCCTCTTTGTGAGTAGTGTGCTCGGGCAGTGAGCCCTTATTGGCATGTGCCATTCATTTTTCTTTATTCTTCTAACAGAGAATAATTCTTGGGTTAATCACCCCGTGGTTTTTCCCTTAACCGGGTTTTCCACGTCAAAATCTTGGTGTTCAATGTGTTGATGCTTATCTGCTCTTGTGTTTATGTATTATGCTTCCATGGATGATTATTTGATATGCTGCTAACTAACAACAAGAATCAAGTGTTTGAAAGAAGAAGAAGTTTTATACAACTGATTCACCCCCCCCTTCTCAGTTGTATGCCCTAGATCCAACAATCATCAAATCCAATACCTTTCCCACCTCATTCATTTGTCATCATCTTACTCATATTCCCATCCTTGAACCAATTCCAATCCTCATTCATCAAAAAATGGTTGTGATCATCAAAAAATCTAGGTCAAATCTAAAACCCAAAATTATAATCCAAGGTGGTCCAAAATTTGCTTCTAATGATGATGAGAACTTTGTCGATCATGATGCATATTTTGATACTCATGAACCATATATCCCTCTATATTTGCTTCCACCAACATCACTATCACCCCAAGAATATGATGAAATACAAGATCTTCTTAAACATATCTATGATGGTCTTTAATATCCTACCACTAAGGAAAAAGTTTAGAGATAGTTTCCGTCATGTGTCCTTTGCACATCTCATCATTGGAAATTGTTATGATGATTTCACCTCAACATCACCATCCTATATGCCATTTCAATCAACTTCATACAAACCTTCATCCCCTATGACCCTAGAAAATCTAGAATACAAAATCTTACCAATCAATTTTGGGATGTGATTGAAACTTTACGTGAGGAACAACGAGAAGAAGAGAAACATATATTCAAAAAATAAAACATGCATATGAGCAATTGAGTCCTCTTGATCAAGATCTACTTCAAGAGGAATATAGACATCACGCTATAGCACCATTCATCTTTGAAGATTCACAAGACCATTCTTATCATCCTACCACATCAACACTCCAACGCTATGAGTCATCTCCATCCACCTCATACAAATCTTCATCACAACCAATCTACCACTCATATCAACCCAACTCATCCATACCCCAAATCTATTCAACAACTTTACCTCAAACCTGACAAATTCAAATCCCTACCCATCCTTCATCTTCACACATACTAAATCCCATCACATCACATATTCAACAACAAATCCAACAACAACAAGCCCTCCTTCAACAACAAGAAATCTTACCCTAAAAACCACAATTACAACCTTCATTTAACACATCATCCACCATGCCTTTATCAACGCAACAACAACAAATTCCATCTAATTCCAATCCTAATCCATTGGTCCACCAACCTTCTAATTCATGATCAATCCCTTCATTACCTTCACCACCATGTTCCTCCAATCCTCCACCAACATCCCACTCTCAATGGAATGCAAAAATTCAAGAAATAGAATGTGAATATGAGAAATGGCCCCCTTGTTAAAACACAAATTCAAAAATAGTATGGTCATCTCCCTATAGTATATTTTCTCTCTACCACATCAACATCCCAAT
This sequence comes from Cunninghamia lanceolata, assembly GCA_027924645.1. NCBI lineage: Eukaryota > Viridiplantae > Streptophyta > Pinopsida > Cupressales > Cupressaceae > Cunninghamia > Cunninghamia lanceolata. The sequence goes on from BSBN01000377.1 coordinate 12,155,458, forward strand.
CCCATGAGTCACCCCCATCATCATGCCAACCTAGTCCCTCCACATCAACCAATCTCATGAATATTCATCAATATCCATCTCAAAATCCTCCACAACATGAGCATGCTAGTACTAGTCACTCCTTGCACCAAGATCAAGAATCATTTAGCCATCGTAATGTTACCCTTGATAGGAGAAATATCACCTCAAGTTTGGAATCATATACCAATCCATCTACTAGTCCCCCTCATCCATCCATCCCTATAGAGCCTCCATCATATAATCCTTCCAACCTTCCAAATCCTAATCCATTAAGCCAATCCCCAACATACTTAAAGTCTAAACCATCAAATCTTCCACCTAAGTCCAATCCTATTATCCATCCACCTAAGCACAATCCAAGTCTTGATCCTATCATATCCAATCCTACCATCTGTACACCTAATCCATATCCCAATCCTATTATATCCAATCCTCTTGTCCATTCACCCAATCCTAATCCCACTCCTATCACACCCAATCCCATTATCCCTCCATTGGATCCTAATCCTACCCCTTGCACACTCATTATCCATCCATTATATTGTGTATCCACCCATATACTAATGAAGGATGTGATCCATTGGATATTAACAAGGAATCAACCACCACCCTCATGCCATCAAATCCCTATCCTTGAAACTATCCAATAACCTTCAAATGGCATGCCTATTTCTCCAATCCCATCTTGTAGTCCATGAACTATCAAGTCTCTTGAAGATCCACCTACCACAAGCCCAATTCATTCCCCACCATACATTGAATCTATCCAAGAAACCTCCATTCCTATCCAAATTCATGATTTATGTCAAGAGTCAAATCCAAAGCATGGTCAACCTTGCTCCTCACCACTTCAAGATCAAATTATCCACACTCCTCCAAACCAACTTACCCAAGATCAAGAGCTTGTCACTCCTTCCACTCATGGTCCCAATACTATCCATGATCAAGAAACCTCCATCACTCCTATCTGTTCTCCACCTAGTCCTATCTATCATCCTACAACATCCACTTCCCTTGATGAGACGCTTGGTTCCCAGAAGCACATAGATGATCAGACAAATACCTTGGATCTTAATGACCATAATGATAATCAAGATCCTATTGCTCCTTCACCATCTCATATTGATCCCATTTCAAATCCATCAACCTATCCACATAGTCTGACTACTTTCATCCATGAGTGTTCTTCCTTAGGAAAAGAACAACCTATATCTACCACCTTGCCTTCCTCATTCAATAAGGGACTCGTGTCTTGTGTCCTAAAAAATAAGCATCCCATTGCACATCGTATATTCCAAAAAATGAATTATCAAGGTAAAGGCTTAGCCCTTCATGAGCAAGGTAACTTGGAACCCATCCATGTCAAAGTCCCTCAAAAACCATATGGTATTGGTTATATATTTCAAGGAATTCAATCCAAAGATATTGGTACCACATCCCCGCCTCCTAAATCCACTTCATTCAAGGCCAAGCTAGGTGCACCTCATCGTACCCATAAAACATATGTTACCATCCCTCCTCCATCATCCTACAAACCCAAAAAGATTGTGACCATCCATCTCCCTCCATCCACTTTACCTCCACTTCTTCCAACTCCTAATATTCCCATCCTCAAGTCCCCTTATCACTTTAGCCACAAATCCATTAATCCTTCCATCCATACATCATGTTCCTATAAATCCCCTACAATTCCTAATCATGATCAACAAATGCACACATTGACTAAACATGAAGCTATCACAAAAACCGCTATGAGATTCAAAAATAAAGATTTGGATGCCTCCACCCATGAATAAAAAAATACTAATGATCCTCATGCCACAAGGCACCAATGTAAAGAATCAAAGAAAAATCAAAACTCAAAAAGTCTAACCAAGTCCACATCTCAAAAAGACAATTTCAAAATCAAAATGGTTTGGGTCCCCAAGAAAAAAGTACCTAATTCAAATGGAGCATCCACAATCCTAAAATCCCAAACATCCTGCTCCCCATCACAAAATCTTAAAAATCATAAGTCCATTTGGGTTCCTAAAGTCCTAAATAGGCAATCCCCCAAGAGAACATCTCCATTACTCCCAAATCCCCCTTCCAATAAAAATCTTCAAAATCTGATTCGGTGTGTGCAAACGTTGTTCTTGGTTCCCTTCCACTCTACAACATTCCCACATACCTTCATCTCCCCATCTTCTATCTATTGTCCCACTTATTTCTTCCATCATATCCCTATGGTCCATGCTTTTGTATAAGTCCTTCTATCTATCTCTTTATCTTCATCCTAATCCACTATCCTTCCATCCTAATCCCCATCATAATCCACCATCCATGATCCATAGATAATCCACTATCCATCCATCCATCATATACTATCTCCTTACTCTATTTCCCTCTCATGCAATCTTCTACCAACATCCATGAGCATAATACCACTTGACATGGTCTATGACTAACTTCTATCCATCATGAGAAATTACCACCTTGCTATGGGAACAAAATCTTGAGTCCCTACCTATTCCATCCAACTATCCTCTACCAAAGAAAAAAAAAGAAAATAAAAAAAGAAAAAGAAAAGAAAAGAAAAAGAATAAAAAAAAATATGACAAAAAAAAATCAAAATAGTAAAGATAAATCCTTCGTTCAATGGTGAAAACCATTTTTATGGCACCTTAGATAAGTACCATGATGAAAACCTGGCAAACAGGCATCATGTGTAGGGGATTATCTATGTGATCTACATTTGGGGGCATGTTGTCTCATCTATTTCATCATATCTATCCCATCTCATATCCTATCCTATCATTTTCCATCCTATCTTTCCATCCTTACCCATCATATCTATCATACCTTCCTCATTACGCCATCCATCTTCCCTTCCTCCTTTTGATCTTGATGAGGGTAGGGGAAAAATGTTGAAAAATGCTTTTGAAACCTCTTATCATACTCAAAATTCCACCCATCCATTTCTAAGAATATTCTCGATATATCCATCTACTACTAAGTCCATTCACCCCTTCCAAGCATTATCCCCATCATGCATCCTAATAAGCATCACCACACCAAATCCTAAGGCAGAATATCTAGAGTGGGGGCATATTATTCCTATGTGATGTAGTCCTTGGAGAACACATCCCAGGATCCCTCCATCCATCTATCATATATCACCCATCCTTTTTATCCTTGTATCCATCCACACTACTACCTTTATCCTATCGTCCATCCTTTTATCCATCCAAATCCTACATTTATCCTATCACCCATCCAATCCTACATTTATCCTATCACCAATGTTTTTAATCCATCTAGCCCTACTTTCATATTATCACCCATCCTCTTATTCATCCATCCAATCCTACCTTTATCTTATCACCAATCCTTTTATCCATCCCATCCATTATTTCTCATCCTTGGATCCTATCTTCATTCTTTCCTTTTGGCTTGGTTTTCCCTTGTCATTGGTATCTATCCAAAGGCTATCCAAGTGCAATCCAATGCTAAACATCCAAAAAAAATCAAAATATTCCCATGAATCCAAACAATAAATCTAAATGCAATTTATCTTTAATCCATACCAATCTAGCCAAATTATCCAATCACATCCATGGTCTTGATCCTAGCCTTGTTGTAATCCTGATCGATTAATCAATCATCATCATCATCAATGGGATATATCATTCCCACATCCTTATGTTTCTCTAGGGATATATTGTTCCCCATAATGACAACACTATCCAACCGAATCAATCAATCCAATCGATCATCAATTTTCAGCTTTACAGGGGCAATCATCTTGTTTGTTTTTGAATCATTTGGGCATGCTTTGCTTGTCTTGTTTGTGTGTGCTATCTCATTTTTTTCATGCATTTGTATTAGTTCTTGCAACATCTCTACCCCTTTGTCATCATGGTCTTTCATATCATGGAGGCTTAGGCATATGTTTACTAGTGACTTTCAATCCTTTACACATTTGACACATCGTCACCTTGGTCTTTATATCTTGGTGCATAATGCCTGATACTATATCAAACATTAGGTTGCTAAAAAAAACTAAATCAACATAACTCTACCTCCTTCCCTCCATTTCCATTTTCAAGAGCCTATCCATCACCTCTGTCCCTGTATATCCTCTTGAGGGGGCATCATCTATCAATCCTTCATTTTTATAAGCCCCATCCAATTCTACCCAATCTTTTATCCTCCCAACCTATGTTTTAATCTTTTTTGAAATGACATTTCCTCGCAACAACATCTCAAAGAGGGGCAAAATGTAGACACCTAAAATTGACCATACCTTAATTATCCTTAAGTATCCCTTAATTATCCTAATCCTCTCCTCACATGAGATTTAATTAATTTTAATTAATTAAATTCTTATATCCTCTCCCATAAATAATAAAATAAATTTAACAAATTTAATTTATTATTTACTTTACCTAAAACCTAAACCTATTCAAAAACTTAAAAGAAATTAAAAATATTAAATACCTTTACCATTTAACTACCTTTTACCATTCAACCACCTTTTAACTGCTTAACCAAACACTATAAAAGCCTACCTTATTCCCAATTATTGATTACACACATTACACACAACTCTCGAGAGATTACCTTGGAGTTATGCTGAAATAGAGCAACCATATTTTAACATATTTGGTAACAATTTATTTAAGTCCATAGTTATATCTTATCTTTGATGTTGCATTTGATATAAATTTGATGGTTTTTACAATAGTTTGAAATGTTTCAATAAAGTTTATATTTTATGCATACACTTCCACTGAATAGATACTCAGTGATTGTCCTATTCCTCAACTTATTTGTGTATGTTTGGACAATTAACTCTGGATCCAAAATGATTATTCGTTCTTCATCTAGCTCTAGTAACACAGTCTATATAGGAATCCATAGACCAATCACCTTCTGCAAATAAGAACATAAAAAACTAGATGTATATTTATTGTAGGTGGTAACTAAAGCTTGTACGCTACATTGCTCATCTTTTATAGAATCTAATATGGCCCATAATATTTTGGTGACAACTTATTACTCCTTGTTTGTTACTTCAACATTTTCTTATAGGGTTGTAGTCTCAAGAAAACCCAATCACCAACCTCAAAAACTATTTCACTATGATGTTGGTCTACCCATTGTTTAATTATATTTTGTGCTATAGCCAAATTCTCCTTGAGTCCTAAAAGTACTTGGTGTTGATGATTCATGTGAGCCTCTATTACTTTAACTCTTGGTGTCACCTTCAACACTAATGTTATAGATGGGGGATGGTATCCATATAATTCCATAAATGGGGATATTTTTGAAGAAGTATGGAAGGAAGTGTTGTAGCACCATTCTACTAGGGGTAGCCAATCTACCCATTAAGACTACTTATCTAAAGTGAGACGATATATATATCCTTCCACAAACTTATTAACAACTTTTGTTTTCCCATTAGACTAAGGACAGTATGAAGAGCTGCGAGCCAATTGAGTACCCAAACAATAGAATAAATCTATCCAAAAGTTACTAGTAAATATAGGATCACAATCAGTAACAATAATCCTTAGGGTACCATGTAACTTTTGTATATTCTTCGGTAAAGGGTAAAATTTGGATGTTTGGTTTCTTGGTAGTTTTGTGTATATCCTCCTTTCACCCTTTCATTCAAGGACCTCGGGTCGAGTTACAATGTACTATCCTACCCTAGGTCACTGTGAGATGTAGGAAAACTTGGATTTTTATGATTTGATTGCCAATTATCTTCTCTTATGCTCAATTGTACCTTAAAACCCTAATTATACAAATACGACAGTAAATAGAAAAATATCAAAAAATGTTTCTACAAAAAGATGTAAAATGACAAATAACTGTGCACCTATTTTTGGGGTTTAGAGGTGGAAAAGTTAGGGACTAAAGAGTGGGTGTCCAAGTCCAGTGCCCTCCTTTTTGTCAGGATCTGCAAACAAGATATGCAACCTGTTCTTGTTGCACTGAAGGTTTTCCCGTCACGAAACTTTGAGGGCTAAAGAGTAGGTGCCCTAGTCCAGGGAGCTGTTTCTTTCTCTGATCTGCAATTCCAACACTCTGTTGTACCCTCTTGCAACTCCACTTTCTCTAGATCCGGTACATGTAACCTACAATCATGAAAACTTTGGGAGGGGGTTGTGGTGTTTAGAAGCTTGCCTCAGTCAAGCCCCAGAGAGACATTCAAGTCTTCTGAACACCATTGTTAGATAGAGAGTGCGTACCTTGGGAGGTAGAGGTGAAAACCATTTGATAAATGCTTACAAACACAAATAAATGTCACCTTGTAGTGAAGATCTCATGGAAGGAAGAAGCTCTTCATGCCATGAGGAGATGATTGCTCAAATCTATAAACATAAACACATAGACAACACAAATCTGCTCTTGCAACACAATGAAAGCCTTGAATCACCTTTAGAACACAATACCTTGCTAGTAATCATCTAGTAATGCTCTAGTTTACAAATGAATGCCTAAGCATGATTTTATATGCAACTACAAACATTCCCACCAAGAATTTCATAATTCAAACTTATCGTGTCGGCGTAGGACCCAAATAACGATCACAAGATGACACCCAAAAATTGGGACTGACCCAAAATAGGGCAGGACTAGGGTGCTGGTGCCCAAGTCCTCCCCCTATTTTAGGCAGGGGTTATCTCAAGTGGTCCCCCTAGGTCCTATTTTCCAAGACACTTAGGGGTTTTCTCATCGATATGTTGAAATATGATCTAAGATGTCCTAAATGCACAGTAAAGACCTGGGAGCTAAACCTTATGAGGGAAAAGCCCCTAAGGGGATTTTTTTGATGTTACATTTAGCCCCCACTTTAATGTATGTATAAACACGAGGCCAATACATGCATTAAAGTATGGTCAACAAACACAACAAACACAACAAACATGCCAAGCATGGAGAAGACACGCCAGGCACATTAAAGACAATGACAGGCATGCAAAACATGGAGAACACAATAAATGCATCGAAGACACCTTAATGCATTAAAGATAAGAATGAATTCTTTTCTTTCTTTTTCTCATATATATGAAATGCATATGCAAGTACAAGAAAATAAACAAACATCTCATAATGCAGGATGTACTCATCGCATAGGTCTTTAAACTGCATATGGGGTAACACACACGCAAGACACACAAAACCTCCCAAAATGTAGGATGTACTCATCGCACAGGTCTTTAAACTGCATATGGGGCAACAAACACGCCAAACAAAACAAGCACGCCAAACACACACTTTGAAGACACGGAGAAAACATGACAAACAAATGATGGAGTGTTTCTATTTCTAGGTCCAACACCATCTCAGGCACATTACAGGCACACACTAATGATTGGGCTTCACCACAACAATCACTGAAGACAAGCTTAGAACCACTCCCCACCTCTGCAGAGGACTTTTGAAAATGATAGGATGGTGCAATCTGCTCTGAGAAATACACCACCCCTGCCTCTCTAGAGGGCTTAAAATAAAAATGATATATGCGATATCCTACCTCCACAAAGGGCTTAAATGATAGATTGATTGCAAACAAACTCAGAGTGTAGGATGTACTCCTCGCACAAGTCTTTAAACTGCACCTGAGGACAAGAAGATTGCTAACATCTACAATAGACAGCTTACCTTATATATGCCCCCACCTTAAGGTGGTTGATATCATGCATTGATATCAAGCATGTTAAGGTAGGAAGAAAACACACAAGTGAACATAGACTTTCGCAAAGCCCATGCCCCCCAAAGGTGACATGTACATTACGATCGTCAAATGTTCCCACAAACACATCCCTACAAGAAACAAGTTAGTATCCACATAATCATGATAAAAAACAACATCCATGCATATGGTTAACCACACAAAGAGCTAAGGTTATACCATGAATTCAGAGTTTGAGGATAACTGTGGGCTATATCATGAAGATGTCCAAATCGAGTACCACCAAGTCTAGATTCAAAGACAAACAAAGTGCACAGAGCATCAGTATTGTTATGATTTGTAAATGAGATAAAAACATCATCAAAATCACTACACAGAAAGAATGAGTGCTTCCATTAGCCAAGCGTCGGATAAGATATAAAACCCCATCGTCATATTAGGAACTAAGTCCAATTTTTGATTTCTTGTGAACGGGATGCTAGGTCCGCATCAATATAAATGTTTTTCACCATCCGCCTACTAGATAGAAACACTAGAGGAATGGAAACATTAAATAAGAGAGGAGAAACAAGTGTCTTAGGGACAGTCATGTAGGAGAGTGCTCCCAAGTCACCAACCGCAATGCTATGTCCGTAAGACACAACACACAATAATGAAATCAGAGAGAGAGGCAATATAGATGAATGATGATACAAATAGAAGAAGGTAATAACAAAGGTGGTCTCCTGGTATCCTGGACCTTACAAGAGAAACAAGGACATAACACATCATGGGGGAAGCACATCACGAGAGAGATTAAAGGGTTAGAAATACTTACCTGTAGGATCTTTGTAATAGATTTTTGAATTTGCGAACCTCTTGGAGAGGTATTTGATCATGTTCAGTGCAAAGTTTGAGTGGTTCTTATGAAAGTTTTTTTTGTTATCATATGATATTTGTTTCTCAAATCCTTGTGTAAATGAGGCTTTTTGTTGCTTATGAGGGGGAGAACCACTAGTATTTCCAACTGCTGACAGTTGTCTTACTCTTTTCTATTTTTTAGCGAGTTTTGGTTGTTGATATTGTCTATTGCAATAACAAGAATTATCTTGTACTGTCTCACTCATCTGTATTGGCTGTTTCATTTATTGTTCTAATGTGTTTTGATTATCTCCTAATCCATATAAGAATAACGGAGGAGGAACCTCAACATAAATTCCATTTCTACATGGACGACCTAGGGTTATCTATCTTTTCTTTATGCACTTCAATCATACCCACGATATTATCATAGTCTAAGTAATCATCATCCTCTACTTCTACTAGTCTTTGTTGCAACATATTGGTGTCATTATGTTTAGGAAAAGGATTAGTGAAGATTTGTAAATTTTGATTCGGTGGAACAACCGACTTATTTCCATTATCATTCACACCTGATACCTATATGATATTCGAATCAATGAGGTCTTGTATTTCATGTTTAAGACACATACATCATTCAGTACCATATCCTTGTGTCTGATGGAAGTGACAAAAGGCATTAGCATCGAAGTAAGGTCCTTGTGCTTTGCTAGGATCAACAGGCTTAATCAGGGGAAGTTTCAGAATGTTATTACTCATATCTTGATTCATAATAGAATGATAAGACTTAGATATCGGAGTAAACTTTATTAGTTGATATGATGTCTTCTTCAGATTTTTGATAGCAGACACATTAGAAAATTTGTTCGTATTCGGTCCATTAATCTTAATGAAACTCCTATTGTTATTATTCCTCTTAAAGTTGTTTTGTGATGATCCACCTATGGATTGACTAACTTGAGCCGATGAGTTTTGGTTTTCATACTGACTAGACAAAAGTTGGTAATCATGAAGGGTGGTGCATAAATGTTGAAAGGAGTTATACTTCATCAAGAGAATCTTGTCATGGATGTTAGGTTGTAAATTTGTAATAAACACCTTCTAAACATCCTCATCTTTCATCTGATACTGAATTTGTGTATATAGAGCTTGATATAGACTAATGAATTCAGTTAACTTCTCTTTCAGACCTTGCTTGCAATGAACTAAATCAATCAAAGAGACTTGAGGTCCAATGTTTGCTTGAAAATGTTGTAAAAATTGATCAATTAGTTGCCAAAAGGAGTGTATTGAATTCGAAGGCAAAGAGCAAAACTATTCTAAAGTAGTATCTTTGAGAGACCATGGGAAAATTTTTGCCAACAAGTCCTCTTCAAAATAGAAATCGCTACACATAGCTATGAATGCTGCCACATGAGTATTAGGATCACCTTTTCCACCATTTTTTTCAAATTGAAGGGTATCAAACCTCTCCAGCATAGGAGTTCTCAAAATTGCATAGGAAAGGGGATTACAGGCATGATATGTTGGTATATTGGGCTATGAAGAATTTATCAAGTTTGTTACCTTTTGTTGTAAAGTAGTCATGCCCTATAAAATTTAGTTTAGGACGACATCATTGGGAGATGTAGTTTGTTGTGAGGAATTGGAACCAACATGGGGAGGTGATTGAGCTTGAGATATGATAGGCGGAGGCTGTGAGTAGGTCAATGGTGGTTGGACATAATGGTAGGTGGTAGGTCGTTGAGAATAATTATATGTAATGGGCGGTTGAGAATAAGTGGGATGAAGATGTGGTTGAGAGCAATTATTCATACAAGAGGTCCCCTTAGGAACCAAATTCTGATAATTAAATCCCACAGCTTTGAAATTAGTGTCATTAGATACTCCAATACCAATGGTAGCATTACTACAAGCATTCACATCAGTTGTTAAGATTGTTGGTGTAAAGGTAGATATTCCCATAGTTGGTATAGGTATTGATACTTGAGTATGAGATGGTGATAAAGTGTTATTTATCACTTGTGCATATTCAGTTATTGGCATAATGTTGGTTTGTACAATATGTACTAGACCACGAATTGCATTAACACCATCGTGTCCCTCTTTTATCAATTCTCTTATGTTATGAATTGTAGGAACAACTTCTTTAGCTATTCTCTCATTTTCCATAAATGATTGAAATTGGGATAGCTCTTTATCCAATTTTTCTATTTTCTCATTAGATACATATCTTGTCACATCAATAGTATCATCAACATCATGAAAAGTTTGCTCTTCCATTGTACTTGTAATGGGTGTAATATCTTGTAACATTTGAGTCTCTCCTTTTGTAAAGAAGGTGTTCAATGTACCAAATTCCTCAAGAGCACTAGATACCATGTGTCTTATACTTATTCTTAAAGGAATATTTCTCTTAGGTCAGTGATTTATTAGACTCATGCAAATCTAAGATGACGACAGGTCAAAATATAGTGAAAATGCACTAAAATATATGGTTTTTTCACCAAATCTCAATGCAAAAGAGCATGAAAAAGGGTGTTGTGAGAAAAATTATGATGAAAAGAAAATTATATCAGTGCTAACAGCCACCTAATGCCAAAAAATCTGTCACAACACACTTATAGTGTCACCCAAGGTCAAACCCTAGTGAAAATATAGCAAAAATAAGCAATTTTTCATGAATTCTCAGTTCCAAGACCTAGCCAAAGGGGTGTTGTAAATAATTTAAGGAGGTATAGAAAATAATATCAGTGATATCAGTCACCTACAATCATAAAATCTATTACAACTCGCTTATGGTGCAAACTAGGCCAAACCCTAGGGCAAAAATAGTAAAAATAGGGAAATTTTAACCAAAATTTCAATACAAGAGGGCAATAGAAAGGTTTTGTAAATATTTTTAGGAGGGGAAGCAAATAATACCCCTGATATCAGCCAATTAGTTCAAAAATATTCTTTACAACACACCTATAGTGCAAATTTAGAGAGTCAATAAGGCCAAATCTAGTGAAAATCAATGTTTTTCAAGCCCTAGGTTTGAGATCTTGATGTAAAATTCTATATGAATGTTTTGCAAGCTGATATATTTACATTCTCTCAGATCTAAAAATGATTTACATGCCCTAACATGCAAAATGCAAGTGCAAATCTAGTGAAAAATCAATGAAAATGCTAGTTTTGTTGAATTTTTCTATGCAAAATTGCAAATTTTTGAAATTTAAATACAAATTTGTTCTAAAATGCAAGAATATAGACAAATGCAAATTTTAATGAGCCTCTAAAATCAGTAGAAAATTTTGAAACAAGATTTTACCTACAAACCCTAGATTTTGGAATTACTAGGTTATATGCAAAATTCACAATTTTCAACAAAACCCTAGCAATTTTATGATGAAAATGTAATGAAAACTAATGAATTTTTATAATTTTCTGCAATTTAATTCATATCTAATGTAAAAATCAGAAATTTGATGAAATTCAAATTAATTGATGCAAAATAGAAACCCTAAAATAGATTTTTTTTCCAATTTTTTCAAATTTTCAATTTTTTTTTAAAGTTTTCCAATGCAATAAGATGAATGATTATATGAATGAATGAAATTACTATAAATCTAAAGAAAAACACTCAGCAAGGTGCAAACAAGTCCAATTTCACATTAGGTCCACCAAAATGTAAAGGGTAAAATTTGGATGTTTGGTTTCTTGGTAGTTTTCTGTATATCCTCCTTTCACCCTTTCATTCAAGGACCTAGGGTCGAGTTGCAATGTAGTATCCTACCCTAGGTCACTATGAGATGTAGGGAAACTTGGATTTTTATGATTTGATTTCCAGTTATCTTCTCTTATGCTCAATTGTACCTTAGAACCCTAATTATGCAAATACGATAGTAAATGAATGAATATCAAAAAATGCTACTACAAAAAGATGTAAAATGAAAAATAACTGTGCACCTATTTTTGGGGATTAGAGGTAGAAAATTTAGGGACTAAAGAGTGGGCACCCAATTCTAATGCCCTCCTTTTTTTTAGGATCTACAAACAAGATCTGCAACCTATTCCTTTTGCACCGAAGGTTTTCCCATTACGAAAATTTGAGGACTAATGAGTCGGTGCCCTAGTCCAAGGAGCTATTTCTTTCTCTAATCTACAATTCTGACACTCTATTGTACCCTTTTGTAACTTCACTTTCTCTAGATCTAATACTTGTAACCTGCAATCATGAAAACTTTGGGAGGGGGTTGTGGTGTTTAGAGGCTTGCCTTAGTCAAGCCCCAGAGAGACATTCAAGTCTTCCAAACACCGTTGTCAGATAGAGAGTGCATGCCTTGGGAGGTAGAGACAAAAACCAACTGATAAATGCTTACAAACACAAATGAATGTCACCTTGTAGTGAAGATCTCATGGAAGGAAGAAGCTCTTCATTCCATGAGGAGATGATTACTCAAATATGCAAACACAAACACATAGACAAAACAAATATGCTCTTGCAACACAATGAAAGTCTTGAATCACCTTTAGAACATAATAGTTTTCTAGTAATCATCTAGTAATGCTCTAATTTACAAATGAATGCCTAAGCATGCTTTTATATGCAACTACAAACAATCCTACCAAGAATTTTATAATTGAAACTTACTGTGTCGGTATAGGACCTAAATAACGGTCACAAGTTGACACCCAAATATTAGGACTGACCCAAAATAGGGCAGGACTAGGGCGCAGGTGCCCAAGTCCTCCCCCCTATTTTGGGCAGGGGTTATTTGAAGTGGTCCCCCTAGGTCCTATTTGCCAAGACACTTAGGGGTTTTCTCATCGAGATGTTGAAATATGATCTAAGATGTCCTAAATGCACACTAAAGATCTGGGAGCTAAACCTTATGAGGGAAAAGCCCCCAAGGGGACATTTTTGGATGTTACATCTTCATAATTTTTTTTCCCACTATACTTAATGTAAAAGGATGGGATAATGCAATAAAATGGGCATTTTTGGTGAGGCAATCCACAACTACCATGATGACACTCTTACCTTTAGATCTTGAAAGGCCTATGATGAAGTCCATGGAAACCTCTTCCCACCATTGGTTGGGGATACCTAAGTGCTATAAGAGACTAGGTGTCTTAATCGTCTCCCCTTTATTTCTTTCACATATCAAACATCCTACAAAACATTTCTGAACACAACCTTTAAGCCCTTCCCAAAAGAAATCCTACTTGATCTAGTGATAATTCTTCAAAAATATTGAATGATTCAGAATTGGAGAACCATGGATCTCTTTCAAAATCTTGTATTTTAGGATAGAATTTTTACATAGGTAGAATCTCTTTTTATACCACAAATAGTATCCCTTCCAAAAAAACTTATTTGAACTACTAGGATTAGTTTGCAACTGATGAATGTGATTTATTGTTGCCATATCATTCTAACACTATGCTTTGGCTTCTTCCATCCAATCTTCTTGTGCTATTGATATGGCACACAATAATATCCCATCCTTCCTAGATAGTGCATCAACTACTATATTCTCCTTTCCTTTGCTATAGATGATCTCAAATTCATAGCCCAACATCTTAGTGACCCATTTTTGTCTCTCATATAATGATAATCATTTCTCCAAAAAATATTTGAGGTTGCCATGATCTATCTTGACTTTAGAGTGTCTACCCATTAGATACAACTTCAACTATTTCATTGCATGAAGAATAACTAGAATTTCCTTCTCATAAATGGGCTTGATTTGATTCTTACCCTTTAATTGGTGACTTTTGAAATAAATGGGTCTTCCTTCTTGCATGAGAACTTCTATACCATTTCTCAAAGCATCACAATCCATAATGAAATCCTTGGTGAAGTCTAGAGTGGCTTGAACTAGAGTGGTACACATAGCGTCCTTTCAATCTCTCAAATGCTATATTAGCTAACTCATTCCATTGAAAAGCATTTTTTTTTATAGATCTATAAGAGGTGCTACTATTTCCAACCATATTTCTTCACAAATCTTCTATAATATCTAGTGAATCTAAGAAAACCCCTCAAGTTCTTAATAGTTTTAGGAATAGACCACTCTATCATAGCCTTGATTTTGTTTAGATCAACCTTTATTAGTTCATGTGAGACTATGTGATCTAAGTACTCCACCTCTTTGAGACCAAAAGAACACTTGGAAGGTTCAACATAAAGTTGGTTTTGTTTGAGAACTTGTAATGGTTGATATTCATGATGCAAATGCTCTTCCCAAGTCTTTCTATAAATCAATATATCATCAAAGAACACTAACATAAATTTTCTCAAAAATGTCTTAAAGATGGTATTCATCAAACTTTGTAATGTAGATGGAGCATTAGTAAGACTAAATGACATTACTATAACTTCATAATGATTCTCATGAGTACTAAATTATATCTTGGGAATGTCCTCTTCCTTAATTCAAATTTAGTGATAACATAATCTAAGATCTAGTTTCAAAGCAAAAAAACATACCTCCATTCAATTCATCTAGTAAAGCATCAATGACTAGAATAGAAAACTTATCTTTGATGGTGTACTTATTGATCTCTCTATAGTCTGGATGCATATGCCAAGTGTCATCCTTCTTACACACCATCACCATGGGAGAGGACTAGGCACTTTGGCTATGGATTCTAATACTTACCTCTAGTATCTCTTGAACTATCTTCTCAATCTCACTTTTTTTCATATATGGGTACTTGCAAGGCCTAATGTTGGGTGGTTGGCTCCTTGGTACTGGCTAAATGGCATGATATTGGTCCCTTTTTGAAGGAAATCCTTTAGGTATATCTCCAAAAACCATTGAGTGAAATTCTAAAATTGCTTGTAGATCTAGATAGATAGGAACATTTGGCTGATAGGATACTAATAAAAAAATTGTGCCATAGATCCATCAAAACATTTTCTAAGAATATTTTGCATTTGATGAGATCTTACTATTTGTGGGGACTTTGAACATAACCCCCTTAGTTCAACTATCCTTCCCTCTAAATGAAATCTCATGAATAGCTATTGGAAGTTCATCTCAATTATCCCTAATGTGGTGAGCCACTCTACTCCCAAAAAAAAATCTTCTTCCCCCATGGGAATAAAAACATTGGACAATCAAGTTGATATTCTCCCATGGTTAATTTAATGCTATGACATTTTCTTGAACAAATGACCATACCCCAATTTGCAATTGGAACCTAAAATTTTGGAGAAAGAAATATAAAATAATTTAGATGAGTATCTAACTTCTTGTTGATGAAGTTATGAGTTATTCTTTAGGCTATCAATATTGTTACTCCCTCTTTCTTCAAGAACCCCACCACTTTGAGAGTTTGTAGTGTGCTAACTCTACCAAGTGCACGACAAGTAAGGATTGGGTGAGCATCACTTGGTTCCTCATCTAACTCATTTTCACCCTATAATTTTTGTTCCTCCTCTTCTTCTTCCTTACCTAGCCCTTCAATATAGAATAATTTATTTTTAGTGTATTTATGTCCTTGACTATATTTTCTATCACAGTTAAAACATAACCCATTTTCTCTCTTCTCTTCAATTTGTTATGGAATCAATCTAGTAGGATGAGGAAGTGACAATGTAGGAGTGATTTTATCTCTTATGTTTACAAAACCTTACCTTTTATTAACCATATATTTTTCCTCTACCTTCCTTACTATTATCATTTCTTGAGAGATAGAATTTGGATGAAACATGTGTACCTCATATTTGATGTGGTCCTTTATTCCTCCAAGGAATAAATCCAATAAATTTTCTATTACCACATTTTCCACTCTTAAAGACAAAGTGTGGAATTGATGTTCATATAATCCTTGACCATACTTGTTTTACTTAATTTGGTAATCTAGATGAATTAGCTATGCACAAGATTATCACTTTAATGTGTACTAAGTTCCTCTTGGAGAATGGACCAAGCGACAATACATCACTTATTTTATTTTGTTCATATAACTAGAATGATACCAAATGGATTGGTTAGGTTCCAAGTATAAGAAATCCATGGTCACCTTTTGTTGACAAGGAACATGGTGAATATAAAAGAATTGCTCCATTTGGTAGAACCAATTGGTAGGATCTTGAGCATCAAAATTTTGCATATCCATCTTTGGTATGAAGTTCCTAATCATCAAATTATTGGATTGTTGATTTGACTTGAGATTTGATTCAAACCCTGAATAATCATGTCCCTTAGAAGAATCTTATCCCTCCCCGTGATTATGTGAATTTTCCCCCTTATAGTTCACAACATTCAAAAGGGAATCCATTTTCATAGATATTTCATTGATCACCATCTTCACTGATGAAATATCTTCTTCCACCTTGGTGATTTTATCATACATATCATTGGTATAAGTCTTCCCACTTTTTGTATCTTTCTTGTCTAGACATTTTCTAGTCATGACAAGATTATTTTTGCCTCTTGTGGTAAGACCTACCATGATCTAGGGAAAAATGATTTTGCAATAAATCATACAAAACAAATCTAATTAATCTAAAATTTTTACTATGACTTACTAGGGCTTATATCTCACTGCAAAAAGACTCTCCAAGAAATTCTTTAATTTGTAGCCTTGAGAGTGAAATTGGTGGAAACCCTAATTTCATAATATGGTACACTTCCCATGTAGCCATGTCTATGCTAAAATTTAGTTCTGTATGGTAGAAGTTAGTTGGCATGATCATGTGGAGCAAGGACATAAATGTGTCGAATGCATATGGAACTAAGCTAATCATACTACTATAGATGTATGTACACCCATGTGTAGGTCATGAAAAATGTGAAGAGTTAAGTGATGAGTTGCCAAGCCTATTATAGAAGCTAATGTGTGTACTCCTAAAATGGCATGTGGCCATGAAGTTACATGGTGTATCTAAAGAACCTGTACATGGCTATATTGTGCTAAGTTGGATAGATGTGACTATAATCAATGCTTGCATAGATGTGTGCTAAGCTATTTTAACATAATCATCTATGCAAGATACATATTGGCTCTATATGTGTGCATGCAAGGGGAGCTCATGGCATGAGATGTGTTGATGTTGAACTAATGTGTAAGAGTGTATAATTTCACTCAAATCAATTTGTAATTCATGTAAAATATTATTTTATTTTTTATATAGGAAAACTATTCTAAGTGATCATTTTTATCTTTGAGCTTTGATAATTGAAAATAATTATGTGCTGAGAAGTTGAGCAATGAGCTAATGATATTTTATGCTAAGGAGTGAACGAGGATCATTGATATATATTTGATATATTTAAGGAAGCCAAAAGATTATGTAATAGTGGAGATAATATTTAGATCATAAATGATTTTTAGATTGATTTGTTGTCAAGACTTCAAAGTGGCATTAAATATCTCAAGCTTTCTAGGTTTTAAATATCATCGATGAAAAGTGATCAACAACCCTTAGAAGTTTTATGAGATCAAAAGAAATGTTGTATGCCAAAGTGTCAAATTGGTTGGATTTCATTGATTCATCATGTGGTAGGCCCTCTCCTTTATTTATTTGTATACATATGCTTTATGTTAGCACAATGCCCTCACTAGATATAGTCATTAATTAGTGATCTTATGAATTTTTGTTGTTATTGTTTGCATGATGATATCATCAACAATATAAACCTTGATATTGTTAAGTGGGATGGATAATCCAAGGGCTCTTAAGATTTTGAGAAGTGTTCTGAAAATTGCTAGATAAAACTCTTGAGATCCATCAGATGGATATTATCAATAGGTAGAATATCAAGTCTTAAGGGTGAAATTATAAAGTTGTGTCACACTTTAGGCCAACTTATAAACATAAATGAGTTTAAGCATTTCCAATTGAATGTCAATTTTGATGGAACATATGTTTATATGGATTCATTCTAGCTATATTAGATATAATACACAAATTTTCCAACTAGAAGTGTCCACTAAATATGTATGTAGAACCACTTTAAAGATAATTTACCAAAGAATATTTTTTTTGAAAAACTTGATGTTCTAACAACTCCTACTCACATAAATAATCATTTTTTTTAAATATAAAAGTACCCTTTTGTAAATCTATAAGTCTAGTTTGTAATTTTTTTAAAAATATTTCAATTAGTGTTTATATTTTATATTTTATTTTTGTTAAAATTAGGGCATCAACACCAAAATTAAATGTTGATTTTCCTCTCAAGAAAAAATATTAAAGTTTATTATAATTTTTAAAAAAACTAATGCACTAGTGGAGAGATTCCATGTCAAGATGATATAATTTTTTCCTACCTTGCATAAGTTAATATGAAAAGTTATGTCCCATTGAAATAGTTGTGTTTTCATTACATGCAACGTCCAAGATTTATTTAAAAAATGTATTTTATCAAAATGGGGCAAAAATTAATCCATGCACTAAAGTTTCAAGTTATAAATACCTAAATACAACTGAAGGGAAACAAATTACTATATAAAGATCTATGTCCCACTTAACCTTATTTTCAGGCATTTTATTAACAACTAAATTATAGTGTCAATTTTACAAAAAAAGCTACATTCAAATATTTTTTTAACCTTTTTAAAAAATACAAACATAAAATACACTAAAAAAATATACATTTGATTAGTTTACATCATTTCAAAATTCAAAACATATATATCACTTTGTAATGATTCAAGTTAAAAGGTTAGATCATTGTTGGTCATTTCCTTTATAAAAGTGTGACATAGCTTTGAACTTTCACCCTTGATTAGCATGGTAATGAGCCATGATCTTGGAGATATTTAGAAGGATACATGTATGATTTTAATCCTAATATGGAATTAAAAGCCTCCATAATATTCACAAAGGCTCGTAGAATGAAAGTATGACACAACCAATTAACTAGCTTGATGTCATTCTTTGTAAAGGATGAAATATTGTGTGTCATGTTGATGCAGGAGGGTACTCCCCTCTTGACAAAAATACAAACAATTGGCAAACAAACTCACACAACCAAATATATATACACATTCATATGGTCATGCTCTGCCTCACTTTTAATACCTAATTTCAACAAGATTGCAAACAACGACATTCATATGCCAAATCATAAACAGATAAATGCAAATACAATGGTATCACTGATTTTATTGAAAGGAATCAAATATCTTACATTCAGATTTACAAACAAGCCTTCAATGGCTTTCTTAGCTTGAGAGAAATTCAAATATTCTATCCTTCCATCTTGTATTCTGCTAAACACTTCTTTCTATTGGTGCTCTTAATTGCATTAACTTTCTTCTATTGAACTCTTGTCAATATCTTTTCCTTTGGACAACAAAATTGGATTCCTCTTCTATTATATTTTGCGTTATGGGTAGCCAACTGATTCATTCCCCATTTACTGTATTTTATTCCTCCCTAGGCAGTGACTCCATTATCATTTCTTCTTATTATTCATGCTCCTCCTCCCACAATCTATCATGAGAGTGTTGAAAACAAAAAAATTCCCTTTTGGATCTACTAGTAGCGACCTTTCCTCTCTCCCCAAATTTGCATTTTTTTGGTAGCACTCCATATGAAGCACTTTGTCTTCTCTCTTCACGCCTTTGTCTTTTTTTAAAAAAAAATTATTTCTTGTTTTCTTTGATACATTATGCTTTTAAATGCATATTAAATACCTTAATGAAAGGCATAAATCTGCATGATGATATTTTAACTCTACAATTTACCTTTTCAATCCACAACCCACCAATACATTGTGTCATTCAAACTCTATTGACTCACAAGGCATAAAGAATATATACCAAGTTTTTTACAACAGTGGAAACCTATCAACATCTCTGTTATTTTAAATATGTCATGGACCTGTATAATCAATTTTGAGAAATTTTGACTTCAGGCAATGTGTGGAATTGGGTGTCGTAGGCGAAAAATTCAAACTTCTTGGAATTGAATGAAAATTGGCAAGTAGGCTTGAAATGATGTCCCAAGGTCCCTTGCAAAAGTATTTTGATCCGAACTTCCAGAACTAGGAGCTATTAAAATTTCCGTAAATCGACGACACATTGTCGACATTAAAACACCAATTTCCAACATTAATTTCTCTCAAACCATGAGAGATATGACTTCAATTCTTTTTGCACTTTCAAGATGGTACCTCCAAGAATGGCCTTGCAAAAGGATTCTACTCTATCTCTTATAGATCTTTGGGAATAAATTTCACAAAACTATCTGTTGTGCTCCAAAGCCAATGTTGCGATAAGGTGCCATTAACCTTGTAAATCCCATTATTTTATTATTCCATTTATTATTTGTAATTACCCATAAGGGATATACAAGTTTCACCTGCAGTGGTAAAAATTATTTACTGTCCATGGTAATTACAGAGTTACTGCACAGTAAGTCCCAGAGTTACCAACAGTAGTTACGGGATGTCATTTACTATGGTAATTGGTAATTGCTCAAAGTGGGGTGCACATGTGAAGGAATAATCTATTTTTAGTGTTATGACGTACATCATAGATGTCGTAAGAGGGTGTAAGAGATTCTATGACAACCATAAGTTGTCATAATAATCTATGACACTAATAATAGCATATGACGTGTCATAAGATGTTTGTAATTGGCTATTTTTGGCCCCAAGTCGTTCACGCTTATATGGGCACTTTTTTCCCAAGCATAGGATGCATGTATGACAGCATTTATGACCCCGTAAGAGCCTATTCTTGGCTATGGATGCCCAAGGTTGTGTTGTTGACTCTTGACAAGTGTTATGGGCTTGTAAGAAGTCATTTAATGTCTTGAGGTTGTGTAAATTCTATAAAAACCATAGCATAGTAGATGAGAAATATATAATAGTTTATAGGTACCCAGGTTCTGCCAGAGTGAAGGTTAGAGGATAGAGGAAGTGAATGTATTTGTAATATCCTTTTGTGAAGATAATACAACTTGGCCTCTTTTCTTGGTGGAATTTTTTACCCGAAAGGGTTTTCTCCACATTAAACACTTTTGTTATGTGCTTCATTCTACTTCTGGTATATTTCTATATTGTGGGTTTATGTTTTGATTACAATCTCCATTAATAACACACAATTAAAGTTTACTAAAATTTATTCAAATTAGATTTCCATTAAAGTAGTGTTACTTTCATTTCTAACATTTGGTATTAGAGCCTGGCCAACTTTGACTCTTGGGTGGTAGTGTGGAAGCTGTAGCTGTAGTGGGAGATTTGGTTGCATTTGTTTTGCAGATCTTGTGTTGTTATTATGGCTGCATCCACTGTTGCATCAACCTCTTGATTGGACATTGAGAAGTTCAACAGAATGGGGTATGCGTTGTGGAAGCTGAAAATGGAAGATTTGTTGGAAGAAAGAAACCAATGGTTGGCTGTCCAAAAAGAGAAGAAACCCAATGATGTCTCTCAAGATGAGTGGGATAGACTAGATAAGAAGGCATGTGGGACCATTCATTTGTGTCTTTTAGATCCTATGCAGCTGAATGTCGCAAAGGAAGAGACTGCATAGAAGTTGTGGAAACAGTTAGGTGAGATCTATCAAGACAAGAGTATGGTAAATAAACTTTATTTAAAAAGAAAATTGTTTTCCATGAAAATGAAAGAGGGTGAGTCAATTGTAGAATATTTAAATTCTTTTAATTTATTGGTGAGTCAGCTTGATTCAGTAGATGTTGAGGTTAGTCAGGAAGATAAATGTATCTTACTTCTATGTTCTTTACCTGAGTCTTGGGAGAATGTTATCCTTGCTATCATTGCTAACCTTGCAGATCTGAAGTTGGATGCTCTTGTTTCAGTGCTACTGTCACATGAATTGAGGAAGAAGAGTTTGGATAGTTCAAGGGAAGGTCTAAGGAAAGAGGACCTAAAGGATATCAGAAAGGGGCTAAGGACAAGTCCAAGGGCTGGTCTAAGACTCCTGGTAAAAAGAATAAAGTGTTGGAACTACAGTAAAAGGGGACATGTGAAGGAGTGCAAAAATCCAAAGAAACAGTGGGAGAGTGCTTCGGATAAGTCCTTGAATGCAGGTGAAGAAGTTTTACTTTCTGCATGTAATCTTGTTTCTAATGATCACTGGTTGATTGAATCAGGATGCTCATTTCATATGACCCCACATAAGGAATGGTTCTCCTCATATGAAGAATATGATGGAGGTAATATCTACCTTGGTGACAACTCTACATATCTGATTGTCGAGAAAGGAAAGGTATTGTTGTGTTTCAATGATGGGAGGATTAAAACCCTCCCTAGTGTTTTGCATGTTCTTAGATTAGCTAGAAATCTGATTTCAGTTTTGAAGTTGAATGATTTAGGAATGCATGTGACATTTGACAAGCATGGCTGCAGATTGGTGAGAGGAAACTTGGTGGTAGCGAAAGGGAAGAGATTTAGGAACTTGTTTAAGCTTGAAACCACTATAGTTTATAATGCCTCCTATGTATCTGAGGCCACTACTGAAAATACATGTATGTTGTGGCACCGTAGATTGGGCCACACAAGAAATAATGTACTGAAAACTATTAAGAATAAAAATTTGTTGGATGGTTTCTGCTATTCTGATGAGCACTTTGATTTCTGTGAGCATTGTGTGTTTGGTAAACAAAATAGAAAATCATTTCCTTTGGGAAGCAATAGAGCAAAAGAGAAGTTAGAAATTATTCATACAGATGTGTTTGGACCTATGGATAATGAATCTATCATAAAATCTCATTATTTTGTAACCTTCATTGATGATGTATCTAGATTTACATGGATTTATTTTATGAAGAATAAATCTGAAGTTTTCACTAAGTTTAAGGAATTCAAAGTCTTAATAGAGAACCAATCAGGTTTAAAGATAAAAATATTAAGATCTGACAATGGAGGGGAATATTGCTCTAAGGAATTTGATAAGTTTTGCAAGTGTGCAAGTATAATCATACAAAAGACAACTCCGTATACACCACAACAAAATGGTGTTGTAGAAAGGATGAACCAAACAATTATGGAAAGGGCGAGAAGTATGCTTAGTGATGCACAATTGGATAAATGCTTTTGGGCAGAGGCTGTGTGTATTGCTTGCTCCTTGATAAATAGATCTCCTTGTAAGGCTCTTGATTCAACACCTTATGAAGTGTGGACAGGTAAGAAACTTTCTGTTTCACATTTAAG
Organism: Cunninghamia lanceolata; assembly: GCA_027924645.1. NCBI lineage: Eukaryota > Viridiplantae > Streptophyta > Pinopsida > Cupressales > Cupressaceae > Cunninghamia > Cunninghamia lanceolata. The sequence continues at coordinate 12,179,137 of BSBN01000377.1, forward strand.
GGTTTTTGGTTGTGAGGCTTTTGTTCATGTGCCTAAGGAAAAGTGATCTAAGTTAGATCCAAAGGCTGAAAAGTGTACATTCATTGGATATAGTGATAATGTGAAAGGTTATAATCTTTGGAATCCACTAACCTGCAAGATTATCTTTTCTAGAGATGTTATTTTCGGGGAACTTGGAGCTATTTCTGAACCTGAGCAGCCAAAAGAAAAAGATGAAAATGTCAAGAAGGTGCACTTTGATTTAGAGCAGCAACATGCGCCTCAAGAAGAATAGAATGATGGATTGGGAGGTGAAGAAGAAGAAGAAGAAGAAGATTCAAGTAGTTCTGATGAAGATAAGTCTGTTGTTACAGAAGAAGTTGGTGCAAATGATCATGTAGAAGAACAAGTTAAGACTCTTACTCCACCCTTGAGGAGATCCACAAGAAAATGAAATCCAGTTGATAGGTATAGCCCACCAGATTTCCATTGTGTATATGCTTTATTGAGTACTAACGATAAACCTAGATCCTATAGGGAAGCTATTTCTGCAGATGATAGTGAGTCTTGGTAGCTAGCTATGTAGGAGGAGATGATGGCTTTGGACTCTAATAACACCTGGGATCTTGTTCATTTGCCCAAAGGGAGAAAGGCCATAGGATGTAAGTGGGTCTTCAAGAAGAAGTTTAGAGTAGACGAGTCATTGGAGAAGTACAAGGCTAGACGGGTAGCCAAGGGCTACTCCCAGAGAGAGGGAGTTGATTTTGGTGAGATATTCTCTCCTATTGCTAAATTGACTTCTATTAGGTTTCCATTATCTATTGCTACAACTTATGATTGGGAGATTGAGAAAATGGATGTTAAGACTGCGTTCTTGCATGGAGATGTTGAAGAAGAAATTTATATGCAACAACCTACATGTTTTGAGGTAAAAGGAAAAGAACATTGGGTTTGCAGGTTAAAGAGGTCTCTTTATGGTTTGAAGAAGTCCCCCAGAATGTGGTATGAAAAGTTTGATTCATCTTTTTTTAAAATTGGGTTTTGTTAGAAGTGAGGAGGATCATTGTGTTGATGATTCTGTACTGGTTATTGCTTTGTATGTTGATGACATGTTTTTTAGCAATACTAAGGGTATGGTTAGTGAGCTTAAAGCCCAACTTTCAGGTGCATTTGAGATGAAGGATCTTGGTGCTGCAAGGTATATTTTGGGAATGGAGATTAGGAGGGACAAAGTTAACAGAAAGCTTTGGTTATCACAAAGTAAGTATGTGAATACTATTTTGCAGAGATTTAGTTTGTAGGACTGTAACCCAGTTAGAGTTTCTTTACCCATTGGTACTAAGCTTTCATTAGATATGTGTCCAAAGACTAAGGATGATCTTGAGGATATGTCTAATGTGCCATATGGTAGCACTGTAGGGAGTTTGATGTATGCAATGGTCTGTACTAGACCAGATATTGCTCAAGCAGTGGGAGTTTTGAGCAGATTTATGTCTAACCCTGGTAGACAGCATTGGAACTATGCGAAGAAGGTGTTTAAATATCTTGCAGGTACTCCTGATCATTGTTTGGTTTATTCTGGTACTGATAGTGCTGATACATCTTTGGACATACAGGGTTTTGTTGATGCAGATTGGGAAGGTGACTTGGATAGTTGAAGGTCCACTAGTGGCTATGTGTTTACTCTGTTTGGAGGTGCAATGAGTTGGATGAGTAAGAGGCAGCCCACAGTTGCTTTGTCCACCACAAAAGTAGAGTATATGGCTGCAACTCATGTCTCTAAGGAGGTAGTTTGGTTGAGGAGACTGTGTACAGGTATTGGTTTTGATTGCAAGAATATTCAAATTGGTTGTGATAGCCAGAGTGCTATTTGTTTGGCTAAGAATCCCATGTATCATGCTCGAACTAAGCATGTTGATGTTCAGTATCACTTTGTTCGAGAGTTGATTGCAAATGGAGATATTGAATTGAAGAAGATAGACACTCAAGAGAATGTTGTAGATTCATTGACCAAGCCTATGAGCACAGAGAAGTTCATGTGTTGTAGAGAGGCCATGGGCCTTGTTTCTAGTGCCTGATTATTTTTCAATTAATTTCCTATGGGTTGATTTACAATGTATAATGTCAAGTGGGAGAATGTTGGGATAAGGTGCCATTAACCTTGTAAATCCCATTATTTTATTATTCCATTTATTATTTGTAATTATCAATAAGGGATGTACAAGTTTCACCGAAAGTGGTAAAAATTATTTATTGTCCATGGTAATTACAAAGTTACTACACAGTAAGTCCCAAAGTTACTGGTGGTAGTTACGGGATGCCATTTACTATGGTAAATGGTAATTGGTCAAAGTGGGGTGCACACGTGGAGGAATAATCTATTTTTAGTGTTATGATGCATGTCATAGATGCTGTAAGAGGGTGTAAGAGATTCTATGACAACCGTAAGTTGTCATAAGAATCTGACACTAATAATAGCATATGATGCGTCATAAGATGCTGTAAGTGGCTATTTTTGGCCCCAAGTCATTCAAGCTTGCATGGGAACTTTTTCCCAAGTGTAGGATGCATGTATGACAGCATTTATGACCTTGTAAGAGCTTATTGTTGGATATGGACGCCCAAGGTTGTGTTGTTGACTCTTGACAAGTGTTATGGGCTTGTAAGAAGTCATTTAATGTCTTGAGGTTGTGTAAATTCTATAAAAACCATAGCATAGTAGATGAGAAATATATAATAGTTTACAAGTACCCAAGTTTTGCCAGAGTGAAGGTTGGAGGACAGAGGAAGTGAATGTATTTGTAATCTCCTTTTGTGAAGATAATACAACTTGGCCTCTTTTCTTGGTGGAGTTTTTTACCCGAAAGGGTTTTCTCCACATTAAACACTTGTGTTATGTGCTTCATTCTACTTCTGGTATATTTCTATATTGTGGGCTTATGTTTTGATTATGATCTCGATTAATAACACACAGTTAAAGTTTGCTAAAATTTATTCAAATCAGATTTCCATTGAAGTAGTGTTGCTTTCATTTCTAACAACCAAAGTACGGTAAAAACTAAAAACTTGCAAATTTTGACTCACCACTTACTCCAATAGCCAAGAGATGCCAAATGAAAACCAAATCACAACAAAAATGAAACCCAAACCTCACATTCTATTTTTGGTTGATGCTCCTACATCAAACAGGCTAGGTAAGAAGTTTGTGAGCATACACTCACAAACGTGGAGTTGAATAGTAGGACCATTCTTCCAGATTGCAAGAAATCTATAGAAAACTCCATCGCTGAAATGTGTGCACCAAAAATAATATTTTTTTCCTCTTTTTCCAACATCTCACTAGAACAAGCTTCACGCTTCTCCAACAAACTTGTACTCTCTTCCTCTTCCTCTTGTGGACTTGCATCCACCATGTACCATCCTTCTCCTCCAATGATATTCTCCATTCCTATCCTCCTTCATGGGATCCAACCCACCATTATCAACTGACCACCTCCACCAAATAAACTCACTACTCTTCTCTTCTTTTGTGGGCTTTGTCCTACCAAAATCTGACCACCTCCACCAAATTCCGTCATCATACACATCACAATTTGAATTATATGCATACAAATCTACCCCTACATCTTCATGGAAATCAACAAATCCTAATTTCTCTTCTCCATACTCATCTTTCAACATCACAAAGGAATGCAAAACAAAATCATCACAAAATGCAAACAAGTTTATCTTTTTGTTCACTGCTACAATATTTCCTTTGTCCTCATCAGCTGCAACCTTCATCTCATCATTTGCTATGAGTTTTTCATTTACCTCATCTTTTCCAATCATCATTCCCATGTCATCAACTGTTGTATCATGTTTCCCAACTGTAGCATCTTCAACAACTTCTTCACAATAACATGCTTCATACAAATCTGCAACTTTATTTGTTTTCATCCCATCCTTTTGCAACTCCTTATCCACCTCAGCCAAAAACAAATCCTCATCAAATTCCTCTTCATACAATTTAGAAAAATCAAGTGTTACCTCTTCACTCTTAGCTAACCCATTCATCTCCTTCAAGTGTTCACTTAAACTAACCAATTCTTCTATCCTCCCACTTTCTTCTTCAAACAAATTATGTTTCTCTTTAATAAACAATTATGTAGCCTCCTCATGGAAATTAAATCCTTCCATGTATCTACCCTTTTCTTCTTCTATATCCTCTATTGTTTTCATCATTTCAAACAAATTAAACTCAAAATGTTCAAGTATTACCTCATTTCTTTTTGCTGCTCCAACTTCTTTGTCTTTATTTTTCGCTGCACCATTCAAATCTTCATGGTCTTCTTTCTAATCGCCTTCTAGCATTTGTTCTATTCTCTTCATTTCTTCTTTCCATAAAAGATCATTCTCCTCTTCAACCACTTGTTTGTCAAACCTAGGGCCTTCAAGCTTTATTATTTCTACCTCTACATATGTGGCAACATTCTACTCCTCAACTACAATCTTGTGTTCTTCCGCTTCTATCTTCATATCCTCCAAAGGATCTATTATTGTTGTTATTACATCAATTTCATCATCTTCTTCTATGTGTTTCAAAAGACATACCTCTAGTGCAATCTCCAATGCTTCAACTCTTTTCATGTCTTCATGAATTGTCTCTTCACTACATCACTATCCCACATATTTTATGCTATTCCATGGGTCCTTCTCTGCTGCAATTTCACATTCCACATCTTTTCTACCTTCAAATTAGCATGCTACAGCTAGATGTTCTTTCTTTCTCCACTCTTTTCTCTCTTTTTTTCTTCTCTTTTTTTATTTGTTTTCATTTTGGAATGTATGGGCTACTCCCATATGCTCTTCTTTCCATGCCCCTTCTACCAAAGGGCTGTAACTCTTCTTCTCCTTTGCAACCTTGGTTGTATTCTTCTCTCTTTTCTCTCGATCCTTTTGCACAAGGATCTCCTCTTCTTCATTCTTCATATCCTTTTGCAGCCATATAGAAGGATTGTGACATTAGCTTTAGGTGGTCTATGGGCATACGATATCCTGAATATCCCTCAAGGTCTACATATTCACAAATATCTGGATTGAACACAAGAGCCTTCATAATCTTGACATTCGGATATTCACCTATCAAATTTACCTTTGCAGCATTGAGAAACTGTCATCCGCATGCATACCAGATGTCAGGATATTAACTTGATATCCAGATATTAACTTAATATCTAGATGCTTTTTTATGCACCACCCTTTGAATATCCTGATGATGTCATCAGCATGAAGAATTTTGTTGAGGAGGAGATCTGGATGATGTCATCAAGATGCCTTATAATGCAGGATAATATGCCGAAGGTGGAATGTCCGGATGACATCATCATCATATGCATTTCTTTGGGAGGGGGTCCAAATGACATCATCAAGACATTCGCAAGGTCATGGATATTAAGAAGGATCTCAATATTAGGAAATATACAGACGATGTCATCGCCATATTCATAAGGGTTTGTACATTTGTAAAGGACTCAGATATTAGTTAAGATCTAGATGTTTAGAAAACATCTATATATTAGCTAAGGTCTGAATATGAAAGGGATATCAAGACCTTAGCTAAAGTCTGGGATATTAAGATAATGTTCTTGGATGTTAGCTAAGATCTGGATGACATCATTAGGATATCCATACCAAAAATGACTAAGTATGAAGATGGGAAATCTCTACGAAGGAAGGCATTTGAAGATTAAGGATTTTTGGGTTTTTTTGGGTTTTTTGTTAGGATTCTCCAGATGAGATTTAGGGATTTTTATTAGGCATAGCATGAGGATTTGGAGGGATCAAGGCTTGTAGAGCCATATTCCAAGGGATATTCAAAAGATTTTCAAGGTGAACTATTTGACTCTGGATAGAGGAAAATGGGTCAACATTTTGGTGACCTCTTAGGGATGTTTGTCTGCTAAACAATTGGATCAATGGCCTTAAGCATCCATTGGGCATAGATTCAAAAGAGGAATGAAGTAGGTCAAGACAATTGAAACCCACCTCCAAAACATAAAAAAGGGAAGAGGCCTACATTCTCCTAATGATAATGTAGCCTATGCAAAAGCACTTGGGGAAAGGGAAACCTAAAACATAAATAAACTAAAACAATATATACAAGACCTCATACCAACCTTAATGGTAAGGTTTGAAATGGATCCCATTGACTGGGGCTGGGATAACTTAACCATCCAGCCTTGAAAGAATGAAGGTGTTTGCTTGCTTACTGTTGATGATGACATAAGGCCCACTCCAAAGCACATCAAACTTGGTATGGCCTCCTAGTTTGGCTCAGTTAGCATCCCATTTAAAAACAAGATTGCCTTCTTTGAAGGTCTGGATTTTGGCCATCTTGTAAAAATACTTCTTGGTCTGCAGCTGATGTTCTTCTAGTGTGATCATGAATTTATGTCTTTTCTCTTCTAATTCAAGCAATTCAGCCATCCTGACAGACCTTGCATCTTATCCTTCAAACTCCAATTGATGAGCCAGATCTAGTGCAGGAAGCTCTAAGGATATGGGCAATCTAGTCTCTTTTCCATACACCAGAACAAAAGGAGAGTTCCTAATGGCCCTCTTGTATGTGATCCTATCAGGCCAAAGAGCTAATTTGATCTTATTATGCATTTGCCTCTAGTTTATCTCCATGGTCCTTTTCAAGATCCTAATCAGGTTCTTATTAGTGGACTCAGCTAGCCCTTTACCTTGGGGGTAATAGTTAGATGAAGTCTTTAAAAACATATTTTTCTTAAGAGCCCAATAGACAATCTTAAAACCAGTGAATTCTTTCACATTATCAGAAATAATAGTATGAGGAGTTCGAAACCTTGTCATGATTTCTTCTAAGAAATCCATGATAGATGACTCAGTGGCTTCCTTGAGTGGGACTACTTCAACCCACCTAGTGAAGTAATCCATTGCTATCAAAACCCACTTATGACCAGCACTAGAAGAAGGGTTTATCATGCTGATGAAGTCTAATCCCCACTATGAAAAGGGCTGGTCATCTTGAATAGGATGGAGTGGAAGTGCCGCTAATCTTTTCTTTCTAGCAAAGAGAGCACACTCTTTGCATCTTCTTACCCATACATGGGCATCATTGAATAATGTGGGCCAAAAATAACTTGCCCTCATTATTTTCATTGTTGTAGCTCTAGCAGAGAAATGGCCACTAGCTGGGCTAGCATGAAACTCACTAAGAAGTCTATCAACTTGATCTTCTTCTATGCATCTTAGTAAGACTCCATCCAAGTTTCTCTTGAAGAGAACAACATCTACCAAAGCATAAGGGATAGACTGTAGGCTAAAATGTCTTCGTTTGGTTATGTCTAGTCTAGAAGAATACTCACCACTGGATAGGAAACTAGCCATATCTATCGTCCAAGAATTTATGACTGATAACTCAGTTGTAGGTTCCTCCTCATTCAAATGGTAAGATGAATTCACTTCATCTACTGATGTCTGGGCTAGTTGTTCAAATAATCATGTGCCTCTAATCATCTTAGTGGGTTTGATAAGGAAATCATACTCTAGGATCTTGGTGACCCAGCTAGCTCATTTTTCACTAATCTCTATCCCCATTATGTAATCTCTCACATTAGGATGAGAAACTAAAACTTTAATATGATTGTTTGCTAGCATATATCTGAATTTCCTTAAAGCTCTAACAATGGAGAATACCTACTTATCCATGGGGCTATATCTTACTTCATAATACTTCAAGGTCTGAATGAAGAAGGCTAAAGGCTGCTCCAGTCCACGTTCATTTTGTTGCATCAGGACATCAACAATATTGTCCTCTCCTCCATATGCATAAAGAGTAAAGTTCTCATAATTTGGATTCTTGAGAGTTAGTGCTTGGGCAATCTCTTCCTTGATCTTTTCAAAACCATCCTTCCCTTCCTTAGTCCATCTGAAGACTGCATCTTTCTTGAGCATAAGGGTTAGAGGCTTCACTAAGCCAACGTAGTTAGGAATGAACTTCCTAACAAAGTTGATCTGATGTCCTATCTAGATCTACGGATATCCCATCCTTAGACACTATGTGACCCAAAAGATTACCCTGGGCAACAACAAAAATACATTTCTTGGGGTTCAGGGATACCCCAAACTCCTTGCATCTCTGGAAAACCTTTTCTAGATGCTCCATATGGTTCTTCCCCCTCTTGGAGAAGACTGTGATGTCATCCAAATAAATCAAGATGAACTTGTTTATAAATACTTTGAAGGCAATATCCATTGCCCTCTAAAATATGGCACTAGCATTAGACAAACCAAATGGCATTTTTGCATATGCCATGATTCCCCATTTTGTTGTGAATGTCATCTTAAATCTATCTTGCTCTCTAACAATGATCTAGTTATAGCCAGGGAATCCATCTAATAATGAAAACCTTTCTGCCCCTGCAACTATTTGTAAAATATGACCCATAGAGGGCAGAGGGTAATGATCCTTTAGAGAAGCTCGATTCAAGTCCCTGAAGTCTACACAAAGCCTAATCTCTCTGTTTTTATTTTTCATAGGCACTAGATTAGCCACCCAAGTAGAATACTTGATAGGGAAGATAATCCTTGCTTATATGAGATTAGCAAGCTCTTTTCTCATGAGTGGCTCAATTTTTGGATTTATGGGCCATTATTTTTGGTGAACTAGCTTGCAATTGGGATCCAAATTGATGGAATGTTGAGTCACATCTAGAATGAATCCTTTTAGATCCTCATATTTCCATGCCAATACATCATTGTACTTTTGGACAAGTCTTATAAATTCTTTCTCCTCTGCATCACCACATACCTTTCCTAATAGTAACTCTTTGTCCTGGGCGATGATTACCTTTTGGTAATCTTCTTTCTTGAAGGTCATGTTATTTTTATCTCCCTTAAACTCATCATCATGATTGAAGATGGCCTACATAGTGACTATACCCTTGGGCAACTTGTTTGATTTGAGTTGGATGATCTGATCACCATAGCATTCCTACAACCTAGGCTGTGCCATGGAGGAAAATTCTACTTCATTATGAATGAAGCTCACAATTTGCTCATTGCTGTCAAAGATTTGCCAATGAATATTATTGTCAAGAATAGAGGGCTTGACAAACATTTTCACATGCTGATCAGGACCTTGGAATAAGTCTGTAGGTGGAGAAAATTGAGCCCCCACCATTTCTAATTGATCAGCCTTAGTATTTAGTTTTCTTGGGATCACCTGTAGGTTGAGAGCACCAAAACTCTCAAATAGGTCCCAAACTCTATGTCTATAAGCACTTAGAAGTTGGTTTTTTGTTGAACATCTTTCTCTAACTTGGTTGACCACCAATTCAATATCACCAAAGATTTCTAGATGCCTAATTTTATTCTTTTCTACTATCAATAGGCCATGGACCAATGCCTCATACTCTGCTACATTATTTGTGTAGGAAAAATGCAACTCCCTACAAGTCAAGGAGACTAACAAAATACCTGTACCAGCTCCATTCTTTCTCTTTGCACCATCAAAGAACATCTTCCATGGACCATTGGAGTCATCACCTAGCTTAAGTAGAGAAGGGACTGAAGGATCCCCTTCATGGATCATGTAGTTGGCCAAGTCAGTTGCCTTAGTGGTATCATAAGGATTGAAATTTCATGATCCCTTGCCCACTCATCTAAAAATAGGTCAAGGATAGGAAGAGGTGAAGGTTCTGCCTCAAAAGGTTCTGAGTCATGCACTTCCTCACCCTAAATCATCACATGTGGATTCACCATGTTGTGGTCATAATTCTCCACATGATAATTTGAAATTGGTTCAGCCTTAATGGTGAACCGCATGGCATATCTGGTCCTCAACAACATATGAGACCAATTAGAAGAAAGATAGCCACCTACCTTGGCTGTGAAATCCCTTGATAGACAAATGGGAAAGAAAGGAGGAAGATCAATGACTGAAATGTGTTGTTTGAAGGTTAGGTTAGGACATGCCATGATAGAGTCAAGTCCAATCCCTTGATCACTCCTATAGTGTTCATAGAGGTGCCACCCAACTATAATACTCCCGATGAAATAGGGGTATACTTGATGCCTAATGCATCTGCTATCTTCTTGGGCATGACTAAAACACTAGCCCCAGAGTCTATCATGTAGCTGTGTACTAAAAATTTTCAAATGATCAAAGACAAGTAGAAAGGATATGGTTTCTTGACTACACTTACTTGTCCTTCATTTGGTTGCACAAGACTAACATGAGCCTTCTCTTTCTACTTTGTTGGTGAGTCTGATGCTGCTAACTCAACAAATGGGAAGTGCCTTAAGGCTTCTTGTAATAGATCCCTCTAATAAGGGATAGATATTACTTCCCACATGGAGACATTTATATTTGTTTTCTTCATCTGTTCCACAATATTTAATGGAATAGTGGCCACCTTGTGCATGGAGGGAATACATGTTCCCCTCTTTGTTTGATCTGTAGTTTTCTTAGACACTTTTAAGCCTAGTGGAATTTCTTTTATAGCAGCTGATTTGTTGCTCTAAATTGGAATTGTGGCACTGGCCACTTTAGCCTTAGGAACAGGCTCCTTTTGTAATACAGTAGGCATAGGACTAGCCTCCAACTACTTCTTTTTTGACCTAATGTTGTCTACAATAGGCATAACAATACTGTCCATGGGCTGATTAACAACAAAAAAATCCTCTGGAGTCCATAGCATCATACTGGCATCAGGGGTAGCCTCATTTTGAACTTCAAGGTTCCTATTGGCTACCTCTGATAATGATTCCTGATGAGTGTGAAAGTTCTGCACCATAAAAGCCCTCTCTTGTGCTCCAAAAGCACAATTGGACTAATTATGAGGTTCATTGCAAGGGTAGCACCAATCTGCCTCCTAGACTAGATTGTTATGAGTAGGGACTAAGGCCCTAATTGGATTCACAACTGGTATTTGTTGTATAGGTCTAATGGTTTGTAAAGGCTGTGTAGGGTTAGGGTTTTGGTATCTATTTTGTTGGTAACCCTGGTTCTAGTTTTGGTTTCTATTTGATTATACCCTTGATTCCAATTTTGATTAGATGTCTTCCCTTGGTTATAGTTTTGATAGGGTTTGGGAGCAGTTTGAGTAGCTATACTATTCACCTTGTTGGTCAAATTAGACATTAGGGTCTTAAGATCACTCTCTTCTTGAGAAAGAGAGAATGTTGAAGTTTTACGCTCTAGGATAGGAGAAACAATGGGATGCTAGAATGAGGAAGCCATCTCTGGGAAAAGTGGGATAGGAGGCCTAGGAGCAATTTTCCCATGTATTAAACAATTTTCAGCTTTTAGACATGTCTCATAACCATCTAGTAGAGTCTTAGCACCCATTGATTGCATCATCACAGTAATATTAGAATTTAAATCTCTTCAAAAGTACAAGAAAGCACTTTGTGGAGATGGCATGAGGGTAGCTAGAAATCTCTCCCATGTCCTCTAGAATCTGAAGTTAAAGTCTACTAGCATCTCACTTGGATCCCTCTTGATGGTTGTCAACTGCTCAAGCAATGAAACATTATCTATCGTCTCACCATATTGTTTGTAGAGGGCCTCTCCTAGCTCATCCCAGGTATGTATTGAAGCAAGGGTTAAGCTCCTGAACCATTTAAGAGTTCTCCCCTTGAAAGATGAGACCATGAGATGAACTACAACATCTTCATGTTGTATATGATGGACCGAGCACACGTTGGATATGTCTTTGATATGCTCATTAGGGGTTACAGAACCATCACCCGTGAAGGGTGAAACACTTTTCAGGGCTACAAAAAGTATATTGGTGTATGCAGCCAAGTCTAATGGACTTCCTCCATTAAAGGTTACAAAAGGCAAATTCCTTTCCATCCTAGGAATGTTTAGATTCAGTCTAGGGATATGCAATCTTCTTCTATGATACTGAAACCTAATAGGAGGGGGTGTGGACTGAACTCTTGAAAGAGGTAAAATTGAGGTGCTACCCCTTCTCACAGGAGACCTAGATAACCTAGACCTTCTCCTTGAAGTAGCAACAGATAATTTAGCAAATTGAAAATTACCTCTTAAAGATGCCCTAGTTTTCATAGGCATAAAAGATGGCACTGATCAGAACTAGTAGCATGTAGAGTTGCCAAGTGCATGAAAATTCTACTAAAATGTAGAGTGCTGAGAAGAACACTAGATCCTTAGCTTGATTCATTTTTATTTCTATCCCACCGGGCGTGCCAGAAACTGTTGACACCAAGGTGGGTGATTTGCCAGGTGAAGCTTGTAAGATATCTCCAAGACTGTATAGGCTAAGAACAACACCAAACCTCTTAGCTTCTTCTATCTCATCCCACTAAGCATGCAAAAAACTATTGTCACATAGATTTGCACCCAGTGTTGAAGTCTTTTAGGGCTCCAACAATCTAGTGAAACATTGAGATGACCTCTAGGTGTGCGACCCTACAGGGAGGTCAAATCTCTAGAGAGATGTTGGTTCCTTTGCTAAATGAGAGAAAATCAGTGATCCTAAGACTACACCTAATCTATCCACCTAATAGGAAAAGAGGAAGAGGGAGTAAAAACTAAAAATGAAGGGGAGGTGATACACCAAGTTTGAATAAAGAACATTCATAGAGCTAAGATGTACAAATAAAGAAATACAACTGACAAACTACGTAGATCATGGATATTTTAACATAAGTAAAGAATGGGTTTCCAAGAATTAAACATTCACAAACAATAGCCAATTCTAAGACTACACAAGGTTAAAAGCATGAAAAAGTAAAACACCATATGTATTGATCAAGAAGCATAGTTATAACAGAGAAAAGTTTTGTTTGGAATATAGAAGCATAAGACTAACTATTTTCCAACCTTTTTACATCTTACATTCATGCATATATATCATCTAATTCCAAATTACCTAATTAGTTTAAAACAAATTGCCCCATGGGTTCTATCAGAAAATATCTCTACCAAATGGAAAGTCAGCCTGCAAGAATTCAATGTAGAAAATATCTGGAGCCTGGGTAGATGGGAGATATTTTGGGACTTCAATGCGAGCTACTGAATCACTCACCTACAACCATCAATGCAACAAATATCTGCATCTAGAAATTTAGCGCAACACTTTAAATTGGTCGCTAAGATGTCTTGTCAACTGAGTCTGCAAATTCACCCTCAGTCGGCGACCATCCTAATATCTGGATGCACAAATCTAGATCATGAAATTTGGATCACATTTTGAAATGAGAATATCTCCCCAAAAGCCCTCCAAATGAAAGAGAAGGAAATTCTAAGTACTTTTTCCTTTTGTATCATGTAGAAATTCCTCAGGATGAGGGAGATATCTACAGCCAAAATCGTGGTCAAACAACATCTTGATGTCCACATGTCATCATCTCACAACCACACGAAAGGATTGTGATGTCAGCTTTAGGCAGTCTATAGGCATGCGATATCCTGAATATCCCTCAAGGTCTGCATATTCACAAAAATCTAGAATGAACACAAGAGACCTCATAATCAGGATATCCAAATATGCACCCATCAAATTTACCTTCGCAGCATGGAGAAACCATCATCCACATGAATACTTGATGTCGGGATATTAAATTGATATCCAAATATTAACTTAATAACTGGATGCTTCTTTATGCACCACCCTTTGAATATCCTAATGATGTCATCAGCATGGAGAGCTTCATTGAAGAGGAGATCTGGATGACATCATCAAAATGCTTTTGTTGCAAGTATGGGCCTAACTGGTGTTCTCATTGATGTCGACACACTCCTATTACATTGATGATAAGGATTGGATGAGTTGTATGTTGAGGATATTGAGAAAATTAGTCCTATTAGGAATAGAGAAGAACAGTGAAGACAGTAAGGTAAAGATCCCAGCTAAGATGAAGATCAGATGGTACAGATCAAAGGGCTTGTAGATATGTGTCTTAAGTTGATCTAGTAAATATTTGAGAGGTCCGCATGAATATTTGAAGAAGTTATGGCCACTTGAGTAAAACTAGTTCTGGTAAATGTTTAGAGGTGACAAAGTGACACAGATAGGTCCGGTGAGATCCAGAAATGCAATATCTTGTTTTGTGGATTTGGTGGAGTGTTTAGGAAGTCAATGTGAATTGACAACTCAATTGGTTCATGGTCTGGAGGTCCGCAAGCATCTATTCCAATATGACAATGATGATAGACTGTGTTCTTGAGGTTCCAGATGAAGGAAAGAATGATTTCAGTAAGAATAAGTAGTGTGGATGTTCTTAGTGATTTAGGAAAGCTTGTGGAGGTCCTTGGATTATGTCCAGTTCGTGTTAGTGGTCCGCATTGAAGATTGAGCTCGTAATTGAAGAATTACTTCCGGATGATGATGTTCTTCCTAAGTCTAGCTAACCGGATGAGTTACACATCCTGTAGATGATCTTGAAGATGTTCTACGAAGCATGGCATGTTCCTAAAAGAAGACTAAAGTTCCAGATCTATGTAGTTGACAGTGTGTTGATCCACGTGAAGTCTTTTTGTAATTAGTCATGTTGTATTTTTGTATTTACTCTGTAATGTATGCTAACTTGGATGATTATCCCAAGTCAAATGTCTTGTATAAATAAGAGGTTATGAAGCCATTTCAAAGGCATCTTGGTGGAGATGAGAGTGTGGTAGAGAGCAGAGAAGCGAAAGGTAGAGCAGAAGTATTGGGCTTAAATGGAACTAACTCAAGCATGGTAAAGATGCTATTCTTCAATTCAAGTATGTAATATTTATCATTTTGTAGACAGTGTGTCTCCTGTAGGCAATGGGCCTCTTGTGAGTAGTGTACTCAGGTAGTGAGCCCTAATTGGCATGTGCCATTTTGTTCTTCTTATTCTTTTAACAAAGAATACAATCTTGGGTTAGTCACCCCATGGTTTTTCCCTTAACTAGGTTTTCCATGTTAAAATCTTGGTGTCATATGTGTCAATGTGTTTCTTCTCTTGAATTGTTGCTTTATGTTTCCATGACTGATTTATTATTATGCTGTTGAATTACAAAGATGATTTAAGTGATTAATAGGAAGAAAGTTTTGGGACAATTGATTCACCCCCCCTCTCAGTTGTCTATCTTGAATCTAACAATTGGTATCAAAGCCAAGTTCCTCTAAAAGGAGCTTAACTGCTTGAGGAGATCCAGGATGTCTTCCTACAAGAAAGATAGTTTGAGGTTTGATGGAACCAATTTCACTTTTTGGAAAAGTCACATGGAATGTCACTTGCAATGTATGGGAAAGCAATATTGGATCATAACTTCAAAGAAGTATGTTCCTCCTCAGAATGGTCTGAGAACCATAGATGAAATCAAAGATGCTGAAAACAATCTTCGGGCTAAAGAAGCTCTACTTGTGCCTTATCTGATTCAGAGCCGACAAATGTTATAGACCTAACAACTGCATATGAGATTTGGGAAAAACTAAAACTTCTACATGGAGACAAGTATGTCAAATGTGCCAAGTTATAGAGTCTGAAAGGAAAATTGAAAAACCTAAAGATGAGAGAAGATGAAAATATCACTACATTTATGCCATGAGTGAATGAGCTTGTTTGTGGCATTAGATGTGCTGGTGGAATCTTGGATGAAGATGAGATTGTAGCCAAAGTTCTTAGATCCCTACCTGCTTCTTACAAATACAAGGTTACTGTCATTGAAGAATTCAGATCTTTTTCAAATATCACAAGAGATCAATTGGTTGGAAAATTAGCTGCATTTGAATTAACTAAGTTTGGAGATGCACCCCCCAAGACTGAATCTACTTTCAAAGCTAGTGCCTCTGTAAAAGGAAAACAAAAGTTTGATCCAAGAGAGAACTCTTCAAAGAATCTATCATGGTATGAAAAAGCAAGAAGAGATCTGGAAGAAGATGAAGCAGAAGCTACTTAACTTGAAGCCCTTATTGCAAAAAGACTGCCAAGAGGATCTAGTAAGTATGAAGGGAAATTGCCTTTTAAATGTTTTAACTGCAATAAGATTGGTCATTTTGCCTCAAGGTGTCTGGAAATATTTTCAAGGCCAAATGCTAACAAATCAAGATTCCAAAAGAAATGCTACTATGTTCATGAAGATGATGATGATGAAGGAGTAACAGATGATGAATCAGAGACAGGAAACAAATCCGGAAGTGATTGGGTGTTTATTGCCATCAACGAAGAAGATCCAATGCCCTCTGAATCTGTCAATCATAAAATGGTAGAAAGAGCTTTGGCTGCCCAAGTTGAAGAAAAGGATGATTGGGTCATTGACAGTGGATGCTCCCACCATATGACAGGTGATAAAAATAAGTTCATAGATTTGGAAAGATATGAAGGAGGAGTTGTAAAATTTGGTGATAATTATGTTGGAAGAATTAGAGGTAGAGGAACTATTTCTTTTGATGGAAAGAACAAAACCAATAATGTACTATATGTTGAAGTCTGAAGCACAATCTTCTCAGTGTTGGACAGTTGGTGGACAAAGGCTATGATCTCTGATTCAAAAATGAAAAATGTAAGATCTTTGAAAGTTTTGGAATAGAGATTGCATCCAGTACTCAAACAAAAGGTAATATCTTCCACTTGGTTGGTACTAGTAAAAGTTGTTTATTTGTTTAAATTGATCAGAGTTGGTTGTGGCATAGGAGAATGTGTCATGTGAATTTTGATAATATCATCAAGATAAGCAACACTCAGGCTGTAAGAGATCTTCCAAGACTGGTGAAACCTACTAATAGTTTGTACAAAGAATGTCAGTTGGGTAAGCAAAGCAGAGTCACATTCAAAAGTAAGGAACAATCTTCTACCAGATTATTGGACTTAGTTCATACTGATCTATGTGGTCTGAAAAGAATTAGGAGTGTGTAAGGTGATAGATACTTCATGTTATTAATTGATGACCACTCCCGGATGATGTGGGTGACTTTTCTGAAAGAGAAATCTAAGGTTCTTGAGAAATTTAAAATATTCAAGGCTATGGTAGAGAATGAAAGCAGATTGAACATAAAATGTCTGAGGTCTGATAGAGGTGGAGAATTTACATCCGGTGAGTTCATAGAATTCTGTGAGAAACATGGGATAAAGAGGCAGTTGTCTACTCTAAGGACTCCATAGCAGAATGGAGTAGTGGAAAGAAAGAACCAGACCATCTAGGAAGCATCTAGAACCATGATGATGGAAGAAAATGTTCCTCAGATCTACTGGAGAGAAGTTGTAAGCATTGCAGTCTATACTCTTAATCGAGTACAAATCAGAAGCAAAACTGGTAAGACTCCTTATGAAATCTAGTTTGGCATCACTCCCACTGTGAAGTATTTCAGAGTCTAGTAGAAAATGTTACATTAAAAGAGATGAAGATCTAGGTAAATTTGATAATAGAAGTGATGACAGAATATTCTTGGGTTATTCTACTCAAAGCAAAGCATACCAGTGTTCTAACAAGAGATTGAGAAAGATTATAGAAAGTACAAATGTAAAGGTTGATGAAGGTATTGAAAAGCCCTCAAGGTTTTATGAATATGAGGAAGATGATCAGAATGATGTTTTGGTTCAAGAAGTCCAAACCCCTTCTAAAATTTAGATC
Source organism: Cunninghamia lanceolata (assembly GCA_027924645.1). NCBI lineage: Eukaryota > Viridiplantae > Streptophyta > Pinopsida > Cupressales > Cupressaceae > Cunninghamia > Cunninghamia lanceolata. The sequence continues at coordinate 12,196,697 of BSBN01000377.1, forward strand.
CAGACTGATTCAGAAAATTAGGAAGAAGAGATAAGTTCGAATGAACCTGTTCAAGAATTAGAATTGCAAGAAAGTCCCAAAATTCCTAGGTATGTAAGACTGAATCACTCTAAAGATCAGATCATAGGTGATAAAAGTAAAGGTGATCAAACAAGAAGAAAGATTGGTCAAGACTCAGAATAGTATTGTCTGATTTCAAAGATTGAACCAAAGTCAGTAAATGAAGCATGTAATGATGAAAGCTGGACCAAAGCAATGGAGGAAGAGCTGATGCAAATTAAGAAAAATCACACTTGGGATCTTGTTCCCAGACCTAGAAACAACAATGTGATTGGAACCAAATGGGTCTTCCAGAATAAACTGAATGAAGATGGTGAAGTAGTCAGAAATAAAGCCAGATTGGTCTGCAAGGGTTATTCTCAAGTAGAAGGAGTTGATTTTGAAGAAACTTTTTCTCTGGTGGCAAGAATTGAAGCAATTAGATTATTTCTTGCCTTTGCTGCCTTCAAGGATTTCAAGGTATATCAAATGGATGTCAAGTTTGCCTTCCTAAATGGTGACTTCGAAGAAGAACTATACATTGAGCAACTAGATGGATTCCAATTTTCTAATCATGGTGATATGGTCTGCAAGCTAGAGAAAGCACTATATGGACTCAAACAAGCCCCAAGAGCCTAGTATGAAAGATTAGATAAGCATCTTTTGAAGATTGGTTTCAACAAAGGTACTACTGACAGTAACTTATACTTCAAAATTGATCATGAAAATATCTTAATTGTTGAAGTATTTGTTGATGATATCATTTTTGGAGGAAGAGATAGTATGTTTAAAACTTTTGCAAATCAAATGAAAAGTGAATTTGAGATGTCCATGTTTGGGGAAATGAATTTCTTTTTGGGTCTATAAATCATTCAAACAAAGAAAGGAATCTTCATTTCACAGACCAAATATGTGAAAGAATTGTTGAAGAAATTTGGGATGGAAGACTCAAAACCAATGAGTACTCCCATGGCAACTGGATGCAAATTGAGCAAAGATGATGACTCTCCTAAGGCTGATTAGAAAAAGTACAGGTCAATGATTGGAGGACTATTGTACCTTACTCAAACTAGACCTGACATTATGAATGCTATTGGTCTTGTTGCTAGATTCCAAGCTGATCCTAGAGAATCTCATGTCATGGCAATCAAGAGGATTTTTAGATATCTAAAAGGGATAGTTGAGTATGGTTTGTGGTATCCTAAAGATCATGATTTTTCTCTTCATGTATATACAGATGTAGATTGGGTAAGAAATGTGGATGACTAGAAAAGTACCAGTGGTGGAGCATTCTTTTTGGGGAAGAGATTGGTTTCTTGGCTGAGCAAGAAACAAGAGGCAATATCTCTGTCCACTATAAAAGCAAAATATATTGCAGCAGCAGGTAGTTGCACTTAAGTTTTGTGGATGAAACAAATGCTAAGAGACATCAGAGTGGAGTATGAGGAACCTATCACAATCTTCTGTGATAACTCAAGTGTAATAAATATATCAAAAAATCTAGTGTTGCATTCAAAGACAAAACATATATCCATCAAGTTCCATTTTCTGAGAGAGCAGGTGAACAAGAATGAAGTTAGATTGGAGTTTGTGCCCTCCAAGGATCAGATTGTAGATATTTTTACTAAACCTCTACCTAAGGACTCTTTTGAGTATCTCAGGAGAAGTTAGGGGTTATTACCCATCCGGTTCTGAATTAAGGTGCACTGATGTGCATCAGTTCAGTGGATCTCACAGTCATATCTTGTGGTCCAGATTGATGATGGGAAGTTGCTACTGAAGGGGAGCAGCTGGTATGATTCTGAAGTGATGCAAGTATGTGCCCTTTTCCATTGATGTCAAAGGGGGAGAGAAGATATGTGAAAAATAAGTGGTTTCTGATCAAAGGGGGAGTAGTAAAGGAAGAGAAGACATGTGAATGGTTGTTGTTGATAGGGGGAGTTATGTTAGTAAGGAGAAGTTCTTATCTTGATGGTTAAAATAGTTTTTCACATCATATGTTTCCATCAATGACAAAGGGGGAGATTGTTGCAACTATGGGCCTAACCGGTGTTGTCATTGATGTCAACATACTCCTGTTGCATTGATGATAAGGATTCAATGAGTTGTATGCTGAGGATATTGAGAAAATTAGTCCTATCAGGAATAGAGAAGAACAGTGAAGACAGTAAGGTAAACATACTAGTTAGGAAGAAGATCAGATGGTACAGATCAAAGGGTTTGTAGATGTGTCTTAAGTTGATTCAGTAAAGATTTGAGAGGTCCGTATGAAGATTTGAAGAAGTTATGGCCACTTGAGTAAAACCAGTTCTAGTAGATGTTCAGAGGTGACAGAGTGACACAAATAGGTCTGGTGAGATCCAGAAATGCAATATCTTGTTCTGCAGATTTGGTGGAGTGTTTAGGAAGTCAATGTGAATTGACAACTCAATTGGTTCATGGTCTGAAGCTCCGCAAGCATCTATTCCAATATGACAGTGATGACGGACTGTGTTCTTGAGGTTTTAGATGAAGGAAATAATGATTTTAGTAAGAATAAGTAATGTGGATGTTCTTGATGATTCAGACAAGTTTGTGGAGGTCCTTAGATTGTGTCTAGTTCATGTTGGTGGTCCGCATTGAAGATTGAGCTTGTAATTGAAGAATTAGTTTCGGATGATGATGTTCTTCCTAAGTTTGGCTAACCAGATGAGTTACACATCCTGTGGATGATCTTGAAGATGTTCTGTGAAGCATGGCATGTTCCTAAAAGAAGACTGAAGTTCCAGATCTATGTAGCTGACAGTGTGTTGATCTGCGTGAAGTCTTTTTGTAATTAGTCATGTTGTATTTTTGTATTTGCTCTGTAATGTATGCCGACTTGGATGATTATCCCAAGTCAAATGTCTTGTATAAATAAGAGGTTGTGAATTCATTTCAAAGGCATCTTGGTAGAGATGAGAGTGTGGTAGAGAGCAAAGAAGTGAAAGGTAGAGCAGAAGTATTAGGCTTAAATGGAACTGACTCAAGCATCATAAAGATGCTATTCTTCAATTCAATTATGTAATACTTATCATTTTGTAGACAGTGTGTCTCCTATAAGTAGTGGGCCTCTTGTGAGCAGTGTGCTTAGGTAGTGAGCCCTAAGTGGCATGTGCCATTTTGTTCTTCTTATTCTTTTAATAGAGAATACAATCTTGGGTTAGTTACCCTGTGGTTTTTCCCTTAACTAGGTTTTCCACATTAAAATCTTGGTGTCATATGTGTCAATGTGTTTTTGCTCTTGAATTATTGCATTATGTTTCCATGATTGATTTATTATTATGCTACTGAATTACAAAGAGGATTTAAGTGATTAATAGGTAGAAAGTTTGGGACAACTGATTCACCCCCCTCTCAGTTGTTTGTCGTGAATCTAACAACTTTATCAATGCAAGATAATATGTCGAAGGCAGAATGTCCAAATGACATCATCATCGTATGTATTTCTTTGGGAGGGGGTTCGAATGATGTCATCAAGACATTCACAAGGTCATGAATATTAAGAAGGATCTAGATATTAGGAAATATCTGGATGACATCATTGTCATATTCACAAGGGCCTGCACATTTGCAAAGGACCTAGATATTAACTAAGGTCCAAATATGAAGGGGATATCAGGACCTTAGCTAAGGTTTGGGATATTATGATAATATCTGGGATGTTAGCTAAGATCTAGATGATGTCATCAGGATATCCATAACAAAATGACTAAGTATGAAGATGGGAAATCCCTGCAAAGGAAGACATTTGAAGATTAAGGATTTCTAGGTTTTTGTGGGTTTTTTGCAAGGATTCTCGAGATGTGGTTTAGGGATTTTTGGTAGGTAGAGAATAAGGATTTGGAGGGATCAAGGCCTACAGAGCCATATTCTAAAGGGTATCCAGAAGATTTTCATGGTGAACTGTTTGACTTTGGATAGAGGAAAATGGGTCAACACTTACATTCATATTTACAAACAAGCCTTTAATGGCTTTCTCAACTTGAGAGAAATTCAAATATTCTATCCTTCCTTCTTGTATTCTTCCAAACACTTCTTTTTTCTGGTGCTCACAATTGCATTAACTTTCTTCTATTGAACTCATGTCAATATCTTTTCCTTTGGACAACAAACTTGGATTCCTCTTCTATTATATTTTGTGTTATAGGTAGCCAACTGATTCATTCCCCATTTACTATATTTTATTCCTCCCTGGGCAACAACTCCATTGTATTTTCTTCTTATTATTCCTACTCCTCCTCCCATAATCTGTCATGAGAGTGCTGAAAATAAAAAAAATCCCTTTTGGATCTGCTAGCAACGACCTTTCCTCTCTCCCCAAATTTGCATTTTTTTGGTAACACTCCATATGAAGCGCTTTGTCTTCTCTCTTCACGCCTTTGTCTTTTTAAAAAAAAATTATTTCTTGTTTTCTTTGATACATTATGCTTTTAAATGCATATTAAATACCTTAATGAAAGGCATAAATCTACATGATTATATTTTAACTCTACAATTTACCTTTTCAATCCACAGCCCACCAATACATTATGTCATTCAAACTCTACTGACTCACAAGGAATAAAGAATATATACCAAGTTTTTTACATCACTGGCAACCTATCAAAATTTGAGAAATTTTGACTTCCAATAATGTGTGGAATCAGGTGGCATAGGCAAAAAATTCAAACTTATTCAAATTAAATGAAAATTGGAAAGTAGCTTTAGAATGATGTCCCAAGGTCCCTTGCAAAAGGATTTTAATCCAAACTTCTATAATTAGGAGATATTAAAATTTTCATAAACTGACAACACACTGTCGACATTAAAACACCAATTTTTGACATGAATTTCTCTCAAGCCATAAGTGATATGACTTCAATTCTTTTTTTGTACTTTCGAGATGGGACCTCCAAGAATGCCCCTACAAAAGGATTATGCTCTAGCTCTTATAGATATTTGGGAATAAATTTCACAAAACTGTTTCTTATGCTCCGAAGCCAAAGTACAACAAAAACTAAAAACTTGCAAATTTTGACTCGCCACTTACTCCAATAGCCAAGAGATGCCAAATGAAAACCAAATCACAAAAAAAATTAAACCCAACCTCACACTCTATTTTTGGTTGATGTTGATCACTAGTCCACCCCGATGCTCCTGCATCACATGTATAAAGTTTACATAATAACCATGATGCAGGTATAAATAGATATGAAAGCACAGAAAGCAAGAGATTAATTTCACATCTATGTAAAGACACTTGCACATAGATATTTCTTGTATGGAATTTGGTTGTATTAGGTGTGTCATACACCTTGCAAGTCCTAAGATTTGGGATATTTATTTATTTGTAACTTATTATGCACACACATATTTTGGGCGTCACACTTGTAGTTTGTATTTTAGAAATTTTAATTTATCAATTAGTTTCATGGAAGTTGCTAAATACAACTATGACAACTTGTAAGGTGTGTAACATATGCCAGAATGGAAAGATCTTGTAAAATTAAGTTTCTTGGAAACATGACAATCATGATTTTAGGAGCCAAAAATGTAGTTCCATGTTTGGAGAGTCAGTTATGATTTAATAGGTGTAAGTGATTTATGGAAAGTTTAATTAACCTTTCAATTTATAGTGCATTTGATTCTCCATGACTAGGCATTAGATATTTTCTACCTAATTTGAATGTCATATTTGACGGTGGTATTAGCTCATGTTTTGTGTTTCATTTTTGTGGTTTCTTGTATTGAAACTCCTATAAATT